>JARHVA010001839.1:1402500-2712500 GCA_037957365.1 Torreya grandis
CTTATTTATATGATTAAATAGTCCCTTTGGCATTGAGTTACTTAAACATAATCTTTATTAATAATTAGATAAGCTAATTCGTATGACTAATCAATTAATGAACTCTTATGTGGTCATATGCATACTATTTAGATGGTATGAATGCCTATGTTTTTACAATAATAGGATATGATAATTAATGGTTAAGTAAGAAAACAACATTTAGGTATAAACCCCTATGGTTAGCTTACAAGATGGTATCCATGTATCATGAGGCATAGTTGATTTCTCAGTGCCACCTTGATGCTCTTTAAATAGGGGGCTCACATGTGTGATTCCACCCACCTTGAGTTCAATATATTATATCTCATCTAGTTTAAATAAATATAATTATTTATTCATGGAGTTCCATCCCATTTGTGTGGCCATCATCTATTAATGGAATGAAGGTGTAATACTTCTTAAATAACCTTGGATCATGGTATGGTAATCAATGGGGGTAGGACAAGGAATAGACCTCACTTGGGTGATTCCCCTAAAGGTTTTAAATCCTTTAGCTTACACTATGTTGGCCTTAATAGTGGATTAGATATCTCCATTGATTGATCTCATGATGTGACTTGCTAATACAATATTAGTGAGATGAACCTTTATGTTTGGTTATTATACCTTTGTGCTTAAGTATTGAACTTGTATCTCATCTAGTTTGCTTATATAAAAACTAGCCAACCTGACATTCTTGGATGTGCTTAATTCCATTTTGGATGATTATATTTTTATCCATTTGGGACAATGGGGATGTTGGTAGTGAGTTGATAGTAATTCTTATAGAGTTGTTTACTTGTATTGAACTACATTAGTTCTATGTAGTGGGACCTTTGATGTCCTATTATATACTCTAAAAGATAATTTCAAAACAAAATTGGGGTTGTTTCATCTAGTATCAGAGCTTGTGATTTAGATGTTTTGCATGAGTTTGGACACATTTCATTAATTTTTGGAATATGCTTGAAAGGTTGATTGATCTTCTATGTGGTTGTGCATACCCTTGTAATGAATTATGTTTGTGTAGTCTACTTTAGGTGGCTATAATTACACCTAGTGTAGATATACATATCCTTATAGAGGTCTATTTTTCCATCATGTATGCATATACCTTATGATGGTTAAACACTACATCTATGTCTTTATTATCTTTATAAGACCAAATTGAAACCTTAGATGATAGTGTGCATACTAACCTTGGCTAGAATTATAATCTTTATATAGACTAATATAGTTATTATACACTTGAGAAGGTCATGTTGTGACCCTTATAAGTTACTTAGTCTTGTGGATGAATCAAATAATACTTTAATTAGTTATTTTTTAATGCAATATTGAAGTGATATAAAGTTCATATATTATGGAATGTATGGGTAAATCAGTAAATGTATACAGGTAGTATTGTGATGCTTACCAATAGATTTGGTTGGGTCAACCCTTTCCTCACTAGTTTCATTGGGTTAGGCATCACCAGTCAACTGTTGACTTGTATGGGCAAGTCAATGGAAGAATAGTGATCATTGCTTCAGCTTAGAATTAAGGAAATCATGTTTGGTATCTATTGTTGAATTGTATGGTTAAGTCACTAGTATATGTTTAGAACATCCTAACCTTGGGAAGACCAAGTGTTGGGGTCAAAATTGGAGACCTACATAGGGTGAGGATGTTTAATTTACTTGGGTAAATTAGTAGGACTTAGTATCTCTGCTTAGAGGGAGTATCTTGAGCTATTTTAGGAGCTTGATCTTATTTATATATTAGGCCTCTTTTGAGATAGATAGAGAAGCATATGTCTTCATAACTCTAAAGGGATAAAAATAAACATGTGGGGATGTCTATTTCCTATTTTTTATTATGATGTTGTTTTGATCATAGATGTGTTTATATTGGTGATGTTTATTTGATCATGGATAGGTTGATTTTCATGAGTTTTCCATGTTGACCTTAGATGGGTTATATACATAGGGATGCTATTTGATTCTGGATGAGTTATGCATTTATTGGGATGATTATTTGAAAACTTGGCTATGTTGTGATACTCATGGGATGTCTATTGTGATATAGATATGCCCTGCATCCATGAAGATGTTTATTACAAGTTTAATTAAACTTGTTGATTGTGGGAAATTGTAATTCCCATGGTAGTGTCTTAGTATTCACATTTTACCTTGGATAACTCCACCCTTTCCTAAAATCAATGTTACATCAAAGTGAGCATTACTATTTAACCTTTGACTTATTGGATTAACTCAACTAGAAAAATAGGTGATATAACCTTGTTAAAATCATGAGATGATACCTTAGAGGCCATTGATAGTTTACATAGGTGAGACATCTAGTGATGTCAAGGTGTAATAAATTTATAGGTCTAAGGTTACAACTTGAGCTTATAGGGTCTATTGTGTTCATGTGACTAACTTACTTAAGGGAAGTCAGAGAGTTTTGAGGATCTCTTATTGTTATCGACTAGTGTGAGCTATATATCCATGATGTATAAACCCTATTGATAAATTTTTAAGAACTTGTGGAGATAAATTGTACGCCTTGTTAGAATACAACCTTCCTAGAAGGAAGGTGATCAAGATTTGAGATCCCTAAGACTGATTGTATGTATTATATGATGGATATTGGTGTCATTTGGATGGTTTCTAGACATAAAATGTTTTGATGGGATTCATGGAACCTTGTGTTTTATGTTATGTGTGTTTATTTTTTTGATGTTAAATTACCTTGGCATGATTATTATAACACCTGAGCCATGTATGTGTGATCTCTTTCATGTGATTCCTCCTTGTGTGTAAATTTTTTATGTGTCTTGTAAACCATACATTTTATTGAGTGTATTTAATCATGTAAATTGGTATCTTTCACACATTATGTATATGTAGTTAACCTTATGGGTTTTCACTTTGTCTCCTTGATAATAAAATTGTTGTGAGAGCATTCTATAGACATGATTTTAAGTTATCAATGGTTGAACATGTGAATGTTAGTAAAATATTTACATAAAGTGATCCCCCCTTTTTAAATCAATCATGTGAACCCTATTTTAATCTATGGTTTTTAAATTTTTGTATGAATATTGTGTGTAAACATCATGTGATAAAGGTAATTCATGTTGTTAACATATTTTTATGTGGATAATTGGTTGTACTCTACTTGTGTGATTTTTTTCCCTCTAAAACCAACTTTTATTTGATTGAATTTACCAAGGTATAATATTGTATTGTGTTGTGTAATCCTTCATTTTCTACTATAACATTGAGTCTTGGTGAATGTATGAGGTTGAAGGTAGAGAATGACTAGATCCCTAATTATTTTGACTAGCTATGGGCCAGGAAGTAGAGTCTCTTGTAGGATGAAAATCCATTTTTCCCTTTTTACCCAAGTAACCAGTGATTTATTTAGAGTGTACACCACATGTGCCATGAGTTGGCCATGGAATATTAGTTCATAATGGTTACTTTGTGTATTTATCATTCCTATAGCCACCTCTTGGAGGTTGTGGTGAAAACAACCATTGTGAAGTTTTACTATTTTGCCCTTGTGAAGTAGTTATTGGTCTTGTAGACTTGGACATTTATGCAAATTGATAAGGTGGTACTTTCTAAAATGAACGCATGTGTTGCCATGTAGGTCCAACCATGCTTTAGTTAAAGTATGATTATTTTTATACCTCATAAAAATATTCTAGGATGAATATTTCTATTTTTTTATAAGTAATACTAGAATGTATGCTAATTTTATGCATGGATAGAATAACACTAAGCCCTAATAAAGAGGTGTTTAAATCCTAAGTACCCACTTAACTCTTGGAAAGAGTGATGAAATTTGGGTGATGCCCTCAGATGGATATTTTTGAATTATGGGATTGGTATCCTTGGACCATCGTACAAGCTCACATGTGTGTCAAATGATATGTTGTAAGCCTTTAGGGTTGCATGTGATGCTTGGTATGGCTTCTCCATGGTTCAACATGGTTTATGTGGGATGATTCACTAAACCCTAAATGGTTGATGATGTAGTGGAGTAACCATAATAGTATGGATTAATACCCTTATGATATGACATTCTTTGATGAATGCTCTTAGGATTATGCATGTGGCATGTTGTTTTAGTGGAAGATTTCCAATATTGATTTAGAATATGGTTACAATTTGGTGAGATTAGATGATTTTATGATGGTTATACTCATATTACAATTTTGTGTGTGTTGACATAAGTGACATTGATTGGATTCAAGTTGCATATTTAGATTATTAATCTAGTTTAGACATCACTTTTTGTCTTGTGGTTCTTTAGTGATATTTTCTTTCTTGGGAGTTTTATTAGCACCCATATTAGGTAGCTTATTAAGGTAAGTGTTATCTATTGTGTTTTGGAACAGTACATACTTGTGATGCTTTATGATCTCCTTTATGAATGGCTAGGATGGTTAGTATCATGGGTGATGTATTAGAACTAAAAACTATTACCTTGGAATTTTGTTGACTGATGTAGGCATTTTGGATTTGATGGACCTATCATAGCTATTTTTAGTGGATTTTAATGTTTATGATATCTTTTTTAATGCATGATATTGGAGAAAATCCAACCAAGTTGGTATATTTGGTGAGATTTTATACTGTAATAGTGTTATTTAAGTGTTGTTTTCAATTTTAGTGTTAAGTACATGTGAAGATAGGAAGGAGGCCATTACTTAGCCTAATGCATTAGATAATGTAGTTGTCTAGATGTTAGTAGTTATGAATGTCAGTGAGATATGGCTGAGACATTACTAGCCTTCAATGGGTGGAGAGATCATGTAGAAGTGTTGATTGGTTTTATTGGAATTTTTTTGACATCTTTGTGCTTGACTATTGATGGTCATTGAGATGACTCCTCTTTAAGGATGGGAGGATGTTATGAACTAACCATGTGGATCTTTGAAGATAATATATTCTAGATTACATTATCATGTTTTATATGGTACTTGGATTGATAATGGTTAATGTTGGTTTTGTATTTATATAGTTGTGACATCGGTACCTTGGATAGCTAATACGATATGTTATGTCATGGTTGATACTCGCATTAGATTATGTATATCCTGATATGCATATTACTTATGCTAGATTAATTTTGTCTTGTGTTATGTATGTGATGATTTAGCTTAGTTAATTTATTGTATGATATTAATTTATCATGTATCACTAATGAGGATTGATATTGATCACTTTTGTAGTTGTTGGTTGTGGCTCACAGGGCATTCTCAAGTTCATGTATATTAGGACTGACTCTAGTTCCTTTTTTAGCTATAGATGTTTATTATACCTTGGTTATTTTTTTGTTTTCAACTCCCTTGGTAAAACTACCAAGCTTCTCCATGAGAATCCTCTTGATCAACTCCAATTGATCAAGCTTGCTCATATAAATAGAAATGTTAGTTTATCCTTATTTAAGATTATGAAATCAATATTTTTTTGTTTATGCATTTTATTCATCAAAATGGGACATACTTGTGATTTATTTTTTCCATTTTATTTTGTAAATATATATTTAAAATGAAACTAGGACACCTTGACTACTAGCACTAATTATTCTAGTAATGGGCATAAACTAACAATATAGTCATAGACACACGTGAATGATATTAGGCCAAATATTATACCAATATGATCCATAAATTAGGTGTATATTCCACATATATCTTCACCAACATGGATACTTTGAATCCTAAATTAAAAATTATTGGAATATTATTATTATAGGTTGTTTGAAATGCTAAAATAGAAATGAACAAGTTTTGTAAATGAGATGTGAAAAATATTTCAAATGAGCATGAGGCATATGACTAACTAAATCCCAAAATTAACACATGGATTATCCTAGATAAACTTGATGTAGGAAAATATCTAATGGGTGTGGAAATTATACTCCCTTTCCACTATGTAATGCTATAAATGTAAAATGTACTACCAAATATGGTATCTGTGGATTTAATTATCTCTAATATATCAAAATTCAATAATTATTAATACATTTTTTGATTTATTATTCCTCATACAATACCTTTAATTATATATTTTAACTTTGGATTATACCAAGAATCTTAAATGAATTGTCATTGAGGGCTGGAAATGCTTACAACCATTACCATCATCATGCCTTATCTCATTGAGAAATTTTTGGTGTATGAATATCATTAGTTTTAAAACCATTAGGGTGGTTATGCAACCACTAGGTCAGTTGTGTAACTACCACCCTATAAATATTAGTGGATCCACTATATGTAATAAACCATTCCATTTTAAGAGTTTAAACTCACTAAATTCATCACTATGAAGAAGGTTAGATCACCCCCGCAGTGACTCTATCATTGTAACATGTTTGATGTGATGTCTTGAATATGAAATTTTTTATAATAGTATCTTAAAATCATTGAATACATATAATATGATATAGTGGAAACATATAGTATACATGATTAATATATTAGGATCCAAATTTGGATCAATTTATTTATCATAACCTAAATCTTTAATAAAATCCTACTATATTCCCACCTTTTTATATGAGGGATAAATCTTACAAATTATTTTTAAAAATAAATATTTGTACACACCATGCATTATATATTAAATTTAATAATGTAAATAATGTATGTAGACATGATAATATATGTCATCATATAAAAATTTTATTATCCAAGCACTATGAAACAAATAATCCAAGTCATTGAGCATTCAAGTGTCATATCATCTAAGCACATAGTCATAAGTAATGTAGTGGATGCATGATAGAAACCATGACATCACACATAATAAAAAAATTATGAAATGAATCATGACACAAACATTATTAATGGTCATATATATAATAATTAATATACAATATCATGATCATGTAACACACAAGGACTCAATACATGACTCGATGCAGACATGACATCGACATGGCTTGAACTAAAGGATCCTATAACAAACCTAATGCACAACATTATAAGAAAAAATCCATAAACTCATATAACACATGTAAATGATCACATAATGTAATAATAATCAACATCAAACACACAAAAAACTAATGTTAATATGCATAATTTATCAATGTCATCATCCAATATAGTGAATCAGAGTATCCATAAGATATAACACTCTATAAAGTATAAGCAAGAAGAAGTCATGTTTAAAAATATACTATGATAAATGGACCATTATATAGATATATAACATGATAAGTGAAAATATTCCTCTATTGTATGCATGCCCCTAATTTAAAAAGGTATCCCCTTGGTGTAAATAATGGTATGAATATATATGTACATGTATTATATGTAACCTATAGTTATTGCATCCCACTCATGTATACCATGAAAAGCATGTGTGTATAAAACAGATATTTAATTATCCATGTATCTGCTAAATAACACAAATTAATCATTTATACTAATAAATTATGTCATTTATAGGTCATGGGTATGTATTTTTTTAATATTTTTATTTTTTATAAACATATCCCTATTAACTTATCATCCCATAAATAAGATGCCCATATGTATATTTTACATTAATCATTGTGAATATTATAAATTATGGGTGAGGAGTAACATGTATATCATTTTACAGATTGGATAAATGATCACATGTTATAAAATATCTAACATATTCATCATAGTGGACATGATCATGTATGTGTTGCATAGTTATCGTAGCCATAGTAACATGTGGACTATGTTTTATGTCAAGAGAAAACATTATTATAGTTTAGAAAATATAACCACAAGGTCCTTCTGAAACTATCAATGGATGTGATGGAATGGGTTTTGAAACTATGTCACTAATTAATGTACCGATATTATTGAAGTCAATAGTGTTCTCAATTAAATCTTATTTCTTTTGTTTCAAGAGAAAACATATATTAGTTGAATATCATGCATATTTATGATATTCACAATATGAATTGCATCTAACTCCTTAATTTATGTCTTTTTTTATTTCAAACTTCATTGATATAGGGAGATATATGAGATTGTGGTCCAATATCTTTTGTAATATATTTAGAGGAAATTCTAATAATCATGCAAATTACCTATGTTGAAGAGTAGTAAGAACAATCCTATTATAATATTTTGAAACTATGTTAGCCTTAGTTATAATAGGATTAGTGTTTAATTTTATTATTTTAATAACACCTCAATATTTTGCTATAATGTGTCACAATTTCATGTTCTATGTTCATTTATTATATGATAACTACAATATGATTTCTCTTTTTGATGTAATAAAATAGCCATAGATTGGTATTTAATGGAAGGAAATTTTATCAAATTCTTGTCATGTAACATGTGTAATATCACACTTGGTTTATTCTTTGCACTAGTTGCAATGTTATATCATAATATGCATAATGTCTTATTTCCATGAACCTAATGTTTCTAACTAAACTTTACATAGATATTAGATTTTCAACATTTATATGTTGTGTTATTTCCATTGCCTCTTGTGATTAATTCATACTATATGTCATAACATGTTGTATTAATGTATCACTTATTATTAGATATTCATGTTGTTAATTGATATTAAAAAAATAATTTAAATTTAGATATTCATAGTTTCTTAGATGGGGTGCCTTACATTCATCTATGTTTGGTTATGTGTGAATAAAACTTTGTAATTCATTGAAACTTGTTTAACCCTTTTTTTAAATAAGGATTAATATGAAGGAGAGTATCCTAATCAACTAAGGTGTAAGCTACTCTAAAAATTAGGCTAATTAATGAATTTAGATTCTACCAATATTATAATAAGAAATAATTAATCTAAGCATATTCTAAATATATGAAGTACAAAATTTAGTATTACACTAATAGTAATATTAAGGATAAATTCTACCTGTATTATACATTGATGTGTAGGAAAATATGAGTAATGTAGTGCAAAAGTATATTATATGATTATTCTAATCCAATCATCAAATTTTGAAAAATAGCTTTCTATCAACATATATGTGTATGTTTATCTATGGAAACTTGTGTCAATGTTATTGTCTATGCTTCAATTTTACATAATATTAAATATCAAATGAAACTTCCACTTGGGTCTTTCTATTTTTTTTATCACCTTTTAAATTATGTGTTCAAATCATGTGCATAGGGTTATGATATCAAAATATAGCTCAAACCCTAGATCCTACTCTTAGGTCATGTCACCTTTCCAAAAATTTATTATTTGTATCATGAAGTTGAGCTAACATTAAGGAAACCTCTATCAATTAGAGCTTCCTAAATGTTTAAGTACTTTGAAGAGGGCCTTAGACATATGTAGTTCTCCCCTATGTGTCTTATTGTGTGTGATCAATGGTGTAGAATGCTATATGAAAGTACATATAGTGATCTAGCTTTTCATTTTATAAATACTACTCATGGATTGTTATTTGAATACTTCAGACCTATATTATGACTTCTCATATGAATGATATAGAAATAGGAAAAAATGGGATAGTATAAACTAGTTTTTCAATTGATTGAATGAGCTTTAATAGGTGCTTGATTGGTATATTTATAGATAAATAATGAATTAGATTTAAATTATATTTATACCACCTATTTTTAAAATTTACATGTATAATGGTTAATGAAACATGATAGGCTGACATGTACATTTCAAAATATTTGAAAATTTGACAGTTTAGAAGGCATGGACACTTGTGTTAGAGGATAGATAGTAGAATTGACATTATTTTCCAAGTTTTAATGCAACTGTATAATAAGATATAATAATTTTGGAGATCTATAGCTGACAATGAGGTATATATATCAAAATTTAACCATATTATGGGCTATAATTTATCAAGCTAATAATAATAATAATAATAATAATAATAATAATAATAATAATAATAATAATAATAATAATAATAATAATAATAATAATAATAATATAAGATAAACATTTTAGCCTAATGAGATGGAAAATGAAAGGCTATCATCTATCAAGAAGGTCAAGAACTTAAGGGTAGATCCTTTAGTTATATTTTTTAGTTTTTAAAATCAAGTTTAGCATATAAATCCACATTTAATCATCTACATTCCCCCCAATCTAGTATTGAATATGATTAAATTACTAGTTTAAAGGAAATAAATGTGTACCATGGTGTGTACAACATACCTTGCTTTGCTTGATCCATGTTTCAATTTCTTATATGTGTATGACCTAAACATAAGAACATCTTTCAAATGTAACTAGGGTATATAATCTAAAAATGAATAAATTGAAATTAACTTGAAATAAAAGAGATAAAGGAAGGACTACACCAATGTGTCAATGAAATCATGTTGCATCTTGATATTTTGATTTGGTAATTATGCTTCCTCATTGAAGCGTTGGAGAGAGGTTCATAATTGAACCTTAGATATGTGAATATGGAAATTAGAGTATGATATTTTACCTAATCTACTATAAGGCCAAGTTGTGCCAAGTCCATCAGGATCTCAAAATATCAATCACACAAATCAAGTGTATCATAATCTATCCAATCTCACTTGAGTCAAATGGTATAATCATACCAACTTGTAATAATATAAAATAGTTCCATGTCAATCAAGAGAACACTTAATCACATTAATCATATAAGATAATTGTTGTAGAAAATAAAATGTTAAACGGTGCATCTTGGTAGAGTCAATTGATGAATGTTAGTATAATATGAATAATATGTCTCTAATTTGATGCATTTACATGAAATTTACACTTAAATGTGTCTCAAGATAAATTATCTATCAAAATGTAACCTATGATCTATGAAATATGTATAATATGTATCAGAAATCTAAAAATCTATCCCAAATCTATGCCAAATGTATAGAATTTTATCCCATGTGTATATCTGAATCATATGAACTAAATCAAATTATGTCAACTACATGTATGTGTAATCATGTCTCTATGGCATGACCCCACTAATATCACCCCCAACTTGAGGTGAGGGTAATGAAAAATTGATAGTCACCTTATCTTAAAAGGATATGATAACTATGTTGTATTAGTGTGAGTCATGCAATAAAGAAACATATAGTAGTATTTAATCAAGATACATATACTTTTATCTAGGTGCACATTTTTTTTATCTAACCTAGTAATGTTATCTTATCTTATGGTTTGACCCAATTATTTATGATGAATCAGATATCCTAAACTATATATAAATATTAAAACCTTATATATATATATATATATATATATATATATATATATAAGGTTTTAATATTTATATATAGTTTAGGATATATATAAGGTTTTAATAGTTATATAACTATCAATTTTAAATCCACATCAACTTCCTATCATATTGGACACTTGAATCCTATTGAGAATTTTTTATAAGTTATGAATAGAGTTTTCATTGATGTCATGAAAGTGTCATTCATGTCATTTTGAGTTATCTTTGTTATTCTTGAGGTTGAGTTCATGAGCCATGTACTTGAGAGACCTAGTGAGAAGGCATAAGCTTGGTAGCATGATGAGATGAACAATCTAAGGCTTATGAAAAAAATATTGGAAGCATGTGAGATTAATATGAGATTTCATGACATGATTATGAGGTGTTTATAATAGTAAAATAGGTTTCAAGGTGTGTTCAAGGTCTAAGTTTGACTAGCAATTCAAAGCCTAGTGTGTAAATAAACCTAGTGTGGCCTAATGAGGGGTCAAGTTAAGTTTACAAGGTGTAAAATCTAATGAGATAATTTTCATAGGTATGAAAGGTTGTTTCAGCTATTTTGATGATGTTTGAGATCAAATTATGAAGTATAAAGCATGAAATGTGGTTTTGAGGTTTTTTATGTTCACAGAATGAGGTATTATAGACCCAGGAAGGATTTTATTATGCTCACTTGCATACAAAATATTTGCATGAAGATACAAGTAGTTCATGGTACTTATTTAAGGGTCATAAATTAAAATTACTAGCATTTTTCTATGTTAATTTCCTAAGATTTATGAATGATTGTTAAGAATGAAAGATAGTCTAAACCCTCTCTAAGACCCTAATAATGACTTGATATGGAAGATATGATTTAAAAGTGACAAAAATGGTTTTTTTACCTATTATAATTATTTGAGTTTCTATTTAACTCTATAATGTACCTCAAAGTTGCATTTTTATGTGAGAAGAGTGAGTGGAAGCTATAGGTTATTTCTTGGATTTTTGATGTAGCAAGTAGGGTTGACTAGGTCAAAGAATGAAAATTATATGAGGATGATGTGTGAGACTTGTATTTTATTATAATTTTTTTTATTAGGTTAAATAATTAAAATATTCTTAACTAATCATGGAGGCTGGCCTATCACTAAAAAGACCTAGTGAGGAAGATAGTGAGGAAACTAGGTAGAAGTGAGAATGAGATTAGGGATGGGTTGCAATGGATTAGGGATAAATCCAAATGCATGGGGTTATTTTTAAATACATATATCATATATACATAATGTATATAATTTTTAATAAGATTGTGTATATTAGAAAGTTTCTCTCAAAGTGACCTATCTAACACAGTGAGGTCTGTGTAGGGTGAAGCCATGGCATTGGTCTGTAAGACCAATATTGATATTTAAAATTGTAACATATTTATTTAAATATGTTATAAGGATAATTAATGATCATATAAACCTATTTTAATCTCATGAAAGTTAATCTATAGGTGTTCTGAGTCATTGTTTTCATGACTGTGTTTTGGAGCTACAGGCAATTTTTCGTGTGTTAGTGAGAATGATGTTATCAGGTCATTATGCATAGAGTTGAAGAATAAAATGAACATTAATTTGTTATATAGGTATCATAGGTTAATTTTAATTCATTTTTATTTATAAGAAACTCCTATGAATGTGTGAAAATTCAAAGGTTATTGACTGAGTTTTGAATCATGTTTACAGTTCTAAGTGAGCATATGGAAGTGGTTAGTTTCAGGTATTTTCCTTATATGATTAAATATAATGGAAATTTTGATTAATTTTAGTTCATGGAGGTTGTATAATTCTGATTTTTTATATGGTTATGTGTAAAAGTTGAGTTTATAGTTTACATATTCAAAGTACACTTTATGGCAGTGAGAAGGCTTAATTATGAGGAAGCCTAATGGGTGGTTTAAGGAGTGAAATGAGATAAATGGTTTTAGGTGTATTAAATAATAAATTAATCAATTATATAAATAAATCCTAAGTTAGAGAATGAATATCATACATACACTTCTGATTGGGGTCTAATTAAGGGATCTCTTATCACAATAAACAATACTAGGGAGGGTTTAAAAGCATCTATTCAAACACAGTAACACAATTACCCTAACTAATCCCTTTATTTTCATATTCACTAGACTAATAAAAAGTAAAGCAAATTCTAATATATAACTCACCAAAGCTTTTAACATAAAGTGGGGGTAATAAACACTAATAGTAAACATGCATATAAGACATATACTCACTTAAATGTATACAAAATCCTAATGGATGGAAGAGAAATAAAAATTCATATCTATATACTCTTATAAAGGAGGAATAAAGATAGTAATACTTACCTTTGAAGATGAACCCACTGAGCCTCAATCTCTCCCTTGGCCAAGGTGCTTCATAAGAGGTTATTGTGGTATGTAAGGATGACAAGGATAAATCAGTTCTAGGATACAAAACCTATCAATACATATAAAATACTTCTCCAAAATAAATTATGAAACCCTAAACTTTCTCTTCAAGTAGAATGGTGGATAAGTAGATGCACAATAGATGTTACTTCTCTTTTTTAAATAATGGTGAAATGATTTTGTATATATAGCTGGATTTAACCCTAGTCCCTTCTAAAATTTTTGATTTATAGGGTTGACCTAGTTGATATATTACTATTATGGACAAAAATTCACTAGGTCATAGGCTAGGTCAGCCAAAATCTAACCTAGACCCTAAATGAAAATTACCGATAAGAGTATAGGGTCGACCCAGTCAACCTAGTACTATAAATAGTCAAAAGAAGATTTAGGATAGGAAAAGGGGGGGGGGGAATGTGAGAAATTAATAAGGAGTGTACCATAGAGAATAAAAATCTTAGGTATATGGTTTTCAAGAGATAAGTATGTAGAAAGAAATTGGCAAAATAGACAACAATCCTACAAAACATTAATTATTTGCCCATCCCTTTCTTGGTACACCTCATAAGTCATGAAATTAGAAAAATTAAGACTTGATAGGTTCTTAAAATATTAAATATCATCATCAAGTGATAAAATTTTGAAAATATTATGTGTATACATATGCCCCACTCAAAGCTCATCCCTTGTCATGTAAGTGCAACATAGGATGGTGCTTTGAGAATAAAACATGATGACACATAACATTGA
Source organism: Torreya grandis (assembly GCA_037957365.1). Lineage (NCBI taxonomy): Eukaryota > Viridiplantae > Streptophyta > Pinopsida > Cupressales > Taxaceae > Torreya > Torreya grandis. The sequence continues at coordinate 1,416,890 of JARHVA010001839.1, forward strand.
TGTTATCTAAAATAAAATAAGGAGAAAATAAGATAAATTAAAGGAAAATTTTGAAAAACACATATATTTACTTACCTTAGTGTTGTATATAAATAAGGATATTGCAAGAGAAGTTAAGGCATCCAATGTGAGGAATATTAGGTGAATATGTAGAGATTAGTGAAAAAAATAGTGAAAAAACATAGAGTATAATAATATAGTAGTCAAAAATATTATATAATATGTCATGATTCCATAGATTTTTATGCTTAAAAAAATGAGTGAGTAAAAACAAAGAAATGATCTAAACAAGAATCTGATAGTAAATATTTGAAAGGTAAAGAATTATGAATAGTAAGTTTAAGTAGGGTGAAAATAAAGTCATTTGATTATTGTTTGACTTATTTGGAGATTAAAATAGATCTTGGAGAGACCAAATGAAAGAAAGAAAAGATAATATGGCAAGGAAAAAATAGCTGATAGCTATAAAGGAGATGGATGTGGATGCAAGAGTGCCAAAGGTACCATATCTAGTACCATAAGAAGAGGAATGGTGACCACCTTAGTTATACTACCAATGGAGATTAAAATAGAGAGAGATAGAGCATATATGTTGGTCATTCAATATGACCCATTAGTCAGGCCAAGATAGATATGTTCTATAGAGGCTCCACTGAGGTGTAGCTTGAGATGGGCATGAGTAGTGACCCTAGGGTTTGAATTGATTGGGAAACATCCCATAAATGAGGTGCTCAGAGGATGGGATGATGGAGATACCATTCTCAATGGTAATGTAGATGAGAAGATAGTGATATGTGATATTTAGACATGTAATAAATAAATAGTTGAAATTTGTTTACATTTCCTTAGATTATAGATAGATAGATTTCCAGATATATCTATGATTTAATATCTATCTAGTTTGATTTTTTTAGATCCTATGGAGGAGGATACTAGACGGGAATAAATGGTTAGGATATCACTCCATGATTTCTTGGATGAGGTGATAATACCATATGACCTTACCACAATAGATGATCATATGGCACTATTTGCCCCAACGCATGTGAGCTAGTTTAGACTAGCATGAGAGGCCACAAGGTGATTATAGGTGCATAGAGATGAGTGAAAACCACTAGTAGGGGTGGAAGAGGTAGATGCACATACATATAAGGCCTTGTATTAGGATAAAACCATGTATATGGATACTATGACTTATCTAGCAGAAGTATAGGCCCAAGTGGTGAATCTATAGGGACAAGTGATAGGTTTGAGATCTTGGATAGCCTATTTATAGCATATTATTCAAAGGGGATTGTTTGAGGCATCTATGGGAAGTGTGGCTAGGCCATGAGATAGACATGAAAAAAACCCAATATTAGATACATAATGATGTATTTTTGTACTTTGTATCAAAAACACATGATATATGTATAGATATTTTCTTATTTTGATAGTTAGATTATTGACCTAATGTATTTGTATTATGGTTGTGGTTGTGGACGCATGGATATATTTATTTCTATCACATGTATTTATATTAATTTGTATATGTTATATGAAATATATGTGTTGTGGTTTCATTTCTAGCATTATGTAAGACACATGCATGGTTATAAAGAAATAGGTCAAAAAGGACTTGGTTAAGTATAATCAATAAAAAACAAATGTACTATACACTATTTCATGTTGGGAAATTTGTAATAGAAAGAAATGACTAAGTATAAAAAATTTAAGAGTGATAAACAAGGGGGAAAAAAAATTTGTTTTTAAATTAGGACAAAGATTGGCACCAAATTGGAACAAGTAAGATCATACTAAATCACATTGGGAAGTATGAAAATAATTTCATAAAATGAAAATCACTTGGAAGAACAAATGTTATAAAATCAAATTAATTGATTCAATAACTCATACTAAATCACATTGGAAAGTATAAAATAGAAACAAAATTGGAAAAATTGGTCTTAAATTAATCACGCAATTTCAAGTTGGGAAACATGAAAAACATAAGAAAAGGTTGGATTCTTACATTTAATCAGAAAATAAGAAGATAAGAATGAAAGAGTAATGAAGTTAGAATAAAACATACTAAATCAAGATGGGAAGCATGTCAATGATGTGTAACTTTATGATCAATCAAATATTGTCTCATATTTGACCCATGTAATTTTTGTTGTGACTTGGATTTTTGGAATTTTTTATGAGAAAGGTTAGGTCCTATCTGTTGTCCTCCAAAAATATCATTCATTTTTGAGACAACATTTGAACTATTTTGGTCCTACAGACCAAAATTGTCTCTTCCCTTTCTAAAATTTGTCTTGGGCATTCAAATTCCTCATTTTTCAAGCTTCTCAAAAATCTACGGACTCTGTAGGCTTAAATCTACAGATTCTATAGGAAGAGAAAATCTACGAATTCAGCAGGAAGAAAAAATCTATGAACTCTATAGGCCAAGTTTAATGGGCTTTACAGGTTGATTTCTATGGAATTGGTTTCTATAGACTCTATAGTCAGGTTCATTTATACAAGTTCAAAGGCTTCTGTAGGTGGGTTCAATCAAAAGAATCAGTTTCCAACACTTAGTCATTTTTGGGATTGGTTCAGCACCTTGGTTCAAAGGTTCAACGTCATCGGCAAGAGTTAAGTGCTTCATCAAGGTTCAAGGTTCAACAAATTCAAAAAACTTATCAAAAAGAAGGTAGCTTGAACCATTGAACTGTTGAACCATTGAACCACTTTGGTTCAAAGGTTTAACAAGTTCAAGGTTCAAGAGGTTCAATCAAGTAGTTCAATGCATTGGTTCAATGCTTCGGTTCATTCAATTGAACCATTAGCTTAAATCATCAGCTTGAACCATTTTGGTTCAAAGCTTGGTTCATCAACTTGGTTCAATGTTTGGTTCAATCAAGTGGTTCAATGCTTTGGTTCAATCAAATGGTTCACTCAATTGGTTCAATCAAAGGGATCATCGACTCGGTTCAAAGCATGGATTAAAACTTGCTTCAAAGGAGCAGTTCAAAGGAGTGGTTCAATGCAAAATTTTAAGAGAGCTTCCTGAAGGACAAGTACCCTTGTGAAGGACACTCGATTGACAAAAGCACCCTTCAGAAGGGTCATTTTCAAGGAAGCCACAAAGGTAATTCTTTTGGATTTTTGTTTAAGGCAGTCAAAAAAGACTAAGGCAAGAAAAAATTCTTTCAGACTTTTTGTTTGAAGGAATTCCTTTGGATAAAAAGTCTGAAGGAATTCATTTGGATAAAAATTCTGTAGGAATTCAAGAAAGTATTTGTGAGAGGAAAACCCAAAGGATTTTTCGAAGGCAAAGTGATCAGAACAATTCCACAAAATTTTTGTCCACGGGAAATGTTCACAGACTTTTTTTCCATGGGAATTTATCCATAGACTTTTTTCTATGGGAATTTGTCCATAGAGAAAGCCCAAGGAAAATGCCTGTGAAGATAGTCCACAGGAAAGCCGTGAGAGACTGCCAAAGATAAAAGGTAGTTGAAGGCTGTTGAAGGACCTCGAAGGGTAGGTGCCCTTGTAGGGGACTCTTGGCTACCAAATCAAAGGGTCACCTTCCATTTAGGAGGATGCAAAATAGGAAAGTTGAAGAAAGACCAAGGGGTGATGTGCCTGAAGACATCAAATTCAACATAGTGAACTAACTGTTGAAAATGTAGTGATGGGCACGCGAACGTCAATTTCAAAGCTCATAAAATAGCCATTGATCCTTGTAATCTATAGACCCAAATGCATTCAAAGGCTTTAATGCTAAGACCAGTAGGAAGCAACTAAGGAGTAGAGCATCAAATTGAATCAAGGACCCGATTCAATTAACCAGAAAAGGAGGAATGATGAAGAAGGATCAGATCACCAGGTGGACAATGAAAGATGAAAACTTTCAATAGCATGACTTGTTTACCTACATTGAGAAAAGGAAATGGGTAGATTCCCATAAATTCCAGCCTATCTCCTTAACAAATTTCAATGCAACATGATGTGTTACTGTTCTTGAGTCCTTCTTGAAGTGGTTATATAAGGGACTCTCTTTTATTGTAAATAGATCTCTTTTTGACAATCAAAAACAAAACTCTGCCCAAATTGAAAGGCATTACTAAGACTTTGAGCTTAGATTGTTGATCATATTTTGTTATTGGAATAAGAAAGAAAGTGACTTTTTAGACTTTGTACTGTAATATCTTTGTTGTTGGGGAAACTGTTCTTATGTCTTTTTCCTTGATATATTTTCTATTTCTTTAATTCAACAAGCAGAATTAGTAAAAGTAGTTAGGAAGGTGTCTTGAAGAGTCAATTTTGGAGAGACTTTGTGCCCCCATAATTTCCTTTATTGTGTTTTCATTTCTATGTAAAGAACCTTGGGATGACTTGTGCCCTCATTGTCCTTCGTATCTTACTCTTGAGCAATTTAGGTGGAGACTTTGTGCTGCATCTCGATTTACTGGTTATTACGTCCTTTTCCACATTTTGCTATTACTACTAAGAGTATTCTTGTGGTTTGCTGAATAGTACTTCTAAAAGAAGAGGAGTGATTTTTGTCATTTCTCTTGAGTTTTTCCTTTGATCCACACACATCATATCTAAAAAAAGAGAGATGGATGGTTTGTCCTATATATAACATATCTATAAGGAACCTCCCCTTGATGAGAGGAGAGATTAGTCCCCTTTTGATGTAGTAAACCTACACATTTAGATGACAAATCTTCCTTCTTTGGCTGATCATACCTATTTTGTTTATCAGTACGTTGATCGACAAAATATTCAACCAACAATTTTTGGCAACTCCGCTGGGGATATAACCCATTATCCATTTATAGCCTTACCATTCACCTCCACACTAACTAGGAAATAATGTTAAGTTTAAAGCCTCAAGCTTCAAACTGAAGCAAGGTCAATTCTTTTCCATTTTTGTTTTGCAATCTGGTAGATTCAAGGTATACACAAAGCCAAAGGGATAAATGTATTGTTGACCATGTATTCGAGTTGGTATAACAAAGTGATTTTGATATGTTTCCTTCACCATCTCATCTCCAATGAACCAAGATCTTTCCTCCTACTAAATTTAGATCTCCATTGTTAGACAAAGTTATTACTTCTATTGTTGATAAAGCTATGCCAATAATTACCCCTCTAAGATTTGTTATCCCTCCTTTTCATAATCCTATAATGGTAGTTCAAGGCCCCTAGGGTAATGCTTTTGGTCCTCTCAATCTTACTCCACCTCTACATGAGCTTCCATGTAGTTCAAGGAAGAATTTCCCTAAATTCTATGGTGATGGGAAAGTTCATCCTGATGAACACATTACAGCCTTCAGCATAGCCTATGGAGTAATTAGAGTAGAATTTAAAGATGTAGCAGTCAGGCTATTTGCAGAAACATTAAAATGTGCTACTACAGATTGGTTTTATCATCTACAGGCTTGGTTAGTGACTGATTGAAATACTCTCAAAGATAAGTTTGAATCTAGATTCAAACCTATAGAAGATGCACATGCACTTCTAGCTCAACTTACACAAATGAAGAAAGAGCCTTATGAACCAATGAGAGACTTCATAGCCAAATTTGACAAACTGAGGAACAAAATTCTTGTAATTTCTCAACCTACAACTAAGAATCTCAAATGCTTCTTCATTAATTCTCAATTACCTGAAGTAAGTTTTCTCTTGAGACGTGCTGGTCAAATAGATCTTACTACAGCTCAACATTTGGCCACTGAGGTAGAAGATGATCTCATCTTAGTAGGGAAGATAAGAAGAGATCCAAATAGAAATAGAGCTTCATCATCTTCTGAATATTCATCTGCAAGCACCATAGATCCAATGGTGTAGAAATTGGCAAATGAGTTGCTTGCTCTCAAAAATCAAATGGCTCAAGGAATGTCTTCTGCTCCTTCATACAAAAGGACATTCCCAAATCAGTCATATTAGGGCAATGCTACCGAGAATCAAGGGAAACAAAATCACCTTCCTCCCCCATAAGGGAAACTTGCCCTAGAAGCTCTTCCAACTAATTCATCAATGGGATATCTTGAAGTAGAATCAGAGTTCTCTTTCTAGCCTGAATTGAATTAAGAAAATGACATTGATATCCTTATAGAAAATCAAGAAGAATTAGCTGACGACTCCCACATTGGTTTCCTAAACTACCAAGATGAACTCAGAAGAAAAGGAGAAGCTTTTGATGGATCATATGCAGTATTTACTAGGTCCAAGAACCAATCAGTCTAGCAAGATGATAAAGGGAAGACAAAAGAGCAACCTTAGCCAACAGTCATGATTGTTAAGCGTGGAACCACTCTGCCTTTTCAGTCAAAGGATTTAGTAATCACCTAAAAGGCAAATACATCAATTTCACCTTCACCTTCTATTTTAATTTTGCAAACTAGCCCTCCTCCCATCCCTCCTAAAATCCAAAAAGTTGAAATGCCTTCCTCTGTACCTAGCTCAATTCAGCCATTTGACATAATCAATCATGTCAAAAAGACAAAAATATAAATGTCTGAGTTTGAATATTTGCAGTCCAATCCTAATCAATTGGATAAACTGATCTAATGTGTCAAGAACCAAACTGTCCCTATAGGACAAAAAGCTAAAAAGGTAACTCTTGATTCTCCAAAGAATATGCCTATTCTAAATAATCTTGTCATTACTCCCCTACTTGCTCCTAAAGAAATAGAACCTTTCTATGTTTCCCTATTATTTAATGGCCACAAGCTGAGTAACTATATTATAGACTCAGGTGCATATGATAATGTCATGCCTGCTAAAGTAGTTGAGTCTCTGGGTCTCACACTGACCAAGACATTTGGGAGTTGTTTCTCCATCGAGAACAAGCAAGTACCATTGTTGGGGCAAATCAAATATGCTGAATTTGCATTTGTAGCCTTTCCAGACAAGAGAATCAAGATGACTATCTTCGTGGCTGACATTCTAGTATCCTATGACATTTTTCTTGGACAAATTTTTTGCAAGGACGTAGGATGAGATTAAGCATGGATCTATCTAAGGCAAGGATCCCTATCCAAGTCATAATGAAGAGGTTGATCCTTGAAAAGGAAGTAAAATATGTGGTCATCCAAACATCAGCCCCTAAAGCTCAAATTCTTTTTGAATCCATAGGTATGGGTAACTATTTTCTATCTATAGATGAAGTGCATGAAACACCTGATAAAATTCTTGAAAGTATCAAACCAAAAATGAGTTCAACTAGAACAACAGAAGAACTAGTAGGATGCAATACAAATGAAAAAGAACCCTCCATCTCTGATGAAGGAAAATCTAAAGAAAAATTAGTGTCTAATGAGATATGGACTTTGGAATTCAATGGTAGTTGTTCCTCTACTGGTTCAAGAGCTAGGATTGTGTTGATATCTCCTCAAGGAGATATGTTCCCTTCATCTTACAAATTATAGTTTAAAAACACTAATAATACAGATGAATATGAATCTATATTGCTTGGAATGAAGGTTGCTTAAGACAAAGGCATCAAGTTTCTTCATGCCAAAGGGGATGTTGAATTAGTGGTTTTTCAATCGAGAAATCTATACCAAACCAAGAATGAAATATTAATCCACTATCGCAACCTCGTTTGGGACCAAATTGAAAGCTTTGATGCTTTCAACATTTTTTCCATACCTAGAGAGTCTAATGATAGAGCTGATGCACTTGCTAGTTTAGGAACTCTTTTAGTTCCCCACTCAGATTTCAAAGAAGATAGGTATACTATTGAGCTAATCTATAGACCAAGTGTTCTTAACAATGCTGACCATTGGCAAGTATTCAATGATGATCATCAAATCATTACCTTCTTGGAATGAAAAGACAATTTTGAACAACTATGTTTTGAAGGCAGTGAATCTTAGAAATATGAATCTATCTTTGAATCTAGTTCAGATATAAATGAAGAATTCTTACAGATAAAAGGAAATAAAATTCCTAAAGGCCTAGTTTCTCTTGAGAAACTATTTGACAAGCATGATAGATTCATCAAGCAATAGCAAATAGATTCAAGTTTCTCTCAGGGATTCGATCAAGTAAATCTGACCACTAAAGAAAATCCTAAGATGGCCAATATTGGTAAGTGTTACACCCCTAAAGAAAGATTCAAGTTTACCTCTTTACTCCATCAATACATGGATGTCTTAGCATATTCTTATGAAGACCTGAAGTCTCTCAAACCTGATGAAATCCTCCATGAAATTCCTCTCAAGGCTTATTTAATGCCCTATAAACAAAAATTTAGACAATATAATCTAAAAATATCAGGTACTATTCAATCTGAGATACAAAAAATGTTAAATTCTAGAATCATCTTCCCAATCCATCATTCCACATGGATTACAAACATAATGCCTGTAAGGAAGAAGAGTGCCAAAATTCACATTTGTGTAGATTTCAAGAATTTGAATCAGTCATCTTTGAAAGATAATTACCCTTTTCCAATTATGGATCAAGTGCTTCAAACAGTGACAGGTTCAAAGATGTTATCAATGCTGGATGGCTTCTCAGGATATAATCAAGTTGAATTTGGTGAAACAGACCAACACAAGACTACATTCACCACACCTTGGGGTACATTTACATATAGAAGAATGTCTTTTGGCTTAATAAATGTTGGCACCACCTTTCAGAGAGAAATGGACTTGTCTTTCAAAGATGAGATAGGTAAATTCATAGTGGTATACCTTGATGATTTGACTATCTTTTCAAAGCATTGATCTGATCATGTACGCTACTTACAATAAGTGCTAGAGCGCTACCGCTAGAATGGTATTTCCTTGAATCCTAAGAAGTTTGTTTTTGGAGTAATAGAAGGGAAACTCCTTGGACACATTATGTCTAAAGAAGGCATAAAAATTGACTCAGACAGAGTCAAGTCTATTCAAGAACTTTATTTGCCTATAAGTAAGAATGTTGTTCATTCTTTCTTCGGAAAGGTGAATTTCTTATAGAGATTCATCCCCAAATTTTTTGAGAAGACTAGACACATTGTGAACATGATGAAAGGGAAGACCACCTTCAGCTAGACTAAAGAAGACAAATCAACATTTTAGGATATCAAGACTACCATTGCTCATGCCCCTACATTGGTTTGTCCAGATTACAACAAAGATTTCATCATATATAGCTATGCATATAAACATAATCTTTCAATAATTCTTGTTCAATAGGACAAGGAAGGTATGGAATCCCATATCTCTTTCATGAGTTGCCCTCTCAAAACCTATGGGATGAAGTATTCAAATGTAGAGAAGCATGCTTATGCATTGGTGAAAGTAGTCAAACATTTTTGCTTCTATATTCTGAATTCACACACTACTACCTTAGTTTCTAACACTACATTCAAGTCTATATTAACTCAGCAGGATTTTGGCACGAAAAGAGGTAATTAGATTGAAAAGATCCAAGAGTTTGATCTAGACATCAAGCTGACAAAGCTAGTCAGGGGAAAAGGTCTATGCCAATTAATTGCTAACAATAAGCTAGAAGATGCATAGCATGAAGAAGCTAAAGTGGAAGATACTCCAATAGTCCTTTTTGTCTCCACTACCAATGAGTGGTATCCAGGTATTGCACATTTCCTTACTTATGGTGAATTTCCTACTCATTTGTATTACAAAGAAAAGAGGACTATCAAGTTGAAAGCTACCAATTTTGTCCTTTGGGACAATGGCTTGTATAAAAGAAGCATAGATGGAGTATTCCTTTGCTGTGTAGACAAAGAGCAACAAAGCTAGATTTTGAAATATTTCCACAATCTGGCTTGTGGAGGACATTTTTCTACTCTTGTGACTGCTCACAAGATTCTACGAGCTAGGAAGTGCTGGCCAACTATTTTCCAAGATGCACATAAGTGGGTTAGGAAATGTGAACTTTGTCAGCAGTTTGTTGGAAGACCCAAGTTAGCTACTATGCCTCTCAAGCTAGTGATCATAGAAGAACCTTTCCAGCAATGGGGGATTGATTTTATTGGGACTATAAACCCATCTTCAAGTGCTGGACATGATTATGTCCTTACAACAATTGACTATTTCACTAAGTGGGTAGAAGCAATCCCAACTAAGCATGATACTTTAGAAGTTGTATGCAACTTCCTCAAAGAGAATATCATTTCTAGGTTTGGAGTTCCAATCAAAATTGTTACTGACAATGTAGCTTGTTTCACCTCCTAAGAGATCACACAATTTTGTTTCCATTATGGAATTATACTCTCTTACTCTTCTGATTATTTTCCACAAGGGAATGGACAAGCTGAATCCAACAATAAGAACTTGGTAACTATCATCAAGAAGCTAGCAGATGACAATCAAAGGACATGGCATAAAGCATTAGTTGATGCTCTATGGGCAAACAAAATCACACCAAAGAGGGTAATTGGTATGTCTCCTTTTCAACTTCTTTATGGTACCAATGGTGAGATACCAATCACCTTAGAATTTCTAGCCTTGAAATTGGCAAAAGCAATTGAAGATCAGACATATTAAAGCTCTCTTGATAAGAGAATCATGTGCTTGACTAACCTAGAGGAATAGAGAACCATGGTGGTGGACATAATTGTTGCTCATCAAAGTTTAGTAAAGAAACTCTTTGACCAGAAGGCCAAAAATCATGATTTCCATATTGGGGATCAAGTCTTGCTGTGGGACAAAAAGAGAGAGCCAAAGGGGATGCATGGAAAGTTTGACTCCCTTTGGAGAGGCCCATTTATAATTCATCAGCACATTGGTGAAAATAGCTTTCTACTAAAATATCAAGATGGCACACTCTTTTTTCTGCCTCACAATGGGTAGCATTTGAAACACTTCAACTCTTGAAGTATCAGATCATTATATCTATATATATGTATATTTGTATAGATTTTAATTCTATTTTGTTTTGTTTTTTTTTTTTTATGCCTTCCATTTTTGGGTAGCATGAATTGATATCCCAATGGCATACTTGAAGAAACTGGAGATTCTAGATTCTACTCCCTTCAATTCTTTTTGCAATTGATAGAAGTTCCCTAACTAGAGCCAGCTGTTGTTCTCCAAAAATATCACTCATTTTTGAGACAACATTTGAACTATTTTGGTCCTACATACCAAAATTGTCTCTTCCCTTTCCAAAATTTTTCCTGGGCATTCAAATTCCTCATTTTTCAAGCTTCTCAAAAATCTACGGACTCTATAGGCTTAAATCTATCGATTCTACAGGAAGAGAAAATCTACGGATTCAGCAGGAAGAGAAAATCTATGAACTCTGTAGGCCAAGTTTAATGGGCTTTATAGGTTGATTTATATGGACTTGGTTTCTACAGACTCTGTAGGTAGGTTCATTTTTATAGGTTCAAAGGCTTCTACAAGTGGGTTTAATCAAAAGAATCAGTTTCCAACACTTAGTCCTTTTCAATATTGGTTCAGTGCCTTGGTTCAAAGGTTCAATGTCATTGTCAAGAGTTAAGTGCTTCATCAAGGTTCAAGGTTTAATGGCTTCAAAACACTTATAAAAAAGAATGCAGCTTGAACCATTGAGCTGTTGAACCATTGAACCACTTTGGTTCAAAGGTTCAATGAGTTCAAGGTTCAACAGGTTCAATCAAAAAATTCAATGCTTTGGTTCAACAGTTGGTTCAATGCTTCGATTCATTCAATTGAACCATCAGCTTGAACCATTTTGGTTCAATGCTTTGGTTCAATCAAATGGTTCACTCATTTGGTTTAATCAAAGGGATCATCGACTTGGTTAAAAGCATGGTTCAAAGCTTGCTTCAAAGGAGTGGTTCAAAGGAGTGGTTCAATGCAAAAGTTTAAGAGAGCTTCTCGAAGGACAAGTGCCTTTGCGAAGGACACTCGATTGACAAAAGCACCCTTCAAAAGGGTCATTTTCAAGGAAGCTGTAAAGGTAATTCTTTCAGATTTTTGTTTAAGGCAGTCAAAAAAGACTAAGGCAAGAAACAATTCTTTCAGACTTTTTATCTGAAGGAATTCCTTCAGACAAAAAGTCTGAAGGAATTTAGGAAAGTAGCTACAGGAGGAAAACCCGAAGGATTTTTTGAAGGCAAAGTGATCGAAATAATATTGTAGAATTTTTGTCTGCGGGAAATGTTCATGGAATTTTTGTCTATGGGAATTTGTCCATGGACTTTTGTCTGTGGGAATTTGTCCATGGAGAAATCCTGGGGGAAATTCTCATAGAGACAGTTTGCAGGAAAGCTGCGAGAGATTGCTGAAGATAAAAGGCCACAGAAGGCCATCAAAGGACCTCAAAGGGTAGGTGCCCTTACAGGGGACTCTCAGCTACCAAATCAAAGGGTCACCTTCCATTTGGGAGGATGCAAAATAGGAAAGCTGAAGAAGGACCAAGGGGTGACGTGCTCGAAGACATCAAATTCAAGACAATGAACTAGCCATTGAAAATGTAGTGACAGGCACGCAAATGTCAATTTCAAAGCTCATAGAATAGGTATTGATCCTTGTAATCTATAGACCCAAATGCATTCATAGGCTTTAAGGCCAAGACCAGTAGGAAGTGACTAAGGAGTAGAGCATCAAATTGAATCAAGGACCCGATTCAATTAACCAGAAAAGGAGGAATGATGAAAAAGGATTAGATTGCCAGGTGGACATTGAACGATGCGAACTTTCAATAGTGTGACTTGTTTCCCTACATTGAGAAAAGCAAATGGGTAGATGCCCCTAAATTCTGGCATGTCTCCTTAACAAATTTCAATGCAACATGATGTGTTACTGTTCCCGAGTCCTTCTTGAAGTGGCTATATAAGGGACTCTCCTTTATTGTAAATAGATCTCTATTTGACAATCAGAAACAAAACTCTACCCAAATTGAAAGGAATTATTGAGACTTTGAGCTCAGATTTTTGATCATATTTTGTTATTGGAATATGAAAGCAAGTGACTTTTTAGACTTTGTGCTGTAATATCTTTGTTGTTGGGGAAACTATTCTTATGTCTTTTTCCTTGATATATTTTTTGTTCCTTTAATTTAACAAGCAAAATTAGTGAAAGTAGTCAAGAAGATGTCCTGAAGAGTCAACTGTGGAGAGACTTTGTGCCCCCATAATTACCTTTAGTGTGTTTTCTTTTCATTTCTATGTAAAGGACCTTGGGACGACTTTGTGCCTTCATTTTCCTTCGTATCTTACTCTTGAGCAATTCAGGTGGAGACTTTGTGTTGCATCTCGATTTGCTGGTTATTACATCCTTTTGTACATTTTGTTGTTACTACCAAGAGTATTCTTGTGGTTTGTTGAATAGTACTTCTTAAATAAGAGGAGTGCTTTCTGTCATTTCCCTTGAGTTTTTCTTTTCATCTGCATGCGTCATCTCTAAAAAAAGAGAGATGGATGGTTTGTCCTACGCTTGAGTATTATTTTTTGTTTTATATATATATATATATATATATATATATATATATATATATATATATATATATATATATATATAACATATCTATAGGTAACCTCCCCTTGATGAGAGGAGAGATTAGTCCCCTTTTGATGTAGTAAACCTACACATTTGGATGACCAATCTTCCTTCTTTGGCTGATCAGACCTATTTTGTTTATGAGTACGTTGATCAAAAAAATATTCAACCAACACTATCTATGGGCTTACAATGCAACTCATAAATGGAACACCAATGAGGTGGAAATAATCTGAAATGTGGGGAAAATGGGTGTTGGTAATAGTAATATGAAAATTTGGTAATTTGTGAGGAAGGCTAGGTCATATCCATGGTCTTATAATGCAACTCATAAATGGAATCCCTAGGGGAGTGATCAGTGAACAAAATAATATTTCTCAAGAGGAAATATTAGGATTGGTAGGGAGTGAAAAAGGGAATCTAAGAATCATAACTTATGCATCTTATTAGAAGACCTTAGGAAACATGAGGCATACTAAGGACATGATAAGACACTAAGTGACTAGTGACCATTAATGTACAAAGGAGTCATGTTCACTATAGACATAAAGATGTGTAGGCAAATAAGTTTTCTACTAAGATCAGCTCATGAAGGTAGATTGGTTGGACCTACCTTCCCATGATGTGTTCCCCATTCTTTAGGACTGTGATGAGCCTCCTACAACAATTTACCTCTTACAACAGATTTAATCTAAATATGCCAAAATAAAATAACTCTTACCAATAACAGAAACACAGAAAGCTTATATTGATCGCAGGCCTCTTTGAGGGGGAAACCTCCTTTGAGCAAGCTCAATACAATGAATTCGTGGATGCCTTTATTCAACCTCAACACTTACTTATATACTAACTCTATTCTAACAACTACTACTTCCCTTGTATGTGGGATAATTCGAATAAGCTCTAAGGGATGACTTACAAAGCATATGCGTCCATAGCAATTAAGCACGGGTTCCTAACATCCCCTCCCTCTTAAAAAAGGCTTTGCCCTCAAAGCTTCAAATGTGGGAATTGTTGTTGAATCTGGAAGAGTGGTTCCCATGTTGCATCTTCTGGTTGCATGCCGTGCCATTAGATTAAGACCTCTGTGATGGAGCGGGATCGAATTTGGCAGGTGCGCCTATCCAAGATTGCTTTGGGCTTGAGAAGGATGGAGCCTTCATTATCAAGTGTTGGTAAATTTGTCTGCACTCAGATGTTGGATCCAAGAAATTGTTTCAAATAGGAGACATGAAAGACGGGATGAACTTGGGAGGAAGGTGGAAGCTCTAACTTGTAAGCAACTGACCCAATCTTTTGGAGAACCTTATATGGCCCATAAAACTTTGGAGCAAGCTTTTGGCACCCTTTTTGTTTTAGTGATGATTGCTTGTAGGGCTGCAGAGAAAGAAAGAGCATATCACCAGGTTGAAAGGTATGCTCAGAGCGGTGTTGATCAGCCTATTGCTTCATTCGGTTCTGGGCCATGTGGATATTGTCTCGCAAGGTGCAGAGAATCTGATCCTAGTTTCAGAGAGTAGTGTCAACTGCCTGAACTGGTGAGCTACCAGGATGATATGGAAGAAGTGGTGGCAGTGCTTGACCATAAAATACCTCATAGGGAGTCATTTTGGTGGAAGTGTGGTATGAGGTATTGTACCACCATTCAGCTAGGGGAAGCCACTTGGCCCATTGATGTTTTTGTTCTGAAGCAAAACAACGAAGGAAGGTCTCCAAGCATTTGTTAATGATTTCTGTCTGGCCATCTGTTTGTGGGTGGTACCCAGAGCTCATTTTCAACTGTGTGCCTGTGCGACGAAATAGTTCAGTCCAAAAATGGCTAGTGAAAGTGGAATCACGATCTGAGACAATTGAAGAAGGAATGCCATGAAGACGGAAGATCTGATCCAAGAAAACCTGTGCAATTGTGGATGCGGTGTATGGGTGGCTGAATGCACAAAAATGACTATATTTGGAGAGTTGATCGACAACAACTAGGATCACTATCTTTCCCCTAGATTTAGGGAGGCCCTCAATGAAATCCATGGAAATATCCATCCAGATCCTAGTAGGAATGGGCAAGGGCGTGAGCAAACCAGGAGTCAATGTGGTTTCACCTTTGTGTCGTTGGCAGGTTTCACATTCAGCCACTATCTGTTTAATTTTGGTTTTCATGCCTTTCCAAAAGAAGTGTCGACATGCCCGCTCATAGGTTTCGAGAAACCTTGAGTGCCCTGCTGAGGGGGAAGCATGGATTTCATAGAAGATAGCCTGATGTAGGTCTGAAATTTGGGGAAGCACCAAACGACCCTTGTATTGCAGAGAAATACCATCCCATGAATAATGTGGTATGGTAGAGGGGTTAGTGGCCAATTGATGAATGATGTGGCATAAGGAGGGATCATTTACATACCCTTGTTGGATAGATTCTAACCATTTAGGAATGGGCATGGAGATGGCAGAGAGGGAAGGGTGGTCCTCAAAGGTTCTTGAGAGAGCATCAGCCACAACATTGTCTTTTCCCTTCTTATAGGTGATCTCATAGTCATAGCCCATGAGTTTTCTGACCCACTTCTGCTGAGCTGGGGATGAGACCCGCTATTCCAAGAAATATTTCAAACTCTGATGATTAGTTTTAATGCAAAAATGGTTTCCCAGGAAGTAGGGTCTCCATTTTTGTACTGCATGTAAAATTGCCATCATTTCCTTTTCATATGTAGACAAAGCTAAATTGCGGCCAGAAAGGGCTTTGCTGGTGAAGGCAATTGGTTGGCCCTCTTGGAGAAGAACAAAACCCAAGCCAATGCCACTGGCATCACTTTCGATGGTGAAAGTTTTGGTGAAGTCTAGCAATGCCAAAACTGGTGTACTACACATAGCCTATTTGAGTTGGATGAATGCCTGATCAGCTGTTGCACCCCAGGTGAAAGCATCCTTCTTCAATAAGGAAGTCAAAGGAGCCGTGATCTTTCCATAATCTTTGACGAACTTGCAATAGTATCCTGTCAGGCCTAAGAAACCATGAAGGCTCTTGAGGGTGGTTGGTTGAGGCCAATTCTGCATAGCACTAATTTTTTATGGGTCCACGCGAACCCCATTGCCTGAAATAATGTGCCCCAAATAGTCAATTTCCTCTTGATCGAATGAACACTTGGATTGCTTGGCACATAATTGATTGTCAGCTAACAACTGTAATGCCCTGTCAAGATGTTGGGGATGCTCGGCCCATGTGCGGCTGTAAATCAAAATGTCATCAAATAAAACTAAAATAAATTGACGGAGAAAAGGCTAAAAGATTTTATTCATGAGTGCTTGAAAAGTGGAAGGGGCATTTGTAAGGCCAAATGGCATGATAAGGAACTCATAGTGACCCTCATGTGTATGGAAGGCTGTCTTGGGAATGTCATCAGGATGCACTCGAATTTGATGATAGCCAGAACGCAGATCCAACTTGGAGAAGAATTTGGCCCCATGGAGCTCATCAAGAAGCTCATCGATGACAAGAATTGGGAATTTATCCTTGATAGTGAGGTGGTTAAGGGCTCAAAATTCAATGCAAAGGTACCACGACCCATCTTTTTTGTGGACAAGAAGCACTGGGGAGGAATATGGGCTGGTGCTGGGGCAGATAATGCTAGACTTGAGGAGTTCCCAGACTAAGTTCTCAATTTCAATCTTTTGCAGATGGGGGTAATGATATGGCCGAATGTTGGGTGGAATGCTTCCTGGAAGGAGAGAAATGTGGTGATCTTCAGGGCGTGAAGGGGGTAGCCTTACTAGTTCTAAAAAAATGGTTACATTCTTGTCGAGTATGGCTTGTAAGTCTATAGGGTGGTTAGAAGCAGCAGAGGGCTGGAGTTGAATGGAATGCAATTGTGCAATGACCCCATGTGAGCCTTTTTTCAAAAAAATTTCCATGCGATGAGAACTGATGATGCTAGCAGATCCTGGTAATAACCCTTTTAAGGTGTGCTTCTAACCATTATCTGTGAACTGCATCCAAAGCTCAGAGAAGTCCCATAAAATAGGTCCTAATGTGTGAAGCCATTATGCCCCTAAAACCACATCACACCCACCTAAGGGTAAGGCAAACATATCAGAGTGACAATTATAATTGCCGATTGCAAGATGCACATTTCGACACTTCCCTTTACATGGCAATGTACCCCCATTAGCAATCATGACTTCAAAGCTAGAACAAGGGTATATAAAGCAGTCTGCTACCTTAGCAATGCGAGGATCAATGAAATTATGAGTACTGCCCAAGTCAATGAGGATTGTGAGAGGGATCTTTTTGAAGCACCCTTTGACCTTCATGGTTTGGGGAGTAGTGACACCTGCTAGTGCATGTACTGAGATCTCAGGTTGAGTCTCTTGAACCATTGGGTCCTCTTCAGTGCCAGGTTCATCTTGAGCATCTTAAAATTCTTGAATATCAATCTCGCTGTCTTGTTCTGGTGGTGACTCCACATCTAGCAAGTAAAGTTTTTGTTGGATGCACCTGTGACCCTTAACCCATTTGTCATCACAGTTGTAACATAATCCTTTTTCTTTATGATCCCACATCTCTGCCTTAGTCAGGCACTTGATTGGTGTGGTTATGGTTGTCCGCTGATTCACTATGTTCTTTGCTGGTAAAAAGGTGGGAGGTCGACGCTGTGTGGAGAGTTTATCTTCTGCTAACTTAGCCAGACCCAAAGCGTCCATCATATTTTTAGGTCAAAACATTTTTACCTCTGAGCAGATCAGCTCTCTAAGGCCACTAACAAAGCAACTTTTGCAGAAGTCATCTGACAACCCTTTAGTGTGATTAGCGAGTTTTTCAAATTCAAGCTGATATTCTTGAATAGTACCTATTTGACAGAGTTTGGTGAGACTGCCTGTGAAATCCTTGAATGATGAGGGACCAAACCTACCCAAAATTAAGGATGCAAAAGTTGACCAATTAGGTTCATCATTGGTCTTGAGATACCAATGGTACCACTGAAGTGCTTCTTGTTCCAAATGAAAGGAAGCAATTGGGACTTTGTTTGTAGAATAAGTATTGTGGAGGTTGAAGAATTGTTCAGCGCGATATATCCATCCTATAGGATCTGTACCATTGAACCGTGGAAAGTCTAGCTTAGGTCCACGGGAGGAGTTGGAAGTAAAGGAGTGACGGTCTGAAGAAGACTCCTCCTTCTGCATTCGGTTGAGCAAGATGTTATTCTGTTGATTCAAGCCACGCATCATATCGGTCAACTCTGTAACCTGAGATTTCAATGTGGCGATTTCTTCCTCCATGATTTTTGTGCCTGCACGAGTGGTGACCATAACCAGTTGTGAATAGCCGGGGATCCTTTTTTTTTTTTTGCTTCTATTTTTTTTTAAGCGGCTATTTTTTTTTTTAAGCGGCTATTTCAGGAATGAATTGTCTGCAACTGTGTGGTTCGGAATATCATCAACTGTGGATATGTTGTTGTTTGCTCTCTGACCCTGATAAGTTGGATATGGACCCCAGGTTTGTTTGGCTGCCTAAAGGATTTTAAATTCTCTCTGGCCACCAAAGCTGTCTGAGCGAGCACCGCTCTCCAAAAATTTCTGGCCGCGGGTTTACCCCTTAACGACAGCTTTTGGTTTACCTCACGGGTGGGATCTAGTCAATCAGGATGGGGTCGTTGCCCTTTTCGCTAGCAAGTCCTCTCAATGGGCCAGCTACTTCGGGGTTCCTGTGGTACTCCTCACAATGAGTTTTAGGGCTTATGCCCAAGCACTTCCCATAGTTAAGCAGATAGGTATTTACCCAATCTGAAATGATGGAACCTGCAATGAAAAATTTCTTCCCAAAAAATGGCACAGCTCCTGGAAAGCCCTGCTTGAAAAAAAATGCTCCAAATCTACCCACAAAGCCAAGAAAGCGCTCTGATACCAAATGTGATGAACCTCCTACAGCAATTTACCTCTTACAATAGATTTAATCTAAATATGCCAAAATAAAATAACTCTTACCAATAACAAAAACACAGAAAGCTTATATTGATCGCAGGCCTCTTCGAGGGGGCAACCTCCTTTGAGCAAGCTTAATACAATGAATTCGTGGATTCCTTTATTTGGCCTCAACACTTACTTATATACTAACTCTATTCTAACAACTACTACTTCCCTTGTATGTGGGATAATTCGAATAAGCTCTAAGGGACGACTTACAAAGCATATGCGTCCATAGCAATTAAGCACGGGTTCCTAACAAGGACCCTTTATAGATTAGTTGGTCTACTTCAAAGATTGGGTACTTGCATGAGAAGTAGGTAGAAATAAAAGGCTTTTTTAATTATTACTCTTTAAACTATTGGCCTACTACACCCCAATGAACCTCATCTCTATCATGACACTAAATATGGAGTTTGAGCTTTGACTAAAAGAAGGATATGTTCTTCTAATCATGTCTTTTAGTGTGATTTGACTTTTGAGAATTTTGAATGTTTGTATATTTAGATCATTGCCTTTTAAATTATTTGGATTTTGAATATTTTTTATGGATTTTTTAATATTCCTCCTCCATATATACTTGGAATGACCAATCATGAGAGATAGAGTGATACACATGAATGAGATTTAGTCTTAGGATAAAGTAAGCTAAATATCTAGAGATAAGACTAACTAGAACACTTAGGATTAACTATGAACCAACATGTTATCTCAAGTCTCAACCATGTGTATGCTTATTTTGTAAAGGGAAAAAGGGAAAAAATGAGATACAAAGTGGACTGGTAAAATAAGATTATCATGAGATGAATTATTTTCTAACTGATCACTTGGTATAGAAATAATGACTAAAGGGAACAAGGTTTGTATAACCAAGTCAAAATAATAACTATCCAAGTTTATAGTGATAAGAGAGCAAACTATCATGAAAAGAAAATAAGGGAGTATTTTTAAGAAACAAAATCAATAAGAAAAATAAGGAAATTATAAAGAATAAATCCATAAGCAAACATAAATGAAATTATAAGCAATATAATGTACGAAACCAAATTCCCCATGTAAGATAGATATTAATTTGACACAATGTCAAATGATATAACAAATAGATAAAGATAAATTTAGAACACATGTCCAATCCAAATGACAATGTAAGAAAACCATGCATGTGCTCATAAGTACTAATATATTTGTTCACACACATTATCGAAAACATATGATAAGTCTCTATGAAGGTGAATGTGAATTGTAGCTAATGTATAATCTATCTTTGGTGAAAATTAAGAAAATAATTCATGTCTAATTTCCTCAATATAAAAGGTATGAATACTTGATGGATCATGCTAAGGAGGGATATCATGCTAGGGATGCTCAGGATAATGTGTGGGAGTGGATTCTATAAGAGATGAAGGGATCATTGATGGGAAAGGATCTATAAGTGAAGGACTCATGGGTGGAGAAAGATCCATATGTGAGGGATGTTCCATGGGTGAGGGATTCATTAGTGGAGGAATAGGAGGTGATGAAGGGACCACAAGATGATATGGAACCATAGGAGGTGGAACCATGG
Organism: Torreya grandis; assembly: GCA_037957365.1. Classification (NCBI taxonomy): domain Eukaryota; kingdom Viridiplantae; phylum Streptophyta; class Pinopsida; order Cupressales; family Taxaceae; genus Torreya; species Torreya grandis. The sequence continues at coordinate 1,437,824 of JARHVA010001839.1, forward strand.
GGTAAGAAGGTGGAGCCTTCTTATGGGAATGACTTTTGGGAGGAATGGTAGAAGGTGTAGGAATGGTTAAAAGATTCACGAATGGAAATGATTGGTGTGATGGGTGCTATATTGGTGCCAAAAAAAATATAACTCATTATAGTTAGGAATATATATAGGTAGTACCTTTGGGGGAGGTATAGCCTTGTTTGAAGACTGAGGTATAGTGAGACTAAAAGTGTTAATATATTGGTGTAACTTATGATAATTCATAAATGAATGGTTATATGTGTCATGAAAGTAATAGATACACCTCTGAGTGGTCTTGATAGGTGAGCTCATAAGAATAGGTGTAACAAAAGTGGAAGGAGATTAGTAAGGCTCATCAACCCATTTGGTGGATAAAGGAGCCAACTCTAGTAAGGGAATTAAATCATCACCAAGAGAAGGTGGTGATGGTGGAGATATTGGATAAGGCTCAATAGTAGGAGTGATTGGATCAAAAGTAGGAATATATTTAGCTAAAGTAGGTGTAGGAATAGGATCCAAATTGTGCTCTACTAAGGGAGGGGTGGGATTCATAGAGTACTGAAGGAGAGTCTCACACATCTCAAGGATAATTAGCCTATAAGGGTCATGGTACTTAACAAAGTGATAGGGCCCAGTCATAAAACAATCCATAAGCATACTCCTAAGATTTTGTTCATAAATTAGAGGTGTCTACAACATCTCTATCCTAAAATAAAGAGGAAAAATTCTAAAATTATCAATGACATATGATGGAACATGGGAAGATATACAAAAATATAAAAGTAAAAAGAAATGATAATGGATAATCTCAACATCACGAGCCTAAACAAGGCCTCCTATGAATGGATCATCTAAGGTATAACCATCATTGTAATCAGGTGTATTAAGATCAATGACATAGGTAGGGATTACATTTTCATCCAAGGAGGTGTGATGAATGGAATGTTGAGTCTTAGTTAAGAAAATAGGGATGTCATTATAAGGTGGTTGAAAAGAATGAGGTTGCAAAGAAGTAAGAAGCTGAGAGATGATATTAGGTGAGAGATCATAAGTTTTAATCAAGAGATTGATCTCATAAAGATCATCATCATTGGAATCTAAGAGGTTAGGGGAATATTCCTAGTGAGTTTAGGATGACCATTGTAACCTCAAGTCAAATTAATGGGAAAGTTAAATTATTGAGACTCATAAAATGGAACACTTGGAAAGGGTTTAAGGGTAGGAATATTAAATAAACCTCAGTCTTGAATTGCTCAAAATTCCAAAGGTTAGTGTCACTATGAATCCTATAGATGAATCCATTTTGAGGAAATTTAAATCACTAACAAGGAGAAGAAGCAAATTCTTGCATAAGATGAGTCATGGATTACTGATCCAACTATTGTAAGATAGAGAAAATGTACATATCATCACCTCCATGTCAATAGTGACAAGTGGGATAACAATGGGAAGCCACACATAACCTAAATGAGGCATTGTCCTTCGATCATAGCCTTAACATGTGTTGTGTGTGGATTTGATATTTCATTCATAATATCCAAGAGTTTTGATAAAATCAAGAGATGCAACATAAGTGCTAGAACCCTCATCAATCAAGGCATGTTTAACTTGGATATCACTAATTTTAAAATTGATGAACAATGAAGAAAAATCTCATCAAGGATCATAGAAGTAATGTGAAATTTGAGGAAAATAGATTTTTCCATTATTTCATCAACATGGATAGACATCTCTTTGCATTGTTATAATATGCTATCTTCAGATCCAGATAAGGTTGCTTCACATCTTACTAGGGGAGGATGAGGGATGTTCATTTTTAAAAAATTGCATGAGATGGTTATTATGACATAAATAGGTCCTCATAAGTTAGATAAATGTGAATTGGGATGGGATATTAGTGAGTTCTATGATAGGATCCCATTCATCATAACCCTTAAGAAGATTGTTAGATAAAGGTGGATAGTGTTGAAGGTCCTTAGAAGGAAGAGCCAAATTACTTCTAAATTTATGTTGGTAAGAGGCAAATGGTTTGGTTAGAGGATAAGTTTGTAGAATATGTTGATAGAATAAATCAGGTGATGTAGGTTGGTTTTGAGAAGTGTAAGAAGAAGTGTTGATAGAATATTGAGTGTCATTGGTGATAGGTAAATAATATGGAAGGATGGTAAAAATAGTATGAGAAGTGTTATCCAAGGGAGGAGTTGGAATTGGTTCATCAAAATTTATAAGGTCATCTTTCCCCAACTCATTTAAGTGATTTGGAGAAGAATATTAGATAACACTCAATGTGTGAGACAATGGAGGTGTGTAGATGGGTTGAGGATCAATGTAAGTAACCACCCTTTGCATGTTAGTCATATTAACCACATTCTCTTCAAGACTTGGTTCAATAATATTGTTTACATTATTGGTAGAAGGAGTAGGTTTGTCTTGGGTATCTTGGTGATTTGGAAGAAGATCTATATAGATGGCCAAATGAGCATTAATTTGTTTCAAATCTTGAGGGTTAGTATTTGTTTTATGGGCCTTGAAAGTAATTTCATAGGCTTGTTGGAATTTTTGAATGATAGAATTGTGGTCAAAAAAGGGACCAAGAATAAAATCCATTTCCAAATTATGAAGATGCATACAATTCTCATGAGAATGACCACAATTAGCATGAAACCAATAAAATTTATTAGGATCATACCAATATGTCATAGGATGAGTAGGATCAAGTTCTCATGGGAGAGGCCTAGGTGGAAATTTTAGTAATTATATTGCAGATAATATGTTATGAACAGTTATGTTACTAGGTGAAGATAAATGAGGATTGGTGATTTGGTTTGAAGGGGGAGATGGTTATGAAGATTTATTAGGAACAAGAACATGAATAGTGTGATTGGTATTATAAGAGTTTATGACACCATCATTGATAGCATGATGATTCTTGTTATTAAGTAATAAATGAGTACTCATAGAAGGTATGGGTGGCTTGAACTGATGCATAAGGAAATTTTTATGTTTAGATTGGTCAATAGCCTCTACTAAGGTACATGGAGAGAGAGTTTGGACCTGATATTGTAACTTGGGAAAAGATCATTGGTAAAGAGATGGAAAAGGTTATAATCAACCATGTTATGTTCACATTTTTGATTTTATTACATATTTTATTAAAATCTTGGGTAATTTATATTTTGAGTTTCTTAAAATTGATAAAATAGGCGAAGGCATTCTTAGGAAGATCACTAATTTGGAACTCTTGGACTAGAGAATTTACTAAATATTCAAAACTAGTAATATAACGAGTTTTAAGTTGGTTGTACCAATATAAATCATCACCCATAAAATTTTTGGCTAATGTCTTGGTAGAGGCAAAGGTATTTAATTTGACCTAGTCTTTATATATATTTCTAAATATTTTTAAATGAAGAGTAGGATCAGTTGACCCATTTTAAGAAATTGTAGGGGTGATACCTCCTATATAGATATTACCAATTTGAGATGAAAGAGGATCATTTTGTAGATGCTTGATTGTCTTTCTGACAAGAGGAGTTTGAGGGATGATATTACCATGGGAATCCAAAATAGGAGGTGGGGGAACATTTTGACTATGCATTCCCCATGTCATCTGTTGAGGGTGGGTTTCAAGATGGATAAGGTGATTTTACATTTTTATCATTTGATTTGCATTATTAGCTTGAAAATAATTCATTTGATTAAAAATTTGTAATAGGATTTGATGGGTTTGAGTTGTATTATTGGTAGTATTTGAAGCATTATAATTGGTTGTAGTGGCTTGAGTACCACTATGGGTGTTAGTAGGATCTTGAGAAGATATGTTAAAATGTGAGGCACTAGTGCCAAAATTTACTTATGTGGAAAAATATGGACTAGTAAAGGGATGAGAAGAGGAAGAAATAGAGGCATGGTTACCATGGGTCTCAGATGATATATTAGTGGAAGAATTAAGGAGAGTGGGTCTTGGAATAAGCCCACTAGATGTAGAACCTGCCATGTTATTAGAGATACTAGGCATGGAGGTAGAGGAAGTCAAAGAAGAATAATTCATGGTATAAGAAGGGGTCAAAATAGAGGGAAGAAGTTGGGAAGAAAATAATCTAGTATCCCCAAATCCATGTGAGAACATGGGAGAAAGTCAATGAGGCTCTTCATCTTGACCATAAATCATGAGTTGGTAAATGGTAAAAGGCTCATTTATTCAATATAGAGGAAATTTAGAGATAAAGAAGAGCATTGAAGGAGTATACTCTAATTTGGGTTAATATTCGAGTTATAATTAAGGATTATAAGGTGAAGAGGAATGAAAAGGGGTCCCATAGTTCATTGGATGAGTGGATATATGAACATTACTTTCATCTAAGAGAGGAGCCATAATTTATTTATGGGAGACCTTATGAGGGTTGGTAAGACTCATCATATCCATTGAATTCAACTCACTATTGTGTTCAAATAAGAAGTTAATGATGAAGGATAAGAAATAGATAAGGAAAAGGTGATGTAAAATCAAGGAAATAGGAAGGAATAGATAAGATTGTAGAGTCAACTAGGTTGACCTAGTACTAAAAATAAGGTCTAAAAACTAAAAAATAAAGGATATAGAGTTGACAGGGTTGACCTAGGATTAAAAATAGGTAGAGAAGGACACAGAGTCAACAGGGTCAACTCAGTACTATATCCTAAAGGGTAAACAATAATACTATGTTGATAAGGTTGACTCAGTACTATAGGTAGGGGAAATAGATAATCGATAAGATATTATGTCGAATAGAATGATAGTGTACTAAAACAAGAAATAAAATTCAAGTAATTTTGAAATCAATAAATTAAATGAAACACACAATCAATTGGGTCAATAAGGATGATCCAATTGAGGCACACAACACAAAAATTACACTAATGTTGGCCAATGCAATTTTTTATAATATAACATACAATTGGGCAAAGACCAAGTAGTCAATTTGGAAAGTAAATGATAAATAATAGGTCATCCTAAATGTTGTTATATTATTATATTATGATTTTAAGTGTGATAGGAAGTTGGTTGTAATTAAGGAACTAAAAATCAATCTATGGATGGTTTTAAGACATTTAGACTAAAAGGGATCTATGTTGGTAATGGTACTGGCTTGGTATTTGGGCCTACTCCCTCACTCCACACATTGTAGTGATAATGGTGTCAGGTTATTTTCAAATATATAAAATTAACCACATGTTTATACTTCACCATAAAACCAAGTTAGCTTTCCAGTTAGTGATAAAATCCAAGTAGGTGGGACTTGGGTAGATAAATGTTTAAACATGTTTTTAAATTATGTAATTTGGTAGTGTATGCAATAAATAGAAAAATAGTACAAATAAATGGTATATTTAAAAACCACCTAATTATACTATGTTATCTATTCTAATAATGCAAGCAATTAAAAGTGAAAGTGTGAAGTAATTACTAGGATATAGATGTTAATTCTATCTTTGAAACATAGTATAGTGTTGGTTCAAATGATAGTGTATACATAGATTATAGAATAGATTCAATAGTTTCACTACTATATTAATAAATAAAGGGACTATTAAGAACTAAGTTAGTAGTGTCAACCTATTCTTTCAAATAAAAGATACAATACAAAACCAGGTCACCCAAGTTAACCTAGTTTATTATATAAGGGTAGTTTTAAAGATCATAAACTATGAAAAATAGAACTATAATGAATAAAATAAATGATAGAGAAATCAAAATTTATGGGTTGGAAGATGTAGAATAATGTGAGATGGTTGTTGAAGTGACTTGATTTTTACTTGCAAATTCCTACTAATTGTGTCAATTGGGTTAACCTAGTTCTGTAGTTTCCTATTTTTTGAAGCCTATGAAGATGACTTTATTGATAGTGTCGACCTAGTATGTTTTTTGGAAACCTATAAGTGTACAATGTCAACCCTGTTGACCTATTATCTTATCTAGAATTTAAAACCTATATTGTGTTGACATATTTGACCCAATAGCCTATATCTATTTAAGACCTACACAAACAAAATATAGTCATTTTGATGCAACTATGTGTTAAACTTATATACATAAGTTATAAACTATAAGGACCCTATCAACCTAGTACTAAAAATATAGAAAACTAATAAATAAAATTATAAAATAATGTTAAATGTGAAAGAAAACCTACAAGGGTTAGATTCATGTCAGATTCACCATAATGTTTGCAATCATAAAAGCATCAAGTCTATAAATCAATCCTAACTTAGAGAAGATAGATCATACTGACATTTTTGATTGGGGATACATTAGATAATCAATAAAATGATGAATATTTGGATCCACTAGACCTAATTAGGGGATCTATTATCATAATAAACAATACTAGGGAGGGTTCTAAAGCCTCTAATCAAACACAATCATGTAATAAACCTAACTAAGCCCTATGTTTTCATATTCACTAAACTAATAAAAATTAAATTAAAGTCCAATCTAGTACTCACCAAATAATTTGGCACAAAGTAGGGGTAATAAAAAATAAAATTAAACATTCATAGAATACATATACTCATGTCAATGTATAAAAAATCCTAATGCATGTTAGATAAGTACAAGTGCATATCTATCTACTCTTACAAAGGAGGAACAAAGTTAGGAATACTTACCTTTGAAGATGAACTTGTTGAGCCTCAATATCTCCCTTGGCCAAGGTGATTCATAAGAGGTTATTTTGGTATGTAAGGATGATAAGGATAAATTAGCTCTAGGCTACACAACATATCAATGCATCCAAATAATTTATCCACAAGACAAGATCTATATCTCCCAAGAAAGTATAAAACCCTAAAATTAATTTTCAAGTGTAATGGGGGATAAACATATGCACAATAGATCTTAATTATTTTTCTCTTCTCTAAATAATGTCAAAATGATCTTGTATATATAGATGGATTTAACCCTAAGCCCTTCTAAAAAATTTGTTTGATAGGGTCAACCCAGTTGACCTAATACTATTATGGATAAAAAATCACTAGGTCATAGGCTTGGTCACTTAAGATCCAACCTAGACCCTAAATTAATTTCACCCATAAAAGTATAGGGTTGACCCAATTGACCCAATATTTTAAATATTTGAAAGGGACTTTAGACTAGGAAAAGTGGGATAAAAGGTGGGAAATGACTGATGAGTGTACAATAGAGAAGAGAAAGCTTAAGGACATGGTTTTTAAGAGACAAATGTGTAGATAACAAGTGTTGAAAGGTAAAAAAATCCTATGAACAATCAATGGTTTTCCCATCCCTTTTTTGGTGCACCCCTTAAGGTGTGCACTTAGAGAGATTGAGACTTAATGGGTTCCTACAAGATAAAGAACATCAATAAGTGATAAAAGTTTGAAAATATTATGTGTATACATTACAGACCTAAGGTGAGATTAATAAAGGTCTTATTGAAGTGTGTGTGAAGTGTTTCATCCATTTATGGAGGCTCAAAATGTTATAAGATGGTCAAGGTGAAACATGTGCTTTGAGAAGGCCTAATTACATTAGATCTCTATTAGGCCTAATGGTGGTTTTAGTCCTTATGAGTGGTAACTAACATATGTAGTGACTGCATAATTTATGAAATGTATTTTTTGATTTATTATAAGTGTGATCCAAGTATGGAGAGGTTTTTTTCCAACCAATGTGGGTGAGATCAAGAGTCAAGTATAAGAAGGTCTAATAGACATAATTTTACTAGCTAGAATATTGAGGATATGAATGACTGAAATAGAAGTTTGGAAACGAGGTAGAGGGATTTAATACCATAAAATAGGTGTGTTAAATATTTCATGAAGTTATAACAATGATTATATAGATGATGAGAAATGTCATTTGACCTAAATTTGTCAAGAAGAGGGCTAGTTGAGTGAAGAGGCCTAATGGGCTATTTGAGAGAGATAGAAGAATGTGAAAAGAAAAATAAGGTGATAATAATTATTTGGGTAAGAAAAAGGTGTCTAAATTTGATTACATATTATAGGTGGCTGATTTAGTGTTTATTCACCTAAGGGGTTGGTACCTCTTTGCAAGTTGGTACTTGTTAAAAGTCTAGTTGAGTTGGTGCTTGACTAGTGTGGAGTTAGTTCTCTTTGTGGGGTTAGTGCCTCACTAAATATTGATCCATTACTTATAATACTATATTAAAAAAAAAAAAAAAATTACTGGGTTTTATCCCCCATGAGTGTTTTTAATTTATCTATTATGTTCTTGTGTTATGTTCTTGATTCATGCTCATATGAATGGTCGACTATGCATTGTTATATCTCTATGTTAGATTGAATGATTAATGAATGATATGTGGAATTGAAAGAAAAGTTTTTACACCAATTCAACTCCCCACTTTCAATGGTTATGATTCCAACACATCCCACACAAGGATTCTTGCATTCATGGAAGTGTCTAGAATCTTTTTAAATGCATATTCTTAAAAATCCATTTAATTTTCAAATATTTTAAATCTTATGGGTTTAAACATTTGTATTATTCAATGATACCATGAGATATTTTAAAAAGGTGTTATATAAATATAAATATAATACTACTCATTATTCATATAGAAAAATACCAAGCAAGCACCTAGTCAAGCTCAATCAATCAATCACATAACTAATTTCTACTTCCCTATTCTTCCCTATTTTCATATAATTCATATGAATAGTCATATCACCAGTCTAAAGAACTCAAATAATATCCCATGACCAACATTTTTAATGTTTCAAGTTAGTGTTGATTTTTATCCATATTTTTGAGTTTTGGAGTAGTCAACATTGGGTCTCAAATGTGCTTAGTGAGGTTCAATAGTTATGATTTCAAATTTATCTTTTCCTAGGGTCCCTTTTATATTTTGGTTAAGTCTCAGCTTCCCTCCATTATCACCACATGGCATCCCAATGCTCATTAAACATGAATATGTTCTTAGTTTGACCAAGAGTAGTACCAACTCTCCACATGGAGACCTAATGTTGGTCTATGGATGGCCCCTTTTTAACTAATATTCAAGCAATGCCATTAGCTAATGTAATAAAGGATAGGGCCCACCATGAAATGTCAACAAGAAAGAAGAATATCTCACCACATGTTGTCATGATGTTCCTTCGAAGAAAATGTTTATTTTTTCATAATTCTAGGTAGTGCCATTAGCTGGTGAATTTGAAAAAGGAACCCACCAAGTAGTTATAATGGAAAGGAAGAAAACCTTTCATGTGGCATCACAATGCTTGACTAAGGCAAAAAATTTCCTATCAGACCTTCAAGTAACACCATTAGATGAGAGAAGTGGGTCCCTCTTTCCTAACAAGCATTCCAATGGCAGTTCCAAAGGTAGAAATGTGTCACCACCACACTTATCCTAAGCATTATGGGTATCATAAGGTATTATAGTTGTGCCATATCCAAGATTTAGAGGGCCAGTTACATTCATGAGATGGAGATCCTAAGTTACTTTCAATGACCTCATCATAAGAATGAGTGTTTGGTTCTAGGTGTCATTTCCACAAGAGGCCACTATGCCTATATAAGCCAAGCTCTTTTCTTTTATAAGAAGATGGTAGATGAATAATTAATTTTACTATTATCTTAGAGCATCCACTTGTAATAGTCTAGTTTTAGAATAGAAGTATCAATAGTTAGATTTTTTTATTATAAGACCTTAGTAGGTGCCCCTCATGGGTAGGATTAAATATTGTATACCATACCCTCAATTCCTTTTATATTTTGTTCTCCACCTAAAAATGAAGAGGATGTGGTGTTCTATTTCAAACTGAGTGGAAATTTATTTCTATTTGTTGTTTCCTTTCTCTACTTCCATAGTATTTGTTCTTGTTTGCATTATAGACTTTAATTCATGCATATGTTCCTTTAATAGTCTATGATATTTGAAAATTCAATATATTTTATGTAATTATAAGTTAATACTTTATATTTTGCATTTCTTTCTTATCCCTTTTCATCCCCAAATTGATTCAAAGAGCGGGCTTATAAAACCCCATAATTTTCTTTATAAGAAAAATTTGAGTCCCACATCTATAAATCTTCCCATAGAGAGTTGTTTTCCTAGAGTAAAAGTTTTAGGCATCAACATTTTATCTTTTTTGACATGCCCGATGGGACATGACTACTAGTATACCTAACTAGAAGCCAAATTTTATGAGCCATAGGTATATTATGAGCTCACAAACAACACATAATAAAAGCATGTTAACACCAGCTCTGGTAGTTGCAACTTTTTGAAGGACCATAGGGTCAAATTTAATGCAACAACCATAGAAAATGGTAATCCAAGGACCACTAAAGAACTTTTTAGCATGAAATAGTGGTATCCCACTAATCCCTCTAGTAGCCCCAACTATGTGGAATCCTAATCCTATAAATGACTTAAAAACACTCCCTAAATTCTTAGGGGAAGACTTTTAAAAGTATAATGAAACATCTCCAAGATGTTGTGAATGTATGCACTATGCGCTATGTTACATAATATAATATGGCCTTAAGGCTACTAATTACCTCTTCAAAGGGAAATATCTTGATTGGTATCAATCCTTTCCACCCAACTATATTGCAACCTAGGATGACTTGGGAAACAAATTATTTGAGTGATTTAATGAGAAGGTAGACTAGTCATCTCTCCTACAATAACTAATCACTATCAAAAGAGCCCCACAAGAGATTATTATTAATTTTAATACCAAGCTTGATAAGACATACTAAAGAATACTAATAGAGGCTCAACCAAACATAGGTATATCTATTTTATTTTATCTCAAAGATTTCAATTCAAACATAGCTATAATGATTCAATCTCTTGGAGATCAGATGCTAGTAGATGCATATGAGCTAGTAGTTAGAGTTGAGAATAACTTGATAGATGTCAAGAAGCATCCTCCTTAATCACCAATTCTAATTTTCTTACATATATTTATGCCACCATAATAAGTCCCGATAACCTCAAAAGTGTTGCCTTACATGTACGTATATCCACCTACTCAAGTAAACACGTCTTATTTAGCCTCACTAGCTATAGAGATGAATGCTATGAAGAGCATCTTATGAAACTTATTTAATCAGATAATAAACCTCCAAAATAAGTAGGCCATGCCCTTGAGCCTCCTTTCTCAAATTACCAATAAAGGAGAATGCCCTACCAAAATAGCTAATACTAGGAGAGGCAGAGGCCAAATCATCATGCACCAAATTATCAAGTGTTGAACCATCAGACATGACCCATGAATTAAATTATTCTAATCTCTATTCCTTTATAAATAGTATCACAAAATGAAAATAGATAATTAGTCATAGGATAAAATATTTTGGTGGATGATTTGAACTCATGGTGCTTTCCATGCAATGATATACATACACCCTAGATTTACCTAGGAGGTAATCTATAGCAAAAGGTCATCAAACAATGAAGGCAAGGGAATGCACATAATTTAAGCCCATATGTATACCAATCACCAAGTGTTGAGAATGTTATATTAATGGCATAGATGAAGGATATATACTTATAGCAAGAAGAGGATATAGCCTCAAAGCATGCACTTTTCTCTTGGGTAGAGGATGAGGATATAGCCTATGTAAGAGACATCACAGTATTGAAGTCCCCATGAGTCTAGTTGAAATATTTCACTTGATCCAATAAAAGATTGACTGATACCCAAAAATCCTTTAAAATTCCTAAAGTGACTTTTGAGAACAACTTGATATCAAACACCACCTCTGACTTATCAAAAATAGAATGAAATAACACAAAACAAGTGAAGGGACCCTAAGGTCTGACCATAAGGGTTATACAACATAGTAAAACAACTAAATAAGGATATCACTACTATTTTCCTCTAAGATGTCTTATCTACTCTTGATCAAAAATCCTTGTTGAAATAAGCATTGAAAGACCAAGATAAACATACACAAGCTATCTCAACTATAGATATGGCATGACATAAAGGAAATGAAACTAGTAGTAGTGCACAACCTCATGTGCCATCCACATTCAAAAACTCTCAGGTAGGGGTAAGTAAGATGAAACCTACCCCATTCTATTTAACTCTCATTATAAGAAAGAATCTATTGCATAATTTCATGATCAATTATATAACTAGTACCATGGTAATGCCCAAGAAGATTGCAGATGCATTTTAACCATGATATGAACCCTTGGATAATAGGGTGATGAAAATAGATAAGCATAAGGTTCAAACCATTAGTGACATCAAATATTTTCCCTTGACCCTATACTCTTATCTAAGCATAATAGTTCACTAGGAAGTTATGGTGATTTACATGCTACCAGTCTTCAAACTATGTTTATCAAGGGATTTCACCACCAAAATAGGTGGATACTTATCTTTAGATTGGTCCTATCTAACCCTAAAGACCAAATTGACTCAAATTTTAAGGTGTTTTCTGAGCCCCTACATCCCAAACACAAAGCAAATGAGGCTATGGTAAAGTTTGAAGGAATGCACACTTATTTTTCTAAGAAAGAGATAGATTATGTAAAATTGCTTACGGAGGAAGGAGTGGCCAAAAACAAGATCCCAGAAGAAGAGACCCACATTAATGAGTTCACTAAGAATGATACTTTCCTAAATTTTGATGCCACCAACCTTAGGACCTATCTAATCCATTATGATTATTAGGTCATCCCTAAGGTGATGAAGAAAGAGGATCAAACCAAAGAACCTGAAAGTGAGTCCAACTTTTGGACCTAACATTTTGATGGTGAGAATAGCAAGACCAACTCTGGGGTATGCATCTAGTTGGTGTTTACATTTAGGAAAGATACCTTATGATACTTTTGATTCTAATTCATCTACACAAATAATGAATCCAAATATGAAGTGCTAGTCCATAGCCTCAATCTCACTGAGTGCGTGGGCATAAAGTAGCTAAAAGTGTTTGGAGATTCTAAATTAGTGGTGATATAAGTAAGAGGAGTCATGTCTATGAAGAATGTCTACATGAGATCTTACCACCATCGAATATGGGATTTGATTGAATAATTTGAAGCTTTCAACATTAAAATCATCCTAGGACCATGAATGTGGAGGTAGATAAGATGGTGACAATTGGTTCTCAGTTTGATCTGATGATAGATTTGTTCACCAATGAGTAAGTAGTATGGGTGATCATTATACCTACCACTCTTCACAACAACTAAAATTGGCAAGTGTTTAAAAATTATTCCCAAATCATTATGTTTCTCTAGTAGTCATACAAATTTGTAGAATAGTTATAACCAAAAATTGAAGAAGCCTATGGGGATTAGATCATATAACTAAAATGTAATAAGCTACTGAAGAGGATTATCACCTTGGAGAACCTTTTTGAATTTAATGATGCAAGGAATGACAAATAGAAATATATAATAAATAAAAGTGACTATTTTGAGCTTGATGTTGATGAAGGAAGGAAATTGAAGGTTGGGATGGAGGTTCCCCAAAAGGATAAGGATCAACTAGTCTCTATTTAAAATAAATATGAAGGAGTGATGGCCTATGCCTATGACAACCTAAAGGGATATGACCGTGAGGTAATTCAACATACCATTGATCTAGTTGAAGGATCTAAGATTGTTCAACAACATTAGAGGCTAGTTAACCTAAAAATTGAGTTTTATATGGCCCAAAAACTAATTAAATTGATTAACTCAAGGATTATATACCTAATCAAGCATTTAACTTGGGTATCCAACCTAGTTTTGATGAGAAATAAGAATGGACAAATATAGTTATGCGTAGTCTTCTAGTATTTGAATAAAGCATCTCTAAAGGATCATTATATCCTTCCTTCTATGAAATAGATCCTTAGATAGTAGCAGGTGTGGAAATGTTTTCCCTACTAGATTAATTCTCAAGGTATAACCAAGTATGGGTTTACAAAGAGGACCCATATAAGACCAATGTTACTACAAAGTGGGGGACCATTGCAGATGCAAATGTGCCTTTTGGCCTCTCCAATGTAGGAGACACCTTCCAATGAGCCATGTACATATCCTTTAAAGGATTGATCAACAATATCATCCTCATTTACCTCTATGATATGACTACATTATCTAAGAGAAAGGAACATCACTTTGATCATTTGGATAAGGTCTTCTAAAAGTGCTAAGAGTTTAGGGTATCTCTCAACCCTAAGAAGTGTATCTTTGATGTTCCACCATGAAAGTTATTAGGACACATAGTATCTAAGGAAGGGATCACCATTGATCTAGAAATATTAAAGGAAATTAGGGACCTAGCCTTGTCAATACATAAGAAAGGGGTCCAATCTTTCTTAAGAAAGATTAATTTCATCAGCAAATTCATATCCAACTTCACATGGCTAATAAGGATAATCACATTGATGTTGAAGAAGGATAAACCATTCAAATGGAAACCCAAAGGGAGAATGGCACTTGATAAGATAAAATATGTGATATAAACTACATTTATGTTGGTTAATCCTAACTTCTCCAAGGATTTCATCATGTATTTTTATGTAAGTGAGGATATCTTATTGATTATGTTAACATATAAGGAAAAAGAAGGGAAAGGAGAACACTTAATTATGTTATAATCAAGGACCTTGAATAGGTATGAGATTGATTATAATTTAATTTAAAAACAAGACTTCATCATCTTTAAATTTTTCAAAAAAATTATGAACCTCATGGTGTGGAGCAAGATAATGGTATAAGTGGTGCATTCTAGAGTCAGAGAGTATATAATGGAAGGAGAGATCACAAAAAAGAGGGATAATTAGATCAACAAGATCCTAGAATATGATGTAGAATCTAGGATAACCAAAGTGATTCAAGTAAGAGGAATTTTTGAGTATCTATCCCAATGTGTAAGTGCCCTGATGAAGGACAAGATGCACTATAGATAGTTTTACTAAATCAATAGGAAGCTGATGAATCATGGGTTACTGATAGGACCTACTTATGAAAACTATATGATATTAAAATAACCTCATTACATATAAGAATATATTTTATAGGTTTCAAGGGGCCAACTATACACTAGTCCAAGGAGTCTTATTTAATATAAACTTTGATGGAGATCTACTTCGATGCATCAAAAAGCATCAAGTTGAGAAGATCCTATAGAATATGCACTTTACCCCTTTAGGTGGCCATTTCTTAGAAAAGACCACCTTGACTAATATAATACATGCATGATACTACTATCCAACTATGTTTTTAGATTACCATTATGTAGTCAAGAAATGCAAGTAATGCTAGTTCTTCATAGGGAAGCAAAAAAATGTAGCCATGCTATTGAATCTGATTGTAATTGATGAACCTTTTGTATAATGGGGTTTATATTTAATTATAATGATAAATATTATCTCTAACATAAGCCATAAATGGATACTTATGGCCATTTATTACTTTATAAGATGTATTAAAGCAACCTTGATGAAGGAGGCAACTAAAAATATGGTCCTTAGTTTCTAGGAGGCGCTACTAACAAGGTCTAGCCTACCCAAAACAATCATTTTTTATAATTCCAAATCCTTCCTCAACTCTAAGATTTAAAAATTTGTGCTCTAAAATGGAATTTTATTGAAAAATCATCCAAATCCTACCTTTAGGGGAATGGGTTAGCTGAATCAATAAACCAGAGTCTCATTAGGCTGATCAAAAGGATGGGTGCTACCAAATAAAGGGAGTGGCATATGCATGTGAAAATAACCATGTGGACTGAATAAATCACTCCCAACTAAATCCTTAAGACATCCATATATGAGCTAGTGTATTAGAAGGAAGTAGTCATCCTCGTATCAATAAAAATCCCTGCCTTACAACTTTTAAAGGTTGTTGAGATAGTTGAGAATGGAATGATGGAGGTTAGGTTGGTAAAATTACTCATCCTCTAAAAAGTGAGAGAGAAATATGGTGAAATTATGGTTATACAATAAAAAAAATTCAAGTTATGGTTTGATAAGAAATCATCAAATCTAGGCTTTAAGCTAGGGGACTTGGTCCTCAAATACGATCACAAGGCCATGAAACTAGACCAACATGAAAAGTTAGATTCTCTATAAAGGGGGTCATTTCGCATCATTGGAAATAAATAAGGTAATACATTCAAGTTTTATGATGAATAAGGCAATTCATTAGTGATTCTAATTAATGGAATCATCTTGAAACACTTCAACTAATTTACTGGCCTTCCCCTTGTATATAGTTAGCCAGTTGCCTTTCTTGGTTATTATTTCCCTTTATTGGTTTATTTTCCTTTCTTTGTTGTTATTTAATTTTGAATAAGTGCCATTAGCACATGTGTATCATCCCATTTATAGGTGTTTATACCCAAGATCTCCTTGTTTTTTAAACATTCTCTAAAATTATTATCTACCCCACTCCTCTTTCCATTAATGCCAAGCACTCCATTTTATAGTATTACCCATAAGGATCACTAAAAATATCTTGCAAGATGTTTTTTAAGCATGTGTGCCACCCTTGACATTTATGGGGTGACTGAATTTAAAATTTTCATGATGATTGCACGTAGAATAATTGGCTTATAAATACCCCTCTCTTCATTAGGCTGAACACTTAAATGACTTAAGAATTTTGACAACATAAAGCAAAACAAAGTATATTGAGTAGAGAGATTTGAACCAATAATTTCAAAATTTATTAGAGGGGAGCCAATATCTAAGTTTTGTTTAGATCAATGAGAACTCTTGAGAAGAATTTACAAAATAGAGACTTCTACATCCTCATTTGGTAGCACAAGCATTTGATAAATTAGAGAACCCATAGGTCATGTGGTCATGGTAACCTTCCCCCATAGTACATAGTGAGTAAACCCTATGCTTCTACTTTCACTTAGCGAAAGCCTAAAGTGCCAAATGTCAAAATCACAACTAAAGGGTGTTTCAAGGATCAATCATTAGTCTTATATTATTTAGATGGGATATTTGATCCCAAATTAGTAAAAAAAATTGAAGAGCCTAAGACAGGGCACTCGTGCATGAATGATTAAAACAGTTTAGAGTAATGATTATAAGATATTTAGGTATAGGATTTGGAAATTCACACAATCCCAATACATGGTGCCTTTTATACACCTATGACTAAAAATCATTGCCTTATGTGTAAATAGATATGATGCTAGCACTGTAATTATTTCAAGTAATAACCACCTAAAAGTGGATATCAGTACTGATGCAATAAGGGAGATGCTCTAACTCTCGAGTGACCCCAACACTGATGTTTATAGTATAGAGAGATTTAAAAGTGTCTAAGAAACCTAGTTTCATAAGATAGAGTTTATTAATTTAGTCTTCCAAAGTAAGTATACCAAATCTCCTCCTTTGCCCATCCATCTCACGAGCTTTGTGATGCAGGACATGAAAGATGCCCTTTATATATTGGAATTTATATTTGGTATGGAATCTAAAGGTAACATCATCAATTTCTAATTGAGGTCAATCTTCATTTTCAAGATGGTAACCAATGAGAAGGTTTATAGGATGGAATTTTTAGATGCCATCACCATTGCCATTCACATTGAGATATAAAAATTCTTGACAGATGATACCTTTAGGTATCTCTCCTTATTCTTCCACCTAATCCTATATCAAAACTCCCATTTATTCTTTTCATACTTCACCTTCAATTCTATTGAGATGAGCACTCACCCTATCATAGTGACCTCCATCACTGCATGGACCCACATCCTATAGGCCATATAAGATTACTATGAATTTTTACAATCCTTCCTATCCCCAATCCTGATTGACCTCAACTGGGAGGCCATCACCTTTAGAATGATAGACATATAGAGGTCATGAATAATTGGTAGAATAAATTTAGTCAACTAGTTATTTGGGTCCTATTTCACCTTCATTTAGTCCCACAAATTTAAGGAGGATATATTTGATATACTATACCTACTCATAGATAGGACCTTGGCCCTGAAGTTGGCTTGAAAACTTGATGCAATAGACTAAGTATATGGTAATGATTAGAAGAAGGCTCTGTATGATGTCCCCTTCTCAAGAGGAGGTATCATAGTGGTGAAAAGGTTGAAAGAGCACCTATTTGTGCTCCATATTGCATAACTCAACCTCGACCAAATTGATGACAAATGGAGTCATGACCTAGTTGGCCACATAGCCTCCTTGAAGACTATTGTCCCATTAAATCATGAGCCCTAGCCATATCTTGAGTAGTAAAGGTAGCCAATAGAGGATGACATCAAGTATTATGTGGATCTATCCAAGATACCTTCAAACACCCAAAATTCATGGGAGTCCTTTTATAACATAGTCTGGTAGTTTGACCCTAAAAAATAATTAACAAAGGGACTGAGGGTGTAGCTCATCCAAAAACACTAAAGCCAGAAAAAATAAACACTTATTAAAAACATAGGTAGGAAATTGGCAATCTATTTCTAAATTTTGAGGATGTAGACACAAATGAAACATTTGAAAACCTCTACGATGAACACAATGAGGCATAAGCTCTAGCATAAGGATAATTCTCTATCAAAAAAGAAAAATAAAAGGAGGACACTCCTTTTGAGGAAGATGAGGATGCCCCTCTAGAGAAAGAACAAGTTTTGGTGATCCAAAGGCCTAAAAATTGTCCTCCTCCTCTATATCCATACCTAACTACCTTGTAACAATAGTAGGATTGTTTAGGGAATATTAAAGTGGGGTCCTCTTAGCTCACCTTTAGGGAATAAGCCTCCATTTTTCCCTCCTAGCCCCTTATTTCTACCTCCACTTCATTCTTCACTCCCTCTTCACCCTTAACTATTTATACAGAGCATACAACATTCTTCATTTCCCATCCAATCACTTTCCTATCATCATTTACCTCCACCGAGCCCATCACTTCACTTGTGCCACTTTCCTCTATATAGCTAATCACCTCCCTTATGCCATTTCTCACTCCTCTACCCTCATCATCCATCATGGTGAAATCAAATTTCACTTGCTTCATGTCCTCTCACCTTTCTCTGCTTCCACCCTAACCCTTCACCCACTCACCTCCAAGGGAAAAGCATCTGATGATTCATAATAGCAAGTGACCATTCCATTTAGGATAACACAAGGATCCCCCTTCATGGGGGAAAATATTAAGTTATAGGAGAAGTTCTATCAGAAAATGGAAACTACTAGGAAATATCGAGAGGCTTGGGTAGAGAAAAGCCTAGGGAGTCCCTCGCATGCAGTCATTCTTTGACCTAGCATAATAATCTCTAATGGTTGTGTATATGGCACCCCAAATAGTTAATCCCCAATAATAGATGTAGTTGGGGGACTACTAATTACATTCCATCAACCTTAACCTCAACCAAGCCAGGCCTACTAATACGGTCAATTTGATGGAGGAAACATAGAAGTCCATCACCATGAACTATATCAAAGTAGGCCATCAATAGGAGAAGATAAAGTTGGAACTTGCAAGGGTGAAAGATACTATAGACTACCTCAACACTAAGTCCATGGTAAAATATGCAAAGCTCAACAAAATGGGGTCTGACCTACAAAGCCACATCTCCAATGAAAGCTTCCAAGCAAAAGAAAACAAAAAGGCCCAATTGTGAATCTATGTTACAAAGCTAAAGACTAAGATATAAGGTATAAAAAATGAGAAGTAGGATACGAAGAATAATTTACATAAGAAACACTTAAATATTGCATAGACCCATCAGAGTCTCTTAGAATCTTATAGAGTGCATAAATAATTGTAGCATCATATGGAGTAAGAGTCCTCAACCAAGGACCAAGAGATCCTATAATTGAATAATGACATCACCTCCCACTCCTAGACCATAGGGATCCTCCCTATAGTCTAAAAATTATATTTATCCTTATTGGGAGAGGATTAATAATGCATCCATAAATGTGAAACTAGAGCTTGGGTTTATTATGGACTCATAGAGGTTGAGCTCCCAAGTGAGCACATTCATAGATCAAGTCCTTACCTTCATGTCCCCAAAAATTCAAGATTCATAGCTCCTAATGCAAAATCTATAAATTACAATGGATAGAATGCTACAGGAACTAAGGGTGGTTAACCAAAGGAAAGTGATAGTAAAGGTTAATGAATTTTTGAGCTATAATAAGGCAACAATAAAGTGTAAGGCATTCCTCAATACCTTAGATAAGATAGTCTAGGATAGGAAGGGACAGATCAAACAACTAGTCTAGTTATAACTCCCCTCTTCATTCCTTATAAATAACACCATCCTCTCAAAGGATAAAATAAAAGAGCTACTAGAGAAGAATAAAAATGACTACACCATGTTCATAGCTCTCAGTCAATTAGCAAGTGCCTCCAAGGTGGAGACCATATTACAACTAGTCACCTAGCTATAGTTTCAAATCATGAAAGTTGTTCAAGGCTTGAGTAGCATCTCCTTCAAGAAGGTCATTGATTTAGATAGGAGCTTTGAGGCCTTGAAGAAGAAGACTTAGTCAAAGGAGAAAGAGTGGATGCCTTTGAAAGATGTTCTTCAAAACTTGTAAATTTTATGGGCTTCATTCCTTTTTGTAAATTTTCCTCAGCTAGTCCTTGAAACTAGAAATTTTGGGTCTTTCCACCATAAGTGGATTCCCCTTTGAGTTGCTAGGACTATGGATTTTTATCCACATTTTTGAGTTTTGGAGTAGTCAGCATTGGGTTTCAGACATGCTCAGTGAAGTTAGGTAGTTGTGCCTTTGGCTTTCTCTTTTTTTGGGGTCCCTTTTATATTTTGGATAAGTCTTAGCTTCCCTCCACTATCACCACATGGCATCCCAGTGCTCATTCAATAGGAATAAGTTCTTACTTTACCTAGAAGTAGTGCCATCTCTCCACATGGTGACCTAATGATTGTCCAAGGTTGGCCCCTTTTTGATAGAGCTTCAAGTAGTGCCATTGGCTAGCAGAGTAATAGATGGTGCCCATCATGCATTTTCAACAATAATGAAGTAGATCTCACTATGTGGCATCAGGATGTTCCTCAATAGAAAAGGTTTATTTTAATAGAAATATAGGCAGTGTCATTGGTTGGAAAAGTTAGAAATGGGACCCAAAAAGCAATTATAATGAATAAGAAACAAACCTTCCATGTGTTATCATGGTACTTGACTAAGGCAAAAAGTTTCCTATCAGATCTTCAAGTAGTGCCATTGGATGATAGAAGTGTGTCCCTCTTTCCTAAAAATCATTCCAAATACAATTATGGAGGTAGACACGTGTTGCCACCATGCTTCTCCTAAACATCATGGGCATCATAAGGCACTATAGTTGCATCATATCTCTAAATTGGAAGGTGTTTCTATCGCTAATTCATTTTTCAGATCATAAAGAGAGAAGAAACTAAAAGAATAAATGGACAAGACATGTGAAGTACCTGGATAAAGATTGCACACCGTAATCCAGACGCTTGTGAGCACTCCTCTTTGGCTGTGGAGGAATGACACCTTTGGCTTGCTGACTGAAGAATGGAGGAGCTATTGTTGGAGCCACGGAAGACTTGTCAAGCAAAAAATCCTGATCCAGAGCCTTTACACCTGTTGCTGCTGTTGCACGAGGTCCAGACGGAGGAGAGACGAATGCCAAAATGCCAAGAGAATTTTGTTTGCGAGCTCAAGGGTCCAGGGGCTGCAACGGATGTAGAAAGGGGTAATGAAGGCTGCCGATGCCGGCAGTTTCGCCGACGTCGGCCGAAGGGTTGCCGACGTCGGTGGTGGCAGAATGGGGACAGAGGCTAAAAATAGCCTCTGCCCATTCTTGCACGCCGCCGGGTGAGGGGTTATGGTAAGAATGGTCACGAGGATGCCTAAATGGGCGTGGGGGGAAGATAATGAAGAGATTTAGCATAATAAATGCTAGGGGGAAGGTGGAGGGATTCAAGGGAGGATCCAAGGTGGCAAGGGTAGGGCAGAAAGGGGGCCACTTGATTAAAATATTTAAGTTATTTTAAACAAATGGAGGCCAAGGGTTAGGATAGGGGTTTGAGGTGGACAAGGGGGAGAACCGAGGTGCAGACACGTTTGCGGTGTCTACATTTGCCCCTTTTTGTCTTGTTGGTTGTTCTAGATAAACTGCAAGACAAAAACAGGAGTTGGTTGCCCCAGAAAAAGGATGAGGTGTTCCCCCCTCAAAGCGATAGTCGAGAGAAGGGAACCGAAGATCGAGTGTCGATTTGATAGAGAAATGGATAGAAGAGAGTGAGTGAAAATGCTGCCATAGTCGTGATTGCGCATAGTCCACTTCACGAGAGGGTCAGGTCAAATTGTCGCATGTCGAGGGTTAAGGAGTGCCAAAATTGAAGTAACTGGGCCCCAGCATTTAGTCATCTACTGATCGGGTCACTCAATCTAAGCTAAAGCTCCAAATGGTCATCGTGTTCCAGGTATCCCAGGCTCAGGAAGTGCTCCCAGAAAACACAAAAAAGCCACAAGTAGTAGGGATCAACCAGCTCGCGATCCTATACTTGCAAAGGGTCAAAAATAGTCTGCGGACAATTTTGCTAACCAGCAGTGAGGTAGCACACACGCAAAAACAACCAAGGCAACACGCTATCTTAGAAGTGGTCGAAGGTCGAAGGAGGTATGCATGATCTCTATTGGTCAAGAGGATGGATGGATGAAAGGATGTGGCCGAGCTAACCTCAAAAAACCCCATGTCAACTGAGTGCTGCCTACATAGCCCCTGTGTGAAGGGCCTCAGGCCGATGTAGTTCTCCCTAAAAGGGAAGAAGGGTCAGAGGGATTGATTGGTCTTGGTCAAAGTCGTCAGAGTTGGGTGTGATAAGAGTCAAAGAAGAGAAGGTTTGTCCATCATAGAGACGAACAAACGGGGGTGGTCGAGCTAACCTCAGAAGATGTGGTATCTGAGTGCTGCCTACATAGCCCTGGTCATAGGGCCTCAGACCAATGTAGTTCGGGCGAATTGAGAAGATTGGTCGATGATGAGTCTGGTCATGTGTTGAAATGATGAGGGTAAGATGATGCTATAGATGTCACAGGGGTCAAGAGGCTTTCATCTCTAGCAAGTTTCCATAGTCGTGATGGATGCATGCTAAAAATGAATGGAAGTCTATTTATGCTTCAGCAAGTATTGGTTCATGCTTAACATAAATTGGGTCTGGTCGGTAGTTTCCATGTGTATTGGTGTCCATAGAAACTATGTGAAATGGTCTAGGATGATGTCAGCTGAAAATGATGAAAATGGCTGGGTTTGAGATGAGTCGACAATTGATGTGATCAAAGTGTAGAGAAAAGATGAAAGGCAAATCACTCTTTCATTGACAAGGACTAGAAAGGAAGCATAGATAGGGGTTATTAGAACCAAAGCCCCGTTCATGCATTACGTCGTTGACCAGTGTTGTGTTAGAACGGTAATCGAATCACTTTGACATTAAAGTGAGCTCGAAGTCCCCTGAGCAGGTGATAGGAGGAGGATAGGGTAACCCAGTTTAAGAGCAGGAATAACCATGCCCCTTTTTATAGGAGACCCTGAAGAGAGCTACAAGCCAAGTCCGTGACTCATTTTTTTTTTTTTTTGGTGCAGGCTGATCGATGCGGGAAGCCTACATAGAGATGTCTTTTGATAGATGGTCAGGTTGCGAAGCTGATCAATGCGGGAAGCTTCTAAGAAAAGTGCTATTTGTAGCAAGATTTAGTCATAGCCATCCTTCGAGGGAGTGGTCTATATTTTTTGCTTAATAAAATGGTTTGAATAGCTATCCTTCGAGGGATCAGTCTATTAGCTACAGCAATGATAGTACAGCTGTCCTTCGAGGGATCAGTCTGTCTTTTTTGAATTTGATTTGATTTTGTGACCTTGGATATGTTTTGACATCTTGATTTGTATTTTTTGATAGGAATTTGAGTCATGGACAAGACTGTAGAAGCCCAAGGACGCCCCTTTTATTAGGACAAAGCATCCATGCATCATAAAAGGGTCGTAGAGGACTTGTTAAAGGGGAATAGGGTTGAAAGGGATGAGGATTAAGAGGACGAGGATTGCTCAGGGGACGAGCTCAAGTTACGTGTCAAGTAGACGAGTACTCGACTAACAGAAGAATGGTCAAAGATGCAACGCATTAAGAGGCTCAGGTTCTGGCCGTCCGTCGAGGGAAGACAGACGATAAGTCCCTGACCCATACTTGTGCGTGATGATAAAAGGCCCAAGCTAATTGGGGGTGAATTTGCCTCGTTTACTTCGCTCCATATTGGTCACGTGCTGATTCTCTTTGAGGACGAGGTCTCCGATGTTGAAATCTTGTTCTCGTAGATTTTTGTCGTAGGCCCGCTTTATGCGACTTTGGTAGACATGGAGATGATTAAGGGCAGCAAGACGGCGCTCGTCGAGTAACTCAAGTTGAGCTAGGTGATCTTGATGAAAGTCGTCATTGGAGAGAATGTCATGCAGGGAGATGCGGAGAGACGGGATCTGTACTTCGAGAGGTAAGACAGCCTCTGTTCCGTACACGAGAGAGAAGGGAGTAGCACCCGTAGAGGTTCGGATGCTAGTGAGGTAGGCCCACAAAGCGAAGGGAATATGAATGTGCCAATCCCTTCCTGTATCGTCGACCACCTTCATGAGAATTTTGGTGAGAATTTTGTTGGAAGCCTCAGCCTGCCCATTTTCTTGTGGGTAGTAAGGCAAAGAAAAGCTAAGTTTGATGCCAAATGAGTCGCATAGTTTTTGGACAGTCTTGTTTTTGAAGGACTTGCCATTGTTGGTGATGATTTTGTGAGGGACACCAAAACGACAGATGATGTGACTACTGATGAAGTCGACAATCTTGTTGGCTTTTGTGGAGACAAGAGGAATGGCTTCCACCCACTTGGTGAAATACTCAGTGGCAGTGATGATGGACTGATGACGAAGAGACGAGTGAGGGTTGATCTCACCGATGAGATCCAAGCCCCACTGAGAGAAAGGCCAAAAATCCTGAGCGACTTGCAAGGCGTGGCTGGGGAGATGAAGCAGGTTAGAGTGCTGCTGACACTTGATGCAACGCCGAACATAATCACTATAGTCTTGATGAAGGGTGGGCCAATAATAACCCAGGTGAAGGATGCGCTTGGCAACTGAGTTTCCATTGAAGTGTCCACCACAGATCCCGTCGTGGACTTGCTTTATGGCATGAGAAGCTTCAGCTAAGGTTAGACAGCGAAGAAGGAGGCCGTCAAAGCCTCGCTTATAGAGAAGACCCCCTAGCATGGTATAGCGAGATGTGCACTTGATGAAAGCTCGCTGCACATTACTAGAGAGGTTGGGAGGAGTGACAGAAAGAGACAAGTAGTCCACGAGTTACTTATACCAGTCATCTCGTGGGCTAGAATTGACAGTGTTGATATGGTCGATGTGAGGAGAGATGTATGAAGGAAAAGGTACGTGATGCACTATGACAAAAAGGCGAGATGACGATGATGAAGATGGGATATGCGAAGCAAGAGAGGCCATGGTGTCGGCAAACTTGTTCGTAGAGCGTGGAACAGTCTGCAAGAGGTAATGGTCGAAAGATGCCAAAAGAAGGTCAACACGATTCCTATACCTCTGTAAAACTTTGTTTTTACAGAGATATGAACCGTTAACTTGATTAACGATGAGCTGCGAGTCACTGAAGATGTTGATAGACTTGATGTGGAGGGAAAGAGCAGTCTGAAGTCCCAAAATTAAGGCCTCATATTCGGCCATATTATTGGTACAATCAAAGTCAAGCTTGAAAGATAGAGGCATGGGCTCCCCTTTGAGTGGGATGAGGATGACCCCCGCACCCCCACCGAGTTGACATTTAGAGCCATCAAAGAACATGTCATTTGGTAGACGGTGTCATCGGTGGAAAGGGTAGCGATAGACTCGTCAGGGAAGTCACAGTGTGAAGGTTGGTTGTCGGGAAGAGGGGCATCTGCCAATTGGTCAGCGATGGTTTGCCCCTTGATAGATTTCTGTTGGATGAATTTGAAGTCAAACTCAGCAAGCAACATGAGCCACCGAGCCATACGTTGATTCTGATATGGCTTGGAGTGCATGTACTTGAGAGGGTCGGTGTGAGTGACAACAAAGGTTTTGTGGTTGAGAAGATAGTGGCGGAACTTGGTAGCGGAAAAGACTAATGCCAAACAGAGTTTCTCGGTATGAGTATACCGAGTTTCATAGTCGACCAGTGTTCGGCTGATGTAGTAAACCACTTGCTCGCGATGATGCTCGTCTCGGTGCGCGATCATGGCACCTAACAAATGGTTGGTGGCAGAGATATAAAGGTAGAAGGGTTGGTCGTCTTTAGGTGGAATGAGGACTAGTGGAGAGACCAGGTAGCCTTTGAGGGCTTCAAAAGCCTCTTGACAGCCCTTATCCCATGTAAAGGAGACGTCCTTCTTAAGGAGGTGATGGAAAGGTTGGCAGCGGTCTGAAAGCTGCGAGATGAAACGGCGAATGGACTGGAGCTTCCCTTGTAGACTGCGAAGCTGCTTGAGATTGGTTGGGGGTGGCATTTCGAGGATAGCGCGGATCTTGGCGGGATCTATCTCGATACCACGGAAGGAAATGATGAAGCCGAGAAGTTTGCCTGAGAGGACCCCAAAGACACACTTCTTGGGGTTGAGGCAGACATTGTATTGCAGAAGGCGAGAGAAGATGATTGTGAGAATGGTCAAGTGGTCGCGGTGAAGTTTGGACTTGCCGAGAAGGTCATCCACATAGTCCTCCATGATTTTGTGGAGGAGATCGTGGAAAATGTAAGTCATGGTGCACTGATATGTGGCACCAGCATTTTTCAGGAAAGGCATGACTCGATAGCAGAAAGTCCCCCATGGGGTGATAAAGGTAGTCTTGTGTTGATCTTCCGGTGCGATCAGGATTTGATTGTATCCTGAAAACCCATCCATGAGAGATAGCATCTCATAGCCGGCCGTGAGATCAACAAGCTGGTCAATGTTAGGAAGAGGAAAGTCATCTTTGGGATAGGCTAGGTTAAGGTCGCGATAGTCCATGCAGATCCGAATCCCCCCAGTTGCTTTAGTAACTGGGACAATGTTAGAGACCCACTGTGGATAATTGATGTGTTGGATGAAGGAGACAGAAAGAAGGCATTGAAGCTCCTCTTTGACAAGGAGCGCAACGTGAGGATGCATCTTTTGAAGCTTTTGCCTAACAGGCTTAGCCTCTAGT
Organism: Torreya grandis; assembly: GCA_037957365.1. Lineage (NCBI taxonomy): Eukaryota > Viridiplantae > Streptophyta > Pinopsida > Cupressales > Taxaceae > Torreya > Torreya grandis. The sequence continues at coordinate 1,464,979 of JARHVA010001839.1, forward strand.
TTGGTGACAATGTTATGGGTATCAATGGTGGGGTCGATGGCAGGCATGTCGCTGTAAGTCCAGGCAAAGGCCTTGCTATGGTTGGAAAGGAACTGGGCATAGTCAAGCTGCTCCTGAGCGTCTAAAGATTGGCCAATCTTTAAGATGTGAGGAACATCGAAAGAAGAAGGGAGGTTGATGTCAATGGTGGATTCATTTAACATAACCTGGGTCTCAGAAGGGAGGAAACGCTGGATGAAAGAGTCATCGGCACCCATGTAGGAAAGGATGGCATCATCATCAACGCAGTGGATAGTGTGAATGGTTGCCGACTCATCCTCTACCATGCTAGGAAAGATGAGAGGGAGAGACCTGGGCACCCCATTGAGCTGATAGGTCAGGGGTTCCAGGCGGATGGTGTTTATGGAAAAAAAAAACTAGGAGGGATGGAAACCACCGACTCCGTAGGTGACGAAGGAGAAATGGGTGAGTTTGGAGGAGATTGGTCAATGGTTGGCTCGGGACAAAGGTCAGAAGGAGCCTGAGTGGGGTCATGATATCCCAGGCCATACCGTTTCTTGGCATCGTGATCATTGAGCGGCTCGATGGGCTGATGGGAGCCCTGCTCATAACGTCTGAAACCAAAACCCTTCCATGCACACCTGTGAAGGTAAGTGTGTGCAAAGGCGGGGTTGCCAAGAAATGAGAAGTCAGATGTGAAAGGTTGGGGCGAAGAGAGGGAATTGCCATTGGTAGGAGCTTGATTAAGCCCCCCATAGACAAAGTTGGTTCGGAAGTGAGGAGGACCATAAGGTACGACCGTCCCAATCCAATGGTCGTAATTGGGACTGAGGTGAAGGCATCCATACTCTTACAGAGTTTGGAACATGTCGAGGGTCAACAAGCGATATTCCCCAAGTGATGGTCGTTGGAAGATGTCTTCCATGGGGTCTTTGGTCGGCGCTTGAAGAGGAGGGGTGAGGGCAACCGCCGATTGCGAACTGGTCGAAGCTTCCACAGATGGAGGTGGTGCCGGAGTTGATGGCTTGATGGGAATGAGGACATCATTGGGATGGTAGGTGGTGTTACAAGTCTTGAAGGGTGAAGGGTCAGCGGGAATGGTGTGGACTTGCCCGTCATGCTCGAACTTCACACAACGGTGCAGGGTGGAGGGTATATAGGCCATGGCACGGATCCAAGGTCGGCCCAGTAGAAGGTTGTATTGAAACTCTCCTTCGATGATATAGAAGAGCTCCGGGACTGTGCGTGGACCAACGCGAATGTGAAGGATGACTGTGCCAATGGTCGTGGCGGTGGTGTCATTGAAAGAGCATAAGATCGCGTCAGTTTTGGAGACGCAGTTCTTGGGAAGAGCCAACTGATCAAAGGCGTGGGCAGAGATTATGTTGATGCTAGCGCTGCCATCGATCATAACGCGTTTAATGCGTGCCCGATCAACATAGGCAGTGATGAAGAGGGCGGCGTCCTGATCTTCCGTGTTAGATGTGGGAATCTCAGAATCGCTGAATGTGATGGAAGCGACAGGAGACAAAGAATGGACGAGGGCAGCGAGTGGTTGGGGGTCCTCGAGTTGGACCTCCGCTACCTGCAAGGCTTGGACAAGGGCTTGACGGTGCTGAGGCGAGGTTTGGATAAGGTCATAAAGAGACATCTTTACAGGTGTCTGGTGGAGCTGCTTCAGCATGGAGTCATGAATTGGCCCAGAAGAGGAAGATGAAGAAGGCTAAGACGCGCCAAGGATAGAAATTTTAGGCTTGGGCGCAAGAGGAGGCTTGAGGAAGGGATAGGTCCAAGGAATGGCAGCTTTTTCTTTGGCCTTGTCCTTTTGTGACCTAGTGGTTATATGGATAGCATTGATTTCAAAGATAGGAGGTGAGGAAGGGGTCATGTCTGGCTGGTGAGATGTTGACGTGTTTAAAGAGGTTGGACAGGAAGGAGTCGGGGTCTGGTCAAGAGTGTCCTCAAGGAGAAGAGTGTCTTTCTCCATATGGCGGCGGATGACGGCCTTGAGGGCACAACAAGTCTTGGTGTCATGTCCTGGTGTACGATGATATAAGCAAATTTTCGTGTCGTCGAACCAGGAGGGCTTGGACTCGAGAGGTTGGAAAGGCTTGATGGGCGGAAGGGTTATGTTGGAAGTCTACAGAAGTCGGTGTAATATAAACAAGTACGAGCCCACTAAAGGGTCCATGCTAGTTGATATGCGTGAGGTTGGTGACTTTTGCTTAGGCGAGGTTAGAAGAGGTGTGCGACATAGTCAGTTGTACAATGTACGGATGACTACTCACAGGGGCAGAGGTGGAGGCTAAAGGTGGTTGGGTAGAAGACATAGCTGGGCCTGTTGTTGCCACGAGAGGTTGGACTGTGGTAACGGGGGCCAAGGGGTAAGAAGCCACCCTGGTGTTGATAGGGGCCAGGGTAGGCGGAATAGAGACGACAAGGTTTTGAAAAGGAGTGGATAGCGGTTGAGCGGGTTGGGGTTGACAGGGGGCCAGAACCCCGGTGGAAGTGGGCCCAATGATAGAGGGAGATCTGGCCACACCTGGAGGATTGGTCAAAGTCTGGTCTGTGGTCAAAGTGATGGCTTGAGTGTCCAAAGGTTGAACTACGGATGCTGTCGATACAGCCGTAGTTGCGGCAAGGGAGGTTGGCATTCCGTAGATTGGATTGCCCAAGGAGTCTCGCGTTCAGCTATGCACGAGATAGTGTTGTAAGGCCTTGACGTTGAGGTCCAAGAATCGCTCGAAGTCTTGGTCCCCTTCTTGGACAATGGGAGTCTACGGCAGGGTTAGACGGGCAGGAGTTCTTTCGGTCTCCGAGTTGAACTCCATTGTAGGCTTGGTCACGGATGGGGTGGACGGAAGTGGTTGATGGCTAGCGTGGTCGACAAGAGCCTTGGCTTGGCTACGAGTCAAAACCATGCAAGGCAAAGAAGGTTCAGGTCTCAGGAACTGTGTTGCTCAGTTTCAAAAAACCAGGATGGAGTCTTTGACAGAGAAGGGACAGGTTTCAGGCTGCTGGTTTTGAAAAAAAGGATAGTGACAGAGACCGACGTCAGTTTAAAAACCGATGTTGGTAAGAAATGTGGCCGACGTCGGTCAGATAACCGATGCCGGTAACAGAGGAAGCCGACGTCGGTGGAAGGACCGATGCCGGTGACAGGGGAAGCTGACGTCGGTGGCAGAACCGATGTCAGTGACTGTGTTTTCCAGAGAACCAAAGGGGTTTGAAGATTCTTGGAAAAACAAAGAAGAAAGCATCCTCACTCACTCAAACAAACAGATGAGAAGAGGAAAACAGAGAGAGATAGACAAGCCTAAGCGATAAATCCTAGGAATTAACCTTAGAAATTGTGGCTTATGCCTTAGATGAATGTTTGGGGAGATTGGCTGAAAAATGGGTCCTAAAAGAAGGCGGTCTAAAGATGGTTTTGGGTCTTGTTTTAGGTGCTCAAAGATCTGTGTTAGGGTTTGGTACGTGGCCTGGTGCTAAGGAGCAAGCTCCCCTCACTTCACGATTCCAGTGGTTAGCTGGTCTCGCTTAGCCAAGATATACCTCGCCTAGAGTTTATCCTCTGCCAGAGAACGGAGTGGGCTTCCCCCTTGGTGATGAAATCCAAGTGGGGTTACCGGGACGGGTAAGGTATCCACTGGGGGATGAAATCCCAGTCGGCCCTTGTCTCAGGTAAGTTTTATGTTCATTTTAGTGCATGTGGTCAGGTAGTGTAACATCAAGTGTCTACGATTTATTCAATATGCGTCTAAGTTACTAGATGTGGACTAATGCAAGCACAAGCAGAAATGAAAGTGCAATACGTTTTAATGCCCAAGTCGAAATGTGATGTTTGTTATGAAGACAAGTTTGAGAAAAGGTTGAGAGTATGATGTTTAGACTAGTCTAGAAATGCAAGGAAGAAAGATTCGTTTTAGTCCTGCTTATAGTGTCATTGAGAAGAAAAGAAGGAGGAGAAAAGGTAAGAACCTAATGCTCCTAAATGAATGAAGAAGAAAAAGGAACCCAGGAGGAACCTAGGGTCCCACCAGGTGTGCCAGAGATGTTTCTATCGCTAATTCGTTTTTCAGATCATAAAGAGAGAAGAAACTAAAAGAATAAATGGACAAGGCATGTGAAGTACCTGGATAAAGATCACGCACCGTAATCCAGACGCTTGTGAGCACTCCTCTTTGGCTGTGGAGGAATGACACCTTTGGCTTGCTGACTGAAGAATGGAGGAGCTGTTGTTGGAGCCACGGAAGACTTGTCAAGCAGAAAATCCTGATCCAGAGCCTTTGCACCTGTTGCTGCTATTGCACGAGGTCCAGACGGAGGAGAGACGAATGCCAAAACACCAAGAGAATTCTGTTTGTGAGCTCAAGGGTCCAGGGGCTGCAATGGATGCAGAAAGGGGTAATGAAGGCTACCGACGCTGGTAGTTTCGCTGACGTCGGCGGTGGCAGAATGGGGACAGAGGCTAAAAATAGCCTCTGCCCATTCTTGCACGCCGCCGGGCGAGGGGTTATGGGAAGAACGGTCATGAGGATGCCTAAATGGGCGTGGGGGGAAGATAATGAAGAGATTTAGCATAATAAATGCTAGGGGGAAGGTGGAGGGATTCAAGGGAGGATCCAAGGTGGCAAGGGTAGGGTGGAAAGGGGGCCACTTGATTAAAATATTTAAGTTATTTTAATCAAATGGAGGCCAAGGGTTAGGATAGGGGTTTGAGGTGGACAAGGGGGAGAACCGAGGTGCAGACACGTTTGCGGTGTCTACAGAAGGTTAATTATATTCATGAGATGTATATCCTCAGTTAGTTGTAATGACCTCATCATGAGTGTAAGTGCCTAGTTCCAAGTGTCATTTCCTCAAGAGGCCATTGTGCCTATATAAGTTGAGCTCTTTTATTTTGTAAGGGGATGGTAGATGAATAATTATTTTTGATAGTATTAGAGAGTAATCATTTTTAGTAGTATAGTTTTAGAATATAAGTAGCAGTAGTAAGTATTTTTCATTGTATGACCTTAGCAAGTGCCCCTCATGGGTAGGATTGAATATGTATACTATGCCCTTGAGGATTTTTATATTTTTTCTCCATCTAACAATGTGGAGGATGTAGTTTTCTAGGTCAAACTTAATGGAAAGTTATTTATGTTTTTTTTTCCTTTCTCTACATCTATATTATTGGTTTTTGTTTGCATTATAGACTTTAATTCATGTATATGTTCCTTTAATAGTCTATGATGTTTGAAGATTCAAACTATTTTATGAAATTATAGGTAATTACTTTAAATATCTCAGTGCATCACCCTAATTAGTTTATTTTAGTTTTACTTTGAATTTCCTTATCTCTTTTCATCCCCAAATTGATTTGAAGATCTAGTTTCTAAAATGCCAAAGGTCACTTTACAGATCACATTTGAGTCTCACATCTATAAAGCTTCCCATAGATAGATGTTCACCTAGAGAAAAAGTTTTATGCATCAACAGTTATGTCATTACATTCCTTTGCATATAATATTTTCCACTCTTGTGAACACATAATCCAGCACCTAGGAAATAAATACATAATTTTGAGTCCCTCTTTGTAGTATTGGTTATGTATGCAATGTTCAGTGATAGATATTTGAGGTCAGATCAACACTATGATCACACTAACCCATTTTTGACAAGGTACAAATACCTAAAGTGATGGATAGGTTTTGATCCATACATAATCACCAAAATCCTATGTACATGAATAAATACATCAACAAAAAGGTTACATAAAACCTACAAGGATATTGGTAGCTACTTTATAATAGTTTTTATTCATTTTTATGTATAAGTTATTCTACCTCTTTAACCCTTCATGCATATACAAAAGGGTTAAGCATTTGATTAAGCTAACATGATTCAAACATGTAACCTTCTGGGAATTTATCCTAGATGGGTATTTTACATAAACACAAATTTGAATCAAATATGAATCAATTTTGAATTGAGTTGGTTATACCACTTGAGCTAGATTTTATTGTATTATTACTTGAGTTATGAAACTGATATGTAATTATCTCAATGGTTGTGCCACAACTCATGCTTGAAATACCCACTTTGGATAAATACCTAAAATTATAAATGAATGACCATTTACGTACATTTATTTTTTAATTAATTATCCTAATCTATAATATTTTGTATTCATCCTTGTCTATAGGATATTTTATCCCTTTAACCCTCCATGCATATAAAAAAATGGTTAAGTATTTTTTTGATCCTAACTAATATGGTTTTTTTCATGTAAATCCTAGCTTTCTCTAGTGTTTTTGGTCTTATAGGGTTTTTGATTTTAGTAATTTGTAGATCTAAACTTTTCAACTTATTTTGACACATTATTTGCATGTAAAAAATATGGAAAATGTTAAGAAATATCATTTCAAAATGGAAGATAAAGAAGCTTTAGTTAGTCATCTAAATACAAATAAATAGTTTACTAATTCATTATTACATGTTACCCAAGGAGAAATCGATCACCATGCCAAGGCTAGTGCATCCACATCCAATAATAGTGAACCCTTATATGGAACAACTGTTGCTACATCCTCCATGGGAATAATTAATACTTCAAATCAATTATCATTTTAAATGCATAAATAAACATAAGTGGTGTTTTCATCCTATGTGGTGGTTCTCAAATATTAAATATTACTCCAATGAATTTATAGTAAAAATTCTTTTGTAAATTATAGAAACTTTAGAAGATAAGGTTACCAACATTGAACAAAATGATTTGAGATAAAATCATGACAATGATTCACAAGATGTATTACATAATCCTATATTACCCAAGATATATTTTCACCTTTTTCCAACTAGCTTTGTTTCATTGAAGTTCACATTTTATGATGGAAAGGGTGATCATAAACAACATCTATGATATTTACATGCAACATGCCTTGATTATGCTTAAAATGATAAACTTTTGACAAAATCATTTCCATGAAGCCTAAAACACTAGGATTTAAGATTGTTCTATGACTTACCAACACAATCAATAAAATCAGTCAAAACCGTAGTGGATTAGTTTATAACACACTACTCCATCAACATCATTGAAAATATGCCATATGCACAAATTATCAATATCAAACAAGGGACCAATGAATATATCAACAAATATGTTTTGAGATACAAAAATATGTTGGCTAAAATTATAAATCCAATTGTAGATATAAAGATTCAAGACATTTTTAAGCATAAATTTCTCACCCCATTCCATGAGTCACTATTTTATTAATTATGCCATAATGTTTGAGAGTATAAAATGAAATTATTTTCCTTGAACATTCTTAAGTATGTAGAAAGGACACTGACTACATCTTATATAAAGTTTCATATCAAATAAATCAATTAGGTAAAACCTAGAAAAACTAAAATGGAAATAACCAAAATGGATAATGTAGTGTCATAGAAACCTAAGAGATATTTTAAATAATTAATTTAGTCTCTATCTTTGATGCTTAAGAATATTTTGTAGTGTCATCTAAAATATCTCCCTTCTCAGAGAAGATATGATGCTAATGCAAATTATGAATATCACCAAGACCCTATGCATTCTATAAAATGATGTTATACCTTGAAACATAAGATATAATACCTTATTGTTAAATATAATATTACTTTTGATGATATTTCAAAGTATTCTGGTTCATAATTTGGCAATCATCAAAACTAGAATATACTTAACAATCATTTACAAGATAATTGTAAGAAATATTCAGAAGTGAGAATGGAACATAATTCACATCTTCCTCCATCACATTATGGGAACCCATTATATGGGATTATTATAACTTATGCATGCATAATAAATCCTATGTTTTAAATAATATGATTTAATTTGATGATAGTGAAATTATAAATGATGATTCAAATATTTATTCATTATTAATTTGATCATACCTTGAGCATTGGATTAGAAAGAGTGTTATGATTGATAATGGTGCTTGTGAGAATATATGTACCATGACATCACTTACACATTTTTTATATATACAATATGATTTACATACTTCAACTAAAATGGTTATATCATTTGATGGGACATCATATCATGTTACTGGTGATATTGATTTGATTTTACAAGTTGGCCTAGCACAAGTGGTTACTACCTTTTCATTTATACCATGCATGACATTATTTGATATGTTATTTAGATGACCTTGGATACATAAATGATGTACAGTACCTTTCAAATAACATGGGTGTATTAAATACATTCATACCAATAGGGTAGTCATAATTTACATAAGTATCTATGAACATCCACTTAAAATAAGATAAGTTTATTCCTAGACAACTAATTATACAACCTGATAAGGTAAATCATCCATGAAAGGGTAAGTAATAGGAAATCCCATTTCCTTGCTAGACCATACTTGAGATACCATTTCACCAAATATACACATTGTATTACATATAATCCTCATCTACACCTACACTATCCACCTAGCCACTAAGAGTAAATAAATATATTCTAATTTAACATCTGCACTCAGAAAACCACTAGGAACTAAACAATGGGTTTCATGAACCCCTATTAATTCTATTAACTCTTCATGATTATATATTAATATGACATGTACATAGAGTACCATAGATCATAAATTTCTAAATATGAAACTTATATGTGCTCCTTGATAGTATCACCAATTTGGTGTATCATATTTGTAATTTGGAGATACATGTGATTATCCATTAGATGGGATCATAGGTTAGACATTTTTCCATTCTAAATATTCCAAAATTTTAAAAAATTCTAATATTCAAGAAAATACAAAACCATTCAAATAAAATAAAAAATATAATAATATTCAACATTCACATGTGTAATGGCTCCTTGACACCTATGTTTTTTATGTTATGTTAGTATAAATAATATGATTGCTATACACATATGTGTTTCATACATACTTGAGTGTGATACAAGAATACCTAAGACCCATGATAATTGAAAATACATATATTGGACATTTACTCTTCCTATGTGATATACCACATTGAGGAAATATACTTCTTTGATCATGATTGATATATGTTACATTGCTTTATGATCATTTTTACATTATCATGTTGAGATTATATACTAATTCTTACATATGCCTATACTCATGATTACATATTTCAAAATATACTTGATATGCTATATTACATGAATTTTTTTTTTCTAAAAGATATATGTAGGGGTTAGTATAATATTATTATGATGGTTTCTTATACTTCATTTATTCACATTGTCACTTCATTAAATGTCATTTTCTTGTTTTCTATTATCTTACTTGTAGAACAATTGAATATGTTCCTTGATTGTTGTCCCCTATGAAAATGTATGTTTATTTATATTTATACATTTGAATATGTCATAAATTTAATGTTTTTAAGTTAAATACGACCCTTATTTATGGTTTCATTAGACCCCTTTTGCATGGCATTGAATATTATTGTGTGTGCTTGATTGTTTGTTGATGTTGTATTGTTACATTCTATATGTTTTCATGATACATATCATTTATATTAGGTTTTTTTTATCACATCCTTCAAGATTCATTTATATATATACTAGGACATGTTAATCCTATATGTTACATGGTTCATACATAGATTATCTAGTTATCTTGTCATTTTGATGTTTGGTAGCTGTCGGATTTCATTTCCCTCGCCTCAAAAGAGGGGACATATAAGAGGGGCCATGTCATAGAGACATTAAATACACACTTATAAAAATATTATAGTTTCCATAATTCCATTACAAATTACATGATTTAGATATACACTTGGGTCAAAATCTTATACATTGCACCAATTATTTTATAGATTTAGGACAAAATTCTTAGATTTGTGACATATATTATACACAGTTATAGACTAAAGGTTAAATTTTGAAATATAATTTATTTTGAGACACATTATAGGTACATATTTCATGAAAGTTCATAAAAAATTACAAATACATATTCAAACTTAATCAAGCTTATTTACCAAAATTAACTGATACTTTACCAAGAAACACCATTTTCACTAGGAAGCATTGTTTTGAGCCTTTTCTATTTGTATCAGTTATCTTAATTTATTAGTGTGGTTGATATTAAATGACCTCAATGTCATAAAAATAATTCCATTTTTATTTTTTAGTTTATTAAACCACTAGAATTGGATTTTATTAAATTGTCACTCAATTTGTGTGATTGATATGTAATGATCTCAATGGTCATGCCACAACTCACTGTTACACTAGATTAGGGGAAAAATTAATGTCCAATTTAAATTTTCAAATATTTAAGGTTAAATTTTGAACCTTTTTCAACTCCAATGCTAAAAAATAAATCATATTTACCAAGTTAAAGTCCCAAAGGGAAACATGGTTTCATCGACACATAAGTGTACTCCTTCCGCACTCTCTTTATTTTCAAGCATTTCAGTTATGTCAAATTTTAGATTATAATCACTAACTTATACTATAAAATTATCTTATTTATAAGTCATAAGGTATTAAAAAACTCAAAGTGGGATCAAGGAAAGGAAAGGTGTGTTAAACACACCTAGGTACACATTTATTTCATTTAACCTAGTAATTTCATCTTTATGAATTACTAGATTAAGGGGGGATGTAGATATTAAAATATAATTTATATGGAATCTCATTATTTTACACTTAAAAAATACCTATATGATATTTAACCTTTAGTTTTATACCTTACTATTACTGAAAGGCTCACATTCACCATCTCAATGAGGCTAATTGCTTATCTTATGGTCCAAACCAATAATTTATGATGACCCAAATACCCTTCACTAAAAAATGATATATATCTTTCATTATAAATTTAAATTATAAATTATATTCCTATCCTATAAATTTTTTTTTGTCCCACATAGGGATACTTATGTCAATGCAAGTGTCTAGATTCTTATTAAGTGTTTAGTCCTCAAACTTCATCTAATTTATAAATAGTTCTAATATTATAGGTTAGCCCATTAGTCTTATTTAACCCTATAGTGAGATATTTTCAAATGGTGTGGTGTAAATAAAAATATAAGCCTACTAATTATTCATCTATCAAAATACCAAACAAACACATATTCAAGCTCAAAAAATTAATCACACAACTAATTATTTGATAGGAATAAAATATAAATCAATGTGGAATAATTTCACATAACCAAAATAACAATAGATATGAATAGAGATACATAAATAATATAAATTAAAATGGATAATAAGAAGATACAATTTAACATGGTTCACCTAATATGGGTTGCATAAACCAAGAAACACTTGTTTAGATATTATTATAAGCTAATAAGAGTACAATCCACTCTTAGATTAGTTTTTTCACAATTACCATGCAAAAATATTGTTTGGAGCTACACTCAGCAAACTCTCTCAAATTCACACACTTTGTTAACCTTCTCAAACTTATTTCTTCTTATATTTGTACCTATTGTATGTCCATTTATATATAATTACATCAATAGGTAACTAACATAGTGGTTTTACAAAATAATGGATACCAAAACCATAGTCCAAGTCAACCCATAAGGGTTTCCCATTAATCATGGGTGATGACACCACATATATACAAGTATAGATAAACCACATATCTATACTCCTAGAAAAAGGGGAATTCTGAAAAATATATTTTAATAACCCAGTGAGAATACATTAAGAGTGTAAAATAAAATTTAATGTAAAATATTTGAAATACATTGTAATGTGGAAATAGGCTCCACAACATAACATTTCTACTACCATATTCTTCCCTATTTTCATGTTAGTCATAAGAGTAGTCATATCACAAGTTTGAAACACTCAAAGAATAACCCATGAGTAGTATTTTTTAGTTTAAAATATATGTCTTTCCATGCCTTTACATATAGTATATTTCACCATTATGCACACACAAACAAACATATATGGGATAACTACATAAGTATGAGGTCCTCCTTAGAGTATTAACTATGTAGGTAGTGATCATTGATAGAAATATCCTTGAGGTTATCTTGATACCATGAACCCACTACCCCATTTTTTTTCATAGTACAAATACTTAAGGTGAATATCTAAAGTTTGATCCATACAAATTCATTGACAACCTATGTATGTAAATAAAAGACATTAACAAAAAGGCAATATAAAACCTAAAAGGATCTAGGTGTTATATTCATTATAAAATGAATGTTCTATATATTATAGTTGTGTAAAGATTAGAAAAAAAGAATAGACACAAGTGTCTATAGGGTAATTTAAGTTTCCAATCCTCCAAAATCAATATCTATAAAATCTGACAACTAAATTCTAATCTTCTCCTACATGTTTCCACTTATTTATTTCTCATACTTGCCTATGCATTTTTAGATAAGCTAAGAATTATTAATTATTCATATTTATGTAATCAAACTATTATTTTGAGTCTACTTTTTATATTTATCATAACTCAACTCTTTGATTTATAATATTCATTTATCTAAATTTTTAATGAATTGGCCTGCTCTAGAATATTTTTTTATTGATCCTTGTGTATAGAATATTCTATCCATTTAACCTTATACACATATCAAAAAATGGTTAAACATTTAAATCTCTCTCTCTCTCTCTCTCTCTCTCTCTCTCTCTCTCTCTCTCTCTCTCTCTCTCTCTCTCTCTCTCCTCTCTCTCTCTCTCTCTCTCTCTCTCTCTCTCTCTCTCTCTCTCTCTCTCTCTCTCTCTCTCTCTCTCTCTCTCTCTCTCTCTCTTTGTGTGTGTGTGTGTGTGTACAAACTCATGGACAAATTAAAGAAGTACATGTTGATAATGCATGTTATTAGAATGTACAATTCAAAAAAGGGACATACTTGGGATGAAAGTATTTGAATCATTAAAGATAGATAGAAATGAATATTTTTACAACTCTATAATTCAAAAAAAATTATAGTATTCTTGGATTTCTAACCTTTTGTTCCCATATACATAGCTTATACTTTACAACCATCAACAACAATTACTCCTTCAACTAAAAATTAAGTTAACAAGGTTGCTCAATTTATTGAACATATTCATCACATTCAACATGAAGTATAGAGAATTTTATAATAGGAAAATTTTAAGTAAAGGTAACATATTAATAAGAATCTAACACAACACACCTTATAAATTGGTGATTGCGTATAATTACACCTATAGAAGTAAAGGCTAACAAGATATTACTATAAGATTCATTCAATTTGGTACGAAGCTTACACCATCACCAAGAAATATTAGATAATTATTTTCTGTTTAATATTCCTTCTTAGCTTTGTTTGTATCTATTATTCAATTCCAAACTATTGCATCATTACCTTTTTCCTTTTTAGATACTTCATATATTGTAGAGATTCTTCAACAAGAAGAAATCAATACAGATTATAAAACACTAGTAGAATCATTTCAATTTTTTAACACCAAAGTCAAATGAAAATGTCAATAAGATATCCTTTTATTTTAGATCATGAAATTAGGTCAACAACCTACCTAATAAAAATGGTTCATACAATTATAGGTTGATAATTTATTTTGACATATTTTTTTGTAAGTATGTGAAATGGGAACCATTGCTCTTCAATGAGGGGTGATTTATCTATGAGGATATATGCCATCAATCCAAATTGTAAAATTTGTGTGCTTATAAAAATCTCATGCATAATCACCATTAACTTCATCATCATCTCTAACATATGTGTGACAAACTACAAGTCCTAAATCCTCTTCTTCTATACCACATATCTTGTGTAGTGTTAACACTATACCACATAACATGACAATAAGATTAATAGAAGTCATTAGTCTAATTTTTTTTTAAGTAGTTGTTAAAAAATATTATAATGATCACACTGATGTATCATCTTAATTTATATATTAATGTAAAATTAATTCTTTCTAGTTAAGGAAACATATATATCATTCATATAACCTATCAAATCTTGTATATATCTTAGCATATTAACATTATGTTATTACATTTGTATATTTGGTGTCCATTATCTTTTTTTGCAAATTTTTTATTATTTTACTCTAATATATATTTGGACTTTATTATTACTTATACATATAACCCATTAAATCTATATAGTGATATTGTCCATTGGGTTCCTCCTAGCCCTAACTCAATCACACAAGTGAAATAATTAATTAAAATATTTGAATATGATTTTGACACTTGGAATAATTAAAATGGAGATATTGGATATCTATATTTTTTTATTTTTGACCAAATTTAATAGAATGTTATTTTTATAATTTATTTCAATTATAATTTCATATTTATTTAGTTTTACTAGCATGAAAAGAAATGAAAAATTTGACAAAGAGAGATAAAGATTTATATTTAGGAGCATGCATAAATCAATCTTAGAAAAAGATGAAACCTACCTAAAGTTTAAAATAATAAGGGTTCATCGAAGTGTATACATAACAATATGCCAACCTCAAATTAAGCATCATAAATCATGTAAAATAAAATAAAATTGTTTAGTCAATTTTCAATCAATCGTGTAAGAAGATAAACAGATTTTATGTTTATATATTTTTTTAATCTAATGAAAAAAGGATTTTAGGTTATTTATAGGCCTACTATCATAACCTAATTATCCACATCAACATATGAATGTTTTAACCTATTTAACAACTAGATCTAGATCTAGAAGAGAACAATGTCAAGATCATATGGATGGACTTTTTCATTGTCAAAACCATACACACGGTCTTATAACTTAGGGAATGTAAACATAAAATGAGAATATCAAATATTATTCATTTTAATTTGATATTTTTCATCGTCACTCTAACTCACTTGCTTCAAATTCTAACCCTTTAAAATAATAAAATCATGCAAAACTAAAATTGATAAGGATTTGGTTTAATGGTTACCATGGATAGGGCTGTATTTTTATCCATTTTGATTTTTCAAACACCTTAAAATATATAAAGATATTAAAATTCAATAAATAATAAATGCATAACATTAATAGTGATAACAAAGTGCTCCAAAAGTAATTTGAATATAATTCTTAAAATCTACTTGATGGTCAAACAAGCGTAATCACTTGCCTTTTATATATTAAAAAAATCAAACTTTGGTGAAATATGTATGCATGATTAATATAAAAATTTTAGAAATTGGAAAAGTAAGAAAGATAGATGGGTCAAATTTGTATGTAAAAAATAAAGATAGATCTACAACTTAACTTAGTAAAATCTAAGATTGGATAAGGTAATCAAGTAACATTCATTGCAATACATGTTTGTATTAGGATCATAACCAAATTGGATGTGGTAAACCTAAAAATTGGATCTCTTATTACTTGAAACAAAAGGAGAGGATTCCAAAGCCTTTAGCTAAATTACACTATGCAATAAACCTAGCTAAATCTACATACATGAAATAAAAATAATCTAGTGCTCACAAAATTAGGTGGCATAAATGGGGGTAATTAAAATAAACAACACATAATAAGGAAAAAAATCTACTCAATACCATGTATAAGTATTCTAATATATGATAGATACATCCAAACTATTACTTGTAACAATATCTAACGTTCAAATGAAACAACAAAGTTAGATATACTTACCTTTGAAGCAAACCCATTGATTCTCAGTCTCTCTCTTGGCCAATGGTGTCTTGTAAGAGGTTATTATTTATAGTAAGAATCATAAGGATAAATAATCTATAGGGTATAATACCTCTCATAGACATCCAAGACTTCCATAAGATTAATGCTCTACTTCTCCAGTGCAAGGCACTAAGCAATTAACTTCTCAAATGATATAATAAACAAAATTATAAATTGTAATGATGTGAAAATTAATGTTCATCTTATTAGATTGAAATGAGACATATATATATATATATATATATATATATATATATATATATATATATATGTATATGTATATATATGTATGTATATATATATATGTATGTATATATATATATATATATATATATATATATATATATATATATATGTATATATATATATATATATATGTATATATATATGTATGTATATATATATGTATGTATATATATATATGTATATATATACATATATATATATATATACATACATACATATATATATACATACATATATATATATATATATATATATACACACACATATATATATAAATACATATATATATATACATATATATATATGTATATATATATATATACATATATATATATATACATATCTATATATATATATGTATGTATATATATATATATATATATATATATATATATATGTATATATGTATATATATATATATATGTATATATGTATATATATGTGTGTGTGTGTGTATGTATGCATGTATATATATACATATATATATATATACACATATATATATGTATCTACATATATATATATATATATATCTACATATATATATATATATACATATATATATACATATATATATATATATACATATATACATATATATATATACATATATACATATATATATATATGTATACATATATATATATATGTATACATATATATATATATGTATATATATATGTATATATATTTATATATATGTATATATATATATATATGTATATATATATATATATATGTATATATATATATATATATGTATATATATATATATATATGTATATATATATATATATATGTATATATATATATATATATATATGTAAACCTTAACCCTTCCATAATTTCAACTAACAATATCAGCTAGCTCAATCTCGTTAGTTAAAAAAACTATCCTTAAGGACTTGAACTAAGTTGACTAGGCTAACTTAGTAGAAAATGGGTTATTTGCTTAGCTAAGGCCTATTAAAAGAATAAAAATGCTTAGGGAAATTATGAACATGGTTTATATTTCTTGGTGAGTTGGATAATTAGTATTTATAATGGGTTTAAGTAATGATAGAGTTGACAAACAATCTTGTGAATCATTAATGGTCAACCCACCCCTTTCTCAAAGCACCCTTTAAGGTGTGTACTCAAAGAGATCAAAACTCAACAAGTTCTTATAAGAGAGAAAATGTTAATAAATCATAAAATTTAAAAATATTATGTGTACACGTATTCCCCACATGAATCTTATCACGTGTCATGAAAGTGTAACATGGGATCGTACTTTGATAAAGAACATAAAAACACATGAAACTAATCTAATTGAAAATGAAATACTAAAATTAGTGCTTAGATGAAATGAAAATAACTAAAAGTAGAAAATGCATACCTTGACATACCTTTATATAGAGTGAATGTATGAAACTATCATAGTATTGATAATGGAAGGCATAATGCCTAAATTTGAAAATCCCTAGGGATACAATACTAAAAATAGAAGTAATGCATGTGTATGTATGATGGGAAAAGTAATAGTGAATAACCCTCAAGATTGATTAAATGACTTAGAAAATCATCAAGACATGATTATTAAGACTATAATAGAATCAAAACTATGAAAAATGAATGTAGAATACATTAATCATATTAGTAAGAATGTAAAACATTGTAAGTAAATGAAATATCAATGCAAGAAAATAATAACAAAGATATGTAAGCAACTGAAAGGTAACCTCCTATAAGATAAGCATGTCAAATTAAGACAAAGAAAATATAAATGATTGAAAATGAGAATGTAAATTATAATGTAAGAAAATCATGTCAATCAAAGCATGAATAAAGAATAAATGATTGAAAATGAGATGTAAGTCAAGATGTAAGACAAACATTTTAAATGAAGCATGAAGAAAGCATAAATGACTGAAAATGAAATTTAAGACAAGATGTAAGAAAAAATGTCAAAGTAAGCATGAATTAAAATTTTGTGCCCTAAAATATACACCCCATTTTAAATTTTTAAAATAGGGTTCCAATATTAATTGAACATCCCTTTTTATTATTTTTAATCACAATTATTTTATCAAAAAATCATGAATTCAAGGAATTTATCAAATGCTTGATAAATTCACTTGACTATATTGGTTTTTGGTTGTTTACTTAATGCAATCCATAGGTTTCATATCATTATTTATAAGGTGTTTTTTAAGATAAAAGGAATCAAAGTTATGCCTAAGACATAATATATGATTTACTCTTCACCTTCATTTTTCTTTAAGTGTTTATGTACATAGGCCAGTTTATGATTTATATGACTAACCATGTTGACATGTTTTGCTTGTAGTCAGGTTTGATGTTTGTGTTGTCTTTTCAAAAAATTATATCTCACTTAGGAATTTCTTGGATCATTTTGGAGTTTTTTATTTCCATGCATCATCTTTTCTCTCATCTGGAGTACCAAGCTAAAAGTTACAAGTCACCCTAGCTTCTTGGAGGTGACATCAGTAAATATTTTTATATAGACAATTCTAGATAATTGGATCACCAAGAGTGATCCACATGTCACCATCCAATATTCCTATAGGTGACATTAGAAAATAGTATTGTATATATGATCTTAGTAAATCATACTGTTGAGATCCATTGATGTGTCATCATTTCAACCTCTTGAGGGTGATGTTAGTAAAGCCTTTTGTATATACAATCCTAAGAAAGTAGACCATTGAGATACATCCATGTTTCATCATCCTAGTATATTGTAAGTGACATCATCATATATTTTTTTATGAATGATCCTTGGAAAGAAGATCATCAAGATCCATCCATGTGTCACCATTACACTAAATTGGAGGTGATTTTGTCATAGAACTTTGTACAAATACTTTTGGGCAAGTAGATCATCAAGATCCATAAACATGTCATCATCCCGATAACATGTATCTAAAGATAAAATTATAAATAGATCACATATTAACCATCTGTGTAATAGACACATGTAGACACGTGTCTTATGAAGACACATAAGCAAACATCAAAGACACCACAACCAAGTCCAAAAGAGTGTAAAAGAGACATTTATCATATTAAGATGAATAAGCATATGTGAATATGTAAAAGAATCCACATGGCATTAAAAATTTATGGAATTCAATTTTATGAATTTCAAATGAAAATATTAGGTAGGGAAAAACAACAAAAGCCATTAAAACCATTGATTCACATGAATCATTAAATTATTGCATTCAATTCTCAAGGCCAATGTAACTAATGTGATATATTTTGAATTGATAAATACACTTTAATCACATTGATTTCAAAACATATGAAGTGCATAGTATGAATATATATCTCTTGTGATGATGAAATTTTTGACTTTTCACAGAGTAAAGGATTTCCAAACTAGAGATTTAATGGCAAATGTAACTCATATTTTAGTTCCCTCTACATACTTTATTATAGGGTTAAATTAATATATTGACACAAATTTTTTTTTCCAGCCCTAAATGATTAATTTATGTATATTACTCTACCATTTAGGATACATTCGATGTAGACTAGCCCTACAAAGCTATTGATCATTTGTGCATCTTCACATAGAGATACATAGATGACCTACTAGCCATTAAATAACTTGGTATCCATAACACAATGGCTAAGCCTGAGGTAATGGCATGCATAGACCTATTTTTTTATTAATTTATGAAAGGTAAAAATTTTCAAAAAATGTTACACTTCAAAATAAGTACCTAGATGCATATATCAGTGGTAATGACTTTAAAAATAATTATAGACTTTTTTTTACTAATACAATTATTTTCAATTTGGAATGCATTATTTTGGGGAGTGGTTTCAAGACTTTGAATTCACCCTTTGGGGGAGTGGTTTCAATACTATTCCTTCTAATTGGCATAATGAAAACACCCCTCAGGTTATGGGTGACCTTGTCTAAGGAATGAATCTCTAGAGATGGTTGGTTCCCTTGATGGATCACCTAAACTAAACTATTACACTACTGCAACAAGAAAAATGGAAATAAAGAAACATAAATTGAACCTAAGATCTAAAATGAGGTGATGTACTAGAATGTATATCTCCTCTAATTTTAAAAAAATGCATAATGGAACCTATAAGACTAACATATGTGTATAATATCTAAGTTCAATCTCTCTTACACTAGTGTCTTATATAGATATTACTAGCCTTATGTGATTTAGGAGGCCAGGAGACCTAACCATAATTAATACACACAAAGAATATATCTAACATAATGTATGACCTATAAAAGAGTGGATTACTACATAGAAGTGAGATAAGTTAGACAATAGTCAAAGGAGAAAATATTTAACCATAATGAATATTAACAACTCATATGAGTTTCACATGGAATACAAGGATTCTCAAAGGAGAAAAACTCAATTTTTTTAATTCTAAGGCATTTGAACTAGTACAGTTAAACTCAAAAGAGTAGAGTCTTGATAGAACTAGGTAGAGGGATCTCCAATAAGGAAATTCTATCCCATTATATAGAAAATGAGAAGATAAAGGGGAGAAGATAGTTTTAAAAGCTCATAAATGATATATTACCTCTCAATTTAAGTTTCAAATCTAAAAATGGGCAAAGTAAATTAGGTCATTATCCCTCATCTATGCATTAGTGTTTTTGTATTGATATACTTAAATGGTGATGTGTCATAGAGGTGGAGTAGAAATCCCATTTCTAGTCAACCACATCCCCATTTTTAGTTACATAGGCCTCCATGTGGTGTTAATTAGCCCATCTTCTTATTTTTTTCAAGAAATAGGCATATTAGGTCATGAAATGGTAATTACAATTACATTTAATCCTCATTATTTTCCCTTACATCCTCTTACACCATACTTGGCTTTTATTTCCTATTGAATTCATATTCCATGCATGGAGAAGGTGTAGTTAAGGCCTAGACTTATCTACCACCATCTTGTCTACCCATAATAGCTATCAAACTTGTAACTATGATTATAAACCCTCATGCTTGACATCTTACTTAAGGTTTTTAATCTATTTATCTCTTCTTACACTAACACACCTTTGGAATCATAACAAAACTTTGCATATATATATTGGGATCCTGTAGATATGTTATAACTTCTTCATTAGGTTTGTCTCCTTAAAAAATCTTTCAATATTCATGACACTAACCTAGTTTGATGGTACAATATTGAGAAGCTTATGAATCTTCATCCTTATGCTTGTAGGTTGATGATGTGCTATTCTTTAGGATAAAACCTCCATAACCATTTTGATAGGAGATTTCCATCATTGAGAAGTTCCTATATCTTCATTTGAATTGGTATATTTTTGCAAATACATTTGAGGATAAAACCTTCCTTGAAACCACCATTCAATGTTTGATGTTCATGTATGCTCTATAACTTTCATAACAAGCTCAAACCTCAAGATACATTCTGTAACATTCATAACAACATCAAACCTTGAGATATATTCTAAACTCATCATGATTCATACCTTAAGGTTCATTACCATCTTAACTAATTACTTTTAGTTGTTCATCTCTTTACTTGTATGCTAAAAACCTTGAAAAGCCCAAAAATATAGCCTAGGGTTTAGGGCTTTATGTGGGCTTTTTGAAATGGGGTGAAAAACATTTTATGATGGGTTAAATATTGATGATCTTAGGTTTGGTAAAGAGGAGCTATAGGTCAATATTGAACATGATATTGAGCTTGAGGAACTCAAATTCGAGCTCAAAGTTGAGTTTGAGGAACCTGAGGTTGAGGTTGACCTCGAGCTCATCTAGGATATCTGACTTGAGTTTAGCTCATTTTCCTAGACTAAGGCTCCTATACTCCTTCATGTAATTCCTTACATTATTTAATCATACCCTAGTCATATGCCTACATGTCCACTTACTAGCCAAATATTAGCTCCTCATAGTGAGCTTCATGAGGTAAAGAGTCTATTTTGGAATTTTGGCAATGATTCCATTGCCTTGAAGAGGTGACACATGTAAAACAATATACCTTATCATCCATATAATCAGTATTTCCAACCCAAAAAGTATCCCTTACATGGAAATTATTAATCGAAAGGTCTTATTACCCATGTTATATCTTATAACATCCATAATCTACAGGCTACTAGCACTTCAAAAACAATTGTTCATGTCTAGAACATTCTTCTCCAATATTATGAGTGGTGTTATCATTACAGTCAACCACATAATTAGACATCTTCTAATTATGTCCTAAAAAATAATTTATGGTGAAAATCCTAGAACCTCCTCAAGACACACAAGATAAATTTCCACCTCAAGGAGAATATTCTCGAATTTAGGTGCAAGATGATTCTACACTCCTAAATTGATAAAAAGAAGAATACTATGGGGTAAATCAAATAAAATATCAAAACATGGATTCTACCTCTCTAATATGCAATACAAAATCAAATTAAAGGTTTATTGAGTTGGAACCAATAGCTAATATATGTCTTATATTATCCCCACAATCATCCCAAGGGGTTCTAAGGTTTGTTTCAATCCCCAAAGTTTAAGAAACTCAGTAAAAAACACTTATAAGAAGAGAGGTTCATCCCAACAAGAACATCCAACCCAAGAAAGTTAAAGATCTTGTTGATGTTCATATAACTCATTAAAATTTTGTAAACACTTATTTCAATGTCCTTGATCATATGAGTAAGACCAATTTTATAATTTCAATGTGGAAAAGTTTGTTTTTCACTAGATAAAATCACTTGTTATAAGCAGCCTTGTCTAATCTCAACCTTGTAGGTGAATCATCAAAATATATTATGTATATACTCACCAATACAACTCAAAATAAATAATGGAAATTAGGTATAATTAATCAAACCCCCACCCTTAAATGTCTCCCTAATTATAGATGATTAGGTGTAATTTCATGATTTATAGTGGTGTAAGTATCTCAGCAATGCCCAAGAAAATTATTGACAAGTTAGGTTTGGAGTATGAACCTTTATGTAAGGGAATAGTTAATTTGGATGGTATAACCATAAATATATTTGGATTAATAAAATTATTGAGCCTCACATTTCATGTTTTCCCTAATTTATCAATCCCTAAGGAAGTCTTCATCATAAACCTTCCACCTTACTTTGCATTGTGTCCTTCTAATGACTTTACTACCAAGACTAGAGGTTATCCATAACTAAACTTATCTCATACACTATTTAGGACCATATATTTGACTAAATTTACTATCCCATCTGATCTTATTGTAAATAACCATGTGGAGCCTTATACACCAAATGTTTACAATGTTAATTATACCATTTTTTACCAAGAAGAAGATGTGGTGGACCGTGTACTAGATACACTCCTTTAAGGTTTTCCTAACCTTTTACTTGATGAATGGGGTGCTAATAACCATGATTATTACCCTATAATATGGTTGAGTACACATGTCTTGGCACCTATTTCTTGCAGTAAAAAGGTGATGTAACTCCAAACCTAGTCAACCTTAGTGAGCATGATTATGGAATGTGGAAAATGTTTATTGATGGATACATAATCAGTAATTAATGGATGGTGAAATGATGGTTTCTCCTAGTAAATAAAAGTAATATTCTTCCTATAGGTTCTAATTAATTTTTACAAACAACTCAATTGAGTATGAAACTTTCATACATGGTATTTATTGGGCTAGAAATAGAGGAATAAGACATATACAAGTCTTTGGAGATAGAGAATTGATTATAAATAAGGTAAGAGGGAATAACATGACTAATAAATAATTATTAAAATCCTATAAACATATATTTTGGGATCTCATAGATAATTTTGAAGATTTTAATGTGAAAGTAGTCCCAAGAGGGGAAAACAAACATGTTGATAGGCTGGTTTTTATTGGTGATCAATTTCACATTCCTGATGACATCATAAATGAAAATTTAAAGTAGCATATCAAATTGAATCTCAAGTATTTTTTACCTAATATCACCATTGATTATTAGGTGTTTTACAAAGATCAACAAATATCCCTTTTCTTGTAATAATAAGTTGAGTTCTTTGAAAGAAATTACACTAAACTACACCAACAATATGATTATTAGGTCATCCAATTGAGATCAAGTAAGATTCCAAAAGGTTTGATCACACTTGAAAAAATATTCAGTACTGATGATTAGATCAGAGGAGAAAACATGAATATGAATATCAAGCATGAACATTATGAACCTCACATAAGGAAGGAGATGACCAAGCTAATTGAGGCTAGGATCATTTCTCCTATCAAGCATTCATATTGGGTTATAAAATTGGCCCTTGTGAGAAAAAATAATGGAGATATAAGGTTTTTTGATGATTTTATGAATCTTCCATTCTTCTTTTGTCTTTACCCCATGACTCTTTGACTTCTCCATGGGCCCTTCTTTTGTCCTATATGAAACAAAAATATATTCATTAATATTAAATAAATATTAACACACATTAGCCAAGATATAACTATTACAAACATCATTAAATGCAATGAGGCCTTTATCACCAATGATGCTAGACCTTTGACATCAATGACAATGTTTCCAACAATCACCCCCTTTGTCATTGATGGCAACCTCAATCTTGAGACTACCACATCCTGAAACCTACACATACTATCATCTAAAAACATATAGTAAATCCCCCTTACTATAGCAACCTATACCTATTCCATTATGAACCTCACATAAGGAAGGAGATGACCAAGCTAATTGAGGCTAGGATCATTTCTCCTATCAAGCATTCATATTGGGTTATAAAATTGGCCCTTGTGAGAAAAAAGAATGGAGATATAAGGTTGTTTGATGATTTTATGAATCTAAACAAATATTCATTAAAGGATCACTACCCATTGCCTTCCATGGAGATTTTTTTTCAAATGGTGATAGTTTTATAACAAATATTTTTTTATTGATGGTTATTCTGGCTATAATCAGATATTAATTAAATAAGAGGATAAATTTAGGATAGAATTTAGTATAAAATGGGGGACCTATGCCTATAATAAGATGAATTTTAGAATAACTTTTTAGAGAGCCATGGATATGGCATTTCAAGGGATAATCAATTACATTTTGCTTATTTATCTTGATGATATATTTTTTTTCCAAAGATGATAATGATCATATGTTTCATCTTAAGTAAGTCGTTGAGAGATGTAGGTAGCTTGATGTCTCACTTTACTCAAATAAATGCATATTTTTAGTACATGAAGGCAAGCTCCAAGGCAATATTGTCTCTAAAATAGGGCTGTAATTTTTATTAGGAGAGTAAATTCTATTCTATCATTATCTTTGCCTAGTCATAAAAAGGGGATATACATTTTTTTGGAAGAATTTATTTTGTTTGAAGGTTCATACCTAAATTTTATAACCTTGTGAGACCACTAATCTCCCTATTAAAGAAGAATATGGATTTTAGATGGACTAAGGAAGGAATGTAAAATTTTGAGGCAATCAAACAAGCCATAACCCAAGCTCCTACACTTTTACACCCTGATTTTAGTACTAACGTCACTCTATATGCCTTTGTATGTGTAGATACTACCTCAACCATGTTGGTGCAGAAGAATGATGAAGGGTTAGATTAACCAATAACCTTATTTTTCCAAAATTTAGAGGAGTCTAAGGTGAGATATAGTTTTATATAAAAACATGTACTTGTTGTAATAATAATTCTTGAGAAGTTTATGCATTTGGTGTCTAATAACAAGGTTAATCTAATGGTCTTTCACCCAAGTGTCAATGAATTCCTCTTAATCAAGTACAAGAATGAAAAGAGAGTAAGATGGATAAAAAGAGCGATGGAGTATGATGTGGATATTAAAGTCACCAAGTTGGTAAGGGTAAAATTCTTGTTTGAGCATTTAGCTTCAGGTTTGCAAGATGATAAGAAGGCTATCCTAGTGTTGTAAGAAGACCAAGATTTAGTTACACCTACACTCTCCAAGAGCTATAGTGAAGATATGATTAGATTCCTACAAACATGTGAATGCCCCCAAGGTATAGAAAAAGATGAAATAAGGAATGTTATATTACAATATATTCATTATATTTTAATGGATGACATTTTTTTTTAAGAAGGATGTCAATGGTTTGATTTTGATGTGTGTTGAAACAAATTAGATTGATAAGATTTTGGAAGATTTCCATAATTGGATATCAAGTGGGCATTTTCATCCAAGAACCACAACTTTGAAGATAATGAGGTTAGGATATTATTGGCCTAAATTGTTTAGGGATTCATATGCATGGGTTAAGAAGTGTATGAGGTATGTTTTCTTCATAGGTAAATAGAAATTAGCAACCCTCCCTCTCCATCCCATTCAAGTAGATCAACCCTTCATGTAATGGGGTTTATAATTCATAGGGATGATTAATACAACTTAAATTTTATGTCATAAATGTGTCTTAATAGCCATTACTTATTTTACAAGGTGGGAATAAGTAGTGGGTCTTAAAGAGGCAAATGGGACCAATGTGTTAGATTTATATGAGGACATAGTCACCAGGTTTGGTGTCCCTTACATAATCATTTATCATAATTAAATGGCCTTCCTTGGGACTAGGATAGATTATTATGTATTCAAACATGGAATTTACTTGATCACTTTGCTTAAATACTATCCCCAAGGAAATGGATTGGCAAAGTCCATGAACAATAATTTGATCAAAATTATCAAAGGACTATGGAAGAGAACCAAATTTAATGGAATACAAATCTGAAATCAACCTTAACGGATAAAATAATCACTCCTAAAAGGTTTTTAGGTAACTCACCTTACATGATTGTCTATGGTAGGGAGGAAAAGATACCTATATCACTTGAACTACCAACTCTAAAACTCACAAACCATCTAGGAATGATGGAATAAGATGCCATGGTAGTCAAATTTGTATAATTGATGGAGTTAAAAGAGACCTGAGATCAATAAATACATGTAATGGAGCTTCACCAATCTCAAATGAAGAGGTCTTTTGATAAAAGAGCAGTTTAAGGATTTTCCAAGAGCGAAACCTTGTTCACAAGTAGAATGAGGAGATTACCAATCCTAGAAAGCATACCAAGTTTAATTCTATGTGGAGTGGGCCATAAATTATTTCCAATTGCAAACAAAATAATTATTTTCAACTCTCTAGGTTAAATGTCTAAGAACTACCCATATGAGTTAATGGGATGTTCCTTAATAATTGCTATTGAGGTATGTTTTCACCTTTTGTACATATCAATTAGGTGTCTTCTTTTCTCTCCAAGTGTTGATGCACATTTGTTATGAATAGGTTTAGTTACTTTTCCCTTTCCATACGTACTTAAACACAAGTTATGGTTATATTTTATTTCCATGTTGTGTGTGTTGGAGGTAGTTATTAATCTTATCAAGGATATAAATCATCTTGTAGTCCTATTTGTGATTCTAGATCAAGTCATTATTTCTTGCAGGACTGTTGTGCCTAATGGATACATCAAGGTAGTTTATCTCAATGTTTTGATAGGCCAACACCACTGGGAAGTCTCCAAATTGTTGGTTATTTTATCCATTAAGAAGCCTTAGGAACTTTTATATAAGGAGGGGTATATTTTTTTTGTAAAACTAGCTACATAAAGTCCCTTATAAGCATCTTTATGGTGTTTAGGTGAGTCCTAGATCAGGTATGGTGATCATTGAGATTCCTACACTTGTGCCTTCTTAAAAAATGTCTAACAATTGGTGGTTGAGGTCATAATTATAATATTCCCATAGAAACATATTTGGGCATGGCATTTAACAATGAAAGTGTCTAGTAGATGATGCCTTTACATTATTAGGCCATGAAAGTCATCTTAGGTTTGTAGGTGTCTAATGTGAGTGTTGCAATGATAATATTTTCAAGAGATGTCTTATTTTAGTGCAAAATCTACCAAGAGTATCCTAAGCATCCACACTATTATTATCAATACCTATCCCTTGAAATGGACATTTACTACTCTTAATGAAAATATTTTTCCATGTTGTTTGAGCCATTAATTTAGGTCATCATGTCCCCTGTTTAATTAATTTGATTTTTTGGGAATATGCCCATTCCAATATTTATTTGGGATTAGAGATGAGAAAAGGAAAATAAAATTTTATTATTATATGGGCCCAGGAGATTCATTAGTTCATATTTTTTATAAAAGGTATCCCATAATTAATATAATACTATTAGTATTGATTAAATATCCAAAGAGGGGTGTTAAAATCCTTTATGGAACCACATTTAGTGGAGATAATATTGGTTTAGAAGTTACAATATAAAGACTTTATGATGGGTGTAGAAGTAAAGATCATGATGAGTCCTAAAAGAAACTTACCAAGTGGGGTATGGATTTATAAGACATGATAATGATGAGTTCCAAGGAAAGTTGATAATTTTTTATTATTTTTTATCCTCAAGGTAAGTGGGTCAAATTTGATAATGTTTGGGAAATGGAATCAAAGGGAAAAAGTAAGATCTAAATGTTTTATGGGAAAGAGGATAAAGATAGAATTAGATGCATTTTATAACTCATGTCATATTATAAAATAAAGGAGATTGGGATTTTGGCATAAATTTGGGGCCTCATGTGTATTTATATGACAGGATTTCCTTCTAGGATATCTTTTTCCAAACTAATGATTTCCTCTTGTGTAAAAGTGTGCATGCAGTGTTCTTTAGATCATCCTAGAATGAAAAATATTGGATGAAGGTGGTATTTGCATGAAAACATAGGGATACCAAGGATTATATAATGAAACTAACTTATATATACAATTCCACACATGAATTGTAATAGAGATTCAAGATGTATATTCAACTAGTTTTTGGAGTTTTATGTAGGTTGTTTGTGTGAGTAGGTTTGGACAGGTATTTTAAGATTTGTAGGTTGTGTTAATACATATATTATGTATTTTTAAATTTTATGTTCAAGTTATTTTAGTATTTTATAGTTTTTTTAATCATACTATGAGTATTCTAAATTTATGTTATGTTTTGAGCAGTATTTGTAGTGCACGCGTGTAGATCTGGTAAGAATTTTCCCAAAGTTTTTATTTAATTTCAGACCTATTTTGAGGAGTTTATTTCAATAATTTTTAATTTTTTTGGAATTATTTTAAATAAATAAAATGTGTCATATGTTTTGGATTTTATTTATTGTGGTATTTCTCAAAAATTGCTAAAATCTGGGTTCACTAGCTATTGTAGAAAGGGCATATCTCATACAAAAATTGTTCATAATACAAAGATAATTTAAGATATTATATTGTGATATTAAATTTAGTTTTGGGAAATGATATTGGTATCATATCTATTATTTTTCCATCCTATATGTTATTTTTATGTTTGATGCTTCTAAGTGTCTGAGAACTTAGTTACTTGAGAAGAAAACTTTGATTCTGCCAACCCACAAGGTGAATATTTTGTTGATAATTCCTAGGGTGAAATAGATTGAATTGAATTGTTTATCATGGTAATATTCTTGATATTCTTAATATATAATAAAGTATAAGTATCATTCAATACAAAAAGATGGAAAAATAGAGGAGCCAAGATAAACTGATCAATTCAATTCAAAGGCTTCTAGATAACATGAAAAATTTATTTCCATCTAAAACATCTAAAAAATAAGAGGATACCATAAATACACTCAAGAGAAATAAAATTAATTTATATGACAAATAACTCAAATTTTGGATCATGGAAGAGGTGAAGCAAGAAGAAAAGTTAGAAGTGAAATAATTTCCAAAGGAGTCAGAAAAGAAGATGGTAGAACCATAACTAGTTATGGGTACATGTGAGAAAAAATTAAAAGAGAAGGTCAAGGAAGAAATTATGGAGCATGAGTCAAAGAATGAAGAGGAAACAATCTTACAATAAGGTGAAAGAAATCAAATTATATAATAATCCACCATACATATGGAAAGTAAGGATTTTGATTTAAGAAAAAATATTTCATTGACTCCTAAGATTGAATTTCAACAAATTGATTGTCTTAAATAAGTCGAGGAATAGATGATATATATGGAATGCAAAATAGAAAAAATTAATGGTATCCATGAAGCAGCTATTATAAGAATTGCAAATAAGGACCCAATTTCATATGAGAATAGTCAACAAGATAGTTTTATTGATGAGCATGATTTTAGGAAGGATTACCCAATTGAGGCTTATTCTATTGATGATATTATTCATGAGAAGGGTGGTAATACTAAAAATCCTATTGATATTTTGAAATTAGATAATGAAGGTAAAAAAATTTATTTCTTCTTTAAT
Organism: Torreya grandis; assembly: GCA_037957365.1. Lineage (NCBI taxonomy): Eukaryota > Viridiplantae > Streptophyta > Pinopsida > Cupressales > Taxaceae > Torreya > Torreya grandis. Next base: position 1,495,154 of record JARHVA010001839.1, read on the forward strand.
TATAACTTGAGAAATAAGTATGTTAGTAGAAGCAAGGATTTTTTACATCATTTTCATATGATGTCATTACAATTTTTATGTCATGATGAGAATTATTCTAAAAATATTGAAGGTATGAAGGGTGAAAAGTGTAAGAGAGATAATTTCTCTCAACATTAAAATGTTTCATATATGACAGTGTGGGATCCAAGTGTTTTATCCTAATCCAACATACAAATTGAAGGTAAAAAGAAATTTGGTAATAGAAGATGTTTTATTGAGTTATAATGATTGCATGTGCCATCAAAAAATGTGATGAAGTCAAGGAAGAAATGGATTTACTTGATACATTCAAAGAGTTCAAGATGGAAGAACAATCACTAACCTCTAAAATTTTAAAGGGTTAGATAATTATTGGTTTTTAGAGTAGTGTGGTGTATGGATATGCATTTCAAGAAGATATTCTGAGTTGCAAAGATAGAAATGTTGAGGTTATCTCAATAATTCCAACCTTATTAAAGGTGGATGAGTTCATTATTGACAACCTAAGGTATGAAAATAATGATCATATTTCAGATTTGTTGTTTCCTCTTATTTCACTGCCAAATTTTGGTCATCATGGAAATCATGCTAATAAAGGTGATAAAATAAGGGATATAACTCACAGTATAGCACATGAGGACTCTTTGATTCAAATTAAAGATTATTTTTGCATATGGGTTTGGGCTGATCTTTTGAGAGTCAAAGTGGATAGAAGCATTGATATTACTAGTTCTCCATCTCTTGCATTTGTATTGAAAGATATTTTATAAGGAACCATATGGAGTTTATTGGACATTTTAACCACTTTGTGAAGGGAAAATATGACATCAACATGATGTGTACCATCTATGAAACTTTGAAAAATATTCCTAGGGTTGAATAAATTATTGATGAATTACAAGAGGTAGTTTTTTCCTTAAGGATTAATTTGAGGATATGATACCATTGTATTTAGGAGAGGGTTATGGATATGCATAGGATAACATTTAAGATTCACTTCATGAACTTTTAGTTCATGATCATGCTAGGTGATTTAACTAATGCACTAGCCACTGGGGTGAATCATGTGTTTAATGATCATTTAATGTTTTTTTGATAGCATTTTGATGTGTAGTATAGTTTGTGAAGATAATATATGGCACATGACATTGAATAATGAAATTTTAGAGTAACATACTCTAGGTACAAAGGAATATTTATATGATTTTGAGGTTATAAAGCTTCTACACTTGGACCATGTCATTAATGCTAGATGCATGCAAGAAAACACCACACAAGAAGACTTTGATAAGTGGGAGAAGGTATTAAGCTTATTTCATGTCTTTATTATTTTAGATTTTTCACAAACAATTGTTTCAGAATGTGATGCTAAAAGAAAGGGATTTATTTTGGTTATAATGCAAATGAAGAATTACATAAAAAATGAAAGCATGAAGTTCAAAGATTCAGAAGAGAATTTCCCTAACTATGATGAGGAGATGTTTTCAATCATGTATGCATTGAAAGAGTTTAGACATCATCAAGTTTATGGTAAATGTGTGGCAGAGATAGACAATACAAGATTAAAGTTCATCTTGGATCTATATGATTGGATTATAGGTTACATAAATGAATAAGGAAAAATAATGTAAATGTTGATGTCCTTTTTAGAATGATTAATTTTTGGTATGTTCCTACCATTCATAGAGATTGGAGGTTTCTCATGATGGTAGATTATGCCAATGAATTATTTTCCACTAAAATTTTAGATGAAATGGTGAAGAGTGCCAAGAATGTGCTAGTGGATGATCTCAACGACTACATCATCTTCCATCAAAATAAGTTATTGTTTATAGATTTGGAATTCAGAGTGAATGGTGTTACTATAGGATGGTAATTGGTGTTCCTCTACTATATTCACATTATTTTAAATCAGTCCATGAAACTAAAATTAACATATCTTAAGTTGAGGTAGCATGGATAAATCGGTTATACTTTGAATATTACTACAAACATGTCACTTATCTTAGGTCCACTACTCTAAGATTTACCAGAGTGATAGGAAGGAAGTTGGATAAACCTAAAATTGGAGAGTTTACAGAAGCTCTTGAGGAGAATGTAGATTAGCCTAAGAATTGGAGAGAAAATTTCATTATCCTACATATCAAAGAATATACAATAGGTCTATTATCTTCATTTCTTGATTCAAGTCAAGATTGGAAAGGTTTAATCATTTATTGCATTGTAGATTTCCTTCAAAATTATACCTATGATTTGGTAAATATTGAACATTTATTTGATATGAATTCTCATGAGAGAAATTTATTCTTTAAATAGGTGGTTAAACTATATGACTTGTATAATAATTTTATGGATGATAGAGAGAATAGATTTTGCAGAGCACTTTGGCAAGAAATGTCTCACTTGATAGGTATAGGTTTTAGATTACATGGGAAAAATAATTTGATTGGCATGGAGATACTTGAATATTTTAGATTTTAAAGTATTATTTGGAAGAATATAAATCATTTCATAGATAAAGGATTTAGAATCTATGGACAACATGGTATGAGTCATCACATTGACATTATGATTCCTGAGCATCTTGGTTTACAATTGCTTGAGGACAAAGAATTTTTGGAAGGGTGGATTTGTCATGTCCCCTTTTTAATTAATTTAATTTTTTGGAAAATATGCCCATTCCAATATTTATTTGGGATTAGAGAGAAGAAAAATAAAATCAGATTTTATTATTATGTGGGCCCAGGATATTCATTAGTTCATATTTTGGGTAAAAGGGAGCCAATAATTAATAAAATGTTATTAATATTGAGTAAATATATAAATATGTGTTTGTAAATCCTTAATGGAATCACATTTAGTGGAGATAATCTTGGTGTAGAATTTACAATATATAAACTTTAAGACAAATGTGGAAGTGAAGATCATAATGAGTCATAAGGGAAACATACCAAGTGGGGCATGGATTTCTAAAACATCAAAATGATGAGTTCTAAGGAAAGTTGATAATTTATTATTGATTTTTTATCCTCAAGATAAGTGGGCCAAATTTAGGAAAGTTTAGGAAATGGAAATAAAGGAAGGGAAAAAGCAGGATCTAAATGTTTTATGGGCAAGAGGATAAAAATAGAATTAGTTACCTTTTCTAACTCATGTCATCTTCTAAAATCAAGGAGATTGGGATTTTTGTGTCAAATTTTGGACCTCATGTGTATTTATATTACATAATTGTTTTTTAGGATATCTTTTGCCAAACTAATGGTTTCCTCTTGTGGAAAAATATGCATGCAGTGTTCCTTAGATCATCCTAGAATGAAAAATATTGGATGAAGGTGATCTTTGGATGAAAACACAGGGATCCCAAGTATTATAATATGAAACCCTAGTGATCTAGAGATAAAATTCCACACAAGTATAGTGACAGATATTTAAGGTGTATATTCAACTAGTTTTTGGAGTTTTATGTAGGTTGTTGGTGTGAGTAGGGTTAGAGAGGTATTTTCATATTTTTGGGTTGTGTTAACATAGATATAAATTATTTGGTGAGTTTAGATTCAATTTTTTATATTATTTTATATTTTTTATAATCAGCCTATGATTATTGTGAATTTATGTTATATTTTAAGTAGTATCTGTAATGCATACGTGTAGATCTAGCAAGGATTTTGCCCAAACTTTGAATTTAATTTTAGACCTATTGTGGGGAGTATGTTTTAGTAATTATTATTTTTTTTAGACTTATTTTAATGAAATAAAAGGTTTCATATGTGTTGTATTTGAGTTATTTTTGTATTTCTAAAAAAAATTCTAAAATCTGGGTTCGCTAGCTATTGTAGAAAGGGTATATATCATACAAAAATTGTTCCCATTAAAAATATAATTTCAGATCTGATATTTTGATATTAAATTTAGTGTGGTGACATGACATATGTCATGATATATTTTAATCTTCACAAGATCCCTATTTGATTTACTTGAGATATAAATTTATCTGCCTTTCATCCCTAAAATCTTTGTGTAATGTCTAAGAACTTCACCACCACTCAGTCTTCATGATCTGTTCATCCCTTCATGGGTCCACATAGATATTATATAAGATATTTTAATTCATAAACCTACCATTATCATGTTTTTAGATTGGAAACTCATCCTAGCATTCATAATGCTATATGATAAAGTGTATTGTAGGCTATAGTTCATGGAAGTGTGCTCAAGGTTTCATCTTGAAGCATGATAAGGGTGGACTAAGTGAAAATAGGGTTCAATGAGAATATGATAATGTTACAAGATTTTGGAGATGTTTTATACTATAAATATGATACATATAGGTAAAAATGAATCAAGATCATGTAATGATCCTCTAATATGTACAGGTTATCTTGTAAGTGATGTTGATTCAAAAGGTTTTTAAAGAGAAAATGGTAGATGAGAGATAATTTAGGGATCATTCATGGCATTATATCTCCTCAAATGCAAACTCGACTTCACTTCAATTTTAGCTTCCTTGAGTTTGAGGCCAAATCTTACTTTAACTTTGAGCTCCACAATGAGCATTCCAAGAGAGATAAGGAGATCCCAAGAACAAGTCTGACCTTTTTCCACTCCCTATAAAATAATTATTTAGAATTTTTACCACCATTAGATAACCCTATCTTCATTATTTTTTTCTTGAGGATTTGTTGGCTCAAAAATTTGTCAAGGGGACAAATTGGTGACTTTGGGTCAATGGTGTTGGAACTTAGTCCTTGAATTAGTCAATAATGTAGAGATAAATTCCCTCTCCTATTAGTAGGTGGAGCTACCTTTATTAAAATCCAAAAAGGGAAAATCAAGGGAAAAGTATTCACGACTATTTACAGCAAAAATGTTTTTTTTGCTAGGGATTTCATACTTTTAACCTGAAATCACATAAAGGAGAGAGAAAATAAATGAGGGGAAGGAAATTAACAATTTAAATAAAGGAGGAATATATAAAGGAAATAAATAAGGGATATCATATTCATTATAGTTAGTTAAACATAGAAACTACCATGATAACCTTGGGAAAAAAGAAGAACAACTTCGAGTAACTAAATGGATAAACTTAACACAATAGTCCAATAAGGGGGAAACAACATGTTCATGGAATATCTCTCATTCAATGGATGGTAAAGACATAATCACACCCTTATGAGTGAAAACACACACTGACATAAGTTTTTAATACTAATAATAGAACAAAGACAACCATCTCATATTTACCCATAAAATAAAATTAAAATATTGATTAAACCCCACCAAGATTTCACATTCATAAAAATAACACAAAAAGATTCTAAAATAAAAAACTAATGTTAAATTCCCATTATCATAAAATTTGGTAATGATTACAAAGATAAATAGAAAGTATAGATATAGAAATAGTTGAATCACATACAAATATATAACTCACCAAGAAATTTCAAATAAAAAGCTTACAAAATATCATAGTTTTGATCTTTATTGAGTTGATAACCATAGTCATCTCTTCAAACAAAATTTATGCATAGTTTCACTATCAAAAAGTTCCCTTACAATGAGCCTTACACTCATATTTATAGCATGGGGAGGTGTTTATGTTGTGTAACCACCTTTTCTGTATTTTAGAAGTTGCAAAAATGAGTTTACAAAAATCTAAAACTTAATTGGTGTAAAAGAGATTTGGTACAATTGAACTACATGCAAAAGTGAAATTACAAAATTGCACTGCTTGAACAATGAAATAGTGATCTAGTGCTTTTACACCAATTGAAATGTGTAAATCTGAATTACATGATTTGAGACTTATAAATTTGATATAGTACATTTGCATGAATTAACTTTGTAAATTTTCACTTTATACTTTTGAGCTTTATACTAATATCCACACCAAACTTTGCCTGAATTCAAAGATTTTTTTTCATGAACCATCCATGATGCACAATTTTTATTTGGAAACCAAGCATGTGTATATTTATTTGGCATACCAATTTTTTATCACTATTACATGATATGACATATTACTTAGATAAAGACATGCAAACCATTTTCAACAATGTCACTATTTGCTTGACTTGGATTATAATAAGAGTGATACAAGAACAATCTGATTCAAAACATCTTAGTTATATAAGTTATAGTTAATCATTATTAGAATTTGATCTTTTTATTAATCCCAATAAAAAATTCTCCTTGGCTACATTAGAATTATTTGATAGTCAACTTGATTTAAAATAATCTTGAGTATAATTAAACCTCTAATGCAACAAAACCCATTTTAATTGACATGAGTGTCAGAAAATGTATGACCAAATATATTAGGAAACCTTTCTCATTACACTCCATGTTAATGCATTGGATTTTATGTGTAAAATTATCTAGAGCCTAACAATAAGGAAAAAGGTCCCTACCTAGATAGCCAAGAAAGGATACATTCCACATACTCAGGAGGAAGGAATATTTTTCTAAAAGGGAGATACATGGAAATGGTTATTTATGATGAGTGTTCCCTATAATAACTTTATAAAAATAGGTAATCCATGGGAAGTGATAAGGGGAAGACACCAACAATAATGTGTACATTGTCGCGACCACCAATCGATATTATATCATACTTTCATAAAGCTAGTTTACCTTATTGACCACAATGATGAGACTATTTGATGTAATCAAACCAAAATTAATCCATCTCTCTCACATATTTAAATTTTTATGGATATTATTTAAATATTATACCCATAATATACATCCATTATTTCTTATCCATTTCCATTTTCTCACCTTTCAAGTGCTTACGAATTAGGCATAATAATGGGTACAAAAAAGGATTCAAAATTATTGCCATAAACCCATATTTAAGTAATAGAAGAGTAACAGTTGTATACATTCTATATCTTTTCCATAGCCACATATTCACCTTGTGAAAGTTTAAAAATATTATTCTTCTTGTCAATGATTTTTAATGTCCCATCTATTTACCACTTACCATTTTTTACCCAAACTAAATTCGCTATGTTTATTCCTCTTGAAATTTATGAGAGGGTATTCCCTAGAATCCCCACGTGATAATATCTTAGTGAAGATATCCTAAAAAAATAAGGAACTTCACCACATTATTTACATTGTACTTTCATCCATAGCCTATAATATGCCTTCAATGAATGCACATGTGAAACCCTTTCCTTTAGTTCCATTAATGTAGATAACATTGAGCCCTGATAGAGATTCTTCCATTTTTAGTATCTTCAGATAATCAAACATGATAAGAAAATCATTTGTTAAATTTATATTATCTACTCTTTTTCACTTGGTAATGGTAGATGAAATTGCATCTATGGCTTTGCATATGATGAAGATGAATAATCTTGATTTGGTCCTATTATTGAACTAACACCACCACATTTTTGAATTGATTTCAAACCCATCAATTACATTTTATTTCTATTTGATATATATCCATATGCAATGGACATTCTAGTCTATTTGAGGCCTTGGAATTTAGCAGTAATTGATTCTTGAGAGAAAAGATAACTATTTGATAAAATGTTTTAATGAATTTGAGGAGTGAAATTGATTTTATTGCATCTATTGATTGCATTTGTCTATGTAATTCAACAAATGACCTCCCATGAACTATTCAAAAAAAATCTCATTAAAAACTAAAAAAATTCACTTAGTCATTGACCTCTACAAGATACAACTGTAACAATTATCTAGGTGTCACTCTACGTACTATGATTAGCATTGCCTAATGTAAATCACAAGTTCAATGGTGAAATTTAAGCATACTAACATGCATATAGATTGATTGTTTCAAAAATATATAATCATTAAACTAGAGTTTAAAACCATACCAATCACTGTGACCAATAAAATCTTTCACAAAACCATAGTGAAATCAGTTGTTTAGCTTCCAATTTTGGGCAAGTCCTATGAACTATTTGACAATATTTACCAAATAAATTTGGTCCAATTTGGAGACCATCGACCTATTTATCCTTTGGAATTTTTTCGTAGTCATTTAGTTGAAATGGATGCCATATGCATTAATGTTTATTTATCTTTCCCCAAGCATCTAATTCTAGTTGGTAGATCCACTCTATAGAGATATTGAAGTTAACATCTACTTCTTCAAGGTCCTTGGTCTACCATCAATCAAGCCATGTTTTAAACTTATAATTTATCTTTTTAAATATAATATTTCATTTTTTTCCTCATAACTATACGATACATAATTCCATAGTGGATAGTTTTTAGATATAGAAACATCTTTTTGCATACTTTCCAACTAGGTTGATATTTTTGTTAGAAATTCACCCAACTTGTTGGTCTAAGAACACAACATTATAGTATTTGAAGATAATGTATCATCAATTAGTGATTTATATTAGATATTGGGTTGATATTCATGTAAAACTAAGATTTATTGATTACATTTAGACTCATGGTCTTCACTTCTTTTATGGTTCTTCATAGGCCACAAGATAATCTCCTCCATGTTCTCTCCTTCAGAATCCTTATTTTCTTCCTTTTCATACCTATAATATTTACCTATCATAACATTTTTTTAGGATAAATATTGTCCCACCCTATTTTTGATGCTATCTATATCTATCTAGGATTTTAAATTACAAGGAATGAAAAGAACTTGGATTCTCTAGTTTCATAAACTGATATTTTATCCATTGGGTAAGGAGTCTTCAGTAATGACTTTGATCAATTTGATAAATTGTTGATCTTAAATAAAATGATGGGTCCTTAATCCATTAAAATGATATCATATGTCAAAATACTTTGTATGTAAGGGTTAGGTACTCAACCTAATATGTTTTATCACATGTTGAAAGACAACGTACATGATTATCAAGTACTCAACCTGATAGGTGTTATCACATATACAAAAGGATAGTGCATGTGAGGGTATTTTTATTTATGGGTTTTCACACAAAATAAAATGAAAAGAGAGAAATATTTATTTCATATGCTCAAAATTGATGAATCTTATGGCTTGCCTTACAAAATTTAACAAATTTCTTCTTGCGACTATAAAATTGTTCCCTGGATTTGTAATAACAAATCTATAAGAAAATAATTATTAATTCATTGTATCTTCTTCACCTATTATGAGTGAAATATTTATGCCATAGAGATTCAATCACATTGACAACATCCCACATTGTAAGATTTTTAATCTCCTTTATTTTGAGAGCTACATTAATGCAACATTCAAAGTCTCACATCTTCTAGCTTATCAACAGTTACACGAAACTTCTTTTCCTTCAAATACATCAGGTGTCAAAAAATTTATTTCATTGGAAATGGTATGATTATTCACTTGTAGTGACCACCTTAAATAAATTATTTCATAGCATCTCTCAGAATCCATACACTTATCCCTCAAAAGATACTTGGACCTATTGAACTGATATGAAAGGTAATGTAAATAAATGATATTTGGAACATTGGTTAGAATGCATAATGAGAGATTCCTAACCATCTAAAGGTACTAACAATTAAAACTTACATGATTATAAATATCCATAAAGTAACTTTGTAGATGCCATATTCTTTCAAGATTGAGGGCACTGATCTTGACTGTCAGATCATCCAATGCTAAAGTATACTTCATTTTATAAAATCTTATTAAGAATGCAATTTTAGAAAGACTATCATTTCTATTCAGTTCAACCCATGATTTCATCACATTTATGGATCCTCCATAAATATTATCTTCAAGAACAAAAATGCATCCCTAACCAAATCCATAACAAAAATTGTCTCTTCTGCTCATATCTATGATCTTATTGCTTCTTCTAATGTATAAGTGACAAAATCAAATCCTTGAGGTCTCTAATTTATTTATACCTACATCACCAATGCATATACAATAGTGCCAATCTTTTGAAAATATTCATACGAGTTATTATCTATTATAATCGATGCAATATTACCAAAAAATACTTTCTTTATTTGAAAGAGATATAATAGAAATATCTTCAATACACTCAAATTTATAACCCAAAACCCCTGAATTAGGGTTTACAAATATATTCTCTTCAAATGGATATTAATCCACAATGTTACTCTAAAAACCACTCAATGGTTCACCATTTGGAAGTTTTAAAAATAAGATCTCAATATGTGACTTGATCCTTATCTATTAGACTATGGATTAGATGCCCCATTCTGCAAAAAAATTATCACCCCCATTCTAAATTTTTTTATATCTCATATTTTCATATCTTGATCCAACCAACTAATGACTAGTTCAACCATATCAATCATTTAATAAATGAACACATGTTACCAAGCCAGATCACATGTTTTAAAAATTTGTAGGTTTATCACCTATTCACTTGAAGAGATCCATGAAAAACCTATCCAATCTGTCACTCTTGAAAATCATGTGATTGCCCATGATATTTACCAGATAGATATCATAAATACAAAAATGTGAAGGCAAAAAGACCAAAACAAGAAGGAGGAGCAGCATACAAATTGTTGTGTTTATTGAAAAACCACACACACACCAAAACATAAATGGGAAAAGGAAACAAGTCAAAATTGGGAAGCATAACTATTTACAGGGAGTAAAGAAAAATGATAATATTATAAAAAACCATTCACTTGATGGGAGAAGTACCTATTGTTTTGGAACAATAGATTTGACTTATGAACTATGAACACATTCAACAATAGTGACCAAGTAGGTGGGAAGAGGAACTTATAGTTATCATTCACATAGGGATGATCATGACTGGACAAATCAATAATGTTTTTTTAATTTTGAAATTAAATCATTATGAACTCTCCAATACTCTGTGAGCACTCCTAAGAAATACCATATTTTTCAATGTCTTCTTGGGTGACTTCAAATGCATTTATATTTGATATAGTATTTGAATTGAAGATAAGTGTGTTGCATATCTATTTTTGAGTTGAAACCATAATATGATTATTTTATAAAATGAATGAAGTTTTGATATTCATTTCCAAGTTTCTTCCTATGGCATAAATTAATTCATCACTAAGTGAGTCATCATCATCATCTTCACCAATTTCCTCTACCTTGATAGTTTCCATTTCACTCAAATAAAAATTGGGAAGCATTCATTTTGTTTTATCTTGATGTCTTCCTTGACCTCAGCTTTGGCCTACTTATGATTTTCAATCAGTGTGGGGTTGATTTTTGGATTCAATTTCTATGGATAATGCTTCTTTGGTAGAGATTAAAAATAAAATACCAGAGGAATCTTCATTTTTTACTATTGAGTCTTTCATTCTAATAGATAAGGGATCTTCTACTTGATTGAAAAATAATATCATGTTATCTTATCCTTTAGAAATTAGAACATCACATTATGCATTATTTCTCTTTTTTGTCTATGGTTCAACTAGTTATTCTTCAAATAGATCATTGTCTCCTAGGATTGTGAAGTTTAACCAATCTTCTGAAATAGGTAAATATTTCTCTTTTTTGACAAGGCAAAAACCAAATTATTCTTCTATTCTTTGATCAATCATTAGTTCTTCCAACTGTTCACCTTCTTCCATAATTTTGAAATTGAAACAATTATATACGACAAGTATCACTTTCTCTTTTTCTCTTTTAGAGATCTAACATGTTTGATCAGGAATTTACTTCAATTTTTTTTTTTTAATATTATAGACTCTTGATTGTATCAAGTTTCACTATTTCTTCATCATCATTTAAAACAATTGTATCACCTTTTAAAACCTATTTATTTAACATTTCATACATGATCAAATCATCTTCAATCTCTATGGCATCTTGTTCTATAACCACCAAGTCATTTACCTTGATCCTCATCAAGATGAACTCGATCTCTGGATGAAGAGAACCAATGAAAATACATAATTGATTGTTGAGACTTGGCTAATTTGCTTGAGGGATCAATCTCAATAATTTGTTAAAATATGTTATAAACTCTCTCATCAGCTCATCATCTTAGTTTTGACTATGGAAGAATTCTAAAAAAAGTGCACACACATTCATAGTTGATTTGAATATTTCTAGAAACCTATTGTTAAAAGAGTTCCAATCTATAACACCTCCATCTTCTAAGTTATAAAACCAATCAACAACAAGTCCAAATAATGGTTCAATGAAAGTCTCAAAGTAACATCCACATACATAATGCCCAAGATGATACAAGACACTATGAAGGCTTGGATATGTTTATCTGCACCTTGATCATTTTCTCTAGAGAGCTTCAGGAATCTCTTCCTTGAGCTTAATGGTAACTCATTGTATTGGGACAAATCCAATGGCCCAAAATGTTTTCCCCATAGTACATGAGGATCATTGGAGTTGGGATGGACCAATGCCATTTATATAATCAAGAAAATGTAGGTACTAAGTACTTATTCTCAATAGAGTCACCAACCTCCATTCCTGGGGAGGTTCCTTGAAATGACTGAAAAACATATGTATAAAACACCTCAATCCCTAGTAGGGTCACCAAAAATTGTTGGCTCAAAAATTTATCAAGGCGACAAATTGGTGATTTTGGGTCAACATTGTGGGAACTAAGTCCTTGCATCAGTCATTAATGCAAAGACAAATTCTCTCTCCTATTATCAGGTGGAGCTACCTTCACTGAAAGCCAAAAAGGGAAAAGTAGGAGAAAAGTATTCACAATTATAAAAGAAATGTTTTATGCTAGTGATTTTTTACTTTTAACCTAAAATTACATAAAGGAGATAAAAAAGGAAATGAGTGGAAATAAGGGAATAATGGAAAGAAGGGAAGAATAGAGAGAGAAAAGGAATAAGGGAGAACAGGGTTATTATAGTCTGTAAACATAGAAACTACCATAATAACCCTGGGGAAAAGGAACAAATTTGGGTAACTAAATGCATAAACTTACTAGAATAGTCCAAGAAGGGGAAAACACCATGTTCATTAAAATATGTCTTATTCAATGGGTGGTAAAGACATAATCACACCCTTAAGAGTGCAAAACATATACTAAGACAATTTTTTAGTACTTATAATAGACCAAAGACAACCATCCCATATTTACCCATAAAATTAAATTAAAATATTGATTAAACCCCACTGAGATTTCACATTCATAGAAATAACACAAGAAGATTCTAAAAGAAAAACTTAATGTGAAATTCTCATTATCAAACAATTTAGTAATGATTATGATGATAAATTGAAAGTATGGATATATAAACATGTGAATCACATACAAAGATATAACTCATAAATAAATTTCAGATACAAAGTTTGAAAAAATATCCATGTTTCAATCTTTATCAATTTGATTACAAAGCTCAACTTTTTAGACAAAATCCCCACATACTTTCACTTGTACAATGAGCCTTACACTCATATTTATAGCATGGGGAGGTGGTTATGGTGCATAACCACCTTTTCTACATATTAGAAGTTGTAAAAATGAGTTTACAAAAATGAACCACTTAAGTGGTGTAAAAGTGATTTGGTGCAACTACACTACGTGCGAAGGTGAAATTACAAAATTACACTACTTGAACAATGCAAAAGTGCTTTGGTGATTTTACACCACTTGAATGTGCAAACCAAAATTTTATGATTTGAGACTTACAAATTTGATATAGTACATCTGCATGAATTAACTTTGTAAATGTGCACTTTATACTTATGAGATTTATACTAATATCCACACCAAACTTTACCTAAATTCAAATATTTTTGTTGATGAACCGTCCATGCTACATGATTTTTTTTTTGGAAACCAAGAATGTGTATATTTATTCGCCATATAAATTCTTTCTCACCATTCCATGATATGACTTATTACTTTGATAAAGACATGCAAACCATTTTCAATAATGCCACTATCTACTTGACTTGGATTATGAGAAGAATGGTACAAGAACAACCCGATTGAAAAACATTTGAGTCATATAAGGTATAGTTAACCATGCTTGGCATCTGACCTATTTCTTACTCCCATTAAAAAAGTATCCTCATCTACATTAACATTATCTAATAGTCAACTTGATTTAAAATAAACTTGAGTAGAATTGGACCTCTAATGCAAGAAAACCCATTTCAATTAACATGAGTGTCAGAAACTGTAGGACCAAATATATCAGGAAATCCTTCTCATTACTCTCCATGTTGAGCCATTGGATGTGAGGCATAAAATTCTCTAGAGCTTGACAATAAGGCAAAAGAGCCCTAGCTAGATAGCCAAGAAAGGATACATTCCACATGCTCAGGAGGTAGGAATATTTTTTTGAAAGGGAGCTGAATGGAAATGGTGATCTATGATCGGTTTTCCTTCCAATAACTTGCTAATTATATGGAATCCATAAGAAGTGATAAGGGGAAGACACCAACAACACTGTGCACATTGTAGTAACCACCAATTGATATTATATCATACTTTCATAAATTCAGTTGACCATATTGACAACAATAATGACACTATTCAATGCAATCGAAGCAAACTTAATCCACCTCAATCACATATTTAACTTTGCATGGAGATTATTTCATTATTCTACCCAGAGTCTACATCCATCATGTCTTCTCCATTTACATTTTCACAGCTTTCAAGTGCTTGTAGATTAGGCATAATAACGACTATAAAAAAGGGTTCAAAACTGGTGCCATAAACCCATATCGAAGTAATAGAAGAGCAACATTTGTATACACTCTCTATATTTTCCACAGCCACATATTCACCTTGTGAAAGTTTAAAAATATTCTTCTTCATGTCAATGATTTTTAATGTCCCATTTGATTGCCACTTAACATTTTTTACCCAATCTAAATGCTCTAAGTTTATTCCTACTGCAATTTGTTGTGAGAGGGTATTCCCTGGAATCCCCAGGTAATCAAATCTTAGTGAAGCTATCCTACAAACAATAGTGGACTTCACCACATTTGTTGCATCGTACTTTCAGCCACATGCTTGCAAGATGCTTTCAGTAAATGCACATGTGGAACCCTTTCCTTTAGTTCCATCAATGTGGATAACATTGAGCCGTGATAGAGATTATTCCAAGTTCAATATCTTCAAATATTCAAACATGATAAGAAACTCATTGGTTACATGGCTATTGTCTACTCTTTTTCACCCGATAATGGTAGATGAAATTGCATCTATAGCCGCTACATATGATGAAGATGAAGAATCTTGATTTGGTCCTATTATTGAACTTGCACCACCACAATTGTGAACTGATTTCAAACCTATCGATTACATTTTCTTTCTCTTTGACAGATATCCACGTGCAATGGACATGCTAGTTGATATGTGACCTTGGAATTTTAGCAGCAGCTGATTTTTGAGAGAAAAGACAACTATTTTATGAAATGTTTTAATGAATTTGAGGAGCGAAATTGCTTTTTATTACATCTGTTGATTGCATTTAGCTATGACATTCAACAACCGACCTCTTGTGAACTGTTCAACAAAATGATTCACTAAAAATTGAAAATTTTTACTTAGCCGTCGACCTCTGCAATTAATAGCGTGTATCCCAATTGTGGAGATAAGATACAGCAGTAACAATTGTCTAGTTATCACTCCACGTACTATGATCAACATTGCCCAGTGTTAATCACAGGTTCAATTGTGAAATTTTGGCGTACCAACAGGTATCTAGATTGATTGTTTCAAAAATGCAGAATCATTGAATAAGACTGTAAAACCATACCAATCACCACAATCGATAACGTATTACACAAAACCATAGTGAAATCAGTTATTTAGTTTCCAATTTTGTGCAGGTCCTGTGAACTGTTTGACAAAATTTACCAAAGAAATTTGGTCCAATTTGGAGACCATCAACCTATTTCTCATTTGGATTTTTTTCACAGGCATTCAGTTGAAATGGCCGCCATATGCATTAATGTTTATTTAGTTTTCCTGAAGCGTCTAATTCTATTTGACTGATCCACTCTCTAGAGATATTGAATTTTTCACCTACTTCTTCAAGGGTTCTTCGTTTACCACCAATCAAGCCATGTCATAAACTTATAAATTCTCTTTGTTTGGGTGTGAATGTTGGCAAGAGCTTGTCAATATCCTGTTTTATGTTTTTGCCTCATAACAATAGGATCCGCACTTCCATCACCCATGTCTGCAACAATTTATCCAATAGTTGTATCAAAGTCATTTCCAACCGGCCGATCAACTGATATGGGCTTTCTTGCATACTTCACTGTCTCTCTCACTCTAGGAACTATCACTCCCAGATGCTCGGCTACTTCCTCATTACTCGCTAGACTTCCATATTTCCCAGATAATAACTTATTTGTTGCTTTGATTATCAACAAAATATCATGCATACTCATAGACATTCGAACAGTTAGTGGCTTTTGAAGCTTTCGCAGGTTCTCTTGGCCCTCTTCAAAGATTCGACAGAGTGAGCTATAGATTTCCCTTTATTTGATAATAACTCTATAGCTTTGTGAATCACATCATAAAATTTATCGGGTGAAACACGCTTGACTTCTTCAAAGATATCATGGAAAGACCACCTATTTTCGAGAATTATAAAATCACTAGCATGCCTTGTTGTACTACCCGCATGAACCCCAAAATTGCTAATAGTGACAACTTTTTTTCCTTCGCAAGTCCTACACCTGCACGATACTCTTTTGTCTCTTATTACTCCAATAAGAAACACCTTTTCTCCCTGACCAACATATCGAACAACAAGCCCTTAATGAAACCCTGTTGCAAAAAGTAATTTTAATATTTGATGGGACTGGATCAACCACTTTTTTTTCGGCATTTTAATCTTAAGCTTTATTTTAGGGGAATTCCACAGTGGCTAGTTTTTAGATACAGAAACACATTTTTGAATACTTTCTAACTGGGTTGCCACGTTTGTTGGATATGCACCCAACTTGTTGGTCGAGGAACACAACCTTCTAGTATTTGAAGATAATGCATCATCACTTGGTGATGCAAATTGCAGCTTCGGCTGAGATTATTGTAGGAGAAATCCTGGCCCATCTTAGGAGACAACGGCAATATTCATCTCCTTCGGAGAAATCCTGGCCCATCTTAGGAGACAACGGCAATATTCATCTCCTTCAGACTCTTTATTTTCTCAGCCGAAGCTGCAATTTGCATCACCAAGTGATGATGCATTATCTTCAAATACTAGAAGGTTGTGTTCCTCGACCAACAAGTTGGGTGCATATCCAACAAACGTGGCAACCCAGTTAGAAAGTATTCAAAGATGTGTTTCTGTATCTAAAAACTAGCCACTGTGGAATTCCCCTAAAGTAAAGCTTAAGATTAAAATGCCGAAAAAAAAGTGGTTGATCCAGTCCCATCAAATATTAAAATTACTTTTTGCAACAGGGTTTCATTAAGGGCTTGTTGTTCGATATGTTGGTTAGGGAGAAAAGGTGTTTCTTATTGGAGTAATAAGAGACAAAAGAGTATCGTGCAGGTGTAGGACTTGCGAAGGAAAAAAAGTTGTCACTATTAGCAATTTTGGGGTTCATGCGGGTAGTACAACAAGGCATGCTAGTGATTTTATAATTCTCAAAAATAGGTGGTCTTTCCATGATATCTTTGAAGAAGTCAAGCGTGTTTCACCCGATAAATTTTATGATGTGATTCACAAAGCTATAAATTTTCATGTTCTCTCCTTCAGACTCTTTATTTTCTTCCTTATACTCGCAATATTCACCTATCGTAACATTTTTGTAGGAGAAATCCTAGCCCATCTTAGGAGACAACGGCCTCTGAGAAGGTCCAAAACCATTTGAAGGAGAAACATTCTTGCAATTTGTTTCTTCATATTCCACAATATGTTCATGAGAATAAATGTTGCTTTGTGCCTTCAAAGTCTTCGCATTGAAACCCTGCTATTTTTGGGGGGCCGTACAGCTTACTATTGATAGTCAAAATAAAATAAAATTGAAATTTGTTCAAGTTCTTCTGATTGGGTTGAAATTTTCTTTGGAGCTTTTACATGTTATTTAGGGTTTTAAAATTGTTTTGGAAGCTTCGGAGAAGAAAAAGTCTCACATGATTTGGGGAAATATAAAATAAATTTGCACGTGATAGGGAAGTACAAAATGAGTTTGGAAATTGTATCAGGGGAAATTTGAATTTGCAAATTGTATTGTGCAAAAAATAAATTTGCAAATTGCACAATTTGAAAAATTAAAATGCAAATTGCACTGTGCGCAAAAATATATTTGCAAGTTACATGATCTAGAAAATTGTTGGGGCATTTTTGCACAAATTGAGGAAAAGTGAAATACATTTGCATAACTTATAAAAAGTTAAAAGAATTTTGCAAATTGTGGGAAAAGCCAATGACTTTTTACATGGGGGGAGTGATAAAACATTATCATGGTTTGGTAAAAATAAAGTATTTTTCTCGTGATATTATAATTAATTAATTAAAATTTATTTATTTATTAAAATTTTAGTTTCTCAAAATTTGACAATTTCAAGATCAAATTTAAAAATTAGCCATTAAGTTTGAAATTTTGTTGGTTTTTAGCTTTCCAAAAACCATGACAACAGGATTGTAGACCCATTTCAAATGTTCCTTTTGAAGACCTAAATCTCTATAAAATGTTCTCATAGAACTCAAAAACCAATACTATTCTTTGGTTGATGGATCAATGTTCTTGTTTACATGAAATGACTTCATTTTCTACTCATGACCAAACCATGCTCCCTCTATGAAACTTGTAAAGTAGTACATATTGGTGTTTGACTGATATAATTTTTATACTTGGACATACCAAAGGGGTTCATTTATGGCTCAAACCTTGACAAGTGAGATAATGAAAGGTTGAGATCAGAAGGGGTTGGAATCAAGATCAAACCTTTTCCTTAATGAATGAGGTACTAAGCACCAGGAATATGATCCCTACAAGTTGGTTGAGCAAATTGGTCTTGGCACCTATTGCTTAAGTGAAGAAAGTGTTGTAATTCCAAACCTAATAAACCTAGTGAGCATGATGACAGAATGTGGAAAATGTTTTTTGATGGATCTAGAAGCAAGAATGGAGAAAGTGTTGGTGTGATGTTGGTGTCCCCCAGTAAAGAAAAGTATTATTCTATCCTTAGTTTCCAGCTCAGTTGTAAAAAAAACTCAATTGAGTATGAAGTCTTTAGACATGGTCTCCAATAGGATAGAAAGATATGGATAATACATATACAAGTATTTGGAGATAGTAAATTGATTATAAATTAGGTAAGGGGTAGTGGAAATGTGACTAAAAACCAATTTTCTAAAGCTTATAAACATAGAGTTTGGGATTTTATAGAGGATTTTAAAACTTTTGTCAATTTGGAATGCACCATTTGGGGGAGTGATTTCAAGATTCTTCCTTCTAGCTGATACAATGGAAACACCCCTTAGACTATGGGTGACCTTGTGTGAGGGTGAGTATCTAGAGAGGGCTAGTTCCCATGATGGATCACATAAACTAAACTATTCTACTGCTACAATAAGGAAAAGGGAAAGAAGGAAACATAAACTGAACCTAAGACCTAAAACGAGGTGATACACCAAAATGTATATCTCATCTACTTGTCCAAAATTGTACAATGGAACCTATAAGGATAACTTATGTGCACACTCTCAAATTTCAATCTCTCTTACACTAGTGTTTCATACAAATATTACCATCCTTGTGTGATTTAAGAGGGTAGGATACCTAACCATATCTAATACACACATAGAACATATATAACATAGTGTATGACATGTAAATGAGTGGATTCTTGCATATAAGTGAGGTGAGTTGGACCATAGTCAAAGGAGAAAAGACTTCACCACAATGAAAATCAATAACTATTATGAGTTTTAAATGGAATGTAGGATTCCACTCTTTTGCAGGTCATAAACTATGTTATATGTGTGTATTAGCTGTGGTTAGGTCTCCATCCTCCTAAATCACACAAGGTTTATAATATTTTTATGAAACACTAGCATAATAGAGATTAAACTTGGATATTGTGTACATAAGTCAATCTTATAGGTTCCATTATGCAGTTTTAAACAAGTAGAAGAGATATACATTCTGGTACATCACCTCATTTAGGTCCTAAGTTTAGTTTATGCTCCCTTCTTTCTCTTTTATTCATTGCATCAGTAGAATAGTTTAGTTTAGGTGATCCATCAGGGTAACAATCCCTCTGTGGAGACTCATCCCTCACACAAGGTCACCTAGAGCATGAGGGGTGTTTCCATTGTGTCAATTTGAAGGTGTCTTGAAAAAACTCCCCCAAAGGGTGCATTCTAACTTGACAATAGTTTCTTGCATGCATGGTGGCACTACTACTTAGAGCATTGAGGAGATTTTATGATTATTTAATTTTTTTTTCTTGATAAGTTGAAGCTATTACACATCCATATCTAGCACTTACTAACTTTAAATGATATTTTGAAGATCCTAGTTCTAGACTAGCACCTAGAGTTCATGACAAAAGTAACTACTAGAGCATCTTCTAATGTTAAAGAAGTTGGTTTTGTTGAATTAACATATGAATCATCAAGAAGGAAAAGGTATCCTAGGACTAATTAATACCTTATGCCTTCCCCTACTACATATTACTCTCAACACATCCCATTACCATTCAAAACCTTTTACATGACTATCCCAAGGAACCAATATTTTATCTCTTTTAATTGGATAAGTCCATTAAGCCTTGCCCAACATGATGGCATACTTGTATCATCCCTCAAACATGTTTTTTCACTTAAGAGGACATAACTACCAGCATTAAACATATCAAATATGTTTCAAACATTTGTGTAGTAAACCATGTTATCTAAGAAGTTTTTCCATTAGATTTTTAGCTACCTCCTTTAAGGGTAAGGCCTTGCAATGGTACAGGGGTTTGAGGTTGAATTCCATCATCACATGGGATGAACTAGGAGAGGCATTGTATAAATAGTTTTAAGATAAATCAGATCATTTATCCCTAGTTCAATAATTGACAACCATTAAGAGAGAACTACATGAGTACATGTCTAATTTCAAATTCAAATTTTAGAGGACATGGGATAGGATCCCATAGTTGGTAAGGATTACAATTGAGTATGTTTTTTTGTACCATATAAGAGAATTAAATAGTGACATCTTAGTTATGATACAATTTGTGGTTGGTAGAACACTTATAAGTGCTTATGAGGTGGCCATTAGAGCTGATAATAGTCTCATACATGCTAGAAATATTGCACCAAGACCACTTATACCCATATTTCTTGAATTTCAGCCTCCACCATCTACCCATCTAACCTTGGCCCCTATTCTTATGCCTACAAGTCAACTTACTAGCCAAGGATTAGCTCCTCCTAGTGAGATTCATGAGGTAAATATTCTAATTTAGAATTATGGTAATGATTTGGTTGCTTTGAAGAGGCAAAAAGTGCTAAAAAGACCTTATCAATCATATAATCAGTCTTTCCAACCCAACATGAAGCCCTTTCATGGAAATTCTCGATCATACAGTCCTATTACCAATGCTAGATCTTATAATAGTCATAATCCCCTTTCCCCTAGAACTTCAAAATCAATTGTGTTTATCTAGAACAATCTTCTCCAAGACTTTGAGTGATGACATCCTTGCAACCAACAACATAATCAAACAACTTGTCCTGATGGTGTCCTAAACTAAGCATTGATGGTGAAAATATCAACACTTCCTCAAGACACATAGGCTAAATTTACACCTCCTCAAGGAGAGTATTCTTAAATTTAAGTGTAAGCTGATTCTACACTCCTAAATTAAAAAGAGGAGGAATATTTTAGGGTAAATAAGACAAAAGATCAAAACATGGCCTCTACCTCTATGAAAACCAATAAAAGAGAAAATAAAAGGGTTGTTGAGGTGGAACCAATAGCTAATACAAGTCCTCATCATCCTCAAAATAATCCCAAGGGTTTACAAGGTTTGTTCCATCCCCCAAAGTTCAATAACCTTAGTAAAAACACCTATACAAAGAGAGGTTCATTGAGCACATCCAACCCAATCAAGTTCAAGAGCCTACTATTTTTCCTCAAACATAGTCAAAGATTGGGAGCACTTATTTCACTATCCTAAATGAAATGAAGAAGACAAATTTTATCATTTCAATGTGGGAAAGTTTGTATATCCCTGGACATAAGGACTTATTGCAAGCTACCTTATATAATATCAACCTTGTAGCTGAATCATCAAAATACACCAGGTCTATCCTCACCAACACATCTCAGCCTAAGAAATTGAAATCAATTATAAGTTACAAAATATCACCCTTTGATGTATCCCTGATCATAAGTGATCATTTGGTGCATAATTGCATGAATGATAGTGGTTCAAGTAGCTCAGTAATGCCCAAGCAAATTATTGAAAAGCTAGGTTTGGAGTATGAGCCTTTATCTAAGATAGTTATTTAGTTGGATGGTACAACCATAATTATGATTTAATTAATCAAATTATTGATCCTCACCTTGCATATTCTCCCCAATTTCTCAATCCCTCGGGATGTCTTTATTATAAACCTTCTATCTTACTTTACATTATGTGTATCTAGGGACTTTACTACCAAGATTGTAGGCTAACTTTCATTAGACTAGTCTCATACGATATTTAGGAATATATTTGGGACTAAATTTACTATCCAATTCAATCCTACTTCAAAGAACCATGTGGATATTTATACCCCAAATGTTTCTAATGTCAATAATACTATTCTTGACCAAGAAGAAGATGTGGTGGACCATGAACCAACTACACTCATTGAAGGTTTTCCTAACCTTTTCCTTGATGAATGGGGTATTTATCACCATGAATATGAACATTGAGATATATTTTAGTAAACTAGTCTTGGCACATATTGTTTGCATGAAGAAGGTGTTGTAATTTCAAACCTAGTCAAGCCTAGTGAACGTGATAATGGAATGTGGTAAATGTTTTTTGATGGATTTAGAAGAAATAATGGAGTAGGTGATGGTGTGATGTTGGTTTCTCCTAGTAAATATAATTAATATTCTTTCCTTAGGTTCCATTTTATTTGTATAAATAAATCATATAAGTATGAAGCCTTCATACATGGTCTCTAATGGGATAGAAATAGAGGAATAAGACATATAAAAGTCTTTGGAGACAATGAATTGATTATAAATCATATAAGATAGTAGAACATGAATAATAATTTTTTTTTTGAAAGCCTATAAACAAATTTTGGGATCTTAAAGAGGATTTTGAAGCTTTAAATGTGCAATAAGTCCCAAGAGAGGAGAACAAACATGTTGATAGGTTGGATGTTGTTGGTGCTCAATTTAATATTCCTATTGACATAAAAAATGATATAGTATAGTAGTATATCAGGGTGATTGTGAGGCATGTTGTAACTAATAACACCAACAATTGGTAGGTGTTTGATAGTGATTAACAAATACCCCCTTTCTTGCAATAAGATGTTGATTTCTATACAAGAAATCAAACTAAACTACAACAACAATATGATGATCAAATCATTCAATTGAGGTTAAATAATATTTCAAAAGGGCTGATCACACTTGAAAACATCTTCATTACTAATGATCAAATTAGAGGATAAAAGGTTAATATGAAGATCAATCATGAACACTATGAATGAGTCACCATCTTCAAAGACAAGCTTCTCCATCTTGGTAAGGTATGTACTGAGGAATAAAAGCATACATTTTTATAACTTTTCCAAGAATTTGAAGATATATTTACATGGGAATGTAATGAACTTAAGGTATTTGATCCTAGTTTATAAAAACATACCATAGAGTTGAATTATGAGGCCAAACCAATTAGATAGAAACTAAGGCCCATAAACCAAAATGTAAATCCTTTCATGAGGAAGGAGTTGAGCAAGATAATTGAGGCTAAGATCATTTTTCCAATCAATCATTCATCTTGGGTTGAAAAATTTGTCCCTGTGAGGAATAAGAATTGAGAGATAAGGTTGTGTGTTAATTTTAGGGATCTAAACATAGCTTCATTAAAGGATCACTACCCATTGCCTTCCATGGATCAAATTTTGCAAATGGTGGCAAGTTCAAAATGTTTCTCTCTTCTTTATGGTTATTTTTTCTACAATAATATATTGGTCAAAGAATAGGATTAGTTTAAGATAACCTTTACCACAAAATGGGAGACCTATGACTATAGGAAGATGATTTTTAGACTATCAAATGCTAGATCATCCTTTTAGAGAGCCATGGATATGAAATTTGAAGGGATAATCAATGAAATTTTGATTATTTATCTTGATGATATCACATTTTTTTCCAAATATGTTATTGAAAATTTGTTCCATCTTAATAAAGTCTTTGAGACATGCAGGTAATTTGGGGTCTCACTGAACCCCAAGAAATGCAGATTTTTAGTATATGAAAGCAATCTCCTAGGCCATATTGTATCTAAAAGTGGGATTTAAATTGATCCTAAGATGGTGTCATTCTATAATTATCTTTGCCTATTCATAATAAGGGGCTACAAATTTTTTTGGGAAGAATAAACTTTGTTAGAATGTTCATACCTGGTTTTGCCAACCTTATGAGATCACTAACTTCCATGTTGAATAATAATTTGTATTTATATTGGAATAAGGAAGGGACAAATTTTAGGTAGTAAAAAAAAGCCATATCCCAAGATCCTACACTTTTAAAACTAGATTTTAATAGATAATTCACTCTATATTCTTTTAGAGGTATGTATACTACCTCAGCCATGCTAGTGTAGCAAAATGATGAAGGATTGGAGCTTCTAAGAGCCTTCATTAGAAAATGTTTGGAGGAATATGAGTTGAGATAAACTTTTATATAAAAACATGTAATTGCTTTAATAATAATCCTTAAGAGGTTTAGGCATTTGGTGTCAAATAACAAGGTTCATCTAATAATCTCTCATCCAACTATCAAATAATTCCTCTTAAATAAGGATGTAAATGCAAAGATAGAAGGTTGTATAATAAGAGTGATGGAATATGACATGGATATAAAATTTACCAAGTTGGTAAAGGGAAAATGCTTTCATGAATGTATATCTTCAATTTTTCAAGATGATAAGAAGGATGTACTAGTGTTTCAAGAATACCAATAACCTCCTATACCTACAGTCTCCAAGAGTTAGACTGAAGATATGATAGTATTCTTACAAATAGGTGAATTCCCCCAAGGTGTGTAAAAATACAATAGAATGTATTTTATATTAAATTCTATTCTTATGTATTAGTGGATGACATATTTTTAGGAAGGATGTCAATGGTGTGATTTTGAGGTGTGTTGAAATAAATCAGATTAATAAGGTTTTGTGAGAGATCAATGATGGGATATCAAGTGAGAAATTTGATCTAAGAAACACATATTTGAAGATAATGAGGGTAGTATATTATTTTCCTAAAAAATTTAGGGATATATATACATGGGTGAAGAAGTGTGTTTTCTTCATAGGTAAATATAATTTATCATCCCTCCCTCTCCATCCCATTCAAGTAGAGCAACCCTTCATGTAATGGAGATTAAACTTTATAGGGATGATAAATCCACCTTTAATTATAGGGCATAAATGGGTCTTAATATCCACTTATTACTTTACAAAGTGGGTAGAACCAGTGGCTCTTAAGGAGGAAAATGAGACCAATGTGTTGGATTTACATAAGGTCATAGTCACTAGGTTTGGATTCCCTTCCATAATCATTTATGATAATTCAATGGCATTCCTTTAGACTAGGATAATTGATTAGGAAATAAAACATGGTAATTTACTTGATCACTTCCTCTAACTACTATCCCCAAGGTAATGGATTGGTAGAGTCCAAGAACAAGAATTGATTAGAATTATCAAAAAGACTATGGAAGAGAAAAAAAGGTCATGACATATAAAGTTGAAAGTATCCTTATATATTGATATAATCACTCTAATAAGGGTTGTAGTTAACTCCCCTTACATGCTTGTGTATGGCAGGGAGGAAAGGTTGTCTATATAACTTGAACTAATATTCCTAAAACTCAAACACCAACCAGAAATGATGGAAAAAGATGCCATGGTAGTCAGATTTATAGGATTGATGGAGTTATAAGAGACTAGAGACCAAGTAATGAATGCAATGGAGCTTTACCAAGCTCAAATGAATAGGAATTTTGACAAAAGATAATATTTGAGGATTTTACAAGAGGGATATGTTATTCTCAAGTGAGATGAGTAAAGAACGAATCCTAGAAAGCATACCAATTTTGACTCTATGTGGAGAGGACCATACATGATTTCCAGTTGCAAGTCAATTTAAATTTTAAGGGAATTATGGAGTTTAAAAACATAGGTTTTTAAGGGTATGGAATATTAAAATTAAGTAATAAATATGCAATAATTACAACCATTAATTTATACAATAATTGACCTAACCTGGTTATTCTAAAAATATCAATGAACTACACAAAGATGTAATTAGATAAAAACTAACTAAGATGGATAGTTGACTAGCTAAAAATTGGTATAAATACTAGTCAAGGTGTTGTCAAAAATAATCTAAAGTCAAAACTCCTCTTGGATAGTAGTAGGGTCCTCTAGATAGTATCACACTATGATAGTGTCTTATGGGGCATGATAATGTCCCTTTTAGGTAGATACAATGAGCTTCTAGGTAGACCTTCACCTGAGTTTGAGATGACTGTGCCTATGTGCTTGAGTGATGGATCACTTAATTTAAATGATTTGGAAGTGAAACCCTATATCTCCATATTGATATGGTATTTGAAGAGCACATGTATAAAAAGTGTAATGTTAGTTGGATAGGCTAGACATGACCTTAACACCCTATTGTATTGAGAGTTGCCTACATACCAATACCTCAAGAGTTGGTAAAAAATAATGTAGTTCTCCCACCTAAGTTTTTGGTGCAAGTGTGATTGAATCCTAATATGAGTGTCATTTTGAGTGGTTAGAGTGTGACTTGAAACTATAAATATTAGTACTTTTAGCTTTAGGTTATTATAGATGGTTGTATGTATAATTAGGGTAGAATATGGATCAATAACCTTGATTTGTATAACTTGTTTCTAAGATTATTTATGTGTATTTTCATATGATTTCCATCTAGTGGGTAAAAGAATAAAATTGGTGTATATATATTGATCTAGTGATTGTCAATATTTTGAATAAGTCTATGCTGACCCTAAGGTCTTTTAAGAAATGAAAATATGTCCATTGGAGGAAAAAAGAGCTAAGGGATAGTATCACGGTCCTTTGGTCACTCATTTAATGTGATAGTGTTCAAAGGGTCACTATTGTCAATCAAAATCATACCCTTGTGAAGGTAGTTTCAGGCCTTCACAATCTACTGAAACATAGAAACAATCCTAAGCTATGGGTGGCCTAATCAATGGATTAAGTCTCTAGATTCTAAGGGCTATCTCCCTTTGGTGTATCAATTAGGACCTCTACTCTACGATACAAACTACTATGGAAAATGGGGAGAAGGAAAAGGAAAGAAAAATGAAATAAAATTTTATCTAATAATGGTGATACACCTAAACTTTTATTGATCCACACAATTTAAGCTTCTAAAAACACTGATTAGACAATAAACAAACTATATTTTTAACCCCATTTGACCCATATGCATCAATATTTCATGAAAAGGTTGTATCTTGTGATCAAAGATTGACGGAAATGATAGAATAGGTCTAATTCAAGGCACTAACCTACCACTTATATCCATTGTAACTTCATCCAAAAGATATTAAACATATAATATAACCTACATAATCTGATCAGTTAGTAACTAGGTAAGAATCAGGATTTGACAAGGAAGAAAATTCTATCACATATGCAAATCACTGACATAAATACACTATACCAGCACCTTGGAGTTTAAAAATTATCCTTCTATTAATCTAAAAAGGTTGCACATATAAAAATTTGGTAGATTCTGGTCTTGCCAAAAAGAGGATATGATTCAAAGCTAAAAAGCTAAATTATATAGAAAAAGTATACATCCAAGAGATTGGCACTAAAAATAGAAGAGAAGGTCAACTCAGTCTAACTTGTGTTATCACAGCCTTCAAATAAACTATATTTTTGTCTTATGCCATGCATGAAAAGCTATTTGGCATTTAAAATGATGGATATCCCATTTCATGATCCTTATTTAGAATAAAGATTAAATTATTCAACATTGATCAATGTGCATGGGTCTTTGGTGATTCATCCTCCTTCATGCATGATGCTACACAAGAATTAAATTTAAAACTCTACTTGAACTGATAGAAACATTGAAATACTTGAACATGATAAATAAGAGCACATGCATGACTTGTTAACTAAATAAAGTGCAAGACTAGTCAATTCCAAAATTGAAGCATGTATGAAATTCCATGTTGGCATAGAAGGGATGAGGTAGACCCAATTTTTACAAGTCAAACTCTTTCATGGAATGTTATGCCAATAACCAAAGAATAAAAATTCCTCTTAAACTGATTGAAGTTGATTTTGATCATTGAATGCATGAGATGACTAGGAGATATGCCTGACTTCAACAAACAGTCAATTGAAGCTTTTACCAATCAACTATAGATAGTCTTTACTTGCATGGAAAAGGAACTTGATGAATGAGATGTGCATGAAAACTCCAAGATAATAACAAATACATGGCGTATAAACTTAGATTAAACTCCCTATTAGCTTATTCCAATGCCAAACCCAACTTAGCCCTTTTGAATAATTAGGTCAACTAGACTAGTTAAGCCGAAAAAATCTAGTTTGTAAACTTGGACACCATAAAACATGTAATATAATCCATGAAACCTCTAGACTATAATATATTTATGGAGTGACTATAGGATGATATATGGGTTGGCTATAGGT
The DNA here is from genome assembly GCA_037957365.1 of Torreya grandis. Taxonomy (NCBI): domain Eukaryota; kingdom Viridiplantae; phylum Streptophyta; class Pinopsida; order Cupressales; family Taxaceae; genus Torreya; species Torreya grandis. The sequence continues at coordinate 1,524,016 of JARHVA010001839.1, forward strand.
GTCATTTATTTTTAGTTGTTTATCCTTGATTCACTTAGGCTTGTATTCCTTCAAGCATTCATTCTCATTCTTTCCCTTCAGGCTTAATGCTCATGGATTTATACCTTTTTTATTTCCTTCAAACAAAAAGTTTGGAGTAAATATATCTTTAGAATTTTGTATTTGTCATTTTCCCATGGACAAAAAGTCTATGGGAATTGTCTCTTCATCCTTTTTGATTGGTCTGAAGGAGTTATATCTTTAGGCTTCTATCTTTTTTTATTTCCTTCACACAAAAATTTTGAAGGAATTATATCTTTAGGATTATATCTTTGTTTTTTTCCTTTGGATAAAAGGTCTAAAGGAAATCTTGCCCCAAGAACCCTTGAAAATTGCCCTTCGGCAAAATTGTATTTGTCCACTTGTCCTTTGAAAAATTGTCATGACAATTTATCTGAAGGAAATGAACCCTTTAAACTTTTTGTGCATCACTTTGGAGTTTGATAATGGACTTCCCCAAAGGTAAATTTCCCTTTGGGTTTTCTCAAAATGAACCTCTCAGAATTTTTGCAAGTGTCGTCTTGGTCTTCTTAAAAATGACTTTCCTGAAGGGAAAGTGTCTTTAAAAAAAATGTTAGAGCCTTCTCAAAATTTTCCCTTTACGAAAGTTGTAATGATCCCTTCAAAAAAATAAAATGGACCTTTGCCTAAAAGTGACCCTTTGGAACTTTTGTGAATAACCCTTCAAAATAATTGTAATGGTCCCCTTTGGCTTTGAGAATGCCTTTTTCTGAAGGGCAGATACCCTTCAACTTTTCTATAAATGATCATTTGAAAGTTTTGTAACGGATCACTTACCCTTCAGAATTCTTGAAAGTGTTATTTAGGAAAAAAGAGAATGGTCTTTTGGAAAAGTTGGCATGCCCTTCATTTTGGAATTGACTAGTCTTGTAATTTGATGCCTCTAATCTGAGCAAATTGTTATGAATATATGCAAAAATGAGAATGAACTAAACATAATTGATAATATATGATTGATACTATGTAAACCATAACTATAGCTATTCTAAATTTCTATTCAATCTAGATTTTACTATTTCTAGGGCTACTAAAAAATATCATGGTCATTTAGACAATAGCACACTGTAACATTATCCTCTATGTTGCACTAACGTACTTTTATTATTTTTTGTGCCAAACTAAAAATAATATGTGTCTTACTAGTTTTCACTATGTTTTCTTAATTTTTATCTCTATAATATGTGTCTTCATATTGAAATTTATGTTTTGAGTGTGCTCAAGTGGCATGATCTCTATGACAAACCCCTATGAATTCCCCCTATTTTGAGAGGACTTGTTTAACATATGCAATAATTTCCCTCAAAATAAAATATTTACATCATGTGTGTTATATTTAAAATATATGATATTTTTTTTATAAACCAATATAATATGTATGCATGATGCCAGAATATAAAATTGATTGAGCATAGGTTGGTAGTATATGATGTATGTTATATCTAGTATTCACAAGGTTGTCAAGATAGATATATAAATGTAAAATATATATATGAATAATAAATCTAAGTATAATCTAAGTAACTACCTAGGGGTATGGGGCATGATGTCCATCAATGCACTTGATAAGGAAGGGAAGATGCATGAGGTCCCTCATGCCATCAAAAACTTAGTGTAAGTGTAACAAGAAAGAGACAAGTGTCATGGCCATGATGAATACATGAAATCATACATACAAACACATAAGGAATTAAAATTAAGCTAACGGTCCATAATTAAAGGGACATGGGCACATGCCACTAAGTTTGAGAAAGAGAAAAAATATAAGGACATGTTTAATTGTCCACATATACATATAATGAGCAAGGTTTGATTAGATCCACATGGAAGGACATGTCCAAATTTATACATACACAATTGAGAAATCACACACAAGGACATGGGCACATGTTCAAAGCATATATACAATGAAAAAAGTGGATTATATCCCATGAACAATGTCATATTCAAATTTTCTCGAGTAGATGTAAAAGCAAATGGACACAATCAAGTATAAACTAGGAAAGTTAGAATTGAAAGTATGCTTGAACATGTGGTAAAAATATGTATGAAATCAAATATGTACATAAGATGAGTCTAAACTAGTAGTAGTAGTAAAAAAATACATGTAATATATACTGATTTAACCTAGTAAAGCAAATGATGTGTATAGGATGCCCCAAATGGGTGAATGTATACATGTTGAATCTATATATCTATGTATGTACCCCAAGTGGGTAGATAGTATCAAATATGGATCTCTATAATGGACCTAAGTCATGTAAGAATTTATAATCACTCAAAGAGAATAACTAAAGCATGTTTGTATGATAAAAAAGAATTACACTAACATAGATAACATATGTGGTACCTAAAAAATATAAGAAATGTAAACATGAAAATGAATACAATCCAAAATTTTGTATTTTTTAAGAAATATTTGAATTTTTTTGTATTTTAAACATATTATAGTGTTTATTTTTATTTTATGAATATAATCTATGTACAAAGGGAGAGATAATACTAACCATTGAGTCTCACAAGAGATTCGCAATCAATGTGTCATGTATCAAAAATAGGAAGAGTGATCATGAATGTTATGTGATGAGGTATATAAGATCAGAGAATTATATGTATTTATTCATATTTATATATAAATGTATGTGTAGTGGGGATATGAATCTATGGATCTGGTTGAATAGGAATGTGAACTATGGGGTTCTTAGGAACCCATCTGGTAGAAGAAGTTGTAATTATAGTGGATGCTCTGTGATATAACATTGATTTTTGTGGTAATAGGGTAGAAAGAGGATCTATATAATCCAAAACATGTATCTAATGTAGGTTTATCTCTAATATAGGTCTCTACGGGAGACTATGTGAATCTGGTAATGTCATGAGTAAACCTCACTTGCACTAGTGGCACAATTGATATCATAGGTGTGTTAATACAAACTATGTGAATAATGATAAATAGTGTATAATGTGTAACCAAATGTGGAATAAGTAATGATTAATAATATGTGAGGAAATAGACTATAACCCCCTAATAAACATGTATATATTTAAGGCATTTATGTATAATGGATAAGATAGCCAGAAGTTGTTGTATTTAGGGCCTACCCAATAACATGTCAAATGTGTTGGCACTAGGTATCACTAATAATACGGTGGACACGTGTGGGACCAACTTATAATGGAATTATCATCTCTCTAATGGAATTTTTAACATGGCCACTAAATCCCTGAATAATTATATCTATCTGAGAAATATCTTGTTTTGAATAACCTAAGTGGTGTAGAAGTGAGATATTGCACATATTAACACTTGATTCATTATAAACCATGCCACTCTAAATGAGATGATGATCAATGTAGGGTCTTACAAAGAGTTCATATAAATCTAAGACAACATTTATGATATCCTAATCTAATAAAGTGATGGGAAGTCTAGCTAGCATTGTAGTATGATAAACACCAATAATATTACTGAGAGGGTATGTATCCATCATATATGTATGATAGGATATTGGTGGTGGATGTGCCTGATAATTATAATGAATACATGACATGCCAACTATCTCATTATACATAAGGTTTTTAAATGGATATAAAAATATTTTTAATGCATTTGCTTTCATTGGTTGTGGTCTAGGTGCCTCTAAAGGAATTTTGACATCAATGATATTAGCATTTATCGAATCTGACATCTTATGTCGTTAATCGATACATATATTTTTAGTATGGCCTAGTGCCCTATGATAGTCACAAAATGTATTAAAATCATAACTCTTTGAAATAGGCCTAGTCATATCAACATCTTTTATGTGAGGGAGACATATGATGTTACATTCTAAAATATTCTAAAGAACATGTGTGCATAATTTAGGAAGGTTTGCGAAGGGTACCCTTGGAGGAGTTAATAAAACAAAGTGAGAATTAGTCTCAGAGGCCACACTAACTATTTTATTTTGATCATTATTGTTTTTAGCGGGCCTTACCTTATATGAGGGATTATTAGAACTCTTATTAGTTAAATCTAATCCAGTGTTGTACTTTAACTTCCCCATAGAGAGAAGTTTTACTTCCCTCTCTTTAACTATATGGCATAGATATATGCATGATGGAAGCTTATTAAATAGAATAGTTTCATGGAATTCCAATAATAAACTCTACTTGAGTATGTCTTGGATTTATCTATATTCCATGGGGCTAGTCAACTTGGCTAATATAGTTTTATATCACAAGATATATTCAGTTATTGGCTCATTAGATTTTTGTTTGAGTTGAGAAACTTGAGAATATGAAGCCTTGTCACTAATATTAATTGAAAAATGTGACAAAAACATATCTACCAATATATTTAATGATCTTATGGACTAATTAGGAAGATCATAAAACCATTGTAATGCATATTATTTTAAACTGCAAGGGAACAACTTAGTGAGGAGTTAATTATTGGGCATGTAGTCCAAACATGTTACATGAAAATCACATAGATGATGATCTAGGTCACCCTTACCATCATACAAAATAATCTTAGGTGCCATAAATCTAAATGACAAAGGATTTACTTCTATATGGTATGCTAAAGGTGTATATAAAAGAACATGAGAATCTAAGGTAGGAGATAACTTAGTGGCACCCCAGTCAAGATTTATCACCTTGGCCTATATAGAATAGATATCATGAATGAGGGATTGTAAATTTAGAAATGAGGAATGCATACTAACCAAATATATGTTTCCACTAGTAAAGGTTATCGGGTTATAACTTCTTGTTGTGGAATCTAAGTTGACCCCATAGTAGGTGCAACTATATTAGCATCTATGGGATTGGAGGTTTGACTAAGTGATTTGTTATTGATTTCCAATATATATTGTGAAATGTATTCATGATCATGGGGATGTACCCAAAGTCTATACCTAAAACTTTCTAAGACTTTATCTTTATTAATTATTATATTATCATCATCAAGGTGGAGTGTGTCTTGAGTCCTATCTTGCATATCATCGATATCTTGATTATTTTGTTCATACTCTAATGTATTATCATTAAATTTCACATAATCAAGATGTGAAAGATAAATGAGGGGAGTTATAAATGGTCCTTTAACCATGGTATAATCTTAAGTAGAAATAATCTAAGTATGTTTACTAGGATTTCCACTAAACCTAACACTTCTTCTTAAAGGTAAGGATATATTTTTTTGAGATGGCATACATGAAATAAAATTAAATAGTGATCTTAAATCGAAATAAATGAAATATGAAAATCATATCATAGTCAAGGAAAACAAAAAAAGAGACAAACCCTAATATCATGTAGGGTTAGGTTAGGGCCTGGGAAGTATTTGAAGTAAGTCAAGTTTACCAAATGGTTTAAATTATAAGGGTATTATGGAATTTAAAACCCTAGGTTGTTAAGGTCCTAGAATATAAAAATTAGGGGAAAATATGCAATAATTATAGATATTGATATGTATGATAACTAACTTAATCTAATTATTCTAAAAATATCAATGAACTACACAAAGATGTAATTATCTAAAAACTAAGATAGATAGTTAATAGGATAGAAACTGGTACAAATATCTGGTAGGGTGTCATCAATAACAATCTAAATTTAAAATTCCTCTTGAACAGTAGCATAGTTCTTTGGATAGTATCACACTATGCTAGTGTCCTCTAGGGTGTGGTAGTACCCCTTGTAGGTAGAGACTATGAGCTTTTGGGTGTAAATTAACCTAAGTTAAATATGTTTGTGCCTATGTGCCTAAGTGATGGATCAATGTATTTGAATTGTTTGTAAGTAAAACCCTAGATCTCTATGTTTTTAGGTTATTTCAAGAGCAAAAGTAGTAAAAGTGTGATGTTATCTAGATAAAATAGACATGACCTCAACACCTCATTATGTTGAGAATTGCTTACATACAAATGCCTTAAGAGGGGATCAATCTCGATGTACTTCTCACACTTAAGTGCTTGGTGAAAGTATGAGTTAATGCTTATATGCCTATTAGTTTGGGTGTTTAGAGCATGATTTGGGACTAGAAATCTAAGTATTCTAAGCTTTATGTTATTATAGATGGTTGTATGTAAAAGTAGGGTGGAATAGGGATCAATAACCTTGATTTATACTTGTTTTTGAGTTTTCTTATGTGTATTTGGATCTAATTTCCATATAAAGGGTCAATGGATAAAATTGGTATGTACATATTGATTTAGTTCTTGTCAAGATGTGGAATAGGTTTAGACCAACCCTAAGGTGTGTTGATAAATATATATATTTTTGTTGTAGGATAAAAGAGGTAAGGTACAATAACACAGACCCTTGGTCACTCATAGTGTCTAAAGGGCCTAATAGTGTCCAAGTGACATAATTTGGTGTACTAGGGGATTAGATAGCTATGATATTGTCTTGGACTACTTTTGGTACATTTGGGGATGTGTTAGACCCACACAAAAGTTGTATAAGGATACAAAGAGACCCTAAGATTGGTCTATGGATAATATAGGGATAGGGTGGTCTCTAAAAATACTCATTACACTCAAGTGACATTTTATGTGGCTACACAAGAAAAATAATGATTTTTAACTCTACAGGTTAAATGGTGAAGAGTTTCCCATCCTAGTTAATGGGATGTTCCTTAAGCATTATTATTGAGGTTAATTTTCACCCATTGTACATAGTAGTTAGGTGTCTTATTTTCTCTCTAATTTCTAATGCAAATTTTCTTTCAATAGGTTTAGTTATTTTTCCCTTTCCATAAGTACTTTGGCATAGGTTGTTGTTGTCTTTTATTTCATTTTTATGTGTCTTGGACGTAATTATAAATATTTTTAGGTCAAGAAAACATGGTGAAATCATGTTTTTTCTTATAGATCAAGTTGATGTTACTTGTAATACCCCTATTACAAATGGATGCATCAAGGTAGTTGGTCTCAATGTTTGGATAAGACAACACCCTTGGGAAGTCACCAAATTATTAGCTATTTTAGCCACCAAGAGGCCTTGGGAACTTGTATACAAGGATGGGTATAATGTTTACAAAACTAGCTACATGGATCCCCTTAGAATAATATTCATGTTGTCTAGGTGAGTGCTAGATCAAGTATGGTGAACTCATTGAGATTCATGCAGTTCTACCTTCTTACACAAGGTCTAATAATTAGTGGTTGGCATCATAATTGTAATATCCCTCTAGAATCCAATTTGGGTATGATCTTTAACAAGTAATGTGTCTAATAGAGGATTTATTTAAATTTTTAGTACATGAAATTCATCTTAACTTTGAAGGAGTCCAATGTGAGTGTTGTAATGAGAAGAGGTTTAAGAGAGGTTTATTTTCAGTGAAAAATCTTAAAGAGTCTCCTAAGAATCCATGCTAATCTTAACAAGATTTATCCCTTCAAATGACCATGTACTACTCCTTGATTTAAAGCTCATTCCATGTTGTTTTAGCAATTTAATAAAGTCATGAGAGATCATAACCTTCACAAGAACCACATTTGAGTTATTTGAGATCTAAAGATATTTGAATTTCAGCCTTAAAATCCTTGCATAATGTCTAAGAGATTCCCCACCACTCAGTCTTCATGATCCCTTCATCCCTTCATGAGTCCACATGGACCAATGAGATATTTTAATTCATAAATAGACCATTATCATTTTTTCATATAAGAAACTCATCCTATCATTCAAAATGTTAAATGAGTAAGTGTATTGAAGATTATAGTTCATGGAATTGTGCTAAAGTTTTGAGTTTGGTGCATGAGAAGGGTGGACCAAGTGAAAATATATTTATATGAGACTATGATTATGTTTCATGGTTTTGTATAGGTTTTAAACTATGAATATGGTACTGACAAGGAAAATAAATCAAGAAAATGCAGTGGTCCTCCAATACATAAGGCTATGTTGCTTCAAAGAGGTTTAAAAGAGAAAATGGTAGATGATAGATAACATGAGAAACATTCATGATGTTTTAGCTCATCAAGATTGTGCTTGAATTCACTTTAATTTTTTCCTCCTCTATTTTGAAGCCAACTCCTATGTTAATTTTTATCTCCACTTCAAGCTACCTAGTTATAACTTGATTCCAACCCCACCTTGAGATTGAACTCTCATCATCTCATATGTCAAGGTTTGAAACATGCAAGGAGATACTATGGAGCCATAAATAAGCCCATTTTGTATGCCCAAGTATATATCTTATAAGACTCAAATTCTAATCTAAATCACTTTTCAAGTTTCATAGAATGAGCATGGTTTGGTCATGAGCAGAAAATGAAGTCATTTGATACAAACAAGAACATTAATGCTTATATTAAAGCATAACAATGGTTTATGAGTTCCAATAAAACATTTTGAATATCTCTAGATCTTTAAAATGATAATTTTAAATGCATTTATAATCCTCAATAAAAAAATAATGAAGATAGGGTTCTCTAATGGTGGTTTAAATGCCAAAAAATTATGTTATAATGAGTGGAAAAAAGGTTGGGTTTAGGATAGATCTCTCCTTATCTCTCTAGTAATGCTCACCAGTTCTCTCCCCTTATATATCCACTTTTACAAGTGTATTTATATTCATGTTCAATGTTCATATGGTTAGGGCCCCTCTTTTTTTAGGAAGGGGGACCTATCATGTTTCTTCACAATACATACTAAGCATTGTTCTATTTGAGTGCCTTAACATCCACTAGTAAGGTACATGTGGGATAATTAATCCCTATGTTTTAACATTTTTGAGTCCAATCCCAAGATTCCAACTACTAGCCTCAATCTTGAGTCTAATTATTGAGTTGACTTTTAGTCATATTACTACAACCTCGATCATGATTTTCTAACCACCAAGTTTAAGCATTGATGCATCATGCCTCCATCGAGTTGATTTTTCCAAATATCGAGATCACCAAGGCCTCATGAATTGTGTGGTCTTACAAACAAGGAATAAGGGAGATAAATTGTATTTAAACTCTTTAATAGTGACCAATAGAGTGCATGTGGGATAATTATCCCAAGTTTTATAAATATTTTGTTAAGATCATCATTAAGAAACCCAAGCTACATTATCATGGCTAAGCCTAAAATACATCATCATGACCAAACATAAGATACATTACCATGGAAATACCCTAAATTAATTAGAGTGATTGATCTTATTCGTCAAGCAACCACCAAGGTGAGCTATCCAACATGAAGACAAGTACAAATATAAAGCATCAAGCATATCCTAGTATTATAACCAATCATTGATGTGGGCACTTATGTATATCAACTAGATTAATTTTTTAATTACAACCAATGTGGGAATACAATTCCCTTGCTTTATAAAATACATATACTCAAATATAACCTCAAGCTATCATTGATGATTTCATGAATCAAGCTCATGTAATCCACAATGAATCTTTATATTTTTTCACCCTCACCATCAATAAATACCCAAACATCAGTGTATTAAATGTTAATGATCATGTAATAATAAGGATAATTGGTCAATCTCATTGATCCCAAGATTGATTATCCATAAGCAAATATTGGTAAGTTTATAATATTAATCCAACATGGAATATGTAGGTGGTGAAAGGGGATTTATATACTAAAGACTTGTGTATCAAATTAGTTCTACATGAATCATTTTGGTCATGATCAAGTTCAAAAATATTGTCACATAAGGGTGAGTGTTGAGGCATGCATGGATAAGGAAACATTAATTCAAGGTTGTTTTGAGGGCCATAGAGGGTGCCTAAGATTTAAGATCAATCTCATTAGTTATCTAGTTATCCTTGATCCTGATTTTGGCCTCAAGGTCAAGCTTGATGAGCTCATCTAACAAGCACAATAAAGTGTAAATATTAGTCCCACATGGACTAGATGGGTAGGTAGGCATATTTTTATATGCTAGTGGGATGTATAACTACGTGATCATGCATGAACTATTTTGACTAAGAAAAGAGAAAATGTTTAGGCTAGTAGTGCATGTAAGGTAATGGATTGTACAGGCCAAGTAGAACATGTAAGGAATTACATTGAGGACCATAAGAGCCTTATTTTAGAATTTTGAGCCAAACTCAAGTCAAACATCCTAGACATGCTCAAGGTCAACCTCAACCTTAGACTCTTCAAACTCAATTTCAAGCTTGACTCTAGGATCCTCAAGCTTGAGATTGATTTACATCTTGACCTCAAGCTCTTTTTGCCTAAACCTAAGCTCACTGAGCTTAAGAATATCACAAAATTATTTTTACCCCATTGTAAAAATCATGCCCAAATCCTCAAACCTTAGGATATATTTTTGGGCGTGTCAAGGGTAATATCATGTAGATAAAGGGATGAAAACATCTAGGTAGTTAGTAAATCTAGTAATGAACTTGAAGTTATGCATCATGATGAGGTTTGAATCCATCCTGAGGTTCAATCTCATTATGGAAGTTGTAGAGCATATATGAACATCAAACATGGAATGGGGGTTTCAAGTGACGTTTTAACCTCAAATGTCTTTGTAGAGATCTACCAATTTAAGTGAAGATATAGGAACTTATAAATTATGGAAAGCTCATGTCAAAATGGTGATGGAGGTTTCATCTTAAATAAGAGTACACTATCATCCTGTAGGCATAATGATGAATCTTTATTAAGCTTCTAAATATTCTACCATCAAACCAGGTTAATGTAATTATGTTTGAAGGATGTTTTAAGGATCCAAGCATAAATAATAAGTTATAACATATATATATTCTCCCAATATATATATACAAAGTTTTGTGATGCTTCCAAAGGATTATTTAGTATAGGAATAAATAGACATATTAACAACCTTAACAAGAGGTCAAGAATGATGGTTTATAAGCATAATTGTAGGTTTAGGAGATATATGGGTAGAGAGGATGGTGATAGAGAAGTCTAGGCCTCAACTATGACTTTTACAAGAATGTAATATGCATTCATTGGGAAATAAAATCCAAGTATGGTGTATGAGGCTACAAGGGAAAATAATGAGGACTAAATGTCACTATAACTATCATTTCATGACCCAACATGCCTATTACTTTCTAAAATAAGAAAATGGGATAATTAACACCATGTGGACACTAATGTAACTATAAATAGGGATGTGGTTAACCAAAATTAGGCTTTCTACTCCATCTCTACACCACACCACCATTGATGGCCATCAATGCAGTAGCCCTAATGGGTAGAGGATGGATAATGGCCTAATTTCCTTTGCCTATTTTTAGATTTGAAACTAAAATTGAGATGTAATATAGCATTTATGAGATTTTAGTGCTCTCTTATCCATACTCTTCTCATTTTATATATAATGGGATAGAATTACCTTATTAAGGATCCTTCTACCTGGCTATAGAAATAATTTTCTCTTTTGAGTTTATTTTTACTAGTTCATATGCCTTGGAGTCAATAAAATTGAGTTTTCTTGCTTAAAGAATCCTTACACTCCATGTAAAAAATCATATGAGTTATTTATATTCATATGTGATGAGCGAGATGATGAATGAAGGATAAAGAAAGAGGGTGATGATGGATGTCAATACATAGAACAAGATGATGAAGAACAAGATGAAGATGAGATGTGCAAAGAGGAAGATGAGATTAGTTTAGGAGTAGAATAGATAGAAGATAGAAGTAATGCACAACTACAAGAAAGGTTATTGTTAGAAGAAGACTAATTACGAAAATAAATAGAACATAGTCACATGTTAATTATAGGTTCAATCACATTAAAGGAAAAATTAACTTGAAATAATTATTCATCAGAAGTGTACATGTCCCCGCAACCCAATCTTTTATATTCTAGTATAATTTTTCAACCAAGCAATTTAGAGGATAAGAATTGGGAAAGACCATTTTCAGAGCAAGTAAACCATTTGGGTACATAAATTCATACAAAATACATTTATATGGATTTGAAGGCCATAGGATTAGTTGAATTTGAACAACAACAAGAAGGAAACATATTCAAATAAAGTGTGCATGATAATTCTCCTAGTGCATAGACTAGTACATAGGAAGGATCACTTAGAACACAGGTGCCTCAAATATAAGCTATATAAAAGACTCCATTCATACCAATCAATATGTTTAATTAGTTATAGGATTCTTAAACTTATCCATCTATGATGGGTCCTTAAACCCTAAATAGTACCTACTACCTTGATAAATGAAATGGTAAGTTAAGGGCATCACTAATGAAAATTTACAAAAGTGAAAATTAGTAGGGGCTCTAGCTGGGAGAGAACCAAAGTTCATAAATAAAATAGATCTTTAGAAAGTGAGTTTAAATTATGTTCAAGATTGGGTCATCATAGAATTTAAGATTAATAAATACACTATCTAGACAATACATGACTTGAAGGAGATAAGGCAAAAGTCTAGAGAGTCGGTGTATGACATGATCACAATTTTTTTGATGTAATGAATAACGTAGAATTCACTTTGATAGATAAATATAAATCAATATGGTTTTTTTAAGGACTATGAAATAGTATTTATTTTTCCACTATGCAATCCAAATATGATGCAAAAGCATATGCTAGAGCTGTTATACTACGTTAGAAAAGATTGAAGATTATGGAGAAGCCCCTATTGGTAATTCTAAAATTGAAAACACACTACAGGATTACATGAAAAGAATGGAGAAATTCCATGAGGTGGGTAAGCCTAAATTTAATCTGTTATGCATAGAGTGTGAAAAAGGACACCACCAAAATGATTATCCTAAAGTTAAATTATAATTTTGTGAACTCTATTGGGTAGTAGGGCATGTGATGACATAACGCCATATTCTATAGTAATATATCAATAACCCATAAAATCTATATTGTAAATTTTACAATTCAACCAAACATGATGATAAGAATTATAGATATTTATAAGAACTTAAATAAGGTATCTCCAAAAATGTATGTGTCATCACAATCCAGCAAATATCCTTAATAAAGCATGCAAACCTAGCCCCAAAAGTTGATAAGAGTTGTGTGACCCAAGCATGTCCATAATGGATTCTGAGTTCACCATAATATCAACCTCATAATCTGGCTAGATGGACTCCTTCTTCACTGAGTTAGACAACTTTGTCCCCTTAGTACCTATATACAACACCTTGGATCTCACCTATAACACAACAACAACAAATGAATTAGACCCCTCTATCTATGCAATAAAAATTAACATGGGAGATAACAATCAACAATATCAACATTAGAACTCTATGTAGCAACAAGGAGGATGTCGAGGGGATATTAGTCTAATAGAAGAGGAGATCAAGGTGGTTATAGAGGAGGATACGAAGGTGGTAGAGGTAACAACTATCAAAGGCCTCCTATGTAATGTTATCTATGTGGGGAATACAATCATGTCCAACATAATTTTTTGATGAACCCACAATGACAGTTGTATTATGCATACTATAGAGTCTCTAATAAACATGAAATAGAATATTTTCCTATTTTAGAGAAGTATATAAACGATAAAGTTGTCTAAAATATAAATATGGTAAGTGTGGAGCCTAAATAAAATGCATTTCTAAATGTTTTGACATGATAACAACATGCAAAAAAAGGGTTGCCTCCACTTAAGATGCCTTAGGATTAGGGCATTGGAAAAGTTAAGTAGGATAAATATCTAGATCCATCTATAGAAAAAAATCTTATTCATGAAGCTACGTAGTTGTTGAAGAACATTCAACATTAGGAAACTACTAGTGGTGATGATGTAATAATTAATGCAAACATGTATGGAAAAATTATGTGCATTATATGACAAGATGGAGTTATCACTACACTCACATATCTTGAAACTTTTGAGTACTCTACACAATGAAGACATATCATAGAACATCATCAACTACTACATAAACTTTTGGAATGTGAATATCATGGTCAATAAAAGATATAAAAACTAGTCTATTATGTCAAGATAAAAAAATCTCAGGATGTTGATGTATAGATTGATATTGAGGTTACTGGTTATGAGATCCTAAATGTTATATTTGATTTCAATAGCATAGTTAATATGATTCCTAGATATACATAGGAATCTATTGGATGACCATCTCTCAGCTACAACCTAGTGACTCTGAGCTTAGTTGATTATGGAAAATTTGAGCCTATTATTACATTAAAGGATGTCAAAATCAAAGTCATAGACTTATCTTTATGAGGTAACTTTGAGGTTATAGACATGAAGACTGCATCAATGAACTACCTTTTATTGATAGGAAAAAATGGATTTATGATGAACACATGACTATCAATATAGTGCACAACCATCTTGAGGCACATAAAAGTGATAAAAATATCATCCCTCTGAACAAAGTGCACAATCCTTACATAATTATAGCTGAACTAGACTCCCCCTATGTTCTGAAAGAAACTAGCTGGATGAATATCAATACTAAGGAGAATCCAAAACCTATGCATGCAATTGAGTGTAACTTCTTGTACCAATATGCCAAACCATAGGTATAATCACTACTCACTTAGAAACTCAATACATCAAAATAGTGGAGGCACAAACCAATAACTATGTAGCTAGTGGTAGATCAATTTGTTATTGAAGAATGTGCCTCTATGTCTATAAAATCTCCCACTTGATTAGAAGTTAATTTATTATATCAAGCAAATAATCAGGTGCAAGACTACATAGAGATAACAAAGGAAGGAAATTTACCATGGGAAGTAACTTCATCTATGAGTGGTGATTTAGATACCCACCTCCTTATTTAGGCTTAATTTGATCATGAACTCTAGTCGATGCGAATGATCTTTATCTATGAGTGACAATAGCATATGTACTATGAAATGGAGGACATCAATTATTTCATTATTAATTTTCAATTCCATATTCTAACCATCAATCAATGAGTTATGACTTTAAATTATGCTCTAAAAGGATTTATTGCAACATGGTGGGCAACTGATCATATTAACTAGCTTGAATGGGATGACACTTGTGAGCTCATGATTAGTAGGTTTCATCTTCCACAGTTCATCTACACCAGTTGGCCATTCTTTCAATAAGGTGAGTGATCCAAAATTCATGTAAATAATGTGATGAATTCTATAATGAAGAATGTGTCACACCAAAATACTGGGTCCACATCTTCCACTATACACTTTCTCCACTACCAGCAACATGGTACATATACCAAGAATGTAGAAAGGACACTAAGCATTGGGTACAAGTGCAAAGTGATTTTATATAAACCTTTGTGTTTTAAGATGAAAATACACTTGTACATAATGCATTGTATAAACTAAATTATTTTTTATGCCATGGATGTGTAGAAGACTTGAGCACCACAAAAAAATCTACTATGAAAAAAAACACAACCTCTGATCTTAATGAGGCATTATAAAGGTATAAATTTGATAATAAGGAAGAATAAGATCTAAAACAACCATGTCACTACATACAAGATGAGGTATAGGATAGTGAAGATTTATGTTTTGATGGTGATCTAGACTTGAATGATTTATTTGAACCTAAGTGACCTATAAAACCACTGAGGGACACTGACACAACACTGATTGAGGAAGATAAGTTTCACAACATCCAAATTCCAAAAAAAGAAGGTCAAAGAGTATATACAAATCTATGGACAGTGAAAAATTCAATATCTATCAATAGCCTATGAATAAGCATGTTGATAACATTAGAATCGAGGACCTTCCAAAACTAGCAAGCATAGGTGATTACTGAATAAAAATTAAAATTTTAAAAGCTCTACAACTCGTGAGAGATTACCAAAATGTTTTTCCCACAAAATTATTAGAGTTTTAAGAAGTTGACCCATCCTTGGTGAGATGTACATTGAATTAAAAGAGTACACATGGCCAATCAAGAAGCAACCATATAAGCTCAATCCAAATATGAAGCTAAAAGTAAAGGCCAAATTGGATAGAATACAAGACACAATAATAATCTATCTAGTAGAAAAAATCTATTAGGTAAGCCCCATGGTAGTTTAACCCAAGAAAATATGAGAAGTATGAGTATGTGGTAACTACCACATCTTGAACAATGCCTACATAAATGATCTATTTCCAATACCTTTCATAGATGAAGCTTTGGAGTCTATCAAAAGATACGAAGTATATTATTTCACAAATGGGTTAAATAGATATCATCATACTTTAATTATAGAGGAGCATAGATCCAAAACAACTTTTGTAATATAATGGGGTTATTTTGCATATAAGGTCATGCATTTTGACCTTAATAATGCACCTATAGTGTTCTCTCACACCATGGCTACAACATTAAAGGATTTCATTCATGACTTCTTGTAAGTTTACCTTGACAATTGGTAATTCTTATCCCTATTCAAAGTGCATTTGTCTACGTTATGTTTAATGTTGTAATGATGATAAGCCTTGCACATAACGTTGAATATGAATAAATGGTTATTTTTACACCTTTTCAAGTTTTTCTTGGTGTAGTCATATAATATGTGAAAAATGGTAACTTGAGTGTGGCTAATGTTACCCAACCCATTAGGTCCCTCTTTCTTTCTCTCTTGACCATCATAGGCATCTTTCACTAATTCCCAGTCATCTTTAGCTTTTCAAACCCAATCCTAGCTTAGCTAGACTTTTCTTTCCATGATAAATCTATCTCCCTATGTCTTGTTAGCTTAGGACTATAGCACCCAACTTGGACTATAACATTGGGCCCTCTAGTGTCCACTTTTAGTGCTCCTATCTAAATGCATTTTTACATGTAGTGGTCAGTTATTTCTAGTTCTTATCCCTCTTTTTGTCAGTCTAATGTGATCACATTCAACCCATGACCAATATACCCCTATAAAATCCCACTCAAATTTCATTTGGAAACTATTAGAAAATATCATAAATCAATAAAGAATACAAGCAAGACTACTAAGCCAATCTTCCCTATTCTTTGAATACAACTAGCCAATAATACTAAAAGCTTATTAAAAGACTTACAACAATCTGTAACCACCTCAAGTTCACCCATTTTTAGCATTTTTGCATCTTTATACACATAAATTTCACAAAGAACATTAAGTAGGAGAACTACATATGGCATGATCCCTCTTCAGAGTATTGGTATGTAGGCAACATGCCCACACAAGGGGTATGGATACACATTCAATGCATCTTACACACACTAACCCCCCCTCTTTCTTGAATTTTTTCAAAGCATAATAGAGTTTATGGTTTGCAGATTAAATCAGATATATAGGGAGTTTTGTGGACATATGATAGTCTAAATTTCATAGGCAGGCTAACACAAACACAATGAACAAAACTCACAAAGCTCAGATCTCCTGGATAATAGTTGTAGAAGAGGACTATATCATCAAACCCTAGGCTTCCTTTTTTGGTGCTCTAGTCTAATCATAAAATAAATCCCAGATCCTAGTTTGCAATAGTGTCTCAGTCTTATATAATGAATTTTAGACCCTATAATAGCCATCTCAATAAGTTTCTAGCTAAGTCTTATTTTCTCTCCCTTAGTATATTTTTATAAAGATTCAAATTATAGCCAAATTGTAAAAATTAGTAGCTTAATTATTCCATATTTATTTACTAATTTTATTACTTCATACCTTTAATTAAACTATTAATAATACACCAATATTCTCAAAATTGTTAAATCAGTTAGTGAACCTGACTTCAAACATGCATAAAAACCCTAAAAATCCTAGCCTAAATTCCTTACTGATTTTTTAAATATTTTTATGCTTTTTAACATTAATATTTAAATAGAAAATTAACTTTAAATTTTAAAATTATATAGTAATTTAAAAATATATATTTTCACCCAAACCCTAGTTGCATACACTAGGTCCTTTTAATACAAGAATTTTCCAATAATTTTATGATTTTTTACTTGCATATCTAAATCAAAAATTCACATTAAAATTTAAAATTCATTAGTAATTTTAAAATAAATAAATTTTAAAACCCTAGTTACATATACTAGGTCCCTTTATCTACTTGAGGTATCACCTTACATCTAAGATCAAATTCCACATAAAAACAAAAATGGACCTCATTTATTTACACATATTTCTTGCATTTATTGAAAATAATAAGGAGACCATACCTAGTCCTATCATGTACATGAATGATGAAGTTTACCATATGTTAGTACAAAGCTTCATTCTTTACATTTCATGCTTACTTTTCATAATATTGGATGATATTAAGAAATTTATTGTTAAACATAGTATAATCCCTCTCCTTCACAACAATGTTTACTTGTCTTTAATACAAGGTTTCATTACTTACTTTTTATCTCTCATATGGAAAATTTTGCATGTTTATATTGCTACACATATTAGAAATATCATATAACATGTCAAAAAATTTCATGCATTCATACACAATTTTATTATCTCTATTACTTACTTTCTATCTCTCATATGAAAAAAAATTCAAGTTTATCTTGCTACATATATTAGAAATGTCATAGCACATGTCAAAAACAATTCTGCATTAATGCAAAATGCCATGCTCTCTATCCATTGATTTCTATATCTCATTTTAAATGATATTTATAAACATATTTTTATACAAATTATAACTCTAATTACATGCATTTTATCCCATATACATGATTTCTACCTAGAGGATCCATTGCATAAGCTAATAATGACCTGTCAACTTTCAATGCCATATATTTTGTACAAGAAATAGTTTCCTTCTCCTCCTCTCCCCCAAGAGGATGATATCTAATTTTCATCTAACCAATTCCATGCCATCACCCCTATAAAAGGTGATGCATCCCATACTATTATTCCTAATACATACATTCAGCCTATAGCTTCTTCAAAACCTCTTCAACATATGTGTTTACATGTTCAATCGGAAGCAACTAGGTTTGCACATATGAGAATCTAAGGGATAAAATAACTAATATGAGTAAGTTATTTAAATATTTACAAACATATAATCATATATTAGATGAAAATATCACAACATTGGAAAGTCATATTATAATACAAAAGCCTTAAATGCATCCTAGTGTCAATCATGTATATGCACCTTTACCTAGTCAATTAGTTTCAAGAAATATTACATATCAAAACAAGAAATCACAAAAAATTATCTCTATAACTAATGATTTTCAAAGAATTCAAAGATCAAATAATATTTAAAATGAGGTACTAAGGGAACTGATTAAATCTATGTTGATCAAATTACCTCCTCTACATCCAATGAGAAGATCCAGATATTATTGTGCATATCATAGAATACATGGGCATCACAACTATTCATGTTTTGCATTGAAAACACATATACAATATATAATTGCTAATGAGGACCCTATACAAGGTAAATCAGTCAGGGATTCCATAGTGATATAGAAACACATTCACAAAAGGTCAAATCCAGAAATAGTATAAAAGTGGTTACCAAAGCATAACTCAGAACAACAAAAAGATCAAAAAGAAAAATTGGAGCAACAAACAACACCATAATCATAGGTAAATCATGAAAAATATGAAAATATACCTCTCCAAAATAGGCTCAACTTTCAATGTAGTATGGGTTTGGTCAAAAATATCTATAATAGTTTGGTTATCAAGGTCAAGGGTTAGGCAAGCATGCTCAAGGCATCACTACTATTATAGAAATAGATAATGTTTGTCACCAATGTTTGGTATTTATTGAACATCCTAAGGCAAATCATTCAAAAACATAATTTATCAAAGGAAAATATCTAGATACAAAAAAAGTCAACACTAGCATTCTATTGGTTTAAAATCAAGATGATAATGATGAGTGGAACAATACAAGTTATTATGATTTCCAAGATACCAAATGTGAATCTAAATATTCAGAGTCATATTCATAGCCATTCCCTCATGTTTCATAATCATGCATGATTCCATTGTTAGATAAAAGACACCATGACATGGAGTCTCCCATGAGACTCATCAGTTAGTATCATTCCTTCTTAACATACTTGTACATAATTTTTCAAAATTACTTGTACATAGCTTATTTTCAATTTTTTTTACATAGTATCCTTATGATTGATTATACATAGCTCATATATAAAAAATCCAGAAACATTCAAATATGTCAAAATACCAAAAACAATATAACATTTCAAAATATTCAAATATTCAAAAACACCAAAAACATTTCAATTGTATGCATTATCCATGCTTTACATTTCTACTACTATACTAGACTTACATTTTTTTATTCTATGCTATTGTTTGTTGATTTATCTACATTACCATGCTTCACTTGATCTTCTTTGAGTGTGTGAAATGACATCCAAATCATTGATTACTTCACTTTACCCATTGAGGGGAATCATAATTCTACATTTGAGACACACATCGATATACATACCCATTGGGGGTATCTTCTACATGACTACACCATCCAAGTTATGTCATTCTTACAACACACACTCTAGTTATCATGTTAATGTACATTATTTATTATCTTACATAAATTACTCTATCAACATATCACTTGTATATAGCACTTGTGTATTTCTTAGCATATACCAAGTCATGTACTACATTTCTTGCATACTTTAGTATTCTTATTTTGATTAGTTAGATGCGATTGTATTTTCTAGAATTTACATGATTTCCTTTCTTGATTTGCATAGCTAGATGTGATTGCATTTGTTAGTTCCTATTTTGTCTCTTATATGTGCCTTAAGACATCTAGAAATGTTCTTTACTTCTATTCTTATGTGTTCCTTAGGATGTTTGCCAATGTCCTTTGCATGTACTCTTCTCTATGATTCTAGATTTTATGCCAACCTTACTTGTTTAAAATTATGTGTGTATGTGGAATTTAAACATGCCTTGTATTCTTGATTTCTAGTTTGAGTTACATTTATCCATGTCCCTTGTTTACTTGGCCCCTTAGCCACTCTTGTATGCTTCTTGCTTCTTTCCTTATGTGCATGTTTTCTTGTTTAATTTTCAATTGTCTGCAATGCTATGCTCCATATCATGCATTATCTTTCTTTCTTGGATGCCATGATGGACATCATTCTCCATTCCTCCATGACAAATAATAACTAGCTAACCAGACTTCCAATTCTAATTCAATACATTACACATTCTAATACGTTGTTATATCTATCTAGGCATACCCATGTTGATCTAAAAATCTCTCATTACAAACCATGTTATATCTTGAGATATCTTGTCAATTATCATTACTATATCATGTATCTTTGTAGCATAACACAATTGTAGGGATATTTTTTTTTAGGGTAGTCATTGTAAGGTCTTCATTCTTACCCTTAGAAGAGGGAGAAACAAATAGGGGTTTTGTCACAGAGATCAAAGCTCTTATCAATAAAAAAATTACTATTCAAAACACCCAGAATAGCAACCAGACTTCAAACTACATAGAAAAGACTAGGAAGATAGTGAAGATTATAAAAAAGTCATCATAATTAGCCTAGGACAATAGCACCAAGATTTCACTAAAATGTTGGGCATTCTAGTGTCCATTTTTGGTGCTCTTATCCAAATAATAGAAAAAATAGACTTTATAGAAGTAGGTAGAAAAGTAAGTTCAGCTAGATTTTTACAAATTTAAACTAGTTCAAAATTAGTAGTTTTTAGTAAAATTTTGCTTAAAGAGTATAAATATATGGGGCATCATGCACATCATGATGGATCTCGATTATAATTTTAGATTTGGTAGTTATTATAATGTCTAAATCAGAATCCATGTTTCAGAAACTAGTGATTGGGGGAAATGTGTGCATCACATTTATCTTCTTTTCTTTTGAGTTTAGAATATTACCCAAGATTTATTAGTAATTACATGCCTTATTCCATCTATAGGTGGTTGGCATCATTTTTGAGCATCTTTCATATAAGTCTAACCTCTACTTTTTTTAGTGGCTTCTATATAAGCATATAGCCCAATTTTGGAGTGGCTTTCATACAAACCTAATCTCCACCTTTTATGAGTTAGATAAGAGTGGCCTATTTTCTAGCACACATTCAGCTATCCAAACCTCATTGTTAGATTATAGATCATTCATGGGCTTTAGGATCCATATCATATGACACACATTTCATATTGATATTACTTGATAGCTTCACTTTGCAAGGCAACAATGGAGACAAAGGACTAGCTATCCTTTGTATTCTTTAGCCACCTATTCAAGAGGGATTGGACACACAATCCAAACATTGATTAACACATGCACAATCACATAGCTTCACTCAGTAGGTGAAAATGGATCCAAAGGGCCAAATTTTACATTCTTGAGCCACTCTCAGGGAATTGAACACTTAGCTCCATTCATGATATTACTCTTGGAACAACACATACTTAACATTACTCAACATCATCTAGCATCACAACAAGTTTTATATTGGTTTGCATACATAATGAGGTGTATTTTTTCCTTTCTCTTCCTCTATCTTTTACCTAGTTTTGTATGTTTTTATTTTAGATATAGTGTATCTAGTAAGAAATGATCAAATATTTATTTTCTCTTACATATTTACACTACATAGCGTGCTTTCTCTATGCACACCTATCATCACACAACTTCATGGGCTTTACCCTTGCAGGTAAGTTTATGTATGCTTTCTATTTTTATTTTATCCTAGTATTTTTCTTTGCTAGATCACTATAATAAAGGCGGGGGAAATGTAGTCATATAAAATATGAAAATTAGTAAATTGAGTGTGGCTAATGACACCCAACCCATTAAGTCCCTCTTGATTACCTTTTTGACCTTTGTAGGCATCTTTCACTGATTCCCAATCATCCATAACCTTCCAAACCAGATCCTAGATTAGCTAAACTACTCTTTTCATGACAAATATATCCCCCTAAAGTCTTGTTATCTTAGGACTATAGTGCCCAACTTAGACTATAGCTCTAGGCCCTCTATTGTCCACTTTTTGCACTCTTATACAAGTGTATTTTTACCTCCAATAGTTAGTTCCTTCTGGTTCTTATCCCTCTTCTTGTTGGCCTAATGTGAGCACATCAACCCATGAACAATATATCCCTATAAAATCCCATTCAAAGTTCATTTGTAAAGGGTTGACAAATATCCCAAAAAAATCAAGAATAAAATTAAGACTACTAAGGTAATCTTACCTATTCTTTGCACACAACCAACCAATACTACTACAAGCTAATTCAAATCCTTACACCAGTCCCTAGCCACCTCAAGCACACCAAATTTTATCATTTTTTCATCTTCATACACACAAATTGTATAAAGTACATTAAGTGGGAGAACTACATATGGCTTGATCTCTATTTGAAGTATTGGTATATAGGTAGCATACCCACACAAGGGGTGTGGATACACATTTAGTGCATCTTACACACACTAAACCCCCTCTTTCCTAAAGTTTGTCAAAGAAAAATGGAGTCTAGGGTTTGAATATTAAATCAACTATACACAGAGTTTTATTGACATTCAACAATCAAAATTTCATAGATAAGCTCACATAGACATAGAAAATAGAACCTAGAAAGCTCAAATCTCCTTGACAATAACAATAGAAGAAGACGTAGTACTAGATCCCAATGTGTCTTATTTTGGCACTCCTATCCAATCATAAAATGAATCCTAGATCCTAGTTTATGATAGTGTTTTAGTCATACACAATGAATTTTAGACCGTACAATAGTTGTCTCAGTTAGTTTCTAGCTATGTCTTATTTTCTCTCCCTTACTACTATTTTTAGAAAGATTTAAATTACAGTCAAATTATACAAATTATTATCTTAATTATTTCATATTTATTTAATAATTTTATTACTCTATATCCTTAACTAAATTAGGAATAATACACCAATATTCCAAAAAAATTTAAATCACTTGATCATGTAATATGCAGTGAAGGTATTTTGGTAGATTAGGCAAAAATCATAGTAATAATAAGTATGCCTCCACCTATTAGTTCCACTAAAGTGCACTCTTTTCTCATACATACAATCTACTATCAAAAATTTATCAAAGGCACGTAATTATTTCATCTCCACTAGAAACTTTACTACACAAAAATGCAAAATTTGTCTAGACCTCAGAATGTTAAGCAAATTTTATTGAGATAAAATAGCGACTTGTTATTTGGCCTATACTAGTTTTTTAGATTAGACAAGACTTTTAATGTACATGTAGATGCTTTAAGAATACTAGTTGGTGTTTTATTTTTTCATCCCAGAGATGGTGCATTTGACCATCCTATCCACATTGCTAGCAAGAAACTATCTAACACAAAGAAAACCTATACAACTACTAAGCGAGAAGCATTGGTCATTATGTTTACACTTCATAAATTCTATAATTATATGATTATAACACCATTTGAAGTCTTCATTGACCATCAATCCCTATGATATTTGGTCAAAAAAATGATGTTATGAGGATGAATCTTTCAATGTTTGATGTTGTTCCAAGAGTTTCAATTATGCATAAATGTCAAGCTAGGAAGGGAGAATGTAAGACCAAACCAACTCAATCATATCCCAAATGGGGAAGATCCAAAAGAATTACAAGAAGACTCTCTTGATGCCCATATTTTTTGAGTCTCTATTATTCCTAAAATTTCTTAAGCCATTAACAACTTCCTTGAGTAAAGAATCTTCCCCGCGCACTTTCAAGAGTAGGATAAAAAATAATTTGTGACTAGAGTTCTACCATATACCATCATTAATGGACTTCTATATCACTTGGGAAAGGTTGAAGTCCTACACAAGGTTGTCCTTAAACATGAACAACCTTAACTCTTGGAGGGTGCTCATCAAGGAGTTGTAGGAGGACATTTTATAGGAGAGACTATAGCTAGAAATATTCTACAGAGTGGACTATGGTGGAGAAATTTGTTCTAGGATAAACACAAAATTGCATAGCACTACAATGATTTCCAATGCATGGGTAAACCACTCCAAAAATATGAGATGCCATTTCATCCCCTTTTTAGAAACTAACCTTTTAATTAATTTGGGATTGAATTTTTTAGACCAATCAACCCACTAAGCAAGAAAAAAAAGCTAGATACATCATTTCTATTATAGACTATTTTAATAACTGGGTTAAAGCTATTTCCACACCTAGATATAGTGTGAAGGATGTAGTGGAGTTCCTATATGAAAATATCATTACCAATTTTGGATACCCTATAAATTTAATTAATAATAGAGGAATTCACTTTATAAATAACACCATTAAGGCCTTTATTTAAGAGTTTATGATATCCCATCATAAAATAATTACTTATCATTCATAGGCTAATGACCAAGCTCAAAACTACAATAAGGTACTAAGGGAAATGATTAAAAAAAATTATGATGTCAAGAAGGATGATTGAGAAGATCACATTCCTATTATCTTATGGGCATATCACACACATTAAAAATGGGCTACATGATTTACACCATTTTAGTTGGTGTATGGTTTGGAAGCAGTCATGTTGATGGAATATCTAGTACTTAGCCTATGTATTGTCATGGTCATGTGACTCGATAAGTGAGAGTCTCTTAATAATGGACTCATAGATCTAAAGTGAATGTATGAATTTAGAATTAGAATAACATAGACATAGGAAGCGTAGAAGTAAATCCAAAAATCTTGGTATGATAGGAAATTACACCACAAAGAATTTCATAAAGATCATTTAGTTTTACTATATGATAACCAGTTCAGAGCATTCTTAGGCAAACTACAAATAATATGGAAAGGGCCCTACATTATAAATGACCTAATGTAACAAGGAATCATGGTTTTAAGGGATATTTAAAGAACCATCTTACCAAGGTGGGTAAATTGTTGTAGGCTTGAACCTTGTCACCAATAGTCTACTGATTTCATTATATAAGCTAAATGGGTGATAAGTAGCATCATGTAGATTAGGATTTATTTATTTTTAAATTTTTGAGTGTGTGTTTGTTTTATATATTATTTATTTATAGATGATCTTAGTAATAACATTTTGGAAGTAAAAATAACAAGCATCATGTGCACTAGATGTGCATAGTAGGATCCATGTGTATCACCAAAAAAGTCAAAGAGGGGTGAATGAAAAATAGGGGTGAATGAAAAATATTAAGTCTAGGAAAGATGCCAAAACATCCCATCATTAAGATATCCATTAGATAATGATCATCCTTTGGAATTATATGCAAGAACTAAGGATTGATTGATGTGATCTTTAACAAACTAGTGGCTAATCAACATCATCTACTCATACCCCTTATATATAAAACAAAGAACATAATGATGTAACTCCATATATATACCAATGATAACTACTTTAATGGCCAAATCATATGTAGATTTACCACATCCACCATTTCATTCAAGATGACTAGATAACTAGGCATCTCCTAGATGTTAAAACCAAGAGCCACCAAATCTATAAAGGCTAACTTCAAACACCAAGTTTAAATTTCATCCTTAGAATATTTTAATAAGATATAGATATCAAGATCTAAACCATTTCATTTCGAAGAGTATATAGAACATTCAAATTTCCTCTCATGTAACCATGGATACCATGTATCTAATCTAATAAAAGGAAGTCATGGGTTTCATTATGGCACTTTGGCAAACTAAATATAGTGGTTAAGATCAATTTTAGTACCTTATAGAAGCCAAATAAAATCTTTTCTAGCCTAATCTTGTTAAAGTCACACATCCACTTACCCTCACAGCTCCTCACCGATTTGAGAATATAGATGTTGAGAGCCTAATATTGATGGTGACATTTGGTGACTTGGTAGAGATAGTTCAAGTATTAATTGGGTGATATAATGAGGGAATAATTTATTTGAGCCCAGATGAGAATGTGTTAATCAATACACAAGCTATGGATTAAGCATTGGGTATGCTTATGTGTTGATATTCCATGCTTCCCTACAAGACCAAAACACATCCCATCTTAAAAGAAGTCTAGGACCTATATGTACAACAAAACTAATGGATTACCATTGATGAAATACCTAATGAACCAATGTGTATTCTCATCTAGTGCATTACTAGAATATTTTGACAAACAACCAAGTTTTTCAAATAGATACCTAAGGGAGTTATGGACATTGATCACAAGATGGTAAACTAAAATAAAAAATTAAATTATCGTAAGTAATTCATCTAGTAATTGATCATAAACATTAAAAATTTCCAGACCACACCTATGTATACTTTCCAGTATCAATTTTTGATCTTTCTACTTTATTTCATGTAGTGGAAATCACCTAAGGGACAAGTACACCTGAATACAGATTACTAGCCAACACAATAGTTTTGAAACATAGTATGTGTTGTCAATTGGATTTAAACCTTTGGAGGAGATGAAAAATATTTCCTCATCCAAGTGGAACACTTGAAATACCTCTAGGCTTGTCATCATCCTAAGGATGAGGTAAATCTCTAGATAGGGATATCTCCCTTGATGTACCACTTTGGTTTGTAACTACACTTAAATTTTTGGGGTGAAAAGGGAGAGAAATAACTAAAATAAAAATAAACTAAGGGAGGTGATACACCAAATAAAATTATGACATTATACCATATGCATTTTACACTTGAAATCAAATAACCAACTAAACATACACTTGTCCAATCTTCATCTTCTCACATCAATGTTACATTGTGAGGCTATGGATGAATGTACAAAGCTAGGAGGACTATATGAGAGGCCTATGAGGGAAATAATGAATAGGATAAATCACTAAATATTATACATTTCATATAAAACTTCACATGCCCTACAAGAAGAAACCTTCTAACTACAACTAGATTAAATAATGAAATAATATGCTAAGGAATCCATAGTCTTCACTTGTGAAAAATTAAACATTCCAAATTAACACACTAAGAAAAACCATGGAGGAGGTAAACATAATTAGTCTTATTTATAAAAATGTCTACATTTGATAATGGATTCACCATACTCAAGTGGAGTATATAATACAATGGCCAAAATGGCTAGTTCTTATAAAACGAGAGAGAGAGAGAGAGAGAGAGAGAGAGAGAGAGAGAGAGAGAGAAGTCCAAGGGTCACAAATGAACTTGTAAATCTTATGGAAGGAGTTAATTTTTCATGTTAATAGGATATTTGATGAACCATGCAAGTCAAAGAAGTACAAATGTCAATCCAAGACATAAAACTCTTGCAAAGTGGCATAAAATTTCTTCTCTTGACTCAAAAAAATTGCCTTCACGATTAGCCCTATTTGAACACATTATAACTAATTATTACCATGTATAATGATTTGGATGAATTTTAAGGACATAATTAATTCCTCTCCATTAATTTTTTGTAGGCTTGGTCACTTGGAATCACTTAGAAATGAGAAATCATCATCTATAGTCCATAAAATTCTTCCTTCACGTACCCTACACACTTGGCTTCCAAATTGGCATTAGTTTCTCATAAAAATAAATAGGAGGAATTTTATGACACATTTTAAGACCCTAAATGGCCTTATAATCATTAAAAGCACCTTAAAATTAGCTCACTTTAAGTTTTCTACCCTTCTCACTAGCTTGTCTAATAGGCCAGTTTTGACTAGCTAAAATGAGAGCTATTATTCAAACCCTTAGTATTTGTTCTGAATAATTAAATAAATATATATTTATTAAAATTCCATATATTCCCCTCAAATTTGGTTTCATGTTCAAATTCCTCTTATATCTTTCAAAACACAAAAAATGGTAAAAAATAGCCTATTTTTTCCTTATCCATACAAGTTCATATAGCTAGTTGGAATGTGAGGGAGATTGAGTGAGTCTTATACAAGTTATAATAGGTTACATTATCAAAATTTCCCATTATATCAAATTTATAGCTCCATTTCCATCATTCGGTCGATGTAAGGGTTTAACAAGGGTTTTAGGCTTGTTTTCCCTCTTAAGCTTCATTCATAAAAGTCTAATTTCCAAGTTGAAAAAAAATCCAAAAAATCACTATTCAATACCCTCCATAAAATACCTGAACTTATTATATTCCCATGCAAGGCATCATGAAAAATATGAGTTTTGAAAATTGACCTATGAAGTTCTTTTTCCTCTTTCTTACAAGTTTGAGTTGTCTTTTGGATCAAAAATGGACTTCTTATGATTTGTCTAAAAATAAAAATCTCATACACCTATATAGTGACACTGAAGACATGATCCAATCCATTTCTATGCCTATTTTATGTTATAATTGAATATGATTCCTTGTTTGGGCATTAGGCTTAGCTATGTATAATAGGGTTGAGTTATCTTTCAAGCCCAAAATGGCCTTTTGATAGCTACCATATATATAGATAGATCAAACACATAAAAATGTTACCATATATAAATAGATCAAACACATAAAAATTCATCCCAAAACATGATATAACAAGTTGAAATGAATGTCTAAGGCCAAAACTAACATTGGTCTCTTATTTGGACTTTAGGCATAAACATGCCTAGTAAGCTTGATTGCAACCTTGACCATCTAGATAATATTGCTTGTTTCCCTTACTTTTTGCTTTATTACCATGTTAATATTTATGTTTTACAACTCTTAATACCTTATTTAAGTATTTCCCAACTCCTAGTTCATCTCTTTTGTCCTATTCCTCAAGACTGCATACTTATGCTCCTAGGGAAGTGCCCCATATCTGAGACAAAATAGGGGAAAATTATCCTATTTTTTCAAACAAAATACATTTTTTATATTACTATATATTTCATATAGGTTATATGATCAAAAAACCATCTCTTTATTGGGTTAAAATACCCCTTAATTCATCCAAATTCCAAAATAGACTTATTAGAGTGTAGACTATATAGGGGTTTTAGAAGGTTAACTATGTATGGCTTCTTGGATATATCTTATTTAATTGATATAACACTATGGGAGGTATATTAAATTTTTTAATTTAATGATATATTGGATCTCACCTTCACTTGAAACCCTATACCCTCAAGGATCACTCATATTCTTGGATTCAGAAGACTGAGTTTTTCTCTTGACTGTGTTTTACAAAATAAGGGAACCTATAGGTTATATTTGTGTGTTTTGGATTTATAAATGCATTTAAAAACCTCCCTTGAGTATAATTTAATAATTTAGTACTCATTTTCATTCATTTTCATGAAATGAAAGTGTTTAAACATCACTTTCTAACATGCTTCCTATTATGGTCATTAAGGTTGGGTGTAAGCATAATTAGGGTTATCAGAGGTTTACATAGGTTTTTTTTATCACACCTAAAGTTAATGGAGATCCTTATATTCACAATTAATGTTTTTAAAAACTTTATTCATCATCCTAGTCTCTCTTAGTCCTTTCTAGGTACCTGATCTTACAAACTAAACTCTTCCTTAATTGACTGAGAAACCCATGTTTACCCCTACTTATACATTACATTATTTTACTTAGAAATTATGAAGCTAATTATAGCCAGGGAATAAGTATCTATATTTTTAAAATCATCATTCTAACCTTCTAATAATTTAACATGCACTCCTAAACTCACTAGATTGAGTTTCTACTAAGATAATTGAGGAAACATGTTTAGGTTGTTGTAGGTGTGTAAATGGCTTTAAAATATTATGTAGGCCAACTTTAGGTCTGAGACCATGTTCAAAAAAATCTCCCCATTATCCATTCTATTCAATTTAGTTTTTTCTTGGATCATTTTTCTCATTTCATTCTATTTCCATACCAAAAAATTTCACTTACCAGTCCACTACTACCTACAGTCAACAGTGGTTGACTTCTTTATGAAGTACATTTATAGGTCTATGTGGAGGGATAAAATATAGACTATCAATGTTACCTTAGTGATATTTATGTACATGGTGTTATTTACACTTAAAAATTATATTCAAAACATAACAACATGCCTTACTAGCCTCTTGGATTG
The DNA here is from genome assembly GCA_037957365.1 of Torreya grandis. Lineage (NCBI taxonomy): Eukaryota > Viridiplantae > Streptophyta > Pinopsida > Cupressales > Taxaceae > Torreya > Torreya grandis. The sequence continues at coordinate 1,554,926 of JARHVA010001839.1, forward strand.
TTAAAATCACCTAAACCTCCAAAACCTATAAATTCAACTACCTAAAAATAATTTTTTAAGGGCAAGTTTAAGGCTCTAAACAACCTCTTTCCACTTACCCTGTTGCTCTCATATTTTTCATATATATTTTATATACTAGATTCAACATGGCCCACCTCTCTATATTCCTTCAGATACTTTGGAATCATGTTGTATTAGGTCTAAAAAAACCTCTTGGAGCTTTATTTTCCCAATTTATGGAAAGTGTCCCTATACATGGTGATTTGTGTTTGAGGTCGATTATCAACTTGTTATTATAGTCTAGTCCTTCAAATGAAGTATTCCATGGTTATTTACCTTATAATGATCCATATAAGGATTTCAAACTTGATTCAATGCCTACAAAGGCTCCTTTATGCTTTGTTAGCACCACCTGTAGGTGGTTGTGGGATATAGATAGGATAGTAGGCTAGAATATGAGTCATACACATGTTGTGTGAGCCCTCAACAAACATGATACCTCTTTTAAATGTTTAAAGTAATCCCCTCTAACCTATTAATACTTATTTCAAGTCAATATAGTTTCATCTGAACATGATACCCTCCTTTAAGCACCTGTAGATGCATGTTCCAATAACAGACTCCATGGAAGTTGTATTTTGTTGCCATAGTCACTCTATACACTGTTTGGAAGGTATAATTTGTTTAATCTTGATTATAAACATATTTATAACTCTAATACGCTTTCATGAACATACTAACTAATTTTGCACACGTGGTTCAATAATGGCTACAAGTGAAATTGGGTAAGGAACTAACTATATAGTGTATATGGCTACAACTCATTGAATGTTATTGATGAAAATTTTGAACCCATATGTCAAATTTAAACCCTTATCATTAAAAACTTTTCATAATAATGCCTTTTGTCCATGTGTCAAAAATTTGCCTTTGAAATTTTTTTAAAGCACTCCTTCCTTTAAAAAAGGTCCATTTTAATAGTTTTCCTAAAGAGCACTTCTCGATAAAATAAGCTTTTCCATAATCCCAAAGGAAATGAATGAATTAATATTATCCATGGGAATATATACAAATAACTTTGAAAAGAATACAAACAAAAATAAAGAGCCCAAATAAATGCTGAAGGAATACATGTAGAACATGCAAAGTGGCCCAAGAAAGATTAAATGCATCCAAGATGAGTATGAACATGAAAAAAACCAAAAAGATATTAATTTTTCCATCTATAATAAGATCTATAGTATAATACTATAGTAAATATCACACCAATAATAAATGCAATAATTAAATCGTTTGGACTTGGCAAAGACATGCAGCTACCTTTAAGCACAACTCTCTCAATTCTAAAAGGGAGACTCGAATGCATGAAGGGATCAAGTAGTTTAGCATTGGATGTATGTTTAATGATTTAATGTGGAGTTACTTGGATTTGAATAGATAATAATTTTCATGCATTTTCCTTGTTTTCCATGCAAAAGACTTTCTTTTGCTTCAACTCAGCTTCCAAATGTATCATGTGGAGTTTCTCTTTGAAGATTTGGTGTAGCTTTCATGTATGGAGTAGATTAGTCCAAGATGGGCCCACCATATATAATTCTACACCAACATTAAATATCCATGTAGGTTTGATAAATTTTTAATATTTTAATAATGATTACTTTATGGGCTCTCCAACATTTTCATCACCAAATAGCTTTCATGCAAGACAAAAGATAAAAAGATATTATTTGAAGGCTTAGTTATCTTTTGATAGCTAAAATTGGACTTGTGAGATGTGGGAGTTGATCTCCTCTCTAATTTTAGTGCCAATCTCTTAGGTTTTATATGATTTTTCTATATAAGTTGGCTTTTTTAGCCATTTTAGGATCCCTCTTTTGGCAAGATCAGACTCTACCAAAATTTGAGTTTTGTAACCTTTTCAGATACATAAAAGGACTATTTTCATATTATAGGATGCTGGTATAGTGTATTTATGTCATTGATTTGCATATGTGATATAATTTTATTCCTTGTCAATTCCTAATTCATACCTATTTACTAGATGATTAGAATATGTAGGTCATGTTCTATGTTTGATGTGTTTTAGCTGAAGTTACAAGGGATGTAAGTGGCTGGTTAGTGCCTTGAATCAATCTTATTTCCTCATTTCCCTTAAGCTTTGATCACCAGATAGAACCTTTTCATGAAATAATAATGCACAGGAGTCAATTGGAATTGCAAGTTCAATTTTTTTCTTGTATAATCAATTTTTTAGGAGCTCAAATTGAGTGGATGAACCAAAATACAGGTGTATCACCATCATTAGATAGGATTTTTCCTTCAATTTTCCCATTTTTCCTTTTCCAATTAATTTTTATTGTAGATTAGAAATCCTAATTTATAAACCAAAGGGATTTATCCCTTAGAATCTAGAGACTCAATCCACTGATTAGGCTACCCACAACCTAGGATTATTTCCATGTTTTAGTAGATTGTGAAGGCCTGAAACCACCTTTACAAGGGTACAAGTCTGATTGACAAAAACTAATTTAGATGTGATATTTATATGATAATGGAAATAAGAAATTAATGATAACATAAACAAGGACTCATCGCAACCACTTTAAACCATGTTCAAAACTTGAATATCTTAAAAATGGTGCAATATTGTCTATAACATAGAATGGTGTAACCTATTGAAATATAAGGTAATTAGCACATCAAAAATGCATTAAACTATAAAAAAATAATTTTAGTCACCATATGAGTAGGTCAAAATCATTTGAAATCAAAATTAGCAATTGGCTTGTAAAAAATATCTCAAACTAAGGAAAAACCCATAGGTTACAAAGATCAGCAGGTAGGTTTGAAAGGTCAACTTCATGAGGATGATTCATGAATCACAAGCCAAAATTCTCAAACTCCATATATTTAAATTAATGTCTCATATTTTAAAACATCCTCCCAAAATCATTTTCCCTAAAATGTCCTGACCTATCTATATCAAGCAAAAACCTGTAAGTCGCTTTTATTTATCAAGAAGGGTGAAAAGAGAGTAGAATAGTTTTGATCAAGAAATGGCACTTTAAAATAAATAAAAACATGTAAATGATATTTTGGAAGCTGAAGAGGAATTTTATAACCATTTAACACATGGAACAATTCCCAAGGTGGTTGTACAAATGCTAAACTCCTTTTTTCCTTTAACAAAACTACCCTTTCTTCTATATAACTTACCATATTTAAGTTATTTCAGTTAATTGTGACCTATAAGGACACATGGGACATGACATCATACTTTTGAACCTTCACATTTCCCAATAAACTTGTATAAATCATTAAATGCACCTTTTTGACCCCTAAAATGACTCAAAAGGATATGTTGGCTAATTAAATTTATGACCAAGGCTAATATATCATTGAATAATATTAAATAACCTATAAAAAACATCATGAAAAGATATTATTCCCCCAAAAACATCTATAAAACTAATTTTTTACCTAGTAGTGCCCAAATTTGACCTAAAAATCAAATTTGGTCAACAAATTGGTGAGTCATAGGGGTATTATGTCTACTATACTAACTAGACCAATAGCCTTATCAATCTATTGGGATTATGAGTCATCTAAAGTCTAAGACAAATAAGGATACCTTTGACCATTTACCAAGACAAGACAAGTAATGGCTACCTCAACCACATAGGTCAAAGGACACACACAAAAAAGAGAGCAAACACACAAGTGATTAAAGCACTTAAGGGAATTAAAAAACAACTATTATGTATAGCTAAAAACTAAGAATACCTCCCTCCTTGATCAAAAGGAAATATTTAGACTCTTCTTGCTTTATGATATGAAAAATTGAATGAGGCATATAGCCTTTTATCCTTTAACATTGATGCCTCCAACTTTTTTACAATATTTGCTAACCTCATTGGCATGATGTTCAATGAGAACCAAGCAGCTCCAAACAAATTGATCAAGGAAAATAACTCATCTTTTATCCAAATAGCCTCAACTTTTTCATGTGGATCCTCCATTACAACTTCAAATGGTGATTTAAGGCATACTTTCTTGACTTCCATAGTGCTCTTAATAATATTGGGCTTTCTCTCAACTGCAAGTTCTTGTAGCTCATCAAGGAGTCTATAAAATTCTTCCCAATATTGGTCATTGTCCTCCATGTAAGGTTCTCTATTCACCTTGTCATACAATTGGCCTTCAACTTGGCAAAGCTATTCAAGTTCTTGAAATAAATCCATTTATACCTATCAATAATCCTTGATAATACACTCCACTTCATGCTTAAAATGTTCATCCACAATCTCATGATTAGACATGGATTCTTCTTCATGTAAATATTTCTTCAAGTCTTGGCCACATTCTTCATGGATACACATCCCCTCAAATATGGAGGCAAAATCTTGTGAATTTTTTTTTTATTAACCAAGGGGAGTTCCTTGGTAATCTCTTCCTCATAACCACTCATGAGGTATTCTTGATCAACCATGAATTTAGTTTTATCTTATTCACCTTTTTCTATCAAGTTAGGCTCTTCTTCCAAGATTTATTCTTTACCATAAGGAAGGCATTTTTAATTATCAACCAAACAAGGAGATTTAACACAAGAACTCACCTCTTCTTCAACACATAGGACCTCTTGAGGGATTTCAAATTATACCTCAACTATCATATTATAATCTTGTTTTTAAAGGGCTACAAGGTCTTCCATCTCCTTCATGGTGATGCCAATACTAGGCATCTTGAAATTTGGTGAGCTATCCCAATAAGGCTTCCAAGGAGTTGCATTTTATTCAAGCAAGAATTATGAATTTTTTTCAACCAACTACTCTTCTTTTAGTTCGCACACCATAGGTACATCAAGGAAAATGGTGATGGGATGAGGAAAATATGAATTAGTTGGTGGAGGTTGAACATAGGGCTCAAAATCATATTGGTAACTCTCTTGAAGGAGGTTAAATGGGGTATGTTTAGGCATAGAATCTTTCTTTGGGTCTAAACCTTCCAACACACCTTGACTTAGCAACTTCATCCTTGACTCCAACTCTTCAATTTTCTTGGCTAGGTTATCTTTGAAAAGTCTCTCTTGAAGGTAATAGGAATCATCATGAGCATAAGGAATGTATGAGGGCTGAAATGGAACACAAGAATCATCTTGAGGAAGGATGGGAGGGACTTGCAAAGGATTAACTTCATTCACAACCTTACACTCCTTATCAACCAAAATTATATCTTATTTCTTTCTCCATGACTCCACTATCTTACTCAAAATTAGGACTTTAGGAGTAGAAGTCTTTTCTTGAGTAAGGGTGGGAAGGGTTTGTATAGGATCAAGCTCTTTCTCAACTTCACACTCTTTATCAAGAATTTTCTCCTCTTTCTTTCCCCATGACTCCACTATGTTTTTCCAACTTAGGACATTGGGATTATGAGTCTATTTTTGAGGTGGTGGGGATACAATATGAGAAGGTAATGAGGGATTGAACTCTACTTCTTTGGATACTAACATGGATTACTAAAAATTCATATTATCTAACTCAATTTCCCTATTAATATTAGATTCTAACACAAGATTTCTTCTTTTAACTCTCTCCTCCAACTGATTGGGAAAAGGATGAATTTGATATATTTGATTTGGCTCATGAGTACAGGTCATATATGGCTGATAAGAAACTAGGGTAAGTGGATATGAAGGCTAATAGTTTTGGTGAGGTTACATTTCATGAACCCTTAGCCTATCGTCTAAAGAAGAAACTAGGCCACTCACATCAAGCATCTCTCTGTTGACTGACTCTAATGCTTCTCTCACTTTATGAATGTCATGATTAGGAAGTTTTATACCACATACTAATTGTGTGTTAAGATCCAACATGTACCTCTCATATCCTAAAAGTGTCTTCTTGAAGGTGAAAATGGGTTGGCTTGAGAAGTGACTAGGTTGACTAGGATGAGAAAAACATTGAGGAAGATGGTTATAAGACTGATATAATTCATGCATAGACTGACAAGGATCATATTTGAGATGATTAATTTCATATTAAGGCTGGTAAAGATAATGAAAATATTGACCAAGGACTTGTTCATATTGGTATGGAATAATACAAGCTTGTAATGTCTCACCAATTTGTAGAGAACAAAACTCAACACCAAAGTCAGAAATGAAACTTCATTAAAATAAAGAAAACAAATAAATACATTAATAAGATTATTCAAAGGATAACCTAAGATATGTAACCAGTTGATGTATCTTTGGATTCATCATTTATTCTTTCATAGATGCCTCCAAACATTGATTATTGAGAGATAACACCAAAAATCTCTCAACTTCTTTGACCAAGAGTCCCAAAAGGCATGCCAAAAATTGTTGTCACTTGGATTTTCAACATTTTAGGAGATCACAAATCTTTCCTCATCTAAGTGGCACAATATAAACGCCTATAGGCTTGTGGGTATCCTAATGATGAGGTGAATCTCTAGATAGGGCTAGCTCCCTTGATGTACCACTTTGGATTGCAACTACACTTAAATTTTGGGGGTGAAAAGGGAGAGAGATAACTGAAATAAAACTAACCTAAGGGAGTTTTATACACCAAATAACATGATGTCATCCAATAATATGCATGTTACACTTTAAATCAAATGAAAAATTGAACATACACTTCTCCAATCTTCATCTTCTCACATCAATGTTACATTGTGAGGTTATGGATGAATATACAAATCTAGGAAGACTATAAAAGAGGCATATGAGGTCACTAATCAATAGTATAACTCAATAAATCTTAGACATTTCCTAAAACACTTCACATTCTCTATAAGAAGAAACTTTCCAACCCCAAATAGATGATAGAATGAAATAATATGCTAAGGAATCCTTAGTCTTCACTTATAAAAAATAAAACACTCCAAACAAAAACACTAATAAAAATTATGGAGGAGGTAAACATAAGTATTCCTATTGATCAAAAGGTATAAATTTGAGCAGGGCTTTGCCAAACTTAGGTCGAGCATAGAATACAATGACTATAATGGCTAATTCTTATAGAACTTGAGAGAGAGAAGAGAAGAGAGAAGTCTAAGGGTCACAAGGACACTTTTAAATATGATACAAGGATTTAATTAAAAATTATAAGAGGATATTTTATGAACCATGTAAGCTAATAAGTACAAATGTCAATCCAAGTCATCAAACTCTTACAAGGTGGCATAAAACTTCTCTTGGCTCAGAAAAATTACCTTCATGATTGGCCTTATTTGAAAAAATTAAAAATGATTTTAACCAAGTCTAATAATTTTTATTAATTTTAAGTAAATTATTAATATCTTGAAATGCATTTATTGTAGGCCTGGTCACATAAAATAACCTAGAAATGAATAATCATGATCTGTAGTCTAAAAAACTCTTCCTTCATGCACCTTACACACTTACATTCAAAATTTGCATTATTTTATCATTAAAATACATGGTATGGAGTGTATGACACTTTTTAGGACCCTCCATGGCTTTATAATCATTAGTGAAACCTTAAAATGAGCTCACTTGATGTTTTCCACCTTTCTCACTAGCTTATCCAATAGGCCAATTTTGACTGGTTGAAATGAGAGCTATTGTTTGAATACATAGGAGTTGTTATGAAGAAATAAATGAATATGGGGAATTATTAAAATTATATATTCCCCCAATGTTTTTTTCATGTTCAAACTCCTCTTTTAGCTTGCACAATAAAAAACATGGTAAAAATAGCATATTTTTCACCCCATCCATAGAAGTTTGTAAAACTAGTTGGAATGTGAGGGAGATTGAGTGAGTAATATACAAGTTATAATAGGTTACATAACAAAAATGTGACATTATATCATATTTCTATCTCCATTTCCATCATTGGGTCTCTGCAAGGGTTTATCAAGTTTTAGGCATGTTTTCCCTCTTAAGCTTCCTTCATAAAACTCTGACATCCAAGTTGCCAAAAAATTCCAAAAAAGAATTTTTTAAGACCCTCCTTAACATAATTAAACTTCTTATATTCCCATGCAAGTCATCATGAAATATGAGTGTTGAAACTTGACCTATCGACCTTCTTTTCCTCTTTCCTGCAAGTCTGAGTTGTCTTTTGGCTTAAAAATGGATTTCTTATGTTTTGTCTAAAAATAAAAAGATAATACACCTGTGTATTGACCCTAAAAACATGATCCAATTTATTTATATGCCTAATTTATGTTATAATTTAATATGATTCCTTGTTTGGACATTAGGCTTAGCCATGTCTAATAGTGTTGAGTTATCTTTGAAGCCTAAAATGACCTTTTGATGATTCCCCTACATTAAAATAGATAAAACACATAAAAATTCATCCCAAAACATTATATAACAAGTTTAAATTCATTTTTAAGTCCAAACATAACATTGGTCTCTTATTTGGACTTTAGGCCTAAACATGCTTAGTAGGGTTGACTACAACCTTGACCATCTAGAAAATATTTCTTGGTTACATTCATTTATGATTAATATAACATGTTAATATTTATGTTTCAAAACTATTCATACCTTCTTTAATTGTTTCCCCCAACACTTAGTTCATCTATTTTGTCATATTCCTCAAGACTGCATACTTATGCTCCTATGGAAGTACCCCCTATCTGAGGCAAAATAGGGGCACTTCTCCTATCTTTTAAAATAAAATACATGGTTGAGAGGAATATATATGTCATATAGGTTATATTAACCAAAATAAATCTATTTATTATGTCAAAAGGCCCCTTATTTCATCAAAATTATAAGACAAACTTATTAGAGGGTAAACTGTGCAGGGGTTTTAGAAGGTTGACTATGTATGGTTTATTGGATCTCTCTTATTTACTTGATAAACCACTATGGGAGGTATATTTAAATTTAAATTTCATGATATAGTATCTCTCACCTTCATTAAAAACCTTAGACCCTCATGGATCACTCATATTCTTGGATTTAGAAGACTGAGTTTTTCTCTTGACTATGTTTTGCAAAATAGGGCCACCTGTATGTTATCTTTGTGTGTTTTGGCTTGAGAAATGCATTTAAAAACCTCCCATAAGTATAATTTAATAATTTATTACTCATTTTCATTCATTTTCTTGTAATTTAAGTGTTTAAACATCATTTTCTAGCTTCCTACCTATCACAGTTATTAAGGTTGGATATAGGTGTAATTAGGGTTATCAGAGGTTTTCGTAGGTTTGCTTCATCACACCTCAAGTTCATGGATATAATCATAGTAAAAATTAATGTGTTTACAAAAAAATTTCATCATCATAACCTCTCTTAGTCCTTTATTCACTTGATCTTACAAACTGAACTCTTCTTTAGCTAATTGAGAAACCCCTATTTACCCCTGCCTATAGGTTAAATTATTCTACTTAAAACTTATGAAGCTCATTATAGCAATAAAATAAGTGTCTATCTTGTTCCAATATTAATTCTAACCTTATAATCATTTAACATGCACTCCTAAACTCACTAGATTGAGTTTATACCAAGATGACTAAGGAAACCTATTTAGGTTATTGTAGGTGTGTATTTGGCTTTAAAATCTTGTTTAGTCCAACTTTAGGTCTGAGACTATGTTCAAAAAAATATCCTCAATATAAATTCAATTAATTTTAGTTTTTTACTAGATAATTTGTCTCATTTCATGCTATTTCCACACCAAAACACTTCACTTACCAGTCCAGTGCTACCTACAGTCAGCAGTGGTTGACTTCTTTATGAAGTACATCTATGAGTGTGTATAGAGGGCCAAAACATAGCCTATCAACATTATCTTAGTGATATATATGTCCATGTTGTGATTTAAACTTAAAAAATACATTAAAAACATGAGAAATTTCCTTACCAACCTCTTGGATTTTTAAAATCACCTAAACCTCTAAAACCTATAGATTCAACTACCTAAGAAAAATGTTTTAAGGGCAACTTTAAGGCTCTAAAAAACATCTTTCCACTTTCCCTCTTGATCTCATATTTGGCATATATATTTTATATACTAAAGGAAACATGTCCCACCTCTTTATATGCCTTGGGATACTTTGGAATCATGTTGTAATAGGTCTACAAAAACCTCCTAGACTTATGTTTTACCAATATAGGGAAAGTGTCCCTATACATGGTCATTTGTGTTTGAGGTTGATTCTAAACTTGTTCTTGTAGTCTAGTACTTCAAATTAAATCTTCCATGTTACTTTAGCTTACTAAGATCCCAAAAAGGATTTCAAACATGATTTAATGCCTCAAAAGGCTCCTTTATGCTTTGTTAGCACCACCTATAGGTGGTTATGGGTTTTAAACAAGGTAGTAGGCGAGAATATGAGTCATACACGTTTTGTATGAACCCTTAAAAAATATGGTACCTAATTAAAAAATTTAAATGAGTCCCATCTAACCTATGAATACTTTGAGTAAGTCAAGATAGTTTCATCTCAACATGATACCCTCCTTTAAGCACATGTAGATGCATATTTTAATAGCAGACTATGTGGAAGTTGTATCTTATTGCCATAGTTTCCTTTTATAGTGTTTGGAAGGTAAAATTTGTTTATTATTTATTATAAAAAAATTTAAATGTATTGATATCTCCAATATAATATCATGAAAATACTAACATGTTTTTCACATGTGGTTCAACAATCACTACAAGTGAAATTGGGTAAGGAGCTAATTATATAGTGTACATAGCTAAAACTCATGGAATGTTACTTTATAGATGAGATTGATATGATAATGTAAATAATATAGCATTGATAACATGAATAAGGACTCATCACAACCCCTTTAAACCATGGTCAAAACTTGAAGATCTTTAAAATTGTGCAAGACTACCTATAACACAGAATGGTGTACCCTATTGAAATATAAGGTAATTAGCACATTAAAACCTCATAAAAATTGAAAAAAATATTTGGAGTCATATAAGGATGAGGTAAAAATATTTTTAAATAAAACTCAACAACTAGATCATATATAAACTCTCAAACCAAGGCAAAACCCACAGGGTACAAAGATTAGCAGGTAGGTTTGAAAGGTCAACTTCATGAGGATGGTTCATGAAGCACATGCCATAATTTTTAAAATTATTATATGTAACTTAAGGTTTAAAATTTTAAAATATCATTCGAAAATTAGTTTCCCTAAAATGTCATGAACTATTCATACCAAGCAAAAACTTGTAAGTCACTTTTATTTACCAAAAGGGGTGAAAAGGGAGTAGAACAATTTTGATCAAGAAATGGAATTTTTAGATTAATATAAAAATTGAAATAAGATTTAGGAATATTAATAGGCACTACCCAACCATTTACCATGTGGCATAGTTCCCAAGGAGGTCGTACAAGTGCAAACTCTTCTTTTATTTTAAGAAATCTACCCTTTCTTCTACATAACTAGAAATATTTTAGTTATTTTAGTTATTTAATACCTATAAATACACATGGGGAATTAAATCACATTTTTCAACCTTCACATTTCCCAATAAACCCATATAAATCATTAAATACACCTTTTTGACCCCTAAAATGACTCAAAAAATATGTTGGCTAATGAAATTTATGACCAAGACTAATATATCATTAAATAACATTAAATGACCTATGTAACACCTCATGAAAATATATTATGACCCCAAAAATATAAATAAAACTAAGTTTTTACCTAGGCGTACCCTAATTTGACCTAAATTTCAAATTTGGTCAACAATATGGGTGCAATAATGTGGAGCCCTCACACATGAGGGGAAGTTCAAAGCTTGATGGGAGGTGTGCCTGGACCTCATTTCCATACACCCTAAAGAGACACTAGATGTATTGTAGTACCTATGTCAATATGCCATAGTCATTTTGTTTCCCAAGGGAGTGTTCATCACAATTCATGAGCTATCATGTTCACCATTCAAACTACTCCCCTTTTTCATCATGATGGATATAGTATAGGCCAAAGTGGCCTAACAAAAATAGCATGTAGCTAAGCAAGCAACCCTTTTATAATATATACAATTGGGCATAGACATTCCTACTACACAATAACTAGAGTTAGCATCAATATCATAGTAGCAGAAGGGGAAACATGAAGTAGATTTACATTTAGTGTCCCCTCCCCCAAAGCAAAAAACATGCAACACATGAACCTAGAAGGATGGTCTAAGGTGTCATAGATATTTGGATCCTATGACCTCTTGGATATGGGTATTAATGCGTAGGAAGTCTACCAAGTCATATTAGTAGATATGGCTGGAGATTACTATGAGGATGAGGAGAAAGATTTATTTTTCTAGAAGGTGGTAAGCATACTGTAAATATAAAAGTAGGTTCCACTTGAGCTATTGGTAGAACTCCAAAATTTCCCACATTACGTAATTATCGACACTCTAAGAAGAGGTGAAGTAACTTTATCATAGAATGGACTTCTTCCAGCCTTTGTACCTGACATCATTTTTGCACCTTTACTAGAGAGTCCACTAGAAAAACTTGTGCACAAGCCCAAAACATGATAGGAGGCAAGACTCTCCCCTACCTTGGAAGAACACACATTTGGTTGACCAATTGTTTCATAGGAAGCACAACCTATTCTTGAATATTTGATATGACCACCATAATTCAAACTGGTTACAATCAATAGAAATAAGCAATAGGTTCCAAGTTTATAGGTATGACTAAAGGATTACCCCCATCATCATAACTATAGGAATTTGAGTAAATTACATAGGAGAAACCAATAACAAAGGAAAAATAGGCCATGAGGGAGGAATTCATGTGTATAATTGACTATCAGATCAAGATGGAAGAAAAGAAGAGAAATAAAGAAGAATCATAACAACAACAAATAATGTATCAATCTAAAGAAGTTGAAGCCTCATAAAAGGCCATGGATGTATAGTAAAACATGTAAAAGTCCCAACAGATGGATATGTAGGACCAAGAAGCAACCACCACAACACAATTTTAGGAGGAGAAAGAGAAAAAAGGAAAAAGGAAGAAGCATAAAAATAAAAGCAAGATGTAACAGACTAGGCATAGTGGTAGGCAAAGGAATCTGCTAGGAAGAAGAATGGGAAACATATGAATCCCTATGATAATAGTAAGCGTAAGCATAAGCACATGCCTAGGTGTAGACACAAGCTATGTGGGAACAAGAGAAGAGTAAGAGAGAAGAATAAGAATAGAGGAAGAAAGAAGAACAAGAGAAAAAGCAAAAAGAAAAAGACTAAATAAAGAAGAAAGAGAAAGAAAAAGATGAGAGAAATAAGAAAGAAAAAGAGGAAGTAGAAGAGAAAAAGAAAAAAGAAGAGGAAGAGAAGAAAAAGAAAGAGGAAGAGGATAAGAAAATAGAGGAAGAATAAAAATGAAGCAAGAAGAGGAGGATAAAAAGGAGGAGGAAGATGATAGGAAGAAGAAACAGGAAGAAGAGGTCAAATAAAAAATGGCTAAAGACACTATGTACTAAGATAAGATGACAAAAAAGGTTGTAACATAAAAACAAGCACTACCCATAACTTAGGTAGGATCCTAGATGCCACTGGGAAGTGTTTGGATTTGGGGCATCCCCTCAGTCATTGCTTAGTGTACTACCTTTTCACTTCATCTAGCTACTATACCACATCCTGAACCTATAGCCTCAACAAACACATTGTTTGTACTCTTAGTCAAGAATGAGGCTTCACTTGATGTCTCTTGATTTCATTTAAAGAATAAATTTAAGGGTGATACACCTTTCTAAAAATTAATTCCATAAAAGGCTACCTCCCTAGAACAAGAGTGAAATTAAACAAGGGCAAAGAATGTGGATATCAGGGTTCATCTTCAAGAAATGACAAAGATGATCAAAGGTACTTTCCCAAACTTATCCTCTTGATTAATCAAGGACCAAGTGATGTCAGACTATAGAAATCTCAAGACTTTGGTCTCAGAGCTTATAAAGGATTGGTGAGCAGCATAATAACATCACGTAGTCAACATCTTGGGTCACATTTTGAAGACTAATGCCACTACTTTGATAACTTTATTAGAGGATTATCAATCCATGATTTACATTTTATCACTCCAAACCCATTAGCTCACATGAATCCTACTAAATTGGAAACACCAGCTTGACAATACACTTACTAGTTCTAGTGCATAATTTAGAGTAGCTACCATGGCCAACAAAATAATGCACAACCAAACTACCTCAGTTGATGAAATTTACCTTAGTCTCTATTAATCTTTCAATATAAAGGATAATGTGTGTGACTAACTCCTCAACTGGTATCATTACCTAAGGTGTAATGCATTTATAGGTCTTTAGGAAGAATGAAATGCAAAAAAATTGGAGTAGCTAAGTTTGAAAATTCAACTAAAGGTCAATAATACAAAGGTATAAATGAATACCACTAAGGAATTAGACCTGAAGGAACTCATTGGGTTTTATGCACCGATGTGGGTCTTGATTCACATGGTTCATGAAGTGATGCTTGATTAGGATTCATTCAAATATGACATGGCTCCATTCTGTAGTGAGTTGGCTTTGATCCTCAAAGTTTCTCTATGTAAACCACTATTAGAGATCTAAAAGAACTCACATAGTGCATAGCTACTTAGTCTAGGGCCAAAGATCCTACTAGCCAACCTTCTTCTTTATTGATGCCACTTCCTTCTAATTGAGTATTGTGTAATTCAAAATTTTTGGAAATTTTTTATAATGTTTTGAGAAAGTTTTTAAATTGGGGATGATTAGTGAGACAAGTAGGGATATGATGGTTGAAAACCCATAAAGGGAAACCACCTAGTTACACCAACCTATTGAAACACATAAAATGGTAGTAGGTTGGTACGTTACTTAGTTGAAAACCCAAAATGGTAGCTATGTAGTGCATAAGAGGTGAAAACCAAAAATGATGCCTTGAGTGATTACTATGACTCTTAATATCCCACCTAAATGGTTATCTTTTACCCTCAGTACACAATCATATGAACCTATGATTTTGTCATGAGAAGAGACAACATTTTAAATCTGATGAATTTTTGGGAGAAAAAAATGGATAAGTAAATTTTCATAAGATATTATTAAAATATTCATGTATTACATATGAAATTATCAAATATACGTATTTTTCCTATCCTCCATAAGTTGTAAAGGAATAGAAGATGAACAGTTTCCTCTCTTTGGTGCCAATTTATGAGAAGATTATGAATATTCAAGAACTGTAATGACTATATGTATGTATGTTTGTATGGAGAAGATGATGACCATTTTATTGAGATAAATATATACTTTATGGTTATGGTTACCTATCATATTTATTATGTTATTTTTTGTCTACATTATCATGTTTAATGTGTAGTTTAATCTTATCTAAAAGTTATCAGAATGCTCTACATACCTTAAGAAAACTATGGTTTAATCTTAGTTTTATCTATCTCACTATAAATCATCTCTATCATGTCTCTGCTAATTATGAATTCTCTACACAATATAACAAAACTTAGTTATCTTTATCCTTAGCATGTTTTGTTTCATCAAGAAACTCTACTAACACATAGGATGCTTCTTACTTAAATATATGTGCTTTAGTTTTTTTGTCTTATGTTTTCTAATCTTAAAAATGGAAATTCTTATAAGACCATTTTTAGTTGATACCACCTATTGTGGTGGGAATTTTATTGTAGTAGAGTGTTTTTTTGGTTGATAATTCCTATGTGTTAGGAGTTTGTTACAGATTGACTCCTTTAAGCTATGTAGATTAGAAAGAAGTGTCAACTCTCTTAATTATCTTAGAGGTAAGTTTTTATTATCTCATTCTCATTTGGCATTATTATAATGCTACTAAGAGGATTCATATTTTCATGATGTTGATTGACCTTATTTCTTTGAGTTTATGGGATAATGTTTTCTACTTTTTGTTGAAAGAAAAGTTGTTAGATTGGATACATTGATACATATTTGTGGTTAGTATATTTCTCTCTTGGTTATGGAAATATATTGTGATACTATACTTATATATATGGTAAGTAATTAGTGATTTGGCAACAATGAGTTGTAGTGTTTTCTTTTTACCTTATGAGGGTATGTAGGAGTTTTCGAGATGATAGTTATCTACTTTTCACTTGTGACTCTTTAAGGTCACTATTTTACCTAATCTTGTTATTATAGACCATGTGAGTGGTAAGTATTGAATTATATATTAATAAATATAAGTTATTTAAAATTAGTATGATATTATACACCCTTGAATTAGATTGATGTTGTTATATTTTGCATAAAGCATGTTCTTTTGAAGGGATATTTTTATGCCTTTCATTAAAAGCAAGTAGGGTATGGGGTGTGTGAAACATATTGTCAATCTAGGTGTTGAGATAAAATTTTAACTTATATTATTCTAGACGATCAAGCAAGGAGATAGAGTCTCACTTGTTAATTTTGTTTCTATCTAATTTTTGTTTTTTCTTATGTGTGAAAAGAAGAAACTAGTTAAGAAGGGTGTAGAAGAATACTTGCTAAATGTGCACATTTTAAATCTAAGTGATTTTGGATAGATCCTCTTTGGATTAGGAGGATGACCTATAAATAAATAAAAACTAAAAGAAACTTTTTTATTAGACAAGTAGATGGGTGAATTGCCTAGCATGAGCTAGATCCTAGAAGCAAAAGCTTTCTAGGAGGCTATCAATCCACCTTCTTTAATACACTTAAGTGGAAATGATAGAATAAATATATTTTCCTTAAATGAATTTAAAAATGAAATAAAATGCAAAAAATGATAGCAAATTAATTTAGAAAATTAGATGCTTTGCTAAGTTAACTGAAATGAAGCAATTAGTTTGATTATACTAATGTTGAAAATTGGTTAAGGCAAGGTTGTGGTTTAGGGTTTGGTAATTTGATAAGGTTAAAAATAATGGTTTGGTTGGTGTTGATTGAGACAATAAAATGAGAGGGATGGATAGTTGAAAAATATAAAACAACAAGTAACTAGGGTATCAAAAGTATGGGGGGGAAAAGAGGGTGAAGGTGGTAAAGGTGCAAAGAGGACAAAGGAGGTAAATGGAATTATAATGGAAAAGGTGGTAAAGGAGGTCAATGGATTAAGATGGAAATTATATTAAGGTGTAAAGTTCAAGGAAATAAAAGAAAGTACTTAAGTAAATAAATGAAAAAAAAAAAAAAAACCAAATAAGGTTACCTTGAGGCTTGTTGATGTGGTTGATGTTGTTGATGATGTGATGAAGGAATTCTGTGGCAATTTATACAAAACTTTGTTGCTTTAAATTATTTTCCTCCAATATGTGGATGAACTCAAAAATCATGACCTCCTTTAAATACCTACAACAATATTTTAATAACCAAAGACTAACTTCCAACTTCCCCTTGGTTGAAGGAGCGTGGGGGTATTTAGAGCATTTGTTGTTAAGAACTAGGCCAAAAGAGGGAATAGTAGAAGTGTGGCACCATTTCCCATGTGGTGCATGAATGATTCAAAATATGAGGGTGGTGGTATTCCCAAATTTATCATGGGTCTCCCATTTGGATTAGTGTGTCTCCCACCTTGTACATGATTCCAATTTTGAATGGGAATCATGCACATGGCCCTAAATGATGCTACAAGACATTTTACCATCCTTTATTGTCTTCATCTAAGAACTTGAAGAGATGCCTCATAAAATTTGGTACCATTTTCCATGTGGATGAGTGAATGAGTCAAAATATGATGGTGGTGGGATTCTCACCTTGATCATGGGTCTCTCATTTGGGTTAAAAAGTCAAAAATGGGTGGATATAGTGCCCATTTATTTTTTCCAAAGAACTAAAGAGGTGGGAATCCCATTTTGAAGGCCAATTTCATGCGTGAAGAAAAAATACTTGTTGAATGATGGCATTTTAAGGAAAAAATTTCCATATTTCAAGGGGGGACCCTTATGATGTTTAAATGAGGTTATCAAGTACCTTAGGAAAGGGTCTCACGTGGGGTATGATGTCTCACATCAAGCCACCTCACTTCTAATCCATGTCACTTGCCATATCACCTCCCAAATAACCTTCTATGTCACTTTCCATATCACATTCCATATCACTTTCCATTTCACTTGCCATGTCATCATGAGTAGTGATAGTGGGTCCGATAGTGAAAATTGAATAGTAATTTTGAATAGTATTTTTAAATACTATTTTTGAATAGTACTATGTGAATAGGAGAATAGTGATTTGGTTAGGTTAAGAGGGGTTGGTTAAGGGTTAATACATCATAGGGGGCATTTAGGGGGTCCTAAGGTATTTAGTCATCAAAAACTATAATTTTTTAGTTTTACAGTGTCTACATTTTGCCCCTTTTTGTTATGTGGCTTTAAATTAACAAGATACAAAACAAAATTGAATCACTTGGTCAAAGGTCAGGATGCCCTGAGTATGGGAGGAGGTATTCCCCCTCAAACTAAGATTAAATGAGGAAAGGTTGAATTAGGTGTATGTTTGATAAGTATTTGGTACAGAGGCACAATGTGGTATCATAAGGTAATTAGGTATGTGAAATGCCAATGGGTTCATAAAAGGTGACTAAGCATGATAGTCAAGATTGTGCAAAGACTAAAGTGGCCAATGTTGATAAAAATAAGGTCAGGTTCTAGATGGAAATATGATAGGGTAATCAATCCATAATGTTAGTCATAGTTGATCAGAATAATCCTATCGAGTCATCTAGACAAACTTGGTGTTATTCATAGGTATCTAGGGTAGGAAGTGCTCCTACAAAACAATACAAATAGTCTAGTTGCACATGATTTAGGGTGTAGAATATACAACATGGCAATCATAGTTGGTGTATTCAAAAAAAATAAAGCAAGGTCATCATAAAACATGTAAAGAGGTCAGGTCAAAAATGGCCAACATCAAGGTGGATGTGGGCAAGTGGGTTTGTTGGTTGAAATGGGGTGGCTGAGTAGACTCCATTGCACTAGGAAAGTGGATGCTGCTGACATAGTTCCATAGAAATAATGTCCAAAATTAACTTCAAGCCTAATGTAGTTCTTCTAAGGTAGAGAGTGATGGTTAAATTGGCTACCCCAATTTGATGTATCATTCAGTTTGGTCTGGTTGAAAGATATTGGGGAAAGGGAAGCTCCAAAGGGTAGAAAATATGGCTATCAAATAGTTTGTTGATTGGTTTGGTAGAAACGGTGGATGAGATTACCTAAGAGACAATTAGATGATTAATTTAACTATGTAAAAGGAATATATAACCATGGATAAGTAGGTTCGAGCATGAAATTTATACCACCATTTGTTAATAAAAAGGGAGAAATATGCTTTACCATGCTTTAGAAAATATGGCACTACCTAAATTACCATGGTAACCTGATAGGTTCTTTCATCACCATCAAAATAAGATGACATTTTGCATACTCTAAAAAATGTTGTTAATATGCTATGGAAGTGTATTATTTAACAATTTGAGGAATAAAAGTAGCAGAGTGGGTAAATGAGAAGTGAAGATTCAAATCCTCGACCTTAGAGAAAGTGACCTTAGAGAAAGTGGGGCCTCAAAATAAGTAATCATTTGAGGGAATTTAGAGAAAGACTCTAATGGGTTTTATAATATGGAACGAGGTGAATAATAATATTAATTAAATGAGGGAGTAGGTTGAAATAGGAAGGAAAATAAATGGTATAAATGGAAAACCAAGAGGGAAAATAGAAGAATTTACAAAGATAGATAGATTGGAGAGTTGAAATGGAAGGTGAGAGAAATAGGTCTAAAAGATACTAAGGAGGAAAATAGTTTGGTGGAAGAGGGGACTCCTATAATAGGTTACTAAGTGGAATGTGATTAAAGAGAAGGTCTATTATAGTGCATAGGAAGATATAGGTTGGGTAGGGAGAATCAAGGGAAACTATTGGTTGGGAGGTAGGTTGCATGATAGGGTATAGATAATAGCCACATGCAGGTACCCCAAATATTCCATTTGAATTTGGGTTTAGTTTTGATTCTAACATCTCTGAAAAAGGGGTTCAAAATAGGCAAGACTAGAAGAGATGGGGAAGGAATCTATATCCTAATATCTGGTGGTACTCATGCTTGCTTGTGGGTCATATGAGCTAGAAGGCATGGTTATTGTGTTATACAGTCATAGGATCATTATATATATCTCAAAATAAACTAAAATAAAATGGAATACATTAATGGGCATATCATTCTATATGTTGTGATCATATAAGCTCAAAATGGGTAGAGGGTTTAAAATGGAAAAAGGTGATAGATAGGGTGAAGGGAGTAGCTGGAGAAGGATAAAAAAGAGGATCTAGGCTCAACATGCAAAGGAATCAAAGGAAGAAAGGGATGCACTTGAAGTAATGCACCTATCCAAATTTCATGCATTAAAGTAAGAGCATGGAGGACATGAGGAATCAAACAAGGAGATGTATGTAGAAGAAATACAACTGATGACCACACTCTAAAGAGGTGGAGGTTGAATGGGAGAAAATAAAGGGGATCTAACAAGGGATGAGATGAAGGTAGACCAAGAGATGGATAAAGAGATAGGTGAAGAAAATAATGAGGTCACATATAAAGATGAAGGTGGAGAAGGATAGAAGGATCCAAGCATAGACATATATGAGGAAAAAAGAGAAGGTCAAGAAGGACAAGGAGTGTCCTCAAGCCAAGAAAAATGAAATGAAACAAAGAAAAGGGAGATGATGGTGGAGAATAATGAAAGGGAATGAGATGAAGATAAAATATTAAGATTAGGGATGATAAGAAACAAAAGGAAGTATTGTAGCATAGATATAAAACATAGATACTCACACATATGCAAAAAAAAAATACTGATATGGAAAGAGGGAAATGGGAATGTGAAAGGAAAAAATAAAGAACTAATAAGAAGAAAAGGGGAAATTATGTAAGGTTTCTCAAAGGATAAATACCTAAGTAGAAACTATTTGTGGAGGAAAAAAAGAAGACAAAAGGGATGAAAGGATGAAAATAAAGAAAATAGGAATAATGGAAAATGGGAAAGGTGAGAAGAGTGGTGAAATGATAGGGAATGGTGGTACACTTAAATAAAATGTGCAACAATAGAAGAAAAAAAAAGTTTGCAAGATGCATAGTATGATGTGGAATTGGTGAGGAAATGAGAGTGATGAAGAGGGTGTGATAAATTGCCAAGGACAAGGGGAAATGATGAAGATGGAAAAAAACAACAAAGGAGATAGGGTTTAAGGTTGGTAAAAAGTGCAGAGAGATGCAAAAAATTCAAAAATTGGGTGGGGAAATGAGACGTGAAGCATGTAAAAGGAAAGGTGTCAGGGACAACAATGAAGCAGAGTAGGTGGTGGCTTTATGGGAGATAAGAGGGGTCAATGAGGAAGGATATCAATCCTTGTGTTAAGAGAGATTGACAAGATAGAAAAGTGGTTAAAGGAGATTGACAAGTTGAAGGGAGGGAGGTGGTGAGAAGATAGGTAGAGAGGTGGAGGAAAATATTTTAGGTGAGAAGGGAAAATGAAGTAAAGGATGTGGCTGAGATAACCTCAATAAATGAGTGCTACCTACATAATCCAAAAATACCTTAGGCCAATGTAGTTCTCTCAGTAATGGGGGAAAAATGAAGAGGAATTATTAGATGATGTTAAAATACAAGGATGCTAGGAAGAATCCAATGCTTCCTTGACATAAGACACTCTAGATAAGAGGGCATTGTTAGAAATGGAAATTAACGAGAAGGAAAAAGGAAGGGAAATTAGCTGTTATTGGTTGATATACCCTTAAAAGTCAAGTAGTTCTTACATAGTCAATGGATATCAGGGTAATGTAGTTCAACTGGTGTTCAAAAATGCCACTCAAATTGGTTACCCCAATTTTATGGACCACATGGGTTATTTTGGGTTAATGGTGAAGGTTTTATAAAATAGAGGTTTTGGGTTTTGGTGAAGGTGATGGTGAAGGTGCATGGTGTAGATTGGTGAATAGTTACCATAATGATCCCATATTTAGTAGGATGAGAGACATAGATGGGCAAGGTAGGATAAATTATAAGGGAACACAATGCTAAGCACCACAAACAACCTTCAATGGAGCTAATCCAAAGAAGAGGTGCCTTTATAATGAGGTTGCACCTTATAAAATTATGTGAGGGTATAAGTATAGTGTTGGCATCTATCACTATGAGCTAAGTTTTAGGAGGTGGGTGTCTATCAAGATCTACATAGTCATGTTGGTGAAAGGTCATCATCACTATGAGCCAAGTTTTAAGGGCAATAGAAAAGTAACAACTTGCAAAGAATTTATTTGATGGATAAATAGATTATATGAGTTAGAAAATTGGAAGTGTGGTGAGTGATATAGGATGGATCATGCCTAACCTAAGAGCTGCATGGGTAGGCTAGATGCAAGGTGGCCATATCTGCATCCTATATCTTAATTCCTTGGAATTGATGACTTGGGGTTCCACTTAGAAGAGACCCTAGTATCAAGGAGCTATGTGGTCCAAGATATGGGTTATATATTTGGATCAAATGGGGGAGCTTCTAAAATGGTAAGAATTTGGGAGTTACCACCACCAACAACAATGATAATTTCAAAGTCATGATCATTATAGTGGCTCATGGTTGGAAGCCAATTTACATCAACTAGGATAAAGGTGACAATGATGAAAATGACCACCAAGCCCATAAGGACTGTAAGATGACAAAGCAAGGAAAGACATTGGATGTGGATTAGATGATAAGCACAATAAAAAGATATCATGATGGTGCATAATGGATTTATCAAGATGACCAATCAGATCATAGGCAATGTGTCTATAAAAAAAGGTAAGTAGACATGACCATTTCAAATGGGAAATTTTTTCAAAGGAATCAATGACATCATATGACCTTCCTTATTAGTGGAATGGAGAATCATGTCGATGAGGAAGAATGGTCAGGTATTATATTTAAATAATCATGATAAGGATGAGTGTTTATCATTGATTTGTTTGGTTTTGTAGATTATAAAGAGTGTAGAGAGCTACATAAGGTTGAAGATGGTAAATAATGGGAACAATGGTGAAGATAATCATCAACCCCTGTGACCCAAAATAATCAATATGGTGAATGTGTAGATCTATTAGATACTACAACATGTAGTGGTGATAATAAAAATATTGTTAGATCAAAAACAAGAGGAAAGGTATCCATAACCTAAGCTTGGCCTGAAATCTTACCTCCACAATAATGAAAAAGGTGAAAATTTCATGAAATAAGGTGTAGGGCTAGAGAACATGACCATTGACATGTCTATGGAGGGAACCCTCACTATTTAAGGGGATGTGCATTGAGGTAACAACTGATGGTACTTATGTACACAAAATAACTAGAATAGAGGGATATAATGGATATGATAGGCAAGTAGAGAGAAATACCCAAAGTAGAATATGATTCTTGTTATATGGGGATGAATGTAGAAGAGGAGGATAGAGTAAACACTTTAGCAACTATTGAGATAGGGAATGTTACCAATGTTAGTTCAGGGAGAAATCAAGTAGAAGGATGATTGAACACAAATCTAGAGTCACTAGACAATCAACCTGGTGCTTAGGTAAGAAAATAATGTATGTAGGGGCCTTAGGTGAAGTGTGGATAGTCTGATAAATTTGTATATGTCATGTGAAACCTCACACCCTAAATAAAATATTTCACAGTTTGCTTTAAGCATGTACAAAATGTGTTGGATGTCACTAGTCGAATGTTATCATGCTTAAGGTTACATGGATACTTATAAATGTTATGGTTATGTTTATGATTGGTATGGTTATGGTTTTTGTAATATTTCTTAATGTAAAATTAATGATTATTGTTATTGCAACACTAGATGGTAAAATTCTTGATGAAAACATCAACCAAACACATTGAGATAATAATAGGGCACGATGTTCTATTTTTGATAAAGATTGAAAATAGACCTGAAGTAGGATCAGCTTACTGAATATAAGCCCTTCAAATGCTATGCATGAGTGGTCGTGAGTTGATAAAAAAGGTTTTTTGATCACAGGGTGTCAATTAAGCTCTAAATCCCCTAATTTATAAATAGTCTAAAGGCAAGATGGATGATAGGTGGTGTGAAGGGTAATGGGTTATATGTATGATAACCTCATGTGAATTAGTTTTCCCCTTCTATAGGTGGCCTAAGAATGATAATAGACAAGTATATGTCATATGTTATATGTAGATTGATCAATGTGGGAATTCTACATGTGAAAGCCAATTATAGCTTCCAACTTATTATGATACTTGACATCCAATTAGAGCTTTAGATTTTGTTGTGATAATGGGTCTTTTGCTTTATTGTTATATATGGGAAGTTGATCAATGCAAGAAGCTTCTAATAAATTTATCTAATTTTGACAGAGTTAACTTAGCCATTCTTCAAGGGAGTGGTCTAGACTTATTCTATTTATTTAATTCTCTTGATAGATATCCTTCAAGGGAGTATTCTACCTTATATTTGATAATTTTTATTTTATTTTTGGGTAGGTATCCTTCGAGGAAATAGTCTACAATGCTTAAGATATTGACCCAAGTAGTATTTTTGTATCCAAATTGTTTCTAGATGCAATGTTTTTAGACATGGACAAGTCTAATTAGGCTCAAAGGTTTACCTTTATGAAGGCAAAATTTTAACACAATAAGGTTAACAATATGAAAATGTGTGGTTTTTGAGAGATAATGACCATGGGATTCTAACTTGCTAGAGATAAAAAGTATCCATGAGAACCATACTATGGGTAGAGCCATGGTACCCTTATTTAGGATTAGGATATGACTATGATGGTTAATCACATGGTTATATGTTGTAATATATTGTCCTCAAAAGGAGAGGGGAAATATGGGTGAAGGTTAAAATCTCATAATCAAAGAATAAGCTTAAGTTAGACAAAAAGAGTGAACATGATCCCTTTTTAACAAAAAAATAGACACAGATGCAAAGCATTAAAAGCCTTAGGTTCCAATTTGACTTCAAGAGAGGATAAATGATAAGATCCTGATCTATACTTATGGTTAATGATGTAGGTTCCAAGCTAATTTAAATCAAACTTTCCTCGTTTACTCTTCTCCATGTTGGTCACGTGTTGGTTTTATTTTAGCATGAGGTCTCTAATATTGAAGTCTCCTTGTTTGAGATGTTTGTTATAATCATGTTTGATATGATCTTGAAAGGTATGGAGGTGGGTAAGGGCTAATAAATTATTCTCATCAAGTAGCTCAAGATAAGATAAACAATGTAGATGATAATCTTCTTCAGAAATAAGATCTTGCAAAGATACGTAAAGAAAAGGAATTTGGACTTTAAAAGGCAAGATCTTCTACCTTTGCTTCAAAGACTAAAGAGAATGGAGTAGCACCCATAGAGGTTCAAATTATATTATAATAGGCCTATAAGGTGAATGAGATGTGAAAATTCCAATCCCAACCTGAAGCACTGATAACTTTGGTTAGTATTTTGTTAAGGATTTTATTAGAGGCTTTGACCTGTCCATTTGCTTATGGTCAGTAAGGTGAAGAAAAACTTAAATCGATGTTAAATCACATAAACCTTATAATTTATTATTTTTGAAGGATTTTCTATTATTAGTGATGATCTTATAAGAAACACTAAAGTGACAGAGTATATGATGGTTGATAAAGTCAACAATCTCATTCACTTTGATCAAGATAAGAGGAATAGCTTCCACCCACTTGGTGAAGTATTCAGTGGTTATGATGATGGAGCTATGCCACTATGAATAATGAGGGCTTATTTACTCAATGATATCAAGCCCCAATTGTGAGAAAGGCCAAAAGTCCTTAGATACTTGGAGACCATTAGCTGGTGCATGATGCAAATTAGTATGGTATTGACATTTGGTGAATAGTATGATGGCATGGTCAATGGTATGGGGTGGTCATCCTTAGGAGGAGTGAGGAAAAGTGGTGAAAAAATTTAATATTTGAGTGAATCAAAATCCTTTTTAAAATCACTATTCTATTTGAAAGACACATCCTTATTCAGAAGGGGGTGAAAAGGTTGGCACTAGTTTAAAAGTTTGGAAATAAAATGGTAAATGGATTAAAGTTTTCCCTATAGGCTATGGAGCTACTTAAGGTTGGTTGGAGGAGGCATGTCCAAAATTTCTCTAAATTTAGTATTTTCTAATTCAATTCTATGAAGAGAGATGATAAAGCGAAGAAACTTTCCTAAAAGGACCCCAAAAATGCATTTTTGGGGATTAAGGTGAACATGATAATGGTGAGACATTCAAATATGATCATAATAATGGACAAGTGATATTTTTATAGTTTGGATTTCTTAAGAAGGTCATCCATATAGTCTTATAAAATCATCCATGGAAGATATAAGTCATAACACATTAGTAGGTTTCCCCAATGTTCTTTAACCTAAAAGGTATGACTCTAGCAAAAAGTTCCTTAAGGGGTGGAAAACATAGTTTTGTGCTGATCTTCAAGAGTAATCAAGATTTGATTATAACCCAAAAACCTATCCATGAGAGATTAAATCTCATGACTAGCTTTAAGATCAACAAGCTAGTCAATACTAGGTAGAGGAAAGTCATCCTTGGGACAGGTGAGGTTATGATCATAAAAGTCCATGTAAATGCATAGACCCCTAGTGACTTTGGTGATAGGTATGATATTCAAGACCCATTAGGGGTAGTCACTAGGTTGATTAAAGTTTAAAAATAGGAGACATTGAATCTATTCTTTGATGAGAAGGGATATGTGATGATATATGCATCTAAGTTTCTATTTAATAGGCTTGGCATCATGATGAGTGACTATGTTATGGATATCAATGGTGGGATCAACCATAGGAATATCACTGTAAGACCAAGTTAATGTTATGTCATGGTCTTGAAGGAAAGAGGAGAAGTCCCAAAGTTCCTCAACATTCAATGATTGGCCCAATTTGACAATCTGGAGGTTATCTAGAGTGCCCAAATTGATATATGTGGTGGATTCATTTGACATGGTCAAAGCCTCAAGAAGAAGGGATTAATGGATAGAAGAATCCCCACACTAAGGTAGGTAAGAATGGAATCACCATCTTGATGTTGGATGTTTTTGATGGTAGGAGAATCATTATCTACAATTTTAGGGTGTATGAGCAGAAGGACTTTGGTTTGGCCACCCTTCTGGTAGATGAGATGGCCCAAAATAATGTTATTGAATAGAAAAAAAATTAGGGGGATGATTTCAAGATATTCAGGTAGGGAAAGTGGTTGGGTTGGTGAGGATGAGATATCTTCCTCCATGGTGGTAATGGGTTTGGGTGAATTGGTGGGTTCTTCAGGTGGTTCATACCCAAGGCTAAATGACTCATAAGGTTTTAGAGTTTTGATATGGGATAACTCATGAGGCCCTTGTTCATAGTGACCAAGGCCAAATCCTTTCTAAGCACATATATGAATATATAAGTTAGAGAACTTTGGTTTATTAAGATAAGAAAAGTTAGAGGTAAATGGTTGGATAGATGAAGTAGTAGTAGGGGTTAGAAGTGGCTGATCAAGTCCCCCATAAATGAAATTTATTTGATGGTTAGGAATCCCAAACGGGATGATGGTTCTAATGTTAGGGTCGTAGGAAGGGTCGTGTCTGAGATTCCCATATTATTGAGGAGTAGAAAAGGCATCTAAGGCTAAGATTCTATATTCCCCAAGGGAAAGACATTGTAATGTGGTTGCCATGGGGTTCTCTACGTGAATCTGGGAAGAAGGGATAGACAAATTAGTAAAATCTTCATCAACATTTGGTGTGAAAGTGTCACAGGTTTTGGTTGGTGTGTTTATGTCATTAGTAGATGGTTTTGAGGTAGATAAAGGAGGAAGAAGGACATCATTGGGCCAATATGTCATATTTCATAATGTGAAAGGACTAGGGTCTACCTGGATAGTCACAACTTGCCCTTCATGCTCAAATTTGACACATCAATGTAAGGTGGAAGGGACACAACTCATGGCATGAATCTAAGAGCACCCAAGTAAAACATTGTATTCGAATTATCCTTCTACAACATAAAAAAGTTCAAGAATCATATGGGGGCCTACATAGATATGGTGGACAACTGTGCCTAAGGTAGTATCCATGGTATCATTAAAAGAGAGAAGGACTGATGTGCTTTCAGACATGATCTTCATGAGTAAGTGTAGCTAGTCATAGGCATGAGAGGATATAATATTGATATTGGCTCCTCCATCAATAATCATCATTTTGATGTAGGTTTGATTAATGTATGTTGTAATGAAGAGGAGGGATTGAGATATTCCAAATGAATAGAAGATAGTTTTGAATTTTTGAAGGTGACAAGGTTTGATATTCGAAGGGCACCAATAAAGGTAGATAAAGGTTGAGGGTCATTGGGTTGGACCTAAATGGATTACAAGGCTTATATGAGTGCTTGGTGGTGATGGGGAGAGGTAGCTACTAAATCATACAAGCTCATTTTTATTGGAGTTTGGTGAAGCTACTTAAGGATAGCTATTTAGATGGATATTGCATATGGGTTAGGGTATGGAGGGTTAGATGGGAAGGCACCTATGATAGACACCATAGGTTTGCTTGATGATGGATATGGTTAGGTATTATTGGCTTGGGAGTTTGGAGAGGGATAATTCTAAGGAATGGATACCTTAGCCTTTCCTTTATCCTTATGTTATGATATTGTTGCCACATTGGTTATATGGATAATAGGAGAGGTTGAGGTAGTGGAGTTTTCTGACTCTCCTTTATTTGTAGGTGAAGGTAGAGGATTGGGTAGGTGTTGGGTAGGTATGGTTTTTATTTGGGTTGGTAGGGGTGGCATAAGAGGTTCATCTATTAATAGATAATCCTCATCATAGATTTGATGGATAAGAATTTAGAGAGATTTATAGTTCTTTATGTCATGGCCAAGTGTTTTATGATATAGGAAAATTAAATTGTCATTGAACCATGATGATTTAGGACGTGAAGGGTCAAATGGTTTTATGGGTAGTAAGGCTAAGGAAGAGGTTCACAACAACCTTTATAGAATTTTTGAATAGGACTCAGCTAAAGGTGGTAAATATTTAGTGGTTTTTTATTTGGGTGCTGAGGTAAAAGGTTGTTTGGATGTGGATTTAGTGATACTTGCTTAGGTAAGGTAGTGCACTTTGATGGTTTTGGTTTAGGCAAGATGGTTGATGAAATGGAGGCAGAGAATGGTAAGATAGGTAACTTAGGAATCATTAGTGTAGTGAGGAGAGGTTCATATGAAATCAAGTATGAAGTTGTGACCAAAAAAAGTGGTGGGGTTTTGGTAAAAATAATGGGCTTTATGCTCAAGGTAGAGGGATGAGGACCCAAAATGGAGGGCAAGTTTTAGGGAGGTAAAATTTAGGCTTTTAGGCTTTTTGGTAGTTTTGCCTCTTTGGTTATTTTTATTTTTGATTTTGAAGGGGGTTTGGTTACTTGTATCTTATTTTTAATAGTTAAATCCTTAGGTGGAGGAGAAATAATGGTTCCTTTACCTTTGTCTTGGTGACAAAAAGTTCTAAAATTAGAGGATGAGTAGATGAAGTTATCTTCTCTTGTGAGCTAGCTTCCAAAAAGGGAGTGGATGGTTCTATGATAGGGGAGGTAGGTGTGGTAGCCTCCAATGGAGGTGTGGATATGGTGGTTCCCTTTGTTTAGGTGTCTAAAAGAATAAAATGTAGTTTTTCCCCTTCAATTAGGGGGACGGGGAAAGAGGTAGTTGAGGTGATATTTTCTTCAACAACGGGTTCATTAGTAACCACATTAATAGTATGTGCCTCATGGGAAGGTTCTAGTTTATCTTCATAATAAGGGGTAGAAGGAGCATGATTAGGAAAATGCTTATGGAATATGTCAAGGACTTGGTTCAGTGGTGCATTGGGATTGTCCAATGTAAGCTTCTGCTTGTTAATGAGGGATTAGACAAGGTATTTGAAGGTGTTTCACCTATTTATGTCATGTCCTAAGACTTGATGAAAGGTGAAATGGTCATTCTCATTATACCAACTTGGTATATGGAGAGAAACATCAAAATATTAGAGTGGTTTAATTGGTGGAAGTTGGATGATATTGGCTTTTAGTAACTTTTTCAAAATAGAAGGATAGGGCTCTCCAAGTAGAGTTAATTTCTTATGATTATTCCAAGTTTGGTTCCTTTGGTTTTGGTTTGAATAATTAGAGGAGTCATAGGTTTGGTTCCTTGGGTTCTATTGGTTGGTAGATGGCGGTGGTGCATCCTTGAGGATAATGGCATTAGTGGTTGCTTTATTTTTATTATTGGGATTGGTTTGGTTGTTTGGTTTGGAAGAAAAGGGATAATTGGGTTTTTAAGTTGAGATTTGTCTCTTTAATTGTAACCTTCATTCATCAATGGCTATGTTCTCTAGTTTGAGAGTCATGGTAAAAGATTCATCAAAGGTCTGAAAGCTTTGGACACACAATGTGGATGAAATATGTTCTACACATGCTTGAGAGAAGAGCTCTATAATCTCAAGTTGAGGCAATGAAAAATAAATTTGGTTGATTAGGATCCTCCAACGAGCCATAAAATTGGTAATAGATTCATCTTTGAATTGCCGAATGGAGTAGAGGTCGGTAATAGAAACTTTCTTGGATATATTGATTGAAAAGTGATCCAAGAAGTTTTAGGATAATTAAGTTAAAGAGAGGATGAAATGTTTAGGTACTATGCCAATCCAATGCTAGTCTAGATAATGACATAGGAAAGGTATGGAGGAGAAGAGTGACATTATGAGAAATCAAGTAGCATGAATGCCTAAATGCTCTTCAAAGTTTTTGAGGATCTTCTTTACTATTAAACTTGGTAAATTTTGGAAGTTCCCACTAAGTCAAATAATGGTTGATGGGGACTGAAGGGTGAATAGGCTCATTGAGAATTTGATCATAAGATAAAATATTATGGGCTCAAAGATGGATGACTCAAGGGTAGTCACCTTGCCCATGATTAAGTTCATTAAGTTTGCTTGAGATTGTTGGGATGTGTAGTCATATGGTATATTTTATTGAGGTTGGGCAATGTATGAATAACTAGTAGATGGTTAAGATGACTCCATGTATTGGTATATGGTCTTTTGAGGTTGGGTGGAAGGTATATATTGGTATGTGGATTTTAATGGTTGGATAGAGGTGGGTGATTAGATATCAATCATATTTCCTTATGGGTTATGAAGATAGCAACTAAAGCTTACATGTTGGGTTGGAGTGGTGGTTGGGTTAGTGGTTGATGGAAGGGTGGTGACTCTTGTGATGATTGGTAGTAACATGGAGGGTATGGACATCATAAGGCTTAGAAGTGGAGTAGTTTTTGATGGATTGGAGGTAACTATAAGAAGATGGGTAGCGCTAGAGGTAGGCATTCCTATTATGGGGGAGTGATTAATAAGAGGTATAGGATAGTGGTAGTTTGAGTTGGTGGGTTAGTTTAAATGGAGTTGTTGGTTGATGATAACATTTGGGAAACTAAAGGTTGAGTATTTCTCATGGTAGTGGAGGTATTCCCCATGAGGTGGAGAGGCATGTCATAAGGTGGATCTGTGAGTGGGATCAAAACTGGGATTTGGTAAGATGTGGTTCTTAGGTAGCATTGTAAAAATATATGCTTATTGTTTAGGAAAGTGAGAAAATACACATCTATTAGGACTACCTGATTAGGACTTATCAAAGAGTGAGGGTAGTCTATGGGTTAAAAAATGTGTTTTATGGATGAAGAGGTAGAAGTTGGTGATGATTGATTTGGTGGTGGGTTTTTTTCCTCAAGATCTTTTTGTTGTTGATGAGTGAGAACCATATGAGAAGATAGAAAAAAGATTATATGTTCTCACACATAAAACAAATAGAATAAAAATAATCAAGGAAAATAATGCATTCACTAAGAGTGCATTAAATCTTAGGATTTTTTAATCTCTCTTTTGGCTTATGCCTTAGAAAAGTGTGAAGAGGAAATTGGCTTAAATAGGTCTTAAAGAAGGTAGTCTATGTTTGGTTTCAGGTTATCTTTTGAAATTCAATAGAATTATATATTTATTTAAGTACATGTCTTGGTAATTGGGTATTTCTCTCCTCACATCACAATCTCATAGCCAGTTTAGGTGCTTAACTAATATGTACCAATTTCCATAGTTTATACTCAATCAGAGAACTGAGTTAGTTATTCCCTTGATGATTAAATCTAAGTAAGATAACTAGAAAAGGGTAAGGTGATCCACTAGGTGATGAAATCATAGTTGAGCCTTTTATCAAGTGTGTTTTGATATTTTTTGTGTAATTGGTTTGGTTTGTGTAACATTTGTGAACTACGACTAATTTATAATGCTTTTAATTAAACTAGGTGAGCTAAAATCAAGCAAGTAGTCAATGGATGCACTTAATTTTAACCATAATATTTTTTATTGATTTATATAAATTAAGATAAGAACAACTAAAATAAACCTAAATTAAAAATGAAAATTCAATCCTAATATTAGGATGAATGTTCTTTTCTTTCTTTTTAGAAATGCAATAAAATTTAATTTTCTAAAAAATGCAACTAAAACTTTTTTTTCCTTTTTTGGTAAATAAAGAAGATTAATTTTATAAGAATCGAACTAAATTAATTTCAATAATACAATTGTAAATGTCTTAAAACATATAATAACCCAAGAAAACTCAAGGGTCCCAACAGGCGTGCCAAAATGTTTCTATCTAATTTTGTTTTTTCTTAAGTGTGAAAAAAGGAACTAGTTAAGAAAGGTGTGGAAGAATACCTATTGAATGTGTGTGCATTGAATATAAGTGATTATAAAGATATCCTTTTTTTCTTGAGATGATGATATGAAAATAGAAAAACACTAAAATAAACTTATTTGTTAGATAAGTAGATGGGTGGATTTCTGAGCATGAGCTAGATCCTAGAAGCAAAAGCTTTCTAGGAGGTTGTCAATCCACCTTATTTAAAACACTTAAGTGGAAATGATAAAATAAATATATTTTCCTTAAATTAATATAAAAATAATAGCAAATATATCAAATGAAATCAAATTAATTAAAAAATTTAGATGCTTTGCTAAGTTAACTAAAATGAAGCAACTAGTTTGATCATACTAATGTTGAAAATTGGTTAAGGCAAGGTTGTAGTTCTGGGTTTGGTAATTTGATAAGTGTAAAAATAATGGTTTGGTTGGGGTTTATTTATATCATAAAATGAGAGGGATATATAAATGAAAAATTAAAATATTAATTAACTAGGGTATCAAAAGGATGAGGAGGCAAAGAGGGTGAAGGTGGCAAAGGTACAAAGAGGGTAACGAAGGTAAATGGAATTATAATGACAAAGGTGGTAAAGGAGGTCAATGGATTAAGATGGAAAGTGTATTAAGGGGTGTAGGTAAAGGTAATAAAATTAAGGACTTGATGAAATAACTAAAATAAAAAATAAAATAAATAAGGTTACTTTGAGGCTTGTTGATGTGGTTGATGTTGTTGATGATGTAATGAAGGAATCATGTGGAAATTTTTGTAGAGATTTTTTGCTTTGAATTATTTTACTCCAAGATGTGGATGACCTCTAAAATTATTACCTCCTTCAAATACTTGCAACAAGATGTTAATAACCAAAGACTAACTTCCAACTTCCCCTTGGGTGAAGGAGAGGGGGTATTTATAGCATTTATTGTCAAGAACCATTCCAAAAGAGGAAATAGTAGAAGTATAATGACATTTCCCATGTGGTGAATTAATGAGTCAAAATATTAGGGTGATGGTATCCCACATTGATCATAGGTCTCCCATTTGGGTTGGTGTGTCTCCCACATTGTACATGGGCCTAAATGAGGCTAAAATACTTTTCATGACCCTTTCTTGTCTTCATCCAAGCACTTAAAGAGATTCCCAACAAAATATGGCACAATTTTCTATGTCGGTGCATGATTGAGTCAAAAAATGAGGGTGGTGGGACTCCCACCTTGATCATGGGTCTCCCATTTGGATTAAATAGTCAAAAATGGGTGGATATAGTGCCCTTTGTTTTTTCCAAAACATTAAAGAGTTGGGCATCCCATTTTAAAGGTCACTTTCATGTGTGAAGATAAAATACATGTTGAATGATGGCCTCTTAAGGGTAAACTCACCGTATTTCAAGGGGGGACCCTTGTGATGCTTAAATGAGTTCATCAAGCACCTTAGGAAAGGGTTTCAAGTGGGGTATGGTGTCCCACATCAATCCACCTCACTTCTAATCCATGTCACTTTCCATATCACCTTCTAAATCACATTACATGTCACTTACCATGTCACTTACCATGCCATCATGAATAGTGATAGTGCATCCCATAGTGAATAGTGATAATGCATCCCATAATGAATAGTAATTATGAATAGTATTCTCAAATACTATTTTTAAATAGTACTATGTGAATAGGAGAATAGTGATTTGGTTAGGTTAAGAGGGGTTGGTTAAGGGTTAAGAAGGTTTAGGGGGTTTTTAATGGGTCTTGAGGCATTTAATCATCAAAAACTATAATTGTGCAATTTTCTAGTGTCTACATCTTTATAAGGTTGAAAGGACTATGATCCTTAACCTATGTATGTTATGTAAATTTTAACATTATTTCCTCTTAACCATGAATATGAAACTATAGGTTAAGTTGTGAATATGATACTATTTATGTTTGGCTTGTGCCAACTTACTAAAATTATGGACTAATTATATGATTTATATTTTATGTTGATACATATAGAATTATTTGGCATGTATTATTAATTTCTATGGTCTATTAGCATGTATTTGTGGTTCATTGAAATTTTTACACATTTTGGAGATCACTAGGTCATGGAGACCTAAGGGAAGAGTGCTAAAATAGGATACATGAGTACTAAGTGATAGTAGTGGATCCTACTTAGTGTCACATTTACTTGGTAGTTACTAAGTTTGGATCTGATAGATGGACTTTTCAAATCTAAAAATGACAGATGAACATGTTAAATTTAGGCATATAGCCATACACATGTATACGGTGGAATGTTTATTCCTTTATTACACTGAGAGGTGTAACCTACAATGGCAATTAGGAGTGTAATGGTGTGAGTGCATAAATTTTATTTTTTTGAACTGACATAAAAAAATAAATTATTAAAAAAATATATAACCATCTGACAATTACTTTGAAAGGAGGAATTGTTTAAAAATAAATATAAATACACACACACACACACACACACACACACACACACACACACACACACACACACACACACATGCACGCACACGCACACACACGCACACACACACACGCACGCACGCACACACACACACACACACACACACACACACACACACACACACACACACACACACACACACACACACACACACACACACACACACACACACACACACACACACACACACACACACACATAACATTCCAAAAAAATATAAACACATTGCATTGCAACCAGATTTTTTTATTGCTCCAGTGAAATATTTTTCCATCGTGAATTTTACATTTGAATTTCTAAGGTCCCATTATTCCATCCAAACTATTGTTTTAACTTCATTGCAAGGAAGAGGTATGTTTTAAAAATATCTTATTTATAAATTTCAGTTGAAATTTTGCTACAATTTTTTTTATCCACCTATTAACTTTTATTTTCACAAACTTAAATAATTACATAGTTACCCCTATAAAAAAAACATAATATTAACACTTCAAATAAATGATTATTAACATTTTGACACACTATGAGTCGTTTAATAAATTAGTGAAAATAGATAATAACCATTAATTGTTGGGTCATTTATAGGACATTATTAATAGATAATTTAATATGTTTATTTTTTATCTATAATTTTAAATGTTTATAAAAAATTCTTTACTACATATTTAAGATATCTTAGATATGGTATTTAGGCAAAAAGATAAATTTTTAAACATTTATTGTTGGATATGCCATTATTAATAGATAATTTAATATGTTTATTTTTTATCTCATATTTTTTATTTATAATTTAATATGTTTATAAACATTTGTTTACTACATATTTAAGATATATTAGATATGGTATTTAGGCCAATAGATCATTTTTTTAGAGATATCTGAATATATCTATGGATGCTTAGAGATACCTATGATAAATAATTATATCATGCACTATATTATAGCTATATACATTTTTTGATAGTATATAATAATGAAGTAAATAGTAATTTGTTTAAATTAAATTATTTTAAATGTTAATAGGAAAATAGAATTATAGATGATTTTATTTAAATTAGTTTAAATGTTAATATTTTATTTAAAAAAATATTATAATTACATTTAGTTCAAATAAAATTTAAAATATAAAACAATATTATAGAAAATTTTATTTATATGATATTTATTATGAGATGTGTTTTGTTAATTTTTATTAATAGTATATTATTATTAATTTTTTGTATTTATAAAAAAAGGTTAATAGTAGTTTAATTTTTTTTTTAAAATAGATGGAATATTTTATACTTATTTTTATAGGTATGGCACATCCATGATTAAATTTTGAAATTGAAGAGTAGAGAATAGAACATAGAAAAGAATATGATTGACAGTAACATGAAAAAATAATAGAACAACAAAAATAACAATGTAATGAGAATGAAAGAAAAAGATGTGTAAAATGTAGGACAAAAATGCCAGTTCATGAATTGGAAGTAGAAATGAGAGAACATGCCCAAGAAATGATGTCATATCAAGCATGAACATCTAAATATGTTCAACATAAATTAAGAAGAAGAATGCAAAGAGAAATGCATTCCAATCAATTAATATAAGAAGAAATAAGTCAAGTAGAAGAATGTAATCATGAAACAGCTCAAAGACATCATCGAATGCATGTTAATGTTGATGCTAACATTGAAGAAGTGAATTCAATGACCATATAATGTGTGTTATAAATTCCAAATAATATAAAATGAAATGAAATGGATGATTTTTTTTAAAATAATATATAAAATACACATGATAATAGTGGAAATATAGAGGTAGATATAAAGACATTACAAATGATTTTTTGCCATCATCTAGAAAAATTGGCTTCACCAAGTATGTGTCATATTTTTCAAGAAAGTTACCCTAGCATAAATATCTCTTGAGCACCTAAAGGTATTATTTCCATAGACATCGACAAAAAAATATATCATCAATTTTTAGCATCGAACAATATGGATCCTAGTCCATAACCACTTAAACTTGCATGCTTAACCCAAGTAGAAGAGATTTTGATAGCACTAGTCAATACAATCCTTCAAATCACACATGAAACTTGAGGTAAATATAAATATAAAGGACATAAAATCAGTTTTTCATAAGAAGTGAAATAAATTGCTAAGGTTTTACCACATCAGATAAATGAATTATCGATCATTATTATTTGAAGAAGGGATCAATGTGGAATGAATGACACTTTTATAGTTAATAGAGAGAGTATATAGGTCACTAAAATATAAAATAGAACATGACAAGTTCTATATAGATGTTCAGATTGATAAAAATGCACTTATCAAACTTCCACCTAATTTTGAGAAAAATATCTTTAACCAACTAAACTCTATACATATGGATTTTCATTCAGATGTGAATGAATATGTGTTTCAAGGTCTGATGATGTAAATATTATCAATCACACAAATTCATTGGATATGTATAATTAAGTGACACGTTGCATAAAATTAGAACACCAACAATTTTCTTCACATTGAGTGCAATTGATATGTATTGGCCTAATCTGCATGCATTAATGGTAGGAACACCACCAACCAATCCCCAAGAATCACAAAAATGGCATCAACAAAATATTATTGACTATCCTCATATCATGGCATATTATATGCACTTGTGACATATAATTTTTTTAAAAGAGATACTACAAAAAGGAATAAGTAGTTAAAAATAGGAAAACAACTTTCCAAATAGAAAGTTGAGAAAGAGAGACTCAAGTCCTTAGAATTACAATAATGTTACATGTTTAATATCACATATATTATACTTATTTTCAAATTTTGATGTATATGAAATTATTTTATTTAATTATCATTGAATGTGATATATATTTCTTATTTGGATGAATATGAAATGATGCATTAATTGGTAGTTATTGCTAAATGTTCATGCTACACCTACAAGTACTACTAGCATAGATATCTTAAATACATTTATCTAAAATATGTTGAGAGATATCAATCTTAAGGTGACTATCTAACCTAAATCACAATATAGGCACTTTGAGATTGATATCTCTTGAGGTATTTTAGATAAATGTATTTAATATATCAATGCTAGTTTGGTATACATTAAGAATGTAGTATTTTCAGTTCCTATTCATCATCATATTTGTTAGGAGCTCCATGGAGTAGTGATATTATTGACATGTTATACTTATCAGGAGCTACACATAGTAGTGATAGTATTAACTTATACATATTATTCTTGCATAAATACTTTTCTCCAGAATGAGTAAAACACTCTTTAGGTTATAAATATGTGTAGAGGAGCCAGAAGATTTTATGAAACTTTCCCCGGTCATTTTTTTTAGTTTGTATGATGATCTTACGTACTTTTTGAAAGGTAGTGAAAATTTCACTGAGATATGTTTATAGGCTTCTCTTGATATTTCTAGACCCTGGGGTAGTTATGACAAGATCATTCAAAGTAAGTGGCACTCATAAACCTTGTTTTCATAGTAGTGAGATGTCACAGAGTAGGGTCTTATGGGACCAATAATATTGAAAGAATGTAAAATGAAGGAACTATGATGATATCTATAGGTAATTTATTATTTATTGATTAATTTTATATTATATATCATGTTTTTTATTTGATAAATAATGTTTTTAATTCAAAATTTATATTCTATAAGAGTCATCTGAGATTATGACTAGTTTAATGGGGTAAGGATGTTACATCTTGATTCCTTGCTAAGCAAACTATTGACTATCTCTGGATATTTATAATTGATAGATCTACTCTGGTTATATTTAGACTAAGCTTTGAGATATATGATTTTATGGGATAATTGGATATTTCTTATGTTACATGATCATCTTTCTATGAGTTAATTTTAAATATATGTTTACTTTACGATCATGTTGATTTGTCATTTTATTTATATTTTATGTTGAATGAATATAATGATGGTTATGGTCTAACTACCTTTTTTTTTGTGAGGTTGATGTAAGATAACCCAATTCTCAGAGTGTGTCAAAGGGAGAGCATTATTAGAGAGGGTGATGTAAATCAAGACATTGGAGGATGACAAAGAAATCAATCGGTACCCTATGAATAGTACTTTTGAATAGTATTTTCAAATACTATTTTTGAATAGTACTATGTGATGATTTGGTTAGGTTAAAAGGGGCTAGTTAAGATTTAATAAGGTTTAGGGGGTCGTAAATCATTTAATCATCAAAAACTATAAGTGTGAATTTTTTTAGTGTCTACACCTTTATAATGTTGAAAGGACTATGATCCTTGACCTATGTATGTTATGTTAATTTTAACATTATTTCCTCTTAACTATGAGTATAACACTATAGCATAAGTTGTGAATATGATACTAGTTATGTTTGGCTTGTGCCAACTTAATATAAATATGGACTAATTATATGATTTCTCTTGTATGTTGATACATCTAGAATTATTCAACATGTATTATTTCTTTCTATGATCTATTCACATGTATTTTTGGTTCATTGAAATTTTTACACATTTTGGAGATCACTAGGTCATGGAGAACTAAGAGAAGAGTGTTGAATTAGGATACATGAGTACTAAGTGATAGCAGTGGATCTTACTTAGTGTCACATTTGCTTGGTAGTTACTGAGTTTAGATCTAATAGATGGAAGATTTAAATCTATAAAATGATAGATAAAAATTTCAAATTTGGGTGTATATCCATACACATGTATAAAGTGAAAAGTTTATTCCTTTATTTGATATACATTAAGAATGTAGTATTTTTAGTTCCTACTCATCATCATATTTTTTAGGAGCTCCGTGTAGTAGTGATAGTATTGACATGTTATACTTTTTAGGAGATACATAGAGTAGCGATAGTATTAACTTATATAAATTATTCTTGCCTAAATACTTTTATCTGGAATAATAAAAATACTCTTTAAGTTATAAATATGTGCAAAATGGCTAGAATATTTTTGAAATTCTCCCTAGTAATTTATTTTAGTTTTTATGATGATCTTATGTACTTTTTGGAAGGTAGTAAAACTTTCACTGAGATATGTTTATAGGCTTTTCTTGTTAGTTATAGACCCTAAGGTGGTCATGAAAATAACATTCAAAGTAAGTGACACTCACAAACCTTGTTTGCATAGTAGTGAGATGTCACAGAGTAGGGTCTTGTGGGACCAATACTCTTGAAAGAGTGTAAAGTGAAGGAATTACGATGATTTCTAAAGGTAATTTCCTATTTATTACTTAATTTGATATCATATATCATGTTTTTTATTTTATAAATAATGTTGTTAATTTAGAATTTATATTTGATAAGTCATCTAAGATGATGACTAGCTTTATGGGATAAAGATGTTACATCCTGATTCCTTGCTACATAAACTATTGACTATCTCTAGATATTTATAATTGATACATCTAATTTGGTTATATTTAGACTAATATTTGAGATATATGATGTAATGGGACAATAGGATATTGATTATGTTACATGATCATCTTGATATGAGTTAATTGTAAATATATGTTTACTTTATGATAATATTGATTTGTCATTTTAGTTATATTTTATGTTGAATGAATATAATGATTGTTATGGTCTAACTACCTTGTTTTTTATGAGATTGATGTAAGAGAACCCATCCCTTAGAGTGTGTCAGAGGGAGAACATTATTAGAGAGGGTGATGTAGATCAATACATTGGAGGATGACAAAGAAATCAATTGATACCCTACACACACTACTATAGTTAGTACATGGTAGAATGCATTAAAAGTGGTTAGCATAGTGTGTGTGATGTTGTGTGTAATAGATATTTTTTTTCTAATGATTTGATATCATTAACATGTTTTTGATAATTGGTGCATTTAAATAATAATTTTAGACATGTTTACTAGCTTAGTTAGTGGTTCTGTGGAAATTATCTTATGTGACTTTTAAGTATGTCCATTTATGTTGGTAGTGCATGATTGGCTTTTGGAGATGCTAACTTTATATATATATATATATATATATATATATATATATATATAAGAAAGGAGATAAAAACAAATGAGAGGAAATCATCAAAAATGATGCTACGAAATAATAAGATTAAAGAAAAATATATATTAATAAAATAACGAGGAAAGGAAAAAGTAAGAATTAACAAAAAAACATGAAAAATACTTAAAGCAAGAGGACTATGTCCTTTTTAACCTATGTGGTTATGGAAGGGAATATAATAAGTGTTTTGGCATATGAAAGGGGGTAGCAAAGGGAGAAAATTTATAACATATAGAGGAAAATGAGAAAGGCAAACGATGCAATCAAATAAAGAGAAATTCTACCTAGGAAAAGTACTTAAATTTTATGTATTTGTGAAATGAATACATGTGTGTGTTTATATGTGCATATGAATTCCTTATATGTTGGTGGTATGTCTTTTCCTATATGTATGAATCCTTATATTTTGATTATATACATATGGAATGTATAATAGTAAATTTAATGTTATAGCATCCTTGTACATTTTAACCTCGACTAAAATTTATAATGACCATATTACAAACCAATTATACAACTATCCAATTGTGAATAAGTATAGACCATCGTGCTTGTGAAATATACTTAGTAGAGAGTAAGGTGTGAAAGTGATAGCCAAGATTATAGAAGCGTGAGTGTTAGTTAAAAATTGAACAAGGAAAACAATTTTTAAAATAGGTCAAAATAATTTCTTGGAGACCTTTTCATGTTTTGGTCATTTCTATAGTATATCTATAATATTGAATATACTAGTCAAAATTACATAAATATACAAATATAATATAATTATTTCAAAATAATATGTTTTAGTAATTAGATACACCATAACATATTTTAGGTTATTTGATTTGTGTAATATCTAGACATATTCTATACAATGAAGTATCTATAAGAGAATACAATTAAATAAATTTATTGTAGGGAGCTAACGAATAATTATTATCGATTTACCAACCTAGATTTTCTTATAGTATATCTATAATATAGTAATATCATGTAACATTAGTAACATTTATATTTATTGAGATCTTTTCATAATTTCTTATAGATTTTATGCATGATGCCACTATTGGGAACTAGAATTAATAATGAGAGTTGTGTAGAAGAACCACATCTGATGTCTTTTAAGACATTTTAAATAAAACACTGACCATTAATAGAGTACATGCCATTACTAGAATATAGGCCACAAAGAGAGACTAGCTAACGGACTAGTTTTCCCAAGTAATAATAAATATATTATAACTATAGGTGACTTATCCATACCTTCTGAGCAAATTTGACAATATCCCTTATAAATAAAATAAAACCATTGGTCTTTATTAGGCATTATAGAGGCCATGGTTGGGCAATTCTATTTCTAACCATAGAATGACTTAGTGTAAAAAATGAAATGACTTAATAACTACATCGATCTAGCATGTCATGAAATCTTTAAGGTATACAAAACTAACAATCTATCATTTGTGAATATACTTCACTTAAATATCAATGTTTCATTTTATATGGAAAACTACTTAGTGGATAATGATATTAATGTATTAAATAAAACCAGTTGCATGTTAATATATTAAATAGAAAAAATTGATGACCTTAGTATTAAGTCGATGTATATTTTTATACAACAATGATATATAGTATGTATATATAGGTATATGCAGTAACAATACTAAAATACATTGATTAGCCATGTCCTTTAAAGATATTAAGCTACACCCATGTATTATATATAGTGATATATTTTTGCTTATAAGTACAAATTAGATAACTTAAATATATAGGGATTTCATTCGATTCTTAAACTTATAATACTTTAGTACTATCGGGTTAGTATATTTTCACACTAGCTTAGTGTAACACTAGATTAGCCATGCTAGAACATATATATATTGGTTTAATAGATATAAAGCCATGTCTAGTCTAACGATTTTAACCTTGTTTATATTATATATGAATTTTTAGATTATAAGTGCAAATAAAGATTTAGTTTTCATTGGGGTCAAAGGTTTTTCTTTGAATTCCTATGCATGAAGTCAAGTGAGAACTAATGATACATTGTATTTTCATTGATGCCATGCAATCAATGTTGGATGGGTCTAAGTACTTCAATTGGAAAAAAAGGGTACATGTATGAAGGAAACTATGTTTCCTCTTTAATCAAAGATCAAATATTGCGTGGAACTATATTTTACCTCAGATTTCCATATTATGGTTTTAACTTGAGTTTCACTATGAACCTAAGTTGTGTTTTCTAGATCGAGTATACTTGAAGATTTAATTATGTACATCATGTAAGCTTTGATGGCTAGTTAAGTGTTATTGATGACCAAATAGTTGATGGTGAACCATAAAATTACTTTTGATATCATTTAATTGTATCCTCATACATTTTTGATCATGTATTTATACATAAATAAAAACATTTTTATCTAATGATATAGGATTTATTCGAAGAGTATAACATTTAAGAATTGGTCATGGGAATTGAGAGTTGTGAAATTGTACCAACTAAGTCCTAGGCTCCTAACCTGCCATTTAATGATAGATGCATATTTATAACTTAGGATAGGTCTTCATTATTTGGGGATAGGTATGTGTTTTGAGATCCTCAATTAGAGTTATAAATGCTTTAGGGAGATCTCATTTTAAAGTATAAATGAATAGTGGTGTAGTGTTTGCATATCATTTGGGTACTTACATATAGTGTATGTCGAATTACTCATAGATAGGGATTATTACTATAATTAAATATATGGTTGAAATAAGTCTTAAGGTGTCTGTGAGAACAAAAATACAACCATATTAAAGTAGTATTTTAGAAAATAGAATGAGATGTTTAAATAAATGTTATAATAGGTTTATGATCTTTTTATTTATCTGTAAATGATTGATTGACTTCTAGTCATATCTGTATTTAGTATTAAATGCTTTTGTGTGGTACATATTATGAGTGTGTTAATATGTGTAAATGTTTGGAAAATAATGGTTTATCATGATGCATGAT
Source organism: Torreya grandis (assembly GCA_037957365.1). Classification (NCBI taxonomy): domain Eukaryota; kingdom Viridiplantae; phylum Streptophyta; class Pinopsida; order Cupressales; family Taxaceae; genus Torreya; species Torreya grandis. The sequence goes on from JARHVA010001839.1 coordinate 1,599,194, forward strand.
TATAAATTGTATTTATTTGAATGTTGGTAATCAATTTACACTTAGGGTATACTCAAGTGGTATAATCCCATACTTGTTTGGTTGTTGTTATGTATGTGATCATTTGATTTTTGAAATCATAAGTTGTTAGTTGTAAACTATGATAGTATGGGATATCATAGAGTACTATATTATATACTTATATTATATTTGGATGGTACATGCTATAATTATGTATAGAATTATATCTCCGCTTGACTGATTTAAGGTATACATGTTGGTTATTGCTTTGAGTAGTGTATTTTGTAATAACTAGTAAGACTTTGTGTATGTGTACATATAAAATTAGAGAGTTTAGTGTAGGCTAAGAAGGAATATTATTGTGTTTCATAAGAAACATGACTTGATTTGTTATATCTAGTTACTTGAATAAAAGATTATATTTTCATATATTTAAGATTACTTTATATTACTGATTATGAAAAAATAGTAGTTATGTCTTAGAATACTAGGCTATGATAATATGGGTTATCATGGGGATTAGTATGTTTGGAAACTAATTTTGGTATTGAAAATCTATAGTTGAATGTGTATTTATTCAAATGGTATAAACTGTGGTCATTATTTCTAGTATGGGATAGAAAATAATGTAAGATTCATCCATACATTTGACAAAATAAATATATGCTTTGGTTACTCCTATGTTTATCATATTACATAATGTTTTTTATAGTAGGATTTAAATTACATGAATCTTGTGACTGCAATGTATTTGACCAATGTATATTGCTAATACATAGTAAGGAGTGAGATGGACTTCATTGAATTACTAGTATCATAATGATAGATGAAGGGAGTCCGATCAAGTGGTGTATATGAATTTGATATTAATCTATAGATCATTATTTATTATTATTTGTAATACTTTGGGACAAAGTATTTTTAGTGAGACATTATCATTTCATGTGTATGATTTACATGTTTGTGAAATATCTTACAATAGAACGATTTTCTATGATACACTACATGTTTAGTCTAGAAATCATACAACACATGGGTACTTGCTTATCTCTCTAAATTCCCACATTGTCACTATCTAATCATCTATGAAGGAAGGGTCATTTCTTGATTAGATTAGTGTAGGTGATCATTGGTCCATGGTAAGTGTGTTAAATCACTTAAATGATGCTCGCCTTCCCCATGGGAGTACTACTTATCAAGATGACACTTGAGATTACCACAGATACTTAAGTTTGGTAACTATGCTCTAGGGATCCTTTTTTTTTTAACTAAAAGAGGGGTAAAAATTTATTAATAAAGAAAGCAAAATAATAGTTACAACTTTTTATCTTGGTCAACAAGTTGAGCCAGTGTCTGAGATAAACTCAGAGGAAGCATCCATTGGTCAGTAATACTCCATAGGGGCCCATTCTCTGAGGCCCACTTTGCAAGATAATCCACAACACCATTCCACTCATGGGGAATGAATTTGAAAGAAATAGCAAACAAAGAAGTACATAGTTGAAGAATCTGCTAAACAACAACATCTAGATGCCAATCCACCTTACCAAAATTTCATTTATTCAACAAGTTGACAACCACTTATGAGTTTGATTCACATATAATGTTATACCATCCATGTTTACAATAGCATTTCACTGCCTCCAAGATTTCCATGGCTTCCATCAGGTTATTCGTGTGCTAGCCTTTATAGATCAAAAAGAGGAACTGTATACTCCCAGAGCTATCATGTCCAATTCCACCAATACCAGCATCCCCTAGGTTCCCCCGTGAGGAGCCATCAGTATTAATCTTAATAGCCCCATCTAGTGGGGGAGTCTAGTGTCCCACCCGATTAACAGGTCACGTTTGCTGCCTGTTTCCTTTCACCGAAAGACTGCACGGGTCAAAGGTGCCAGCTATGGTCAGTTTAAGGTAAAGTCAAGAGCATATACTAGCAGCTTCTAGGTCGAGGCTGATATCCTTACCACACTTAGCTTGTAAGGTTTCTTGTAGTGAATTAATAACTTTCATCCATAGGGCTCTTAGTTCTAGGTGGATGCCCCTGAAGATTCTCCTATTCCTTTCAATCCAAATATTCCATAAAATAAAAGAGGGGCCCACTAACCAGGCATTTTGTAGAATAGAAGCCTTTGACAGAGAATGGCCCAGGTGATCCTAGAAGTCCACCAATGAAGAAGCATGCCAGCAAGGAGAGCCCCAAGCATTCCACCATAGATGCCATATCTATTTTCCATACGAACATTGGAAGAATAGGTGAGACCCAGTCTCTTCACTACTGTGACACTAGACACACCTAGATGGCCCTTGAAATTCCCTCTTGCAGAGATTGTCCCAAGTAAGACACCTATTGTGAGTAAGAAGCCATAGAAAAAAATTGCACTTGGGCCATGAAACCCAGTTCCAAATTTTATTTCCCCATAAGAACTGTCCTCTGTTAAAGAATTGCTTTGTCAAGGTCATGTATCCTAAAGACACAGAGTACTATCTAGTAGCATCTCCTCCCTAGGTAAGGACATCCCATCCTTATAGAGAATGACATCCTCTGGAGGCAAGAATTTGAGCTAACTCCATTCGATCCTCCTCCGATCCCCCTAGTGGCTAGTCAGAAGAGTTTTTACATCTATATCCAGTGGTCATTCCCAAGTTAAAAGCTTCTTTCTAGTGTGCTACTGTGTGCCATCTAGTAGCCTAAAAAGAGTCACCTAAAGGCTGTAAATGTGGGTGTGTAGATAGAAGAGGAGGCACTCCATCCCATGAATCACTCCAAAAGAGAGCCTCTGACCCACTATTGCAAACCCAGAAGAGGTTGTGTTTAACTAGATGAGCTCCAAGCTTTAGAGTACTCCACACCATCGATCCTCTTCCCTCAAGAGGGAGCCTGGGAATCTCAGTGGGATCAATATCCAAAAATTACTTGGATGACAAGACATGGGCCCAAAGGGAACATTTATTAAAACACCAGTGCTAATAGAGCTTGGCAGTAAGGGCTTGACTGGGCAAAATAGCAGAGCGCAAGCCAAGGCCTCCTTCCTACTTTGGTTGACAAATAGTGTCCCAATTAATAAGGCTTCATTTGTTGTTCTGCAGGTTGCCACTCTAAAGAAATTGCTGAGAAAGTGCATCAAATTCCTTTAAGAAATACATTAGGGCTACTTGAATCATACAACAGTATAAGGGAAGCGCCTAGATAACTGATTGCAACAAGATCACTCTACCCATAGTGGATAGCCACCTGTGAGTCCAATGACTCACTTTTTGCCTTAGTTTGTCAAGCACATTTTGCCAAAAGAGTCTAGGATGTCTTCCCACAACCATGGGAATTCTTAGATAAATCACTAGGATGGTTTGAATCTGAAACCTCAATATAGTATCAATCCTTCATTGGATAGGCTTAGGAGTGTTGAATAAAAAATAGAGGACTTATGGTCATTAATTTTATGCCTGGATGCTGCCAGATAAATGTCAAGGGTGAGTCAGAAAGCTTTCGCTTCTCAAATCTGAGCTCTCCCTGCCAAGATTGTGTCATCAACAAACTGGAGGTGAGTCAAGGTGATTAACCCATTCCCCCATCACCATCCATGTAGTAGATTATGAGAAACATGCAATTTGAGAAGCTGGCCAAGACCCTCAGCTAGAATAATAAATAGGTACGGAGAGAGTGGATCCCCTTGGTGGAGGCCTCTAGAAGCACCAAAAAGCTTGAAAGGTTCCCCATTAATAAGGACTGAGAAAGAAGGTGTTGTAACATAGCTTAACACCCAGTGGACCCACCCCTAATTGATGCCAAATGCCAAAAGAACTTTTTACAAGAATCTCTAGCTAGCTCTATCATAAGCTTTGGCTAAATCAAGCTTAATAAACATGGCATGCTCCTGAGATGAGCTCATAGAGTGAATGGCTTCCAAAGCAATAACCACTCCATCCAAAATTTATTTGCCCATAGCAAAACCCCTTGTTCCTTTGAAATGACCCTGGGGAGATATCCTTTCAGCCTTTGCGCAATGAACTTTGTAATGATTTTATAGTCCACATTGCAAAGCACAATGGGTCTAAAAAAATCTAATTGATTAGCATGTTCCTTCTTCGGGATTAGGACTAGAAATGTGGCATTCAAAGCTCTAAGCATTTTTTTGCTAGAGTAAGATTCATACACAACATCCATCAGATCCTACTTAATAATATCCCAGAAATCCTTAAAGAATTCAGCTGGGAAACCATTGGGCCCTGAGGCTTTGGCTCTACACATGCTGAAAATTGCCTCCTCAACTTCTGCCATGTCTATTGGCCACATGAGGAAATCAATCATTTTCAAAGTCACTACTTGGGGAATGCAAGATAAAAGTATGGTTTTAGCCATCTCATCTGGCGGTGGGTCACCAGAAAAGAGGGCTGAATAAAACTAGATGGCTTCCCTAGAAATAGCTTGGGAGGAGGTTAGGCGCATCCCATCATGAGTTTTTGGAAAGCCATCCATAACCCATAGTCAGTTAATATTTATATGTTTGAATATGGATTAGGAGAGCTTAAATTTAGGTTAGAATGTTGATTTATATGTTCATTTTATGTCATTTTCATCTAATGGTTTTCAATTTTAGTGGTAGATTACAAATTTAAGAATATTTGGTTAAATTGCATAATTAAAATCTTTATTACTCAAATTTTAATTTTACAGTTTATAAAACCTAATACCCCATAACTCATTCCTTACATTGAATACTTTTTTTACTGATCTTAAAAAGTTAGAGGACACCTCATATATTTTTTTGGTGTGCATAAAAACCATATCAACGTAGATATCAAACTTAAGTCGGTGCTAGATGGAGGTTCTAAACCTCCACCTCTATTTTATTTAAATGGAATCACTTGAATTACACTAGAATGACCAAAAAATCATACAAATTCAAACTAAAACACTAAATTACTATTCCCACCTTTGAACATCCATAATTTTTTTTGTTCCAATAAAAGAGTTAGGAGAGAACCATTGGCTCAATCATTCTCTCCAAGTAGATAATCTCATCTTCCATTACTCTCTATGGTCCATGCCTAGCTTCAAATCCAAGCTCTAGGTCAAACTCTAACTTGGCTAACTAGTTATACTATCAATGTTGTACGAGTTGTTCATGAATTACCCAAGAACCCTGAGAATTACTTGCCTTCCTTTTCTCCCTCAGGAGGAAGGACTACATAAGAACACCACAAGGCCATCAAAATCACTTTGGGATTTTTGAATGTAACCCACAAAGATATGGCATGTATAAATTTTCCCTTCACAATATAAGATGAAACCTATGACTGATTTATTAGTATCCTAGAAGGTTCAATCAACTCTTGGGAAGAATGTCAAAACACCTTTTTAGCACAATTTCATTAGGTCACCAGTACAAGTATTATTTATCAACACTTTTAAATCATAAGAAGTGAACCAAATAGCCAATCAAACCCTTCAATGTTATAACTTATAATATCTATATTAGAGTTGAGATTTCTTAAAACACCTAATGAGGCATTGGCCCTAGAGATGTACACAAATACTTTGGACCCTATGACTAATATCTTTATATGCAAAGATTTTGGTATTGATATATTTCCTTTGGTTTGTGTTGAATCTATCAATGTAGAAAAATAATTAAACCATTAGATGCATTCTTTCACTCCACTCACTCTTATTCCCATTTTTTAACCTTTAGTCCAATTTCAAATACAAATCAAAACAATATGGCCCAAAATAAAAATCTAGTTTATAATTAGTTGCCCTTAACCTAGGCTTTACCCAATTAGTATCTTGGATTCTTGAATATTTTTTTCCCACCCAAAAAATCCTAAATAAATCATTGATACCATTTGATACTAATATAACACATGAAACCAATTTTAATTCCATAAAAATAGAGTTGGAATCAATATATATGATGGTCTAAAAATTGAGCAATGAGTTACTAAACATGTAGAAACACATGAGTAATATTGGAGGTTATAATACCAATCAAGGCTTTAGATTCTATAGATACAATAGGCCTCTCAATAGGTCTAAAAATAATCAAGAACAACATGTCCCATCTAATATAATGACAAATATTAAATTTATGGAAGTATCTCTTCCTAATTGGTGTAAGGTTCATAACACTACAAAACATGGTGAGCTCAATTGCATTGAGTTATGCATTGTCTTAAAGATATTTTAGAAGAAGATGGATAGATAAGAAGCCTTTTCACATCAAACATAACCTTCTTCCTCTAATAATACCATACAATCCAACACAATAATTGTATTTGAACCCTACGATCTCTCATCTCTATAAGAGGATGATAATGAACCATAGGATAATACACATGATATTCATGCATTCCATTAGTTCTAGAGGAACAACTACAATCTAAGGAGTAAACATCCAATTACTACTTCAAAACCTCTAAATAATAATGTTACTAATCCTCTAAATTTTTTGACCAATAACAACCCACCTCCCCTAGGAGATATGAGTAGCTACAGAGTGTAGAACCACAAAGTAATGTTGGGTAGAACATTGTCAAAGACATGAAGAATATTAAGGCCAATATCACTGTATATGAACTAGCCCAGATCACCTAACAAAGACCATTATTATTTAAGGCCCTAATTAAGTGATTCTCTACATTAGACAAATCCAAATTTGCACATGATAATGTGATGGTATTAGATAAACCTGAAGTAATGCCATTTCTCATAATTATCTAAATGTTTGGAAAGAATGTGCACAATTTCTTGGTTGACTAGGACACCTTGATGAATTTGATGCTCATAGCTATATGCCAAAAGTTAGGATTAACCTTGAAAAATTTAAAGAAATTGGTCTTACAATTGGATAAGTCTTTGGTCTCATGTGTCAAAGAATTAATGAATGTACACATAAAATTGGCATTTGAGCCATGTGTGTATCAAACCATTGAGATATTATTGAGATATGATTTTTTGAAGACATTAAATGGATACATGGTCACTAACTTATCACACATGTGGTTTCCCTATAATTGGATAGTCAACTAGATCCAAGCAAACTATAAACCCAAAATGAGACCCCTAATCACTTGGTACAATTCCATTAATGAAAAGGTAGACTTCATATCTTCTCATGCATACATATACACATTTACCACTAGATAAGAACATGCATTACATGAAAAATATTTTTAAGATCCATCTCAAATGTGGACTCTTCATTTTGATGGATACATATCAAAATAAGGTTCTAGTGAGGGCTTGGCACTAACAGATTCAAATGAAAATAAGTTCCTTAATGATTATAGGTTGAATTCCCTTACACTAGCTAAATATTATAATATTAATCTATGATCTTTGGCTTATATTTTAGACTCAATTTCACTTACCTAAAAAAGTACAAGTACAGAGCTTGGGACTTGATTGATTCCTTTGAAGGATTCAACATCAATTCCAATCCTTGAGAGCATAATTAGATATTTGATTCACTAGTAACTTTAGATGTTAATTTTTCACCACTCTAAGAGTCAAAGATGCATAAGTTATATGTGTAGTTGGTTCATTTCCCTTCTATCCCAAATAATGTGGATAAATTATATGTGTTAGAGGATGCCCAATGAATAGTGCAATTCATGAACAACTCTATATATTTCAAATCTCAGATAATAGATGAAATGGATATCAAACCCATACATGGTAAATACATAGGACAATATGGTATTTTTCAATTAAATAAAAACCACATCCCTTTAGGCATGGTATCCATAAAACAATATTTTGACATAGACCCCCAAGATCAAAATAAAAAACCACCAAGATCATATGAATCATCTTTTTCCAAATAGAATTTAGGCACTAACCAACACCCTCATTAGGTGAAAATAGATCTGAGTTGCACTCAAATTGAGAAAAAAAAATTAAATACCTATTAGAAGAATTAAAAAATGTGATAGCTTAGACATATGAAGACCTAAAATTCTTTGACCCTAAATTCATTACTCATACTATTCCATTAAATCCAGATCATAAGCCTTTTAATTAGATATAGAGGCTAGTAAATGTAATTTTGGAACTTCTAATTTAAATTAAATTATAGAAGCTATTGGAAACTATAATTTTTTTCCCAATTAGGCACTCTAATTGGGTAGTTAATTTGGTATAAATCATGAAATAAAGTGGAGAAATAAAACTTTATGTCAATTTCAATAACCTAAACAAAGAATCAAAGAAAGACAATTATCCCTTGCCCTGATTGGATAAGGTAATTCAAATGATAATTGAATCATAGATGATATCCTTCTTAGATGGATTTTATGACTATAATAAAAAATTGGTAGAGATAGAGGATTAGATGAAGACTACATTCACAACAAAGTGAGGAGATTTTGCATATAATAGGATGTCCTTTAGCCTAATTAATGTATGATCAACCTTTCATAGAGCCATACAATTCACTTTCTATGGGTTGGTTGGTAAGTGAATCATAACATACATGGATGACCTCACTATGTTCTCCAAAAATAGATTTGATCATGTAAGCCATCTCTAAAATGTGTTTGATATATGTAAAAGGTATGGAGTGTCGCTTAACTTGAAAAAATTATCTTTAGAGTTACTGAAGGAAAAATATTAGATGATATCATCACCAAATATGGGATCTCCATTGATCCAAATTGGTTGCAGACCATATCCAAGTTAACACCTCCCAACAATTAAAATGAATTGGAATCCTTCTTTGGTAAGATAAACTTTGTGTCAACATTCATTTCTAGATTTGTAGAGATTGTTAATCTATTAAATGATATGTTAAATAAAGTTTCTAAGATAGAGTAGATGAAATAATCCTAGAGATATTTATAAGACATCAAAAATACCATTAATCAAGATCCAGTTATGATTAGTTCATATTTTAATAAGGATTTCTATCTCTATTCATTTACTTCAGAACATATTGTGTTTATTGTGATTGCATAAAAGGTAGAAGTTATTGAACATCCCATTTCCTTCATGAGTAGAAATTTTAAGTATGTTGATTTAAAATAATCTATGGTAGATAAATAGATTTATGCCCTGATCCAAAGTGTCAAACAATCTAGGTACTATATTCTATGCAACAAAACATATGCCATTTTCCCTAATCCTATTGTTATGCTCACGCTTGGAAAGAATAAACTAGGTGAAAGAAGATGTAAATGGATGTATAAACTTTAGGAGTTTGATCTTGAGATCAAGCCATCCGAGATGGTAAGATACTATGGGATCATTTAACTGATGATCAAAATTAACCTATGAATTAGCATTAAACATATTAATGAGACTCATGTAATTTATGGTGAGTGTTACACTCAAATTATCCATTATCTTTTCACATCTATGTGTCCTCCATAACTAAATAGAGATAAAATTTGAGCACTCATGCTCGAATCACATCATTACATGATCAAGAAAGATGTATTTTATATAAATAACTATGAAGGCATCTATCTGAGATGCATTTTAAAAGAAGAGGCTATAAACATACTAAATAACTTGCATAAAAAAATAGGTAGTGAGAAGCCCTTAAGAAAAAAGACAACTCATAAGATTCTTAGGATGGGATATTATTAGCCTACAATATTCAAGGATTCTCAAAATCTTGTCAAGACCTATCGTGACTACTAGGTATTCAAGAAAAGAGAAGTAAATGCTTACATTCCTTTGTCACTTGTCATTGAAGGATGTTATTTTTCCCAATGGGGCCTTAATTTTATAAGGATGATAAACCCAAACACTTTGGTAGGACACAAGTTTGTCTTCACATCCACTGACTACTATACCAGGTGGACCAAAGTTATTAATTCCAAAGCAATTAATATCATCATTTTTTTGGTAAAATATATATTAACCAGGTTTATCACTCCCACTTCCATAGTTTGTGATAATATTATAACTTTTCAATCTTTTGGATCTATAAAATGGGCCTATGATAATCAAATCACAATCAAATTCTATTCAAACTACTACCCATAAGGAAACGGAGTGGTTGAATCCACCAATAATAATCTAATGGATGCCATTAAAAATTTACCACAAGATAAGCTAAGAGAATGACACATTTTATTGAACTATGCACTATGGGAAGATAGAACCAAGCACAATTAATCCCTCAAGGATTCACCTTTTCTACTAGTGTATGGACAAAAACCAATCTTCCCTATTACTCTCAAGATACCAATGTAATAATTCATTAAAAAATACATGGGAGAAAATGAAAGAGTATAATCTAGACTATTAGACAAAGTCCAGATGGAGGATGAAAGAATAAAATGAATTCACATCTTTAGTAAAAATTAGGATATTTTCAAAAATGGCTTGAAAAAACATCTAAGATTAAGGCTTATAGGTTATTAGATTTGGTGCTTCTATGGGATAAAGCATATGAGAAGAAATGACAACATGATAAGTTCACTCCTTTATGGATTATACCATATTAGATATTAGAGATCCTAAGTAGGAATGCTTTCTAGTTGAAATACTTCCAAGGTAATGACCTAACCTTTCAATCAACAGATAGTTTTTTAAGCACTTTTTCAAGGTGGCTCCAATTCGAGATGCCTCGGCATGCCTATAAGTGAAATTTTTAGATATAGGATTAGAGTAGATTTATTGTTTTGTATATTTGATTTCCTAATTTTTAGAATAGTTTATTTCTTTCTAGGAGTAGTATTTCCAACTTTTTACATTTTTTTATTTTGTTAGATTAGTTGTTATGCTTTCTATGTTAGTTTTATAAAAACTACAAAATAGACTCACAAATTTCATATGTTGGAACTACAAAAATATAAATAAATACATACCAAAAATAAGGGATAATATACAAGGGAAAACCATTGGTTTTAACAATGATTTATTCTGACAGTACTAGAATTTAGGGAGTTAAGGTATATATTTTTATTAAATATGTTGTTATTGGGATGAATAGGTTTATTGGACTTTTGAGATATATTCTGATATATTCATGCAAATTTTGTAAAGTGTTTTTATTTTAGAGTATTTATTATACTCTTTCATGTTAAAACTTGGATGAGAGATAATAAACATAAGACTAGATACACACTGACAAAGATGTATTAACAAGATAATTTTTATTACACATACACCCAACCAATGGTGGTTTCCAAACCTTTTATATCTATGATATAAAAATGATCATACAAACTAATAGAAGATGGGTGATTCAAGTAATCTCTACTAGGGATATAGATGCCTAGATGGTAGTAAAGTAAGGTTTTAATTGAAATCATAGGTATATCTATCAAAGATATAGATGCCTAACTATTAGTAAATTAATGCCCAAAATTTCCTTACTAATTAGTTATAAAATAGGAATTCAAATGAAACCTATAGTGGTTATTCAAGTCTGTTAAAAAATTTTAACTAAGGGTAATTGATTTAACTAAATCACACATAAAAATCCAAGGAGTATAAAGGGTTAATATGTTGCATGAGGAAGTAAGAGTCTGTTTGAGAGTTTGGTTTGCTTATTTTTTCTTCTTTGGAGCTATAATTTTTTCATGATACATTACTAAAATTTTGGGTTCTCAAAATACCCAGGATTATTTTCCCCTGCGAGTCACCATTTATTGTGCCCTAACACACACCATTTTTAAAAAATTAAATAAGGGACCAAAACAATTTAAATATCCTTGTGTGTTATTTTTATGTAGAATTATATGATACCTAAGTTTAAAAATCATGAGTTCAAGGAATTTATTTGATTCTTGATAAATTCGCTTGACTATCTTAATTTTTAGTTGTTCTCTTGATGCAATCTACAAGTTTATTCTCATTGTTTGTAGGTTTTTTCCAAAGATAAAAGGAATTGAATTTGTGTCTAAGCCATACTATATATTTTAATATTCACCTTTAGTTTTATTTAAGTGTTTATGTACATGGTCTAATTTATGATTTATATGGATAAATGGGTTGATGTGTTTTGCTTATAGTGGGGTTTGTTGTCTTTATTGTGTATTTTGAACAAACTATCTCTCACTTAGGCATTTCCTAGACCACCCTAGAGTTTTTTTCCATGTAGCATCATTCCTCTCATATGGAGTACCAAGATAAAATGTAAAATTAATCTTGTCCTCTTAAAGGTGATGTTATAAAATCCTTTTATATGGAAAATAATAGGCAAGTGGATCATTGATAGATATCCACATGTAACCATCACAACTTCCTAAAGGTGATGTGAATAAAGCATTTTGTATAGATGATCCTAAGAAAGTGGATCATTTATATATATCCATGTATCACCTCCTATACGCTTGATGGTGACATCAAAAATGCCTTTTATATAGATAATCCTAGGCAAACAAATCATTGAGAGCCATCCATGTGTCACCATCTTAACCTCCCAGAGATGACATCATCAAAGCCTTTCATAAATATAATCTAGGGCAAATAGATTATTAAGATTTATCCATATGTCACCATCATTCTAACCCATAGGTGATGTTTTCATATACCTTTGTATGAATACTTTTGGTAAATTTTATCATTAAGAGTCATCAATATGTCATCATAAAGCTAACTTATGGCCTAAAGAGCAAAGTACAAATAGATCACACATCATCCATCAATGGAATGGTTATATGTCTACACATCCTTTGAAGACACATAAAAAACCATCAAAGACACCATGTTTAAGCTTAAAATAAATAAAATTAGACATTTGTCATATCAATATGAATAAGCATCTGAGAACATGTGAAATAAGTCACATGGAATTAGAAATCTCTAAATGTCAATTTTATGAATTTCAAATGAAAATACTAGGTAAATAAAAGTAATGAATTTTTTTTAAACCACTAATTTGCATGAAGCAATGAATTATTGCATTAAATTCATATGGATATGTTTCAAATTAATTTCCACTTATTTATTAATTTGGAAACATGTAATGAAACTAGTAATAAGGTGTGTAGAAGAATACCTGGTAAAGTGTGAATGTGACTCAAAAGATGATGGGAATTCATCTTTGGATTAGAAGGAATAACCTATAGATAATAAAGATAATAGAAAATGGGTTGTTATATGGATGGTTGAGTAGACTTCCTAGCATAAGCTAGATCCAAGAAGTGTATGCTTGTTAGGAGGTTGTCAATCCAATGTTTAGTTGATATAAATAAAAAGAAATGAAACTTGCATTTAATGATTAGATAGTAAATACATGTAAGATGATATGAAACTAAATATAGAAAAAAATGGGTCAATACTCATGCTAAGATAGTTAGGGTCAAGTTCATAAAAGCAAAAAAGTCTCTATGACTAGGAAGGAACACAAAAAAATAGGGTTTGGTTGAGGTCAAGGGGGTGAAAATAACCTATTATTTTCTTATATAGTGACCATCAATGGTTGGGTAAATTGTTAGTGGTTGGGCTAACCATCTATAGTTGGTGATCATCGATGATTGAGGTGACCATCAATGGTTAGGCTAACCATCAATGGTTACTTATGAAATTCTAAAAATGTTCAAAAAAGTGATGATAGATTGGGTAATTAGTCAAGTAGAGAGATGTTATATATCTAAAGGATGGAAAATAAGATAAAGATAGGTATGGATAGGGTAGGGAGGTTAGAAATGGAATATATGAAATAAAAAAACATGAGATACCTGTAACTTGATGGTGGAAGGCTGAAGCAATTTGGCTAGAGTGACTTTACTTTAGCATTCAAAAGTGATTTTGATAGAGATTTAGGTCTCTATTCATGCTACTTACTTGCTAAAGAGACACTGGATATCTATACACAAGATAGCTTGGATGCAAATTGCTATATTTCTTGATTTTTAGATCCTTTCTTCTTCTTACTTCTCTCTTTTTATAGGATGAAGTTACTAAATGTGCAGGATAAAGATTCTAATTGTGATGGAGGAGAAATTTTCTATTTTGATGGAGGAGAAAGTTGTTAATTATGATGCTTTAAATCTAGTTTGCATCACAAAATAGAAGCTACTAAATGTGCCATACTTATGTTATAAACTGGTAATGATTTAAATATTTAAAGTAGGATTGGAGACCTAACCATTGATGTTCTAGGTAACCATCGATGGTTAAGCTAATATTGATAGTAAAGGTTCTAGATGAAAATGAGTTAAAGAGTGGTGAATTAAAATTTTAAGTTAGTAAGTTACCAAATGGGCTAAGTCAACTAGCCTCAGATTTAGGTATGAGTTTTGAGGCATTTCAACATCTAAAATTAAACAGTTTTTGAGTGTCTACATTTCCCCCCTTTTTTTATGCATCTTTGGATTAATAAGTTTCAAAACAAAAATGAATAGGTTACTATTCATGGTCTAGTTACTCTAAGTATGGGAGAAGGTATTCCCGTCAAACTAGGAGTTGATGAGGTAAAATCAAAATTAGTTTGAGTTTAATAAAAGGTAAAGGGTGAGGCACAATGTGGGTGACACAAAATGGGTTGGGCATTTGAAATGCAGATATGCACACAAAATTTGACTAAGTGTGATAATCAAGATCATGTAAAGACTAAAGTTTTTAATGGTGATAAAAATAAGGTTAGGTTTTAGGGAGACATATGACAGGGTAACTAATGCACTACATTGGTCACAGTTGATCAGGTCATTCCTATCAAGTCATCTAGATAGGGCCAATGTTGTTTATAGATATCTAGGGTAGGAAGTGCTCCCATAAAACAACAAAATTGGTATAGTCATGCATGAGGTGGTAAAATTTCAAAATTTTAACATGGAAAGGTCATATGGTGTGGTTAAAATGATCAAAATAAGGTTGTCATAAAAAAAGAAAATATTTGGGTCAAAAATGACCAATATTGAGGTGGACATGGTCAAAGGGGTTGGTCAAAGAAGGTTAATCTCTTATAGGTCAAGTATTTGGTTTGGGGGATATAAGGTAATCTCCCAAAAGGGTAGGATTTAGGTGGGGTGCTAAAAGATTAGAAAAATAATGTGGGACCCCAATTGTTGATGGTTAGGTTTATCCTCAAGGTTGACCATCGACAATCACCCTAACTGTTGATGGTCAAGAAAACCCTAAAAAGTCAAGAAGATAAAATTAAAATGTGAATTTAGTTTTACCATTTGGAATTGTGTCATTTGTGATCTAGGTAATTTTTTCAAGTTGTCATTTGTATTATATCTAGTTGAGGTGGAGTGTTGTGAGTCGGGGATTGAGTGCTCAAGTTGTGATTGAGTATGGATTCGATGGAAGGTGGATGAGGATGTAGCTAGGTGGTGGTATAAGGACTTTGACCATGATAATGATCAAGGAACAAGGTAGGTAGAGTTTTAAAATTCAATAGTTAGTTTAATTATGTTGTTTGAAAGTTACATTCATTAGGTATAAATGAGAAAAATAGGGTTTGGCATGGGTTTAGGCAAATGATGCCTTAGGTCTTAGATTTTGTGGAATTAGGTGAACGTGTAGTAGGTTTAGGTAGATGATGAAACCTAGAGTTGGAGGGTATTTTAGGTGGGGAATAGGTTAAATAAGTGCCTTATTTCATTTGGTTCATTTGGGTATGTTTTTGATAGGAGTGAAGAGTTTTGGGTTTGAGTTGTGTTACTGGTGGTCACACACAGTGACCATTGGTGGTTTAACTTGAACTATTGATGGTCAAACATAGGCTAAAAGATACTTGAAGAACCATCAATGGTTATATGAACCATCAGTTGTTGAAGGGCTCAAGTATTTTTTTATGAAAAAGGTGTTAGTGGGGTTGAAGGTTGTGCAAGGGGTTTTTATTGAATTTGATTGGTTTTAAAAGTTAATAGTTTTTGAAATTCTTGTTGGTAATTAGGATTATTGTAGAATTTGATGAATTTGTTCAAGGGATTTTATGTTTTAGAAATGATAAAGGGGTGGTATATTTTTTATAAATAATGTTAGGTATCGTAAGGGGTTTACAGTTAGAAGGTAGTAGAAATGTTTTAGTTTGGAAATGGGTATAGAAGGTATATGTAATATATAAATGTTTTAGTTATAGGTAAAGTTTAGTAAGTGTGATATAGGTTTGATAGGGGGTTGACGGGTAAATTTTAGTAAATATAAATAATTAGGTGGAAAAATGATATATGTATAGATGTATAGATAGATAGATGGTAAAGTAATTAGGTAAGGAATAAATTTTTGTGAGATAGTGTTGGGGTGGGTGCTGGGGTAGAAGTATAGGTTAGTTTAAGAGGTTTTGATAGATGTAATTAAGGTAGAAGTAAATGGTTTGGTTGTAATGGTTTAAAAAAGGTGGGTATAGGGTAGCACTTAGGTAGACATGCAAAACTAAGTATTCCTTGTTAATGTGATCTTTAGGTAGGTTACGACTACCACACTTTATCACAATAGATCTAACACAAGATCTATGAGAAGTGCGATGATGAGATGGATGATATCTTGTTTGATCAAGTATGGAGATAGTTTGGACTAGTGAAAGAGATCCCACTAGATTTCCCTTGATATAGGAGGGAGGATGATGAGTTCTTACTTTTAGAGCTGTAGCCATAAGACATTATATTAGACTAGGAGGAGTTACCAGTGAGAGCTCCCATAGATGATGCTAGTGTTACAGATGGGTATGCAACCTGGTATCAAGCTAGATATGCAGTAGCTAACTTAGGATGGGGTGATAGTGGTCAACAACCTATGGATGTGGATCCTACTAAGGTACTAATATAGGGTGGTGGACTAGATGGATAATCATAGGTAATAACTTAGGCCTAAATCACTAGATTATAGGGATAGGTGGCCACTTTATAGGCATATATTATCACCTTATAGGGAAGGTTGTAACTTTGACTGGTAAGCATGATTAGGCAAGGATATCTCCTAGGTTAATGAATCAAGAGAGAGACTCATTGAGATAGAGTGAAAGAGAGTTACAATAGTAGTAGGAGGACCACTTGATATAATTTTGAGGACATAATACCTAGACACCATTGAAGAGTTGAGATATTATGAGGTGATAGTGATGGCATAGTTTTTATTGGAGATGAGATATGGAGATTACAAGGCTAGCTTGGTAGGGGGTCCATCTTTAGCTACTCCAAGATAGTGGGCCTTGATAGTGGGGTAGGTAGGGATATCAAGTGGACCACCACCAAATGGTTGTGTAGGTGTAGGTGCAAATGGAGCCAGTGGGAGTGGTGCCCTAGGGGCTTGATAGATGAGATTATATGATGCATATACTTTTGATTTTGATACCAGTCTACATGTCGATGATGTGAGATATATATGAGTGAGAGAGACATGGATAAATTATGACATGTGTATCCTTACTAATGTAGATAATTATGATTATAGTGATGACATTTATATTGAAGACATGAGGATTATGTTCTAATGTTTATGATATTTATTTGATTATGTATTGATGTATTATTATTATGATGATGAGGACTTTTTCTTCTAATAAGATATTTAGATTGATTGTTGTTGTGTACATTTTGTATATGTGATGGATATGATGTATTACGATGATGGATAAGATGGATGGAATTATGATTAGGATGTTTTGATGACCTTTTTATAAGGGATGACATGAGCTTAGGTTTGTATGAGTTTATATATGTGATGATTGATTTGATTATGATATGAGTGATGTTTCTCATATATGTATATGATTTTTTCATTGGATGGATATAATATATATATGATCTAGATGGATTTTTAATTTGGTCATAAAATTATTTTGTTTATAATGGGATTTTTGATATGAGATAGATGATTTTATGTGTATATAATCATGGTGAATTTATGTTTTTGATAGATTATTTGATGTATAAATGTTGATGGTAAAGAGATTGATGACATAGTTTAGAGATATGACATGGTTATTTCATGGTCGTGATGTGGTTTGTTTATAATGTATACAGTAAATGGTATGATGGCATGGTTTATGTGGTTTGTCAACATGGTCTGATTGTGAAGATATTATTATGGATATGTGGTTTACTATTAGCTCATTTGTTTTGATATTTATGAATGTGTTTTTTCCCCATGCTTTATGATACAAGATGTGTATATATGAGGATATGTGAAATAGACAATAGGTTTTGTCTTGTTTGGATAGGTATGATGTTTTGATAGGTATAGATTATGGATGATGAGATGAAGGAATTAAAATGTGCTGTGTGAGTGGATGTTTAAATTTGATATGTTGATAGTTTGATGTGATGTTTTATGTATATATGAGGGCTGATGTATTTGTACATGATGATAGATAGGATGGTTTTGATTATTTATTTTGATAATGGGATTTATGATATGTTGGATGTTTAAGGGCATAGATGGGATATAGTTTATAGTGTTGTGATGAAAATGGCATTTTTAATTCTTTGATAGGATATGTGATATCAAGATATAATGAAGACACATAAATATGGTATAGGTGACAAACTAAATGTTATAAAAAGGTAAAATGATTATGAGACACATGTCTTCATGAACTAATAACAAGAAAGTAAGAAAGGCATGATGTGTTCATTAGTAAGGCCCAAATTTTTTTTAATTCAGATTGGATTAATGAAAATAATCCTTTTGAATGCTTTGCATGAGCATGCTTTGATCGAAAAGAAGGTATTAGGATCATTTTGTGTCAAGTAAGCTCATAGTCCCTTTATTTTAGAGAGTGTAAGAAGGGAGAGTAGGGGATAGGTAGATGGTTAAATGGAAATGGATAATATGGGAACTTGATGTGGGTTAGTTTTCCTCTTCTATAAGTAACCTAAGAACCATAATAGACAATTCCATGTCTGAATATAAAGTGTAGACTGATCGATGTAGGAAGTCTATGAAATATAAATGAAAGAATCGATTATGGACATTTTGGGATAACTTGCTTTGATTTTGATATAGGGCCCCCCTTTTTTGTTTTTTGTTGTTTTTGATAAAAGGGGTGAATTTTATTGATGTGATAATCTTCAAATGATTACTTTGACAAAAAAAAATCTAGCCATCCTTCAAGGAAGTGGTCTAAGTTTGGATTTATTTTTTATGTTGTAGATGTCCTTCAAGGAAGCAGTTTACCTTTTAAGAAATATTCAATTGTTGGGTATCCATCCTTAAAGGGAATGGTCTACAATGATAGAGATATGAACCCAAGTGAGATTTTGGTAGCCTAATTTGATTTTAAATGCTCGGTTGAGATATAGACAAGACTATTTGGATTTAGAGGTTTACCTTTATGAAGACAAGACTTTTAGCACAAAAGGTTGATGATAGATGAGGGAAAGAGGTTTGAGTGAAAACTAACCATGGGATTCCATCTGATTAGAGATGAAAAGTATCCATGGTATCCATGTTTAGGATTAGGCTATAACTATGATAGATAATCACATGGTTCCATGTTGTAATCAATTGTTCCTAAGAGGAATAGGGTAATATTCTAAGAATAGTGAAAATCACATAAACCAAGGGACAATCTAAAGTTAGATAAAAGGTGACTTTGTCCTTCCTTAACAATAGAAATGATGTAGATGCGAAGCATTGAGAGGCTTAGGTTCTAGTTTTCCTTCAAGATAAGACAAATGGTAAGATCTTGATCCATACTTATGGGTTATGATGAAGGGTCCAAGCTAATTGAAAGTAAATTGGCCTCTTTTTTTTCTCTAGATTAGTTACATGTTTATTTTCCTTAAGGAGGAGATCACCGATATTGAATTATCACTCTTTCAAGTGTTTGTTGTAAGTTATCTTGATTCACTCTTGATAGACATGAAGATGATTAAAGGATGCTTGGCAATGTTAGTCAAGTAGTTTAAATCATGTGAGATGTTCTTGATGATAATAGATCTCAAAAATGATTTCATGTAAGGATATGTGAAGAGAAGGAATATAGAGTTTGAGAGGCAAGACTACCTTGGTTTTCAAGATGAGAGAGAAAAGGGTAGCACCCATAGAGGTTCAAATGCTAGTGAAATAGGACCATAAAGGGGATGTGTAATTTTTGATCCTACCTAAAGCATTTACTACCTTGGTTAATATTTTGTTGAGAATTTTGTTAGAGCCTTCTGCCTATCCATTTTTCTTGTAGATAGTAAGGTAAGGAAAATATTAAATTGATGCCAAAAACATCATATAGACCTTGGACTTGTTTTTTCTTGAAAGATTTTCCATTGTCAATGATGATCTTATGGGTAACATAAGAGTGGTAGATGATGTGGTGAGTGATGAAATAAATAATCTTTTCAAGTTTAGTTAAGATAAGATTGATGGATTTTACCCATTTGGTAAAATATTTGATGGCAATAATGATATATTGATGTCATTGTGAAGAATGAGGGTTGATTTCCGTAATTAGATCGAGACCCCATTGTGAGAAGGGCCAATAATCTTTGGATACTCAAAGGCCATGGAAAGGTGCATGATGTAAATTATTATGTTTTTGACATTTGAAACACTTATTTACATAATCAAAACAATATTGATTAAGAGTAGGCCAATAATAGCCAAGGTCAAGGATACATTTAGTGATGGCTAGGCCACTAAAGTGTCCACCACATATTCCATCATGTGTTTCCCTAATAGCATGGGAAGCCTCGTGACTAAAAAGGTAATAGAGAAGGAGATTGTCAAAGCCATATTTGTAAGGGATTCCTCTAGTATGGTGTAATGAGAGGTACTCTGAACAAAGGCTCTTTAGGCATTCTTGGAAAGGTTAGAAGGAACAATGCCAAGGTTGAGGTAGTCAAAAGTTTGGTCATACAAAATGTCAAAAGGGGATGCTTCTACATTAAAAATAGTAGGAAGGTCAAAACTGATATATGAAGGTATGATAAATTGATGGATGGTGACAAAGATTTTAGATTCAATAGGTTGAGATGGGATTTGGGAGACAAGGGAAGCCATTGTATCTATGAACTTATTGATAGATCAAGGAACTAAATGTATAAGGTAATGATTGAATAATGATAAGAGTAAATATATGAGTTGTTTGTGTTTCAATAGGACATAATTTTTACATTGGTTAAATATATTAACTTGATTGATGGCAAGTTAGGAATCACCAAAGATAGTAATTTTTTTGACTCCCAAAGCTAGAGAGGTTTGGATACATATGACTAAGGCTTTATAATCAGCCACATTGCTGGTGCATTTGAAGTCAAGTTTAAAGGAAAGGGGAAGAGGTTCGCTATTAAGTGGAATGAGAATAAATCCATCACCCCCACCATGTTGGCATTTGGTAGGTGGGTGTTTCTTGGAAAAGAGTTGTGATGGACTTTTTGGGAAAAGCAAGGGGGATCGATTGATTATCTGGTAGAGGAGATTAGGCCAATTAGTCTATGATGACTTGTTATTTAATGGACTTTTGCTAAAGTAACTCAATATCAAATTTAGCTAGGAGTAAGAGCCACTCACCCATATAATAGTTTTGGTATGATTTAGAGTGCATATACTTGAGTGGGTTGGTGTGAGTGATGACAGGTTTTTTAATTAAGAAGGTAGTGATAGAGTTTGGGGGCCACAAATACTAAGGTAAGGAAAATTTTATTGGGCTAAGTATATCAAGTCTCATATTCTATAAGTGTGCGACTAATGTAGTAGATGACTTATTGTTTGTTATTTTCATCATGATGAGTGAGCATTTCCCCTAAAGAATGGTCCATGGTGGATATATATAGGTAGAAGGGTTGGTGATGTTTAGGAGGAATAAGAATGGGTGGAGAGAGAGATGGTACTCCTTGATTGAATCAAATGCTTTTTGACAATCCTTCGTCCATTTAAAAAAGGTGTCTTCCTTGAGGAGATGGTGAAAGGGTTGACATCTATCTGATAATTGGGAAATGAAGTGATGAATGGATTGGAGCTTTCCTTGTAAGCTATGGAATTGCTTAAGATTAGTAGGAGGAGGCATATATAAGATTGCTTTAACTTTGGTGGGGTCTATTTTGATGCCTTGAAGAGACATAATAAAGCCTAAAATTTTACTAGATAAGACCCCAAAAATACATTTATTGGGATTGAGCCTGACATGATAATGGATTAGTAAATTGAAGATGATTATGAGAATGGATAGGTTGTCCTTTTAGTGTTTGGATTTCCCAAGGAGATCATCCACATAGTCCTCTACAATTTTATGGATGAGATCATGAAAAATGTAGGTCATGGCATAATGATAGGCTGCTCCAATTTTATTTAGACCAAATGGCATGAACATGTAGCAGAAGGTCCCCCAAGGGGTGATAAAAAGAAAGTTTTATGTTGATATTTAGGGGTAATCAAGATCTAATTATATCTTTAAAAAACATCCATGAGGGACAACATCTCATGGCTAGTTGTAATATAAACAAGTTGGTTGATGCTCAACAAAGGAAATTCATGCTTTGGGCAAGTGAGGTTGAGATCATGAAAGTCAATGTAGAGGTGAATTTCCATTGTGGGTTTGGAAATGGGAACAATGTTGGAAACCCATTATGGATAAATAATGGGTTGGATGAAGTCAACAGATAAGAGATGCTAAATTTCTTCTTTGACCAAAAAGTTGATGCACAGATGTATCCCACAAAGTTTTTGCCACACTAGCTTAACTTTTGGATGGGTGACATTGTTATGGAGGGTAATATAAGGGTCAATTATAGGCATATACTAATAATAATAAGTAAATGCTATGCTATGGTCACAAAGGAAAGAAGGGTAATCTTGTTGCTCCATGGAATTTAAGGATTGGCTAATCTTGATGATATAAGGGTTATCTTGAGTACAAAAGTCGACATCAATAGTGGATTTATTTCTCATGGTTTTATTCTTAGGAGGAAGGGATTTGTGAATATAGGAATCCCTCGTACCAAGGTAGGTGAGAATGGAATCATCATTATATTTTTGGATGATGTTAATGGTAGGACAATCTCACTCTATCATTTCAAGACGGATGAGAGCAAGGGTCATAGTTTGGCTACCCTTTTGATAGGTTAGGGGGCCCAAAATAATAACATTGATAAATAAAGTTATATGGGATGATATTAAAGTCTTCACTTTTTTGGAAATGTGGGATTAATGAGGATGAGACATCCTCTTCGATGGTGGTAATGAGTTTTGGTGACGTGGGTTCTTCTAGTGGTATAAACCCAAGGCTGAATAACTCACAATGTTTTTGAGTTTTGATTATGGGTAATTCATGACGTCCCTATTCATAAAGGCCAAGATCAAACCCATTATAATCACACCTATAAAGGTAAGCTTTGGCAAAGGCTGGTTTGCTAAGATAAAATAACTACAAGGTGAATGGTCAGATTTGAGGAGTGGTAGTAGGAGCAAGAAATCGATGATCGAGTCCCCCATAGATGAAATTTGTTATATTGTTAGGGAGCCAAAAATGGATGATGGTTTCAATGTTGGGATCATAGGAAGGGTCATGTTTAAGGTTCCCATACTCTTGTAGAGTAGGGAAAGTATCCAAGGATAAAAGATGATACTCCCCAAGTGAGAAACATTGGAACATGGATTCTAAGGGATCCTCTATAGGGATTTAGGAAGAAGAGATAAATGAGTTAGTTGAATCTTCATCACTATTGTGGGTATGAGTGTTGTTGGTTTTGGTTGGTAGTGAGGTAGTGTTTTTAGTAGTTGATTATGGGGTAGATGAGGGAAGAATAAGAACATCATTAGGGTAGGAGTGTTGTTGGTTTTGGTTGGCAGTGAGGTAGTGTTTTTAGTAGTTGATTATGGGGTAGATGAGGGAAGAATAAGAACATCATTAGGATGATATGTCATATTTCAAGAGGCAAAAGGACTAGGTTCAACTTTGATGGTAATAATTTGGTCTTCATGTTCAAATTTGACACATCAATGTAAGGTAGAAAGGACACAACTCATGACATAGATCCAAGGGCATCCAAGTAACACATTATATTCAAACTCACCCTATATAGCATAAAATAGTTTGGTAATAGTGTGAGGTCCCAAATGGATATAGAGGATAATGGTCCCCAAGGTAGTGGCCATTGTATCATTGAAGGAGTGAAGAACCACTATGCTTTCAGACATGATGTTCTTGGGGAGCTAAAATTGGTCATAAGCATAAGAGGAGATAATTTTGATGCTAAATCCTTTATCAATAATTACCCTTTTGATGTGGGTGTGATTGATGTATGTGATGATAAAGAGGGGATGATCAAAATATTCACAATGAACATGAGGTATTTTAGAATCTTGAAAGGTGATGAAGAAAAAAAGTTGGATGGATCCAACAAAGGGTGAAAGAGGTTGAACATCATTGAGTTATACCTCTATAGATTGAAGAGTCTCTATTAGTGCCTGATGATAGTGGGGTGAGGTTTTGCTTAGATCATAAAATATCATTTTCATTAGTGTTTGGTGAAGTTGTTTCAACATAATACACTAGATAAAGTTAGAAGGGTTAGAGGGAGAGGCTCCTAAAATTGAGACTTTGGGTTTTGGTGGTGGCATAGGTGAAGGTGTGGGTATCTAGGTTTTATCGAATGGATTATGGGTTTAAGATTATGTCCATAGTATGAAAAATTTGACTTTTCCCTTATCCTTCTACTAGGCTTGATATCAAGTAACCATATGAATAGTGTGGATGGGGGAATTTGTTGGGTTTTGTGGTTGCTTCAATTCCTTCTCTTCACTCTTGGGTGGGGAGTGGAAAAGTAGGTAAATTTTAAGTAGGTTGAGTGAATGGTAAGATTAGTAATGGCGGTAAGATAGGTTCATCTAGTAATAGATCATCCTCATCATATAGGCTATGAACAAGTGCTTGGATAGGTTTACATTTTTCCATGTCATGTCCTGGTGCCTTATGATATGCAAAGATCAAGTTATCATTGAATCAAGAGGATTTGGTATTGGAAGGGTAAAATGGTTTGATAGGTGGCAAGATAATGGAAGAAGTTTGCAACAACCTTTGTAGGATGGTTGAATAAGATTCATTCAAAGGTGTTGGAGGTGATAGGTTTATAGTTTTAAGGATGGGAGCCTTCTTAGAAGTAGTATTCACCTTATAAGTTATAGGTGGTTGAATGGTTTTGGTTGGTGGTTGGGATTGCTTAGTTATGGTTGATTTTAGTGTAAATGAATTTAAAGTTGGGGATTTAGATGATGAAGGGTTTGATATAGGTGGGAAAGTAGAGTTGGATAGGTTAGTTAAGAATGAAAGAGAACTAGATGATTTGATAGGGGTAGGTATAAATAGAGAAAAAGGGGATGATTTAGTAGAAGAACAATAGGTAATTAGGATGGTAGAAGGATGGGGTCCTAAGATAGAGGGTAAGTGGGAAAGAGGTGGTATGGGTCTAGTTCAAGGTAAAAGCTTGGGAAACTCTACCTTCATAATTGGTTTGGTTGAAGGTTTCTTTGGTGGAATAGATGGAGTTAAGTCCAAATTCAAAGAGGGGTGAACATGGCTAGGTGTGGGAAGGATTCCTATATTTTTTATGGGTATGATAAGAGAGGTGTAAGGTGATTTGTCAATGTTAGATGGAGGTGGTTGGGATGGTTCACCTATGGTTTGGGAAGAAGAGGTATTTGATGGAGTGGTAATAATCAGTTAAAGGGTGGATTCAAGTGAGGTTGAGGTTTAAAATTTATTTTGGTAATGGAGCCCTATATGATGCCAAAAGTTAGCTCTATCAAAGTTAAGATGAGAAGTAAACTCTAGACTTTGGACTAGTCTAGAAAATGGCTTGTAGATGGGTTTGGTTCCTTGGTCATTGGTTTCAAAAATTAATCCTTTAGGTGAATAATATGTAATGGTTCCTCCATATTTGTTCTTGATGGGAGGTTACGAAATTTTTGGTTGGGTGGATGAGGTAACCTTATCTTGTGGTATGGTTTCCAAAGAGGGAATGAATGGTTCTATGATGGGAAAGGTAGGTGTAGTGTCCTCAAGTGAAGTAATGGATATAGTTGCTTCCTTTGTTTGTTTATCCAAAGTAATGGAGGGTGTTTCTATCACTTAAATGGGTGGAGTGGAAGAAGAATAAATGGTTAAATTAAAAAAATTCCTCCTTTGGTGTTTCCATCAAAGGAGAGATAGATAAAGTTAAGGTCTCATTAAATGAAGAGAGAGGGGTGGTTGATTCCTCTATTTGAGCATCCAAATGAATGTAAGGTGAGTCCACTAATTTTTTAAGTGAAATAGAGGAATAAGTAGTTGTGATAGGTTTCCTCAAGAATGGGCTCACTAATAATAATGTTGATTGGATGTGCTTCATGAAAATGAGATGATTTAGGCTTGTTGTCATGGTGATGAGTCAAAGGATCATGATTGGGAAAAGGTTTGTGTAAGATTTCAAGGGATTGATTAAGAAGTACATTAGGATTATCAAATGTGAGTTTTCCATTATCAATTAAGGTTTATACCAAACTTTTAAAATCATTACATATATTGATGTCATGTCCAATAACTCAATGAAAGGCATAATGGTCATTCTCATTCTACCAACTAGGCATGGGGTGAAAAACATCAAATTATTGAGGTGGTTTGATAGGTGGAAGTTGGATGATGTTAGCTTTGAGAAATTTATCCAAAATTATATCATAATACTCCCCTATGGGACTATATTGTGTTGGAGGAGCTCAGTTTTGGTTTTGGTTTTGCTGGTAGGAAGGGTTGAGAGAATTGGTTGGATGGGGTTGGTTGACAATTGGTGGTGGAGAAGTTTTTAAGACAACCATGTTTGAAGATTATTTTGTCTTGGTATTGGAATGGTTGGATTGGATAGTGGTTTTGGTGGAGGGAGGGTCATTGGATTTGAATATAAAATTATTATTTCATAGTTTCAATTTCCCTTCATCAATGGCTTGGTTTTCAAGTTTACGTGCCATGGTGAATGCCTCATCAAATTTTTTTAAAGTTTGAACTTGAAGAGTGGGGGTAATATGTTTGGCACAACCTTAAGAGAAGATCTCAATTAACTCAGGTTGGGGAAAGGAGAAATAAATTTGGTTGATGAAATCCCTCCATTTGGCTATGAAATCAGTAATTGATTCATCATAAAATTGCCTAATAGAATAGAGGTTACTAATGGAAATATTTTTAGATATATTTACTAATAAGTACTATAAAAATATTTGGACCACTTGGGAGAAGGAAAATATGGAGTGCATGGTGAGAGAACTATACTAATCAAGTTTTGGTCTTGATAAAGACATTGGTAAGGTACGAAGGAGGAAAACATCATCATACATGATCAAATAAAAAGAATGATGAAATGATCTAAAATGTTGTTGGGAGTCCTCCTTACCTTAGAATTTGGAAAACTTAGGTAACTCTAATTGAGCACGATAATCATGGAAATGAATGGATGGATGGATGGGTTTATTAAATATTTGATCATAAGATAAAAGGTTATGAGACCTAGAGATAGATGACTCTAGGTTGGTCATTTTGTCGATTAACATCTCGACCAAATATGTTTGAGGTTGGGAAGATGCATAATTTAGTGATAAGCCTTATTGAGGTTGGGTGGAAGAAATGTATGGATGAGTGATAGAGGATGTTGAAGAAGCCACATACTGGTATGTGGTCATAAGAGGTTTGGATAATGCTCTATAAGGATTGATTAGCATAAATGGTTGGGTGGAAGGTGCTTTGTATTCTTGTGGGTTAGAAACATATGGGTAAAATGTCATGGGTACTTATTGGTGGGATTATTTGGGTTGGTTTAGAAGTATGTTTGGGTTGGAGGATGGTAGAATGGACATGGATTAGGTTGGGGGTATAAAATTTCTAGTTGGTTATTAGTGGGTGGTAACTCTAGTGCTAATAGGTGGGAGGGTTTGAGGTATGGAAAGTACCAAACTATGAAGTGGGATAGAAGTTGGTGGGTTGGTCAAACTCAAGGGAATGATAGAAGTAGGGGTAAAATATACCCCCATAGTAAAAGGAGTATAAGTTACAAGAGGTAAAGTTGATCTAATGTTAGAGGTATTGATTGGGGTTGTAGGTGTTGGGTTATTGTTTGAGATGTTGGATGGAGTTTGGGGAGTGATATTAGGTGGGGTAGTGTAAGAGGAAGAGGCTTGGGTGATAATAGGTTGGGTTGAGGTGGCACCCACCAAAATATGGGAAGGCATACCATATGGAGGATCCATAGGAAGAACTGAAGCAAAAAGGGTATGGTTAAATAAGGTGCTTATGTAATGTTGAAGAGACATGGGGTTATTGTCAAGGAAGGAAACAAAATCTAGATCACCCTTAGCAATGATTGGAGGCTTCGTAGGAGGGGGATAAAAATGAGGGTAAACCTTAACATCAGAGGTATATTCCATGGAGGAAGAAGAATAAGGTGGTTGTTGGTTGGTTTGATTCCTCAATTATTATCTAGTAAAGACCATGAGAGGAAACAAGATATAAAATGATGAAACTCACACCTCAAACAAAGAACAAGCAAAAAGAAAAGAACTCAAGGAGATCAAACATAAACTAAAGTGCATATAACAGCCTAGGATTATTTTAAAATCACTTTTGGCTTATTCCTTAGATAGTGTAAAGAGGAAATTTTGTTTGTAGATTAGGTACTAAAGAGGAAATTTAAGGTTAGTTTTAGGTTATGATTAGGTGCTCAAGTGAGAAACTCTATAGTGATATTTAGTATGTGGCTTGGTATTGAGGCCTACCTGCTCACTTCACACACCATAATGATAAGGGTGTTAGGTGCTTATCTAAAATATACTAAATCTTAGAGTTTATAATCAACTAGAGAGTTGAGTTGGTTCTCCCCTTGGTAATGACCTCCAAGTGGGATTTCCAAGAAAGGGTAAGGTTGACTGCTAGGTGATGAAATCCTAGTCAGGCCTTGTCTTAGGTTTGTTTGATGTGTTATCAACTATGTGGTTTGGAAAAAGTGTGTGATAGCAAGAGTGGAAGATATGATTAATTTATTTGCCTTTAAGTTACTATATGAGCTAAAACAAGCAAGCAATCAATATATGCAACATATTTATTTTAAGCCCAAAATAAATTATAGATTTCATTCAATGGGCATGCAATAAAAGAATAAAAAGGGATGTTGGGTCCCTCTAGACATTCCAAAATGTTTTAGATTAATTTTTGATCATTTCTTAATTTAGAAGCAAGTAATGAAACTAGTAATAGGGTGTGTAGAATAATACTTGGTAAAGTACTCACATGATCCAAAAGATGATGGGAACTCCTCTTTGGCTTGGAAGGAATAAATTTTAGATAAGGACACTAGAAAATGGGTTATTATATAGATGGTTGAGTGGACTACCTAGCATAAGTTAAATCCAAGAAGTGTATGTTTGCTAAGAGGTTGTCAATCCATTATTAAAATAATTAAATTGATATAAATGAAAAGAAAGGAAACTTGCATTCAATAATTGGAAAGTAAATGCATGTAAGATGAGATGAAAGTAAATTAATTTTTTTTTAAAATGACTAAATATAACAATATTGGGTTAATACTCATGCTAAGATAGTTGGGGTAAGGTTTAGAAAATCTAAAAAGTCTATGTGAATAGGTAGGAACATAGAAAACAAGGTTTGGTTGAGGTTAAGGGGGTGAAAATAACTTATTATTTTCAACCATAGTGACCATCATAGGTTAGGTGAATTATTGATATTTGATCTAACCATTAGTATTTAGATGGCCATCGATGGTTGAGGTGACCATCAGTGATTAGGCTAACTGTTGATAGTTGCCTATGAAATTTTAAAAATGTTCAAAAAAGTGATGGTAGATTAGGTAGTTGAACAAACAAAGGGATGTTATGGATTTGAAGGATATAAAATAAGATAAAGATAGGTGTGGATAGGTCAAGGAGGTTAGAAATGGAATAGATCAAATAATTCAAGCATGATATACCTATAACATGATGGTCAAAGGCTAAGGTAATTTAGCTAGAGTGACAATACTTTGGCCTTCAAAAGTGATTTCAATAGAGGTTTAAGTCTTTATTGATATTTTTTACTTGTTAAAGGGACACTAGATATCTGTACATAAGATAGCTTGGATGCAGATTACTAGATTATTTCTTCTACCTGCTTCTCTCCTTTTATAAGATGAAGTTATTAAATGTGTATGAGAAAGTTGTTAATTGTGGTGAAGGAGAAAGTCGATAATTGTGATGTTTTAAATCTAGTTTGCATCACAAAACACAAGTTTATAAATGTGCCATGCTTATCTCATATAGTTGGTAATGATTTAAATCTTTAAAGCATGATTGGAGACCTAACCATCGATGGTCAGGGTAAACATTAATGGTTAGGTTGGCCATCAACAATCAAGGTTCTAGAGGAAAATGGGATAAAGAGTGGTGAATTAAAAAGTTAAGTTATTAAATTAAAAAATGGGCTAAGTTGACTAGGTGGTCAACTAGCCTCAGAGTTAGGTAGGGGTTCAAGGTGTTTTGACATCTAAAACTATGCATTTTTTAAGTGTCTATAAGATAATGAAACTAAAGAAATATATTTTAAATTTCCAAGTCCACTTTAATCACATTGATTTCAAAACGTTCAAAGTGCATACTATGAATTTATATCTCTCTTGTGACAAATAAAGTTCTAACTTTTCACAAAGCAGAGGATTTTCAAAATAAAGATTCAATGGCAATCACATATCATATTCTAGTTCCATCTACATACTCTATCTCAAGGTCAACTAAATATATTAACACATAATTTTTTTTGGTTGCACTAAACCATGAATTTAAGAATTATTTTTCCATTTTGGACATGGTTGAGGTAGCCTATCACTACAAATATGAGGTTTAGTTATCCATCTTTAGATAGAGATACACAGGTTACCTATTGACCATCAAAGTAGTTGGTTTCCATAGTATGATGGTAGAGCCTGTGGTAATGCCATGTATAAATTATTATTTGATTTATTTATGCATGTAAAAATCTCTAAAAAAATACAACACTTTAGGCTAAGCAAAATGCTAGCTACATATATTAGTTGCAATGCCTTTGATAATTATTATATAATTTTGATCCCTGAAATAACATACATGAAAGATATGTTAAATTCATGGTTTCTTAAACATAATGTCAATAACAAGTTATAGGAATGAGATGGTAACCCAAGCAATTTCATAGTCTAGGGCCCACCTCCATTCTTATCATTATCTTCAATCTAGGAGTGAAAATTGTTATGGCCATTTTGAATGTAATATATGATTTTTCAACCATTACATACATTAATGAGATATGGGTCCCTTTGTTGGACATGATTCTGACATCCAAAAAATTCATAATAATTGGAGAGATCATCAGCTCTAATTTAGTTCTTAGAATCAATAATCCTAGAAGTTTACTAGATGTAAACTTTTATATGATGTCATACATAGTGGATTTTGTAATTATGATTTTCCACTCACCATTTTAGGAACCCTAACAACCATCAATATAGTATCTTCAGAATAGGATATGTAATGAATTTAATATTCTCTATGTGCATAGGTTCAGGAAAAACATGAAGAGGTTGACTGAAACCTTCTACCCTATGGTTTATCAAGAATTTTATGAAAATAATATGACTATATTTTCTAATCAAATAAATAAGTCTATTAAAAAAATATGTGACTATTGGTTGTGTTGGGTGAATATTTTGTCAATCAGTGTATTGACCAACAAAATAGGTCTGATTAACCATAGCAAGAAGATTGGTTGGCCAGGTGTGCATCTTTACACATCAATCAGAGAAAAATATCTCCTCTTATCAAGGGGAGGTTCCCTATTAAATATGTAGAGGTTATATACTATATATATAAGCAAAAAGTAAGACACAGGGGTAGGATAAACCATCCATCTCTCTTTTTTTTAGAGATGATGTTGATAAACAAGGAAGAAATCTCGGTTGATGGGGAAGGTACTTCTCTTCTTTCAGAAGCAAATTTCAGCCAAGAGCCAGATTCCTTCTTGAATAGTAGAAATCTTGGTGCAATGATAGAAGGCACTTCTCTTCTTTCTGAAGTGTTCTTCAACAGGCAACACAAATCTTTCAGGTAGAAAGTAACTGGTAACGGGGGTACTGAGTGACCAGGAACCTGAGAGATAAAAATGAAGAATGATGAGGGCACCACGTCATCCCAAATATCTTTACACAAGAAAGGAAAATTCAAACACACTGAAAGTACTTAAGGGGGCACAACATCATCCCATAGTTTGCCTTCAGGACACCTTCTTGATCACCTCCACTAGTTCTACTTGTTAAATCAAATGGACAAGAAAGCTCCTAGGAAATAGACATATGAACCGTCTCCTAAGATAGTATAAGATATAACAGCACAAAGTTTGCAAGTAACTTGTTTTATCATTCAGATAAAATAATATGAATTACAATCTGAGCTCAAAGTCTCAGTAATGCCTTTCAATTTGGGCAAAGTTTTTTTTGGTAAGGGGAAGATCTCCCTAAAATAGTACAAGAGATTACAATATATAGATGCCTGGTGGAGGCTTGGCACTTTCTCCCAATGAAGTGACCCATTTGACACACTCAATGCCTTGGATGCATTCTTGGTTTTGTCAAGAAGGGCCCTACTAGAGTAGGGTGGCTGCCTTAAATGTGCATGTCGATTCCTCTCTTAGTGCCTCCTCCTTAGCCTGAATTGCTCATTTGGTCACCTACTTAGCCATGCAATTGTCTACTCTTTCTTCACCTCTAAGGGGATAAGCAGATGGTGCTTTTAATGTTATCAGCTCCCAAATATCTACCTGGTAAATTACTTCACCTACTGGTAGTAACTCCTACTGAGTTTCCCTCTCCATTTCTTCCTTCTCTTGATCCTGGCCTTAGAGTCTTTTAAACACATTCATGTCCATGCTTTAAGTCTAATAAAATTAATAGACACTTCATTGAGACAAATATGATTTTTACGGGCCCATCATTTTTCCTAGCAACTTCCTCATGTCTTTTTCACTCACTATGGCTATTTTATCCTATGACATGGATGCAGACATGTGGTAGTGCCTGTAGCTTCGAGATAGGCTTATCAAAATAAGCTTTGAAATTGATTAGTGGCTGAGGGGAGCATGAATGCAAACACATGGTAGCTTCTATTGCATTGGGTCAGGACATGTGGTGGGTTCCACTCTATGAAGCTTTATTTTAAACTGTGTCCCAGCTCATGACACTTGGTAGCATTTGCTCTTCTTTGAGGCTCAAACCTTTCCTAAAGGGAACTTGCCCTTTGGGGTCTTCTTAGTGGCCTTCGACTTTGATTCTTTGGTGGGCTCTCATCCCCTTAATTTCCTTCAAACAAAATGTCTAAAGGAATTCCTTCAGATAATTCATCTGAAGGAAACCTTTCCTTGGCTCTATATGTGCCTTTGTATTATGAGTACCCCTTTCCTTTGACATGTGGCACCTTTCACTCTTTGAACAAGTGCCATGCAACATCTTTTGCTATTGACACTTGGTAGCATCTGCCACCTCGGGCCTTTGCAACATCATAGAAATGTTTGGGGCTCAGTTGGGCTCTCACAGATGATGACACTTATTAGCCTCCACTGATCTATGCAAGGGACACATGGCATAGTCCAAATACATTTATTAGTCATGCAGACACAAACACTTAATACATTCCACTTTGACCCACCAGGGATATGTGGCAGCTTTTAATGTTTTCTGGGAATCATGCGGATGATGACAAGTGGCAACTTCCACTGAGTTCTAGTGAGACTGCAGAGATCAAAAGGATTTATTCAGACTATCTCAGATGATGAAATGTGGTATGTTTTGCTCACTTATGAGACTTACCTGGGGCCTGCCATGGTCTTTAATGAAAACAAAAAGTAGAAGAAAGAAGCCATGGATAATGACACTTTTTAGCTTCTATCGAGCTTTGGAGGGGACACGTGGCACGTTCTGCTACTCTTAGATGAATACATTGGGGTCTTTAGTAGTGCCACTTGTCACCATATGTGAGACTCTAAGAAACTTGTTGAAAGAAGCCTTGCAGCTTATGAAAAGGCTGGAGATGTAGACACTGGCTCTTATCATGCTCCACAAAGTTTCAATGAGACACATGGTGGCTTCTATGGGTTTTTTCTTGAACCTATTGATTGAACCAACTATTCACTACTTCTTTCTTTGACTGAGGCTGCCTTTGAATTGCTTGAAGCTTTAAACCCAAGAAGTTTAAGGTTTAATGGTTCATTGGTTCATTTGGTTAGAAGATTGCCGATGACCTTTTTTCAGTTGAACCAAAGCTTTGAACCTATTAGCCCTGAAAGTGTCCAAGTGCGAGAAACTAGTCCCTTTTGATTGAACTCACCTACAGAATCCTTTGAACCTTTGAACCTTTTAGCTCCTTTACCAAAAAGTTTGATAAAATGATGAAATTGAATGTTTCTGAACAAATTTTTGGAAAGGGGAGTAACAATTTTGGTCATGCAAGACCAAAATAGTCCTATGTTGTTTGAAAAATGAGGAATCACTTCTTAGGAACAACAACTAGCTCGTGTTAGGGAACTTCCATCAAATGACAACTCAGAATAGTTGAGGGGAGTAGAAACTAGAATCTCCAGTGCCTTGAAGTGTGCCATTGGGCTACAGAGTCATGCTACCCAAAAAGAAAGGCTCGAAAAAAAATGAAAACAAAATGAACAAAACAAAACAATAGACTATACAAATATACATATGTACAGGGGAACTCATATGATACTTCAAGAGTTGAAGTGCTTTAGATGTTGCCCATTGTGAGGCAGAGAAAATAGAGTACCATCTTGATACTTCAATAGGAAACTATTTGTACCATTGAGCTGATGAATAGTAAAAGGGCCCCTCCACAGGGAATCAAACTTCCCATGCATCCCCTTTGGTTCTCTTTTCTTGTCTCATTGCAAGACTTGATCTCCAATTTTAAAATCACAATTATTTGCTTTCTGGTCTAAGAGCTTCTTCACCAAACTTTGATGGGTGGTAATTTGGTCCACCACTATAGTTCTCTGCTCATTCAGCTCAGCAAGGCACATGATCCTCTTCTCAAGTGAGCTCTCATACGTTTGATCTTCAATTGCCTTAGCTAATTTCAATGCTGGCAATTCTAAGGTGATTGGTATCTCAAAATTTACACCATAAAGATGGAATGGAGACATACCAATTGCTCTCTTTGGTGTAATTATGTCTACCCATAAAGCATCAACCAATGCCCTATGCCAAGTCCTTTGGTTGTCGTCTACCAGCTTCTTGATGATAGTAACCAAGTTTTTATTGCTTGACTCAGCCTATCCATTCCCTTGTGGGAAGTAATTAGAGGAATGGGAGAGTGTAATTCTACAGTAGAAGTAGAATTGAGTTATCTCTTAGGAAGTGAAGTAGGCTGCAATTAGTGACAATTTTTATTGGGACCCCAAATCTGGATATGATGTTTTCTTTGAGGAAATTGCATACTACTTCTAAAGTAGCATGTTTGTTTAGAACTGCTTCCATCCATTTGGTGAAGTAGTCTATTGCTGTAAGGACATAATCATGTCTAGCACTTGACGATGGGTTCATAACACCAATAAAGTCAATTCCCCATTGCTAGAAAGGCTCTTCTATGACCACTGGTTCAAGAGGTAGGGCAAATAGCTTGGGCCTTCCAACAAACTATTGCACAATTCACATCCCCTACCCACTTGTATGCATCTCAAGAGAGAGTTGGCCAATAGTACCTGGCTCACAAGATCTTATGGGTAGTCACCAGGGTGGAAAAATGTCCCTCATAGGCCAAATTGTGGAAGGAATTTAGAAGTCAGCCTTGTTGCTCCTTGTCCACACAGTGAAGGAATGTTCCATCAAGGTGCCTCTTGTATAGGCCATTGTCCCAGAGAACAAAATTAGTGGCTTTTAGCTTGATGGTCCTCCTTTCTTTATAAGACAAGTTTTCAGGACTTTCACCATAAGTAAAGAAATGAGCAATACCTAAATACCACTCATTTGTGGTGGAGACAAAGAGGACTATAGGTGAGTCATCCACTTCTAGTTGTTCATGCTCCATCTCTCCTAGCTTGTTATCATCAATCAGTTGGCATAGCCCCTTCCCACACACTAGCTTTATTGGCTTGATGATTAGATCAAACTCCTAGATTTTTGCAACCCAGTTGCCTCTTTTTGTCCCAAACTCCTACTAAGTCAATATATATTTCATTGTTGTGTTAGGGACCAAGGTAGTCACTCAAGAATTGAGGATGTAGAAATGAAAATGTTTCACAGCCTTCACCACTACATAAGTGTGCTTCTCCATATTTGAGTACTTTAGCTCATGAGATTTGAGAGGAAAAATCAAGAAGGAAATGGGAGATTCCATACCTTCTTTATTCTATTAAACCAAAATTGTTGAAAGCGTATGTTCTGAAGCATAGCTGTAAATAGTGAAATATTTGCTATAGTCTAGGCAGGCTAGAATTGGAGCATGGGCAATGCCAATCTTGACATCCTCAAAGGCCAACTTGCCTTCTTCAGTCTAGTTGAAGGCAACTTTTCCTTTCATCATGTTTACAATGTGCCTAGTCTTCTCAGCAAACTCAGGGATGAACCTCCATAAGAAATTCACCTTCCTAAAGAAAGATTGAACATCAGTCTTGCTTGTGGGCAAGGAAAGTTCTTAGATAAATTTGACTCTGTCTAGGTCAATATTTATGCCTCCTTTGGACACAATGTGTCTGAGAAGTTTCCCCACTATTACTCCAAAAATTGACTTCTTGGGGTTCAAGGAAATGCCATTCTGGCTGTAGTGTTCTAGGACTTGATGCAAATGGCTCACATGATTTGGGCGATGCTTAGAGAATACAATCAAGTCATCAAGATAAACTATGATGAACTTACCCATCTCATCTTGAAGGCAAGGTCCATTGCTCTTTGGAAGGTGGCACCAACATTTATCAAGCCAAAAGGCATCCTTTTATATGCAAACGTGCCCCTAGGTGTGGAGAAAGCGGTCTTATGCTAGTTTGTTTCACTAACCTTGACCTGGTTATATCCTGAGAATCCATCTAGCATTGATAACATCTCTGAGCCTGTCACTATCTATAGCACTTGATCCATGATTGGCAAAGGATAATTATCCTTCAAGGATGCCTGATTCAAATTTCTAAAATCCTCACAAAGGCAAATTTCACCATTCTTCTTCCTTACAGGCACTATATTGGCAATCCAGGTGGAATGATGGATTGGTAAGATTATCCTAGCATTAGCATTTTTAAAATCTCTGATAAAATAGTACCTGATATTTTTGGATTATAATGCTGGAATTTTTGCTTGTAAGGTGTTGAATCAACCTTGTGAGGAATGTTGTGTTGGATTTCATCAGGTTGAAGTGATTTCAAGTCATCATAGGAGTATGCTAGGACATCCATGTACTCATTAAGTAAAGTGGTGAACTTGAAATGTTCTTTAGGAGTATATCACTTCTCGATGTTCACCATCTTAGGGTCTGCCTTGGTCCCCAGATTTATTTGATCAAACTCTTGGGAGGAGCTTGAATCAATTTGCTATTATTTGATGAATCTATCATGCTTATCAAATAGCTTCTCAAGAGAAACAAGGCCTTTGGGAATTTTATTCACTTTTAGTTGTAAGAACTCCTCACTTGTGCTTAAAATCAATTCAAGAGTTGGTTCAAGCTCTTAAGGTTCACTGCCTTTAAAATGCAGCTGTTCAAAGCTGTCATTTTGCTCTAGGAAGGCAATGATGTGATTGTCATTATCAAATACCTTCCAATAACTGGCATTATCAAGCATGCTTGGTCTAAAGAATAGCTCAAAAGTGTACCTATCTCCTTTGAAGTCTAGGTGGGGGATCAAGAGGGTGGCTGAAATAGCTAGTGCATCAGCCCGATCATTGAATTCTCTGGGAACTAAAGAGATGTTGAAAGCATCAAACTTTTTGAGTTGATCCCAGACTAGATTGTAATAGTGGCACAATATTTCATTCTTAGTTTGATATAGGTTTCTCACCTGACAAACCACTAATTCAGCATCTCCTTTAGCATGAAGGAGCCTAATGCCTTTGTCCCTGGCAGCTTTTAATCCCAACAACAAAGATTCATACTCAGTTGTGTTATTGGTGTTGTTGAATTCTAAATTATAAGATGAAGGAAAAATATCTCCTTGAGGAGATATTAACATAACCCCAGCTCCTGAACTAGTGGAGGAGTAACTGTCATCAAATTCAAGAATCCATACCTCATTTGATATTGATTTTCCTTGGGGTTCTTCTTTATTTTGAGGAAGGGATTCTTGCACACTTACATTAGGCTCAACTAATTCCTCTGTTGTTCCACTTGACTACATTTCCAATTTGTCAAATGTAGGAGCTTCATTGGATGCCTCATGAACTTCATCTGTGGATAGAAAGTAGTTACCTAGGCTTCAAGACTTGAATAGGATTTGAGCTTCAAGTGCTGAGGTCCGGGTAACTACGTATTTTGCTTCCTTTTCAAGAAGCAGCCTCTTCATGACACCTTTGACTAGAATCCTTGCCTCTAATAAATCCATGCTCAATTCACCACCAACATTCTTGTAGAAATTCCACCCAAGAAGGATACCATATGATGCTAGGATGTCTGCTACCAAGACAGTCATTTTGATTCTTTTGTCTGGAAAGGTAGCAAATGCAAATTGGGCATCTTTTATTTGCCCCAGTAGTGGCACTTGCTTGTTCTCCATGGAGAATCACCTACCAAATGTCTTGGTCAGTGTGAGATTAAGGGATTCAGCTACTTTAGTAGGCATGCCATTGTCTGAAGCTCTAGAGTCGATAATGCAATTATTCAGCTATTGTCCATTTATTAGCAATGAGACATAAAAAGGTTTAGTCCTACTATGAGCGGCAGGAGGGGAAATGACAAGATTGTTCCTAGTGGATGCATCCTTGGGAGATCATGAGTCAGTTTGGGAACTACTTGTTCGATAGGGACATTTTAGTTTTTAACACACTTAACCAATTTATCTAATTGTTCAAGATGGGACTGCAGGAATTCAAATTCAGACATTTGAATCTTGGTTTTCTTAATATGATCAATTATGTCAAATGCTGAAATGAACTAGGTATAGAGGATGAGAGCTCATCTTTTTGAGTTTTAGGGGGGGAAGTACTAGACTGTGAGTTTGAAGTAAAAGGCGTAGGGGCATTTGGGGTACTTACCTTTCTTGCAATCACTGAGCCTTTTGGCTTGAAGGGGAGAGTGGATCCCTGCTGAGCAATTGAAACTACTAGTTGAGGTTGCTCTTCCACTTTCTCTTTATTAGCTTGTTGAGCTGATTGATTCTTAGACTAGGTGAATACATCATATGATCCCTTAGCTACATTACCTTTACTTTTGGGTTCATCCTGATAGTTTAGGAAACCAATATGGGAGTCGCTAGTGAATTCTTCTTCTTCCTCAGTGAAGATATGAGCATCATATTTAGGATGCAACTCAGGCTAGGACAAGAAGTCTGATTTAGCTTCAAGATATCTAACTATTGAGTCAGTTGGAGGTGCTTCTAGGGTAATATTCCTCTATGGAGGAGGAAGGTGATTTTGCTATCCCTGATTCCTGGCAGAATTGCCTTGATACACCTGATTCTGAAATGTCCTCTTGGGTATATCTTTATATGTAGGAGTGGATGACATTCCTTGCACCACTTGCTTTCTAAGAGCTAGCACTTCATTTGCTAGATTTTGCATCGTAGGATTAGTGGTGGTGGAAGGGGAATATTTTGAAGAAGGAGAAGATTTACCCCTATTTGGGTCCCTCCTTATCTTTCCTACTAAGATAAGGTCATCTTCAACTTTGATCGCCAAATCTTGAGTAGCTTTAAGATCTATGTGACCAACTCTTCTTAGCAAAAAACTCACTTCAACCAGTTGTGAGTTAATGAAGAAGCATTTGAGATATTTAGGGGTTGGCTGAGCAATAACAAGAATTTGATTCCTCAACTTATCAAACTTTGCTATGAAATCCCTCATAGGCTCTTGGGGCTCCTTCTTCATTTGTGTGATTTGGGCCAACAAGGCATGTGCATCCTCTGGCCT
The DNA here is from genome assembly GCA_037957365.1 of Torreya grandis. Classification (NCBI taxonomy): domain Eukaryota; kingdom Viridiplantae; phylum Streptophyta; class Pinopsida; order Cupressales; family Taxaceae; genus Torreya; species Torreya grandis. Next base: position 1,639,118 of record JARHVA010001839.1, read on the forward strand.
CAAATTTGGCTTTAAGTGTGTCCCAATTAGCTACTGATCAGGCTTGCAGGTGGTAAAACTAGTGTACAGTAGCACCTTGTAGTGTTTCCATGAAAAGCCTAACTACCACATCCTTAAATTCTATGCCTATCATGCCACAAGCTATGATGAAGGCAACAACGTGTTCATCAAGATGGACTTTTCCATCCCCAAAGAATTTGGGGAAATTCTTTCTCGATCTTTGTGGAAGTTTATACAGGGGTGGAGTTAAATTAAGCAAGCCAAAAGAGTTACCCAAGGGGCCTCAAGCTGCCATGATAGGATTATTGAAAGTAGGGATAACAAATTTGGGTATAATTTGGATAGGCAAGGCTCTACTAACTATAGGAAAAGTAGCTCTGCTTTGTGTTGGTGTCCTAGTACGAGTAGGAGGAACACTCTTAGATCATTGAACTTGGGGTTGAGGAGAAAGCAAGTTGAAATCTCTTTGTTGTGCCAACTCAAACATAGGATTAACAACACCTTGAGCTCTCTAGCTTCTGGTATAGCATGGGGTTACCAGATTGTGAATCAATAATGGAAAAGGATTGGTCACACTTCAATTTAAAGCTTGAGGCTTTGAACTGCTCATCCTTCCCTAGTAGAGTCACTAAAAAACTATTGGTGAATATTTTGTCAATTAGCATACTGACCAATAAAATAGGTCTGATCAACCACAACAGGAAGATTGGTTGGCTAGGTGTGCTACTTTACTACATCAACCAGAGACAAATCTCTCCTCTCATCAAGGGGAGGTTCCCTATTAAATATGTAGAGGTTATATACTATATATATATATATATGTATATATATATATATATATATAAAAGTAGAAAGTAAGACAAAGGGGTAGGATAAACCATCCATCTCTCTTTTTTTAGAGATGATGCTGATAAACAAGGAAGAAATCCTGGTTGATGGGGAAGGTACTTCTCTTCTTTCAGAAGCAACTTTTAGCTAAGAGCCAGATTCCTTCCTGAATAGTAGAAATCCTCATGAAATGACAGAAGGCACTTCTCTTCTTTCAAAAGTTTTTTTTAGTAGGCAACATAAATCTTTCAGGTAGTAAGTACCTGATAATGGGGGTGCTAAGTGACCAGCAACCTTAGAGAGAAAAATGAAGAATGATGAGGACACCACATCATCATAAATCTCTTTACACAGGAAAGGAAAATGCAAACACACTAAAGGTACTTATGGGGGCATAATGTCATCCCACAATTGGCCTTCAAGACACCTTCTTGATCACCTCCACTAGTTCTGCTTGTTAAATCAAATGGACAAGAAAGCTCCTAGGAAATAGACATATGAACTATCTCCTAAGATAACACAAGCTATAACATCACAAATTTTGCAAGTAACTTGTTTTCTCATTCATATAAAATAATATGAATTACAATCTGAGCTCAAAGTCTTAGTAATGCATTTAAATTTGGGCAGAGTTTTGCTTCTGGCAAGGGGAAGATCTCCCTGAAATAACATAAGAGATTACAATATATAAAGGCCTGAGGGAGGTTTGGCACTTTCTCCCAATGAAGTGACCCATTCTGTGCACTCAATTCCTTGGATGCATTCTTGGTTTTGTCAAGAAGGGCCCTGCTAGAGTAGGGTGGCTACCTTAAATGTCGCATGTCGATTCCTCTCTTAGTGCCTCCTCCTTAGCCTAAATCACTCATTCATTCACCTGCTTAACTGCTTAACTATCTACTCTATCTTCACCTCTAATAAGACAATCAGATGGCACTTTCAATGTTACCAGCTCCCAAATATCTAGTCGATGAATTGCTTCACCTACTGGCAGTAAATCTTACTAAGTTTCCCTCTATTTCTTCCTTCTCTTGATCCTGGCCTTAGAGTCTTTTGAATGCATTTGGGTCTACACTTTAAGTTTTCTAAAATCAACAGACACTTCATTGAGACAAATATGACATTTTTGGGCCCATCATTTTTCCCAATAACTTCCTTGTGTCTTTCTCGCTCGTCATGGCTGCTTTCCATTGTGATGTAGATGTAGACATGTGGTAGTGTCCACAGCTTCAAGATAGGCTTATCAAAATAAGCTTTGAAACTGATTAGTGACTAAGGGGAGCATAGATGTAGACACATGGCAGCTTATGTTCCATTGGTTGGGACACACAGTGGGTTCCACTCTATGAAGCTTTATTCAAAACTATGTCCCAGCTTGTGACACTTGGCAGTGTCTACTCTTCTCTGAGGCTCAAACCTTTCCTAAAGGGAACTTGCCCTTTAGGTTCTTCTTAGTGGCCTTTGACTTTGATTATTCAGCAAGCTGTCATCCCCTTCATTTCCTTTAGACAAAATGTCTGAAGGAATTCCTTCGAATAATTCATCTGAAGGAAACCTTTCCTTGGCTCTATATGTGCCTTTATATTATGAGTGCCCCTTTCCTTCAACACATGGCACCTTTTTCTCTTTAAACAAGTTCCACATGGTGTCTTCCACTATTAACACTTGGTATCATCCACCACCTCAAGCTTTTACAACATCGTAGAAATGTTTGGGGCTCAGTCGGGCTCTCACAGATCATGACACTTGTCGGCCTCTACCGATCTATGCAAGGGACACGTGGCATGGTCCAAATACATTTGTTAGTCACACAGGTGAAAACACTTGGTGCATTCCACTTTGACCCACTAGGGATATGTGGCAAATTTTAATGTTTTCTGGGAATCATGTGGATGATGACAAGTGGCAACTTCCACTGAGTTCTAGTGAGACTGCAGAGATCAAAAGGATTTATTTGGACTATCTCAGATGATGAAATGTGGTATGTTTTGCTCACTTATGAGACTTACCCAGGGCCCACCATGGTCTTTAATGAAAACAAAAAGTAGAAGAAATAAGCCATGGATAATGACACTTTTCAGCTTCTATCGAGCTTTGGAGGGGACACGTGGCACGTTCCACTACTCTTAGATGAATACATTGGGGCCTTCGGTAGTGCCACTTTTCACCATCTATGGGGCTTTAAGAAACTTTTTGAAAGAAGCCTTGTAGCTTATGAAAAGGTTGGAAATGTGGACACTGACACTTGTCATGCTCCACGGAGTTTCAATGAGACACATGGCGGCTTCTACAGGCTTTTTCTTGAACCTATTGATTGAACCAACCGTTTGAACCAACTGTTCACTGCTTCTTCTTTGACTAAGGCTGCCTTTGAATTGCTTGAACCTTTGAACCTTTGAACCCAAGTGGTTCAAGGTTCAACGGTTCATTGGTTCATTTGGTTAGAAGATTGTTGATGACCCTTTTTTGGTTGAACCAAAGCTTTAAACCTGTTATCCCTGAAAGTGTCCAAGTGCGAGAAACTAGTCCCTTTTGATTGAACTCACCTATAGAAGCCTTTGAACCTTTGAACTTGTTAGCCCCTTTACCAAAAAGTTTGAGAAAATGATGAAATTGAATGTTTCAAAACAAATTTTTGGAAATGGGAGGAACAATTTTGGTCATGCAGGACCAAAATGGTCCTATGTTGTCTGAAAAATGAGGAATCACTTTTCAAGGACAACAGGTTGTACCCCAAGTGCATAATAATTAGAATAGAAGGTACTATATCACATTCTTTATACTAACAAGGATTTTGTTTCATAAGGTTATTGATCATGAAATTGATGTTCAATTGGTATTATAGACACTAGAATACTACACACTTGTAGTTCTAGGTGTCTGAATGCCTCGGGACCACCTTAAATCCTCATAAAACCTTCCCAACCCCTTCTACCACCCTCATAACTTAACCAAAGTCCCTATTCTACCCATTTATATTCAAAAATTATTATTTTAAAATACCATTCAAAAATAGTTTTTGAAATCACTATTCTCAAAACACTATTCACCATCACTATTTGCTATGGGATGCACTTTCACTATTCATGATGACATGGCATATGACATGGAAATAAACATGGAATATGAAATGGCATGTGACATGACAAATTACATGGCAAAATGATGTGGCAAAGTGGCATGGCCTTATACCCCACCTTTAGTCCCCTTTTTCAAGATGCTTAATGACCTCATTTAAGTATCACAAGGGTCCCCACATGAAATGGTTTGAATTTATCCTCAAGGGTAAGTAATTTGACTTAGTTTTGCATTTTAACATAAAAATAACCTTCAAAATTAACTTACCTACCCTTTTCACACCTTAGGAGACACAAAGAGCCCCCATTTTGGACTTCTTAGTCCCAATAAGAGACTTATTAGCCCAAATTGGAATCTTCACCCACCTCACCTTCACTCACCCATGCCCCCTTGAAAAATGGAATAATATTTTGTGGGATAACTCTTAAAAGTCATAAATGAGAACAAATAAGGGTGTAACAAAGTCTTCAGTCCCATTTTCAAACCATATGCACAATTCCTTTTAAACATGGACTTTCATGCAAGGTAGGGAGACTTGACAACCCCCATAGGAATATTCCACCAAACCCATCATTTACCTTTGGGAAAAATATTCCATATTTCTAATATGCCCTCTTTTGGCATTTTTCCTCACAAAAAAAACCACAAATACCCCCATTCTCCTTTACCCAAGGAAGAGGATGAAAAGTTAGAGTATTGCTGCCCAGATTTTCTTCCAGGTGTTCATCCATTTCAAGGAGGTCATTAATCTTCCCCATATTGGAGGAAAATAATTCAAAGTAATGAAGCTCTACTGAAATTTCCTCAAGACATTTTCATAAACAATCTTCAACAAACCATCTTCATCAATAAGCATCTACAAACATTAAGGTAATATTTTATTATATTATTTCAATTTATTTATTTATTTCCTTTTAACATCCCTTCCATTAACCTTTTTACTCTCTTCACCATTATTGTCTTCATCCCTTCCTCATCTTACCATTTACCCCTTTACCCCATTTTGCCTCTTTGCCATATTCCTCACTTGACCTCTTTCACCTCTTTGCCACACTCAACATATTCTATTTTTTGGATCATATACCTATTTACCCTTATGTCTATTTTCAGCCTTGATAATTTACCCAAACCAATAAAATAATCCTTTTGACCCTTACCATTTTACCCAAACCCCAAAACTATGTCCTTGCCTTGACTAGTTTTAGCATGTGTTAGATTTAGTCATTTTTCTTTAAATAAGTATTTCATTTATTTTTATACTTAGCATTTAATTTATCATTATTTTAAATGCAATTAAATTTATTTTATTTTATCATATCAATTTGTTATTAGGGGAGTGGATTGACATCCATCCAAGGAGGCTTTAGCTTCTTGGATCTAGCATATGCTAGGCGGTCTACCCTACATCTTGGTCTAACCAACAAGCTTTTGGTAGTGTTGTCTTACTGAAAGTATTCCTTCCAAGACAAAATGAGTTCTTTCTTCATCTATTCATCAAAGATAACACATTTAATAGGTACACACCATTCCTCTTGTGTTTCTATCTTTTCTCATAGAAAACTAAGAAAAAAAGAAAAAATTTACAGAAACATTTTGGCACACCCAGTGGGACCTAACATCATCTAGGTGCCCTTTTCATATAATTTTTCATAGTTTGCATTGCATGTTATCCTCCTTTATTTTACGCTCATGAAATATGAAATCTAAAATTTCTTTTGGTAAAAATTAAATCTTTATGTTACTTTATGTTCATCAAATGAAATTTGAAATCCAAAATTTCTTTTAGCATAAAGTAAATCTTTGCATTATTTTATGTTCATCAAATGAAATTTGAAATATAAAATTTCTTTTGGAATAAAATAAATACTTTCATTCTTCTATTCTAATCAATTTGGAATCTAAAATTTCCTTTGGCATAAAATAAATGTTTGCATTATTCTATGCTCATTTAAAGACATCAAAATTTTCCTTTGGTTTAAAATCAAGTGCATTCATGGTTTACTTGCTTAATTAGCTCATGTAGCTTTAATTAAATAGGTAAATTAATCATAAATTCACTTTTCTTCTTCACACACAAATTGAACCACTTTCATAATCAACACACCAAAATAATACTTGAGATAAGGTCTGACTTAGATTTCATCACCAAACAACAACCTTACCCTTACCTAGTTTTTGTACTCAAATTTAATCACCGAGGGGTTAACCAAATCCGTTCTCTGATGGAGTATAAACTCTAAAAAAATAGTAAATTTTGGCTAAGTGGCCTAGCTCAGCTTTGGGTTTGTGAAGTGTGGGAGCAATCCCCCAGTACTAGGCCATGTACCCAGTTCAATGCAGAATTGACTCTTGAGTGCCTAAACATTCCAAAACTAAACTTAGATGGCTTTGTTTAGGAAAATTTTAAGCCAATTCCCTTCATACTAATTTAAGTCTTAAGCTAACAAGAGATAATTAAAACTCCAAGGCTTAACATTCTCTAGAGCATGTTGATTTCTTTTGATTTCTTTTCTTTTTTCAACTACTTCTTGTTTGAGGTGCGAGGTTTGACTACCTGTCTTTGGTTTCTCACATTATCTTAACCTGACTATAGGTGAGAAACTAAACCAACCTACCCTTATGTCCTTCATCATCTTTACCCATGGAGTATGTCTCAAACATCAAGGTGACACCCTATGATTCTCCTCATATGCCTCATTCACCTAATAGACCCTCAGTGGTCCCTGAAGGGGATGCTAACTTCACTTCCTATTTGGATAATAACCTAGTGGCCTTGTAGCATTACCTTTACACCTTGGCCCTTCACACCCTAACCTCTTCTATCCCTCTTTATAATCCACCTTACAACATGCCACACCACCTCATGGTGGGTGTCACCTCTACCTGAGCTTCTATTTCTCATGCTTCTTCCTCAAATCATGGCCCTCTAATAGATCAAACCCAATCGAATGTCCTAACAATCACTCAAGCACCCTCAACCCTGATTGACTCATCTCACATGGAGGTGAGTGTGCCCCTTCCCACTGATACCCTACCAACTATAGGTTAAAATTCTACCACTCATTCCTCTTCCCCTCTTACCGCTATCCAACCAACCAACACCCCTCTTCAAAACATGGTACTTTTGATACCCCAAACACTTCCTTCCATCCAAACTTAGGTAACCTCTCAAACCCAACCCTCTCATACATCCATTCCCCCAACCACAATTGTTCTCCAATAAATAGCTTCCACCTCTTATCAATATGTGGCTAACCCACAAAGCCATATATCTCCCCCTACCTTTTCATTTGTACCCATAAGTTCTTATGGGATATGATGGGTGTCATTATTCCCTTCATTTAATCAAATTCCTGTTGATGCCATATTTAACCATGGATGTTTCTAAAGCTATATGCAATAAGAATAATCTTAGTGATTTAGTAATTTATTGTAAGTATTTTTATTTTTGTTTTGTTTTGGGGGATTTTTAATGTCTTAAGGGATTCTTTGGTTAAAACCTTATTGGAATCAAACTATGAAAATCTTCTGGAAGTAAACACACTTTGCAAAAATGAATTTGCTAGAAGTAAACACACTTTTGTAGAATGAAATAGATTGCTAGAAATAAACATACATTTACAGAGTGAAATAGATTTCTGGAAATAAACACACTATTTAGAATGCTTAGGAAATGATTGCAAAGAAATGAAAATTTAATCTAGAACACCTGCAGGGAAAAATTTACAACAAATTTTAACTTTAAGGAGTTAGAAGAATTTATAATTTTAACAAAGCTACCTATTTGCTTTTGAGAATAAAATATAAATACCGACCAAAAATGAAGATCCTAGTTCTTAGAGGAGTGGGCCCTTGCTCCACCTAGAAACAGGATTGAACAACTTAATTCTCTCTAAAAATAGAAATGGATATTGTATTGATAAAATGTTCTATATTACAAAAATGTACCAATCTATCCTTATCCCTCTATTATTCAATTATTCCTACTCCTAAATTCCCAGGTCTATATATATATATATATATATATATATATATATATATATATTCTTCTTGTGGTGCATTGATGGTTGTAACTATTTCATGGATATGATGGAACAGAATTGTGCCCAAAATAGATGTTGAATTAAGATGTGGTTGGATGTCTAGCTGTGTGATAAATTTCTTGGATCTACAAGTATGGAAATTGGAATTCTACTCTTTATTAATAGGATCATAGATTTGATAGATCACCAGCCATTTGGAATAGATCCTTATCAGTTCCATGTTTAACCATGAAAGTTTCAGAGCTTATCTATAGGAGTACCAGAATTAATTTAGATAATTTCAAAACTAAATATAGAGTTTTGGAACTAAGTCTGAAAATGTGACAGAACTTGGAATAACATGATGGGGTTCTGGAACTAAGTCGTATTGATTCTAATTCTTCCAAAAACATGCAATCCACTTCATATTTGTTCTTCAACCTGATGATGACCTATTTTATTACAAAACTTGAATTTTCCAAAACACTTGTTAGGAATTACAAATCTTTTTAAATGTTAGAATCACAATCAATAAAAGATGGACAATTACATCCTAAATCATATCAGATCAAAATAAAATTCATAAAATGCAGTCAAACTTAATAGAAAGAGAGAGTAAGATGAGGTCATTTATTATAGATTTAATGGACATATTCTGGTTTCATCATTTCCCCCATACTTACTTATTTGTAAGTCCCTTTACAAACTTTACTCTTCAAATTTGGGATTGTATATTCTGCATTCCATTTGATTGCTTAGATCAGATGGTTGGAACTAAATATCCCAATGCTTTGATTCATAGGTACTATACCCTACTCCTGCTTCTACTTTGCTTTTCCATTCCTCAAATTGAGTGGGATCTTGAGGTCCTCTATTTTGCCAAGGAAATATGGGGGTGAGAAGTAGAGGTGGCCTTGTTTGCATTCCTATCCATATGCATAGGGGATTTTCATTGATCTGAGGAATTATTATGCATAAAGCTTTTGCCCTTTCTAGACTCTAGATCAAATTTGAAGGGGATATTACTTCCCTTCTTTTCAATGCCACCAGGAGAAATTCCCATCTTTTCAAACATGCATCATAGATATTAATAAAAATTTACTTTTCATAAGAGGTGAAGGCATTAATGCTTTTCTATAAATTGAAAATATAAGGTTCTTTGAACTTGTCATTAAATACATGGGATTGTAAATGTGTAGCAAAGGTGAATGGGTTGCCATAATGAATTCTCATACAGAGACTAGATGAACTAGCATTTAACAGATGCTCCGACTCCCTCTCTTTCTATGTAATTTGAAAATAGAGACAAATGCATTAATCTGGCTTTCCCCTACATACAAATTGATCAAAAAACCTAATTTTTTTCCAACAGGAAATTGCAGAGGTAAAATTCATAGAGAATATTTTTATGTTCTGCATTGGCTAAGTAGGCTACCAAGAAATCATCTTCATCTTTTATTTCATGTAGATGGCCACATGCTATACTTGCCAACTATCAACGAATGAATTGTTCCTCTAAAAACATACTATATGCAGGAGAAGGCCTTATGCATACAAGCAATTTCTCACTCATCATACAAACTATTTGTATTTTCACAAGATATTTATATTTATCTTTTTCCTCCTTGTAAAATTTTTCTTCCCATTCCTTCCTTGCTTTCTTTTCTTCCTCCATTTTTATTTTCAAGTCCTTATTGGATGTCTTGATTACATTGAGTTATCTACATGTATCATCCCATAACTAATTATTAGTAGATAAGTCAATTCAGTCTGTGTAAAGACTGTTGACACAATGGTCTGTCTCCTAGAAATTGTACATTTTTCCTTGTTCTCCATCAATTGTATTTTAATCTCTGTTAATTCCTTAGTCTTGGCTATGAACTAGTTTGTTAATTCTTTAAGGAGCATTTCTCTTTTTTCTAATTTGAGTTCGAGGAAATTCAATTCCTCATCCTTTTCCTTGATAATGAGCTCTACTCTAGACAAAAATAGAGCCTATTTAACCTGCAAATTTTGTTCTTTTTCTAAAATTTCATGGGGAGTTAAGCATTCTTCTTCTACCAGAGGGGATCTCCATTTCCTTTTCCAAGATGTGTGTTCATATTTTGCATGTGATGGTGTTGTTGTCTCATCCATTTCTTGGAAAACTTGATCCTCAAATCTTTCATCTTCTATTTCTTTTTTTGTTTGGCTTGGTCCATGAGGAATCGGCCATGCTGCCCAAAATATCAACAACTTCAGTTTCTAGCCTTTCTTGTTCTTTCATCTCCTCTAATATTTATTTAGAACTTTTATGACGTCTCCTTCCTTGAAGAGCCTCAAAATGTTTAGACATGGGTCTCCTCTTAGAGATTCTTTTTATTTTCTCCTTTTGTTTAGGCCTTGGTGAACCATCACTATCAGAGACAGTTATTAGTTCTTCTGTAGATTCTATAGAAGAAGGAATTTCTTGAGAAGGCACAGTAGGGTATGAAATTCTATCTCTTCTTCTAGATTGTCTTCTTGTTGGTATTATCTTCCCCTAGTTCTTTCTTTTCCTTAGCAGTGGTATTAGTTTCTAAATGAACTAAAAATACCAAGGTTTTGCCCAAATTTGCCAAGAAATTTTCCCACATTTCTTCCCCATTTTTATTTAAAAGGAAATGGTGCTGGCATACTAAATGCACTAACCCATGATGTCTAATTGTTCCTACACCCTAAGAATACCTCTGGGCCATTGTATGGATGGAATCAAAAATAAACCCTAGAAGGTTTACTATATATTCTATTTTTTCAGCTCCATATCTAAGGTGAATGAGGATTTTTAGGACTTCTTTTCCTATTGACCCAAATTTTCCATCACAGGTTAAATACTTAACTATCCAAAATGCTACTCTATCGAAGGGTTTGGGCAAGCTAGCCCTTTTGACTCCTTTGATGATTTTATTTGTGTTGTAAATATAATGAGGTTCATTTTCTCCCTCTTTTAGTAGGGTTTCAATTAGGTCTTTTAATGCCCCTTTGATAGGGTTTGGGACATGCACCATTGGTATTCTATATATCTCACTTATTACATTCAAAAAAAAAAGAATGAAAATCTTCCTAATATTTGTCCTTGTTTGCTCTAAATTGATAACAAATTCTCTTACCAATTTATCATTATATTTGGGAAATTTCCTCAAAAACTCCAACCATCCTACCTATTGAAAGATAGTTGTTACTTCTTTATCTGCAAGGAGTTGGGTATCATCCTCTAGTTTTGACTTCTTTTTAATCCCCATGATTCATTCTTATTTAATCTTGCGTAGGTTAGATAAAGATTGATTCTCTTATCAGTGGAAATGATGACTTTGGTTATAGAACTAGAAAATTTAGTTATTGAACTGGTGAATTCAGTTGTGGAATTACTATACTCAGATACGGAACTAGAGAATTTAGCTTTGAAACTAATATACTCAGCTATGGAACTGAAAGATTTAATTTGATGTATATCTTTTGAAATTTTTCTATAGCTATTTTTTACTTTGTTGATTTAATAATAATAATAATGATTCTTTATAACTATCCACCAACTTATTCCATCATTAATATCCTTCTCATGATTTCACACATTTAATCATGATGTATAATAGATGACTCATCATACTAAACTTTTTAAATCAAGTCTAAGCACACATGTGAAATTTCAATCTAACCCTTAACAAGTTAAAAACATAATTACCATCCTTAATGCTGTAATCCCTCTGTCATGATGACTCATCATTCCTATAAGGTAAAAAAAAGAAAATGGTTAGAAAATAACTAGAATTCCAAAGAAGTTTTTATTTTGAATAGCCATTTATTTGAAAAGATCAACCACCATCACTGGTTTTCAATTGATCTTTGAGAGATTTCTTTTTGGGAAGAGAATGCCATCTACTAGTTTTCATCCTCTTCCCTTTATTCTAGATCTTTTCATCTGATTATTTGATCATTTTTGAAGAACTGGGTTCTCCCATATTATCAAATTATTTATTTGCTTCAATCTGATTCAAGAATTCATCCTTAGTATGAGGCTTCCTATAAATTTTTAGCTTGTGTCCATCGACCAAGAGTATTCTTCTACTACCATCAATAAGATATAACTAGATAGAACCATTGTCAAATATTTGCTTGATCTAATAAGGTCCCAACCATCTAGTTCTTAATTTTACTTTGAATTGTTGGTACTTATAATCAAATATAAATACCCAGTCTCCTTTGAATTGCCTTTCCTTGATATATGAATCATGCCATTACTTCCTTTGATCTTGGATTATCTCTGTTTGGTGAAGTGCTTCCATTCTTAATTCATCCAACTCATTGAGTTGAAGGATTCACTCCTTTTGAGCTACATCCAATTCAATTCCCACCTTAGTTGTTGTCCTAAATGTCTGTAGTTCAAAATCAATAGGCAACAAGGGATTTTTCCCATAGACTAACTCATATGCCTGTTGTGGTTTTCCAAGTTGTATTGTAAGCCTAGATACCTTCAAGTAGTCTTTTCACCCAATCTCTTCTTTCTGATTCAACTATTTTAGTGAGGATGTTTTCCAATTCTCTATTTGTTACTTCAACTTGTCCATTTGCTTGTGGGTGATAGGGAGATGACTTCCTATGATTGATCTGATAATACGTTGTGAAAGCCTAGATCATATTAGACATAAATTGTGGTCTTTGGTCTAAAAATAAGCTTCTTAGTGCTCCAAAATTTACCATAATTATGTGCCAAATGAAATCAGCAATTGCTTCTTTAGTGGCATTTGTTAAAGCCTACACTTCTACCCACTTTGTTACATAATGAATACACACAAGAATGTGCTCTTTTCCCTATAAAAAAGGATTAAAGGGTCTAACAAATTCCGATCCCCATCTCTCAAATGGTTCAATCACTAATTGTGGTTACAGTGACATTTCATTGGTAACAGTTGGATGTCCCATCCTTTGACAAGGATCACATCGCCTAATATATCTCTTCACATCTTTGTACAGAGTGACCAATAGTAACTAGTGTCAAGTATCTTATGAGTTGTTCTTTTCACTAAATAGTTTCCTACACTTGGTTCATCATGACATGCTTGGAGGATGTCAAAGATTTCATCTTCTCTTACACACCTGTGTAAAACCAAACCAAGGCCACATTTAAATAGCATTCCATTTAACCATTTGAACTGTGCACTAATTTTGATTAACTTCTTTATTTATTTTTAGTGAAATAAGGAGGAAAATTCCCTATTGCAAGATAATTTTCCATGTTAGCAAACCATGGTGTATGAACTAAAATAACAAACAATTGTTCATCTAGAAAGTTGTCCTTGACTGGATCCTACTCCCCTCTAGTGGTTAGTCTTGACAAGAAATTAGCTACTACATTATATTTTCTTGGATTGTCCACAATGGTAATATCAAATTCTTGTAGAAGTAATAACCATCTAATTATTATACCTCCAACCACTAGTTTGTTCATTAAATATTTAATTGTTGAGTGATTTGTATGTACAAATATTTTATACCCTGTAATGTAATGTCTAAATTTATTGATTACATAGATCACAGCAAAAAATTCTTTTTTAGTGGTAGTGTAATTTATTTCAGTGGGAGTAAGATTTGTACTAAGATAGTAAATAGCATACACTCTTCCTTCATCTTTTTATCCCAAAACTACACCAATTGAGTTATTTGAGGCATCAGTTTGGATGTGAAAAGTTTTCTCCCAATTAGGTCCTTTCAATATTGGGGCAATTACTGATTTCACTTTAATTTCTTCAAAAGCATGTTGACACTTTTCATCCTAAAGAAATTCACCATCCTTGGTAAGCAACTTAAACATGGGGGTAGTAATTTTACTATAATCCTTGATAAAGCACCTATAGTATCCAGCATGCCCTAAAAATAACTTGATATCTATGGGGGTTTGAGAAATAGGCAAGTTTGAAATAATCTTGATTTTGTTTTGGTCAACCTGAATTCCTTTTTTTGAAATATGGTGTCCTAATAAGATCCCTTCATCAACCATCATCAAACATTTCCCATGACTAAGAGACAAGTGATGTTTTTTACATCTTGTTAATACTTTGTCTAAATTTTTCAAGGCATTATCAAATGTATCTCCATGCACAGTAAAGTCATCCATATATACCTCTACATAGTCAACTGTTAGGTCTAAAAAAATTGCTAATATAGCTCTTTGAAAAGTTGTTGGAGCATTACATAGTCCAAATGGCAATACCCTATAAGTAAAGGTACCCCATGGACAAGTAAATGTAGTTTTGTCTTGATCCTCAGCAGTAACTCTGATTTGATTGTATCCACTAAATCCATCCAAGAAGGAAAAGTATTGTTTACCTAAAATGTTGTCGAAGACTTGATCTATGAATGGTAAGGGAAAATAATCTCTCAAGGTGGCTTTGTTTATTTCCCTATAGTCAACACAAATTATCCATTTTTTGTTCTTTTTAGGGACAATTATAAGTGGAGACAGCCACTAGCTATCTGAGATAGGGTAGATAAAACCTACTTGTAATAGTTTTTCAATTTATTTTTTGACTATATCCCTTAAGGTTGGATTAATCCTTCTATGAAGTTGCCTAACTGGTCTAATGTTTTTAGTATAAATGTGATGCATGTAGATACTTGGGTGAATGCCCTTCATGTCTTTATAGTCCCAAGAAAAAGCGTTAGTATGATTCTTCAGAACATCAAATAGTTTGTCTTCTTCATCATTCTTTAACCAATTATTAATATTGAAAAAATTTCTTGGTTAAATCTCAACATGTCTGATTCCAGTATATGATGAACTAATTTGTTGAAAGGGTTCCATTAAGGTGTTTAGTGGATAGGCATGTGGTAATAACATATGATATGTAGCAACATATCTGAAAGTTCCTTGAGATAGAATGCTGGACAAAGGATAGCAGGAAGAGTTATGATACTTATCTTGTTGTAGGTCAAGCTCCTCCTTACTGCTATTTTCTAAAAATTCTTCATCATCTCCTGATATTTGTAAAGATGAAGCTATAGATCTTTCCTCTCCCTAAGAGAAATATCATTCCTCTAGCATGAAATTGTCTTCATTTACAGGGAATTGTTTTTGGTGTGGTTTTGGAATAGATTCTATAAGTTCTAGAACTAATCTTGACTGCTCTAATGATAATTGATGTTCATTCAATGAAGGGTTAACCATATCTTCTATTTCTTGAACATGATCTTGCAATGTTATCATAGCCAAATAAGATAGATTTTGCTCATTAATATCAAGATTATCAACCCATAATTTCTCTTGATTATCAATAAAAGGTTGTGCAGAGGGATATAATGAAATTTGCTTAGAATTCTTACTATTTGAAATAGTCATATCACCTGACTTGCAATCAATTAAGGTACCAATTATAGCTAACCATGGTCTCCCCAAAATAATGAGATAACCAAGTGTTTTACCTTTTGGCTGCAATATAAGGAAGTCGACTAGATATTCCCATGATTCTACCATTACTGCCACATTTTCAATAAATCCTTCTGGTTTTGCTATAGACTGATCTGCCATCTACAATATGGTGTTAGTAGGTTATATGCCTAAAAATGGAAATGTTTTCAAAGTGTCCACTATCATTACATTGATAGCTTCTCCCAAATCAATCCAAACATTATGTATATATTTATTGCCTATAGAGATAGAAATAACAAGGCTTCCAAGATCTCCATATTTGGGAAGTAGGAGTTTTCCTGCTAATAAATCAGCAATTTTCCCATCTACCTAAATAGTCATGGGGTACTGCTTCTTTCTTCTAGGTTTTGAAAAACACAATAGTTTGATTAACTTGTTCAACTTTGGAATATTGCTTGTAACAATGGTATATAAATATTCAATCTTCTTAGTTCTTGCACCAATTTAGATTCCTTACTTTCTATGGCTTCTTTAAATCTTTATGGAAATGGAATCTTAGTTGAATTTCTTTCTGGTTCCTTATCTTTTTCTTTTTCATCTTCCTTAGGTGTACCTGGACTAGGGGTTTTAGCTTCTTCTATCATCTCAGTGATTATAATAGCTGGAATACTAACTATTTTTCCAAATCTAGTTTGAATGTTTTTACAATCCATTACATTTAGATCAACTAATTTTTCTAGTTTTGTTTCGTATACAGGTGTTGTTTGTTTGTTTCTTAGGTTTGCTACTGGTTATGATAGAATTTGTGTTTGGACTATATTTTTAGACTTTGGATTTTGTGCTATAAATCCCATTATGGCTTGTTGGTTCTGATTTGGATATGTTTTCCCTTGCACATAATTACTAGGGCCCCATCTAGGTTGTGGCCAAGCATAAGGATTTCCTTGACCAGCCCAAGGCTGTTGATGTCCTTGAGTATACCAAGATTGACTTTCCCAATCCTGAGGATGCCATGTTGGTTGAGGGGCCCAAGGTGGCTATCCCTAACTTTTTGTTACTATTTGAGCTGCTCATGGCATCATCCAAGGATTAGGAGTTGGTCTTGGCATAAACTGTCCTTAGCTAGGTTGTCTCTGAACAAAATTCAATTCTTCTGTGGTGGATGATGTACTAGTTTGTTTGAGCTGATTTTTTATGAGTGGAAGAAGATAACAAGTGTGAGTATCATTTTTTTAGATTCATAGACAAGACACACTTCTATTTTATCCAAATGACATTCCCTTATTTCATGCTTCTTGTTACATCTAGGAAAATACATGGCTAATGGTTCAATTTGGGAATTTGCTTTAGATTGCAATCCATCCATGGTGGAGGTTAATTTAACTAATATGTATATTTTAAGTTTTTCCAATTCATCCATTAGTTTTTTCATATCTAGATTCAAAATTTTAACCATTTTTCCCTTTCTAGGTCCACCCGTTGTCCTTAAATAGTTTCTACAAATTTCTATGATTTCATCCATTCTTAATTGAGCAATGTTTCCCCCACCAATTAAATCAAGGGTTTCCCTAGATTCATCATCCAGACCTTTGAGAAAAATGGTTTTACTTAAATCTTCTTAAAGTACAAGTCCACATCTTTTACTCACAAAGAGGAATCTATGCAAATAATCTTCCATATTTTCATCTTTTTCTTATTTGATTTTGAAAAATTCTTCCTTTCAATTTCTTCCTCTACAATAATCTTGATATTTGTCTAGGAAGATAGTTTCCATTTATTCCCAATTGGTAATAGAATTAGATGTTAATCCCATAAACCACCTCATTATTGCATCCTTCAGGGTAGATGGAAACAACTTGAGTTTTTGATTATCTATCTTGTAATCATAAGTCTGACATAATACTTTAGACTCAAATAGAAATTGGTCAAGATCCTCAGATGACATTCCTCTAAATGTGGGCAAGTGTGCAGGTGAAATGTTCTTCATATTGGTTTCATCATCCTCTATCTAAATGGGATAGGTAAAGGTTTGCTTAGGTTCTCTTCTAGCTTCTCGTGCCATCTCTCTAGTATTTTCTAGTCCCTTCTCCCAGTCAATGTGGTATATGGTCTACTTGGGGATGGTGAAAAGTCAAGAATAAGAGGTTGAATACTCAATTGAGAATCAAAAATTTCCCTCAATGGGTCTTGAGAAATAATCCTCCTCCCTAAAGTTCTACTTGCTTGTGGTGACTGATCCAAAAATTCCAAAGATGGCAATTTTGCTTCTTGTTTTGTAGGAGATAATGGTGCCTCCAATTCTTACTCACCTTAGTTATTTAAGCTAGAGGATGATAGAAATTCTTGTTCAGATATTTTGGGGAGAAATCTACCCTTGGAGTCTCATGGTCTACTCATAAATTTTGTGATAACTTTCTAGGGAAATTTTCTTTAATTACTAAATGAATGATTGTTGCTCTTGTTGACACCTAATTAGAAAATTCCAACTAGAGGATCCTTGGCAATGGTGTCAAAAATGATGGGTGTCATTATTCCCTTCATTTAATCAACTTCTTATTGATGTCATATTTAACCAAGGATGTGTCTAAAGCTATATGCAATAAGAAGAATCTTAGCGATTTAGTAATTGATTGTAAGTATTTATATTTTTCTTTTGTTTTGGGGGATTTTTAATGTCTTAAGGACTTATTTGGTTAAAACCTTATTGGAATCAAACTATGAAAATCTGCTGGAAGTAAACACACTTTGCAGAAATGAATTTGCTAGAAGTAAACACACTTTTGCAGAATGAAATAGATTGCTGGAAATAAACACACATTTGTAGAATGAAATATATTGTTGGAAATAAACACACTATTTAGAATGCTTGGAAAATTATTGCAAAGAAATGAGAATTTAATCTAGAACACCCATAGGGACAAATTTACAAAAAAAATTAACTTTAAGGAATTGGAAGCATTTATAATTTTAATAGAGCTACCTATTTGCTTTTGAGAATAAAATATATAGACCAAAAATGAAGATCCTAGTTCTTGGAGGAGTGGGCCCTTGCTCTACCTAGATATAGGATTGAACAACTTAATTCTCTCTTAAAATAGAAATGGATATTGTATTGATAAAATGTTCTATATTACAAAAATGTACTAATCTATCCTTATCCCTCTATTATTCAATTATTCCTACTCCTAAATTCCCAGGTCTGTATATATATATTCTTCTTCTTGTGGTGCATTGATGGTTGTAACTATTTCATGGATATGATGGAACTTAATCATGCCCAAAATAGATGTTGAATTAAGGCATGGCTAGATTTCCAACTATGTGATAAATGTCTTGAATCTGTAAGTATGGAAATTGGGAGTCTGCTCTTGATTAATAAGATCATTGATTTGACATATCACCAGCCATTTGGAATAGATCCTTATCAGTTCAATGTCTAACCGTGAAAGTTTTGAAGCTTATCTGTAGGAGTACGGGAATTAATTTAGATAATTTTTGAACTAAATATAGAGTTTTGGAACTAAGTCTGAAAATGTGATAGAACTTGTAATAGTGTGGTGGGGTTCAAGAACTAAGCTGTATTGATTTCAATGCTTCCAAAAACATGCAATCCACTTCATATTTGTTCTTCAGCTGATGATGACCTTTTTTATTACAAAATTTGAATTTTCCAAAACACTTGTTATGAATTACAGAGCTTTTTAAATGTTAGAATCACAATCAACAAATGATGGACAATTACATCCTAACTCATATCACGTCAAAATAAAACTCATAAAATGCAGTTAAACTTAATAGAAAGAGAGATTAGGATGAGGTCATTTATTATATATTTAATGGGAATATTTTGGCCTCATCAAGGTACCCCCTTAATAATAATCTACCTCTTACCACCATATTTCCTCTTCCCAACCATCCTATCATTTTTTCAATTCTACCATTCCCTCAACCCAACCCCAAACTGACTTAGTCAAGATGTTAATCAACAAAGTTAATAATCTTGAATCTTCATTTTCAAGACTCAACAAACTCTTTTCCTATGACCAAATATGTAATGAACCCATCCATCCATCTGTCTTAATCCATGCCTACCCTCCCCAATGGAAAATCCCAAAATTTACTATGTTCTTAAATAAGGAGGACCCCTAACATCATCTTAGGGTATTTTAGCACTCATGTTGCCTAATTAATCATGATGAATTATTTCTTCTCCTTACATTCCCCATGTCTCTAGCAAGACTGGCCTTAGATTGGTATAGTGCCTTGCTTAAGAATTCTACCATCTTCTTCACTGAACTAGCCCAAATTTTTTGGAACAATTTTCAATCAACATCTCCAAGAAAGTCTCCATTATTGACCTCTACTCTATTTGGAAATATGAATATGAGTTTGTTTTCAACTTTGTTAATCATTGTAAAAGCTTAATAAACTAACTTTCCCTCCCCTTACCTCAATTGGAACTCATAGAGCTTTTTTCTTGATCATGTGTAAAACACATTTGCTCCACGTTGCATGTATAAAGTTTTTGGTATGTTTGATGAAGCCTTTACCATGGCTCATAAGCTAGAAAATTTATCCATTAAATAAGGGATGTTAAAGTTGAAAAATAAAAACTTAACTTATAAACCCAATGATCCCTCTTCATCCAAACCCAACAACCTAACCAATAACAATACCAAGAACAAAGTGACCACCAATGCTATTATCCTCAAAGTCACACCTCTACCATCTACCAACTAGCTAAAATCAAGGAACCAAACCTATAACTCCTCAAATCCTTCAAACCAAAGAAACCAAATGTGGAATAATCAGAAGTAATTAACTCCACTTAGAGAACCATATGCTTCTATTTTGGAGAAATTATTAAAAGCCAATGTCATTCGAATTCTACCAATTTAACCACCTCAATAGTTTGATCCTTCTTGCCCCATGCTAGGATGGTATAATGAGAATGACCACTGTGTCTTTCATCAAGTCATAAGGCATGATATTAATAGATGTAACACCTTTAAGAATCTTATCTAATCCCTCATCGACAAGGGGGATTTTAGATTAGATAACCCCAATGCTCCACCAAATAAAGCTCTTAACATATTTAGATATCCTTTTCCAAACCATTTTCTCACCAAAAATGAGAGTAATAACATTGAATGCTCCCCCAACACCCATACCATCAACATGGTTCATGACACACTTGATGACAAAGAACCTACTCATCAACCCACCAATTCCCCTCTGTCTATGAAAGAAGTAGAGTTACCTTCTACCCATTTGAACACCTAATTAGAAGGATTAATCATATCCAAGCCTTCAATATAATCTTCCACACCTATCTCCCTTATTATATAACCATATGTTCCCTCTTTGAAGGCTATCTCATAAGAAAATATAGCCTCATCCACTGAACCTCTAATTTTGAAACCTTCTACCATAACCAAGACAAGGCTAAGAAAACCAAACCAAAACCCCCAACCCTTCTTTGGTGAACCAACCTAACACTTCTAAACTATCCACCCAATCATCTAAAATGTCTATTAAACTAACCAATCCTCAACCACTTGAAACAAATACAGTAGCTAAACCTCCTTCAAAACCAACAAAAATAACCAAGGTGTTAAAACCATAAAAGAACCCAAAATCCCTAATTTTACCTCCTTAAACCTTGCCCTCCATCTTAGGTCCTCATCCCTCTACCTTGAGCATGAAGCCCATTATTTATACCAAAACCATACCACCTTTACTAGTTACACTGTTACACTTCCTTTCTAAAACATCTCTCCTACCAACATCTACAATACCTAAGCTACCTTCCTTACCATCCTCTCATTCTAGCTCTTCAAATGTATTTCCTAAACCAAATCCATAAAGTAAACATACCAGCTTAAAATCACCTATCACCAAACCCACTTCCAAACAATCTTCTACCTCGATACCCAAACCAAAAATCACCAAACCCCTACCACCTCTAGTGGAGTCATACTCAACCATTATCCAAAGGTTGTTAAAAACCTATTTCATAACCTGACCACCTATTAATCCTTTCCAACCTATCAAAACTTCTAACCCTTCATGTCCTCAACCAAAATGGTTCAATGATAACCTAATATGTGTATACCATAAGACACTAGGACATGACACCGAGAACTCTAAAGCTCTCCAAGTGTTTGTTCATAGCCTATGTGAAAATGATGATTTGTTATAAAAAAACCTCCTTCATCCCCATTTCCAACCCAAATACTAACTCAACCCATCCAACCTTCAATCTTACCTAAGAATGAAGAGGAGGAACCAAAGCAACCACCCAATCTAAGAAACCCCCTTATCCACACTATTCACATGGTCACCCGATCTTGGGCCCAAAAAAAGGATAAAGGGAAGGCTAAGTCATCCATTCCTTAGACTTACCCCTCCTCAAATTCTAAAACAAATAATACCCAGCCCTTTCCATCTTCAATCAAGCCCAAAGTATCTATCTTAGGAGCCTCTCCATCTAACCCTCCATATCCTTATCCATATGAAATATCCATTAAGAAAGATATCCTCAAACAACTCCACCAAACACTAATAAAGATAAGCTTGTATGAGTTAATCTCAACTTCTCCCCATCATTGCCAAGTAATCATTTAAACCTTACAATCCATTGAGATCTAACTTAATAACCCTAAGCCTCTATCTACCTTTATTGGTACCCTTAAAATTTCCAACCTTATCACCTTCAAAAATACCAAAATACCTTCTATCCATTAAGAGGATCCTGATCCCCCACTCTTCATTACTGTATACATAAATCAAACCTATGTCAAAAGAGGGATGATTGATGGAGGATCTAGCATCAATATTATCTCCTCTCATACTTATGACTAACTATAGTTACCTATGAACATCATGTATGAAATCTCAACAATCCTCCATTCTTTCAATGAACCATGGCTACTACCTTGGGTATAGTTGTCCTCCATAGCCATGTAGGACCTTAAACTATTCCTGAGCTCTTCTATGTTGTAGAAGGAAAATTCCAATACAATGTGTTACTCATATGTCCTTGGATTTGTGTCATGGGTTATATTCCTTACACCTTATATCATTTTATCAAGTTTGAACATGAAGTATAAGTTGTGATGATCTAAGTTGACCCTAATCCTTTCGTATCTTACAACATGAAATATTGACCTAGTGATGTCCTTCTTCCTCCTCCATCCACCTCAAAAACCTCTATTAACAACACAAATTCACCAACCAAAACCAATAACATCCCTACACCTAATGTTGATGAGGCTTCCACTAACTCATCTATTCTCTTTTCTCAGATTCCTATAGAAGTCCTTATGACAACCACATTGTAATGCCTTTCCTTTGAGGAATATAGACTCTTGGCCTTACATACCTTCCCTACTCCCCAAGAATATTATAACTTTAGATATGACCCTTCCTATGAGCCAAACATTGGAACCCTTATCCCTTTTGGGATCCCAAAATGTCAAACAAATTTTGTTTATGGGGAACTTAATCAGCCATTTCTAGCTCCTACCACTACCTCATCCACCTGACCATTCACCCCAAACTTTTCCTACCTTAGCAAACTTGATTTTTGCTAAAGTATATCTCCATAGCTATGCCTCAAAAGTATTTGTCTTTGGTCACTATGAATAAGGACCTCATGAGTTACCCTATGTCAAAACTATAAAACCTCATGAGTCATTTGGCCTGGGGTATAAACCACTTGAAGAATCTACCAAATCAACCAAACCCATTGCTACCATATAGGAATATAGCTCATCCTCACTAACCCAACTGCTTTCCCCACCTGAAGAGCCTTAAATTACACCCCCCCCCCACCAAATTTTTTTTTGATTAATACCATTAGCCTCAACCCCTTGATTTATCACAAATGTTTCCGAACCAAAACCATTCCCCTCATCCATCCCAAAATGGTTGAAAAGGATTCTCCTACCATTAATACCATTCATCATTAGGGTGATGACTCTATTCTCACCTTCCTTGGTATAGAGGATTATTCCATCAATAAATTTCTTCTTCTAGAGAACCAAACCATGTTGAATGAATATACCACAAATATCAACATGGGTACCTTGGATGACCCCCACATCAACAAGTTGGGCCAATCACTAAATACTAAGGAACTTCAAGACTTCTCTTCTTTCCTCTAAGACTGCAATATAGCATTCACTTGGTCTTAGAGTTAGATTCATAAGATTAATCCCACCATTGTTACCCATAACATAGTCATTCATCATGATGCAAAACCTATCAAGTAGAAACTTTGATGCATGCATCCTCATATATCCCTTCTTGTCAAATAAGAGCTTATGTATCTTCTATTTGTAAAATTTATTTAACCCATCAAATATCCCCAATGGGTTTTTAATAAATTTCCCATCACTAAATACATAGGGGGACTTCACCTTTGCATTTAATTTCATGACCTTAACCTTGTTTATCCAAAAAATGACTTCCATTTGCCTAGTATCGATCAACTTATTGATCTTATAGATGGCCATGAGATGTTATCTCTCATGGATGGGTTTTTGGGTTACAATCAAATCTTTATTTCTCTAGAAGATCAACATAAAATTGCCTTCACCACCCCATGAGGAACCTTTTACTATAGGGTCATGCATTTTGGGATTAAAAACACTAGCACAACCTACCAATGAGCCATGACCTACATCTTTCATGACCTCATCCACACTATTGTAGAAGATTATTTTGATGATCTCTTGGGAAAATCCAATTCTCATAAAAATCATCTTAAATTTATTGACATCATCTTTGAATGCCTAATCTATTTCCAAGTCAGACTCAATCCTAAGAAATGTTTTTTTTGGAGTCCTTTTAGGAAAGCTTCTTGTATTTATCATCTCTCTTTGAGGAATCAAAGTGGACCCTACTAAGGTCAAAGTAATATTGGAGATGCCTCCTCCTACCAACCTTAAGCAACTTTGTAGCCTACAAGGAAAATTCTAATCTATTTGGCACTTCATTTTGTAATTATTAGATAGATGTCACCCTTTTCACCATATCCTTAAGAAGGACACATCTTTTAAGTGGACTAAGGACTACCAATAAGCCTTTAATTCCCTTAAGGAATACCTTTTCTCTCTACCATTTCTTATTCCCCCCAAGGATGACCACCCCTTTTACCTATATATTTCTACCACTAATCATTAAATAGGGACAATGTTAGCTCACCGAGATGAACAACACAAAGAGCAAGTTGTATACTACATTAGTTGCACACTTGTAGAATATGAGACTCAATATACCCATATCAAGAAGATATACTTAGATTTAACCTTTGTAGATACCAAACTCTACCACTACCTTCTTAACCACAAAACCTTTGTCATAACTAATATCACCCACTCAAATACATGCACTCCAAACCATACCAAAACCAACATATGGTTAAGTGGCTCATGATCCTAGTTGAATTTGACCTTTAATTCCTCTAGTAGAAGTTAATTAAGGGGTAGTTCATTGCTAACCAATTAGCTAAAGCTCCTTTACCTAATGACCAAACACCTCCTCTTACCTTTTCAAATGAGTCCATCATGACTCTATTTAAATAAGATGGCATAACCTATCAAATGACCATGTTCTTAGATGGCTCAAAGTGTTAGCAAGGAGGTGGTGCTAGATTTATTCTCATCCATATTAATGGTGAACCCCTTCCACTCTCCTTCAAACTTGACTTTGAATGCACCAATAATATGGCCGAGTATGAATCCCTAGTGATAGGTCTCCAAACTACTCTAACCTTAAGAATTAAGACAATCCATATCTTTGGTGATTCCTAACTCATGGTCAACCAAGTCAATGGATCTTATCAATGTAATAATGATGTTTTGAAAAAATATAAAATTTTAGTTGACAAACTCTTAGCATCATTTAAACATTACCTAATCCAATTCATTCCTTGATCTAATAACAAATTTATTGATACAATGGCTTGCTTTGCTTCCCAGATCCCTTCTCATCCTTCCAATTCAAAAATATTTTTCATCATTCACCATTTTACAACACCTTCTTACAACCATTATAACCCCTTTTCCATTTATAATATAGAAAAATCCCTATCTAACATTTGGTATGACCAAAATTTTAATTACTCCACCTAGGAATTGTTCCTCTTGACCTCTCTCAGAATGCCCAAGAAAACTTTGTTTATAGTACCTCTCATTACACCATATTAGGGGGAATCCTTTAAAAATGTGGTTTTGACAGTCTCCTCCTTTGTTGCTTATGCAATCATGAAGCTTCCCATGACATCAATGAAACACATGATGGGATCTATGGGGGACACTTTAATGTCCTAGCATTCACTAAACGTATCCTTCACCTTAGATATTATTGGCCCACCATCAACCAAGACTATTTTGATTATGTCAAAAATTGTGTTAAATACTAACAACACACTAATTTATATCATACACCAGCTAATAGTCTCCAAGTATCTCAACACTTTTGGCCTTTCTCCTAATGGGGGCTTGATCTCATTGGGGAAATTAACCCCCATTATTCATAATGACATAGCTTCATCATCAAAATGATTGATTACTTCACCAAGTGGGTGGAATTTATCCCTCTCATTTTGATCAAAGTGGAAAGGATCATGGATTTCATCAATCATTGTATAATTTGTTGCTTTAATGTCCCTCATAAAATCATCATCGATAATAGAAAATACTTTAAGAAAAAGAAATTTCAAAGCCTATGTGATGCATTTGGGATCAAGTTGAGCTTTTATTTTCCATACCACCCTCAAGGAAATGGCTAGGTAAAATATTCCAACAAAATCCTTAATTAAATACTCACTAAGATAGTCAGTGCTTTGGTTTAGGATTAGCACTTTCACATCCCATTTTCTTTATGGGCCTATCACACTAGCATCTAAACCTATATAGGTGCTACCCATTTCTCTCTTGTCTTTGGAGCAGAGGCAGTCTTACCCCTCAAATTCCAAATCCCCTCTCTTCACATCTCTTTACAAGACATCATTTTTGAAGAGGACTTTTATCAGCATTGTTTAGCTTAGCTTGAGTTCCTTAATGAACATTGATTGAAAACCCTCACCCACCTTTGAATATATCAATAACATATCACCCATGCTTATAATAAGCACCTCAAACCTCAAAACTTAAATATTGGAGTCCTTGTCCTACAGGAAAACCAACATGTAACAAACATGGAGAGAAAAAAACATGGCAAGTTTGCCTTCAATTGGATTGGACCATACATCATCACCCACACGTATGGATTAGGTGTTTATAATTTGTCCTCCCTTGAAGGCAAACCAGAACTTGAGCCTCTTAATACTTTGTATTTGTGTTAGTTCTTTTACTAAAACATGAATTTAACCTATTTGCATGTCTAACTTATGCTTATCCCTTGATTATGAGATATTTACCTTTCACATTCCTCTTCTCCTTTTTGAGAAAAACCAACTAAAACATAGAACCATGTGATTAACCATCATAGTCATGATCCAATCCTAAGTATGGGTACCCCAGCTCTACCCATAACATGGTTTTCATGGATACTTTTTATCTTTAACACGAGATCTCATGGTTGTTATTCCTCAGTTCCCCTCCTTTCACAAACCTTCTTGTGTTCAAGTTTCATCCTTATAAAGGTGAAACCCCCAAACCTAACTAGACTGGTCCATGTCTAAAAATATCAAAATTATTCTACAAATACAAAATATTATCTAGGTCACACTCTTTGACATCACAGACTGCTCCCTTGAAGGACAACTACCCCTAAATCAAAATTAAAAAATTTCTTCAAAATTAAAAGTAGACTATTCCATCAAAGGATATCTACCCCAAAGAAATTAAAATTTTATTAAAACAAGAAAAAAAGGATTACTCCCTTTAAGGATAGATATTACAAACATTAAAAATAAAGCCCATAAACTTATACCAATCCCTCATAAGATGGCTAAGTCAGATTTGACAAAAATAGAAAGCAATTCATTGGAAGCTTCTTACATCGATTAGCTTCCCAAATAATAAAACTCAAAAAGACCCATTATCGACCAAAATCAGCTTGCAAGCAACATAATCAGATGGAAGCCACAATTGGATTCTACATGTAGACTTCCCTCATTAATCAGTCTACACTTATCATAAGATATATACTAGTCTATTATAGTTTGGTGGTCACCTATAAAAGGGGAAACTGACCCACATAAGGTTACCATTCACATTTTCCTTCTTCTTCACTCTACCTATCACCCGTATTTACCTTCTTCCTCTTGATCAAGGGATTGTGATCTTACTTGATGCTAAGCAATCAAGAAACTTATTTTATCCACAAACACATGCTAATGTGAAACATTTGTAAGGCTTATGTTCATTAAGTCTATCTCACTTTTTGGTTTTGTTTTTTGTCCTTGCCAATGATGAAACATCAGGCCCCATTATTTATCTCTCAAATGTATGGTTAAATGTTTTTAATCAATTATAACCATTTCCCATTATTTTCATCATTATGTTCATCCTACCTCAAAATGAATAAATCACATTAAACATTTTGTTCATGTTTACAAATAAACTATGCCATATATTTTATTTATTTATTTATTTAAGGTGTGAGAAGTCACATGGATTTTACAAAGCTATCTAATTATCTACACCTCATCCTCTTTGGTCCACATTTGGATGATTCTCTAGTGATTCTAGGATTATAGTCATCCCTCCTTCTACTTGATTACTCCTAGAGCTACCCGCAACAATATTCTCTATCTCCACAACTTCTAAAGGGCATCCTCTATTCTCCTCTCTCACATCCATCTTAGTAGGGAAAAAATTATGATTTTCTCTACATATTTCATTTTTCTCACCTGACACCCTTGCTACATAACCCTCCTCTATTTGTTCATCTTGCAAAGGTGCCATCTATTGTTGCCTCCATATACATCCCCTCAAGTAGTGCAGATTCCCTCTATGAACACACTACATAGCATGGCTTCTAGCCTCACACTGAGCATAGTACACTTCTCACTTACTCCACCACTAATGATGTATTAGTTCCAATTCCATCTTAGGTCATGGATGTCTCACCTCTTCCTAATGGTTTAGTATCACTTATATTATCATATTTTTATCACCTCTTTTAGGTGACTATTATTATTGGCATGGTAATGTTTTTTATGTGCTGACTACGAGATCTTCCTTAGTAGATGCACATCCATCTTGTCCTATTGCATGCTCCATATCCCTCAACACATCATTTCCTAATCAAAGGGCCTCTAGTGATTATAATTTTAGGAATAGAGGATGCATACAAGGACACCTTCTACCTAGTCCATCAATTTATCTCTTGAGTAGGACACAACACTATCCTCCACTACTCACCATGCTACTAGTTTTCTCACTTATATAATCTACATATCCATCAAATAAATTATTGGCATGCCATTTATCCTCTATAACCAATAAAACTTTTCTCATAGTGGTGATGACTATTTGCTATTTTGACTATGTAGATCCTAATAGAAAACCATCTCCTAAAACTTAGCTCATAGTGATAGCTACTACCACTTTGCTTGTAACCTCACACAATGTCAACTAACATAACCTCCTAAAAAATACACCTCTTCTTTAGATTAGTTCTATTGAAGGTCATTTGTGTTACTAGGCTTGGTATTCCCTTCTTATTTACCCTACCTTACCCATCCATGCCTCTCATCCTACTAAATGTGGGATCATTGTGGTAATTATCTACCAACCTACCCCATTAACTTTCGCCATTACCTTCAACATAACCCAACACCTCTATTATTTCACCAAATCCCTCTACCGTTAACCCAAACCAATGCATGTGGTTCATCCAATTAGGGTAACCCACTTGGACACCACCAACCCAACCCCTGTTTGGAACTACATTGGCCTGAGGTCCATGAACTATGTAGGCATCACTTACAAGGTGCTCAGCCACTAATATTTCCCTTTCCTTTCCTTCACCATCAACCACAAGTAAACCAAAACTAACCTTAACTAGTTTTGACCTCTTACCAATTTTTCATCCAAGCAACCTAACCTAAACTTCATAGTCTTTCAAATCAAGGCATCACATTTACAAGCCACTAACTATCCTTTTAATCAAAATACATTGGCTTGATGTCCATTTCAACTATGTAGTCATCATTCATAGGTAACTTAGCCACTAAAAACTAACTCCCCATTTCCTAACTAATTCCTACCACTAACTGCACCCCTTGCTTAGGGCATCCTAAACCAAGACTGCCTTGAACATTCTTTCTTGGAATCCTTGGGTTCTAGTGCCACCTACCTTATCTACATTTTTTTTCTAGCTTGTCAATCTCTTTTAATCAATTTTCTATCTTGTCAATCTCTTTTAACACAAGGGTTGACAACATTCCCTATTGGCCCCCTTACCTCCCATAAAGCTACCTCCTACTCTACTCTATTGGTCTCCCCATCATCTTTCCTTTTGCATCCTTCATGGCCCACTTCCCCACCCACATTATGAATTTTTTGCCTCTCTTTCACCTTATTACCAACCTTGCCCTTTATCCCCTTCAACTTCTTTCTCCATCCTCATCATCTCCCTTCCCCCTTGGATATTTTTCATATCTGCTTTATCACTCTCTTTTCCTCACCCATTCCACTTCATAATATGCATCTTGCAATCGTTCTATTTCTTATATTGCTACACTTTTTATTTATGTGTACCACCACTCTCTACCATTCTACCACTCTTCCCTTTTTACCCATTTTCCATTCTTCCTATTTGTTTTTTCCATATTTTTTATCATCCCCTATTTCCTCCACAACTAGTTTCTCCCTAGGTATTTATCCTTTGAGAATCCTTCCATAATTCCCCTTTTCTTCTTACTTATTTTTTCCTATGGCCCTTTTCACATTCCCATTTTTCCTCTTTTCATCTCAGTGCTCACTTCTCTTTTACATCTATGTGAGTATCCATGTTTTATATCCCTACTTAAATTATTCATTTTTATCATCCCTTCTCTTCATCTCATTCTTTCACCCCTTGTGTTTCCCTTTTCTTTCTCTCTCATTTTCATCACCAAATCCTTCTTCCCAATCTTTTTAAACTTGTTTTTAAGCCTTTTGTGGTCACTCAACCACTAGGTTTTCCATCCTTCATTATCCATCCTTTTCATTTCTTCACTTCTACCTTTTATTTTCCTCTTTTCTTCATCATTACCTAAAAGTTCTTATTTTTCATCCATATGACCATGCTTTTCTCTTTTAATCCCCCTTGGTCACCTTGATTCTTCTTTTTTCATCCATCTCCTACTTAGCCCTTCAATGCTTTCCACTTGACACTTTTCAATGCTTTCTCTTTTTACCTCATTATCAAGTCATGTGACTAGAAAACATGTGTAAGCACTGCCAGCTGCTTGGAAGAAGTTTCTTTCCCCATCCCTCCAGTCTTTCTCACTTTATATCCCTTTTCCTTTGCTCTTATACCACTATTGGTCTCAAGCTAAAAACCAATTTCAAATGGGAGATTTGGGATATTTGTGTGGGAACACAACCTACTCCCTCAATCAATTAATATTTTTATATATTCCAAATCCCCTCAACATCTTTCTTATAATTCCCTCAAAACTCAATGCATTCTTATTTTAGTGCCCCACTGGCTCAAACGTCAAGAGTTTAAATCTTCGCCATGACCCATTTATAGACTTTGCTATTTTTCTTTCCTAAATTGTTGAACCATACCCCTTCCTTAGCCTATTCATAACATTATTATGGAGTATACACAATGTCAACTTATTTGGATGGTGATGAAAGACCTCATTAGTTCACCATGATAATTTGAGTAGTACCAGATTTCCTATAGCCTGGTACAACTTATTTCTCCCATTTTTTTGGTTGTAAATTTTTTAAAATTATTACCATTTTATTTTATTATGACCTTATTTTTGTCCTACCCATTTTTGGACTCTCCCATACTTTTCCATCTTCATTTTTATCTAATAACTCATCACCTTTTCATATTGAGGCAACTAGTTACCCAACACTCCCAACCTCAAAAGAACTACATTAGGCCTGAAGTTCATTTTGGACATTATGTACATGGAGCTATGTAGGCAACGTCTACTTGCCCAATGCATATGGCATATGCTTGGCCACCCAATTTTAACCACCCAACCACCTTGCCCATGTCTACCCTAATGTTGGTTATTTTTGACCAGACCTATTTTCATGTTTTTAGATGCCCTCATCGTAGTCTTTTTGACTGCACCAACTAATTTTACCATGTTAAACATTTAACATTTTGTACCACCTAGTACATGAACTAACCATTGGTATTTTACATGAGATCACTTCCAATTTTAGTTACCCACACATGGGATCACTTCTGAATTTAGATACCCACACAGATACCACCCCTTTTGTTATGAGAGCTAACAAGTGTACCCAACCGTCACAATAACAACCATGTGGTCTATTGGTCACCTATCTTCTTAGCACTAAACTTATTTTACCAAAGTTGGAAACTTTCATATTTTTTTTAATCTTGACTACCATGCTTAGTCACATTTTATGTACCTATTGGATCTCATATTCCCCACTACCTTGTGGCACCACCTCGTGCTTCCCCACCAATAGCTTATTAAACCTACACCTAATTCAGCATCTCCTCATTGATTCTTGGTTTGAGTGGGAACACCTCCTCCCATACTTGAGGCACCTTGACCTTTGAAAAAATAATCTATTTTTGTTTTGTAACTGGTTAATTCAAAGTTGCATAACAAAAAGGGATAAAATGTAGACACTAAAAAACTACGCACTTGTAGTTCTAGGTGTCTGAATGCCTCAAGACCACCTTAAATCCTCCTATAACCCTCATAAATTAACCAAATTCCCTATTATACCCATTTATATTCAAAAAGTATTATTTGAAAACATCATTCAAAAATAGTTTTTGAAATCACTATTCATAAAACACTATTCACCATCACTGTTCATTATGGGACCCACTTTCACTATTCATGATGACATGGAAAATGACATGGCATGTGACATGTCATATGACATGAAAAATGACATGGAAAAATGATGTGGCAAAGTGGCATGGCTTGGTACCCCACCTTTAACCCCTTATTTCCAAGATGTTTAATGACCTCATTTAAGCATCACAAGGGTCCCCACTTGACAAGGGTCTAATTTATCCTCAAGGGTAAGTCATTTGAATTGGTTTTGCATTTTCACATGGAAATAGCCTTCAAAATTGACTTACCTACCCCTTTCACACCTTGAGAGAGACAAAGAGCCCCCATTTTGGACTTCTTAGCCCGAACAAGAGACTTATCAACCTAAATTGGAATCTTCACCCACCTCACCTTGAATCACCCATGAAACCTTAAAAATTTTCACCATATTTGGTGGTATGACTCCTAAAATGCATAAATGAGGACAAATAAGGGTGTAATAAAGTCTTTGGTCCCATTTTCAAACCATGTGTATAATTCCTTTTAAACTTGTACTTACATGCAAGGTAGGGTTACTTGAAAACCCCCATAGGAATATTCCACCAACCCCATCCCTGATATTGGGTAAAAATGCACCATACTTTCAAGATGCCCTCTTTTGGCATGTTTCCTCACAAAAAAAATACAAATACCCCCCTTTTCTTTCACCTAAGGAAGAGGTTGAAAAGTTAGAGTATTGCTTCCCAAATTTTATTATAGGTGTTCATCCATTTCAAGGAGGTAATAATTACTCCACATATTTTAGGAAAATAATTCAAATTATTGAAGCTCTACCAAAATTTCCTCAAGACATCTTCATCAACAATCTTCAACAAACCATCTTCATCAATAAGCATCTACAAACATTGAGGTAATCTTTTATTTTGGTATTTCAATTTATTTATTTATTTGCTTTTGGCCTTCATTTCCTTAGAATTTTAACTCCCTTCACCATTCTTGTCTTCATCCCTTCCTCATCTTACCATTTACCCTTTCACCCCTTTACCCCATTTTGCCTCTTTGCCATAGTCCTCACTTGACCTCTTTCACCTCTTTGTCACACTCAACATATTCTCTTATTTGACTCATCTATCCATTTACCATTTTGTATATTTTAAGCCTTGATAATTTACCCAACCCGAAAAAATAATCATTTTGACCCTTACCATTTTACCCAAACACCAAAATTTTGGCCTTCCCTTGACTAGTTATAGCATGTGCTAGATTTAATCATTTTTCTTTGAATAAGTATTTCATTTCTTTTTGTACTTACCATTTAATTTATCATTAATATAAATGAATTTACCTTTATTTTATTTTATCATCTTCATTTTTTATTAGGCGAGTGGATTGATAGCCATCCAAGGAAGCTTTAGCTTCTTGGATCTAGCATTTGCTAGGTGGTCCACCCTACATCTTGGTCTAACCAACAAGCTTGTGGTAGTGTTATCTTATTTAAATTATTCCTTCCAAGCCAAAAGGATTTCTCTCTTCCTCTAGTCATCAATGAGCACACTTTTACTAGGTACATACCCTTCATCTTGTGTTTTTATCTTTTCTCATAGAAAACTAAGAAAAAAACAAAAATTTATAGAAACAGGTAGATAGTGTTGACACCAAGTTAAGGAAGGCAAAGAAGGTAGGTTTACATCCCACCCTTCTTAGTATTCTTAGAATTAAATACATAAGGTGGGAACACCTAAATTTTTTTGGGAAAATTATGACACATTATGGGTTCAAATGGGCACCCTATAGACATTGGGACCTTAAAGGGAATGTCAGAGCACACCTTAAGAAATATGAAATAAAAATTAGGATAAATTATGTAAACCAAGCATATGACCATGAAAACATATTTATAAATGTTGAAGATGATTTTGAATTAGCTATTAGGATGTTCAGGGTCAACATTTATATGATTGTGGTATAGAGGATCCAATATGATCCTACTATCACAAAAATTGATGATAAAAATATTGAGAAGTAACATTAGGTTTCAAAACCTATTCATGGACCACAAAAATAATAATAACCAAGAACACAAGAAGAAGAAATCCCATCTAGGGTAGCTCATGTTGAATATAGAGTGAAAAGTCCTTTAACTTTCCTTACACACATAGTTGTTGTTACCTCTCCATAGCCCATAGTTGGAGAAGAAAGCCCTACAAGTCTAAGTGGAATAGATAGTATATTTTTTATGTTTCATTTACCTCCACTACCCATTGCATAGTAGGTAAATCTTCCTTCATTATTATCTAAAGTATATATCACTTATTATTTGACATCACTAGAAATGTTATCCCATCCTACTAGATATTTATCTTCACCATCCATCATTATTATAGTAATGACTAATATTTCCACTTCATCTCCACCTATAATTACCATTCCATCATTTTTCACTCCACCTCTTACTAGGCCAACCTTTATTGGTACCAAAATAATACTTACATATGAAAAGAAGATAAAGACCCCACTTATTTCTACTCAAAATGTGGAAGTGAAAGAAGAACTAGCATAAGTCCCTAAAGAGAAAGAGGATAAAATAAAGGACACATAAATATCTGATCCTATCATGGTCTATGATAGTGAAGAGGAAGATAAAAGAATGACTAGTGAAGAGGATTGGGTATTTGAGACAAACACTAAAGAGTCATGGTCAATAAATGAGATAGTAGAATCAGACCCAGAGGATGAATGGTTATATGAGAAAAGTGCCCCATCATGGGGAATAAATTTGATTAAAGGATCTTAAGAGATCAACCAAAAGTATGATATATTTGTAGCAATTAAACTATTATTAGATAAAGAGGGATATGAAATAGGAGAGTTAGAGTCACAACTACAATATATAGTACTAAGGCCATACCCAACTACATCTCTAAGTTTTCTACCTCAAATCATAGTAATATCAACTATAGTATATAGTGGTCTAGTTTTTAATCCTTTGGTTTTAAGTCCTCCAATTCCACATTCTTTGTAAAATTTGTCAATTTATATAATAAAAATTGGTATAACACATTATTTATATTCTTTAGACCAAATAACTTGGCCACATATTATTATCACATTACCAATTTTACCCACCACAACCTACATGACTATTGTGAATACTATGACCAATAATATTATTATTTTTGGGGTCGCATACACTTATGTTACTACCTATCTTGAAAATATATTAATCACCCTAGTTACCTATTCATTTTTTAGTAAGATCATTCCTCAATCCCCTAAGCCAAGAAAAGGGGTATATTTGAAAACTCAATGTATATCTCTATTATTTCTACACAAATTACCGCTCCCAAGTCATCTACACAAATAAAAATTCCTATTGGTTGAGCCACATAGATGAAGACATCTATAGTTTTATTACACAAAGCTGAGGGGAAGGCCAAATACATCATAGATACACTACCCCAATAATAGGTTATTAGTTGGAGGAACATTATTCTTAATTTTCCTATAATATGGACATCATCCCCAAAGGTTATTCTACCTCTATGTCCATCCCCTCAAAATACTTAAGGATATCAACCGACTCAACAATTTTATCAAGCATAATTAGCTTAGAAAACACCATCTATAAGGTAGATAAAATAAATATAACAATAAATCGCACTAAATATTCCTTCATAGATTAGGAAACTATAATAAGAAGAAGAAACTATAAGATACAACTTGGTAATAACTAAGAAACTTAGTTAAATTCCATTTTGATAGATAGATAATCAATTTGAGAAAATTTAAGAGGAAAATTATGATGGCTAAACCCTGATAATTAGAGATGGAGTAGATAGAAGATATATTATCTCTAAATAAGAGAAGGAAGGTGAATAATTTAGACCTAGATAGGATTAGGGAATACTTTATGGTGTTGTGGATATAATATGAAGGGTAATCAAGGAGATATTTAGAATTTTTGATCAAGCCATGTAGAAGTAGCCAAAGTTGAGTACCATCCAGTCCCATAAAGAGATAGTAAATAATTTATAGGGGATAACTAGGATGTTATTTGATAACATTGGATCAATAAGGTCTTCAAAGGCCACCTCCCAACCCAAATATGGATACGTTCTTCAATTTTTTTAAAAAATAAAATATATTGATGAAAAATTATGTTTTATAATCCAAAAAATAATAAATAATGCTTATGTCCACCTCAATTTAGTATCTGAATATGCTTGGGCACAAAACTAGATTGTTGTAAAAAAGGATTGTATAATTGAATGGAATTAAGAGATGTGGGCCTTGGTCAAATAATTTAAAAATTATGAGAGTGAAGTTATCTCTGTCCCAACTAACTTAAGATTCATTCAAGTAGGCACTCCATAGGGGTGATTGGTTCCCATGCCCATTTTTGGGAAGCTTTTTACAAGTAGAAATGGATAGATTTAGAGCACAGATTGAGGGGATTGTTTATATAACTAGTGATAAGGTAATGCAATTGATCAATTTTTCAAGAGATAAAATTATAGGGACTTAGTCACTATATGTTAAGCTTAGATTTAAATTAGGTGTATCTAATAAACTAATGGATAATATTCCTTAATTTTTCAAAATATCTCTACTTGAATTTGAGACTATTGAGATTGACATATAGGTGAGTAGTTCTCTTTACATTAAAATAAAACCATCTAAACAAGAAATTATGGTATTAGGGGTCATGCTAACCCCACCTCAAAGTACTCAGCTTCCCATGTATAGATTGGTGCATACTCACACTGGGCCATCTTTTGTCCCACTACCAACAACTACATCAAGTTCATATATAGCTCAAATGCCTATTCAAATCATAACATAAGGTTTAGCTTCAGTTCCACCAACTCTTACATCTACTTCAAGCTAACATCCAATTCTAATGCATATCTTAGTTTTAACTCTGGTAAAAACTCCAATTCCATCCTAGTCATCTTCTAAATCATCTTTATCATAGTGAAAATTCTCCCATTGGTTCCATATCAACACCATATAATGATGCATATGTACTTTCATGGTCTAATTGAGTTAGAACTATTAGTTCCAAATTTATTTAACATGTATATACTATTTTTAGATGAATAATTCTATTTTGAGTGATTAATTTTTTACATTCATTATTTACATGAAACTAGCATAAAATTTTATTTATTTATGGACTTATATTTTTAGTCTTGTATCCTCACATTACAAATGGAGGAGAATTTTGGCTATTGATATTAATAAGAAATTCTAAAAAGTTCTACAATTTTAGTCTTGATGTGAAATATTAATTCTTCTCTAACTTTTGAATTGTGATATAAGTGATATCATTATGGTTTCTTATTATTTGGTTATGTATGATTAATCTTTCATTTACAATCATTAATATTTATTTATAGTTTATCTAAATATTTTTTGCATATAAATCATAATCTCCCTTGTAGATGCGTTATTATAGTCTAAAAAAGTGGTAACCTTTGATTCCATGTGTTCAAGTATGTTTTATTTTGGTTCCCTTTGACTCCTAATAGTGTTGTATTGTTAGTGTTCTATATTATATTGTAACATACATTAGTCTTCTGATTTCTTGTCCAACCTCTAGTTCAAGTTCTAGTCTTGAAGGGTTTCATTTGGTGTGGTCCATAAGTTTCCTTTTCTGCCCTACCTTTCCCTTATTTTTGAGTTTTTTTTTAATTCCTACCCACCTTAGGCTATAACCATCATCATTTAACTCATATCAAGTAGATTTAGATTCACCCATTTCCAACTCAGCCATGATAAACAATCTACTTGGCTCACTCCCATTCCACCAACATATTATTTACAAACCCCAATACCTTGTAACTCATGCCTTAGAGAGAACATTTTTTTTACTGATCCTAAAAGGTTATAGGATACCTATTAAAATTTTATATGGTGTGTATAAAACTCAGATCAATAAAAAAAATGTAAAATGTCTTATTTAAGATACGTGATGTCCACAAAGCATGAAACAAGAACATGATGGATATATTAAAATCAAAAGTTCCAAAGGATGACTCAAACTTATTTATTGATCTAAAATGTAATTTAATAAAATAAAACCACCAAGTGACATGAATTGTATTATAATAGTATGGTGTGGTGAGAAAATGTGAAGGGATTTTTGTGATGAAAACATAGCCCTGTCTGAGGTATTACAATCTAAATATAAAACTATAAACCAAGAAGCTTAAGTAGGTAAATGTGATAAAATATGTAATCAGATAAAATTAATATATAATAAGGGGAATATCAAGTAAATAATATTCAAATAAGGAATGTTATTGGCCACATGGGTGATGTGA
This sequence comes from Torreya grandis, assembly GCA_037957365.1. Classification (NCBI taxonomy): domain Eukaryota; kingdom Viridiplantae; phylum Streptophyta; class Pinopsida; order Cupressales; family Taxaceae; genus Torreya; species Torreya grandis. Next base: position 1,677,704 of record JARHVA010001839.1, read on the forward strand.
ACATCCTTAGCAAGAATGAGACATATTAGATAAGTGAGAAAGGCTAAGAAATATCGACATGAATAACTTAGGGCATTCTAAATAATGAACATAAATTTTGGAATTAAAAATTAAGTACATAGATCATCTCATGATTTTTATATGCATGAAAATTAAAATGGATCCTACTTTCCCATAGTGTTTTCCCAATTCATTAGAACCCCTTACAAAGTCCTTAATCTATTGTAAAAATTGGGTACTTATTTGATAAAGTAGGTGTCATGATAAGTATATGACATAATGAGACATACTACCCTAGTCTACTAGCTTACCACACCCTAATGGACCTTGGATCTATCATGAGGCCAATTATTGAGTTTAATATTCAAATAAGATAGGAGATGTGCCAAACATAATGTCTTTTGGTGTGATCTAACTATTAAGATTATTTTCTCCTTTTAATAATTGCCTTTTGTTTCTTTTATGATTTATATTTTAACTATTTTATATTTTTTAATTCCTCCATATATATTTGAAAAACCAATCACAAGTAAAATAGGTGACAAACACAAGAGAGATTACACTTTTCCACTATATAAAAAAACCTGAAGACCATGGTTTCTACATATTTGTAGGCTTCCCACAAGTAAGCATACAATCTCAAAACTGACATATGTGCCTCAAATGAAAGGAAATAAGGGAAAGATGGGGATCATAAGATATTCATCCATGTAATAAGTGATACAATGATGAATATGATTATAGATAATCAAAAGGTGATAAAATAGTTCTATAAAAGAGATGATTCTATTCTAGGATAGGCAAGTCACTAAGAAGTGGTACTAACCTACAAGGTATCATGGATAAGTGCTAATGAAATTAACAGTTATCCCAAAAGATAGCAGATGTAAATAGTCATCCAAAGAAATGGGGAAGTAAATAAGGTTCAAATAATCATAAATATACTAAGGGGAAAATATATTTCAATGTAAAAAAAAAAAAAAAAAAACTAAATTGATACCTAACATCCATAAGGGAAACAAATGCCAAATGAAAATTGAAATAAAACCAATGAACCAAAAAGGAAAATTGATGCTGAAAATTAATGTGAAAATACCAAATAACTAAAAATGGAATAATTACATAAGTAAATTGAAATAAAATAAAATAACCCCAAGGAACAAACAATGTAAGTAAAATTAAACTAAAAGAAATAAAATGCATAAAAATAAAGAAGCATGTGATAAAAATAATAAGCAAAAACTATGTAGTGTCTATATCAAATTTGAGCATGTGAAATACAATCATATGTGTCTTAGAATTTTTATTGAAGCTAATTTTTTTATATTACTATTATGTAATGTAGAAGAATAGTGGGCATCATAGGATTCCCCAAAGGGTAATTAGATGTAGGAATGGGAATCACAAGATGCCCCAAAGTCTAAAATGACATGTGGATGGTCATTGCAAGATGTCCAACATTTGATATGGAATGAGGTGAACTATATTTATTAGAATTGTTATGCCCCAACACATCCCATTATAAAAATTAAAATAATGACCCTTTATTGTGAATAAATATTTAGTCATGGTCCATATCAAAAATATGAATTTTGATATTGATCAAGTGCGCACATTCTTAGGGTTATTTTCAAAGTCTAATTTTATTTCAAAACATACAAAAGGGATAAAATAAAAGCATTTACATCATTCATGAACTATTTATCACCTTTGATTCTATTATCTACTTTCAAAATGTGTATTTAATACCATGTTTTTATATAATGGACTAATGGGACTAACAATGTTATGTTCTATTTTATTTTCACTTAGTTTTTCTCCTATGTAGGATATTTCCTACTTAGTTTGTTACATGATATCTATAGAGTATCTTTGAGATCACCTAATAATCCCATATGGCATCATCCTACTCATCCACGACCTTTGATGTCTGATTAAAACTTTATTCTATTCAAATTGCCAAGATCATTTCAAGTGGAATTATCTTTCCATTATACATTTGTCTCATACTTATAAAAAGTATAAAGTCCAAAGTATTTATGTAGAGTTGTGAGAGGCATCCACATGTAATCATCCTATTAAAATAAATCCTAAGTATAAAATTAAAATTCATGGAGTCATATGGATGAGAAGAGTAATGAGATCCATCTATGTGTCATCACCCTATTAAATTAATGTTAAGTTAAAAATTAGAATTTATGGAGTCATATAGTTTGGATAAGTAGTGAGATTTGTCCATGTGTCATCATCTTATTAATCAAGAGTTTAATTAAAAAATTACAAGTCATGAAGTCTTTCAATCTAGTAGAGTAGAGAGATCCATCCACATGTCATCATACCATAAACTTAGGGTCCAAGAAATAAAATTAAAATTCATGAAGTAATTCATTCTAATGGAGTAGGAGATCCATCCATGTGCCATCATACCATTAACCTAGGGCCCAAGAAACAAAATTACAAATCGTAAAGTCATATGGGATAGTAGAGAAGTGAGATCCATTCATGTGGCATCATCCCATTAAACCAAGGCCTAAGTAGAAAATGATAAATTATGAAGTCTTTTGGGATATTATAATAGCAAGAACCATCCATGTGTGATCATCTTATTAAACATAGGGACCAAGTAGGAAAATTAAAAGGCATGAAGTCATTCAGGCTAGTGGAGCAATGAGAGTTATCCATGTGTCAACATATTATTAGCCCAAGACCTAAGTAGGTAAGTGCATGTCATGAAGTCATCCAAGTTAATGAAGCAGTGATATTCATCCATGTGTTATCATCCCAAACACCTACAATCTGCAATACACAAGGTACAAAGGCAAAGTCTAAATGTTTTATCTAGAATAATGAGATTACTCCACATCTCAAAAAGCCACCAACTCACAACATGAATAGTCTATAATTAAGAGTTTCATACTCCATATGATCAGATCCTAGATATCTCACTAAGTGTCATCATCTCGGAAGCCTATGGCCAAAATAAACAAAGTATAAATAACTAGAATTAATCCACAATAAGTTAAATGATAATAACCACATGTATTCAAGTTGAACAAGAAAATATAAAGACAAAAAATCCAACTCTGAGATAATGAAAAGGTGATATATATCATACTAATATGATAAGGCGCTCAAGAAAATAAAAAATAAGAAACATGGTGATAAAGCACGTTAAAGTTGGCATTGAAAAATCCAAATTCAAATAAGAAAATGTAGATAGGGAATGGAGTGAAATCCATTATTTCCATTAATTCACAAAAAATGTAAATTTAATGAATTTAATTCATAGAGAGGATTAATCTAAATAAATATATTCATATACAAAAGTGATGTTTAATCACATTAACTTCTAGATAAATTTCACACATCATGAACTCAAGTTTCACAATGACTTAGAGACTTTGAGCTTTCAAAGAATAAAGAATTCTTTAAAAAAAAAATCCATGGCCTTCTCATCTCACACTCCTCCTCCTTTCTGGATTTTCTCTAATATACTCATGAATTTTTTTGAAAGGGTTTTCATTCCAAAATATTAACTGCACTATTACATGTCTAAAATTTAAAGGTAGATAATAAACATTGAAATGGATTCATACTGATAAGGATGTATTGATATAAAAAAGTTTTCATATACATACACCTATCCAATGGTTATTCCCAACCCTTATTCTATCTATTATTCAAAAAAAATCAATCGTGCAAACTTATAGAGGAAGGGTGAATCAAGTAAATTTTACTATGGTTATGGATGCCTAGTTGGTAGTAGAGAAAAGCTTAGAGCAGAATCAGAGGTGTCATTTTCATGGTTGTTGATGCCTAGATAGAATTAGAGCAATGCATAGGCTTCCCTTATTATTTTTGTTATGAAATCAGGGATAAACATAAAAAATTTAGTGTCTATCCAATTATCTATCAAAACTCTCATAACAAAAAATAAATTCAAACACAAATCCTAGGAATGAAAAGGGTTACTATGTTGTGTGAGGAATTTGGATTCTCTTCTAGCTCATTAATCTACTTATTATTTCCTTGTTGGGACTAGAGTTTTGTTATGATGTATTAATTAGAATTTTGGGTTCTCAAATACTCTTGAGAATTTCCACACTAAGTTGTCATTTGTTGTGCCCCAACACACCACATTCTCAAAATTCAAATAGGGACCCATTGTTGTGAAGACATTTATTCATGGTCCATATCAACCTTAAGAATTTTTATATTTATCAAGTGTGCACACACCTAGGGTTATTTTTAAATTCTAATTTTATTTTAAAATTTCTAAAATGGAAAAAATCAAAGCTTGAACATCATTCATGAATTATCTATCACCTTTGATTCTCTTATTTACTTTCAAAATGTGTATTCAATGTCATGTTTTGAATTAAGGAACTAATAGGACTAAATATTTTATTTTATAATTTATTTTTACTTGGTTTTTCTCTTATGTAATAAATTTCATACTTATTTTATTACATGACATCTCTAGAGTATCTTTAAGATCACCTAATCATCTTGTGTGGCATCATCCCATTCATCCATGGCCTTTAGTGATTGACCAATATTTTATTCTTTTTGAGTATTTTATATCATGCCAAGTGTAATTATCTAACACTTTCATAGTTTTCTAATCCTTAATAAAATTTTAAATTCCAAAAGATTTATCTAGATCAGTGAGATCCATCCATATGTCATCATCCTATTTACCCAAATCATAAATAGAAAAGTAAAATTCATGGAATCATCCTAGGTTTCATAATTGTGAGAGCCATCCATATGTCATCATACCATTAACTCAAAGTTCAAGTGGAAAATTAAAAGTCATGGAGTCATCCAAGTGAGTAGACTAGTGAGAGTCATCTACATGTCATCATCCTGTTAACCTAGACTTTAAATGAAAAATTACAAGTCATGAAGTCATTTGGGTTTAAAAAGAAGTGAGATCCATCTACGTATCACCATCCCATTAACTTGGGGACCAAAAAAAATTACAAATAATTAAATCATTCAACAATGAGAGCCATTCACATTTCATAATCTCATTAACTTTGGGCATAATCAAGTAAAGTACAATTTATAAATTCATTAAAGCTATAAAAATAGTGAGAGCCATCCCTATGCCATCATTTAATTAACCTAGGGATCAAATAAGAAATTACAAGTCATAAAGTCATTCAGGCTAGTAAAATAAAGAAATCTATTTACACGTCATCATCCTCTTAAATTGGGGATCAAGAAGGAAAATTACAAGTCATGAAGTAATTTGGGATATCAAAGTAATTAGATCCATCCACATGACATCATCACATTAACTTAGATCCCAACTAGGAAAGTACAAGTCACAAAGTCATAAATGCTAGTGGAGCAGTGAGAGATATCCATGGTTTATCATCCTAAGCACCCATAGTCTAACATAAATAAGGAAAACAAAGGAATAGTCTAAAGGATTAATCTAGATTAATGAGATTGCTCCATGTATCATAATCGTACCAAATTTCATCCTTCATAAAATATAATGAAGAGTTTCATACTCTAGATAAGTAGATCATGAAGATCTCACCAAGTGTCATCATCCTGAAATCCCATGGCTAAAATAAATAAAGTAAAAATAGATAGAATTCATACACTATTAGAAAAATGATACATAACCATGTGTCTCCAAGTTGAACAGTAAATTTAAAGACATGAAATCTATCTCTAAGAGCATGAAAAATGGACATATATCATACTAAGATGATAAAGCACCTCAAAATAGTGAAAAAATACACATGGTAATAAATCACACTAAAGTTGGTATTAAAAACAAAATTAAAATAAGAAAAATTAAATGGGGAAAGGATTAAAAAAATGTTTTTTTTTTATTAATTCTATCGAATTGGTAACTTAATGCATTAATTCTCAGAACAGATGAATCTAAAGAAATATTTACAACTATAAAGTGAGTTTTGTTTTTTTAATAAATAATAAAGGGTTAAAGGGGGGCCCTAATCTATAGTACAACTTAAATAATAACCTCATAATCCTAAAAAAAACTCCATGATGGAATGAAAGGTACAAAATTGACATAAATGGCAAAGGCCAAAAAGAGACCAAGTATAATAATGAAGACAAAAATACCAACACAAACAAAAAGCCATGAAAAAATAATCATGAAGAGAGCCATTAGAAGACCAAATAACTCAAAAATTATCTAAACTCATTGAAAATAAAAGAATATAGTGACAATTTAAATCCCTAAGGAGAGGTCTCCCAATTATCCTCTTCTAACACAAGTCCAACCTAACTACTACCATTATCAACCATAGCCACCTCGACCTGCATCACTGCTCCCAACATACCTAAAACCAAATATACACTTTATTTCATTTTACTCCTCAACATCAAGCACAAAACATCCCTTATAAATATTACCATTTCATTTAGAATTTAAATCCATCCAATGTCTAACACCTGAATAAGAGGTGGAAAAATCATACCAACCCCAAAGAATCTAGCCAAGAGATAGGCTACATCCCCCACATAGGCAAAGGAATGAAAAGATAATATAGTCCAATGTGATGGAAGGGAGATCATAGAGTTGTAACATATAATAAAATAATTTTTCTTCCTAAATGAGTTGGATCCTTGATGACCCTCTAAACCTGATCAATAAAAACCAAGGTTTTTTTCCAAATGATCCTCCAACTCCCTAAACACACAAAGAGGAATAAGGCCAACCATTTCCTAGCCTAAGAGTAGGAGATAAAGTTGGATTTTAATATGGAAAACTATAATATATTCAACCAAATCCACTTTATAATGAGGCCTAATTGACCCTTATACCACAAACTTTACCAATTCTTTGTCTCCTATGACTAATAAAATTTTTACAAGAAATAGTGACACTAGATTAGAATTTACCTTGACCCTATGAGTCATTTATAGATATAAAAATCCCACCATTATTTTTATAATGTCCATGATTTACCTAGATTGTACCATAAAAACATGTTTGATTCTTACTTCACTCATAGAGCCTTCAAAGGACATATCATGATGTTCCACTCCCACCCTCATCAATGGTTCGTTAAGAGACAAATACATTAAAATGTCCATTAATTGAAATGTATAGAACAATCAACAAATATTATTGTAACAAATACAAAATATCCTAATGTCAAGGCACACAAATAGGGTTAAAAATGAGATAAAATATAACATTAATCTTAGCTTAGCATAAGTCATCCACTTCAAATAGACATCAATTATAAATTTGGCATAACCAAAAATGATTAAAGCCTAAAAAATCTAAAATCAACCAAAAAAACCATGAGGCACATCCACACAAGACCCAAAGATATTATAAATTTAAATCAAGTGGTTTAAGGCCAAGCCCCCTAAGAGTTATCACTAACAAAGTCTTTAACTTGCTCAATACCTTGATTTTCCAAAAAAATACCTTTGAATTCATTTCTAAGAAGTAATGAGTTGCCTCCAGGAGAGAGAAAGAACTCAAATTATCCCAAGTCTGATATAAATTTTTTTTAATGTGTAAATAATGTGCATATCTATTACGTAGAGCCTAAAGCATGACCATTTGATTGCCTTATAGTATCACCTTATAAATGCCACAAATAATAGCCAAATTGGTCTCCAAAGATAATGTTTGGGACTCTGCTTCATTATTAGTCCCATAAAAAAATTTAAATGATGCTACCCAAATTAAAGATCCAATGCAATCCTAGATGATACATCCTATTCTTGAGGCTCAATGGTTTCCCCGAGCTACCCTATAAAATTTGAGTTTGAAGACTCCTAGGGGAGGAGGAATCAAAACTAAATTATTTATCCTATGAGACTTATTACTATAAACCCCAAGCCTATTAATGAGAGGATATTTTACAGGAGGCCAACTATTAATTATTTTCCTATTCCAATATGAAGGAAAACCACTTCACCTTTTATCATGGGTGGACCCAACTTCAAATATAGTAGCCTCAACCCTACATAACATTTCACTAATCTAGTAGGATTTTTTTTCAAAAATTATTTTATTCCTTTATTTCCATATAATACAAATTAAAATGTATGGGAAATCTACCCAAATATTGGAAAATCCACTCTTAGGAGGCCTCCTTGGCTAGGAAGAGAAAGCCTCCAAAAGAGATCTTAGACTGGCCCATCTAAACCCCAGTCTAACACACAAATAATTCTAACATTTAAAATTAAAGGTAAAACCAAAGAGGATATGATTCATATATTCTTCAACTAAAAAACATAGGAAACACTAATATGGAACTTCAAACCCAATCTTCTAGAGTCTATCGAAAGTGAGAATATTATATTGGGTTGCCAACTAGACAAAGGATCTAGCCTTGGGTAAAACAACATTATTATAACACAACACCTTCGACCAAGAAAAAGCATCATCCTAAAAATCAAAGATTTTGTAACCCAAATTAATTAAATAGATTATATATTTAATACCAACCCAATGGAATAAGTCATCTTTGGAGTTAATGAAAACTTTTTTGGCCAAAAAGTCAGATAAATTTTCCTTTTATCTATCCATAATGTTGATGACTTCAAACCTTTTGCACTTATATTTGATAATCCTAGCCCATGGATTAGGCTCCAAATAATCACATGCCTTTTTCCCCCAGATATTAGATAATAAATTTTTTTACTATTTCAAACATGGAACTTCTTGAATTGGCTTGTGGCCATTCCATGAATCTCCCCAAAAATCAATGTTGCATCCATTGTTGATTGTCCAAGAGACATGGTTTTCTATAATAGGGTGACATTTTAGAATGAAATTACATAAGTGAAAATCCTTTGGAGGATTCCACATATAGATTATATTTTTAGAGTCAAAATAACATATATACTTTCGTTATAGGAGCTTATTCCATAAATCCTATGATTAAGACACCATGCCCTAAACTAGCTTATCCCCTAAGGCTAAGTTTTTCAAGGATAAATTATTAATACCCACCCATACACCATCTTGAGAAGAAACACTCTATCCCATTTCAATATAATAAATTTATTTTTCCCCTTCATTCCTTACCACATTAAATATTTCATGATTCAATTTATTTCTTTAAGTACCTTGAGAGGAGGAGATAGAATTAACATAATATAAATTAGGAGAGTGATGATAAACAATTTGATCAAGGTGATTCTACCTATAAAATATAACCATATACCCTTCCATTCCTCTAACCTAACCCAAAAATGTGATATAAGATTATCCTACAACCTCACATTACCAACCCCATTGAAAGGATAGATTCCCAAATAATTGGTCTGGATACTTCCAATATCAAAGTTTAGAATATTAGCTATGTGGGATTGAGCTATAATTTTCATAATAAAAAAATAAATTTCCTTTTTGGTTTCACTCAAAAACTAGCCTTAATTCACTTCATAACTAAGAAAAATGTGCTTCATCCTAGCTACCTCCTAAACAGTGGTTGAAACAAAGAGCATTATGTCATCAACAAACTATTGGTGTGTGAATCTATCCACCCCATTAGATAATTTAATACATTTTAAAATACCTTAAACAATCACCCCATAAATATCATGTCTAAGGGCTTCTACCATAATAATGAAAAAAAAAGGGAATAGGGGTCCCCTTCCTTTAACCCTCTAAAGGATTCAAAGAATCATGTGAGTTCTCCTTTGAATAAAACCAAGGATTGGGGACTATAAATTTAAATAAATACCCAATGACACAATTTTACATCAAATCTAAAATTTTCCATAACTTTGATAAAAAATCTCCATTTCACTCTTTCATATGCCTTATTGATATATAATTTCATAATCATATCTTTTTATCAAGAACCAAGAAGAGAATGCACAACTTCATTAGTGACTATGATCCCTTCCTAGATTTTACTACCTAGAATGAATCTTCCTTACTTGATAGAAATTAAATAATCAATAATAGGTTTAACTCTGACTGCAATGGCTTTGGAGATAATTTTTTCATGGTATTACAAAGAGAAATAGGCTTGAAATTAATGAATGTGGATTATAGCTCCCATTTTGGAATCAGAGAGCTAAATTTATTATTGTCACTCAAATTTTCACCCTTTTAGGAGATTAAATATCTCTCCTCATCCAAGTGGCACAATGGAAACACCTCTACACTTGTGGGTAGCCTAAGGATGAGGTGAATGTTTGAATAGGGATATATCCCTTGATGTACCACTTTAAATCACACCTAAAACTAAACCTTGGGGGTGAAAATGGAGAAGGATAATTAAAATACAAAAACTAAGGGAGGTGATACAACAAATAACATGTTGACATCCAACCATATGCATTTTACACTTGAAAACAAAGGACAAACTAAACATACACTTTTCTAATCTTCATTTTCTCATATCAATATTACAATTTGAGGTTGTGGATGAATGTGCAAAGCTAGGATAACTAGACAAGAGGCCTATGAGGGCACTAATGAATATTATAACTCACTACATCTTAGAAATTTCCAAGAAAACTTCACATTCCCTACAAGAAGAAACTTTAGAACTACAAATAGATGATATAATAAAATTACATGCTAAAGAACCCATAGTCTTCACTTATGCAAAATTAAAAATTCAAAATGAACACACTAATAATAGTCATGGATTATTAATATTTATCAAAATGTATACATATGAGTATGGCTTCACCATACTCAGGTGGAGCACCCCTACAATGGCCAAAATGGCTAGTTCTTATAGAACTTGAGAGAGAGAGAAGAGTGAAATCCAAGGGTCACAAGGACACTTTTAAATATGATATAAGGAGTTATTTTTGAATGATAATAGGATATGGGATGAACCATGAAAGGATAATAAGTACAAATGTCAATCCAAGTCATCAAACTCTTGAAAAGTGGCATAAAACTCCTCTTGGCTAAGAAAAACTTCCTTCATGATTATCCATATTTTAATGACTCATAATTGATTAGTACCAGGTATTATTATTGGGATGATGTGGAAAGACACTAGGCATTCATTTCCATGCATTGGTTACAATCCTATTTACCTAGAAACACTTGGAAGTGAGCCATCATCATCATCCATTGAGAAAACTCTTCTTTCATGCACCCTACACACTTGGAATAAAATTTGGCATTAGTTTTAAATTAAAATACATGGGATGGAGTTTATGACAATTTTAAATATTATCCATATCTATATAATCATTAGGGATACCTTAAAATGAGTTCAATTGAAGTTTTCCACCCTTCTCACTAGCTTGTCCAATAGGCCAGTTTTGACTACGTAAAAGGAGAGATATTGTTTGAACCCTTAGTATTTGTTATGAATATTTAAATTAATATTGGAAGTTATAAAAAAATTATATATTCAGTCTAAAGTTTATTTCACCTTCAAACTCCTCATGCAAGCTACATAACACAAAAAATGGTCAAAAATAACCTATTTTTCACTACATCCATACAAGTCCATATGGATAATTTTCATGTGACAGATATTGAGTGACACCCTTACAATTTAAAATAGGTTTCATGGCCAAAATATACTATTATTAGTCATCTCTAACTTCATTTCCATCATCAAGGCTTTGCAAGGGTTTAACAAGGGTTTTAGACCTGTTTGCCTCTTACGCTTCGTTCATAAAACTCTAACATCCAAATTGAAGAGAAATTCCAAAAATTTTATGTTAAATTACCTTAATATATTCCAAAACTCTTTTTTCTCCCATGCATATCCTCCAATAATGTATGAGCATTTGAAGTTGCCTATTCAAGCTTGTTTTCCTCTTTCCTGCATGTCTAAGTTGCTTCAATGTCCAAAAATGGTTTCCTTTTCACTATGAGAATTTTAAAACCTATTTAATAACACCATGAATATTTTTAAATATATTATAAATCTTAACTCATGATATAAGTGTGATGGACTCTCCATTTTGGCACTAGGCCTAGTCATACTTAATAGGCATGTGTTGGTTCCAGACCCAAGATGATCTCGTCATGATTTACCATTAAAAATTTATGATTTAAAATTTTTTTAATGGTCATAAAAACGTGATCCAAACACTTGGAAATTAGACTTAGATCCAAAAGTGATAATGACCTCTTGTTTGTATGTTAGGCATAGACATGTTTGATGAGCTTATCTATAACTCTTGATGGTTTGGTCCCTTATATCAGTATCCTTCCTTTTTGGATTCGTTTACCTAGGTGTTTTAAAATTTTATACACATTAATTCCATGTCCAAATATCTCTTCATGAGTCATAACACCTCCTTTCTTCAACCTAACAAGTTTGTGCATGAGGGGAAGTACCCCTATCTAAGATAAATTAGAGGGTACTTACCCTATTATATCAATAAAAATAATTATTTTATATCCTTAATAAACTTTTTATGATGAAATATAAAAAATTTAGACCCTTGGTTACATCTTTTTCCCTTTCAAATCTATAAAAATCAAAATAGACTTGATGAGCAGACTGTGTAGGGTTTCCTTTAGCAGGTAGACTACATTTTTTTATTTTGGATCCCTCTCCTTTATTAAATATCCAATTTTGATAGTGTAAATAGATTATTATGACTATAATTACTATTATTTGTGTCTACACAAAATATATAACTCCCATATACCCCTTTCCAAGACCTTGACTAGTCAAGACAGTGTCATTCTCTGAACATGGCTATGTTTTACATTTGAAAAAGTACTTGTAGGTTTTATTATGTATTTTAGGTTTGGAAAAAATTCACAATACATTATTGATCCTAAAAAAATCCTTTGAAAATCATACAAGCTATTTCACATTTATCTTATACCTTTTTATCATCAAGAGTACCATGTTTTTAACTCATTGCCTAACTGAGACACCTCCTCTTTTACCCTACCTATAGGTGTTTGGTATGTTATATGAATTAGATATAAAGTGTAATCCTCACTAAATATTTATAATATAAATTCCATCAGTTCCTTGCTTCACTTCACATTGTGGGGTTTGAAAATCTTAAAAACCAATCGAGGCTAGTTGAATACACTACCTAGTGTATTTCCTATTTTGAGCTCAAAGTGGTTCTTGTATGTGTTAATAGCTTAGTTAGCCTTTTTTATGACATTTCAAGACCTTAATTGAAAATTTTAAGGTCATTAAATTACTTTTTGGACCTATTTCTTCACTTTTATGTTCTTTTCACATCAAGAACACTATCCCTTTATTTCATTGTTATGAGAGTCATCTGCAATGACTATAGGTGTTATCTAAGATCCCAAGGGATTTATTTTATCATGTTAAAAGATTATGAATTATGTCATAATATTTATGGAAAATTTCACTTTCTTAATTCATCATTTCAACCCCTGCTAATGACTTTACAAGCACCTAGCTGACAAATCTAGTCCTCCCTACCTTTGACTGAGAAACCCTACATGAGATAACCCCTATAGGTACTTATGGGTTTGAAAGACCATAAATTTTTCTCATTAATATGATTGAAACATTTTTAAATATTAAAATAATCATTTAAAAATATTAACCTCACATAACATTCATATATGCAAGAAAAGAAACTCTTTCAAACTTGAAACTCCATATTGGTTGTAGATGCATCTTTTCAAGCCTGTGTATGGATAGGGTATGCATATGAGGGTCTAGATCATTGTTTATGAGATTTTTTAAAGATTAATTAGGTGAAAGATATTTATTTCAGATTTTCAAACCATTTTCATATATTATAAATGTCAAGGACTACAAATTTTGGATAGATATGGTCTCTTTTGAAATCATGCATGTAGATAACACTGATTGTATTTAGTGTCTTTTCATGCAACTTTGAGTCCTTAAATTTCCAAATTCCACTAATTTTTTCCCCTCAAGATATGTAATTGTATTTTAATAATTATATAATGTGATATTAAGCCATTGGGAGGCATTGAAATTCCCTAAAACTATGTTTTATGTTGTCTTCAAAAACCCACAACACCTCTGTTTGGCACTTTTTGGGAAAGAAGGTTTAAAACTATCATGAGTCTTTTGGAAGGTGATATTAAACTTGTAAAACCATATAAAAATTCAAAAATGTGTGTTATTATTCTTTAAAAATGTAATTAATTGAAAATATATCTCATTCCTTGTTTCAACACCACACAAAGACTCCCTTATCTCTCTGTAGTACCACCTGTAGTTGGTCATACAAATGTGCAGGCTGACAATGTAAAGTTGTAAACAATGTGAATGTTTCTAACCTTTCATGACTTTAGTAATTTATTAAATGATTTAAAACTTAATATCTTCACCATATAAAACCATTTTTATCTCAAAAACTTCCTTCCAACAAGAAATCCTCCATGAGAGCACCTATACATGCTCATCAATGGCTATTAGGATATGAATATTGCATATGACTAAAAAATATTGAAAAATACCTTGAATAATTAATCTTGAAAGGTGAAGGGGAGAAATATAATTTTTAAATCATTAAAAATTACTTATTAAACCTCACTAAAACCATGAATAATCATGAAGATATAAAATATGGTGAAAAACTACCAGTAACACAGAATGGGACTAGTCTACAAACTTGAGGTGATTGGACTCTAAAATCATCTTCAAACTTTAAAAAATGAATGGGGAACATTATATAATGAATATAATATCATTTAAAATGAAACTTAGTCACTAGTTCATACATAATTCTCCAAACCAAGGCAAAATCCATAGGGTGCATGAAACTACTAGTAGAAAAACATAGTCAACTTTAGGAGGATGGTTCATGAAGCACAAGAAACCATTATTATAAATATTTATATGTCAATTAAGGTATTTATTGTAATACGACATACCCAAGGAATTTTCCTTGAAACCTCTTTATTTGGTTGTACTAAGTAAAAACCTGAAGGTAACTTCTGCTTCCCAAGAAAAGTGAGAAAGGAACAAAATAGTTTTAGCTCAAAAAAGACACTTCAAAATCCAACCAAGAATGTAAATGAGAATGGGGAAGCTAAATATACACTACCTTATCATTTACCACGTGGAACACTTCCCATACAAGTGCCATTTTCTTCTCCTTTCACTAGAAAACTACCTTTTCTTCTACATAACCTACCACCTTTCAATTTTATCATTTAATTAAGATTTATAGGGACACATGGGACATGAAATCATTTTTTAAACCTTAAAACTTCAAATTAAACCTATATAACTCATTAAATTCACCCTTTTAACCTCTAAAATGATACAAAATGACTAAAGTGACTAAGAAAACTAATGACCAAGGCCAGTATAAAATCAATTGACCTTAGTTGACCTATAACATCTTGTGACATCCATATTACACCCTTTATAGACCTATAAAGTCAATTTTTTACTTATAGGTACCCCAATTTGACCTATAAGTCAAATTTAATCAACAAATTGGTGACTCATAGGGGTAGTGTGCCTGCTATACTAATTAGAACAGTAAATTTATCAGTCCATTAGGCTTAGGACTCATTTGAAGTCTGAGACAAAAAAGGAAAAACTTTGAAAATTGACTTTGATCAAGATAAGACCACTTGACTACCTCAACAAAACAAAACAAAATACACATACCAATGAAAAAAACACATATTTGCTTAAGGAACTTAGGGAAAATAGAAAAAAAATATTATGTACAACTAACAACTAATCATACCTCCCTTATAGATCAAAGGGAAATATTGAGACTCTTATTGCTTCATGACATGAAGGATTGAATGAGGCATATAGAATTTTCTCCTTTAGGATTGATGTCTCCAAATTTTTCACAATGTTTGCTAACCTCATTGGCATGATGTTCAATTAGAACTAATAAAATCAAAACAAGTTGTCTAATGAAATGAATTCCTCTTATACCCAAACATATTCAACCTTATCATGTGGATCCTCATCTGCAACTTTAAATGATGATTCAATAAGGCATGCCTTATTTTTTTCCATAGGTCTTTCAACAAGATTGGGCTTCATCTCAGCTATAAGTTATTCTATCTCATCAAGGAGCTTTGTAAATTCTATCCAATCTTGACCATTATCCTCCATGGAAGATTATTTATTCACCTTATCGTACACGTGGCCCTCAATTTGGAAAATATCTTCAAGTTCTTTAAATAACTCCATTTATATCTGCCAATCATACTTGATAGTACACTCCATTTCATGCTTGAAATGGTCATCCATAACCTCATGATTAGACATGGAGTCTTATTCATGTAACTCTTTCTAAAATTCTTAGATAAATTCCTCATGGATACACATCCCCTCAAATATGGAGGCAAAAGCTTATGAATTGTCCTTTTGTTCACCAATAGGAGTCCCTATGGTAATATCCTCCTCATAACCACTCATGAGGTATTCTTGATCAATCATGAATTGATTTTCCTCTTCTTCACTTTCTTCTATCAAGATAGGCTCTTCTTTCAAGATTTCTTCTTTGCCACAAAGAAATCATTTTTCATTATCAACCAAACAAAGAGATTCAAAAAAAGAACTCACCTCTTCTTCAGCACTTAGGACCTCTCAAGGGATTTAAAATTATACCTCAATCATCATAATCTTACCTTATTTTTCAAGGGCTACAAGGTATTCCATCTCTTGCATGGTGATGCCAAGACTAGGCATCTTGAAATTTGGTGACCTAGCCAAACAAGTCTACCAAGGAGTTGCATTTTCTTCAAGAAAGATTTCTAAATTTTTCTCAATGGTGGGTGGGAGGGACTTGTAAAATATTAAATTTATTCACAACCTCACACTCCTTATCAAAAAAACTTCTATCTTCTTTCTTTCCTCATGACTCCAATATCTTACTCCAACTTAGGATGTTAAGATCAGAAGCATTTTCTTGAGGAATGGTGAGAGGAGTTTGTATAGGATCAAGAATCTTCTCAACTTCACACTCTTTTTCAAGACTTTTCTCCTATTTCTTTCCCCATGAATTCACTATTTTGTTCTAACTTAGGGTATTGGTATTATGAGTCTCTTTTTCAGGTGGTGAGGATGTAATGTGAGAGGTCAATGAGGTCTTGAACTCCACTTCACTAGATTCTAACATGGATTTCTGAAAATTAATATTATCCAACTCAATTTGGATATCAGTATTAGCTTCAAACACTAGATTTCTTCTTTCAACTCTCTCTTCCAACTGATTGATAAAAGAATGACATTGATATATTTGATTTGGATCATGAATAGGGGTCATATATGACTAATAGGATACTTGGGGAAGTGGATATGAAGGTTAATAGGTCTATTGAGGTTGCCTTTCATGAACCCTTAGCCTATCCTCTAAATAATAAACTGGGCCACTCACATCAAGCATCCCACTTGTGGGCCTTTGCCAATTAGCTCTCTCAATAGGTACCCACTATATTTTGACCAGCTCTTATGCTTATCTCACCTTATAAATGACATGTTAGGAACATATATACCACATCCTCTTTGTGTGTCAAGATCCAATATGTACCTCTCATATCCCAAAAGTGTCATCTTAAAGGTGGAAATGGGTTGACTTGAGAAGTGACTAGGCTGAATAGGAGGAGCAAAACATTGAGGATACTAGTTATAAGACTAATATACTTAATGCATGGGATGACAATGATCATATTAGAGTTGATGAAAATCATATTAAGGCTTGTAAGGTTAATGACAAGATTTACCAAGGACTCGTTCATATTGATAAGGAATGGCACAAGCTTGCAATGTCTCACCAACTTGAAGAGAATAAAATTGAACACCAAATTCTGCCATGAAACTTCATTGAAATAAAGAACACAAATAAATACATTGCTAAAAATATTCAAAGGATAACCTAGGCTAATTGACTAGTTGATGTATCTTTAGAGTTGTTATTGATGCTTTGATAGATGCCTCTAAAGGCTAATTGTTAAGATACAAAACCAAAAAAATCTCAATTGATTGGACCAAGAGTCCCACAAAGCATGATAAAAACTATTTTCACTTGTATTTTCATGCTTTGAGAAGGTTTTAAGTCTCTTCTCATCCAAGTGGCACAATGGAAACACCTCTAGGATTGTGGGCAGCCTAAGGATGAGGTAAATCTCTAGATAGGGATAGCTCACTTGATGTACCACTTTAGATCACAACTAAAAATAAACCTTGGGGGTGAAAATGGATAAGGATAACTGATATCAAAATAAACTAAGGGAGGTTATACAATAAATAATATGATGACATCCAACCATATGCATGTTATAATATTAATCTTCTCACATAAATATTACATAGTGAGATTATGGATGAATGTGCAAATCTAAGAGGACTAGACAAGAGAATTATGAAGGAACTAATGAATATAATAACTCATTAAATTTTATATATTTCCTATAAAACTTCACGTGACCTATAAGAATAAACTTTCCAACTACAAATAGATGATAGAATGAAATAACATGCTAAGGAATCCATAGTCTTCACTTATGCAAAATCAAACATTCTAAATGAACACACTAATAAAAATAATAGAGGAGGTAAACATTAGTGTTATTATTTATAAAAAGGTATAAATTTGAGTATGGATTCACCATACTCAGGTGGAACATCCCCTACAATGGCCAAAATGGTTAGTTCTTATAGAACTTGAGAGAGATAGAAGAAGAGAGAAGTCTAAGGATCACAAGGAAACTTGTAAATATAATACAATGAGTTAATTTTACATTAGAATAGTATATTTTATTATCCATGGAATTCCAATAAGTAAAAATGTCAATCCAAGTCATCAAACTATTGCAAAGTGGATTAAAGCTCCTTCTCTTGGCTCAAAAAAACTTCCTTCATGATTAGCCTTATTTGAATGCCTCATAACATATTAATAACATGTATGATTATTATTATGAAGTTTGAGGACACAAATAATGCCTCTATTTTCATTGGTTATAGTATTGGTCACCTAGAAACACCTAGAAATGAGTCATCATCATTAGTTATCAAGAAATTTCCTCTTCCATGCACCCTGCACAGTTGGCCTCAAATTTGGCATCAATTGCCCATGAAAATACATGTGATGGAGTATATTAAAATTTTAAAGACCCTACATATCTCTATAATAATTATTGACACCTTTAAATGAATTCACTTGAATTTTTCCACCCTTCTCACTAGCTTGTCCAATAGGCTAGTTTTGACTAGCTAAAAGGAGATCTATTGGTCAAACCCTTAGGATTTATTATTAAGAATTAAATGAATATTTATAGTTATTAAAAGTATATATATTAATCCTAAATTTTATTTCACCTTAAAACTCCTCATGTAGCCTATACAACACAAACAAATGGTCAAAAATAACTTGTTTTTCATCACATACATATAAGTCCATATAGATAATTTACATGTGAATGAGCTTGAGTGAGCCATTTACAATTTTTAATAGTTTTTTTGGCCAAAATATTCTATTAAAATGCATATATATCTTCATTTCTATCATCGAGTCTCTATAAGGGTTTTAGGCTCGTTTTCCCTCTTAATCTTCATTCATAAAACTCTAACATCAAAATTTCATAAAATTTTTAAAAATTTGATGTTAAATTACTTTAGTAACTTCCAAAAACTCTTTTTTATCACATGCATATCCTCTAGGAAGATATGAGCATTTGAAGTTGCCTATTCAAGCTTGTTTTCCTCTTTCCTACATGTCTAAGTTGCTTCAAGGTCCAAAAATGGTTTCCTTTTATTTTATTTACACTATAAGAGTTTTAAAAACTCTTTAATAACCCCATTAATATTTTTCAATGGTATTTAAATATTAAATCATGCTATAAGTGTGATGGACTCTCCATTTGGGCACTAGGCCTAGTCATACTTATAGGCCTATGTTGGTTCAAGACCCAAGATGATTTATTCATAATTTACCCTAAAAAATATTATTTAACAATTTTTTCATGGTCCTAAAAACATTACCCAACCACTTGTAATTTTCACTTAGATCCAAAAGTGAGAATGACCTCTTGTTTATATGTTAGGCATATCAATGTTTGATGAGCCTATCTATAACTCTTGATGGTTTGGTCCCATAGGTTGGTATCCTTTCATTTTTTATTAGTTTAAAATATTTTCATAGGTGTTTTAAAACTTTATAAACCTTCCTTATATGTCCAAATATATATTGGTGAGTCATAACACATCTTTTATTCAACCTACTAGGTTTGTGCATGAGGGGAAGTACCCCCTATCTGAGACAAAACATGGGATAATTAACATATTATATAAATAAAAATGAATATTTTAGATCTTTAATAAAGTTTTTATTATTCCCACCACAAATTTTCAACCCATTTTTACATCCTTTTCCCTTTCAAATTTGTAGAAACTAAAATAGACTTGTTGAGCAGACTGTGCAAGGTTTCCTTTATTAGGCTTTCTTCCTGAGCCATCTCCTCTATTCAATATCCACTTGTGAGATTTTAAATTAATTATTATGAATAAAATTACCATTATTTAGGTCTGAACATAACCTATAACTTCCATATACCCCTTTCTAAGACCTTAACTAGTCAAGAGAGTGTCATTTTCTGACTATGATTGTGTTTCACATTTGAAAAGGCACATGTAAGTGTTCATATGTATTTTACATATATAAAATAATGAAAAATACCTTATTTATCCTCCCAAATTCATTTAAAAATCATTAAATCTATTTCACATTTGGCTTATACCTTTCTAGCATCAAGAGTACCATGTTTTTAACTCACTGCCTGGTTAAGACACCTCCTCTTTTACCCTACCTATAGGTGTTTTGGCATGTTTTAGGCATTAGAGAAAATTTATAATAATAAATTAATCTTTAAAAGATATATTCCATAAATTTAATTTCTTCACTTCACATTTTGGGGTTTTAAAATCTTCAACACCAGTCAAGGTTGGTTGACTGAATACCCTACCTAGTGCATTTCCTATTTTGAGCTCAAATTGGTTCCTATGTGTGTTCATAGCTTAGTTAGACCTTGTTTATGACATTTCAATACCTTAATTTAGATTATTAAGGTTATAAAATTACTATTTGTACCTATTTATTCACTTTTATGGTCTCTTCACATCAAGAACACTATCCCTCTACTTCACTATTATGATAGTCATCTACAATGACTGTAGGTGTTATCTAGGATCCTAAGGGATTTTTTTTATAATGGTAAAATATTATGAAGTATATGTTTATCTTGATGTAAAATTTCACTTCATTAATTCATCATTTCAACCCCTACTAATAGCTTTACAATCACCTAGCTCACAAATATAGTCATCCCTACCTTTGACTAAGAAACCCTACATGAATTGACCCTTGTAGGTACTTATGGGTTTGAAAGACCATCACTTTTTCTCATTAATATGATTGAAACCTTGAGAAATATTAAAATCATAATTTAAAACCATGAACACAACCTAACATTCATATATTCAAGAAAATAAACTCTTTCAAACTTAAACATCCATATTGGCTGTAGATGCATCTTTTCAGGCCTATGTATAGACAGGGTATGCATATGAGGGTCTAGAACATTGTTTATGATATTTTTTTAATATTTATTAGGATAAATATGTTTCTTGAAACCTTTTAAACCATTTTCATATGTTATCCATGACAAAGACTATAAATTTTGGATAGATATGGTTTCTTTTGAAATCATGCTTGAAGATAACACTAACTGTTTTCAATGTCTTTCTAAGTAACTTTGATTCATTCAATTTCCACCTTCCACTCATTATTTTCCCCTAAAACTTTTAAATGTCATTAAAATACCTATATAATATGATATTAATCCATTTTAAATCATTTAAAGTCACTAAAACTATTTTTTATGCTATCTTCAAAAACCCATAGGACCTCTATTTGGCACTTTTTGGGAAATAAGGCTTGAAACTATCATGAGTCCTTTAGAGGGTGATATTTAACTTATAAAACCATATAAAACTTCAAAAATGTGTTTTATAATTATTTAAACATGAAATTAATTTAAAATTTATCTCATTCCTTGTTTCAAAACCACACAAATACTCCCTTATCTCTCTGTACTACCATCTATAGGTGGTCATACAAATGTGCATGCTGATAGTGTAAAGTTGAAAATAATGTGCATGTTTATGACCTTTCATGATTTTAGGTCTTTCTTCAAGTATTTTAAATTTACTCTCTTCACCATATAAAACAATTTTAAACTCAAAAACTTCCTTCCAACAAGAAATCCTCCATGAGAGCAACTGAACATGCTCATCAACGGTTGTTAGGCTGTGAATATTGCATATGACTAAAAATTCATGAAAATTACCTTAAATAATGAATATTGGAAGGTTAAGGAGAGAAATATCACATTTTAAACATGATAAATTACCTATTAAAACTTACCAAAACCATGAACAATCATGAAGATAAAGAACATGGTGAAAAACTACCAATAACATAGGATGGGACCAGTCTACAAACTTGAGGTGATTGGATTCTAAAATCAACACCAAAATTTTAAAAAATCATGGAAAAAATTAGATAATTAGGATAAAATTTTATATAACCAACCTAAATAATTGGTTCCTATGAAATTATCCAAATCAAGGCAAAACCCATAGGGTGCATGAAACTACTAGAAGAAAAACACAGTCAACTTCATGAGGATAGTTCATGAAGCACAAAACACCATTATTAAAAATATTTATATGTGAATTAATGCATATAAGTGTAATATAACCTAAATAATTAATTTTCCTTGAAACCTATTGATTTGGCTGTA
The DNA here is from genome assembly GCA_037957365.1 of Torreya grandis. NCBI lineage: Eukaryota > Viridiplantae > Streptophyta > Pinopsida > Cupressales > Taxaceae > Torreya > Torreya grandis. The sequence continues at coordinate 1,700,415 of JARHVA010001839.1, forward strand.
TCAATCAAAAACCTAAAGGTTACTTCTACTTGCCAAGAAAGGTGAAAAAGGAGAAAAATGGTTTGAGCTCAAAAATGACACTTCAAAAGAAAAAAAAGAATGGACCTAAGAATGAATAAGATAAATAGGCACTTATTGATCATTTCCCATGTGGGACACTTCCCAAGGAGGCTATAAAAGTGCCATTTTCTTCTTCTTTCACTATAAAATTACCTTTTCTTCTACATAACCTACCACCTTTCAGTTTTGTCAATTAACTAAGAATTATAGGTACACATGAGACATGAAATCACAATTTTTAACTTTCAAACTTCCCAAAAACTAGTAAAACTCATTAAATTCACCTTTTTGACCCCTAAAATGACTAAAAATGACTAAAAGGACTAAGAAAACTAATGTCCAAGGCTAATATAACATCAACTAACCTTAATTAACCTATAAAACACCTTTTTACATCCATATTACACCCCCTATAGATCTAGAAAGTCAAGTTTTTACCTAGACGTGCCCCAATTTGACCTAAAAGTTAAATTTGGTCAACATGTATTATTACTATTAGGGGTAAATTTTTGTTTCAACTAGGAATCATTCACCATAATTTTTATATCCCAAATTTTCATCCTAGAGAACTAAATTAAACCTTATCAAATTTGGGATAACATGGAACTATCTCTACATATAGACAAGTTGTTACAAGAGATAGATCTCTAGATTATGGGCTAGTTCCCTTGATCTATCTTTTAAGCTCACACATTATATAAGACTAATCACTTTTTTTAGGGTGAAAAGGGAATAAGGAAACATAAAACTATCCTATACTAATGAATATGATACACCAAATATATTTACACAAACATTATTGCATTTACACTAAGAAGGCATATTGTTAAAACTAATCTCAACTCAAGGTTCTGCTAGCATAAGTATTTATACATGAAGGTTTATTTTTATGCATATACAAACATGGGTAACTAGGATATATAATATTAGACACTAATAATTTATCTCACACCTCAAAATAGACTTAACAAATATATACAATTCATGAGCTTGTTCGAATAAATGTCACTCACACAGTGCATACAAGAGCAGAATGGAAGCAAGGAGAAACATTCATCATAAATTACCATCAAAAATGACTACTTGAAAGACATAGGAAATAGTTTTATATATTAAACCAGATTAAAAAAACTTTATTTAAAGGCAAAATAAGTTATCAAACTAGCAGGGATTTACAATACCATTTGTGGATTCTTTACAATGCTAAAATGGCTTCAATATATAAAGTATAGAAGAGGAGAGAAAAGAAGTGACATTAAAGAGTCATCATGCCAAGTGTCAAGGATTTAAGTCTAGTTAAAATGTAATAGGAGGAGTTATAAAACTAGTTATGAAGTTCTCTTGAATAAATATCAATCTGAAACATAACATCATCTTGAAGTTGGCATAAGGACACTTCATGTCCTTCTTGATGATGAGTATGTCTATTTGTATTTAAATACCTTATAAGTCCTTGGCACATATGCATTGACTTTGGAATTTGGAAACATGATTTGTGATATTCATGTGCACTCCTCAATTGATGACTTTATCTTTGTCAAATTTTACTCACTTATTTGCAGTCACTCATTAGCCTTCCAAGCCTCAAAGCTTACACTTGTCACTTAAGTGACTTTCACACACTCAAAGATATTAATTTTAGATATGTGTGAAACTATTAAATACCTATTTATCTTATATTCCATCAGGTATACCTCAAGAATATTCAACATCACAATTCTCATCTCCAACTTAGGTAGTTACCTTATTTTTCATTGTCCTATCCATGACTACCTATAACAAATAGTTTATTAGAGGAGTGTTCATGTATAAATAAGGTGATAATGGAATTTTATTAGTTATAAAACATCTCTACACTCCTCCCACAAATTATTTCACCTATCAATTCCCTTTTGCACTTTCAATTCAACTCAAAACCTATAGAAAACACTATATTTGACCTATCCATACAATTTACAGTACAAAAAAATTGAATGTCAAGGATCATGAGAGAGTCATAATAATTTAAAAATAATATTATAGGTTTATTTACCCCTTATAAATTCATTATTCATCATGTATTTCTCATCAGGTTCTTGAGAGGGTTTTAGGTCACTTAGGTTGTTAACAATGATTCATACAAGTTAATTCCTTAACCCTCAAACTAATGTCATTGAGTTTTATTACATGAACCTCCTCAACTACCCATAATTTATTTATATCCCATACACATTTTCCATACATATATGATTCAAAGAAGTGGGCTCTTGAGCTTTTACTATGAATTCTAGACACCCCTAAGACAAATTTAGGCTAAAATGGCCAATATGAATTTATATATGAAAATAAATGATTATCATGGACTATATAACCTACCATGAATTATTTCAAGTTTCTTTGAAGGATCATATGGTCATATGGACTAATTTAGACACCCAAGGATTCATTCTTAGTTCTAGGCCTAATAGACATAGACTGTGTATTTGAGTACATGACCACCTATGAGTGTTTCTAGTGGATTCAAGTTATTCTCAACCTTTTTTTACATCCAATTCAACTCAAAATAACATACTATAGTCATTAAAAAACTCTTCCATTTATCCTTCCCACTATCCATTTACTATATCTGTAGGTTGCCTTGACTATGGAGTGCCTCTAGTTTGAGACAAAACATAGAGAAATTAATCTATTAGTTTGATTATAAGGTCACTATGGAGGTTTTTATAAATTAATTATGAAATTATTTATAAATTTTCAAACCTAAAAATATCCATAGAGTCCTTAACATATCAAATTCCTAAAGACTAGCTACTAGTTATGTGACTGTGTGCAAAATTTTTGGTTGGGCATAAGAACCTTGATTTATGACTATCTCTAAGATTATTTATTATTTAAATCACATGGAATAATGATATTACCACTTTTATAGTGTTTTTAACATGTTCATTCCATCTTATATCTCTTTAGCATGAGCTAGTTCATATCCTAAATCAGATTACAGGTATTCATTAGAGAAAACAAATGATTCTTATAGGTGGTTATATGTTATTAAGCACAATGTTTACAATCCTTTTATTCCTTATGAGGTCAATAAGTTAATATCATACCTAGTTGGCCTCATTTCTTCCTTGAGACCATGCTCTCATCCCTCTACCTCTAATGCATTAGGTATTAGTTGTATTGCAGCAAGTTCATTTTTGGCACTATGACACTGTAGTTTTCTAAGTGTTTCAATCAAGATTTTATTGAGTTGAAAACACAACCTACCATCATCCTATCTTTACAATAAAACTTATTCATATTTTAAGATGTGACATCTCCATCTAAGTTACAATAATGAAACTATTATTCTTGTTTAGACTTCATAAACTTCCACCAATAGATAATATTATATAGGGTAGGATCCTTTTTTAAAGAAGTTAAGGTAAAACTTTCTCATTAAGAAACTTTCTCCAACTATGAATATTGAACTCAAGGTTTTGATACTAGGTTGAGGTTTTAAGATGTTTCAACATTTAAAAAAGTAGATATGAACTCTATATTATGATTAGACCCAAAAATCCTCATTCTTGAATCTCTTCCAACTTTATCAATGTCTCAGGCCTATGTGGTATTCTCATTCTTATAAGTCTCCATCTAGTTTTAATTGTAAGAAGTAGTCTTACTATTTGGAAAACTTATCCCTCTTCTTAAATGTTCAAAATATGAAATGAGCTTTGGATGTAGTGGACACTTATTTTAGAGTTTAGAGCATGTAATTGACACTCCCACAAACCATTGGTACCTCTAACCTATGATACATAAATATTTAATGTGTATTCTGCATAGATGATAGTGAAGATATATATGCAATATGACCTCAACTAGGTTTTCTTTAAATATCAAATGGGACCTAGGAAACACATTAAACTATGAAGGTATTCATCTCAAGTTATTTTACAAACCTCAACTTTACACCTCCACCTGCAACTGTCAAAACACTATTCTCAACATTCACTATTACTCACTCCTAACACAAGAGAGTGATTTTAATTATCTCTTCATGTTAACACATTCCAAACAAATTTTAGACAACATGAAAAGGAATAAAATGCTCTAGAATACCACATACATTACTTGGTTTATACAAACTAATGTAAGATGAAAAAATTGAGGTGTTGGGGTTAGATAGGTAATTTGGAGGTGTTAACAATATTAGTGTTTTTTAATGCATTAAAAACCATAAAAAATTAAACTATGACCATAATATTTAAGTACATAAAGACCCATAACATCCACCAAGTTCATTCACTTCAACTCTTCTTACCCTATCCATACCAACTAAAAACCATTGACCTCTTTTGACCTATCTAAGAGAGTGATTAGAGAGAGAAACTAGTTTTCATCCATTTTGGATATATTGAAGCTAATTAAACATAAAAATAACTTTTTTGGATCTAAATACACTTCCATGAAGCCTCCACATGTGCCAGATGAGTCACATCAGTCCATACAAGCATCTTTAACTAAATTTTGTAGATGATCTTCTTGTTTTAACATTGAACCTAAAAAATTTTTAGTTTTAAAACTATTCTCTAACATTATATGATATATTTTACATTAGGTTTCATCTTTAGTTTTTTTCATTTTATTGGGAAACCATATACTTCCATTTTAATGACCAAAATATGGCATAAAATGACATGAGACAAACTAGATAAATGTGAGCAAGGTGAAAACATATTATGTGACCTCATTTAAGACCATGATGAAAATTTAAAACCTATAAGTACCCTATGCAATTTTTTAATATTCAATGGGGTTGGCCCAATTTGACCTAGGGTAAAATTTGGTCAACATTTAGTTAATTTCTTAGGGGGTAACATGCCTACTATGTTAAGGACTAGTTGCCTTCTCCTATCCTTAGGTAATGGATTTTACCATATAATACAATTGGAATTTATATTCCTCTAAAAATACTTCAAAACTCACAACAAACACAAAAAAAATCAAGTACATAAAATAGGACACCAAAACACACATTTGTGTTCTCTAATCACTTAGGGAAAACACACACCTATCATAATATGTACAAGACCTCAAAACACTTGAGGTGAAATATAACTCTTAATTACTTCAAATAGGGTCAAAGGAAATGATTATAGAATCACTATTTTTCTATGAAAATAAACCTTCATATGATGCATACTTGTTAATGAAAACTTTCCTATGGAGATAGTCTAATGACTTACCACTATTGGAGCTTCTACTAGTAGAAAGTGTGTCACTTATAACTCTCACTAACACTCCATATATCTCTCTTAGAGAATTGTTTTAATTTATAGATTGTTTGACCTTTGTCATGTTCACTTGAAACTCCTCAATCTTAATCATTGAGAGTCTTAATAACCTTTCCTGACTCTAAGTGTGTTTGAATCATGATATGTCTATTGTTGGGAGTCATCAAAGAAATGTTCTATGTTTTCATCAAACACTTCATGGTATTTTATGTTTATTTATTTCCTAGTAGATACCCCAAACTCCATTTTTTTCTCATTAGGTGCATTTTTGACCTCATCATTAGGTATGTACTCATTTTAAAAATTTGTAGACCTACTTGTTAGCTACCTAAGGTGCACCCTCTTGAAGAATACTATTTAAACCCTCCTCAAACTTGGACTAAAATGTGATTGACCTATAGGTTTTAGGCTACCTATAGTCTAGGTCAAAACTCTAGTCTTATGGGGCTATCGCCCATGATTTATTAGTTAATATTTCTCTAAGAACTAATTATATTGGGATGAAAATGGATAAAGATGAAATTTAGAAACAAACCTACACTAACAATGGTGATTCACCAATACTTGAATATCCTCCCTTAGTTTGTCCTTTAGACACACTTATGAACCTAATGAAAACTAAAAACTAATAAGACCCCTTAACAAAGTCCTAGGCATGAATATTTCATATGAAGATCAAGTGTAAATTCTGTAACTTAAAGGCCAAGAACTTAGGTCTGTACAATACACTATTAGGTCATCAACACTTTAAAAACACTCCTACCTATCAGTACTTCACACAACCTACATATACTAATAATATGAAATTATGTGCATGAAAATACTTATAGAAGATAATGAAAATTATATATTCTAAAAATAAACTCTCAAAATACACATTAACATTCAAACAAGAAGTTTACAACTATTCTTTTATTGATTCAAAGGCACAAGTTGCAATTTTAGCATAGCTTTGCTACACCAGCTAAGGGATAAGAAAAAATAGCTCAATTCCTCCTTATATAGAATATTCATGAGAAAGGATTAAAAAATCCATGCATAGGAGAGGCCATAAATGAGACCAAGGTGACCATATGGTAGTTAAAGTAGTCATAACCACTCCTTCCATGCATTGTGACTTCTTTAATGACTCTATTTTGGCATTGAGGTGAGGTGTGTAAGATATAACTTCTATATTTGACTTTTATAGATGATGATCATGATCAAAATATACAATTAATTATATAGTGATAGTTATAAATCACACATGGGGTATGACAAGGCCTTAAGAGGCATTGTGAAGTATCCTCTTTAATGTGCATGTTGATTTGGATTTGAAATTGCCTCCATTACTTGATAGTGGTCTTCAATATGAAATATTCTCACCTTAATTTCAATTAAAAACACTTAAAGGTGGCTCATTAATATCATAATACCATTTTATTCCTACTAAGACCTTCTACCTATTGATTAAGTAGGTCTCACCTACAAGTTCATCATCTTTATATTCATCTACTCTTTGGGTGATTTAAATAGATGAACCAGACTCTCAAGTCATCTAAAAGGGATTGAAATATTATTTGATCAACCATATTTATCAACACTTAAAATTTACAAGTATCCTTTATCTAAAACTCATCTACCTTGCATGACTGGGCCACTTAGACTAGCTCCATAGATTGAATGATTAGGAAAAGTTAGAAGAGATACCTAAAAATAGATATATGAACACATATATACTTATAGGAGTATTAAAAGTCTCAAAATCACACTTCCCATGGTTTAGGATCCTTGATTAGGGATTATACCCCAATTTACACTTAAAACCTTACAAATTTACATTTTTTGTAGGTGTCTATATAGCCTCTGTACAATCATGTACCATGAACATGGCCAATCCTAATTGAAAAACATTCTCTATGTTTTAATAAATTGGTTCCTATCTTTTTAGATTCATTTCTCACAAAATATTTCTAGTCAAGTCCTTATTAGGGTTTTATAGGGGTTTAAGAGTGTTTAGGACTCTTAGTGATGGTTCATAGAGATCAAGGCATAAATATCTAAACCAATTGTATTAGATGAATTTTAATATACCCTTATACCTTTCTTAAATTTATTGAACTCACATGAAAAAATTTCATATAGTTATGATCATTTAAAATTGATCATTGGGTGAGACACATGCCTCCTGTATAATGTTAGGGTGTCTATAAACCAAAATGACCAACTATAAGGATTATCCTAGAAATCAAAGTGACTAAAAGGTCCTTAGACATAATTATTACCTCTCTTATGACCTCTCTTATGAAGGTATAAGGTACCCTTGATTATCTACTCCACCTTCTAGTGACATTATTCTAGTGGAGGTGTTAGACTAGTCTGTCTGCACATGTGATCCCTAAATTGTTTCCCTTACTTTAGGGTTTTAAGGCACTTATAACATGTTTTAAATCTAAATATCACCTTAGAGGCCTCATGGAATATCAAAATTGGTTTTATTAGGCCTTTTAACTTTTATTAAATGCACACTACCATTTATCTCAACATTTGTGCTTATTTTCTTGTAGAACCAATCATGAAGGTCCCTATAGAGGTATATTTCAAATATTTAAGACCCATTTTCTGTTCTTAACCCTATGATACCCAAAAAACTTCTCATTTATTTGATTTTAGGCTAAAATTAATCTTCTTAGTCCTATTATGTACATTATGACCCATGCACGTGCCAACCAGTAGATCAATATGATGCTCAAAATACTTGATGAGACCTTAAAGATCATTTTAAGATCAAACAACTCCATCTGGATGTGTTTTGTGTAAGAATACACCATTGGGTACTATCTAGACTTTAGGCATGGTTTAGGACTTACACCATATTAATTATGGTTCATAACGTATGGACATCTAAACCATAACCAATTTCAATGAACCTATAGATCATTGGCCCCTTCATCTTTCATAAATAGATTGGTGTCCCATGTAGAGGGTGTGTGGAGAGATGAGAATTTAAAGGTGACTTTTAGGCTACCTATTAGCCAATTTTAGTAGGTTAACTTCTTAAGGATGATTCATAAAAGTTGGCCCCTTAATTCCTATTATTATTTCATGGATTTTTATTCCATATAGGGTCTTACATTTCCCTAAGACCCTTAGGCCTGAGCCTCTCAATGATGAAGTGTACAAACACTTGAAGTTACACCTTGAGCTAGCTATGTTGGGGATTTGAGGCTTGAGTAGGGTTTTGTGTTAATTATTATTTATTTAATTAATTTAAAACCATATTATTAGGGCATAAAACACTCTTACATATAATTTTTTCCATCAATCTTGTTAAAAGGACTTGGAGATTCCTCGAGATGGTAGTAGGTTTTCAGATTAGGCCTAAGGTCTATTTTATTTAGATTATATTCAGGGGTATATATTTTTAACTATATATTTTTTTCCCTTGAAATATTTATGAAGAACTTATCCATCCTCTTACATTTATTTATAACTTCTTGTGGACTCTAATATGCCTGCAATCCCTCCAAAACCTAAATTCACTCCCCTAGCCCCATAATTGACTGTCACAGACTAGGTTAGGTATGAGATAATATAATGGGTATTATAATTTTTTTATTAACTAAATATGATAATTTATGACTTTAAAAACTCATAATTACCATTTTTACCAATTTTGAAATCCTGATCATGCCTAAAAAGACCTCAAACAACCATTTTGTCCTAACTAGCTGTAGGTTTCTTATAACTCTGAGTGGTTCATAACATGATGGTTTTAAGGACCTTTGTCCTTTTTTATTGATATTATCATGGTTATAGTATGTCAATAATCTATCTTAGGGATATATACACTCTTATATATAAATTTACAAAATCTCTTCCTTTGCATAACTTCCCCTTCTTAGGCTTAGTGTTTATGCCCAGTTAGGCCTGTTTATCCTAAAGTTTGATGTCCTTTTGCCTTTTAAATGGAGTTGTCATTAAATTTTTTTCTTATTCCTCATTATTAATCTTAATATCCTTGTATTATTTATACCTATTAACACAAAAATGATTGATTTATTCATAGGTATCAATAATTTTGTAGGCATTCATTCGCTTGTGTTAACTATCTATAGGGGTTTGTGAGATAAGTTTTTGAGAGAGTAGATTATTTGGAGCCATTTGAAACCTATATTGATATTCTCTCACATTATCCTCCATATATCTAGGGTGTCCATTCTCTAGATCATACCACATCTTATGCCCATGAATGGTTTGCATACCATGCTCTTGGATATCATCATTTAGTATGTTCATGATGGTTTCCTATAGGTGGTCATTTGATACTATAATAGGGAATATGACCTATATGGATCCATTTGTATATGATATTATAGTTTCTAAAGTCCCAAGGGGTATTTGTATTTTTTTCATCATTCATACTTAAAAGGAAGGGTGGATGAGTGAAAGAGGATGACTATGGAGTGATGTGTGTGTTGGAATATGAAAAATAGAATTAAAACATAGTGTAATGACAGTGAAAAAACATAAAATTAAAAAGGTATGAATATGACATGAATTTAAGTATGATAACCTCCCTAACACAAACCATATGAAACTTAAATACCTTAATACACATACCTATCAAACCATGGAACTTTGGAGACTAGGAAAATGCATATGCAGTCAAAAATAAAACCTAAGAATCTCTAAAAAACCTTAAAATTGGATAACAAACATTAACCTTTGCTAAATTTATGGGTATGGAGGGTGGTTTTTAGGCCCATGAGGCTATCATGTAAACTAAGTAATCTATTCATAAGGATGTAATGATGGATTGTCATGGTTTCACACTCTATTTCAAGTCGTTAACTATGTTTTAAGGTTGTGAGTGTAATATTGCACAACATAAAATAATCCTACATAGTAACATTTATAATTATATGATCCCTTTCCTTGAATACACCTTGAGAAGATAAGGTAGATGTGAACTTAAACCTTGATAAAAAAACTATATGGGGAAGATTGGAACACCTAGATGATATTTCAATGTAGTCAACTTCATCTAGAGAAAGCATCCAACACTCTACTTACTATACAAATCTACCTATAGACTTTAGAACCTTCTAGTTTAGATGTTTGTTGGTTTCATAAGCTCACACCTATGATACAAACACTAAAAAATCCATGGGAGGTTGTTTTAAGACCTAAGGAAATAGGAACAACCATTAGTTTGGACAAACAAGTTAGAAACCCATGAAAACCATTATGTTATACTTGGCTTGTGTAGAGATGGATGATCCTTAGATCCCTTAAGTTATTAATAAATCTTCATAGAGATTAGGGGGATAATCTATAAACTAATTCCTAAGAATGAAAACTTAGTCTACTTCCTCTGGCTAAAATCTTAGGTCTCCATTCTCTTTCCTCCATATGGTTTGAGCACAAACCTAAAGTGCTCTATAAACATACTCATGATCTCAATGGTAAGGTGGGTATATTTTGAACTCTCTAAGAACTAAAACACTTTTTTTTATTACATACTTCCCATTGCTAAATTCTTGCTATAGATCCCTGACTGCATATGAGTTAGTCCATATTGTATGGATTTAACCATTCAAAAAACCTCTAGATATTGAAATTTCCCTACATTTTCTCTTATTTCAAACCCAAAAAACAATTTTCAATGGGAATGATGGATGGAAATTAGGATTCATGTGATATTTTAAATTCCATGGTATGAATTAGGGAAGCTGATAAGGCATAAATTAACATGTGTGGGGACCATTAGAGAGGATTTAAGTGTTAAAATTTGTCAAAATGGGTTTGATCATTTATAGAATTCCTTATTCATGTCTTGATGAAGTTCATTAAATTTATTGAAGGTGTGGTAGGTGTCTTAGTGGCCCATCAAGGTCAAATTATGTCTCAACATGGTCAAAATAATTGATTTCAAGACACACACATGACCTTAAGGAGGCATATAAAATGAATACCATGTTAACATTTATAAGGAAACCTTTAGAATCTATAAAATACCTCAATTATACCCCAACACACTCTAATGATTCTCTTAAAATATAAAATATGGACATACCTTATGTGATTGATTAGATCAGAGGTGTTCATGGTTCTTTGCTAGGTTGCCTTATCAATTCACTTCCACCATATCACTTTTGAATGTTGAAACTTCATAAAACTGACCCAAGACATTTATACATGTTCAAACATAATGAAAACACTTGATAAAATTTTAAATATAGGTAGGGAGGATCATCAAGTGATGTTATAGCATGACAAGATAGTGAACTATTTTAATAACCCAATCTCATACGGTGAATATCAACCATGAGGATTGATAATGGATGAGGACTCTAAGACTCTACATTGACCCCTTTCTAGGTATAAGACTAGAAATTGTTCAACATTTTTAGTGATTCAAATGGTTGATGAGCCTTTTGGTCAAGGGAACTTAGAACTCCTAGACTTTCTCTTAATGACTATCAAATGGATATTTGATTTCATATAGACTCTACTCAATACCTTGCAGACTTTGAGACTCAATGAGACACAATAATAAATAAAAGAATATATAAGAAAAGACAACCCATAGACAACATAAAAAAATAATAAAAATCAATAAACAACTAATCATATTCATAAGCACTTAGAGGAAAGAGACAAATACTAACTACTATGTACAAAAGGGATATGAAGAAACTAATAGTAGTACATGAGGAACATCCCATTGATAGGGATGGAGATTTCCTCACCATTAAATATATATAGTTTGAAATCATTTATTTCCTTGTATCTGGTGATGACATATGGTCCACTCCATAGACTTTTAGGCTTTGAGTGTTTACCTAGCTCAGCACAGTCTTCACCCCACTTAAGCACTATATCTACTTGTTAAAAGGTCTTGGATAAATATATTTTATCAAATGATTTCTTTAATTGGTTTTGAATACACCACATTGAATGCATAAAATTTCCCTTGTCTCCTATAATACTCTTAGCTCATTCATTATTACTTCTATTGCATCACCTTCCATGAGCTCAAGTTTTTGATCAAGTTCTAAGGCTAGTAGTTTAAGGGAAATAGCAAATTTTCCTCTTTACCATAAACAATGAGGTAAGGACAGTGACTAGTAGACCTCTTATTTGTGACTTTGTCTACCCAAAAGGTAGTCTTCAAATTTATTTTCCATTCTCTTTGATTATCCTTTATTATCCTCTTAATGATCCTTATCAATGTTTAGTTAGTGGACTCTACTATCCCATTTCCCTATAGGTATTAGTTGTAAGAATATTTTAGGTAGATTCCATGTCTAAAGTCCCACTCACATAATTTAACACTACTGAATTCCAAGGCATTATCTGATATGATGGTTGAGGGGAACCCAAACTTGGTCACAAGACTATCATGAAACTAAAAAACTGAGTTCTCATTAGTTTCTTTGAGTGCAGTTGCCTCCACCCATCTTGTAAAGTATTCAATGGCTATTATAACCCACTTATTCCTATCACTAGAATGGGGATGGATCATGTCTATGAAATCTAAGCCCTGTTGCATGAAGGGTTTCTAAACTTGGATGATTTGTAAGGGTAAGGCAACTAACCTTTGCTTACTAGTGAACATGGAACACTTATAACACTTTATAACCCAAACATGTGATTCCATGAATAAGGTAGGCCAAAATTATCCTACTCTAATGATATTTTAGGTTGTGGTCTTGGCTATAATGTGCCCACCTACAAGCCCATCATGAAATTGCTCTAGTAACTTATCAATTTGGCTTGATTCAACACACATTAAGATCATAACTCATATATCATTATTTAAGATCAATCCATACACCAATATATAAGGAATGGAATATAAACTAATGTGTCTTCTTTTGGTCCTATCTAAACCCATAGGACATTGGCCTATTTGGAAAAACTTTACCATATCATTGGTCTGGCTGAGAGGAGTCATGTTTGTAATTACCTATTGAATATCATGGACTTCCAACACCATCTCTTTTTATTCTTTAACCTCTACTTCAATATGTTCATACATTCCCCTAATTCTAATTAGTTTTATAACTCTCACTTCAATATCATACTCCATACATTTTGTCACCCAACCAAACCTCTTATTACTTAAGTCCCTATTAAGTATGAAGTTATTTATTCTTGGGTATACTAACATCATAATGAAGTTATTGTTAGACACCATGCATATTAAATTTTTAATCCCTCTCATAACAATAAGAACATGTTTTTCAACAAATGTGTATCCTTATTCATTTCCTTCTAATTCTTGACTGAAAAAAGAAAATGGTTGTTCTAGTCTATCATTTTGATGCATGAACATAGCAAAAATGTATTCATCTTTGGATAATGCATACATGAAAAATTCCATATTAAATTTATGGTTGATGAGTTTGGCATAAAAACTTATTTTGCCTTCCTTTCTCCATGAGAATTCCTTGTGCTTCTTGAGCATATGAGTATGTGGATTCACCAAGTCTGTAAATCTTGGAATGAATCTCCTTATGAGTTTAATCATTATAAATAAGATTTACAAACATTTTTTGTGATTGGGTATGGGTAAGGATAGTATTTATTCAATCATATTAAGGTCAATGGTGAGGCCATATTTTAACATAATGTGTCATAATAACCTACCATCATGGACTATAAATATGCATTTTGGGGGGTTCAAGGATACCCCGAACTACCTACACCTATCAAACACTAACCTCAAGTGTTCCATGTGATACTTATCCTCCTTATAAAATATATTTATGTCATCAATATAGATGATCACCATCTTATTAATGAGCCCTTGGAAGGAAACATCCATTTCCCTTTCAAAAGTTTCCCTTTGGAAAGTTTCCCTTTGCAGTGGACAATCCAAAGGGCATCTTTATGTATGCATAGGTGCCCCAATTTATTTTAAAGTTAGTATTGTGTCTATATTATTCTCTCACCAATATCTGATTATAACTAGAGTATACATAAAGCAAATAAAACCTCTAAGAGCTTGTAACCTTCTAAAGGTTCTAATCCATGGATGGTAAGGGATAATGGTCTCTAAAAGACACCTTTTTTAGGTCCATAAAGTCAACACATAAACATATCTCCCAATTATTATTCCTCATAGGCATAAGTTTTTACACCTATGAGGGATTTTTAATAAGGAATATGATCTTAGATTTAATCAATTTTGTCAATTCCCTTCTCATGAGCACCTCAACTTTAGGGTTGACTAGCATTTGTTTCTACCTTGGCAGTTTTGAATTATACTCCAAATCTATGGTATTTTGGGCTAACCTAGGATAAAATCATTTTATATCATGGTATTCCATTTAAAATTCATATACAAGATCCTAACATAAGGTTATGAAGGTAACTCTCTCATCCTTGGTGTTCACTTTCCCTAACTTAATAAACTTGTCTTTGAAAATAGCTACCTTCTCATAGTGTTTCTATTTGATGGAGATACCTTGTCCTTCATCACCTAATCATATTCAATGAATATACTCTCAAATGTCACCAATCCTTTAGGAAATGTTTTAGTCTATAACTAGATAATCTGATCACCAAATTGATTTTTAGTCTACATTGGTTCTTGTGACATAATTTTTCTTCATGTTGGAGAAAGCAAGTAATTTGAATATCACTCTCAAAAAATTGCCAACTCACCTCATTATTAAGTATTTGTGGCTTCCATTTGGTACTTTAACTCCATCAACTATGTCATATTATGCACCAATGATAGCTAGTTTATCTACATGATGATTTGACTCCCTCATTATGGAACAAATGTCAAAGGATTGGAATTCCTCTATGAGATCCCAAGATCAATTATTATTATCCTTAAAAAGTTGATTTTTTACTACACTAATACCTCTCACCTACTATACCACTACTTCACTATATCCATTTACTTGTAAGAGCTTAATTCCTCTTTTTCTTGCCCATTATAACCCATGAATGAGGGCCTCATATTTTGTAGGTGCAATTAAACTAAAAAACTTAAGGTAGAGTAGTACCTCTAATTGGAAGGGGAGATAAGCATAACACCTACCCCACTCCCATTATTTTACCTTGGTCCATTAAATAATAAGATTTATATGCCTTCATGATCTTGATTTGGGATAATGAGACTAGGAACAATAACTACTTCTTTATGTATACAATACATGCCTAAGCCTATATCCTTAATGGTCTTGTATGGGTCATAACCATGGTTGTCTTATACCCACTCATCAAGGAAAATATTTTAAATGCCTTCAAGTGGTTCTTTAGGATCTTGATCATTTATATTCTCATCTTCATCTTAGATAGTGTAATTCACATTGGATAGGTTGGGTATGTAGGGTTATAAGTAGAACCTAAAAATATGTTCAAAACGAATGGTAAGCCATGTCCCATCCCTAGTCCTAAAGACGATGTATGACTAATCAAAAGAAAGATACCCCCAAATTTTTTTAGTGAAATTCATAGATAAGCATAGGGAAAAATATATTAGAAGGTCAACTACTATGACATCTTGGGACATGGTATAGTTAGGGAAGGCAACCAATACAATCTTGAGGTCCTCAAAAACACCTAAAGTCTTTTTGGGAGACCCATATAATTGTAAAATTCCATTTTCATTGGGTTCTACTTAAGCTCTAGCTTATCGTCTAAGGATTTTCTCATGATAGAAGTATGGAGACCATTATCTATCATGTAATTATGGAAAATGGACTCTCTTATTATGATTGATAAGTAGAAGGTAGGTGGATTGACTAATCTAGGTGCTTGGGGTTCATGAAATTGATTGTCATTAACAAATATTGCACTTACCTTATCAGTTTATTTATCCATGACATGGATCTTAGAGAGTTCTTGTTGAAGAAGATCCTTCTTATTGAGAATGAGTAAAACATCCCACATAGGAATACTAAAATTATCCTTCTTCATGTATTATACAATTCTAAAAGGAGAGATGATTATCTTAGGCTAAAACTTGGAAGTAAAATCATCATTTATAACTTGTGTGACTTGGGGAATGAAAGGACTCTTCTATTTCTACCCATCTCCTTATGATGTTTACTATGTTGAAGGTGTTTTATGGATTTTACCTTGAGTAGAAACCTCTTGATTTATTTGGGGATGTGTTATATTTTAATTATACTACCCCAAACTATCATCAACCATCCTTTTCTTAGCCCTTGTGTGGGATGCAATTGAGTTATCTTCCTTCAACACATTTTGCCCCTAATTTATTGCCACTTACTCAAATGAGTGTTCACCTTATTAAAAGTTAACAAAAGTGGTTTTATAAGGTTTATTACCTCCATTTAATATTTTTTGACTTGGGAATTTAGATGGGGTCTTGAAAGGCATGTCTCCATTAGTCATTTGACAACCTTATTTAAGATATGGAGGAGGCATGTTATCATGTGTTTGAAAGGTATGACCCTACTACATATAAGAATTCTAACATCCTTCACCACTTAGAGCCATTTTTATCTCACCTAATTTCCCCCATGAATTAGACCACTAACCTTCTTGTTAATAGTTAGTCTTAATTGGCACCAATGCCCTTGAACTACTAGAAGCATTAAGATTTAAATTATTGCAAGGTATGGCCTATATAATATGCCCTTGGCCTTATTGGTTAGGTTGATAAGGAGGCCTATTTAATGGGTAATATTGATATAGATATTGGTAATGGGATTGATAAGGCCTATAAGGTGTATTATATTTCCTTTCCAAAGATACAAGTTTGTTGTTTTAAGATTTGAGTAGTCCCTCTATCTTACCTAGCTTATCTACTTGGCTACCATCAAACTGATCCTGATTATTTGGGGATTGTAATAAACCAATGGTGGGAATAAGGAATTGAATTTATGGAAATAATGGTATGAGAGTTATATTAGTAAGTTTTATTTCTTGTATTAGGTATTTTATGCTCTTATGGATATCTCATAGGATTTTATCAAGGTATTCCCTCCATTGACTATATCATCATAGCTACATCAGAATTTAAGGACCTTAGATAATACAAGAATTCATAGTGAGGGGTGGGATTAATGATGATAGGAATCCTATAAAAGGTTTTTTTAATGTATAATTTAAATCTACCATAGATTCCTAGGGGGATATTTTGATTGAGGTGATTTATTTTACTAAGGAGACATGGTCACTCATATCTTCAAAATGTTTACACAAATTATCACCAAAATCATCCCATGTGTTTATAAAGGCATGTGTGAGACCTTTATATCACTAAAGTGTTTTAAACCTCAAGGAGGTTTCCAAGAGTCTTATGGAGACATTCTCTTGGGTTATGTTGTGCATTAAGCATAGATTAGTTATGTATACTATGTGCTCAATAGGGGTGGTTTAATTATCTCCTATAAAGTAGGGAAGAATTTTAAGGGTAGAGTTTGAATATCATAAAAATATTTAAGGTTCAAAAAAATTCCACTATTAAAATGCATAAAACATCACATCCTAAGTTTAGACATTGGGATTAGAAGACTTGTATCAGAATTTGTTTGGGAAAAATTGGTGGAATTGGGAACATTTGGAGGTGTAGGTTTAAAATTAAACCTAGGAAACATATTTATTATTTCAATATCCATGACATTTCAACAAATTCAATATTCATACCTTTTGAAGAAACTCTAGTAGACACATTTTACATGAAACTACCTATATATCTACCATTGACTATCTTTGGCCTTCAGATATCTTCCAAGGTTGTCAAAGCATGTCTCAGTGTCACTTTAAGGCTATTACCATTGGGCATTCAAAAACTATTAGCCATGAAAGTTTCACTCTCTTTAAGAAGACTATTCAAACCCTCAAACTTATACTAATATTGGATTAACCTATAGGTTGTATGCTACCTATAGTCTAGGTCAAGCCTCTAGATTTATTGGAATATATCCCCTGATTTATCACTTAATCTCTCTTTCTAAGACCTAATTATATTGGGTGAAAAGGGATAAAGATGAACCTTATAAATAAACCTACACTAAAAGTGGTGATGCACCAATACTTGAATATCCTCTTTTAGTTGATCCCTTAGACACATTTATGATCTTGATGAAAACTAAAAATTGATGAGACCCCTTAAAAAATTCCTAGGTATCAATATTTCATGTGAAGATCAAGTGGAAATTATATAAATTGAAGGCCAAGAACCTAGGTCTGCACAACACAATATTAGGTCATTAACACTTCAAGAACACTCTTTCCTATAAATACTTCACGCAACCTACATAGAATAATATTATGAAATTAGGTGTATGAAAGGACATATAAATTACAATGAAACTCATACATTCTAAAAATCAACTCTTACAATACACACCAACATTAAAACAAAAAATCTACAATTGTTCTTATATTGATTCAAAATCACAAGTTATAATTTTGGAAGAGCTTTGATAGAAATAATTAAGGGATAAGAATAAATATCTAAATGACTCAGTATATAGAATGTTCATGAGAGAGGGGATAAAAATCTAGGTATATGTGAGGCCATGAATGAGACCAAGGTGGCCATATGGTAGTTACAACAGTCATAACCACTCTTATGCATTGACACTTATTCAATGAATCCATTTTTGTGTTGAGGTGAGATGTGGAGGATATAAATTCTTGATATAAATTTATGTAGAGAATTACGACACCCAAAATATCCCATTACTTATATAATGATAGTTACAAAGTGCACATAGAGTTAGACTAGGACTTAAGAGGATTTGAGCATTCTCCTCTTCAATGTGCATGTTGATTTGAATTTGAAAATACCTCCATTCCTTGATAGTTTTATTCAACATGAAATATGATTACCTAAATTTTATTTAAAAACACCTCAAGGGTGTCTCATTAATATCATAATTCCATTATATGCCTATTAAGACCTTCTACCTATTGATTAAGTAGATCTTACCTACAAATTCCTCATCTTTCTACTCATCTACCCCTAGGGTGATTGAGATAGTTGAAATATAATATAAATTAATTCGAGAAGTAATTAAAAATTATTTGATTAACCCTTTGTATCAACACTTAAAAATTTCAAGTATCCTTCATCTGCAACTCATCTACCTTGCATGACTAGGCCACTTAGACTAGTTCTATAGATTGGCCGATTATGAGAAGATAAAAGAGATACCTAAAGGTAGATATATGAACACTTCCATCCTTAAAGGAGTATATAAAGTCTAAAACTCACACTTTTCATGGTTTTGGATCCTTTATTAGGTCATTTACCCAATTTTCTAATTAAAACCTTGTAAATTTACACTTTTTGGAGGTGTTTATAAAGCCTCCATATAATCAAGTACCATGGACATAACCTCTCCTAAGTGGAAAATATGATATAGGTGTTAGTAAGGTGTTTCCTATTTGTTTATATGCATTTATCACCAAATATTTATAGTAAAGTCTTTATTAGGGTTTTAGAGGGGTTTAAGAGTGCCTAGGACTCTTAGTGATGGATCATAGAGATCAAGGCCTAAATCTCTAAAATAATTACATTAGATTAATTTTAATAAACCCTTTTACCTCTCTTAAAGTTATTGACCTCCCATGAAAAGCTTTTATATAGTTCTGATCATTTGAAAATTATCCTTAGGTGAGAAGCATGCCTCTTAGATAGTGTTAGGGTGTTTGGAGACCAAAATGACCAATTGTAGGGATTCTCTTTGAACTAAAAGTGACCAAAAGGTCCTTAAACATCATTATGACTTCTCTCATGAATGTCTGAGGTGCCCTTATTTTTAAATTGGCTCTCTAATTAACCTTATATTAACACTATTCTAGTGGAGGTGTTAGACTAGTTTATCTACACACATAATCCTTAAGTTTTTGCCCTTTGCATGGGGTTATGAGGCACTTATACCTTATCTTCAATTTTAATATCACCTAAAAGGTCTCATGTAATATAAAAATAGGTTTGATTAGACCATCTAGATTATATTCAATGCACATATCCATTTATCTCAACATTTATGGCTATTTGATTTTAGAACCAATCATGAAAGCCCCTGTAGATGACTCTAGAGGGACATTCAAAAGATTTAGGACCCATTCTCCATTATTAACTACATGATACACTCAAAACTTCTCATTTATTTATTTTTAATCTCAAACTAATATTATTAGTCTTGTTCTATATAGTTTGACCCTTGTACATACCAACTAGTATGTCACTATGATTCTCAAAAGACTTGAGGAGACCTTAAAGATCATTTTAGGATTTAAAAACTCCATCTGGATGTGTTTTGGGGAAAGAATCCACCATCAAGTATTATCTATGGTTTAGATAGGGTTTAATATGTCCATAATCTTAATGATGTTTAATAGTGTATGAGCATCTAAAATAGAACCAATTTCCATGAACCTATAGTACATTTTCCCCTTCATCTTCCCTCAATATCTTAGAGTCCCAAGTAGAGGGTGTGTGTAGAGAATAGAATTGAAAGGTGACCTTCAATATTTTTATTAGCCAATTTCATCAAGTTAACTTCTTAAGGATAATTCATAATATTTATCCCCTCAATTATTGTAATTATTTCATGGATTTTTAGTCTATAGGGGGACTTAAGTTTCACAAAGAGCCTTAGGAATGAGCCTCTTAGTGGTAACGTTTATGAACACTTGAAGTTATACCTCGAGCTAGTTGTGATGGGGATTTCAGGCTCAATTAGGGTTTTGAGGTCATTATAGTATTTTTATTACTACCCTTCACTTGAAACCTTATTATTAGGTCCTATAACACTTACAAATATTTCATGGCCATCAATATTTTAAAGGAATTGGAGATTCCTCAAGATGGAAGTAGGGTTTGAGGGTAGGATTAAGGTCTATTTGATTTGGCTTGTATTATAGTGAATTTGAATATATATCTCAATATTTTTCCCTTATAGGGTGTATTAATAACTTCACCATCCTCTTACATTTATTCAAAACCACTTATGGACTCTAATATACCTTCAAACCAAAACATGGATTCACTCCCCTAGCCCTAGGTCTAAGACAAAATAGTGGGTATAACCACTTTTTATATGACTTAAAAAGGAGAATTGATGCCTTAAACCACTCACAATTACCATTTTTACTAATTTTTAAGTCTTAGTCATGCCTATAGAGACCTCAAACAACCATTTTGTCCTAAGTAGTTATAGGCTACTTACAACTCTGAGTGGTGAGTAGCATGAGGGTTTTTAGGGACTTTATCCTTTATTTATTGAGATTATCATTGTGATAGTATGTCATTAATATTTATTATGAATAGAGACACTCTTAGGTATAAATTTCCACCATCTCTTCCTTTGAATATCTTCCCCTTCTTAGGCTTAGTGTCTATGCCTAGTTAGGCCTGTTTGTCCTCAAGTCTAATTTCCTTTTGACTTTTAGATGGAGTGATAATTGATATTTGTCTTCTTACTTAGTGTGAATCTTACCTCTCCTCTTATTAATGTCTCCTCTTACCATTATAAATATGTGGTTATTCACATGTATCAACAATGTTCTAGGCATCCACTCGCATATGTTAACTATCTACAAGGGTCTATAAGATAAGTTTATGAGGGAGTGGAGTGTTTGGAGCCAATTAAAACCTATAATGATATTCTCTCACATTATCCTCCATATATCTAAGGTTTCCATTCTCTATATCATACCACTTCCTACATTCATGAGTATTCTGCATACCATGTTCTTATCAGTTCTCACTCTATATGCTCAAGGTGTTTTCTTGTAGGCAATCATTTGCTACTCTAGTAGGCCATATGACCTATATGGATCCATACTTATATGATATTATATTTTTTATAGTCTAAATTGGTATTTGGTTTATTTCAAATGGTTTATAATTGGAAGGAATGGTGGATGAGTGGATGAGTATGACTATGGAGTGATGTGGGGGTTGGAACATGAAAATAGAGTTGAAACATAGTACAATGGAAGTGAAAATAACTTAAGATGGTAAAGGTATGAATATGACATGAAATAAAGTATGAGAACCTCCCCAAGATAAACCATATGAATATTAAATACCCTAATACACATACCAATCAAAACATGGCACTTTAGAGACTAGGTAAATGCATATGTAGTTAGAAATGAAACCTAAGAATCTCCAAGAAAATTTAACATTGGATAAGAAACCTTAACCTTTACTAAACTGACTGTGTGAGATTTGAAGGCAAGGATAGTGGTTTTTATCCCTATAGGCTATCATGGAAGCTAAATAATCTAATCATAAGGATGTAATTATGGATTATCATGGTTCCACACTCTATTTCAAATATTTAGCTATGTTTAAAGGTTATGCGTGTAACATTGAACAAGATACAATGCTCCTACATAGTGAACTTTAGATATATATGATCTATTTCCTTGAAGACACCTTAAGAAGATAAGAGGCAAAAATAAACATCAACCTTGAGAAAAAATATATGGGGAAGATTGGAATACCCAATTGATCTTTTAGTGTAGTCAACCTCCTCTAGGAAAAGCATCCAACACTCTACTTACTATCAAAATATACCTATATACCATAGACCCTTAAAATATAGATTTTTTTGGGTTCCATAATTTCATGAATGTGACCCAAACACTAAAAAATTCATGGGAGGTTTTTTTAATAATTGAGGAAATAGGAACAACCATTGGTTTGTCCAAACAAGTTAGAAACCCATGAAAACCATTATGTTCTACTTGGCTTGTGTAAACATGGATGATGCTAAAATCCCTTAAGTTATTAAGGAATGCTCATAGATTTTAAGGTTCTAATACAAAAACCAATGTGCATGAATTAAAATTATCTCAGTCTACTTCCCCTTGCTAAAATCTTGGGTCTCCATTTCTCTCCTTTGTATAGTCTAAGCACAAACCTAAAGTGTTCTCTAAGCCTAAAAATGATCTTGATGGGAAGCTAGGTTTGTATTGAGATATTTAAGGAATAAAATAGTGTGATTTCTTCCACACTTTCCATTACTAACTTCCTTTTATAGATACCTGACTCCACCTTAGTTAGTCTATATTGTATAGATCCATAAAATTTAGAAAATATCTAGATCCTACAATTTCCATATGTTTTCTCTTATTTTGGATGAAAAAACAATATTTAACAAGTATGATAGATGGAAATTAATATTCATGTGATGTTTTTAAGTCCATGATATGAATTAGGGAAGCTAAAAAAGCATAAATTAGAACATGTGGCTCCCATTAGAGAAGATTTAAGCATTAACCTTTATGGCAATGGGTTTAATAATGCATGAGCTTCCTTAGTCATGGAGTGATGAATTTCATGAAGTATATTTAAGGTGGGATGTGTATTAGTCTCCCATAAATGTCAAATTAAGTCAAAACATGGTTAAAAATATTGATTTTAAGACACACACATGACTTTAAGGAGGCATATCAAATAAATATTGTGCTAACATTTATGAAGATACCTTTAGAATCTATCAAAGACCTCAATTGGACCCTAAAACACTCTCATGGTGCTATTAAAATATTGAATATGGACATACCTTATATGATTGATTAGGTTAGAGGTATTTATGGTTCTTCACTTGGATACCTTATCAATTCACTTACACCATAGCACTTTTGAGTGTTAAAACTTCATCAAACTAACCAAGGACATTTATAAATGCTCAAACATAATTAAAAAACATGATAAAAGTTTAAATATATGTTGGGAGGATCATCAAACAATTTTATATCATGACAAGAAAATGAACTATTTGAATAACCCAATCTCACAGGGTGAATATCAACCATGAAAATTGATGATGGATCAGGAATCTAAGACTCTAGGTTGACCCATTTCCATATTTGATATTATAAATTTTTCAACACTACTTACCTCCTAAAATTATCTCACTATGCTATTAAATTATTTCCACATATCATCCACTTCTTCTTGAGGTTCATGCTCATGAGTGTTCTCTTATTTGGAAAGCAAAATTGATTGCTCACTATGACTATCATGCTTTATCACAAATGGTTTATGAACATCATCATCCATGTGTAAAATATATTTTCCCCATATTACTTTATCTAGAGTTTCATTAAAATTTTCCTCAAAATATCCATCACATTCTTCATGGAGGTTGTAATTACCAAGATCAGTTTCTTCAAAACCATACTACTCAGCTCCTCATTCATTAAGGTATAAGTCAGTTATGCCATCAAGAAGTGTTAGAGGTTATTGGTCACTAGGATTATCTTCTTCATCATTAATATTTTAATTCATGCTATATGTATAAGGTACATATGTATCTACATTAAAACTAGAAAGAGGTTCAGATTTGATTGACACCTTTGCACCATACCTAATTTTAAATTCCATATAGGACCGATTTGAATTCAAGTATAATATAATATTATAATTGATCTCTCTTGAAAAAATATATATTAAAATTAGGTGTCACATCCACAATGACAACATATTGATAAATGGTGAAAGTAGGACAATCATGAAGCACATTTTTTAAACTTTTTTACTAAGCTAGTTATCTTGGTAGCTAACCCATTCAATTGTATCACTCCCTTAGAATAAGGATCATACGTCAATTTAAAATTATCATATACTTTCTTAGGTATGAAATAAGTACATATTATACTACAAATCAAACAATTTTGAACAAAATAATCTCTAACGATGATGGAGAGATAGAATGGAGGAGGTTTATCTACTTTTTTACATTTTTTTTGTTGTCCTTCACTAGGATTCAATGTGTTTTTCAATGCTACCTCTTTCCCACGAGGTTGCTTGGTTACAAAACTAGGTTTAAATATATTTTCTTGGAGTAGGTATACTTGATCAGGTATTCCAAGTTTTTACCACATTGACACATTCACATGAGCCTTCTTTATCTACTTTAAAATGTTAGTGAAAGGTCCAATAACCTTAGATTATCCACTAGTAGGAAACATGTTACCTATACCTTGATAATTTTGAGGTGTGAAAGAGTTCTTTACATTCTAATGTATATGATCAACTTATGCATTTGGGATTGTATTAGACATACATTCCCTTTGGGATGTGTTAGAGGTTCTAAGTTGTACTATAGCTAAGGAGAGGAGTGTTCATGTCTAACAATCACACCTTGTCTAACATGGGAATGACCTTAGGCTATGGGTTACCTAATTATATTTCAAACCTATATATTTTAAGGGGTTATCTCCCTTTATTTACTCATTTTAATTCTCTCTCTAATATATAAACTCTATGGGGATGAAAAGTGTAATGAATATTACATAATTGAATCCTACTCTAAAGTGTGGTGATGCACCTGACAATCTTTCATACACTCTCTAGGATTAAACTCTTCATCACACTAGTAGAATATGGATAGAACTAACACACTACATTTAATGACTTCAAATTAATAGTTTTTCACCTTGAGGTTAGTTTGATTGGCTGGAGTGAGAGGGAAATGAGGATAAGGCCTAGTTTAAAGGCACTTACAATGAAACATCCTATTCAAGCTTGAGACATCAACACCAAGACACACTAGATGACCTACAAGGAAGGTTTTTTATCACTTAGATAGGACTTGGACCTACAAAAGAGAAAAATGAAACCACTTTTTACATATCAAGACAAGTATAAAACACTAAGTACTATTCATGAAGAATTAGCTACAAGTATTCTATTAATTTATCCAATAGTTGTACAAATATAAGTGTTGGTAGAGTCTCCTCATACCAACCCAAGGGATACAAATTGAGTCTAAAATCCTTCAATATATATATAATAAATGGATATAGAGGAGGAATGTGGCATGTAAAAGTGGATAAGGGGTCATGCATGACCAAGGTCTACTATAAATGGCATTTACATCAGTTATGTAATCCCTTTTACTCTTTTTCCATGCATTGATGTTTTTTAAAATATATTTTCACATTAAAAATGAGGTGATGGCAGATGAATCAACTTTAGTTATATTTTTTTTAAAGTTTGAACCTACTCAAAATAGTATTTCACTCATTCTAATGGCATATATGTAGCATACATGGGTGTAGTTATGCCTCCCAAGAGGAATTCAATAACCTATTGGTCCTTATGAATTTAGAAAAAGCCATTAAAATTCATTTATTTTCCCTTGATTGATTAGTTACTAGGTGTTTATAATCCTACATTGACTCATTCCACTAGCTTTTCAACACCAAACTTGAGATCTTTTGATTACCAAATAGGTCTACTAGGCCAATTCGGCCTAGTAGCCTAATAGTTTTCACTAGGTAGCCATGAAAATACCTTTAAAAGAGATTGATAACCTATGAAAACATGATATAAATACCTAAAACAACCCCTTCAACCATTTCATAGGATTTATTGATCAAAGAACACTTGTAACTTTACCTTACCTAGTTGACTAGGCTATTCTTCTTCAATCACTAGTAGACTAGTTATTTTAAAGTCATCTTGTAAAGGATTTTATAGAAAATAATTTAGGCATTTTATGATTTTATAATATTAATTAAGTCTCATACTAACTATCCTGATATTTAAATCAATCTAGACTACCATATACCCCTCTTTCCACATAAAACCTTGAAAATGTATGGATTTTTTAATACTTTTGTACCATGTCTATACAATCAAGTACCATGGGTAAAGTTCTCTTTGGATGAAATTTACCATCCATGAGCTTTATAAGTCATTTTAGGATGTTAGGATATCAAAACATCAAGTTTTTTGAGACTGGGTCTACTTAGGGTTTTAGGGAGGTTTAGGAGTATTTAGGAGTCTTAAGGATAGTTCATATTTTATGGAAATCAAAGTCTATAAATAAAATTCCATTTATTTCAAGGGTATTTACCTAATTATCTTCCATAAATGGGTTGGGTTCCCATGGAAATGGTGAATGAAGATACAAACATTAGAAAATGACCCTAGGGTAGTTTGCAAGCCATTTCTAAGTGCTTAACTTCTCAACATTCATTCATAACTATATTATCCCAAATGATAATTAATATTTTATGGGTATTTATTCCATAGGGAGATTAAAATTCTATATGAGATTTGTATTTGAGTGTGTATGTGGTGAAGTAGGTGAGCACTTGAAGATGACCTTCAAACTTCCTATGTGCAAGCTAACTACTTTAAACATGGTCTAAATGCATTCTAATCAAATTTACCACCTTTTCAAAACTTATAACCTCATTATTTGGTCTTAAACACCCCTCATACATCTTTATTTGGTCATTAAACTGATCATGATAGATGGAAAGGGTCTCAAGATAACACTAGGGTCTATGTGCAAACCTAGATACTTGACTGTGTTAGCATTTTCTCCAAGGTTCTTGACTATAGCAGATGACTAGGATTTTGGAGAGGTTTTTTTAACCATTAACCATTATCCTTCATTGAAACAAAACCTTATAAAATTGACCAATTATCTATAGACCTCATATGGGCACATGGGTAGGGCTTTAATTCACTAAATGACTATCTTAGACAAGCCTTGGTTTGAGACAAAAAAGTGGGTATACCCATTATTTTTACAGACCAAGTGTACCTATAATACTCTTTAATAGGTCATGATAAACATTTTTACCAATTTTTGGTGCTTGATCATGCCCAAAAAGGTCTCAAATCACCATTTTGGGTTAAATTGGCTCCAAATTGCTTGCATATTATGTGCTTAGATATGAAAAGATCTATGTATAGCCTGTAAGATTGTATCTTGAGGTATTTATGACCATGGGGTGTCTACCAGGTTCTTAAGGTCATAATCATGTCTATTTGGTAGTCTATCAACCTTATTTTCTTTACATATCTTGTCTCTTTCACCCAAACTTAGGTCTTATGTCTACCCATATTTATGTGATTCTTAGTTTGCTTAGGTCTCTCTCTCTCTCTCTCTCTCTCTCTCTCTCTCTCTCTCTCTCTCTCTCTCTCTCTCTCTCTCTCTCTCTCTCTCTCTCTCTCTCTCTCTCTCTCTCTCTCTCTCTCTCTCTCTCTCTCTCTCTCTCTCTCTCTCTCTCTCTCTCTCTCTCTCTTTAGTAGTAGTGGCCATCATGTTTTTATTATTATAAATGTCAACCTCCCCTATTTTATTAAACTTTATTATTATCTTAGATAAGATGGAAGCCCCTAACATAGATTAGTGATGTCACTTATAACCACTTGAACCTTGTTGACTGCCTACAAGGCTTTATTACCAGGACTATTTAGGGTAAAAATGAGTTTCATAGTGATTGAAGATCTTGGTATAAGAATATAATATCAACAGACACTCATTATATAATTTACATTCCATGATACTTATATCAATCCTTATACCTTGAATAGAGTAGATTGTACTTTGAAAACCTATTTCTTCCTTTTATCTATGGCTTGATTGAGAGTGGTTTAGTTTTTCATAGGATTTATGCACATATACCTCATATTTCATTATGATATTATATTCACTAAGGGATAGGAATCATGTGTTGATATCTTATACTTGACTTGGCTTTTAAGCCACTAGGATAGTCATATACCTCTTCTTTCAAGTTTGCCTCATGTGACTAGCCTATAGGTGCTCTCTTTATCTTCTTTGTTGAGTGAGGGAGTAAGATTTATTCCACATGGGTGTCTTGGGAATTTAGGAACATTAATTCCTTGAGGAGTTCTCTATGAGTCAACTCTCTCAACTAACTACCCCAAACTATTACATACCTTGTTATTTCTTGGCACACTGACTGTAGGTTCCTAAGGTGCTACTCTAGGTGTGCCTCTATTTCAGGCCCTCTTTAGAGTGTTAAAGTTTATCATATGGATGCTCTAATTTCTTGATCACAATTAACACATTGGATCTCTCATAAGGCATCTCATAGTCCCATGAACATGTGCTTCTCTTCAACTCTCTTACATGCCATGGATGGGCCAACTTAGGGGGTTGTAGTTGTGTGTTATACCTCTTTAACATGGTATAAGACTAACATGAACCTAAATTACCATGAAATCATGGCCTCTAAATGTTAACAAGGGTGTATGGAGGCCTATTAACATGATTCAAACTTAGGAGGGAGGGTGTATGGGTGAAGGAAGGTGGCATTGAGGGGATAAGGAGGTTAAATCATCAAAAGCGGGGTGAAACACTATAGGATGGTAGTAAAATTGGTGTGAAAATAAAAGGCATGGATTGTGACATGGATGACACATGAGAGGTAACTCAATATAACCAATCATTAAACTTGAGGACATTGAACATACACCTTAGAAAATATGAAGTCTTGGAAGCATAAACACAACATACCTAGCCTTAAAATGATACATAATAAATTCAAAAAACCTTTATTTTCACAAAGAGACCCTAAAATAAATTAAAAAGTGGTTGGGTGGATTTACAAACATGGGGGATAGTTTTTAAGCCTATTAGAGCTGATAAGGGGGTCTAGAAGTTATTCTAATGTTTATAATAACATATTTTTATCATTTCAACACCATGTTACATATTTTGAGCAATATTGGATATCTTATAGATGCCTTTGATCCATATACATAGTCCTTGATAAACAATGTCATCACATTTGCTATTAAATTCTTCCATTGATCCTCCATTCACCTTTCCACTATTTGCTTATTTTCACCAATCATAACCTCTCTTGAATTACTCTGATGGTGACTATTTTGGATGTTGTCAGACCTCTCTATGGATAAAGGAGGGACATGATATTGTCTCCAAGATGCAAAGATGGTTTTAAACCTATTTGAATACCTTTGGCACTATATACTCAACTTGAAGAGGCACTATTCACCATTATGAGGTTGATTTGAAAAAAAACTAGTTTACCTTAAAATTCCCAAAATTAACTTAATTTTTGCTCATAAGGTAACTTGGGATTACTATTATTCATTAAAACTTTGTTTTCATGTCTTCACTTAGTTGGGATTCTTAGCATCCTAGTTTGGTGAATGAATGCACTTAGTGTCCATCATGTCTCACCCATGTAGAATTCTTAAATCATATCAAACAACTTGCTTCTTTTGGTAGCAATCATGATTTTTATAGGTGCTTAATTAGACTAAGTTTTTAACTTTCTTCCATCCTTTAGGCCATCAACTACCTATCTAAGCATCAAGACCCTAGTTGTGGCATATAATTTGAATACTTGGCTATGTATCACTTAAGGCAAGTATTTTTTTAGCTCTGAATTAGGTGTCACTCTATCATATCTCCTTCCTAGACTCCTACTATAGTGGCATTGTTGTAGGTGAAGAGCCCTTTCAAAGAGCCACTCATGCTATCTTACACATATTTGGATTTGTATAGAGGGTATCCATTTGGTTCACATGTTATGGAGGTGTCTTTAAAATCACTACATCCTTATATTACCTTAAATTTTTTCTTCATTTGTCTCAACTTACTTCTCACCATTAAATATATGCCTCTAGTCTAAGCTTTTAAGAGACTTGATAGAGTCCTTGATCAAGTGAGGAGTATTTATATTGACCTTCTCTCCTTTAGGCCTCCTTCACTTAACTAGTTGATGTATAATTTTGATACCTTACACATGAAGGGGTATAAATTTATCTCTTTTAGAGGCACTCATACCCTTATACATAGTACACCCCCTATTCATGATGATTAGGAAAATAAAACTACATATTTTACCTCATGGGGGCTTGTGGAGATGGTTTTATTGATGATGAATGGATTGATGGCTCTAATAGGAATAGGAGAAATGAAATAGACTAATAGACTAATGAAACACTTCAAACATCATCAAGATTTTCTCCTATGAGCACTAAAATCCTACAACTTCAAGAAACTCAGCTCATATTTTGAAAATAGAAGAAAGATTATAATTTATTTGATCTTAATGTTACCACATATTTTAGGTATGGATGTAGGTGATGGATATGGTCCATGAGGTCCTTATGAACATAAAATAAGAACTTGTTTGCATAAAATCTCCAAAAGTAGACCAAAAACATTGCAATCTTCAAACCCTACATAGATAGATAGGTTCATGAGAGTGGTCAGATTGTTATCCATTATTCATAGACCATAGGACATGTATTTTTATATATTTTCCATGGATGATATATTCAAGGGACACCCTTTCACTCCCCAAAATTTAAAATCTTGATATTCTCTCTCCTCTTTATTCTGAGTTAAAACATGGGATATTGCACAAGCTTCTAAAGAGAGATATAGAAATATGGGATAGTTTTCCAAAACATTAGGTCTATATAACTCCTCTAAATCTATTATTTACACTTAGGGAGGTAAAAATACATCTATTTAAGCATCTAAAATAAATATCCTATAAATACACCTATACAGACTTGGTGAAAACAATTAGTTTTTGCTTGAAACTACCACATTTGCCTTGGATACTAGTGGAGATTGGATGTAAGGTGGTCCTACAATTTTTGAAGTCATTTATGGACCTATCATGACATTTTAAAACATTTTATTTTCTCTCCAAAATGTCATATCATTAAAAAACCACCTTTTGAAGTCATAAAAGGGTAATGAAACACTTAAAAGTGGGGTGTAAATTATGATTTGACCTTTCCACCTTTATGAGGAGTGGTATATACTATAGGAGGGTTAATATGACTTGAATATTTTAATACATGACTAAAACTACCCCCTTTTACCACTTAGTACACTTCAACCAACTTGACCATGGTCACAAATGCCTAAAACAACATAAGGTTTCATAATCCCTTTACCTTAAACTTTTCAAATCAACCTTAAATAAAGATAAAAAGGGAAAAATAACTCATGAAAGATAACTTAAGGTATATCATGGATTTTAAATTCATGACAAGGTCAAGTTTAAAAATGTAGGGTTGACCATTTTGACCCAAGGGTCAAAATTGGCCAACATTTTTGGTGACTCCTAAGGATGACTAGTCTATTGGTCAAGGGAACTTGAGTGATCCAAGTATGAAATTACCTAAAATAATAAAAACATTAATTTACCAACTAATTTTCACTTTATGACACTTCTTGTACTGAAGTAAATCAAGACACACAAAGACAAGCAAGGGAAACAATCCTAACATCTAAGAAAGACACCAAACAAGACGCCAAATGAACATAGGAGATAAAATAAAAGCTATGTATACCACACTTATTTAAATCAAGATAAATTACCCAAACAAATATTAAATACAACTAACCTTAGTGGATTTTCTCCAACCTCAATCAAAGGGAAAGTTTCTTTGGACTCTCTTCTAATAAGGTAGGTAATGATGTGGAGAAAATAACTTCATGAATGGGAAACTTGGTGGAGCAGTCCTCTTGTTGATCAAGTCACTTATGATACTCTAAAGTTCCATATCAATTACAAATATATTTCCTATGAACACATACTCACTTAGCACCTCAAGGTTTACCTCTTTCTACTCTTGGTTGCTTTTAACTTCTTGAAGGGAGAGCGTACCTTAGAACTTCTTCATATTGGCTATCTTTGAGCTCCACAAGATAGTTACTATTAGGATTTCCTCTTGAATCACATATCCAAGATCAATCTTAATAATCTTACATACTACAAAAACCTCATCATCATGCTTCTTTTTTGGCTCAAACAACCTTTCTTCTAGCTGTAAACTTATCATCTTGACATTTTGAAGACCTTCACATGGGTCACTACCTACTGCAAATAGATCAAGTCCCTCTTCTTTATGTTTTTCAAGTATTACACATTAAAAAATAGGGAAAGGGACAATTTCAACTAGAAAAAGAGGCTAGTAACCTTATTTAAGGACCTCAAACAAGTCTTATTCTATTATGGTAGCCTCTTGAGGTGGCATGTTTATGGAGTTACCTTCCCCTTGATTTGTGAACTCATATTATTTAATATAAATCATAGCATAACATGTTTCAAATAGGTTTTAACCTACTATTATAATGTCAAACAAATCACTTTTATGACCCTTTGAAATTGTATCATCCTCAATAACCATTTGATGACCTTGCAAGCCTTCAGATTTATCTTGATCTCCAACCTCTTTGAATGGCTTAAAATTTTCTTCAATCACCAATGCAAGTTGTTGAGGAATTTCATGATTAATAGTATCTTACATATCATTAATAAGGTCCTAAAGGTCATTCTCATGATGTCCAATGGAATTATTTTTCTCATGTGACTCATCATGCTCCTACAAATTATCATCTTCTACACATTTGAAAACTAAATAGTGTTCCTCCTTTGTAAGTGGTATCCCTATTATGAGATCCTCTTCAATATTTGATAATTCATTATCATTAGCTATGTATTCAACATGATATTCATTTCTTACCTCTTCAAGGAGTGACATAGGACATTCTTGGAATGATTGCAAGAAAGATGAGATATATGCCAATTTTTTCATTTAGTTGTTTGTCCTCAACCACCATGCTCTCCTCCTTACTTTGCACATTTTTTTTGGAAGTATTTCCATTATATAAATGACTTGGTATCTTGAGGAAGGAAGGGTGTGGATTTAATGACCCTAGACTTTTTTATTAGCTCTTCACTCTTCCTTGACTATAACACTTGGTTCCAAGACATAATCTTAGGCTGAGAAGTTTCTTGAATAGGTTTTATAGTTGCTTGGGGTATGAAATTAGGTATGTATAGCTGAGGTTCTATCATTTTTTCATCTTATATTGATTGATGCATATGTTATTCTAGAATCTCAATTTTCTTGACAAGGCATGTATCAAAACCAAACCTTGATTGATCATGATGACTAGTCCTTTCAACATAAACCTTTACTTTTTCTTAGACCCTTCTTTAGATATATTTCTATGATGAGAAAGTTAAGAATAATGGTGAGGGGTTCTAAGGGTATTTTATTCAAGTGATTAAAACTTTTGAAGAGTGGTGAATAAATCAATATGAGGTAGGCATGAGGTGAATTTGGGGACAAATTTGGTGATGGTGTGTTTGTTTCTCTTCAAGCACTACTAAATTTTCCTCAATATTGGAGACTAGTCCCTTTATGTTAAACATATCATTACTTTTTATAGAATAACCCTCCCTCATGAAATAAATCCACTCTTCCTTTACTTTCTACAATGAATTTCTAATACCCTTAATGACATGTTTGGTAATTTCTTTCCCATATCCTTTCAATGTTTCAATGTTTACCATATACTTATCAAGGTCCAATAGATATTGTTTAAGGTTAGATATGGAATGTCTTGGGGTATGAGTGGGATGGTCAATGATATTATGGTGCTCCCATGACTGATCAAGTTGGTAATTAGGTTATAAAGGAGGTTGCTAAGGTTCATGATAGGGTTGGTAGTTTTGGAAATAGATAGGACCATGATAAGACTAATAAAGGTGTATATATGGTTTATATGGGGTAGGATAGTGTGGGTAGTAATCATGATTGAGTTAGCAAGGGTCATAGGTATGTCCATAGGGGTATGAATAACATATTCGTACTTAATATACCTCCATACTTAATTATCAAACACATGAAAATGGATGAAACCAGGAACAATAACATTTCTTATGTCTAAAGTAAAGACTAACCATGAATTTGTTGTAACTTTATGGTTATAATTCTGCTAATGTAGTAGTTAAAGATCTCAAAGATGGTTATAAGGTGTCCTTAAATGTTTTCAAATCATCCTTAAGGAACTTAAATTTGGTCCCACTAGGTGTGCTAGAAATTTTGAAGGTTTTAGGTTTCACCCTAGCTAAGGAGAGGAGTGTTCATGTCTAAACCTCAAACCTAGTCCAACATGGGAATGACCTTAGGATGTGGGCTACCTAATTATAGGTCAAACCTTTAGATTTTAAGGGGATAACTCACATGGTTTTCTCATTTAAATTCTTTCTCTATGATCTAAACTCCATGAGGATGAAAAGGGTAAATAAGATTGTATAATTGAAATCATACTCTAAAGTGTGGCGATGCACCTCATGATCTTCCACACACTCTCTAAGCTTGAACTCTTCATTTCACTAGTAAACTATGGAAAAAGTTAACACACTACCTTTGATGACTTCTAAGTAATATTGTTTCACCTAGAGGTTAGTTTCATTGACTGAAACAAGAGGGAAATGAGGATAAGCCCTAGTTTAAAGGGACTTACAACCAAACATCCACTTCAAGCTTGAGACATAAACACCAAGACACACTAGATGACCTTAAAGGAAGGTTTTTTAGAAATTAGGTATAACTTGGACCTATATAAGGGAAAATGAAACCACTTTTTATATATCAAGACAAGTATAAAACACTAATTACTGATCATGAATAAGTAGCTACAAGTATTGTATTCATTTATCTAAGAGGTGTACAAGTACAAGTGATGGTAGAGTCTCCCCATACCAACCTGAGGGATATAAATTAAGGCTAAAAGACTTCAAAATATATATAAAATAGAGAGGTAAAAGGAGTAATGTGGTGTGGAAAAGTGGATAAGGGGTCATGAATAACCAAGGTCTACTCTAAATGGTAGTTACACCAGTTATGCAATCTCATTTACTCTTTATCCATGTGTTGATTCTCTTTAATATCTCCTTTTATCATTAAAAATGAGGTTATGGGGGTTGATTCATATTTATTTATTGTTTTCAAATGGTTAACCTAGATTAAAATAGTCTTTCCCTCTTCCCAATGATAGTTATGTAGCATACATGTGTATAATTAGGCTTCCCAAGAGGCATTGAGCAACCTATTGATCCTTCTACATATGGAACAAGCCTTAAAACTACCTCCACTTTGTATAATGTCCTTGAAAATGAATTATTTTTCCTTGAATTATTATCAACCAGGTGTTATAATCCTACATCAATGCATTTCACTAGCTTTTTAATGCCAAACATGAGCTCATTTGATGACCAAATAGGTCTATTAAGATAATTAGGCCCAATAGCTTAACTGTTTACATTAGGAAACAATGAAATACCTATAAGAGATATTGAGAAACTATTAAAAAATGAATCCATACCTTAAAAAATCCCTTCAACTATGTCATAGGATTTATTGATTAAAGAACACCTACAACTTTGCCTTACCTAGTTGACTAGGCCATTCTTCTTCAATCACTAATAGACTGGCTATTTTATAGGAACTTTTATATGCCTTTACATATAATTTTTTTGGCATGTTATGCCCTGAGAATATTAATTAAGTCCCATACTAACTATCCTAAGGATTGGAATCAATCTGGATGGCCATATACCCTCTTTCTACTTAAAATTTTGAAAATGTATTAATTTCTAACACTTTTGTACCATGTCCATAAAATAAGGTAGCATGGGTGGATTTATATTTTAATTAAATTTAAAATCCATGAGATTTCAAATTCATTTTAGGATGTTATGATATCAAAACATCATGTTTTTTGAGACTGGGTCTACCTAAGGTTTTAGGGAGGTTTAGGTGTGTTCAATAGTCTTAAGGATAGTTCATATTATATGGGCATAAACATATGGAATTAATTAAATATATATCAAGGGTATTTAACTACTCACCTTCCATTAATGGTTTGGGTTCCCATGCAAAGGGTGGATGAAGATACAAACATTAGAAATTAACCCTAGGGTAGTCTATAAGCCATTTCTAAGTGCTTAACTTCCTAAAGTTTATTCATAAATATCTACTCCCCAATGAAAATAAATATTTCATGGATATTTATTAAATATGTAGACTTAAAATTCCCTATGAGCTTTTTCTTTGAGTGTGTATGTGGTGAATTAGGTGAGCACTTGAAGAGGGAAAGACTATTTTAATCTAGGTTAACCATTTGTGATTGCATTTTTGACTGAGAGTCGTTTAGTTTTGCATAAGTTGTAAGTGAATATACCTCATATTTTATTGTGATCTCAAATACAATGAGGGATAGGAATCATTTGTTTACATCTTCTACCTAACTTGACTTTTGAGCCATTAGGATAGTCATATACCTCTTCCTTTAAGTCTACCTCATGTGACTAGCTTGTAGGTGCTCTCTTTGTCTTCTTGGTTGGGTGAGGGAGTAATATTTATTCCACATGGGTGTCTTGGGATTTTATTATCATCTGTGCCTTAAGTATTTATCTATGATTCCACTAACTCAAATAACTACCCCAGACTACAAATTACCTTGTTATTTCTTGGCACACTTATTGTTGGTTCCTAAGGTGTTGTTGTAGGTGTGCCTTTGTCTTAGGCCCTATTGAGAGTGTTAAAGTTTCTCACATGGATTATCTAATTCCTTGAGCATCATTAACACATTTTGTCTCTCATAATCAATTTCATAGTCCCATGAACATTTTCTTCTCTTAAACTCTCTTACATGCCATGGATGGGCTAATTCAAGGGATTGTAGTTATGTTCTTAATAGGGTATAAGACCAATGTGATCCAAAATTTCCATGATCTCATGGCATCCAAAGGTTACCAAGTTTGTATGGAGGCTTATTATCCTTATTTATATTTATTATGGAGGTTATATGGGTGAAGGAAGATGGTAGTGAGGGGATAAGGAGGTTGAAGCATCAAAATAAGGGGGAAACACTATAAGATGGTAGTGAAATTATGTGAAAAGATAATGCATGGATTAAGACATGGATGACACATGAGAGGTAACTCAATACAACCAATCATGAAACTTAAGGACTTTGAACATAAAACCTAGAAAAAATGAAGTCTTGGAAGCATAAACACAACATATATAGCCTTAAAATGATACCTAGGAAACTCAAAAAACCATAATTTTCACAAATAAAACCTAAACCTTGCTAAAAGGTGATTGAATAGATTTAAAAACATGGGGTATGGTTTATAAGCTTGTTGGTGCTACCAAGGGGTCTATATTTTGTTATAAATGCTATAATTACATCTTGTTATCATGTCAACACCATGTTTCATGTTTTGAGCTATATTAGAGATCTTATAGATGCCTTTGAGACATATATATAGTCCCTATTATATAGTTTCATCACATTTTATATTTAATTATTATATTGATCCTATATTAACCTTTCCACCATTTTATTACCTTCACCAATCATAACCTCTCTTAAAGTACTCTCATGGTGACCATTTTGGATGTTGTTAGACCTCTATATGGACAAAGAAGGGACACGAGACTGTCTCCAAGGTGTAAAGATGGCTTTAAACCTATTCGACTACCTTTGGAACTATATACTAAACTTGAAGAGGCACAATTCACCATTATTAGTTTTATTATAAACAAAAATCCAATTTACCTTAAAATTCCCAAAATTACTTTAATTTTTGCTAATAAGGTAACTTGTGATTATTATTAATCCTTACAACTTTGCTTTTCATGTCTTCACTTAGTTGGGTTTCTTGGAATCCTAGTTTGGTGAATTAACTAAATTAGTATCCATCATGTCTCACCCATATAAACTTATTCAACCATCTTAAACATCTTGATTCTTGGGGTAGCATTCATGACTATTATAGGTGCTTAATTGGACTAAGTTTTAACTTTATTCCATCCTTTAGGCCATCAACTTCCTATCTAAGCATCAAGACCCTGGTTGTGGCATAAAAATTGAATACTTAGATATGTATCACTCAATTCAAGTATTTTTTGAGCCTTAACTTGGGTATCAATCTATCATACCTCCTTTGCAAACCCTTGCTATAGTGACATTATTATAGGTGAAGATCCCTTTCAAAGAGACATTCATGTTATCTTACACATCTTTAGAGTTTAATAGAGGCTGTTCATTTGGTTCACATGTTATGAAGGTGTCTCTCAAATCCCTCCAAAATTAAATTACCTTGATTGCTTCATTAATTTGTCTTAGCTTGCTTCTCACCATTGAATCTATGCCTCTATTCTAAATTATTAATAGACTTGATGGAGTCCTTGATCAAGTGAGGAATCTTTTCATTAACCTTGTATCATTTAGGCATCCTTAACTTGAAAATTTGATGTAAAAATTGGATACCTTACACATTAAGGACTAAAAAGTTGTCTCTTTTAGAGGTACTTGGATGCTTATACACAGTATACCCCCTATTCATGATGATTGGGCAAATGAAACTATAGATTTGACCTTAAATGGGGATTATGGAGATGGATGTGGTTGATTATGAATGACCTAATGGTTATAAGAGGAAAATGAGACATGAAAGAGACTAAATGACTAATTAAACACTTCAAACATCATCAATATTTTCTCTTACAAGCACTAAAATCTTGTAACTTTAAGAAACTCAGCTCATATTTTGTAAATAGAATAAATTTTTTACTTTGTTTGCTCTTAACAATACCACACAAGTGATATATGATTTTATGTGATGGATATGGTCCATGAGGTCCATCTGAACATAAAACAAACACTTTTTCATAAAAACTCCAAAAGTAGACCAAAACCATTGCAATCTTCAAACCCTACATAGATGGATAGGCTCGTGAGAGTGGTTAGATTTTTATCTATTATTCATAGAGAAAAAGAGATGGATTTGAAAATAATTTCCATGGATTATATATTCAAGGGACACCCTTTCACTCCCCAAAATTTGAAATCTAGATATTCTCTCTCCTCTTTGTACTGAGTGAAAACTTGAGATGTTGTACAAGCTTCCAAAGAGAGTGATGGAAAGATAAGATAGGTTTACAAAAAATTAGGGATATATAACTCATATAAATACCATATTTACACTTGGAGGGGGTAAAAATAAATCTATGTAAACATTTGGAAGAAATATCATGCAAGTACACCTATACAGACTTTTTGTAAACACTTGGTTTTGGCTTGAAATTGCCATATCCACCTTAGAAACTAATGGAGAGTGGATGCCAGGTGATTTTATAGTTGTTAGATGGATTTATGGACCTATCATGACATTTTTAAACATTTTATTTTCCTTCCAACATGTCATATCATTCAAAAATCACCTTTTGAAGTCATAAAAGGGCAATAATGCACATAAAAGTGGGGTGTACATTATGATCTGACCTTTTTACCTTTATGAGGAGAGGTACAGAATATAGGAGGATTAATGTGACTTGAATATCAAAATACATGACTAAAAAAAACTCCTTTACCACTTAGTACACTTGAACCAACTTGATCATAGTCATAAATGCCTAAAACAATACTAGGTTTCAAAATCCATTTACCTTAAAATTTTCAAATCAACCTTTAATAATGCTAAAAAGGGAAAAAAACTCATTAAAGATAGCTTAAGGTATAACATGAATAGGAAAATCATGACAAATTCAAATTTAGAAATGTAGGGTTGACCATTTTGACCTGAGGGTCAAAATTGGTCAACAAGATGTTTGAACATTCATTGATGAACCATTACCGACTACTTAAACCTATTTAATTGCCTTTCTCTTTGCCTTTATGGTTGTAACTATAGGACTTGAGTCTTTGCATAATTTCCCTTGGTAATTCACATCACATGATTCATATTCTTTCTAATTAACTAAGTTAGACCCCACTTGAGCACTCTTTCCATCGTTCTCTCCTCCACTGGGTACCTCATTTTGAGTCATGGCTAGCATTATTCCCAAATTTGCCATGAAATATTGATTTAAGGACTCATTTACATATGTAGACAAATCATGAGGTTGACCCTATGAATGTTGACAATCATTCTCTTGGGCAAGGTTATTTTTAGTGGTCATTAATGTTCTTGATGTGGATGGAGCATTGGGATTATAACCATTATAGGAATTTACTTGAACTAGCTATCCTTAACCTTGAGGATGACCTTGAAAGGATGGTCTATTTCCTTGATAGTTAGGGTATTATTGGTTATGTTGATAGTGTATTTTTAAATTCCTCACTTATTTTTGTTGAATGATCCATTTGAGACCTAAGATATCTTACTCAATATCCCTCATTCTTTCTATCTCATTGGATTTTATTGGCTGACTAGGGGTAGCAAATTTATTATTAGGTGTAGGAATCAGAGCAACAATAGGTGTTTGAAATTAAATAAATAGAGGCATGGGAGGTCTTACCAAGATTGGGATCCTATCCCATGTCTTATAAAATATTGTATTGAAGTCTTGAATAGTTTATTTAGGTGTTTTCCTTATATTGGTAGGATACTCAGTCAATGGCAAGTTATCACTCTTGTCTTCAAATCATCTCCTCAAGGCATCTCCCAACTCATCCCATGTAGTGATAGATTTAAGGGATAATGTAACATAACAATCAAGAACTTTACCATTGTAGGAGATAACCAACAACCTAATTTCTATGTTTTCCTCAATGATGTGAGGTATATTTTAGAAGTTATCAATGTTTCTAATATGCTTAATAGGGGTAATGGCATGCTCATTGGTGTATGAGGGAACACTTTTGAGGGCATATATGGGAATGTCATCATAATTATAAAGTATTAGAGGAATATAACTATTTAATTTAACAAAATTTAGGTTCCTTTCCATGGTAGATTTATCACTTTGCAAAAATGGGCCAATCAAAAAAATTCTTATGGGTTTATGAGCAAGGTATGATCTCTTTGGGTAAGGATGGGTGTTAGAAAATCTATTTACTTTGTATGAATAATTAGGAAGATATTGGATTTAAAAATTAATGTCTTTATTAAGATCCCTTGTGTTTACTTTAGGCATGAAATAATGCACTAGACTACCACTAAGAGTCAAATGTTGGAGTCACTAGTTGCTAAAGGAAGTGGGCTATTACAACCTCCTTGTTATCAAGACCAACATCCACCTTGAATAACCTCCTTGAACATCAAGTCCAACTAGGCATGACAAAACTTTCATATCTCAAATTTTTACCCTACATAGGTCAATGGGACCTTCTCAAATTTGGGATAACATGGAACTATCTTTGCATATAGATAAGCTACTATAAGATATAAATCTATAGACTATGGACTAGCTCCCTTGATCTATATTTTAGGATTACACACTACACTATAATAATCACTTGTTTTGGGGGGAAAATAATAAGGAAACATAAAATCAACCTATACTAAAAGATGGTATACTAAATATATTTCCACAAACATACTTGCATTTACGCTAAGAAGGTAGACTGCTAAAACTAATATCAACTCAAGATTCTTTTGGCATAAGTATTTCTTCATGGAGGTAGATTATTATGCATATCCAAAGGTGGGTAATTTGTATATGTAATAAAAATTTAATGATGTGCATGAATTAATCCTATATCAGATAAGATAGAGCACACCTACACTTTTGATTGGGTATACACTTATTAAGCGAGAACATGACTAATATGGGGATTTTTTAGACCCAATTAGGGGATCGATTGTATCACTTTTCATAACATATCATGCTATCAATGGTTATAAATCCTATAGTATAACATAATCACACAACATCCTTAAAAGAGTCCTATGATTTGATATTTCACTTATGCTAACAAACAAGAGAGTAAATTATTCTAATAATAAGAAAAGTGAACTAATCTAGTGCGCACCAAAGCTTGTGGCATAAAGTGGAGGTTAGAAAAAATAAAAATAAACTAAAACTAAACTAAACATGTATATGAGACATATCCTCACATAAATGTATATAAAATCCTAATACATGGAAGAGAAGAATACATGCTAAATTATCCATCTACTCTTACAAAGGAGAAATAAAGCTAGGAATACTTACTTTTGAAGACAAACTTGCTAAGCCTCGATCTCTCCCTTGGCTAAGGTGATTTGTAAGAGATTTTTATGGTTTGTAAGGATGACTAAGATAAATCATCTCTAAGATATAAAACCTACCTAATCATATAA
Source organism: Torreya grandis (assembly GCA_037957365.1). Classification (NCBI taxonomy): domain Eukaryota; kingdom Viridiplantae; phylum Streptophyta; class Pinopsida; order Cupressales; family Taxaceae; genus Torreya; species Torreya grandis. The sequence goes on from JARHVA010001839.1 coordinate 1,743,380, forward strand.
AAGACTTCTCCATAAGAAAATATTAGAGCTCTAAAGAAAGTATTGAACCCTAAAGCTTTATTCCTTAAGTAGAATGGTCAATATGCAGATGTTTGTTCACACTTATTCACTTAAATCAAATCTCTCTTATTAATAATTTGAAATGAACTTGTATATATAAGTGGATCTTAACTAAAAAATTTCAAACATGTCAGGTATACTAGGTTGACAAAGTTGACCTAGCATGTTTTTGGGCTAACTCACTAGGTTTGTATTAGGTTAGCTGGGAGGCTAACAAACTAAAAGAGCTAAAGTGTCCCAAAAACACACTAGGTTAACTAGGTCAGCCTAGTTTACTAAATAGGTCAAATAGGTAATAAGGTAATAAATGAAATATTAAAGCATGAAAACGATTGGACTAGATAGGAAAGAGAGAAATAAGCTTAGAGTTCAAGGTTTTAGGAGACAAGTGTGTAGATGGCAAGTGAAAAAAGGAACAATAATCTTATGAAGCACCAATGGTCTACCCACCCCTTTCTTGATGCACCCCTTAAGACATTAACTTAAAAATATTGAGACTCAGCAAGTTATTTTAAGAGACAAAGTGTTAGTAATCAATAAAAGTTTGAAAATATTATGTGTATACATATGCCCCAATCAAATCTCAACATGTGTCATGTAATTGAAAAATGAGATGGTGTTTTGGAGATAAAACATGATAACACATAAAATTGATGCTAAGTATGGTGCAATAAGTAGGTAAATAATATAAATTAAAGGACATTATTGAAAAACACATACATTTAACCTACTTTAGTGTTGTAGATAAAGAAGAAAACTAGAAGAAAGTGAAGGCATCCAATACAAAGCACATTAGGCAAACTTGTAGAAGTTAGTGCAAAAAATAGCCAAAAAGTCAAAAAATTGGAAGATAGGCATATAGTACTATAAAATAATCTTTTCTTCACCACAAATCTAACACATTTTATGATTTTCAAAATGGATGAGTAGAAACAAAGATAGAGGTAAAATAAGGAATCTTCCTAAAAAATAAATGAAAGGATTGAGTTGCTAAAAAGTGTTTTAAAATAGGTAAAAAGAGAGTTTATTTGGAATTTTGAATTATGAAAGAGATCTCTAAGACCAATCAAGGCTAGGATGGTGAGGGAATGACATGTTAGGTGAGAGGGAGCTCTAGGAGTGACAACATGTGTACTACATGTATGCATCTATGAATTTCAAACTAGTTTTTTGAAATTTGTATTCAATTAAGTGAATTATTGATAAAATTTGATTTTAATCATTTTTACATGTCAAAAATGAACAAAATTTAGATTATAATGGTAGAAAATAGGAAGATGGGAAATGGGTTTGAAGGAAATAAGGACAAAAATAAAAAATGCACATTTTTAGCAAAATATTCTAGCTCAGCACAAAGAGCATGCTAGGTTGACTAGGTCGACTAGTAGGTTAAATTAGAGTTAAAATCCATATGGTCAACCTAGTAGGTATAGGTAAACCTAGTGTAATCTGAAAGCTAAGACCTAGTGGAAAAGTGTCTAGTTGGTCTAGAAGGGCTAGAAGGGAAACTTAACACTAGGGAGAAGATAAAAGGAAAAATAAGAAATTTAAGATAAAATAAGGGAAATTATGGTCGAACTAGGTTGATCAAGGAACTAGAATAAACATGGAAAAGCATGTTGAAAGCTGAAAGAGGGCTAGAATGGCTCAAAATGACCAAAAAAGGGCAAGAGGGACTAAAATGGGATTAAATGGATAAAAATTAATAAATTACTTATTTTTGTATTAAAAATAGAATGTATAAAAAATTTATTATGATTATACATGACATGGAAGAACTAATACATTCTTTGTTATTTATTGATTGTAGATATGGTCATGATTTTAGAGGTTATTAGATGTGTCTTGGTTGTCATAATTTTTAGATAGGTTGATAGATGGAGACAAAGCTAGATTAGTAGCCATGGGTCTAGGAGGTATATCAGATATGTGCAAGATCCCCCTTAGTGTATATGTGTTGGTCATGTTTCTTGGTTGCTAGGAATGGTTAACCAACACCTTCAAATAGGAGGTGGATGGGGATGTGATAGAGGTGCATATCACACTAGAGTATGTCCATGCCATCCTAAAACTACTTATAGTAGGAGAACTAGTGACTGTAGGGGTACCACAAAGCATAGAGGAGAGGAGAGCCCTAGCCATGTGGGCTAAAAGCTTAGAGATGATATTTTTGGTGTGGAAAATGAGTATGGATAATGTGTATATATCATAGACTATATTTTTAGAAGGTAGTGATAGGCCTTATGACACAACTAGTGCTTTGTCATAAGTTGAATGTCAAGGTACCACTATACATGGTAGCCTTCAGTAGGATGATGTTAGAGGAGGGAGTATTATGTGATTTGGGTTCTCTCATCTAGTTCCAACTCATTCATGATTTTTCAAGATGTGGATCAAAGGACATAAGATGTTGGGACTGATCATACTACTGATAGCATGGATATATGAGAGATTTCCTATGTGTGGTCAAAGGGGCTACCCCATGCAGTCGATGATAGGTCACCTCAGGTGAGGAGATGGAGGGAGGATAGGTAATATGGGTCATACCCCATGTGCCAATGCTATATATGGTGAGACACATTAACAAATTATGGTGACCATATGAGTAACTAATGACTACTTGGGAGAGCTGACACATAATTAGACCAATGCTAAAGAGGAGAAAGGTGATAAGACATTATACATGGTGGAGAGAGCCACATATGGTGGCACTGGTGAAAAGTCAAATATTTTTACCTCATTTAGTGACATCGATACTCATGCCCTTGTAGTGGACTCATCATGTGAGGGATCCATAAGGGAAGAGGGGACTTAAACCACTAATGGTGAGACTAGCATTGAGGCCATGCTACGAGTGACCATGGACTAGTCGAGCATAATAAGGGGCAAAATAGGAGGAGGTGGAGGTAGAGGTAGAGGTGGATATACTAGATGTACCATCATTAGCTCTATAGAGAGATGAACTACATCCACTGAGGACATGACATTGATGGAGGTAGGAAGAGAGAGCAAATACCATCATCATCCTTGGTGAGTTAGTAGAGGAGCTAGAGGAGAGATAGATGAGAGAGAGACCACTTAGGCACACATTGAGATGGATGTGAGCCATGCCATCTAATTTTGATCTAAGGAGGTAACCTATAGAAGAGGTATTAAAAGGCTACATAGATGGAAAAATTGGGATAGGAAATCATGTGGATGGTGAGACCATAGGATCTAATAAATAGCTAGGTATGAATGTGGTTGAATTATTTCTTAAGTTTAGAAATATATAGATAGATAGATATTATGAGATATGACAGTGATCTAACATCCATCTAGCATGATTTTATAGGTATAACCCTAAAGATGAGTAGGAGATATGGGGTTCATTAGTTATGGGAGCACTCCATGACATCCTAAACAAAAATCTAGTCATATGACCCCATAATATGAGAGGATCTGAGTGTGCCATCTATCCCAACTTAGGTGAGCTAGTTCAAAATAGTCAGATAAATTGTGAGGCAGATACAAATGTAAAGAAAGAGGGTAAAAACTCTAACAAAGATGGGTGTAGTGGAAAGTAAATCATAGTAGGCCCTAGATAATGAGAGAGATATGCATCTATACATAGTGACAAAAATAATGTAGGCATATATGATGATGAAAACTTAGATGATGTAGGCACATGTAGTGACCCAAACCAAGTTGTTATAGGCAAAGATGTAGATAACATGTCTATAGGGATAGGTAGAGGGATTGAGATATTAGACTAACTCATTAAAACCTATCATTTGGAGGATTTAGACTGAGGCCTTAGTAGGTAGCATGGCTAGGTCATGTGATAGATAGGATGGAGCCCAACCCTAGAGCTGGAGCATTGTATATCATTAGATATGTTATATCAAATGATTGAGATATATATATGGTGTATAATTTTATCTTTTGTTTATGTATGTTGTCTTTGTGATGGTTGTGTTTGTTCATTATGGTTGAGGCTATGGATGCTTTGAATATATTTCTTTCTAGCACATGTATTTAGAATTATTGTATATGCTATATGAAATTTATGTGGCGTGGTTTCTTTCCTAGAATTATGAATTAAACATGCATGGTGAAAAATAAACAAGAAAAAAAGAACTTAGAAAAATATAATCAATCAAAGAAATGTACTTCACACTAGTTCAAGTTGGGAAATATGTAATAATAAAAAATGACTAAGTATAAAAATCCAAGAAAATGGCAAACAAGATGGTAAAAGAGTATTTGTTTTTAAACCAATGTAAAAAAATTTTGCACCAAATTAAAACAAATAAAATCATACTAAATCACACATTGGGAAGTATGACAATGTAATAAAATGGAAGGTATGTAAAAGGGCAAAAATGGTAATAAAAATAAATCAAAATTAAGTTAATAAATTATACTATTTAATGATGGGAAGTACAAAACAAAAATATGGTCTTAAATTTATCATACTAATTCAAGTTGGGAAGTATGAGAATTCAATAAATGAATGTAATCTTACATGCACTCCAAAAATTAAAATATAGAAGGCAAAATAAAAATGAAGTAAGCATAAAACATACTAAATATCAAGATGGGAAGTATTAAAATGATGTGTAACCTCACAATTAATTGAATTTTATCTCTTATTTGACACATGTAATTTGGATGGTGACTTGTTTATTAGAAATATTTGTGAGTAGGGCTAGGTCCTATCCATGGTATTACACTTCAACTCATAAAAGAAAAATCCAAGGGGTACCAAATCAAGATTGGTAAGCAAAATGACAAGGAATGTTAAATCAAGGATGTGGGTAATAGGATGGAAAAGGTGGTAATTTGTGAGGGATATTGGGTCCTATCTACAGTCTTACAAAGCAACTCACAAATTAAATCCCATGGGGAGTGATCAAAAAGAAAAACTATATCTCTCAAGAGGAAATATGAGGAAAGGGAATGAAAAAGGGAGTGTAAAATTTAAATACTTAGGTGTCTTATGAGAAGACCTTAGAAGGCAAGAGGTATACTAAGGACACGAGAAGAGACTAAGTGACTAGTGGTCATCTATGTACAAAGGAAACCTATTCCTTATAGACAAAGATTTGTAGGTAGATAAGTGTGGTACTAAGATCAAATCATGAAGGTAGATTGGTATAAGGAAAATTAAAATGTACCTACCTCCCCATGACATATTCCCTGCTCCTCAGGGCCCCTTAAAGCGCTGTCAATTTACTACAAAGATTGGGTACTTGCATGAGAAAGTAGGTAGCACTAGAAGATTTTTTTTCTTCTCTTCTAATCTACTATCATACCACACCCCAAAGGACTTTGGCTTTATTATGAGGCCAACTATGGAGTTTGAGCTTCAACTAAAATGAGATGTGCTTTGAATCACATATTTTAGCGTGATTTGAATTTTAAGATATTACATACTTTTACCTTTTGATATCATTACCTTTTGTTTAAATGATTTGGATTTTAACTTTATTTTGAAGTATTTTTAATATTCCTCCTCCATATGGATTTGGAATGACCAATCATGAGAGAGATAGTGATACACATTAGTGAGCTATAGGCTAAGGCTAAACGAAGCTAAGTAACCCAAGACAAAAGATTGACTAAGACACTTAGGATTGACAATGAAAAATTATGTGATGTCAAGTCTCAACCATTTATATGCTTAGGTTTCAAAAAAGGAAGAAGGAAAAATGAGATCCAAAGGTGAACCAGTACAAAGAAATAGTAATGAGAAAGACTGTTTGCTAACTGATCACATGGTAAAATGAGATAATAACCAAAGGGAACATGGTATGTATAACCAAGTCACCATGATTATTATCTATGAAAAATATAAGAAAACAAAAAATCATGAAGATACAAGGGAAAAGTTTTTATAAAAAATCTAAAGGAAAAGAAAGCAATGACAAGTGAATAATACCCTTGATAAGGAAAAGACAAGTATATGCAAAATGTAAAACAAAAACATAAGCTAACTATAGTAAAATAAGAATGAGAAACATGATATAACATAAAAATTAATTTTACATAGCATCAAATGATATAATAAAAAATAGAAATAAGATTGGAGCACACGTCCAATCTAAATGGAAAATTAGGAAGCATCATGCATGTGCTCATAAATATTCATAAATCTATCCAAACACACTATCCAAGACATCAAACACAAGTTCCACTATGGGAAGGGCAATATCCATAGAAGGTCTAAGGATGGTTGAACTAACCTCAGGGGTGAACCAATGATGGGAATCAAATAACCTAGTAAAATGGTAAGGTTTGGTCATAGCATGATCTATGAGCATAGTCCTACAGGGCTCCTTAGAAACTAGAGGTGTTGGTGCCATCTCTACTCTATGATAAAGAGTGAAAATACAAAAATCAAAAACTATAAATGTTGGAACATGAGAAGATGCATGAAAATACTTAAGTAAAGAATAACTATAGTACACAATATTGACATTATGGTTAAATATCATCATCTTCACATGAATGGTGATAGGTGGGATAGTAATGTGAAGCCATACACACCCAAGAGGAGGAATTTACCTTATATCATATCCTTGGTAGGTGTTACATGTAGACTTAAGATTAGATTATAAATATCTTAGGGTTTTATTTAAATAAATATAAGTGAAATAAGTGTTATAACCCTCATAAATCAATGCTCATTTAACTTGGATATCACCTATTTAAATGATAATAAAGAAGGGAGATTATCTACAAAAAGTATAATCTCATCAAGAATTATAGATGTGATGGTAAATTTCAAATAAAGAGAAGTGTCTATAGTTTCATCAAAATTGATGGATACCTCTTCACATTATTTCAAGATACTATCCTCAAAACTTGATATGGTTAACTCCCATCCTATTAAGGGAGGATGAGGTACATTATGTTAAGGTGTGGAGCTAAAAGCTTCACCAGATGAGTGGATGCTGAAGTTACTAGATTTACACAGTCGCCAATGACAGCAAGGAGTCAACTAGTAGCTGTCGACATCGGTCATGTATCGACTGACATCAGTCACTTGTGCATCCAAAAAATCTATTTTTGTGGATGGAATAGATTATTTAAATGATAAGTTTAGCTGTTGGTTGTAAGTCTACATTTCTATTTTTGGCACAACTATTTTAAGCCTTTGATTAGGAGGTGTATCTAATGGTTGTGAATGCATTGTCATGATCCCTAATCTTATATAATAAGGATAGATCTTCATAGCTTGTGTATATGAAAGAAAGAACAGTACAGTACAACACATTCATCTCAAATAATAGTTGCATAAGATTGTTCTAATGATAAGGAGAGGTCTTCATAAGCTTAAGAAATGTAATTTGAGATGAGAGATTAGTGAGATCCATAATGAGATCCCACTCATCATAACTCATGAGAATATTATTAGATATAGGCACATAATAGTTAAGGTCTTCAAAAGGAGGAACTAAAGAGCGTTGAAATTTGTATTGATAAGAATGAGAAAGTTTAGAAGAAGGTTGTAAATCCTATTTATATTATGAATTAATTGGTTTAGATTGATCTTGAAGTTTGGAAGAAGTGTTAATAGAAGGTTGAATATCATTGGAAGATTGATTATCATTGGTATTAGAAGATGATGGAAGAATGGTAGAAATAGAATGGGATGTGTTATCCAAGGGAGAATCATAAATTGAACCATCATAAAAGGTTATAATATATTTTTTCCCCAAATCATTTAAATGATTTGGAGAAGAATTTTGGATAACATGGTATGTCTTATGGGAAGGAAGTAGGGTGTAAATAGGTTCAAAATCGATGAAAGCCAACACCCTTCATATATTAATCATACTAACCACATTCTTTTCAAAATTTGTTTCAACAAGACTTTATGCATTATTGGTGGAAGGGGGGGCTTGTCTTGGTTTTATTGAATAGGTTGATGATTAGGTAAAGGATATTTATAGATAACTACATGAACATTTGCTTGATTCAAGGATTGAGTTTTGTCATGAGTTTTGTAGTCCTTGAGAGCATTTTCATAAGCTTGTTGATTCTTGAGAATGATAGAATCATGATAAAAATTAGGTAAAAGAAGAAATTCCATAGATAAATTATGAATTTGTCTATAGATCTCATGAGAGTGACCCCAACTGGCATGAAACCAACAAAACTTGCCAGGATCATACCAAATTTTCATAAGATGAGTAGGGTCAATCTCATGAGGAAGAGGCCTAGGTAGGCATTTAAGAAATTTAGCTAAGGAAAGAGGTTTATGAACATTAATTTTATTTGGTGAATAGAAATGAGGATTAGTATATTGTTAAGAAAGAGGAACTAGTTTCAAATAAGGGGTAAGAATTATAGCTTGAACATTATGAATAGTATCATATGCATCGATAACACCATCATTGGTAATATTGTGGTTTTTATTTTTAAGTAATAGACAAGGGCCCATGGAAGTTTGGTGTGGCTTGAATTGATGCATAAGGAAATCTTGTCATTTAACTTGGTCAATGACCTCCTCTAAGGTACATAGAGAGACGGTGCAAACTCAATATTGTAATTTAGGATAAAGAGCATTGGTAAAGAGATGAAAGAGATTATCATTGTCCATGTTATGTTCACACATGTTTTACAAAGTCTTCCATCATTTAAAAAATTCTTGGATAGTTTCATTTTCATTTTGTTTACAATTGATGAAATGGGCCAAAGTGTTTTCAGGAAGATCACTAGTTTGGAATTCTTGTACTAAAGCATTCCCTAAATCCTCTAAACTAGTAATGGAATGAGGTCTAAGTTGATTATACCAATCCAAGGCATCACCTGTGATGGTTTTGGTAAGGATTTTGGTATTAGTAAATGTGTTTAATTTGACTCAATCCTTATAAATATTTCCAAATAACTTAAGATGAAGGGTAGGATCAGTAGATCCATTATAATAAATTATAAGTGGTATACCTCCAATGTCAATTTTAGAAATTTGGGTAGTAAGAGGCTCATTTTATAGATGCTTTATGGTTTTATTAACTTAAGGAGGTTGAGGAATGAGATTTCCATGAGAATATTGAAGAGGGGAAAGAGGAACACTTTGGTTATGTGTGCCCCAAGTCATTAGTTGAGGATTCGATTGAAGATTAATAAGGTGGTATGCATTCTCATAATTTGAATCATATTATGAGCTTGGAATGTGTTCATTTGATTGTGAGTCTAGAATTATAGTTAAAGAGTTTGATTAGTGTTATTATAATTATTATTGGTGTTTGTGTTGGTATTAGTGGCTTAGGTACCACTATTAGTGTTGATATGAGCTTGAAAAGGGCTATGATAATTTGAGGCACTAGTGGAAAAAATTTCTTGTGAAGCAAAAGATGGAATAGTAAATGGTTGAGAGAAATAAACACTAGAAGCATGAGTGCCTTGGGTAGAAAATAATGAACTAGTGTAAGGATTAAGGATAGTGGGTCTTATGAGAGGCCCACTAGATGTAGAACTAGCCATGTTAGTTGAGATACAAGGAATAAAGGTAGAAGAAGTTAAATAAGAATATGTCATGGCATAATAAGGAGTCAAGATTTAAGGAAAAGTTTTAGAAGAAAAGAAACTTGTACCCGCAAATCCATTTGAGAAAGTGGGAGGAGGAGACTAAGGTTCTTCAACTTGATCTCTAATCATGAGGTTATAGATGGTGGAACAATTCTTCGCTCTATGTTGAGGGAATTCCATGATAAAGAAAATAATTTCAAGAATATACTCTTACTAAATTTTATCCTCTAAGAGAAGAGGAGGGTTTTATTGTAAACAGGTATAAGGAGGGGTCCCATAATCTATCATGTGGGTTGTAAAATGAACATTACTAGCATTCTTAGAAGGAACCCTACTTTGTCTATGGAATAACCTATTAGGATTGGTTAATTACATCATGTATATTTATTAAACTTCAATGTTATCACCAAATAGATATTCCATGATGAAAGGAGAAGAAACAAGATGAGAAAGCAAATAATGAAAAAGTGACTGAAAAAGAACTAGGTCAACTTGGTTGACCTAATGCAAAAATAGGGATTATGAAATTGTATAGGGTCCACAATATCGACCCAATACAAAGAACATAGACTAATAAAAAAGGGGGAAAAGGTTGAAAATAGTGATAGGTCAACCCAATCGACCTAGTGTAGTGTACAAAGGCTGAAAAATATGCTAGGTCGGTAGGGTTGACCTAGTATAGTGAACAGGAAGCAAAAGAAAGAGTTGATAATAAGTTTATGAAATGAAACAAGATAGTTTATAGTTGATATAAGAAATTAAATGTTAAAAGTAGATAGAAAGTCAACTGAATTGATGATGGCCAATCCAATTGATGCACACAAATCAAAACCTTACACAATGTTAGCTAATGCAAGTTCTTTCACACATAACTAATTAAAGATTAAGAAGACAACTTGGAAAGTAAAGATAGCTAATTGGTCAACCTATAATGTTAATTATATTATTAAGAATAATTTTAAATGATAGATAGTTGGATATAAGAAAATTACTAGATAGTAATCTATGGATGGTTTTAGGTGATTTTATGATGAAAGGGACTATAGTGGTAATGATATATGATTGGTATTGGGGCCTACCCCCTCACTTCACATATAAAAACTATAAGGGTATTATATGCTTAACCAAAATATATTATTAAACATGATTTATACTTGACTAGAGCATCAAGTTGGCTTCTCCCTTGGTGATGAAATCTAAGTAGGTTGGCCTAGGTATTCAAATGTTAAAATGTTTATTGATGTTATATGATTTGGCCATGTGTGCATAAAATAGAAATAGTGAAACTAAAAGGTTAATTAAAAATATCATAAGTAGACTATGTGAACTATTCTAAGCATGAAATAACTAAAATAAAAGATGTGATTAATGTATAAGGTGAATTACAACTTTGAAATAAGGTATAATGAAAACACTATATGCAAAAAAATGGAACTAAGTTAATAAGTTAAATCTAATATTTCTAAAGATAGGGCCTAGAAAACCTACTAGGTTAACCAAGTTGATTGAGATATTTTAGACATCACATAGAACATAGAACTAGGTCGACAAGATTGATCTAGTTGACTATGTAGGGGCAATTTTAAAGACTACAAAATTGAAAGGAAAGTGCATAATAGAAAGAGATAGAGAATAAAATATTGGATTGGATGGTTTATAGATGGAAATGAAGGATATTATTGACCAAAAACCTTGGAAAAAGTTGATCCAATCTATAGAATTAGGTCAAGTTGGTCAACCAAGCTATACAAGAACCTAATATAAAAGCTAAAAATTTGTAATAGGTTGACCTAATCAACCTAGTAGGTTGAACTAGGTGTTTGATAATCTAGAGACATGTACTGGGTTGAGTTGATCTATCAAGCTATATAAGAACGTACTAAAAATGTCTAAAAATGTGCTAGGTTGATTTGGTTGACCTAATAGGCTAAACTAAAAGTCTAAAAGGTGGTGAAAACTTGTACTAGGTCAAGCTAATTGATCCAATTGCTTATTCCTATGCATACATAAAAATAAATGGGTTGATAAAATCAAACCATTATGTCAAAATATATTGAAGAAATGATGACAAAAAGAATGAAAATAAGTGAAATAAATCCTACAAGGGTTAGTTTCACGTCAGGTTCATCAGAATGTTATGAAGGTGAAGCCAAAGTGAATGTTAACACTAACAAGAAAGAGATAAAAATAGAACCGTGAAGATAATCCAACCAATGGTGGTATAGGATTCATTTTGGGTTCACCATAATGTATACAATCCAAATTTCATGTTGTGCATGAATTAATCTTGGATCAAATAAGATAGAGAACATCTACACTTTCAATTGGGTATACACTTTTTATGTGGGAGCATGACCAATATGGGGATTTTCTAGACTTGATTAGGGGATCACTTGTATCACTTGTCATAACATATCATGCTAGGAAGGGTTCTAATGCTTACAGTCTAACACAATCGCATAAAAACACTAAAAGATTCCTATGATTTGATATTTCACTTATGATAAAAAAACAAAAGAGAAAACTATTCTAATAAAAATAAAATTAAACTAATCTAGTGCATACCAAAGCTTATGGCACAAATTAGGGGTTAGAATAAAAATAAATAAACAAAAACTAAACTAAACATGCATAGGAGACATATACTCACATCAATGTATATGAAATCTTAATACATGAAAGAGAAGAATACATACTACATTATCAATCTACTCTTACAAAGGAGAAATAAAGTTAGGAATACTTACCTTTGAAGATGAACCTGCTAAGCCTCAATATCTCCATTGGCCATGGTGACTCACATGAGATTTTTGTGGTTTGTAAGGATAACCAATATAAATTAGAGTTAGGCTACACAACCTACCTAAGCATCCACAAGACAAGATCAAAGATCAAAATAAAGTATTGAACCTTAAATATTTATTCCTTAATTATCATGGTCAATAAGTAGATTTTAATTCATACTTCTTCACTTAATTCAACTCTCTCTTCTTAATAATGATGAAATGAACTTGTATATATAGGTAGATCTTACTTTTAAAAATTTGGGTATGTCAGTTATACTAGGTTGACTAGGATGACCTAGCACATTTTTTGGGATAACTCACTAGGTCTATGCTAGGTTGGTTTGGAGGATAACAAACCAAACGAGTTAGAGTGTCCCTAGACACACTAGGTCAACTAGGTTAACCTAGTTTGTTGAATAGGTCAAAAGGGTAACAAGGCAAGAAATGAAGGAATAAAACATGACAATGACTGAAATGGATAGGAAAGAGAGAAATAAGCTTAGGGTTCAAGTTTTTAGGAGACAAGTGTGTAGATGGTAGGTTTTAAAAGGAACAAAAATCTTATGAAGCACCAATGGTCTACCCACCCCTTTCTTGGTGCATCCCATAAGGCATGCACTCAAAGATATTGATATTCGATAGGTTCCTACAAGATACAGAGTGTCATTAATCAATAAAATTTTGAAAATATTATGTGTATATAACTAAGAGGCCTAATATTAGACACTGCTAATTTATATCACACTTTAAAATAGACCTAATAAATATATACACTTCATGAGACCTATTAGAAGAAATGTCACTCACACAATACATACAAGAGCATATTGGAAGATAGGAGAAACATTTATCATCACTTGTCATCCAAATGGACTATTTTAAATACATAGGAAAGAGTTTCATATATTAAACCATCTTAAGAAAAATTTATTCATAGAAAAACATTTTAAACTAGTAGGTCTTTGTCATACCAATTGTGGATTCTTTACAGTGCTAAAATGGATTCAATATATAAATCATAGGAGAGTAAAGAGAAGAAGTGACATTGAAAAATCATCATGCCAAGTTTTGAGGCATGAAGGATGATTAAAATTTAGAAAACTAAATATGAAGTTCTCTTAAACATGTGTCAATCTAAAAACTATCATATTCTTAAAGTTGACATAGGGACACTTCATGTCCTTCTTGAAACTTCCTTCTTGATGATAAGTCCACATATTTGTCTTAAACTTCCTTATAAGTCCTTGGCACATATGCACTAACTTGGGAAGGTGAAAACATGATTTGTGATAGTCATATGCACTCCTCAAATATGAATTTTTCTTTGTCAATTGTTACTCACTTACTTGCAGTCACTCATTAGCCTTTTAGGCATCAATGCTTACACTTGTCACTTAGGTGACTTGCACACACTCAAAGAGATATATTTTATATATGGTGACACATTTTCAATACTTTGTGTCTTCTACTCCATCATGTAGACCTCAATAAGATTCAACATTGCAACTCTCATCTCCAACTTAGGTAGTCACCTTGTTTCTCACTAAACTATCCATGATTGTTTGTAGAAAATAGTTTAGTAGAGGGGTTCTTCATGTATCACTAAGGTGATAATGGGAATTGAGGAGTTATAAAACATCTCTACACTCCTCCCAAAATGGCTTTCACCTATCGATTCCACCTTTAATTCAACTCAAAACCTATAAAAAGCATAGTATTTGACTTATACATAGCAATGATCGTATGGAACAATTGAATGTCAAGTAGCCTAAGAGAGTGTCAATCAAATCATCTTCCAAGTTAATTGATCCCTTTTGGATGCATCATTTATCATATCTTTCTCAATAGGTTCTTGAGAGGGAGGGTTTTAGGTCATTTAGGTTGTTAACAATGATTCTTAAAATTTAAGGCCTTAACACTAAAACTAATGCCATTAATTGAGTAAAATACCCTCCTCAAATACCCCTAAGTGATTGAGATTTGATTCACATTGTCCATATAGATATGAGTGAAATAAGTTGTCTCTCGAGATCTTAATATATATTTTGGACACCCCTGAGACAAATTTAGTCAAAAATGACCAATACAAATTGATCTCTAAAAAACAATGATTCTCATGGACTCTCTAATCTCCCATGAAGGCTCTCAAGTTGATTTTAATGGTCATATGAATAAATTTAGACACTTGAGAGTTCATGCCTAGTTATAGGCCTAATAGGCATATATTATGTATTTGAGTACATGACCACCTTGGAATGTTCCTAGTGGATTTATTTGATTCTCATAATTTTTTTACATCCAATTAAACTATATACAACATTCTATAGTCATTATAAATCTCTTCCATTCATCTTTCCCACTATCCATCTACTATGTTTGCAAGTTGCCTTGACTGTGGAGTGCCCTAGTCTGAGACAAAATAGAGAGAAATTCCTCTATTAGTTTTATTTAAAGGTAAATATATAGGTATTTATAAGTTCATTATGACTTTTTTTTAATTTTAAAATCTTGAACATACCCACATAAGCCTTAACATTTCAAATTCCCAAAACTATTTACTAGTTTTGTGACTCTATGCAAGATTTTTGTTTGGGCCTAAGAACCTTGAGTTATGACTATAGATGAGGTTATTGATTCTTTAAATCTCATGAAATTATTATTTTACCATTGGGAGAGTGGTTTCAACATGTTCATTCCATCTTATATATTTTTTCATCAACCAAATTACATTTTTCATTGGTATTAGTTAGTATGTATCCTAAATCAAACTATAGTTATTCATTAGAGAAAATAAAAGATTAATGTAGGTGGTGATATGTATTTGATCACTATGTTTCCACTCCTTTGATTCCTTATAATCTCACTGAGGCCATCTCATAACTATTTGATATCATTTATGCCTTGAGACCATGCTCTAATCCCTCTGCTACCAATGCACTAGATCTTAGTTGTATTACACCAAGTTCATTTTGGCACTATGGCATTGTAGTTTTTTGAATTTTTTAATAAATATTTGCTTGATTTGAAAACCTAGCCTACCATCATCATCTCTTGATAATAAACATTACTCATATGTAAATATGTGACATATCCATATAACCTATAATAATGAAAATTTTAGGATTGGTCAAACTTCATAAACTTCCACCAATAGATAGCATTGTATATGATAGGATCCTTTTTTAGAAAATTTAAGGTAAAATTTATCATTAATAAAATTTATTCAACTATGAACATTGAACTCAAGTGTTTAATCCTAGGTTGAGGTCTGAAGATGTTTCACCATTTCAACAAGTAGATATGAACTCTATCTTGTGATTAGACCCAAAAATATTCATTATTGAATCTCTTTCAAATTTCTCAATATCTTATGCCTATGTGGTATTTTCATTCCTATAGGTCTCCATCTAGGTTTGACTTTATTAAACTATATTACTATTTGGAAAACATAATCTTGTTATTTAATGGGTATAATATGTCATGGTATTTGGAGGTAATAGAGACTTATTTAAGATTTTAGAGATGTACTTAACTCTGCTACAAATAATTGGCACCTCCAATCTCAGAGACATATATATTCAATGTGTACTTTACCTAGATGATAGTGAAGATATGGATCTAATATGACCTCATCCAATTTTGCTTTCAAGATCAACTGGGACCTAGGAAACACATTTCACTCTTAAGTTATTCATCTCAAGCTATTTTACAAACCTCAACTTTACACCTATAAATCTAGGAATTTGACTCAAGAGAGGATGGTTAGTATGGTGTTAGTTCTAAAATGACAAACAAAATGAAATAAACACACTAATAGCATAACATCTCTAGGCCTAGACACTAGGGAGAGCTTAGTTAAAAAAAGTAAATGAAAAACAAAACTAAAAAGTAAGGAATGAAAACGCAAGAATTCCTTCACATTCCTTGGATGATCCAAATTCCTTTTTAGTGGTGGCTTGCGTAATTTGTGCTCATGAAGTCCTTGGCAATGGAAGCTTGGCTACCTCCATCTCTCCTTGGCACCTTTGGCTTATGGCTTG
This sequence comes from Torreya grandis, assembly GCA_037957365.1. Lineage (NCBI taxonomy): Eukaryota > Viridiplantae > Streptophyta > Pinopsida > Cupressales > Taxaceae > Torreya > Torreya grandis. The sequence goes on from JARHVA010001839.1 coordinate 1,759,785, forward strand.
GTTGGCTTGGAATAAATTTGGCATTATAAATTTTCATAATCAAATCCTTGAAGATATTTAAGCATAATAACTTTTCACCAAAATATCTTAGGAATGATCTTCATGGCCTCTCTATTTATATATTTTTGGATTTGATCAGAATCAACCTAAACCATCCATCTCAAGATTAAGATGTGTGGTTGAGGATTAATTAAATTTTTGGAATTAAGTTTATAATTATCCTCATCATGATATTGGAAGAAGGGGAAATTAAGAGGAATGGAGGGCATCATGGAAGGCATTGATGAGGCATGGAGGGCATGAATCCTAATATTTGTGGCATTTATGGCTTAGGGATGAGTTTCCAAAATGAGGTCACTTGATGATGCAAATATTCAATATTGATTTTCAAAAATAAGTATTCAACAATTTTTCATGGAATTATTAATTAATACTTGATTTGGGTTAATTAGCTCTTAAGCATGATTAAGCACTTTGTGCATAAATTACTCAAATTAATTAGAATGCCTTGTTATTGGTCCAAAATTTGATTGGATTGAAATTGGAAGGTCATGTCAAATAAATTATATCCATATTCCCATTTAGGATGTTTCCAACAAAAAATAACAAAGGCACATGTATTATGTAGAATATTTGATAGGAAAGAGAAATCTAGAGCATTGAGATGCAAATTTGACATTTTGACTCAAAATGAACTGATCAAAGTTAGCTGGTCCATAAATTATATTGCTCCATTTAGGGCTACCTTGGCCAAAATTGGCACTTGAATATATCAATTTCACATCATTTTACATGTTTTAGCATTTTTATACTAAATTGTGTGTTTTAGGTGGAAATTATCCAAAAGAATGATTGGAGGTTATCGATGGCCAGTTTTAGGTGTCTACAGTTTGCCCTATTTAGGAAGGCATTGCAAGATATAAGCATAATAACATATTCTCAAATAATAAAAAGGTCTTGTATGCCTACAACTACAAAAGTGATAAACTAATTGTATATTTCCCCTTGAGGGAATGGTTGGCATAAGCAAGTTAGTAAATGGTCCCTCAATAAAAAGAAAAATGAGGGGACAAAAGAAAGGAAAGATGATGGGGTGAAAACACAATGACATTCAAAAAGTAGTCAAATTCATTGAAAATGCAAGTGGGATGGTGTATAATGGTTTGTCCAAAGGTGGTTATAAATATTGTACCCTAATAGTGGTAACATGGTATGATAACATAGTGATTTTACTAAAGGTGGTTATAATAATTGAGAAGATGGAGCTACCCCAATCAGGATTGATAAACAAGAGAATAACATGCCCCTGTATGGGTAGAAAAAGTTAAGTAGTTATAACACAATGATTTTCCCAAATGTGGTTATAATCATTGAGAAATATAGGTGGGATGGTGTGCAATTATTTTTCCATGGGCAGTTATAATCATTAGACCCCAATTATGGAAAACATGATAAACTTGGTTGAGGATTATGATAATTTAACACAAAGAGTAATGATGAATTGAGACAACCTACTAGTAGGGAGGTGCTCATCCAAACTAATAAAGATTTAAATTCATTCATGTTTAATTAGTCTATTTTGGATATGATTAGGTTGGAATCAAGATGTCGATTTCAAAGAGATGCCACCATTGCTGAATAGACTTATTGAAGTTAAGGTTTGTTGTATCATGTGATGGTAGGTTTCATGATAAAACATCATGAAGACTTGGCCAAAATATGCATGAGGACTGACTCTTGTAATCTAATACTCAATATAAAATAGTACACCAATGATAGAAACCATGATGACAATATAAACATATGAATAGGGATGGATTCAAGTGTAAGTGTGAATAAAGAATCACCTAATTAACACACATATAATAAATCAAGGAAAAAGTGTTGAAAGAAAACAAACAAACAAACAAACAAAAAAACAAAAAAACAAAAATAAGTAGAAATAAACAAACAAATAATGTAATAGAAACCCTACAAACATTTCCCCTAAAAAATAGGTGATAACTTAACAAATGAACAAAATGGGGGAATAGAAGAAAAGGGAGGGGATGACCAAACTATCTCCATATGCACTAGGCAAGTGGATGCTACCTACATAGTTCTATAGATGTAATATCCAATAAAAAACTTTAGGCCAAATGGAGTTCTCCCTGGGAATGGGAAGAATGTGATAACTGATGAAAACAAATAGAATAGATGTGAGAGAAGAAGACGAATTGTCTTGAAAAAATGCAAGTGCATGAGAGAAAAAGGCCAAAAAGTATGGGAAAAAATGACAAGTGATTTACTTGTAACTCAATAAGGGTTCCCAGAATCCTTAGATCAAAGAGTGGCTAATGTTTTTGTTATTTTCTAATGATTTTGTAAATGTTTTTGGAGTGTCTCAACTCAATCAAGAATTATGAGACACTAAATGGTTCAAGCTCAAAAAATGGCAAGAGCATGGCTTAGGTTGCTTGTAAAATGGTGAGAGTGGGCTTAGGTTGCTCACAAAATGGTGAGAGTGTGGCTTAGGTTACTCATAAAATGGAAAGAGCATGGCTTAGGTTGCTCACAAAATGGTGACAATATGGCTTAGGTTGCTCACAAAAAGGAAAGAGTGTGGCTTAGGGTGACTGAGTTGACCTAAAGAAGTATTAAGCATTGCCTAAATAAATCCCATAGTTGGACCTCAACTCACTATAGTTTTGCCCCTTACAACAGAGGAATTTGACTAGTACAATAGTCAATTCAAATAAAATAGGAACATTTGGTAAAAAGGCATAGGATGACATAGGAAGTGGTAAGTTGGTACATCAAGGCTTAATGTTGCCCCTAGTTTGCCAATAGGCAGTTATAACTAGGACATAATGGCATAGATTAAAGGTACTAATTTACCCAAAGGAAATTATAATTAGTAGCAAGATCAATGGTAAGAAAGAAATAACAAATGAAGGATCTAACTATCAAAACTTCTATCACACTATCCCAAAATATGATCTTAGTATGAAATTATTGAACCAACTGATGAAATAGATCAGATACATTGATGCTAAAAATGCATAACAAATGAAAAAAACTAAGGTTAAATGAGCTAGGCTTTGGAATACACCAGATTGGTGGGTCAAAAATGGAAAATGGATACAGAAAAGAGGATGGATAAGGATGGTATTTATACAAAGAAAAATAGTAACAAAAAGGCATAACTGAAATGGTCCTTACAAAAAATACACCTTAACACTCAAGCATAGTACCACTTGAGATGAATAATATTTATCGACTCTAGAAGTTCCTCTCCATCTAGTGTGGTGAGTCTGTATGCTCCTGATCCATAATATATAGTGATCATGAAAGGCCCTATCTAGTTTGGTTTAAATTTCCCTTTATGCTTCTTCTCAATCATGGTATTCTTTTGGTTTTCTTTGAGAATAAGATCACCAAGTTCAAATGTTTTATACTTAACACACTGATTATAGTGGCCTTTAAGTTAGTTCTAATATGCTTGAATATTGTTGAGCATGGTTGTGCATTTCTCATCTAGTAGATATAGCTCTTACAGGAGAGCTACTTGATAGTCATGATCATCTAAGACATGCTTGAAAGAGATGCATAGTGAAGGCAATTAAATCTCAATGGGAAGGATGGTTTTAGTACCATAAACAAGTGAGTATGGAGTGGATCTTATGGGGGTATGATGATTGGTATGGTATTCCCAAAGGATAGGTAACATCTAGAGGTGTCAATCATGATGAGCATCATTGAAAATCTTTTTGAGAATATTGATAAGAGTTTTATTAGATGCCTTAGCCTGGCCATTACTTTGAGGGTAATATGCTATAAAAAAATGTTATGTCATGTTATATTTAGTACATATTTAGTATACATATTTTTCTTGAATGATCCTCTATTATCAAAGATAATTTTAGAGGGAATACCATAGTGGCAGATGAGATGGTTGAAGATGAATTTAGAAATTTGCTTTCTAGTCATGTAAGTGAGGGATATAGCTTCAACCCACTTAGTGAAATATTAAGTGGTTGTAAGGATATGTTTATGGCCATAAAATGAAGTGGGGTTAATCTTCCTAATGAGGTCAAGTCTCCATGTATAAAATGTCCATGGTGTCAACATCAGTTTTAGAGTTTTTATTAGGGCATAAAACAAATTAGCATGTCATTGACGTTTGTCACACTTCTTTATATATATAGTGGTATCTACGTCCATTATGGGATAATAATAACTAGTATGTAAGATATTTTTGGATATGAATACCCCAATAAAATGGGCTCCACATACTTCTTCATGAACTTCTCTTAATGCTAATGTAGAATCTATCAAATTTAAACAACAAAGTTGAGTTCCATTAAAACTATGACGGTAAAGGGTGGAACTAAGTAGAGTATAACAAGCAGAATGATGAATGAAGGCTTTAATTTGATTTTGAGATAGGTTAGGTGGTATAAATTGGTCATTAAGGTATTTGTAAAGGTTTGAGTACCAAATATAATTAAGACTAATAATATCACAAATCATGGCAACAGTTGAAGGTTCATGAGTTGGTGATAACAAATTTTCAACAAGAAATTGATACTCTCTAGCTCTATCTATTTATCAAATTAGAGAACCAATATTAGCCATGTCATATATAGTTCTATTACTAGCCCTCAGTATATGCTCAAACTAGATGTTGGTAATTTGTTATTTCAAATCATCAACAATGGCTATATATGAAACTAGCTTGTCATCTTTGGTCTAAAAATGATTTGTAACCTGATTAACGATTAACTAAGAATCAATATAAACTTGGAGATGAGATATATTCTAATTCACTACTTTTTGAAGCCTTGCAACAAGTGTTTCATACTTGGCCATGTTATTTGTACAAGGAAAGTTGATTCTGAATGATTTGGGGATTAGATCCCCCTGTGGTGTAATAAATAATAGGCCTACCCCCAATCCATGTGCAATGAATGAACCATCAAAATATATATTCTAGAGATACTCCTCAAGGGGTGTGTTAATGATGGTCATGATGGATTCATCAAGAAATTGAAACTTGAGTGGTTGTGTATCTATGAGAGGGGCTTCAACAAGTTGATCTACAAGAATTTGTCCCTTGATTGCCTTTTGATTGACATAATCTATGTCAAATTCATTGAGAAGCATGATCCATTTGTCCATTATACCTTGTAAATTTATTTTAGATATTATGACTTTAGTGTATCTAATTTTGAAATGACCATGGTTTTATTATTCAACATGTAATGACGTAGTTTCTGAGCTATGAAAACCATGGATAGACAAGCTTTTTCAATAGGTGTATAGTTGTGTTAATATGTAACCAAGGTATGGATTAGGTAATATATAGTGTGCTCATTTCCATTATCATCATGTTGATCCAAAATTACCCCCAGATCATGATCAGTAGCTGATAAGTATAACAAGAATGGTTTTCCTTGCATATAAGGTAATAAAATAGATAGATTGATAGGATAGTTTTTGAGCTATTGAAAAGCTATTTGGAAATGATCATCCTAGTGAAATGTAAATCATTTATTTAAAAGGTGTGTAAATGGATGGCCCTTTTCTAATAATTGAGGGATGAAGCATCACATTGACTAGATCTTACCCTACAAACTATAGAGTTACTTTAAATTGGTTAGTGGAGACATCTTGGTTATAGCATGGACTTTAGTAGGATCAACTTCAATATCTCTATGAGATATAATGAAGCCAAGTAATTTGGCTGAAGTTACATCAAACAAACATTTATTTATATTGAGTCTAACTTTATACTCTTGTAATCTTTCAAATATCATACACAACACTGTTAAATAGTTGGCCCTGGTTTTGGATTTTCATAATATGTCATCAACATAGTATTCAACATTATCATGCATCATATCATTTAATATAATAATCATGGCCCTTTAATATGTAGCTCCAACATTCTTAAGGCCAAATGGCATCACCTAATAACAAAATATTCCCCATGGATTGGTGAACATTGTTTTATGTTGATCTTTTGACACAATTCTGATCTGATTGTATCCTAAAAATCCATCCATGAGTGAAAGCATTTCATAACCTGCCATGGAATCAATTATTATGTCAATATTAGGCAATGGAAAATCATCTTTAGGATAAGCTTTGTTGATGTCTCAAAAATTAATACAAATTTTGATTTTTTTAAGCTTTTTGATAATAGGTACTACATTAGAGATCCATTCTAAGTAGTCAATGGATCTGATACATCTTGCTTCTAAGATTTTTTCCAAATAATTATTTACCAATACAACAATGCAAGGATGCATCTTACATAAATTTTATTTTACTAGTTTGGCATCAGGATTAACCACAAGGTGGTGTATAACCAAGGTGAATTATAAACTTGGAATGTTAGAATAAGCCCATGGAAATATATCTACAAATTCTCTCAATAGAGCTATAAAGATGCCACATTCCTCCTCAATGAGTGATGTGCCTAATTTTATCCATTTCAAGTATGATGGATTCCTAATGTTTACCTCTATTGTATCTTCAACTAGAAGAGTTGAATAATCTTCTAGGATAGTAGGTAATAACTTGAACTATTGGATTATGTCAGGGTCCTCTATTAGGACTTACTCTTCAACTTCTCCTAGGAATGATGAATCTGAATCCCCTAATGGAATATCTATACATTTGATAAAAATAGTCAAAATTCTTGAAGAATCTTATCAAATACTTATTATTGCTCAAAGTTGAACTCAGCTCTATAGGAAAGTTCATCGTTAGTGGTTTCCTAGTCTAAATTTGAAGAAGAATGAACACCCCCATCTAATAGTGCCTAAAATAGGTTTTCACCACTAAAGTAGCCTTTATCTTTATTTTTTCCTTGGTTAAAAAGCACCTCAAAGAGGTTTTCACTTTGGGACCTCAATGTTTTACTTTTTTTTTTTGGCTAAGGGTGTTCACTTGCTCTCCAAAATAAGTTATAGGATCTAATGTGATTGAGAAACCTAATTTGTGATATCCCAATGGAACATTATCTCTAAGGACTAAGAAATCATAGAATGCTTCATCATTTTAGAACTCATCAATTAGTAGATTGGATTCTTGTTGGTCTCAACCTATCAGTTGGGGATAATATACTGATATAGGGTTATGATGAATGACTGGGGTAAAGTTACAAATGGAATTGTTATCAAAAAAATTGGTTTCATCTAAGTCATCAAAGGTGAGGCTATGATTATATTCTACTTTTCTATCAACATCATCATCACTAGTCATTGGTGATGGAGTTTGAATAAGATATGTGGGGTCATACCTAGGTGGTTTAAATCTAAGTCTATAAGGTCTTTCATATTTAGTCATGGAAATTGGCTTGATGGTTCCCTTTGATTCAATTTGAGGCCTCTTCCTTCATATTTATGATGCTCCATGATCCTATTGGGAATAGGATACTTTACACTTTTATACCAATCAACCTAGTTTTCATTGTATAGCCATGATTTGTCTCCTTCAAGAGGGTCAATTTCTAGACTAGATGTTGGTATAAATGTGATAGGTCCTTTATCTTTGTTATTTTTTTGGTACTACATATGTGGGGTAAATTTAGGTCATCTAAAGGTTTTTATATTCTAAGGAAGATTGTCAACATGAAATGTATCATGGGTCACATACTCTCCTGGTCCATTATCTGAAATGGTGGAATGATTAGAAGCTTTAGGTAGTGGCATGTGAGAAAAGGAATCCAAGGTATTAGGATCTATGTAATTATCTGGTGAAGGATCAATAAGTATAGCCTTTCCTTTATCCTACTTGGAACTTGGATTCATATTGTATTGATAATTATAGCTTTGAAATTTAACCTCAAGCTGCTTGCATTGTTCATATGGGTGTAAATCTCTTGGAATATTCACTTCCATCCCTGAGTGGTAAAACTTGATACATTGGTGTAGCATTAATGAAACTGCATGAATCTCATGTAACCAAGGCCTACCTAAAATCATATTGTATGATAACTCAATATCAAGCACATGGAAAAATGTATCATGGGTCAAAGGCCTAATGATAACTAGCAAACTAATGGTGCCTTATGATTCTCTTTCCTGATTATCATAGGCTTTGATAGTTATTGTTTCTAGATGGAGATCTATCATTGTGTACCCAAGAAGCTTGATGAGCTTTAGAGACACTATATTAAGACTAGATACATTATCTATAAGGACATGTTTCATTTTATGCCATCTTATATAAACTTTTATGTATAATGGATTACTATGAAGTAGGATAAGGGAAGACATATCTCTTTGGTTGAATGTGACTTGTTCGGCTGAAGCTAGGTGTCCAACAAAAGCTTGAAATTTATCAGGGGATATGCAACTAGCAACAGTGGATTGGGTCAAAAACTCATTCAATATGTTTTTATGGATTATTGACATTCACAACAAATCTAAAATAGAAAATTGTGTTGATGTCTTTTACAATTGTTCCACAATATCAAACTTCTTGTCTTGGTGAGTAGTGAATGGTTTATTCTAAGGCTAAATAGTTGATTAAATGATAAGCAAAGTGGTGGATGGTTGTGGGCCTAGGATAGTAATATTCAACCTCTAAGTTATGATTGCACAATTAGGATTAAATATTGGACCATTATTTTTAGTTGCTTTTGGAAATGGCTTGGGACCAGATAAGACAAGTCTTGGTTGTCAATGCACTTGCATGTGGTCATGTGGTAAGAAAGAGTTATCGTTATAAGATCCAAAAGTGAAAGTCCTAGTTTGCTAGTTTGCCTATATGCACTCCCAGGTCAAAGAAGGATTATCCATGTAATTTGGCTTAATATTATTGTTTAGTAATTGTCTAGGTTGATTAGTGCTTGGTTTGGGATTAATAGAAATGGTATTAATGCTACCCCCTATAATATGACCTATAACCCTATTGTAGTCATGCATCTACATGGTAGGTTTGTTTGTTGTTATTATTTTGACCTTAGTTTTATCCATTATTTTGTCATTATGTATTTTTCTACTAATTTTGTTGATTTTACTGGTTTGGCTTTTGATTTGGATAATGTTGATTTTGCTATTGTACTAGTCGTTATTATTTTTGTTACTAATTATTATGTCATGGAAAGAGGTTTTGATAAATCTTAAGAGTTTGATTGGTATTGAAAGCACCATTATTTAGTGTTATATCTCCATTTTTTAACATATTTTAAGTTAGATGCTTGACTTGGACACATCTTCATAGATTATGCCCATTGACCCGATGATAATCACAAAATTCATTTTCTCGATGCCAATCAGGATAAGGAATGCCTTGTGGATAATGCTTTGGTATATGCCAACTAATCATTTTAATAGCAATGAGATTATGAAATAAAAATTCAATAGGCTCTCCTAGGTCACTAAAGACATGACATGCAAGAATGATTCTTTTAGGAGGGGTTTGCAATGGTAAAGGCTAATATATTTGTTGTGCAGGTTTTGGTTATTATGCTTATAGCATTGGTTGGAGAAGTAGCTAGGTAGAAGTAAGTTGAAAATGTGGTATGTATGATGTTTTCTTAGTTTGGACATGATGAGATTTAGTTAATCCATTTCCCACAACATTCCTATTGTGGTTAAATTGCCTTAGTTTTTCTTGGTTATTGGCCTATGTTGGTTGTGTTGTTTGCACTTAAATAGGATGCTAATATTAGCCATTTCCCTAGTTGGTACCTTGATTTTGATTAGTTAAGTTAAGCTTGATGACTCCTTTATTAATGAGTACCCACTCGATTAACAAACCTTTATCAATGATCTCTTTGAACGTATATGCACACTATAGTTCCAGATGGTAAACTATCTCACTATGAAAATTTTTAGTAAACACAATAACTAATTATTTATCTAGTAAACTATGGGTGAGATAGCTTACAAGGGCTCTCCATTACTATAAATAAATTTCAAAACTCTCACAATATTTTTTCTTTGCTTCTGTTAGGTAAATTAATGAAATCTCAAGCTCAAGATTATAGGAAAAGTGTTGCACAAATTTATCAAAAAGATCATCAAAGTCTGCTACTAAATTCTTGGGCAACTTTAAAAACCACTCCAAAGCTTGTCCAACCAATCTCATTGGAAACAACAGTAAAATGTATATGTCACTATATGACATTGGCTAACATACAACACCGAATTCAGTCAAATGAGCCTTAGGGTCACCTTTCCCTTTGTATTTATCAAATTTAGGTGGTTCATATCTTAGAGGTAATGGTATCTATAAATAATCCATGTTGAATGGATAGGAACACATCTCATATAATTTGAACTTTTTAGTCTACTTCCCTACTTGAATAGTAGCAATTGCATCCTTCATCTATCTCAATTCTTAGGATAGGAAACTAGAAGGTATATTGGTTTGGGTAAATGGTTAGGCAGTCACAAGTAGGACACTTTGACTAGGGTATGATGGTGACACTAGTTAGGGTATATTGGCTTGGTTTGGTTTGGGAATGTACCATGAACATGCATGCATGGATTGGGATGTACTTGAAATTATACATTTGGATGCAAAATATTCTAGTTTGGGTTGGCAATAAATGTTTGACTTAGGGGATTTTTTGGTTGGGATGGAGGGATATAACTATATTATGCCTACTGTGGTTGAAAATGGATATGCTACCAACTAATCAAACCTTATTGTTGAGTGGGAACTTATGAACCAAGACCTTGTCTCTATATTTGTGGCACATTTTGAACAAATGATTGTCTAGTAGGTACTTGAGAAACATGGGGACCTCTTTGTTGAACAAATCCTTATGGAGAAGTGAAAATAGGTTGTAGATTTGGCATCTATCACTGACCAATATTTAGGCATTGTTTACTAGTCATTACTTGGTTTTGAATTGGCATATTATTCTATGATTGAAAAGGTATGTTCATCATTACCTAGTGAGGTGGTACATTAGTTGTCTCTAATTAAGGTGGTAATGTATTTGTCCTTTATTATGTTGATACACTAGGTTGTGTCTACCATTATGGAATACTACTCAACACTTGTCGAGGGGGAGTAGGATTCATCACATTCTATCATTGAGGCATGACATTGGTCATTATTTGATTACCTAACCCCATAGGTTGTACACTTGAGGAATTAGCTTGTTCATGCTAGGGTGTAGAAACTCCTATTCCTTGGTATGATGATCTGCTCATGGGATTAACTATAAGCACATGTTGTTGGCTAGTTGTTTGTGCATTAGTATAACTTTGATGAAGATTGGACATTTTTTACACATTGTCCACTATGTTTGGCTCACTATTCAGTGTAGAGGTTGAAGACACTTCTTCAATAATAGGCATATGCATCAAGTTATCTATCAAAGTGGTTTTTATGAATGGGTCAGAACTTAGATTCTCTTGTCTAGTTAATTCTATGAACACTCTTGTTGAAGGTACTAGGTCAATAAGAGGCTTAATCACCATGTTCATATGATTGAAATCATGTGATAAATTTAGGTAGGTTTGATATCTTGTTTTAATTTTGTTAAAGTGATCTTCCATGATGTTTTTACCTTGATTGGATATATTGGGGTGTTGATACGTTATTTGGACTAGAGCCATAGGATTACTAGAATAACCTTGTTGATCATAAATGATATTGTGGGGCACTCTTACTAGACTTGGTAAATTTTTGTAGGGGAAGTCTACTAGAAACTTGGCCCCTACCTCTATGGATCTAACCAAAATCTCATCTTTATTCTCTAACAAATGTCATTCAAATAAAAATGGATCATATGTGGAAGCTGTATTAGTAGAATATGACTATTGAAGAACTAGCTCATCCATTATGGGTATCATAGTTAGGTATTGTGTAGTTTGTTCTTGGTCCTATTCTGAATAAGGTGGTGTGTTAATTAGATAGTTAGCTAATGGATCTTGGCCTTGTGCCCCTGATTGAGTATCGTATGAGGGATAAGAATCCATCTCATAAGCAATATTATCTACATAGGGGTCTTGCACCATTTCTTCCTATACAACCACATTACTAATCCCTAGATTATACATGAGTCCACTACGAGTGTAGGAATATGGGTTGGGATCCATAGTCAATGATTTGTGATAAAAAAGGTCAAAGAGTTGTACAAACTCTAAAAAGGACCAAATCTAAAACAAATGATGCCTTCAACTTGGTCTAGATTTGTCAAAAAGATTAAAAAAAAAAAGGCTTATGAAAAGATTTGTGAGGAAACATGATAGCACAAAGTATCTAACATTTCACTATTCACATAAATATAAGCAAGTAAATGGATGAAAAATCAAAATGCCAAACTCTAAGGTTGAAGTATTTCAAACCAATCTAATCTAGGAATTTAAAGGTTGATAGGTCTTTTGGCCAAATGCAACATCAAAAACTAGGCTCAAACAAGGTATGTGCTAGGACTCTTGGCCAAATGGCATCAAAATCTAGACTTTGAAAATAGATGAAAGTTTTTAATCTAACAAATTTTAAACACTTCTAACAAAAACTAGGCATTTGATTCTTGGTCATGAACTTGATCAACTAGGTATAAGATATGAAACAAAAGGGACTTTTAGCAATAGTTTATTTTCTAATAAATAATGGTATAAAACTTGGTTCTTTTGATAAACAATCTAGATAAAGGTGAATAGTATAAATGTACTTTAGACAAAGTATCACAAGTACACTTAGATTGGCCTAAAAACATAGGAATAGATTTGAAATTTTATGTAAGAGGGTCCTATGAAACAATATTGTAAATGCTTTGGGTAGTCTAACAACATTATACAACCCAAAAGGTGTGATAAAAAACTTTGTTTCAAAACTCTCTAAGGCAAAGACATTTTCTTATAATTTTGACAACATGACACTACCTTTCTCCACTCAAAATGTTGTGGTGTATAAACTCAAAGTGAAAGTGTTTAGCACAAAATGGCTTAAGTCTATCAAGTGAAGATAATGATTATGATTCTTAAACAACCTTCAACCTAAATCATAAATTAAACTAAGTTCCCTTAAATTTAGTTCAAATGGTGAACCCACTTAACACATCAACCCTATGAACTTATAAAGGTGTAATTCCAAATTTAGATTATAAGTGAAGGACTTAAACAACTTTGGTCAATGTATCGACTCAATTGGGTAGCATAACTATGTCAAAGTAGATGATATGACTCTCAAGCTTTTGATGAACTTTGAAAAAATCAAATTTATGATCTCACGCGGGCATCATAACACCTCTTTTTTCAAAGGAAAATGAGGACTATGTGTTTGGTTTAGATTATTTGTTTACAGAAAGTTTTGACTCCAAACAAGACTTTGAACTAGGAAAAGACCAACTAATTAATCACCCTTAGATACTAAATTGAAAAGGTTGCTTGGGTTAAAATTCATCAATATACATCATTTGAGAGGATTTTAATTGTTCATCCAAAAGTAAATATGCATTTTATAGTAGGGTTTTTACAGCCCCCTTCTCTCAAATGATAGTATACAACATGAACCTTGAGGTGCACCTTACACCAATAATACTTCTGTAGTAAGTAGGGATTTGTCTAATATCTAAAAAGCTTCCAAATGATCTAGGGGAATAAATTACAAAATGACTTTCATGCCAAATAATACAAAATAAAGGCATGGATTTTGGGTCTATATCACTTGGCTTGTTGCAAAAAGGTCTAGTCCTTTTTGCAACCACTACATCTTGATGTTTGCTCAGTGTAGTGTGATTCCCAAAGTACCACTACATCCTATGTGAAACTCCAAAATATATAAATGAATTCAATTCTGGGAGATGAAACCCTAGGTTAAAGCTTCCCTAAAGAACTTGTGGGACTTGATGAAGTCCCCTCTCAAGCCAAGATGCATAAAAATAAAAAAAGAATGAAAGTAGAAAGATTTTAGGGTTATTTTCAAGGTCGCCTAAAATCTGATGATTTTTTTGGGAGTGGTTTAGATGAATTTCTTTCTAAGCCTTGGAATAGGCTACTTACAATAGGAATGACACTTTTGATTCCAACAGTTCCCTATAGGGGATAAATAAAAGAACATGCACACAAGATTCATCTTGTTGCCAAATAAAATTTGATTAAACAACTATTGCAAACAAGAATTAACAAATGTCTTCAATTTTAAACCCAAAATTAAATATTTTGTGGTGTTCATTTGACCCCTTGGTCTTAGTTGCAAAGTTTGAAAAACATTCACCAAAAACACCTAAATTCTTTATTAAACACCAAAAATAAGGTTTCAAATTGATTTTTAAGCATGCAAAGATGATTTAAACATGTTTTGAGAGAATATAAAGCTTTTTCCTATATAAAAATGTTATCATATCCTTTAGCTTTGAATCTCTTTTTATCTTGAAATAATGAACTTTGAAAAAGTAGCTCTCAGGTCAGTGTTTTTGGAAAAACACAGTGATCGACGTCAGTTATTACCATAGACATTAGTTACTCTAGCTAACCAAGATCTAACCAATGTCAATTTTTCTAATCGACATTGGTTAAGTTAGGTAACTAATGACAATATTTCCTATCAATGTTCATTACTATGAAAAACTGTGGCAAACAAAATGGAAAAATAAAGTTAGAAAATCAATTTGCAAGAGTTTTAAGGGCTCAAAGAAATATTTGAAAGTTAAAAAAGGATATCCTTCAGATGTGAGATGCATCTATTCCCAATGGGCATGAAATTATGTAAATCTATAAATTTGACTCAAGAGAGCATGGTTAGTATGGTGTTAGTTCCAAAATGACAAACAAAATGAAATAAACACACTAATAGCATAACATCTCTAGGCCTAGACACTAAGAAGAGCTTAGTTAACAAAAAAAAATGACAAACAAAACTAAAAATTAAGGAATGAAAACACAAAAATTCCTTCACCTTCATTAGATTCTCCAAATGCCTTTGTAGTGGTGGTTTGCTTGGTTTGTGCTCATGAAGTCCTTGGTAATAAAAGCTTAGTTACCTCCATCTCTCCTTGGCACCTTTGGCTTGTGGCTTGGATTGGATTGGAATAAATTTAGCATTATAAATTTTCATAATAAAGTCCTTAAAGATATTTGATCATAATAAATTTGAACCAAAATAGCTTAAAAATGATGTGCATGGCCTCTATTTATATATTTTTTGATTTGATTAGAATCAACCTAAACCATCCATCTCAAGATTGAGATGTGTGGTTAAGGATTAATTTAATTTTTAGAATTAAGTTTTTAATTATCCTCATCATGAAATTGGAATAAGGGACAATTAAGACACATGGAGGGCATCATGGAAGGCATTGATGAGGCATGGAGGGCATGAATCCTAATATTTGTGGCAATTATGGCCTAGGGATGTCTTCCCAAGAAATGAGGTCACTTGATGATGTAGATATTCAATATTAATTTCTAAAAATAAGTATTCAACAAGTTTCCATGGAATTATTAATTAATCCTTGATTTGGGTTAATTATCTGTTAAGCATGATTAAGCACTTTGTGCATAAATTACTCAAATTGATCAGAATGCCCTATTATTAGTCCAAAATTTGACTGGATTAGAATTGGAAGGTAATGTTAGATGCATTACATCCATATTACCATTTAGGATGTTGCCAATAAAAAATAACAAAGGCACATGTCTTATATAGAAGATTTGATAGGAAAGAGCAATCTAGAGCACCCAAGTGCAAATTTGGCATTTTGACTCAAAATGAACTAATCAAAGTTATTTGGCCTGTAAATTGTATTGCCCCATTTAGGGCTACCCTGGCCAAAATTGGCACTTGAATATATCAATTTCACATCATTTAGCATGTTTTAGTGTTTTAGGCCAAATTTTGCAGTTTAGGTGGAAATTACCCATAATCTTGACTGGAGGTTATCGATGGCCAATTTTATGTGTCTACAACACCTTCACTTGTAACTATCAAAACATTATCCTCAACCTTCTCTATTTTTCACTCCTTACACAAGAGAGTGATTCTACTTATCTCTTCATGTTTGCATATGCTAAACCAATTTAATCCAACATTAAAAAGAACAATAGTCTCTATAATAAGACATACATTACTTGGTTCATATAGACCAATGTAATTAGATGAGAAAACTAAGGTGTTGGGGTTGCATAAGTAGTTTGGAGGTGTTAACAATCTTAGTGATTGTACATATAGTACAAACCATAAAACATGAAACTATTAACCTAAAATAAAAGTACATAGGGAATCATAACATCCACCAAGTTCATTCACTTCAACCCTTCTTACCCTATTCATACCAACTAAAAACTATTGACCTTTTTTGACATGCCCAATTGAGAGATAGGAAAGAAAAAATAATTTTCATCCATTTTGGATATTTAAAAGCTACTTTAACCTTAAAATTATATGTGGGGATCTCAAGACACTTACCTAAAGCATCCACGCATGAAAGATGAGTCACATTAGTCCATACAAGCTTAGTTGATTCAATAAATCTAGTGAAATATTTATAAAACTAAGTACAATACTCTAGACCACCTCTATTTTCCATGCCATAAAAAATGGTAATTAAATATCCATGAATAACACAAATTTCATTCTTCATAAGAACAAGCTTCCCTAAAATATCATGACAACACTATGGTTTGAGGAGAACCACATTGGGACCATACACATTAAATAAAAAAGGAAGGTCAAAGGAATACTCTAAGAATTTTTAGCGTTTAAATTTGTCCCTTGAACCAAAATGCTCCACTCAAATCTTATGAGGAACCTAGATGATAGTTAAACCACTAGAGGCCCTAACAAATTCCATTAAAATAAATTTCCATTAATTCCAAATTTACTCATAAGAGATTTTGCCTTAACTTCTTTTAATTTTATTTCTTAAAATAGAAAAATATCATATCCTAGATTAATCAACTAATGTCTTACCATATGTATCTTGTTAGGGGAATTCAAGTGCTTAAAATTATAGGAAAAATATGCATTGCTTATTTGCGGTGCCTTTCACCCCCTCTTTTGAGAAAAGAATGACTACTCAATTGTAGATTGCTTGCCTTTAGATACTTCTTCCTCAGTGATGACTTTGATAGACTTCCTTCCTCTTTTTTTATTATAACCAAAGTTTGGATAAGAAATTAGACAATATTTTTGTAAAATGGTGATAAATTCCCTAGAATTTAGTTCATATTCATCACTCAAATCCCCAATTAGAGGGGATAACTAAAGATATCCTAATTAGCCCAAGTCTTTAGCTTGAATTTTCATCACATTCTAAAAAATATCCACCTTTGATCTATATTCACTCTAAAGAAACATCCTTTGACCCAAATTTAAGATAATTATCTAAGCACTCATATATCTTATTATCTTTAGAGGAGATAAATTGAATTTCCTTGCAAATCGTATTAGATAATAGAATATCTCATGATTCTAACTTTTCCTTCAAATTGATAGTGGATTTGACATTCAAATTCTATTTTTGAGGATTGTATGGCCCAATTTCCTTAGAAGGATTTGCCTATTTCTCCTTCACTTGATGCACCACCTTATTCTTAAGACTAATATTAGTAATCCAATAATGATTATCCTTAGTAGATAAGATTTTTTTCATACATTGACTTTGGGTATGCCTAACTTATTAACATTTGAAGTAGTAGAAGGGTACCTTTTCCACATCAATGGGTTTCTCCTATCACCCTCATAAGGAATGAAAAAAGAATGTTCTCTAGTATTTTAACCTCTATTTCCATCATCACACAAATTATAGCATAGGAAGTTAGAACATCTTCACCAATAACTAGATCAAGACCCATAAATTCATAAATCATCCTTCTAATTTGAGTAAGATATTACTCATATTATTCAATTGGGAACCCATACAATCAAATCCAAATAGGAAAAAAACCTTGTTTTTTAGAAAAGGGATTAAAATTAGGGCACCATGGTTGAAGCTAAATTCCCACATCCTCCACCATTCATGAACCCCCAACCAAAATTTTTTGTTTCTTTTCGATAGAAGGGCAAAAAATCATGAATAACCCCTTTAAGAGGAATTTTAGCATGATGTACAAACCCCAATATTTTACCACCCACAATTCTACTATGCCAATGGTAGGCCATTTTCCCATAAATTTTCCAATCAAGCCCTTATCCTTTAGTTCTAATAGGTTATCCACAAAATCCACTCCAAAGAAAAATGATGGAGGATCCCACCCACTTGAACCAACACTGTCATCCACATTCAAGGTTTGGTTTGAAGGGATCTCCTTAGTCACTTTTGATCTACTCAGAGTCTCTAAATCATCCCCTGGTGATTGATTCCTCCTCCTGAGGTGGATATTATTAGCCACCAAGACCACTCCATTTCACCTATTTTACCTATACTATTTTCCTTTATCTTAATCCTACTCACTTTACAACCCCTCACCATCAACCTCTCTTTGTACCACCTCCTTGATCATTTCATGCATGTCACACTCAAAACACCTACTATTTTTCCCTATTTTATGTGTTAAATATCTTGCACAAATTTTTGCATTCCCATATGAGTGCACCATCATTTTTATATCTTATGTTATTAATGTTGTAAATGAGATTTAATCATATTCACTTGTAGATAACGTGTGCACATCATGAATTGAAAATTCACATCAACTCATAAACCTTGATATTTCAAAGAACATATAATTCATAATTTCAATGATCTCCTCATCTTTCAATCCTCATTTAGCATATTTTATTGTAGGCACAATTGAATATACAAACACAATATTTGATTTAGCAGCACTACAATATAAGTTCAAACATTATTTGGCTATTTAGGAAAAGTGAACTCTACATAACCATATAGGGTAGAAGATGAATTATCTCTCTTCACCCATAGATATAAAGATGACCTCTTGGATATAAATGTAGTAAGACTACATAATGCTACCATGAAACTAGAGGTAATGACTTGTATTGACTTACTCTTTGATTTATTTATAAATGGGCAAATTAATAGGAAAATCTTGCACCAGAATCTTAGTACTACCACTTTGGATTACATTGGTGGTAATGTCTTCAAGAATTATATAGACTTACTATCCCTAATATCACCTATAGCTAGGATATGTTAAATTCATGGCTACTTATAAATTTGATCCATAGTAAACTATATAAGTGGGTTGAGAACCCAAATTACTTCATAATTAGAAGCCCATTCTTTTTTATCCCCATAACATCCTTTAGGATAGGTGTAATAATTTGTATGGCCCTATTGAACTAATTGTATGGTTTTATTAGAATATCTTACACCTACTGTATATGGGTATTTCTAATAGAGATCATTCTAAGCTAAAAAAATCATTTCCATATGTGAAATTATTATTTAAATGTAATATATCACATTTATAATCTAGGAAAGGTACATGATGAAAATTTATACATAATGGATTACATCATGGACACCATAACTACCATTGTTCATTTATCTTTGTAAAAACCCTATATCAATCTATAGAATACCCAAAAATTGGATTTATGATAAATATAATATTATTCATGTACACAAGTTCAAAAAGTAGATTAGGATATTGATAGAGACATTCTACCCCATGGTATATCATGCCATATATGGTCAGAATATGCCTAGGTTATTAGACCATATCAAGAAATCTATCAAGAAACTAGGTGACTTTTGGTACTACCCAAAGTATACTATAATCAAAATATAAGGCACTACATTACAACCTAAATATTTACCATGACTTTTTATAGACAAAGTGGTAGAGAAATAAATTAATACAAAATTGATAGATAGTATGTATGTTTAGTTCAGAGATGCTATAAAAGGATATTTGAACCCAACTCCCCTTAGCATCAGTTGTATATAATTACAAAATTAGAGTACCTCATGTCTATGAGAAAAAAGAGAATGCATTATAGTCTGAAGATGGAACCTTTTAGGTATTGGGACCCTAGGAATAATGTCAAGGAACACTTGAAGAAATATGAGAAAAAGGTCAAAACTACTTATGAGCATGAATCATATAGACATTATTTTATATTCATGAATACTCATGATGATAGTGATGTTTTTATCAAAATTCACAGTCCTTTCATATGATAGTATTTCATAAGAACCAATATGATCCTACAATCACATATGAGGATGCTAAAAGTATAGATAAAGTGAAATGGACTTATAAAATAATTCATAGGTCCCCTTCTCAGATAGAAACATAAAGGGAAACTAGTGAAGATGAAGAGGAAGGGCCATCTAGGTAAGTAGATTCTCAAGATAGATCTAGATTTGCCCAATATTTCCCCATACCTTTAATTTTTTTCTAATTCTCCTTCACCTATAGCTATAATATAGAGGTATGTAGGTCCTAGTATATCTATAGGCCCATTATATTTCACACCCATACCTCTATTAGCCATAATAAAATAAGTAAGCCTCCCTTCATTCTTGTCTCAAATTACTATCAATGTTTCTCCATTCATGACTAAATCCATTCCCACTTCATATACACCTTCCACCCTTGTACCCTTTCATCTTACATTCCACCCACTTTAATATCATCCCTTACTCCTATGAAACCTTTAAAGACCTATCCAAGTAATCCCAAAACTCCTCTTGTGTCTCCTAAGGTTATAAAAGAAGAAAAGAGGCCCTCTAAATTATTACTTTTATAAAATATACTCTTTAAGGGGATTTTAAGGGCGAGCCCATGGAAGATCAAAGGTAAATTGAGAAAGAAGAGAACATGGTGCCTACTAGATTAGAACCTATTAAAATTCAAAATGAATATGATGATGAATAATATGATTGGTTATTAAAAGAAAACACAAAACCTGATGGGATTAAACTTTCTAAGGATTAGGTGAAGATGAAGAGGAATAAATTAAAGTAGAGGAAATGTAGATATTCATAGATCTTTCGGAGGTTAAACAAGGAAAGGTTGACTCAAGTTCAATTGAGTTATTAATAGATAAATAAGGAGATGTGTAAATTAAGTAAAATATTGAAAATAAAAGTCCTAGCTCATGCATCATTACCAATTATGCCTCTTAGCTCTTCAACTCATGCTACTTTATCAATAACTACAATAACAAATGTCCCCTTAGCTTCCTCCCAAAATGTGAGTACCTAGGTCTTTGATTCTTTGGTAACTTCTTTAATCTCCACTACTATAATAATAACCATCCATTCTTTCCATTCTTTAATCCCACTATGTATGTCTTAAGCATCTGTAATGCCATTTTTGCCTACAATAACCTAGGGTCCTATAATTTGGTCTTTTCTTCCCATTTATTAGCCTACTAAGGATTTCGCTACCATTTATATTACTAGTAGGGTTGGTCATAAATAATTGAAAATTTATATGTAAAATATTATTAATATCCCTATGACTAATTATTTTTTACACACAGTGACCCTTAGCCTACAGAGACAAAGAAATCATTATAAGATAAAATTTTGGTGACTACTTCAATTTTTATTACATAGGCAACACTTCCTTGGCTATCCACATAATTATGTATGTAAGTTTACCAAGGCACCCCAATAGAATCATTGATGGTTTTAGTGCACAAGACATCATGTAAGGTAAATATATTATTGATACATAGCCCCAAAATAAGGTCACTAACTGGAGGAAATCCATTCCTTCATTCTTATTATTTCCTACACCACCCACTACAACCTAACCTACTATATTTTTAATACATCCTCCAATAAATCTCATTATTTCACCCCTACATGTACATAGCAAGTAGAATAAAAAGCTATGGTGCAAGTCCCCTCATGGATTCAAAGGTTTTAAGAGGAGGAAGCAGTCAAATAGGATTTAATGATCACTAGGCATCCAATAGTGGGATTCCATTTTTATATATAAATTAATACATTTTGAAAGGTTAAAATAAAAAGTGTGATAGTAGAAGGTGGGATTATGGAATTGGAGTAGAGAGAGGACATTTTCTATTTGACAAAAAGAAAAAATCTCAACCCCACAAATCCAAAATAATATAGGGAGGATCCCTATAGTTTTGTGGATGTTATTATAGGGGTAATAAAGTAAATTTTTAGGAACTCTAACAAATCTAGGTAGAAATTGATATAGGAAAACATCATTGAAGTTCTTAGGGTGACTATAGATATTTTACAAAGTGCAGTGAAGAAGCCTTGCAAAATTATTGATGTAATAAGGTTTTTAAAGGCTAAATCTCAACCTAAATGGGGAGATGCATCACAATTTTAAAATAACATGAAAGATACATAAGGCAAGATTAATTAGTTGGGTCAAGATACAAGAAATATATCCTACACTAATAAATTTGATAGAAGTTACATAGGCATAAATTCACATGGATGCCAGGAGAGATAACTTGATTAATTAACATCAAGAAATGTGGATTTTAGTGCAACAATTTATTAATCAAGAAGGAAGAGCCATTTATATTTTTAAGGACATGAGAGTGGTAGGTGTAAATATTCCTTTTAGGCATTTAGTTATCAAGCCCATTTTTTAAGTTTTACTAAAAGCTATAGATGATAGATTTCAATCCAAAATTGAGTGAACTATTTACAAGACCATTGAGAATATCATGAAAATGATAGATTTTGTAAAGTGAAGGGTCACATGTTTTGAAACCTTTTATGTAGAATTCAAGACTATAATTATTTTGTATAAAAAATGATGGATAATATCCCATAATTATTCAAGAGACCTCTTTTATATTTTCAAACTATCAATATTGATTTCTAGGCTAGTCACACCTTGTAGCTACATATGGAGGTAGAAAAATAATAAACTAATACAACACCACCACCATCAACACCTAAAAAAGGCACTTAGCCTTAGGTCCTAAGGTACATATTAGTTCAAACTTATATGGACCTACTTATGTACCACTCCCCACTTTTGTTTTATTGAAAACAATGACTATTTTAACTAGTTATGTAGTTACAACAACACATACAACATATAAAATTACTATGTAGGTGACACCAATACCATTGTCCACTCCAATCACAATTTCAATTAACACTAAAATTCCCACTCAAGTTTTAACTTTAGTTATAAATACAACTAAAGTAATTATCATAAGTATGCATGTTCCATGTTTAGGCGGTGCCACATCATCACTATAATTGTTTTGGGTATAAATGCATGTTTAAATTATAATTTGAATCTATTTTTAGAGGGGTTATTTTTTTATCTAAGAGTTTTTTGGATGAGATAATATTATTCATGGTTTATTTTATATATGCACATCATGCATGAATTTTGATAGTATATTATTATATAATGTAAATTTAGACTTTTCTTGAGAAATGAGGCATCCCACATAACAAGCTTGTAAATACTTGTATCCTCATAATTCCAAAGGGAGGAGAATTTTGGATATTTAGGTAAATAATAAATCATATAGGTTATTGTATAATTTGTCTTGATTTGCAAATCTTGTTCTTCTCCAAACTTGTGAGACATTGAATAAGTTTTTTTTTAATTTTTGTATTTTAGTATTTGGGTTGTGTAGATGTGTTCTTTTATTATAGTTATTCATACTATGCATTAGCTGATTTGAATTATTTATGTGTGATAATTATAATCTCCATTTGTAATGTGTAATTGTAGTCTTACAAATACAATAACCTTTAATTTGTATACCAAATTTCATTATATATTTTTTTTTCTTTTGACTCTTAACTATGTGTTAATAATCACTTTCAGCAAGCATTAGTTCTTGGACAAAATGTCAAACCGCTAGTTCAATATCTAGTTTAAAGTGGTTTCATCTTATTTTGATTCACAAACCTTCTTTTATACCTTACCCTTATTTATTTTCTAAGTTTTATTTTGATCATGCCCACCTTAAGTTAGATTCTTCATCAATCTATCCATCTAACGTAGGTCTAGACATATTTCATATATGATCCTCTAAGGTAAACAATCACTTTGCTCACTTTTTTTCCACCACCAAGTTGTTTACAAAACCTAATACCCTACAATTTGTGCCTTGAAGTGAATATTTTTCATCGATCCTAAAACCTTAGAGGCTACCCAATAAGTTTATTATTGTCACTCAATTTTTCACCCTTGGAGAGGTAGTTCAACCCTTCTCCAAATTAAATGGAACATGGGATTACATCTAGGCCTATGGGTTGCCTATAGTAGAGTTAAAAAATTAGATTTAAGGGCTAGTTCCCTTGGTTTTTTAATCCCATCACCTAAATTACTAGATCATTTAAATGAAAAGGGAGAAAGAAACATAAATTAAACCTATCCTAATGAGGTGATGCACAAATTTTAACCTAACCATTACCAAAAAATTTAGGTACACTTGAAACACAAGCCTAACATGAACATACACTAATCCAAATATGCCTACTACATTAGTATTTCTCATGGAGGTTTGTGAATCAACTTAAGATAGGAGGACTAAAAACAAGGTCATTAATTGATACTACTGAAGAGACAACTCACTAAACTCATGATAAATACATCAAGACACTTAAAGAGACCTGAAATAGATATTCAATGTTGAACATGAATGCAAAAAAGGACAACATGCTAAGGAAGAGAATTTACCAATTCAAAAGATCAACTATTTATTAAACACATTGAAACAACTCATGGATAAGGTAAACTAGATCATTCTTTATTTATGTCATGTCCCCTTTTTAGTTGGCATGTTCAGAGTTGATGGTTAGCCTATTATATGATCCTCGTAGGCTGATAGGATGGTTAGAGGGTCTTGTTGGAGATTGGCTTGGCTTCGTTTAGTAGAATTTTTCTAGTTGGCTTTCGTTTGGGCTCGATCGGACATGTATTGAGGGAGATATTAATATTTGATTGATTTAATCAAATATTAATTATTTGGTCTAATTTTAATTTAGAAACCCTAATTCTAATTTAAGAAACCCTAATTAGGGCAAGCACATCTTTTTGAGGGTATAAGGGTTTCTCATGGAGGCCATTAGGGATTATGATTGATTATTGATATTGATTCTTGTTAATAATTCTTTTGTGAAGACTGAGCCAAGGGTTCCAGGATTCCATTTGCATTGAAAAACGTCAACTCTTCATTGTGCTCAATTTAGAGGTTGTGAGAGATCAGTCGATCTATTGCCAAATTGAGAGATAACTTCATACAGAAGTTATCACAGGGGTTTACAAGTTTGAGAGATAACTTCATACAGAAGCTATCACAAGGATTCACAGGTATTGCTTTATTTTTGGTTTTGATTCAAGAATTATCTAGATATATATCTTTTGTATTAGCCCATAGTTCTTTATATTAAGATCAAGAATATAGGTTGTGCTATATTGGCAGCTGTACAAAGTCCGTACAGATCCATGAAAATCCATATGCATCAGTGGAAAGATCAGACACCGACATCGGCAGGCAGAGACCGACATCGGCTGACCTCTCACTGATGTTGGCAAGTTAATGACCCCAGTTGACTGATGATGGTAGTATAACCAATGTCGGTGACTGTGTTTTTGACATAGCAGGCTGAGACATACCAGATCCAAATTTCTTTCCCAGTTTGTGGAATACTAAGGCTATTAAGGCCGTACTTTCAATATTCTTTGTATACTTGATAAAGGACCTCTATTGTAAGCATATGAGCAAATAAATAAGAGATTATACTATGATTTATTTATCTATTTGAAGATATTTTGCAAAAATATAGAAAAGTGATTCAATAATATTTAGTTTCAAATTTCAAGGGAAACAGGGGATATTACAGTGGTATCAGAGCTTTTGTCTTTTTATATTCCCAATTGGTTGGGGATATTACAATGGTATCAGAGCTTTTGATGGAAAAAGGAGCCCCTAAGAAAGGGACATTATAGTGGTATCAGAGCTAAATCCTACCATCCTGAGGGTTTATAGATCTTATGCAGCCACAAGAGTTGGGACCACACAGGTATAATACACGTAGTAGAGCTTTGCTTAAAGGCACTCAAGTTTTAGAACAACAGCTGGAAGACATGGGTGACAATATGGATAGGTCCCATATTCCACACCATCCTAGGGATCAAGATGATGCAGAGGTGTTACTTACACTTAGAGAACTATGGGAAGGGCAAAGGCAGAACAACGAAGTATTACAGCTATTGGCAGAGGCACTGCCGAGATTGGGTACTCTGAGGAGACATTCACCACATCATGACAATGTTGGGAGTGATGCAGGATCATAGAGAGCACTTAGGACTACTTCTTGTATAGCTGACAGGCCTACTAGGCCTACCTTTGTGAGATAGGAGGCCGAGGAGGTGATATCAGGTGAGGAACATGAGGAGTCATTTGCAGATACACTTATGGCAACAAATGACGAGTGGGAGTTATTACCACCTGAGGTCAGAGAGATGATTACTTTTGACCGATTCATCACACAAAGGAGAGAACATAATCAAGGTCGACAGAATGGGAGACCAAGACATTAGAATAATGATTTGAAGCAGGCTATGAGCAGGCTCACACTAGTGATGTTTGATGGTAATGGTAAGGTGACAGCATAGGCCTAGGTTAGTAAGCTAGACACATTTCTCACATTGTAACTGATGGCTGAGGGAGATGCTATCAGATATGCGACACTGCATCTTGAGGGAGTAGCTCATAATTGGTGGCACCACGGGATGGTGACACTCCATCATGATTGGATCACATCTTATCAGGAGTTTATGGATAGGCTGGTAGAGCATTTTGACAGGAGGGATCCAAAGACCTATTTTCAAGAGTTGGCACAATTGTGCCAGAGTGGCAGTCTAGAGACTTATATTGGTGACTTCCAAAAGTTATCAGTCATATTTCTTGACATTTCAGAGAGGCGACTTATAGTGCTCTTCATAGAGGGATTAACAGAACCATTGAGAGGTTAGATCAAAGGCTTTGATCCTCCTTCATTATAGGTAGCTATGAATAAGGTGCGTGGCATGGAGATGGCAGCTCCATCCAGTAGATTTAACTCTAGAGGTACTTCTTCATCCAGGGACCATAAGTGCTCTGATGGAGATAGAGAGGGATTAGATTTCAACAAAGATAAATCAGGTGTTAAGAATGATTCAAAGGCTAACCCAGTAGCACCACCTTTGGATCGAGAGGCTCTTAACGATCTACGCAAGAAAAAGCTTTGCTTTTACTACAAAGGTCCATATGATATCCATCACGATTGCCCTTTGAGGCCTAAGGGCAAGGCAAATTGTGTGATGTGGGCATATTATGAGGATTCAGATTTAGAGGATTCCAAACAGTAGAATAGTTCTCAAGGGGCAGAGGCAGAGGCGTCAGAGCCTAAGGTAGAGGTAGAGTTAGAGCTTCACATCTAGGAGGCATGCCTATCTAGCATTCAGTCAGATGAGTCATTTAAACTCTGTGGAGTTTTGGCAGGGCAAAAGGTCATCACCCTTCTTGATACAGGAGCCACACATAATTTTATAGATGCTAGATTTGTGGAGAAGCGTGGACTCACTACTAAATATTTTGAGGGAATTAGAGTTAAGATAGCTGATGGTCACACTCTTAGGTGTGAGCGTATGATTAGAGACCTCCCATTGTGCTTGAACAACTATGAGTTCAAGGCTGATTATTATGTGGTGAACATGGGGGATATAGACTTAGTCTTGGGTATGAAGTGGCTTCATTCATTTGAGGAAGTTACTCTTCATCTCAAGGACATGGAGGTTCACTTTGATGTTGATGGGAAGACACATATTCTTAAGGCAATACGGGGCAGTAGCTTCAAATATATGTTTTTTCATCAGATGGAGATGCTCATACGACATGACATGATAGAGTGCACTACCGAGTGCACATTGGCACCAACACAGGAGAGACAAGTGGACGAGCTTTGTCTTGAGGTGAGTTTAGTTCAGGGGATAGCACATGTGACAATGAATCAACTTTCTATTATAGTCGAGTCATAGGTTGATGATGATATGAGTATGTTTAGCATTCATATTCTCGATTTAGATATTATTTAGGTAAGGAGTTTACTTAAGTTGTCAGTTGATTTTCATTTATGGATTGGATGTTGGGATTATTATCTTAGTACTAGAGATGATGTGACACCATTAGATGAGAGTTGTGATGGACATGGCATGGAGTTTGTATTGATTGACAGTGGTGGAGATCATGACTACATTAGGGATCTAAGTGGATTCATTGATTTATCATTCAGCAATTGCTTGAGGGCAAGCAATTTTAGGAGGGGCAAATTGTCATGTCCCCTTTTTAGTTGACATGTTCAGAGTTGATGGTTAGCCTATTATGTGATACTTGTAGGCTAATAGGATGGTTAGAGGGTCTTGTTGGAGATTGGCTTGGCTTTGTTTAGAAGAATTTTTCTAGTTGGCTTTCGTTTGGGCTCGATCAGACATGTATTGAGGGAGATATTAATATTTGATTGATTTAATCAAATATTAATTATTTGGTCTAATTTTAATTTAGAAACCCTAATTCTAATTTAAGAAACCCTAATTATGGCAAGCACATCTTTTTGAGGGTATAAGGGTTTCTCATGGAGGCCATTAGGGATTATGATTGATTATTGATATTAATTCTTGTTAAGAATTCTTCTATGAAGACTGAGCCAAGGGTTCCAGGATTCCATTTGCATTTAAGAATGTCAACTCTTCATTGTGTGTGATTCAGAGGTTGTGAGAGATCAGCCAATCTATTTCCAAATTGAGAGATAACTTCATACAAAAGTTATCATAGGGGTTTACAAGTTTGAGAGATAACTTCATACAGAAGCTATCACAAGGGTTCATAGGTATTGCTTTATTTTTGGTTTTGATTCAATAATTATCTAGATATAGATTTTTTGTATTATCCCATAGTTCTTCAAATCAAGATCAAGCATACAGGTTGTGTTATATTGGCAGCTGTATGAAGTCCATATAGATCCATGAAAATCCGTACGCATCAGCGAAAAGATCAGACACTGACATTGGCAGGCAGAGACCTATAGAGACCAACATCAGCTGACCTCTCACCGATGTTGATAGGTTAATGACCCTAGTTGACCAATGATGGTAGTATAACTGACTACGGTGACTGTGTTTTTGACACAGCAGGCTGAGACGTGCCACATCTAGATTTCTTTCCCAGTTTGCAGAATACTAAGGCTATTAAGGCCGTATTTTCAATATTCTTTGTATAATTGATAGAGGACCTCTATTATAAGCATATGAGCAAATAAATAAGAGATTATACTATGATTTATTTATCTATTTGAAGATATTTTTCAAAAATATAGAAAAGTGATTCAATAATATTCAGTTTCAAATTTCAAGGGAAACAAGGGATATTACAGTGGTATCAGAGCTTTTGTCTTTTTATATTCCCAATTGGTTGGGGATATTACAGTGGTATCAGAGCTTTTGATGGAAAAAGGAGCCCCTAAGAAAGGGACATTACAATTTATCAAAGGCTGAAAGTGATCTAGGCTTCACCATACTCAGGTGGAGGATACAAAATATCCAAAAGTGGCTTAATATATAAAGAATGTGAGAGAGAAGAGAATAAAGATGTAGGAGAGAAAAGTTAGACAAGTGTTATGTGAGCTAAAATAATAAGAGGAGTTATGTAACTACATTAATAGGTTCAATATTCCATATGTATCTCCTATGAATATGCTCCATCTCTCCAAGTGGCATGGGGGTTGAAATGCATACTTGATACCTTGATTAGCTTCTTGAAACTTCTCTTCTTCTTGACATGTTGAAGGACAAGTGGAATTATTAATGGATAGATTAGTTTATTATACCTCTTTATTCTATTCTTGACACCACAAAACTTACCCCAATATGTTCTCTTTAACACATCACCTCTTTTTCTTGCAAGGTGTATAGAGGGCTCTTCATCTCCTTAAGCCTATTTTTCACACAAGTGTTAAAAATTGGTTTATTCTCCATTAACTCATCCAAAATTAATGTATTATCTATTTATATAATATTTTACCTATAAAAATTCATTTTGAGGCCTCAAACTAGCCCCAACCATTCATTCTCTACCAAAATCCCCATTTAGGCCTTCTTGCTTATAGCCCTAAAATAGTATAAACCTCCTTATGTAGAGAAATGTATATAGGATCCTGAGAATATAAGGGAATATTACAGTGCCCTCTATTTATTTAAATCTCTAGGTTTATTTTATGATCTAAGAGTGAGTGGAGATATCCTTTTTGTCCCTTTCTCTCTCCTAACTTGGCCTCAATTAGGCCTCCCTACCAATAGAGTGAAAAATTATTCTATAGGATCACCACACATGAAAAACCCAAATAAAGTGTTTTTTCCACTTATAAAATATCCTCCCCCTCTTCCATGCCAAATTTTAAGTTTTGACTCATTGTATAGAACTTTAAAATAGCAAAAAATATTCGTGTTATCCCTTTTCTATATGGTTCCATACAATATTGTATAAACCAATTAAATAGGGTGATGATTAATGGATTATTTAACATGTTATGGGTGGTTTTGAAGTTTTTATGATCCATATTGAGGCATTAAAATGGATTTCTCTCTCACTGAGTCCTTATGGCTCTCTGAGGCAGCCTAAAAGTGGTTTGAGGTGTTAAGAATGATTCATAAAGCTTGGGTCTTGAATCTCTAAACCAAATCCATAAAATGGAATGTCATCAGGGTGCCTAAATTATCCTAAGATCATAAGGTCCCATGAAACATATTTAGATTATACCACGCAATGCAAGATGGCTTCTTGGGTTGGAAATAAGCATTTTGTGAGGGCTAAGAGAATTTGAAGTTTATAGGTGATTGTTTTAGCTTTTTTTTTGCCTTTAACAACCTAAATGATGTCTATGATGTTAATATTGACCTATTTCAATGGATGGATAGCCATATTCTTTCATAAAACTTCTCTACACCCTCATTGGTCTATGCCTAGGGTTCTCAAGCCTAGATTATTATATAACCATGGCTAATTGTCATACTTATTTTCCCTCATTGGTAGTTATTTAGAACCTCATGAAATGTTTGATCATAATACTTACCATATTATCTCATCTTCTAAGTTCATCTCAACTCAACTAACTTCACCACCATCTCTTCAAGGCTATCTATAGGCATGTGTACATGACTAGGCCTGTTAGAGGTTGAAACAAGGTTTGTTGTGTTTGTTTCTTGTTTCTTAATCTAAGAATGTGATGAAACAATGTTAAAACTATATAATTCACATTATATCTCCCTTTTCTCCCTAAGATCCTTTGAATATCTTTGAACTCTTCAAACAACCAAATTCTCATGAGGCAGTAGGATTGTGTCTTGCTTTGGATGAGTAGACAGGGTATTCAGTGTTTCCACTCTTTGTTGAGGTGAGTATAGAGAGATTTATAGAGTGGATTAATTACTCAACATTGGTTTATATTTCTCTCTAAAATATTTTAAAGTCTTTCTTGCCTTTCAAATAGATAACCATCTTGATAAGGTATACATACTATATTAATATGGTTATGACCCCTATTTTAGCTCTTTTCTCTCAAATGATTTGGTGACCTTGATATCCTTTTGATCCTTCAAAAAATAAAAAAATTAATTATTCTCAAATTTTGAGAGATTCCTTTATTTACTTACATATAACTATATAGGGCCAACTACATATAGGTGTTTTAAGACTTTGATTGGAAACTTAGATGTTTTAGGAACCCTTCATGAAACATGAAACCCTCTCTAAACTCCTATCATGTTATTTACTAATTGATAACTCCCTCCAAGCCTTTAAAACATAAAAAAATCAATCTCTTAGTTTGATAGAGTCTTATAGTTATCCATACAAACCTAAAGGTCTTTATATCTACCTGTGTGAACCCATGGAATGGTTTACAAACTTAGGTTCTTAGAGTCACCACATCATTGGTGAGGCCCCATCATTGGAAACTAATGAGAGATCACTAAAATACCTCCTTCCTCCATGTATCTTCCATCCTCCAATATGATTGTTGCTCACTCAGCTGATGAAGTCATGAAATTTATAAGGGAAATCCCCTCATAATGAGAACATCATGTAAAAGTGATAATGTGTCTATACAAAAAATAAATTGAATTTGATGACTGAATGACTCTTAACACTTGACTTTTAATATTAGCATATAATAGACTCTTTACAAAATGACTCACAAATTTTAACATCCAACTCATTTTTATTTTGACAACAATGATTTTTATGGACATTTTAACAACATATGATATTATCTTGATAAAATGGACCCATAATAACTTTATACAAGACAATGCTAAATCACCTATATACTATTAAAATTTATTTACTTTTTCAATTTATATACCAAAAAATTTAAATTAAATCTTTGAATTTAAGTAAAATACAAAGCTACAGAACAAATTAAAATGGCTTTCATAACCCTACTAAAATATAAAATAGACTGTTTAAATGACATGGATTCATATATTATTGACTAATTATGAACCCCACTTTAATATGTATGACTCTAAATTTTAAAATGGAGACATATACACTATAATACAGATAAACAATAAACTTAAACATAATACTAAACTCAAAAATAAACAAAGACTATGATGTTTTAAAATAGACACAATTGACCATCAACTTAAATGAATTGATAACATGAATTGCATAAACTATTTGGATATTGAATGATGATTATTTATAATAGATGAGAGGATCAAGCACAATAGAGTATTAAATAATTAAATTGCATATGAAATCTCTAATAGGCTATGGAGAAATTTCTTTGTAGAAATAATGTTTAATGGTAAAACTGAATGCTAAATGCTCAATGCTAATGTATTTGGTAGAATGAATTAATGGTCTTGAAAAAATTATATTTTTGATCATTTATAATGGCTCACAGAGCATCTACAATAGTTTCAAATTCTAGTGTGAAATTTCAAATTCTAGTTTTCCCTCCAAATTGTGTTAGATTTCAAAATTTCACCTTGAACGTAAATGTATTCATCAAAAGTGAAAAGTGAAAAGGTAAAAAGTGATTGTTGGGCTGTTGAGGAAATTAGGGAGAAATGGTTGAAAATATTTTCAACCTTAGCATATTGTTAAAGATTAAAAACTGTATTTTGTTTTTCCTTAAGCCAAGTTTGGCGTAGAGGTTAGAGAAGAGAATAGAAAAGAAAATTCATAAAAAAAGGATAGGGAGTACGTAGAAAAGAAGAGAAAAGGAGAGATGATAGGGGACGAAGAGGGAAAAAAAAGGGAGGAAGAGAAGGAGGATCTCTTTTAGAGAGATGAAGGAGCATTCTGGGTTGATTTGGTTTAGCAACAACTTCAGGGAGCAATGGACAAAGAGCGAATATGGTCAAGATTGATAACATATGAAAGTATCAAGCAATTCAAACAGGTTGGTTATTTTACAGTCTTTATGTTATTTGAAACACAAGTTATTGCATTCTATTATTGCATCAGCTACTCCAAAGGATGGGATCTCTATTAATGGGAGTCCCCATGCAAATTCTAATGGAGAATATGAAGAAATGAGGTTAAAATTGAATCAGTCTTTTCAAGATGAATATGCAAGTAATGACCTAGTACAAAGTCTGCATGAGGTAGCACGAGTATTTGAGCTTGCTAATGAGCAGCAAAGATCTCTAACATGAGGTCCCTAGTTTGCCAAGGCCTGGCTTGGAATTGATAAGAATGCCTGGATTAAGACACTTGCATATTAGGCTTCTGTACATGCTCTATTACAAGTAGCCACTGAAATTACATCATGAGGACGTGGCAGGGATCAAGATGTTAATATTTTTGTCCAACGAAGTCTATTACACCAATCTAACCCATTGGAGAATTCAATTAGAGATCAACTTTCATCGAAGGACCCTATAGCATGTGATTGGTTTTTGGTCCCAACAACATTCTACTATTATGATGAACTTTGTCAACTTGTTAGAAAAGGATCCACTCTTCACTGATGTGACATCTGTAGGCTAGGAAGGAGTGTCGTTGAGTCTAAGTAAAGCAAGTGATGTTTCTCTTCTTGTTAATAAACTATGCCTTATGCATTAAAGTGGCCTTAACATATGCATAGAGTAACCAAATGAAGACCAATCTATTATCTATTTGGTGTTCAATACTTTGTTAAATCTAATAGGACTGCACATCCATCCAACATTGATTAGAATTGGAAATAGTGCCCAGAACATTGATATGTTCCCCTCAGATATTTGATTAATGGTTTGATCTCTTTATTACAACGAAATAACACCTTTGTTTTCCTTGAAATTGAGTTGTGTCCTGCTGTAGATTTAAGCGACCTATCATAAAATTATTTGTTATTCTCTGAAGCATCGACCTCATGATTGGGAGAAAGTGTAAACTATAACTGTCAAGACTCCAAGTTCTAAAATAGAGTCATTCACCAAAGTTGATCCCACAAAAGTTGTGGATCAAGAAATTAAGTATGGTCCATATGAGAATCTTCCTGCCCTTTCCTTTTCTCCCTTTATTGTTCACTTTGAAAATAATCAACCATTTCCAGTAATTAAGGTACTTGTGTAGGAAGTTGAAATATCACATTGGGGGAATGTTAAGATAATAGAACATTTCCATCTTGTTCATGGTGGTGTCTTTTAGGAGTCTAGTGTCAAAGCTACCACCTGGAGCACATTCTATTTATTACCAAGATGAGATTGAGAACATCTCTACAAAACACTTGAGTAATTAACATAGACGCTGGCTACATTCACCTTTTCTAGAGGGAGAGTGGATGAAGATTAAATATTTTGTCTACATTCAGATTAGCCATGTTGTAGTCTGGTGATAGTGCACCATTTTAGTAAACAAACAAAAGAAAGTCTGCCCTGTTTCCAGTTTGAGGTCTACCCATCACCATCATTTGGTATCAAAGCTTGAAGCTCTTGGGATTTGTGGAGAAAAGGTATGAGTAATTTGTGATATTTGATTTGAGTTTATTTTGTTTGAGAAGCAATCAAGTGAAGAAGTTGCAGGTTCAAGACAGTCAAGCCATTGAGGCTTAAGAGGAGAAGAAGCCAAGGAAGGCTTAGTGAAGAGAAGCTTGGAAAGCTCAAAAGTAAGGGAGTAAGTGAATGCTCAAGAGGAAGATCCAAAGCAAGGTAAGCTTGGATTTGTGATTTGTGTTTGTTGAAGTGTTTTATAAAGAGTTGCTACAGGATTGAGAAAAGGATCAAAAGACTAGGATGTAAAAGGCCTAGGTGAGATCAAGGAGATTGTCAAAACACCAGTCAAGGAGAAAAGGCTTGGGTGAAGACAAGGGATCAAGAGACCAAGGTGGAAAAGACTTGGGTGAAGATCTTAGAGATGGAATTATTGTTGAAAGCACTACAGAGTAGAAAGGTACATGAGGACACCAAGAAGAAAGCAAGCATCAAAGGTATGGATAGTATTGAAATTGATAAAGAAATTGCTAGTTTGAAGAGAGAATTAGCTAAGATTAAAGATGAATATGAGTCTTGGATGTAGATGGACAAGAAAGCATGGGTATGGCCAATGAAGAGGAGGTTGAAGTGGCCAATAGATCTCCTAAGGAAGAGGAGAAGAAGGCAAAATGAGATTGCCAAGAAGAGAGAAGCACATAGAGGCTTAAAGAAGATAAGAAGGTTGCCAAGTGAGCAGCAAGAGGAAGAAGTTGTGAAGAAGGTTCTCATTGAGGAGAAAAAGAGAGAAGAAAGAAAAGATGAAGTGCCAAGAAGAGCACTTGAGAAGAAGAGAGTGTTGATGAAGAGGACACTCATAGGGACCTTGGGGTCTCTTGTTTTTATATCTAATGTTGTCTTTGCATGGGTAAATGCATGTATGAGCAGCCTTATGAAGGTCAAGAGAAGGGCCTTAAAGAGTGAAGAGATTGGTGCAAGAGGAGACACCAAGTGCACAAGTGAATGTGCAAAAAAGAGAAGTGAGTTTGTTTCTGTTGATAAAGAAGAAGAGATGCATTGGTTAATGCATGAGGAAGGTGTTGAAGAATCCATACAAGCAAGAGGAGAGATGGAAGATGAGGATGACTTCCATGATGCCATTAAATGCCAAGAAGAATAAAGAGAACAACCATGCATAAAGGAAGAAGAAAGCATAAATAATCAAGAAGTTGTACAAGTCAAAGAACTAATGTAGCAGCCCATTAAGGAGGTAAAGGTGAGTATTTAAAAACTGATTTGTCTTATAAGCATGAAACTTTTGATATACATGTTAGAGAAGCAAAGAGAAAGGTGAAGTTTCCAATTAACCATGTATATGTGATTCCTAAATGGTGGAAGAAGCAAACTCCCAAGCAATAAGAAGTGCTAGTATGAGAGCATGGTTACAGGATGCCTAAATGGCTTGTGAAGTCAAATGATAAGAAGAAGAATCAAATCTGGGTGCCTGAGAAGGCAAAGAGTGAAGAAGATGTGAGTGTTGAGATAACAAAACTAAGAAGTCAATGGAAGAGGATTGAAGGTGATCCCAATAGCCAAGAGAATGAAGATGAGAAAGAAAACTTCTCAAAGAAGATGAAAGGTAAGTCAATTGCTTGCAATGAATGGGATAATGATGTTTTTGAATCATTGAATGATATTTTTATGGAAAATGAGGAATGTAAAATGTCTATGAAAACTAATATTCAGCAAGGAGAGAGTTCCAAGAGGATGGATGAAGAGGAAAGGGGAGAGTATGCAGCAAGGCAACGCCTCATTGAATGTAAGAAACAAACAAGATGGCTTCAAGCAGAGATTGAAGAGAGTAAGGAAACACAAGGTAATATTGCTCCAATTGTTTTTGATGAGTATAATGAAGAAGTTGGTTTATGTGATGACAAGCTAAGAAAAGATGAGATAAGAGGTAAATGGCAAGTAATCTTTGTGAGTGATGAGCCCAAGTTTGATGAAGTGAATGGAGAGATAAATGAAAGCTTACTAAAAGAAGAGTTGAGAATGTTGGAAGAGATATTTGGTCACTCAAGAGAGCTACATATAGGTAAAAGCCATGGTGAAGACACCATTGGGAAGAGTGAAGCAAGAAAAGAGCAAAGCAAAGAGGCAAAGGCAATTTTGGTCAAGGAGTAGAAGAGTGGAGGTAGCCAAGAGACTTTATGGTCTCAAGTTTTTACTTCTAACATTGCCTTTGATGTTTTGAATGTAGGTGTTAAAGTTATGGAGATGAATGAAGTCCATAATTCAATGGACAAATTTTTGAACCAAGAAGAACAACAACAAGAAGATGAAGAAGCATGGAAGTGAGAGATAGCAACTGAGAAAGAAATGAGGAGAAGAACATACTAGAAAAGGACAAAAAGCAAGATGAAAGACAAAGACTATCAAAGACAAGCATTGGTATTGGCAACAAGACCTTGGGATCCAGGCATATAACGAAGACTAGTGCATGGAGGCATCAATTCATTTGAACTAAGGTTTAATCCTTTTCTAGAGGGAGAGTATGATGCAGGAGCATCTACAATAGTTTCAAATTCTAGTGTGAAATTTCAAATTTTGGTTTTCCCTTCAAATTGTGTTAGATTTCAAAATTTCACCTTAAAAGTAAATGTAATTGTCAAAAGTGAAAAGTGAAAAGGTAAAAAGTGATTGTTGGGTTGTTGAGGAAATTAGGGAGAAATGGTTGAAAATATTTTAAACCTTAGCATATTATTAAAGATTAAAAATTGTATTTTGTTTTTCCTTAAGCCAAGTTTGGCGTAGAGGTTAGAGAAGAGAATAGAAAAGAAAATTCATAAAAAAAAAGGACAGGGAATACGTAGAAAAGAAGAGAAAAGGAGAGAGGATAGGGGATGAAGAGGAAAAAAAAGGGGGAGGAATAGAAGGAGGATCTCTTTTAGAGAGATGAAGGAGCATTCTAGGTTGATTTGGTTCAGCAACAACTTCAGGGAGCAATGGACAAAGAGTGGATATGGTCAAGATTGACAACATATGAAAGTATCAAGAAATTTAAATAGGTTGGTTATTTTATAGCCTTTATGTAATTTGAAACACAAGTTATTACATTTTGTTATTGCATCAGCTACTCTAGAGGATGGGATCTCTGTTAATAGGAGTCCCCATGCAAATTTTGATGGAGAATATGAAGAAATGAGGTTAAAATTGAATCAGTCTTTTCAAGATGAAGATGCAAGTAATGACCTTGTACAAAGTTTGCATGAGGTAGCACGAGTATTTGAGCTTGCTAATGAGCAGCAAAGATCTCTAACATGAGGTCCCTAGTTTGCCAAGGCCTGGCTTGGAATTGATAAGAATGCTTGGATTAAGACACTTGCATATCAGGCTTCTGTACATGCTCTATTACAAGCAGCCACTGAAATTGCATCATGAGGACATGGCGGGGATCGAGATGTTAATATTTTTGTCCAATGAAGTCTATTACACCAATCTAACCCATTGGAGAATTCAATTAGAGATCAACTTTCATCAAAGGACCCTATAGCATGCGATTGGTTTTTGGTCCCAACAGCATTCTACTATTGTGATGAACTTTGTCAACTTGTTAGAAAAGGATCCACTCTTCACTGCTATGACTTCTGTAGGCTAGGAAGGAGCATCGTTGAGTCCAAGTAAATCAAGTGATGTTTCTCTTCTTGTTAATAAAATATGCCATATGCATTAAAGTGGCCTTAACATATGCATAGAGTAACCAAATGAAGACCAGTCTATTATCTATTTGGTGTTCAATACTTTGTTAAATCTAATAGGACTGCACATCCATCCAACATTGATCAAAATTGGAAATAGTGCCCAGAACATTGATATGTTCCCCTCAGATATTTATTTAATGGTTTGATCTCTTTATTACAACAAAATAACACCTTTGTTTTCCTTGAAATTGAGTTGTGTCTTGCTGTAGATTTAAGCGACCTATCATAAACTTATTTGTTATTCTCTGAAGCATCAACCTCATGATTGGGAGAAAGTGTAAACTACAACTATCAAGACTCCAAGTTATAGAATAGAGTCATTCACCAAAGTTGATCCCACAAAAGTTGTGGATCCAGAAATTAAGTATGGTCCATATGAGAATCTTCCTGTGCTTTCCTTTTTGGCCTTTATTGTTCACTTTGAAAATAATCAACCATTTTCAGTAATTAAGGTACTTGTGCATGAAGTTGAAATTTCACATTGTGGGAATGTTTAGATAATAGAACATTTCCATCTTGTTCATGGTGGTGTCTTTTAGGAGTCTAGTGTCAAAGCTACTGCTTGGAGCACATTCTATTTATTACCGAGATGAGATTGCGAACATCTCTACAGAACACTTGAGTAATTAACATAGATGTTGGCTGTATTCACCTTTTCTAGAGGGAGAGTGGATGAAGATTAGGAGAGTGGATGAAGATTAAATATTTTATCTACATTCAGATTAGCCCTGTTGTGGTCTGGTGACAATGTACCATTTTGGTAAACAAACAAAAGAAAGTCTACCTTGTTTCCAGTCTAAGGTCTGCCTAACGCATCACTCTACTATAGTTTATACTATAAATCTAGTATAATTATTGTATAGAGAATTAGACTCTCATAACGTGGTAATAAGTAAACTATGGCATGTCCCTATAAACCATTTATTCATTCTTCCATGGCATATATCAACCCTGCTTTGATAGCATTGTTGGGAATTTAGAGAGCCCATATGTAATCTTAACTCATGCAAAAATATGTTGAGCCAAATACATAGATAAATTATTCAACATTACTAATATATTACTTTCTTCTATTCTCTGAATTCTCCTTAATAATTTGGGACACATTATAAACATATATGTAGGAATATTATTCCTATAACTTCTCCCCTATTTTCTCTCACC
The DNA here is from genome assembly GCA_037957365.1 of Torreya grandis. Classification (NCBI taxonomy): domain Eukaryota; kingdom Viridiplantae; phylum Streptophyta; class Pinopsida; order Cupressales; family Taxaceae; genus Torreya; species Torreya grandis. The sequence continues at coordinate 1,799,491 of JARHVA010001839.1, forward strand.
TAAAACCTATTAATAATTAAACCACTAGATATGATATATTTTTATAACTATTAACAATATATCAAAAATATAATATTATATCATAATACAAACTTATCATATTAACTATAGGGTTATAACCACCCTATAACTAATATTTACCTCTCAGTAAATTAACTAGTTACTATTTACCTTTTGGTAAATACCTCAAATCTACACCACATGAATATTATCCTCAACATATAACATAATGAATGACCCTATAAGACCATGTTACACATTAAAAGACCATAATGGACCCCTATATCAATTTTTCAATTATAGGGGGTTGACCTATTTTGAACTATGGTCAAAATAGTCAACAATGGTGTTGAAAAAGTGAGATGGTTAAAAGGCATCGATAAAGGTTTTGAGATGTTAATAACAACATGAGACAAGAGTACTTGAAATGGTTTGGGGATTTTTTTCAAGGTTTGAGAAGCCAATACATAGTCAGCTCTCCAAATGGCCACCTATAGCCAACCAAGAGGATTGGCCTTAAGACAATAAGGTTGATGAGATCTTTGAGTCAAAAGGCATTTAGTCAATAACATGATATACGTCTGAAAGTTCCATGTTTTAAGAAGGGAGACTATGATGTGTTATTTTTAGTGTGGTGTGTTTTTCATTTTTGTTGTATGCTTTTGAAAAAATAAGAACAAATGATACATGCCTATTTAAAAAGTGTAAAATGTGAACTTTTATTGTTGTATTTTCTCTTGTAGCATGTTTGTGATGAGGATAAAATAAATATTGTAACCTCATGATTTTGTTTTTTGTGGTTAACCACATTGGAAACCATTTATAGTTATGGTTGGTGGTTACCCACTAGAAAACCATTTATTTTTGTGGTTGGTGGTTACCCACTATAAAACCATTTGTAGTTGTGGTTGATGGTTCACCACATTGAAAACCATCTATTGTCATGCTTGTAGGTTTGCCACATTGAAAACCTTCATGAGGGATCATAAGTATGTGTTAGTTATATTATAGGGATACATTCTCCCCACATTCACACTAACGGGGTGAATGTTGAGTATAGTATTCATGCAGTGTAGATTTGAGGTATTTACTGACAATTAAATAATAAATGGTTAATTTACCAAGAGGTAATATTAGTTACAGGGTGGTTATAACCAAATGGTTAATAAGCTAAGTTTGTATTATGATATAATATTATATTGTTGATATATTTTTGATAGTTATAATAGTATATCATATTTAGTGGATTTATTATTAATAGGGTTTGGGTGAGATAAATTAGGGGAGAAGTTATAGGAATAATATTCCTAGACATATATTTTTAATGGGTCCTAAATTATTAAGGAGAATTCAAAGAATAGAAGAGAGTAGTATAGCATTAATTTTGAAGAATATATCTATGTGTTTGGCTCAAATTCTCTGTGTATGAGTTAAGACTGTATATTGAATCTTTGAATTCCCAACATTATAGCCTATCATATTCATTTTGGGTCCTTAATTAGTCTTATGTCATCTAGGGGTCATATTTGGGCCATTTAAAATAATTGTATGGTTTACCATGTAAAAAAAGTGTGTCAAAATGTCATTAAATTTACATGTGTTAGTAAGGTATTATATTAACTATTTTGAGCTGACAAAACTATAGATTTCAACATACTAGAATAGGTTAATTTCAAAAAGAGAGAGTTTAGGTAGTCATATAGATTAAAAAGCATATTTGGCATGTGGGAAAGGATTTAGAGTGTCTCTTAAACTCACCTAAACTCACTTCCACACTTGGGTAGACTTGAAAATCTAAAAAATTTCAAGAAACCATTCTATTTCTCCATCACTTTACTTTTCATGCAAAAATAATCAACTGGTCTTTGCATGGTATGGACAAGAGGAATTAAGTTAGGTCAAATGATCTTGAGGGATGAAAATAATATTTTTTCACTCAAATTTCATGGTAATATTTTCAAGTTTTGTGAACCAAGTTTTATGAACAAATGACAAGAAGTATGATATTATTTTTTGCCTACTCATCCCCATAGCCTTCAAGTTTATCTTCTATTTGGATTGGTCTGTAGAAACCAAGTATTAAAAATTATTCTTAGGAGCATCACCATTCTTCTCACATGACTCTAAACCTAGTTTTCATGTGTAGAATTCAAAAGATAAGCATGAACCATCTTAGTTTGCTAAGAGGACACCATTGAAGTTGCAGACTAGTGTTTTGCCTATTGCAGTGTCATTCTCATGCAAGCACCTTTAGGAAAAATGGGGATATGATGTTTTCTAATTCACATATGTCATTTTAATCACCTCTCTTTGTAAATATTAGTCTTAAGAGTGTTTCACATGAATAACACAATCAAGAATCATACATTCACAGTCATATTACCTACAATAGTCACCTATAATTAGTTAAATAAGATATTTGAACTATCATGGTGAAGGGATTAAGATATTTCAAGGTGTTGAATACATTTTCAAGGTGTGAAAAATAATTTTAATCTATCTAAAATGGTTTAAGATCGGTTGTGATAACCAATACTTCAATATACACAATCTTGTACCATATCTCCACTTACAGGTTTCTAATAGTGATCTCACTATAACTCCAACATAGGTCTAAGGGTGTTATATAAAGATGTTTGAAAGTATTTAAGAATTTCAAACAAGTCTAGGAGGATAAATAAGCATCATGGTGAGACTACCATATGAATATAAACATAAAACCACATTCATGGGTGGAGAAAGTTGTTAAAGGGGCACTTTACCTTAAACTCTCTGAATCTTATTTTGTTTATACTTTTGATTCTCTCATATTAGAGTGTCTCGAGGTTTATGCTAGTCTAAGTGTTTCCATCATATAACCCAAAAATAGGGCCAATAATTTGACATGAAAAATGTGACTGTTTGGTTATGAGATGTAATGTAGAGAGGTCACCACCTCAATCAATATCTCACTTTAAATTGTTAGTATAACCTACAATGTCTTAAGATCAAATGACTTTTCAATGAAATATAACATGATGAAGGCATACCTTAAAGAAAAGTGACTTTATTTGAGCCAAATATGATACTAACCCCCAAGATCCATCAAATATGTTTATTTTCAATGCTTGATATAGGTCATCAACAATAGGAGGACCCTAAGTTTCTCAAATGAGGTGTTTATAGTCAGTATGCAACATGCAGTGTGTTGGCAATGAAATATAAGGAACAAAGATTATATAAATAATTCCTTATTTAAGTTGAAATGACACTAGTGCTAAGGAAAAATTGAAAGGAATTTAAATTTAGGGTTTTGACTCAGAGTAACACCTACAAGGTCCCCTTTTGTCCTCAAAAGGACATCTATAATCTAATTGTAGAGTGACAGAGCACAAAAAACATGACAATTTGGATGATGACATAGTTTTCAAACAAGAATGAGCCCAAAAAATATGAATATGATGTTTATAACTCTAATAAATGCCTAAGACATGGAAAACCATGCCTAATCATGAACACCACCTATAAGAAACCCATTATCTTAATTGAGATTGCCACCTATAGTCAACACAGTTTGCCAACTAAGCCTAGTCAAGTGAAGAGTACATGTTGAGAAGGTTGGCATAAGTTTAGATGGTTGGAAAATTTTGAGAATACATTCAAAATGGTATTAATACTCCTCATGAGATTATTAAATGACAAAGGGTAAAGCCAAAGATATATTTTCAAAGTCACACTCAGGTAGATATGACCCTACACAATAATTGTTACATAGACTAATCTGAGGGATTTGAGATGTAAAAGGTGTTGAATACATAAAATAATATGGAATTTTGTGAATAATGTATTTATGACCTATTTTATCCTCTTATATTCCCATTATAATTGATCAAATAAGGTAATTTTCCTATATTTTGTCTTAGATAGAGGGCACTCCTAAGCAATGTAGACTATAAGTTGGGTGAGCGAATGGTGAGGGAATGAGTTAAGAATATTTTAACACTAAAATAATGGTGTGGAGGGTTGTTTTTAGCATGAAAAAAAAATAAAGGAGGACCTATAGTCTTGAAAAACCATTCAGAGGTGGTTACAGGCCATGAACATAGTCAGGCCTATTAGGCCTAAATTCTTAATGGGTTCTAAATCCACTTCTAAGGAAAGATGAACTCTAGTAAATTTTATGGCCTTTAGGGGGAGTTATATGGTTGTTTTAAATCATTTGGGTTATATGGGAAATACATAGATTGGTCAAATTTGGCCTGTTTCACCTTAGACTTATCTAGAATGCACTCAAGAACTTGACAAGCCAAGTTCAAACATTCACACCTATATATACCTATTTCATGGATACCCAAGCACTTGGTGAGATTTTGATGAGGTCCTACACTTGATTTTATCAGATTTTTTTTTTAATTTTGATTGTCTAGTTTTTATAAACAATTGCTAGCAATCTAAAATACTAGAAACCCTCATAAACCCTTATCAAATACATGATTGAAAAGAGATCGATGGTAATGAATTCAAAATGTGTTGTTTGATCAAGAAAGTGTTGTATACTTGTATAATAGTCACTCAGGATCTTTACCACCTAGTTGGTTTATACCCTACCTGTATGGATAGGGTACAAATTAAGTGTTATTAATAGATTTTAATTGTTTTGTAAATACAGAGGAGAGTTGAAGGATGAGGGTCATTACGGGAGGTCAATTGGGACTTATAATAATCCATGTCTATTTATCACTTCAAATAAGTACACAAATATCTCTACTAGGTCATTCATCTCATGCAGTCTTTGGGAGATAGTAAAAATGGAGAGTGATTGCCAAGTGAGAAGATGAGAAGTCCAATTGGGGGTCCTTTTAAAGTCTTATACATGGAATGGAATTCAAGAGGAATCAACACAGATGTCTTAACACCTATTCCATGGATTTTATTAAGAAAATGAATATCATTTGGGTGATAAATGTGAAGATAAACCTATAAATCTAATGATGGTGACTATAGATGGTGAGTGTAAGTGTCATGAATAAGAATAGTGGTTAAGAAAGAATCTAATTAATATTTAAGCTTGTTTATAACCCCTCTTTGATAGTTCACATGTCAACTCTCCCTAGTCTATTTTTAAGTGCTCAAGAGAGGCCTAATCATCAAGGTAGTTTCAAACAGGCATTTGAAGGGTCTTATGCCAGTTTTAAGGAGTTTTCATGATTCACATAGACATTTATCCAAAGAGACCTTTCATAGTTTGTTCAATACCCCATTCTCATATAATTTAATTATTTTTTATGCCTTGAAATATGGCATTGTGACCTTTGATCTCCATTTTTTCCACTTTATTCTCACACTCTATAAATCCAAGCCATTTTAGCTCTTTTATTCTAATTCTACACCTGGTAAAGCCTTACTGGTTTGATATTGTAATTTGCCTTTGAAATAAGATATGAAATATATTTTTGAGTTTAAAAAATATATTATCTAGGTATGTGAAGTGATGTATAGTGAAAATTCAAGTGATTGACATATATCCTTGCTTTCTATCAATCCTTTCATGTTTTATGTAAGTTTTTCCACTCTAATAGGTCGCATGGATTGTTATAAAGTTTATGGGTTTATTATAACGTGTGAAAGTATACTTAGTGTCTAAAACTAACTTCTGTTTCACTTACCTTGAGTAGTTTCATGTATATCACCTCCATGTTTGAAATACTAATGTTAGAGAAATCCAAGATTTTGAAGCTAGTATTTTAGGTCATGTTTCATAATGCAAGTGTATGATAGTCAATTGGATATTTTTATGGTGTATCACCCCCTTAAGGTATCCTAATTTCATTTCTACTTTTGCCCATTTTCATCCAAGCAATCAGTTAGTTTAGGTGATAAGAACTTAAGGATCAATCTATGGATCTAAGCTTAAACCTAGAGGTCTACCTATACCATAGGCAACCCACATGCCTAGAGGTATTACAATGTTTCAAAAATATTATAGTAGGATTGAACAACATCATCTATGGTGTAATATTTATTGACAATAATTTTGTCATGACTAGTGGGTCCATTATCCTAAAGACAACTTGTCAAGGTGAATGTTAGTCTTGATAACATCACAATAGTATATGTTATTCCACTCAGTATTTAGTGACTCCATTCAAGGTAATATTTAGTTTTAGACCATTTTTTTCATATATTTTTTTTCATACTTCATGGTCCTTACTATTTCATATTCTAGTAGAGTTTTTAATCCTATAAACTAACCTCTTCAACTTGAACTTCTTATTGATGTTCAACATCCTCAAGCTATCCTAACCTTTCAATAATAAGATGAATTTGAAAGCCAAGAAGATCATGAAAGTGAGTAATAACTTGAGGAGAACATGGCTAGGCAACATGACTTCCAAGCCTTTAACACTAAAAATCCAATCCATCTCAATGTATATGATGGCACACCTCCTAATTTTATTAAGAGTGTTCCCACATTCAATGGTAAAGGTCATGTCACTCTTAGTGAGCATATTAGCGACATATCAAACTTATATAGTTTTCACAATGTGAGGTCAACATTTACATTAGACTCCTTGCCATTTCCCTTAGGGGGAAAGCACTTGACTAGTATAGGACATTGCCTAAAGGTTGTATCACAACTTGGGATGATTTTGGAGAGATGCTAACATCAAGGTTTGAAAACAAGTTTGATCACACATCACTCATTCATCATATCAATGTTATTAAAATAGCCCTTAAAGACATACTACATGATTTTAATGAGATATTCCAAAGGAATTGGCATAGGCTTCCCCCTCCTATGATACCAATTTCTATTTTTATGTTTCTTACATATCTAAGGGCTATTGGTACTTACATAGCCATAATGTTTTAATCCATGGGTGGTTACACCTTACCTAATTAATATGACCTTGCCATTAGATCTAAGAATGGCCTAATAAAATTTGGAAAGTTTCATCAAAAAGTATCCATGCCTCTGCTACCAAAAGCTTCAATTTATTCTATAATTTTTTCCCAAATTCTAAGTTCAAATACAAAACCTAGAACTACTCCTAAAAAGGTAGAAGATATTATTGATTGGTAGGCAAGATCTGATGATTTTGAGGCTCAAATTAGGAAACTCAATCTATAGTATGGTGTGAATCAAAACCCCTATTCTTATATTCTACAAGGAAATAGGTTTCCACCTCAAAAATATGGTCAAGGTAGAGGTCAAGGACAACCTAACTTTAATAGGCCTACCAATGCATACAATCCCACTTCCACCTCTAATACAAGAGTAATGGTACCAGTGCATAACAACTTGGTAAAAGGAAAAGAGTGGAAACAAGGTAAATTCATGGTTGAAAATTAACAAGGGGAGAAAGATTTGGTTTCTCAAAGAGGAGTCACTCCTCAACTATCAATAGAAGATAAAGTTCTCATGCAAGTAAATGAAGGATGACAACCTCAAAGAGTGAAATTTTAAAAATTACTAGTAAAATACACACATTTCATCAATTATAAATCTTTAGTTGTAGTTAATACTAGATATAAGAGGATGGAATTAAGAGATGCTAATGGTGTTGATATAATTTCAAATAGTCCTGCTGCAAGGTAGTAAATTATGATTACAAGCATGGAAATCCCTATAATTCTTGCACGTAATCCAAATTATAACTTTGGAAGGCCTACTGAAAATTCTTCAATGTCTCAAGATCCAAACACCTCATTACCTTCAAGAACTCAATAAAAGTGAAATGATCCTACTCTAAACATTGTTGACTCTTTGAATAGTGATAAAACATCTATGTCTCTTTGGGAAATGCTTCACTTACATGGCTAAAAGGAATTTTTACAAATATAGTTATCTTAAATTCATGTTATCCCTTAACCATAAATTCATGGTGATGTTTATCTCACCAATACTCCTAATCCCATTATTTATCCCTCTTCTAAATATAAAAATACTCCACCCTTCTAACTCACTCTCGTTATGGGAGATAAAATTGTTCATAATTATATAGTGAATAGTGGGGCTAGTACTTTAGTGATGCCCAAGGTTGTATCTGATAAAGTGGGCATAGAATATGAAACATATAGTAAAGGATACTAGAACTTGATGGGACACATGTTAAGTTAGTAGGACTAGTCAAGAGTCTAAAAGTTTTCTTTTTTGATTACCCTAGCTTCCCAATTCTTCAAGATATTATATTTACTGACTTTCCTACCAACCTTGCTATCTACCTCTTAAGGAACTTCACAACAAAGATGGGAGGATACTTATCAGTTGATTGGTCCTTTTTTCCTTTAGGATATTTTATGGAGTAAATGTAACCATTAGAACTCAACCACTAGTTAAATTCCATATTAAGCCCTATGTAGAAGCAAGCTCCAATTTGAATTATGTAATCAGTGATCATGAGGAGTTTATTGTGGATGATGTGACATATCATAATCTTGAGGGAATATATATTCTATTTCTAGATGATTATGGTGTATAAACTTATGGATATGATCCATATACTTACTTTGAGAAAACTGACCTTGGCACATACATCATCCATGAAGGAGCATATGAATAATCTAAGGTAAACATCAAACACTTTTTTTCACAATCTATTGAGTGAAATTATGTTATCCACATGTATGATTATGATAGTTTTAAAATCATTATAAAATCAATATGGTGATAAGGATAATGTTATTCTAACTGCACCTGATGGAAGAGTCCTTTAAGATGACAATCATGAAGATGAAGATGACCTATGGCAAAGGTTATATTCCATAGGTCAAGAGTTTAAACAATTGAGCATACATATTCCTCCTCATAATAATTTTATATATAATGGTAGTTTTTTTATGAGCCTAATAAGAAGGTTGTTTAGTGTCTTATCAAGCATGAAGGAGATCTTGTTAAAAAAGAAAAAAAGCATCAAGTCACTGTCATGAGTGTTATAGTTATAGAGAAGTTTAATGAACATAAGGGAGAACATTCTATGTTTGAGGAGTATTCAACACATAATTCTAATATTTAATCACTATCAAATGTGATAGAGTAGCAAGAGAGCAAGCTTTATGGTCCTATACATCAAGTACATCATGAAAGTAAAGATAATGAAGTTGAGGCAATCTTTATCACTCCTAATCTACAGCTTAAGAAGTGTCAATCAGACATGGAAGAAGTCATGAAGTTTATAGCTTCAAGAAAGATATTTGGGAATAAAAATGGAACATATTTGAGAGCTCAAAGTATCCAACTTGTAGATAAAATAAGATCAAAGGATGGAAAGTATTTTGACCATCAACATGAGCATGTGTTTGTTGACAAGCATGTTCCACATGAAAAATTGGTTTCATGAAATAACAAGGATGCAATAGGAACCATCTTTTCCCCTATTTAAATCATGGTGAATAATTACCCACCTCAAGTGTTTGAGGTCTTGTATATACTAGGGTAGGTGCGTCTCTGTGCTTTTGTTGTGTGTGTCTTCCATAAGTGTTATTGAGAACACATATGTGTTTACTTAGGTGTGTCATTTTATATTATTTGGTGTGGTTTCAAAGGCAATTCAGTGTCTAATCAATGCATAGGTGACTCCATATCCCAATGGATAGGAGTAGGCTAATTGTCTTTGTCATAATTCACTTGTCATCCCTAGGAAATCACCAAGAATGTTGACTATTTTGACCATAAGTCAAAATAGGTCAATGCCTATAGTTGGAAACTTGATATGGGAGTCTAATAGAGTATTTAAATGTATACCATGGTCTTATAGGGTCATTCATTGTCTTATAGCCTTGGTCATATTCATTTCTAGTGCTTAGTTGGTCTAATGTCATTTAGGGGTCATATTTGGGCCATTTAATAGAATTGTATGGTTTACCTTGGAAAAAAAGTGTGTCAAGATGTCATTAAATATGAATGTGTCAGTTATACATCACAATAACTATTTTAAACTCATAAAACTATAGGTTTTAATTTACAATAAGAGGTTAATTATAAAAAGAGAGAGTTTGGGTAGTTATACAGACTACAAAGCATATTTGACACGTGAGGAAGGCTTTAAATTGTCTCTTAAACTCCCCTAAAGTCACTTTCACACTTGGGAAACATTGAAAATATCAAAAATGGAAAAAAAATGTTATGTTTCTCCATCACTCTCCTTTATATGTAGAAATAGTCAACAAGTGTTTCCATGATACAAAAAAGAGGAGTTGATTTAGCTCAAATGCTTTTGAGGGATGAAAATAATCTTTGTTCAATCCAAATTCATTGAAAGAGTTCTAAGTTTGGTGAACCAATATTTATAAACCAATGATAAGAAGTATGCTACTATTTTATGTTTGCTCATCCCTATAGCCTTCAAGTTTCTCTTATGTTTGGGTTGGTCCATACAAACCAAATGTTTCACATGATTCCTAGGAGCATGACCATTCTTCTCAATGAATCTAGACCTAGTTTTAATGTGTGTAATTTAAAATATAAACATTAACCTTCTTAGTTTACTAGGAGGAACCGTTGAAGTTATAGACCAGTATTTCACCTATTACATGGTCATTATCATGCAAGTGTCTTTAGGATAAAGAGGGATATGATGTTTTCCACTTCTCATTTGTCATGGTAATAACCTCTCCTTTTAAATCTTATTCTCAATAGTGTTTAATATGAATAACACAATTAATAAGAATACATACATAGTCATATTGCCTATAGTAGTCACCTATAGTTGGGTGAAAAAGAGATTTGAATAGTCATGGTGATAGGATGAAGAGATTTCAAGGTGTTGAATACATTCTCAAGGTGTGAATAATAATTTTTATTTATCCAAAATGGTATAAGATTGGTTGTGATAACTAATACTTCAACATACACAATCTTATACCATATCTCCACCTACAGATTTCCAAAAGTGATCTGACTATACCTCCAATAGAGGTCTGAGGGTGATGTATGAATATGTTTAAAAGAATTTAAGACTTTCAAATAGGTCTAATAGGATAAACAATCATCATGGTGGGACTATCATATGAATATAGACTTAAAACCATGCTCATGGGTGGATAAAGTTTCTAAAGGGACACTTTACCTTAAACTCTCTTAATCTCATTTTGTTCATACTTTTGATCTTCTCATATTATAATGCCTTGAGGTTTGTGATATTCTAAGTGTTTCCATTATATAGCCAAAGCATATGGTGAATTCCTTGATATGAAAAAGGTGAATGTTTTTTATGAGAGGTAATGTATATAGGTCACCACCTTAATCAATTTCTTATTATAGGTTGTTAGTATAACCTAAAGTTTTTTAAGCTCAAATGACTTTTCAATACAATATGACATGATGGAGGTATACCTTCATGAGAAGTGACCTTATTTGAGTCAAATATGATATTATCCCCTAGGATTAGTCAAAGAGTTTGATTTTCAATGCTAAATATAGGTCATCGCCTATAAGATGGCCCCATGTTTCTCAAATGAGGTGTCTACAGTCAGTCTATAACATATAGTATGTTGGCAATGAAATATAAGGAACTAACCCTATAGACATAGTGTTTATTCAAGTTTAAATGATAATAGTGCCAAGGAGAAATTGAAATTAATTTAAATGCAATGTTTTTACTTATATTAACACCTACATGGTCCCCTTTTGTCCTCAAAATGACATCTATAGTTTGACTCTAGAGTGACATCACTAACAACATGATAGTTTGGATGAAGGCATAGTTTTTAGATAAGAAGGAGACAAAAAATATTAAGATGATCTTGAGAACTATAATAAAGTACTAGTACATAAAAAATAATTTCTAATAATGAACACCACATACAATAAATCCATTATCTTAACTAAGACTACCACCTACAATCAACATAGTCTACCAACTAGGCCTAGTCAAGTGAAGAGGACATGTTAAGAGGTTAGAATAAGTATAGATGGTTGGAAATTTTTGATACTGCATTAATAAATTTATTAATAATACTCATTATATTCTCAAATGATAGGGGGAAAAGGATAATCTATAAGTTACACCTACACACATTCAATGTTACACAAACTAGTCTTGAAGCATTTGAGGTTTAGAAGGTGTTGCAGACATAATAAAACTATTAAATTTGGTGAAAAGGGTATTTATTATCTATTAATCCCCCAATATTCCTATTATCCATAATAAATAAGGTAAGTGCCCTCTATTTTATCTCAAATAGAGGGCACTCCCAGGCAGTCTAGACTACAGGTTAGGTGAGTGAATGGTGAGGAAATGAATTAGGAATATTGGAACACTATAAGGAGGGTTTGGGGAGTTATTTTTATCATGAAAAGACATAAATGAGGCTCTTTAATCTTGATAAATCACTCAGAGCTAGTTATAGGCCATGAAAATAGTCAATCCTATTAGGCTTAAGACTAGGCCTAAATCCCTAATGGGGTTTAAATCCACTTATATCGAAAGATTAACTCTCCAGTAAATTTTATGACCTTTAAGTGGAGTTATAAGGTTGTTTAAAACCATTTTTTTGTAGGGGAATTACATAGGTTGGTCAAATTTGGCTTATTTCACCTCAAACCTTTCTAGAATGCACTCAAGAACTCAACAAGCCAACTTCAAACATTCACACTTGTACATACCTATTTCATGGATACCCAAGAACTTGGGGAGAGTTGAAGGTCGTAAAATTTATTTTAATGGATATTTTTTGAATTTTTAATGTCTAGTACTTATGGATAATTGTTAATCGTCTGAAATACTAGAAACCCTCATAAACCCTTGTCAAAGACCTGATTAGAAAGATATGGATGGGAAAGAATTAAAAAGGTGTTGGTTGATTAGGAAAGCATTTTATACTTATATAAGACTCACTTAGGATCTTTTCAACTGATTTGGTTTATACCTTACATGAATGGATATGGTATAAAATCGGTTTTTAAAAATAGATTTTGATTGTTTTATAAGTGTAAAAGAGAGTTGAAGGATGAGGATCATTAGGGGAGGTCAATTGGGACCTATTCTAACACTCCATTTCCATTTTTATCTTTATATAAGCACATAAAAATATCTTATAGCTCATTCATCTCAAGTAGTCTTTATCAGATAGTGAAAATGGAGAGTGACTACCAAAGGAAAAGATGAGAAGTCTAATTGGGGGTCCTTTTAAGGTCTGATTCATGTAATGGAAGTCAAGGGGACTCAAGATAGGTGTCTTAATTCCTATTCCATATAATTTATTGATAAAATAAAGATCATTTGGGTGAAAAATGTGAATATAGACCTATAAAGCTAGTGATGATGACTACAGATGGTGAGTGCAAGTGTCATGAATACTAGCGGTTAGGAAAGCATCTGATGACTACTAAATATTTTTTCTAAGCCCTCCTTGATATTTCACATGTTTAAACTCTCATTATTATGGTTTAAATCACTCAAGAGAGGCCTAATCATGAAGTCAATTTCAAGAAGGCATTTGAAAGGTCCTATGCCAGTTTTGAGGAGGTTTCATGTTTCACATGGAAATTTGTCTAAAGATAACTTTCATGGTCTATTTCATACTCCATTATCATATAATGTAACTAATTTTCATGCCTTGAAATGTGTAATTGTGACCTTTGAGATCCTTTTTCTCTCTCTCTTCTCACATTTTTTAAATGTAAGCCATTTTGGCTCTTGTATTCTAGTTTCACACCTAGTATGGTGAATCCCTCTAAGTTTGATATTGTACTTTGCCTTTGAAATAATAAACATAATCTGGTTTTGAGTTTATAAACTATCTTGTATAAGTATGTGAAGTGATGTATAGTGAAAATTCAAGTGATTAACATCTATCCTTGGTTTCTATCAATCTTTCCACGTTTGATGGAAGTTATTCCACTCTAACAAGTCATATGGATTGTTTTCAAGTGTATGGGTCTATTTTCAAGTGTAAAAATATCCTTAGTGTTTATAATTAACCTCTGGTTCACTTACCTTGAGTAGTTTCATGCATGTCACCTCCATGTTTGAAATACTAATATTAGAGCAATTTATGATTTTGAAGCTAGTATTGTAGGTCATGTCTCTTAGTGAAAGTGTGTGGTATTCAAGTGTATATATTTATATTATATCACCCCCTTAGGGTAGGTTACTTTCATGTTTACTTCTACTCCTTTTCATCCAAGCAATTAGTTAGTATAGGTGATAAGCACATAAGGATCAATCTAGGGAGCTATCCCTTATATATAGAGTTTTAACTCTACCATAGGAAATCCAAAGGCCTATAGGTATTCCAATGTTTCCCAAATATTATATTATTCTTAAACAACCTCCTCTAGGGTGTAATATTTTGTGACAATAATCATTGTTAAGGCATATTTCAACCAGTTGGTTGTAGATAACTATCTAAGAGAGTCTAACTATGTTTTCGGAATTTTTGGTGTTTAGCCAATATTGAAAACATTCCAATGGATCATCATCTATTTAATGATGTCTCAAAACACTTTTAATGTCTTGAAACTTCAATAATAAACACCATTCATTATCAAAACACATTCTTTTATCTAGTTAGTTGTAGGTGACTATAAAGAAGACCTAACTATGTTATTAGGGGTTTTAGGTCTATCTCAAGTACACCATAGTATTTTATAGTGGAAATTCCATTTATATATATTTATTCAATTCATTTCAAATTATTTATCATCTTTCAAATAACTTCACCACCTCTATCACTGTCAAGACATATAGACAGTCATGTAGGTGCATATATGAGAGCTTAACTTATCATTTACTCTCTATCCTTCAAGTGCCTTAGATATATTCATACAATCCATATTATCTTTAAAACCTAAAACATCATAATTTTTCTATGGCATATACAACCTTAATTTTCATTGATACCATGGAACTCTTTGTAATGGCATACCTACAAGCATGTAGGTGATGGAGACTACAACTTATGTTTTGGAGCTTGAAAAGGGGAAAATATGACTATTAGTGAATAAATATAATTTACTCCATTGCATAAAATAATTTAATAAAGGAAAAAAACTTGAAATTCCATGAAAACACACATTCAAATCTTTGTATCACCTTATTTATGCAAAACATAAAACAGAGTCTACTAAGTGTATGGAGATGTGACCTCCTTGGGATTTGTATAGAATATATAGTTGATAAGAGTATATGAATGAATTTAAATGATAGTATAAGCAATTAATAATCACTCAAATTCACTAAACCACTTGGGGAACCTTTGTAACACATAAAAGTTTCTAGTTATTTACAAACTGCTCAAGAACCACTTTATATTCCAAAAGGGCATCCACATGTGCCAAGAATATTATTGAATGTGTGTGAGGAATATAAATAAATTTTATAACCAAATATAACTATTTTAAATCATCCATGATCTCACACTTTGCATTAGAGTTTCTCTTATATCAACCTATGGGGTTTTAAGCTCTCAAAAAGTATTTTATCTTTTTAGTAATTATTTATAAAGAAAAGATAAATGATCTAGTGAAAAATTTAAAAAAATTTAGGCCCATATAGTTCCAAAAATTTGGACAAAATATCATCCCCCAAATCTACATGTACAACCTATACCATCTACTTGAAATTTGCTTTCACTAGCTTTTGAATGGAATGTTGGAGGAGAGAGGCGATTTTCTAAAAAAATTGGATTTTAAACTTCTTTAATTTTTTATTTTTTTTTACATTTAGTAGATGAAATTATATCTATGAAACATTTTTACTTGCACATAACTTCAACAAGTCCATACAACTTCCTATAACTCTTCAATATGGTATTGAAATCCAAGAATCTGACCTTTATCTAACATGATGATAGGTGTCACAGTTGATTAACTTCTCCAATATATTTTTAAGGGTTATTTTATGGATTTTTAATCTAGGTAACTTTGAAAAACACAAATATTATCCAAAATCACCATTTTCACTCATTTTCACCACCTTAGAGCTAGCAAATGGACTTTAGTGTTTCCAAAACACCATGAAATGTTGGTAAAAAGTGTTTAAGACATAAAATGACATTAATCAACTCATAAATACCTATAACATAACTTTACCATGAATTATTTCCTTATGACACCCTTAGACCACTATATGGAAAAAATATGACTTTACCTTAACTTCTCCAAACCAACCTCAAAACATGATAAAAAGGTTAAATTAAGACTCTAGGGGCCATATAGGGTATGTAAAGATGATATGACAAATTTGAATTTATATGGGGGTGAAAAAATTGACTTAGGGTCAAATTTGGTCAACATTCTTGGTGATTCATAGGGGTAGCATACCTACAATACTTATAAAACTAGTATCCTTACATGCCCATTGGGAAATGGAGTCCCTAGTACTCAATTTCAGACCTGAATAGGCTTTGAACATAGCATAAAAAACTGATTGACCTTCAAAACACACACAAATAAAGATAAAAAGACACAAAAAAATATAGACACACACATGTGCCATCAAGCACTTAGGGAACACAATAAGAACTTAAGCAAATTTAGAATATATACAAACTAACCTAAAACAAATCTTCTCCTCCTATATCAAAGGGGAAAATTGCACCATCATTTGTTCCATGAGATTAAATAAAGAATGAAGTAAGTTATCTCTTGAGCCTTGTTCTTTATGTCTTCAACTCTTTCATTCTTCTAATCTTATTGGCATGATCTCAAATGCAATGATAGTAATTGCAAACATGTCACCTATGAAGGTGAACTCTTCTTTTACTTCCATAATCTTCTCATGATACTCTTTATCTTCAACTTGTCATAATTATGCTTCATCCAAGCATGGTTATTTGACCCCCATGGAATATTGAGTGAGATCAAACTTCTTACCAGCTAAAAACTCATCAAGATCTTCAAGGAGATTTGCATACTTATCCCATCTTCATCATTGTATTCAATGAAAACATATTTTTTGATTTCATTATGCACATGACCTTCAACCATGAAAAGACCTTCAATCTCATGAAGCATTCCAATATTATATTAAAAATCACTAGTGTCTTCTTTATCTTTAATAACCACAACCTCTTCAAACTCATCTTCTTACTCATTATGTAATTGATTAACTTAAACTTGTTTAGTTGAAGAATCTTCAATATCAAGGCTAGCTACAACTTCACCAAGTTTGACACTTTAGAAGCTATCATATTTTCCTTAAAGAGGCAATACATTTATAATAATGTCTTAAACTTAACCATCAAGGGGTGTAGGATTTTAAAGAGCCTCAAACTCTTCATATATCTCATTGAACTTATTCCATAAGTCATCTTGGTCTATAGAAGTAGTAGCATCTATATCTTATATTCTATTTTCATATTCAAACTCTTGATGTTGCTCATGAATCTTGACCATATTATCTAATGTGATGTCCTTATTCAAAGCTCTCTTTTCCATATCTTGATCAAATTCTTCATGAGAAGCTATAAATTGATCTTGATCATCTTTTAATTCACTCAAGAAGATGGATTTATGCTTGTCTTCACTAAGGTCAGTCCCTATAGTGAATTATTCATCATAGACACTTGAGTCATCTTCTTAATAATCTAAAAATTTATCTTTATATTCTTTTATAATCTCCCATATGATGGGTTCTCCTTCAAGAAACGATGAGGTGGGAGGGTGATGGATAAGTTCATGGGTTGGATGGGGAGTATGAAGTGTGGTGGATGGATCATGAATGGGCTTAGGAATGGAGGTTTTTTTAAAAGACTCTTTGGGATATGACAAGTTGGTTTGAGTAATGGAGAGGTATATTTTTCAACAATATTTTCACCTTCCTCATAGCCTTATTGAGGCTCTTCAGTAGCTACAGATTTATTGGAATGATAGGGGTTTTGGTGAGCTTCTAATTATTGAGTTAGTTCTTTAACTTGAGCTTCTAATATTTTATATCTTTCTTCCAAATTAATTGGATCAATTGATTCCTCATGATAAGGATGATGGTAATCAAGTTGAGATTGATATAGATCATAGGGCTAGTAGGAGTCATATTGAGGCTGATATGAAGGCACTTATTGATATTCTTCTTGATAACCTTCATCATAGGCTTCTTGATAGGTTTGATCAATAACACCATTATCATATGGAGAGGGAATATGTTTACTCTAGGGCTTCCATGGCTCATAGGGATAATAAAAATCTTGATAGGGCTATTGAGGAGTATAATTGGGGTCATGCCAAAGTTGGTAGGGGGTGTATAGTAGAAACTCTCCTCATACCTAGCCATCCCAACTTCATTAGTCAAATTAAAACACAAGATATTAAAAAAATATTTTCATAATAAGTACATGGGCTACTCAAACCAGTCGATTGCATTCAAATTTGCCATTGGTGTTTGTTGAATGCCTCTTAAGGTTGATAGGTATAAGAACACACCAGAAATTTTTTCCACTCTCTTAGACCTTGATCCCATTAGGTGTGCCATAACTATTTCAACTCAATTTTTCACCCTTGGAGAGATATTTCAATCCTTCTCCAAATTTATTGGAACATGGGATTACCTTTAAACCTATGGATTGCCTATATCAGAGGTAAACCTCTAGATTGAAGGGTTATCTTCCTTGATTTATCTATTGAAACTCAACACCTAAAGTACTAAGTAATTTGGACAAAAAGGGATAGATAAACAAAAATTAAACTATCCTAATTATGTGATGATTATAACCTTCCCACTACTAAATAGTTTCAAATACACGTCAATCACAAGCCTAACCTAAATATACACTAATCTAAATCTACCTATTGCATTAGTATTTCTCATGGAAGTTTGTGAAGCAACTTAAGTTAGGAGGACTATTTACACAAGGTCATGACTAAAAAATAGTGAAGATACAACTCATTATACTAATTATATCTCCAATAGGACACTTAAAGAGACCTAAAATAGACTTTCAAAGTTGAACATGAATGCAAACAAGGATAACATACTAATGAAGAGAATCTACCACTTATCAAGATCAACTAGTTATAAAACACATTGAAAAAAATAATGGATAGGGTAAATAAAATAATTATTTATTACTCAAAGGCTGAAAATGAGTAGGGATTTTACATACTTAGGTCGAGGATACAAACTTAGCCAAAAATGGCTCAATATATAAATAATGTGAGAGAGAGAAGAAGAAAGGTGTAAGAGAGAGAAGGTAGACAAGTGTCATATGAGTTAAAATAAGAAGAGGAGTTATGAAAATAACTCAATAGGTTTAGGATCCCATGTGTAGATCCTCTAAAGATGATATCGATCTCCAAGTGGTGTGGGAGTTGAAATCCATGCTTAACATCTTGACTAACTTCTTGAAACTTATCTTCTTCTTAGAATGTTGAAGGAAAAGTGGCCTTATTAATGGTAAGATTAGTTTATTATACATATTTTCTCTACTATTGACATGTCTCAATTGACCCCAATATGTTTCCTTTGACACATCATCTCTTTCTCTTGCAAGGTGTCTAGAGGAATCTTTATCTCCTTAGGCATATTTTGTATACACGTGTCAAAACTTGGTTTCATATTCCTTAGCTCATAAAAACTTCATGTATGGTCTATTTACATCATATTAAACCTGAAAAAAAAAATTTAGGCCTAAAACTAACCCCAACCATTCATTCTCTACCAAAATCCCTAATTAGGCCTTCTTGCTTGTAGCCCTAAAATAGTACAAATATCCTTGTGTACAAAAAAGTAAAAATAATCCTAAGAATATAAGGGAATATTATAGTACCCTCTATACATTCATATCTCCAAGTTAAATTTCATGATCTGAGAGTGAGTGGAGATATCATTTATTGCCCTTTTTCTCTCCTAACTAAGCCTCAATTAGGCCTCCTTGCCAAGAGAGTGAAAAATTCTTCTACATTCTCTCCACATGTTAAAAACCCTAAAAAAGTGTGTCATTAACTTATAAAACATCCTCCCAAATGTTCATGCCAAATTTGAAGTACTAAATCACTATAAAAACATGTAAAACAATAAAACAAAATAGTCATTTTAGCCCTATTTTGTACAGTTTTATATAGTATTAGATCAACTAATTATATGGGGTGATGCTAAGGGTTTTTTTGAACATGTTCTATGTAATTTAGAAGTTTTTTTTATCCATGTGGATGCATGAAAATGTATTTCTCTCTCATCATGTCCTTATGGCTCTCTTAAGCAACCTAAAAATGGTTTGAGGTGTTAAGGATGATTCATAAAGCTTGGGGTCCAAGGTTTTTAACTTCCCATAATATTTAAATGTCCCATTAAACTTATCTATACCATACAAAGTAATGCAGGATGGCCTCTTCGGTTGGAAATAAGAATTTTGTGAGGGTTGAGAGAATTTGAAGTATATAGTTGATTATTTGAGTTTTTACTGGTCTCCAATGACCTTAATGAGTTTTGTGATGTTCAGATTGACGTATTTTAATGGATTTACAACCTTATTACTTCATCAAAATTCTCCACACCCTCATTTATCTATGATTATGGCTAAATCTTAACTGAATATATGACCCTAGCTGATTATCATACCTATTTTCCCTTACTTTCATCTATTTATAACCTCATGAAAGGTTTGATCATTTTACTTACCATATTCTCTCAATTTATAAGTTCATCTTAACTCAACTAAATTCACCACCATCTCTTCAAGGATTTCTATAGGCCTGTGTATATGTCCATGCCTATTATAAGTTAAAATAAGGTTTATTGTGTTTCTTTCCTATTGCTTAGTCTAAAATAGTGATTAAATAATGTTCAAACTATATCCTTCACCTTATATCTCCTTTTTCTCCCTCAGATCTTATGAATATCTTTGAACTCTTCAAACAACCAAATTTTCATGAGATAGTAGGCCTGTTCATGCTTTGGATGAGTATATAGGGCATTCATTATTTCTACTCTTTATTGAGGTGAGTAAAAATAACTTTGTAGAGTGAAGTCATTACTTTCCATTGGTCTATCTTTCTCTCTGAGATATTTTAAAGTCTTCCATACCTTCAAAATATACAACCTTCTTAAGAAGGTATGTAGACTATGTTGATATATTTATGACCCCTATTTTATCTCTTTTCTCTCAAATGGATTGGTGACCTTCATCTCCATTTTAGCCTTCAAACACTCACATAAACTATTATTTTCAAATTTTGAGAGAGTCCTTTATTTTCTTATAATACCTATATAGGACGAACTGGATGTAGGTGTTTTATGACTGTGATTAGCAAATCAGATGTTTTAAGAACCATTACTGAAACATGAAACCCTCTCCAAACTCCTAACATGTTATATACTAACTAATAAATCCCTCCAAGCCTCAAAAACATACACAAACTAGTCTCTTAGGTTTTGATAGTCCTATAATTATCCATACATACCTATAGGTCTATATGTTTGCCTTGTGTACCCATGGAATGGTATAAAAGCTTAGATTATTAGATCCTTTCTTGAAACATGTAACTCTCAAAATTTTCTCATTTTATTAAATAAATTCATTTCAACTCAGATCTCTCATCAACCTTACTATCTTAAGACCAATCCTCTCAATTGGATGTAGGTGGACATTTAAAGAGTTCATTATGTATTGGATTATTAAACCCTCAAATCAATCTCCAAATAATTCTAAGGAATCTTGTTTCATGTTGTTATTTCCTTCTCAAAACCATTATCAATGCCTTGTAACCATCTCACTTTTTCAACATCATTGTTAAGGCATGTTTCAACTAGTTGGCTATAGATGACTATTTAAGAGATTTTGAGTGTGTTTTAGGCCTTTTAGGTCTTTGGACTAATATTTAAAACTTTCCAATGGCTCCTTTTATTTTTTATTATGTCTCAAAACACATTCAATTTCTTGAAACTCTAATCTTCAACACCATTCATTATTTAAAACACACTCTCTCACCTAGTTGGTTGTAGGTGACATTAAAGAAAACCTGACTATGTTATTGGGGGTTTTAGGTATATCTCCACTATACCATGGTATTTTAAAGTGTATATTTTATTGATATATATTTATTTAATTCATTTAAAATTCCATATCATCTTCCAAATAACCTTACCACCTATGGCATTGTCAAGACATACAGACCGTTATGTAGGTGCATATATGAGATCTTCACTTGTCATTAATTATTTGTCCTTTAGGTGCCTTGGAGATATTAATATATTCCATATCTATTTAAAACCTGAAACATCACAATTTTTTTATGTCATAGGTAACCTTAATTGTCATTAGTACCATGGAACTCTTTGAAATAGCAGACCTACATGCCTGTAGGTGATGGAGACTACAAATTATGTGTTAGATCTTGAAAATGGGAAAATATGACTATTAGTTATTGAATATAATTTTTTACATTGTATCAAATCATTTAATCAATAAAACACAACTCCAAATTCCATGGAAACATATTCAAACCTTTTAATCACCCTATTTATGCAAAACACAGAACATAGTCTACCAAGTGGATGGAGATGTGACCTCCTTGGTATTTTTAAAATTTACACTTGATAAGAGTATATTAATTAATTAATAGGATATTATTAGGCCAATAACAATCAATCAAATATAATAGACCACTTGGATAACCTACGAAACACATAAAAGTTTCTAGTCACTTGCAAACTACTCAAGAACCGCTTTCCATGCGAAAAGGACATCCACACATTCCAAGAATATGAGTGAATGTGTTTTAGTAATAGATATACATATGGTAACTCAATCCAATTATTTTAAATAATATATTATCTCACTCTTCACAGTGGAGTTGCTCTAAACTCAGCCTATGTGGTTTAAGCCTTTAAAAAGTAATCTACCATCTTAGCAATTATTCATAAAGATAAGAGCACCAATATAATAAGCAATGATAAAAATTAGAATCCTATAGGGGTCCCAAAAATTTTCCAAAATTTACTACCCAAAATCTACCTAAATCACCTGTACCATATGTTTGAAATTTTCCTTCATTAGCTTGTGAATGGAGTGATGGGGGAGAGAAGTGATTTTCTAAAACTTTTAGATCTGCAAATTCCTTATAAGATTTGTTCTAACTTATATGAGATTAAATGACACCTATAAAACATTTTAACTTGCACATTAATTTAAAAATTCCATAAAACTTTCTCTAAATCTTCAATATGGCATTAAAATCCAAGAATCTAACATGCTAACAGGTGTGATAGTTGAGTAACTACTCCAAGCTATTTGGAAGGGGTATTATATATATTTTGAAGTTAGGTAACTTTTAAAAACACAAAGTGTTGACTAATTTTACCCTATGGTCAAATTAAGTCAACCCCCTTACAATTTTAAACTTTCATAGAGTCTTCTAGGTTGGAAAATGTCTACCATGGTCATTAATGAGGTCAAATAATATGTTTTTATCCTAGTCACATTTCTATTATTTATCTCATGTCATCTTAGGCCATATATTAGTTATATTAGAATGAAATTGTATGATTTTCCATGAAATACAAAGGTTTAAAGATGAAATGTAATATCCCACATGTTAGGAATGGTTAGAGAAACTATTGTGAAACTAACAAATTTCAGGTTCAATGTCCACCCAAGAGAGTCAACTAAAAATAGATAGTTATAGAGAGTTGTTTAGCTTGATTGATGTATTTATCATGTGCAAAGACTTTATGAGGGTCTCTTCAAATCCCCAAGAGAGTTAACTAAGTACACTTGATGGTTTATATGAATACCTTTGCACTTAATTTCCATGGTAATAGTTTTTATTTTGGTGGTCTATCATCAATAAATAATCACTAAGATTGTTTATGACTTAAAACTGCTTACACATCCCTAATGACTTTGGTTTCTCATTAATTTATAATTGTATATGTTAACCAAGTAGTGAACATGGTATTTCAAATAATGTAAACTTGTTTCATTTTGTTTCCAAGTAGTTTTTAATCTATGAAGGTGAGTAGATAAGTAGTACCACCCTCATTATGCTAAGGGTGAACACCATTGGTCTGTAGAATATTATTTCATCAATTGTAGTGTTTTTTTCTTCTATCAGTGGCTTCAAGATCAAGGTAGTACAACTATTTTTATACCTTAAGATCATGATTATTGGTGTCTACAATTTATTTTTGTATTCAAGAGTGTCATTTATGGAGTGTTAAGCCTAAGACACAAGCACAATCAACAAATATTGAAATAGTCACATACATGACAGTGTAAGAATGTTTAAATAATGGTTGATAAAGATGTGAACTTCCTGATAGATATTTTCAATGTTTGAAATTATTTTGATGGTATCTAAAAATTAAAACATATTCAAATCTGCACTCAAATTCTTCATTAAACTTACAAAGTTTATAGGGTTGGAAAATCTAGGTAGTGGAGATTTTACCTTAACTTCTCTAGAATGAGACTTTGTTCAACATAATGCTATCTTATGGTGAATATATATGAGGTATAGATAGGCCTAATGTTTTCCTTCTTTTATCCTAGGCCTAGTATTAGTAATTGAACATAGAGAGAAGGTGTTTGGTCAAGAGAGAGTGATGGTAAATGAGATTTCAAACCATCCAATCTTCTACTAATGATATTAAGTGAACTATAGTGCAATTGAGACCAAATGGACCTACAACTTGTAAGTAAAACCTATTATGTTGATGGTAAGGAATGATGCATGGTTCCAAGGCATAAATGAGTTAATTAAAGTTGTTGTGTGACCTTAATGAGCCCAATAAGAATCAAATTTATGGAAACACATTATTCAAATCATGAATCCTACACCTACAATAAATCTTTTGGTTTCCCTAATATGGATACCTGAAATTTAGATTCTAAGGATCGGCTAATCTAAGCCAATAAAAGATGCACTTTGATTGATGAAAAGATATTTTATATGAAACGGTATTAGTTATCTAATATGGAACCAAAACATGACACAAAATTATCAGACACTAATACATACCTACACACATCCCTTGATGCACCTAATGAACATCTACAGTTTAGCACATACACAAAATAGTCTCATGCTAATGGAATATTTAGGTTTGGTTGATAGACAAGACATTATTTGAATATGATCAAATATATTTCATCCTCATATTTATTTCATAACACTTCTAGGTGATCCTAAAAATCAAGGAGGAATAGATACGGTTATAACTCAAAATTCTTAGACCCAACCAAAACCTTTGCACATGGTCATTGTTTCAAGAAAATAGTATTGAGAGTTTGAGACATTTGAATTCCATAGATGTATGACCAAGATTTTAAAATTTTAACAAAAGGTACTCATAACCTAAAAAATATCATCATGGTCTTATTTGAGCCAAAACAATAAAGGAAGTATCCTCTATTTTATCTTAGATAGGGGATACATTAGAATCATGTAGTCTATAAACCTGGTTTATGCATGGAAAAAAGGATGAATGTGAGATCATTGGGTGAATTTAGGGTTGTTTGTATAGTTTAATTTAATTCAAAAAATATTATATAATTACCCATAACCTTTAAGATCACTCAAAAGTGATCACATGCTCAGATACATAATATATGTAGACTAGGCCTAAAATTAGGTGTGAACCCTAATGGTATCTATCTTCACTCATAACATCATGATATCCTTCCAATAAATTTTAAAAACTTAATGGGAGAGTTTATAGTCAATAGGAACTATAATTTTTCATAGAATAATATATAAATGGCCATTTTGGCCTAATCTTCTCTCAAGGGTACCTAGAATGCAAGTAAGAACTTGAGAGACCATTTTATTTTGCTCACATCTATATAGAAAGTGTGCATGGTGACCCAATAACTTAGGGGTAGTTGATGAGGGTCATTAACTCAATATTTGTGGAATTGGTTTAGGGGTTGAACATTTAACCTTTATGAATCATCGCTAAGAAACTAAGAGACTGAAAACCCTCCTAAAACCCTTGCTTGAACCTGATGGAGAAAACATTAAATGATATGCATCTAGGAGTCAAATTTCCTTTAAAATATTTTGGACATCTATGTCACTCTCTCAATATCTTCAACATCCATTTTTTATGTACCATCATTTATATGGAAAGGCCTAATTTAGTCTATTTTATAGGATTTGAGATATTTCAAAGGTGTAGAGAGGAATGGATACATGAAAGACACTAAGGAAGATGTATAGAGACTTAACCTAACCCCTCATACTCAAATATCACTATATTTTTTCATGGAAACACCTCTAATGGACCATTCATTATGGGCAGTCTGAGTTATCATAGTGATAAGATAGAGTGACTACATATGGTGAAGATGATAAGTATTGTATTGAATTTTAGTAAATTATATATGTTAAAATATAAGGAAAATATTATTTCTATATTTTTCTAACACATATTCAACTAACATTCTTGAACAACTACGAGTCACTTAAGTGAAATGTGTGAAGACAAGCCTATAAGGGCTAGTAAGCAGTTATAAGATAGTGAACGAAAAGTGGTGTAGATAAGTTCATCAATTTAGGGGCATATAAGGGATATCAAAATATTTTTTTCAACTCCCCAAGTCAATATATATTTGTGAATAATTTCCAAAGGAAATTTTGGAATGTCAAGTGACTCCTTATTGAGAAAGGCAATTTCAAGAGGGCTAATTGAGATCTCTACTCCAAATTGAGGGAGGATGATGAACATTAAGTGGAAAATTGTCTAACAAGACATTAATATCCTATTTTATAACTCCTCTTATGTTGTAACTAGTTTTTACACATTGACACTTAGTCATGTGACTCTTGAACTTCACTCATCTTTCCTCTCTTGTGCTTTATATATGCAAACCTTTTTATAATTTGTATCTAATCCATAAATGGTATGGTGAAGCCCTAATATTTTTACATATTTATTTGCACTTTAATAAATTTATAAAGTTTATTTTTTCTCTCCAATATCTTTTCTAAGTGTGTCAAGTAGTGTTCTTGGATGTTAAGTGATGAATGTCTTCTCCTTGCTTCCATTCTACTCTTGCATGTTTTGTGTGAGTGATATATATTATAATAGGTATCATGAAGTGTATGCATTTTTTAAGTGTATATTAAATTGTAAGAGGGACTAGTAGTATCTAATATCAAACCTTGTTTTCACCTACCTCTATAAATGCATAGCAATCTACCTCTATGAGAAATACTTATGCTAGAAAGACATAGAGTTGAGGTTAGCTTTAGTAGTCTTATTTATTAGTGTATATATAGATATTTTTTGTGGACTTATATCTAGTGTATCACATCATTATAATAGTTACTTTTGTGTTTCTTTCTATCTCTTTTTATCCAAGCAAGTAAGTAGTATATGTTATAAGCTATCAAGGACTAATATAAGGAGCTAGCCCTTAAACCTAGAGGTTTACCTCTATTATAGGAAACCCATATGCCTAGAGGTAATCCAGTGTTTCACTCAATCTAGATAATATTTGAACTACTTCTTTAAGGGTGAAATATTGAGTGACAACACAAATATTATCTAAAATCGACCTTTTCACTCATTTTCACCACCTTAGAGATAAAAAATGGACTTTAGAGTTTCCAAAACACCATGAAATGTTAGGAAAAATTGTTTAATACATAAAATGACATAAATCAACCATTAATCACTTATAACATAACTTGACCATGACTTATTTACTCATGACACCCCTAGATTGCTATATGATCAAAATATGAATTTACCTTAACTTCTCCAAACTAACCTTAAACCATGATAATAAGGTTAAATGAATACTTTAGGGGCCATATAGGGTATGAAAAGTTTGAATTTATAGGGGGTGATAGCTTTGAATTGGGATCAAATTTGGTCAATAGTTACTTGGTGTGTGTAAAACCCACATCAATATGAATTTATTAAGTGTTATGAGGGACCCTTTCATTTATTTAAAAATTTCACTTGAGTTTCATTAGATATACTATAATACTAAAAAGGTATACCTAAAATACTATCCTATTATTCGCACCCTTGGAGATCTATAGAAAAGTTAGTTTAGATAGAGGCATCTTAAGAGGACCCTTGGCTTGATCGTATTTCCAAAATAAAAGAAATCAACTTCCTCCACATGTAATATCCCTAACTTGGTTATCTAATTATGTAACTATTGTCCTTAGATATGTGTGTGATATTTATATACACATAATATTTGTAAACTTTATTATTTATTGATTCTTTCTTTCTTGTAGGAACCTATCAAGTTTTAAATTATCTAATTGCATGTCTTAAAGGGTTGACCAAAAAGGAATGGGTAGAACTTTAGTTATTTTCAAGATTGTTGGTCCCTATACCATTACCTAAAACCACTACAAGTAACTTTTATCCAAATTTATAGGCAATTATGTTGAGTATGTAATAGGGATAATAAAATCATAGAGTGTATCTGTTGGACACGGTGTGATTTACACTCATTTTGTATCTTTTATAATATTTTTTTATGTATTTGACCCATGTAAGCATAATGATAGAAGACAGAATGTGAAGAGTCACTCTTTTTTGGCATATCAAAAGGCTAGAATATGAAGAGACAATGTTGGGTAAAACTCTATATATCTCTCTCAATTTTATTTGTATATGGTTCTGACATGATAGAGATTAGTACATATTATTTTCAAATTTTTTCCTATGTATATTTTATCATTGTTCTATGCACAATGATTACCTTATTTTCTTAATCTATTAATTGTATGAGTTTATACCAAATGATAAGATTTTAATAAACCTATGTATATTCATACATATACCTATTTTGTCTGTTTAATGAATATATTTAGTCTAACTATGGTATTAAATGTTTAAATTTGTTACTCCATGCACAAGTTATCCTTAAATTAGCATGTTTTAAATGGATTCTAGGAACCTCTACTAATAATGATGTAGTGAGCATGGAACTTTATGGAAACACATCAATATGATTGCTAAGATAAATAGATATAGAGATATGGCTCAATGAAATAATTTAATTTTTTTCCAAAGAGGAATAAAAAATAATAGGTATAACTAAAAAGGAAATTATTGAGAAGCATATCTATGGTGAAATCTATGAAATATTCTAGTGTGAATTGCCTGAGCTATTAACTACTTGGTTATCCAAATGGGAGTACTATTATTTTCAGATATGAAGGACATATATTATAACTTAGTCAGAGGGAAAATATAAAATATATGAAACCTAGACACTAATTGGACCTTTGTGTTAAACTATTGGATCAATACTACCATTGATGGGTTTATTACCAAATGTATTATATAAGTCTTATTTCAATTTTGAAGTTATACAAGACTAGATTGTTATAAGAATCCATAGGAAGTTCATTCAATGACTACCTACTCTAATTAATATTGTGTTTGTGGAAAAGGCTATGGTGCCTACTCCTACCAACATGGAGTATTTGCTTCAAACATTATTTAGATGTGTGTGATGTAAGAGTGAATGATGTAGAGCTAAGTTGATAAAATTGAACCTGAACCCAAAATATGGAGAATAAAAAGAGCTAAAGTGAAAATAAGATTCTAGAATTAGAAAGAGAACTATGACAATAAATAATATGGAATAAAGTGAATAATCCATACTTAACTATGATTAGGATTAGGAATAGAGTAGAAGACGTTGAAGAAATGGGAGCCTAGAAAGAGAATTTACAAGGTGTGTGAAGCATAATATATGTACAACATGAAAGAGAAAGGCCCAATAAAGAAGAAGATAGAGTTATGAGTAGAAAAGAGATGGAGCAGAGTGAAGAAGAAGAAGAATAAAGTATAATAGAAGTAGAGTAGTTAAAAGATGAGATTAGTTTTTAGTTAAGAGAAAAAGTGTTTATAGAAATGAAATAGCATTCATGAGAAGAGATTATGTAGAAGTGTAGAAGTATAATAATTTTATGATAAAATTTAGAAGAACTCAAGGACAAAGAACATTCATTTATTGAGTACTCATCCCCCCAACCAAATTTTTATTTAGTAAAAACATCAAGTGTAAAGGAATGGATAGGGAAAACTTGGTTTTAGTCATTTAAATAAAAGTTTGGAAAACTTAGTGTAGAGATAAAGAATTCCATAGATAATAAGAGGCTAGAAGGGGTTGTATTTTATTTCAAGGCTAGTATTAAAACACCAGTAAAAATTAGTGTACAAAATCATGTAGTTGTAATGACTAGTACATACAAACCTATTATCATAGTTGTTAGTGCACATTAGTCATTATTAGCCATTGAAAGTACCCTAAATATGTAGTTAAATCTAGGATTGTTTGTTTTATTAACACAATATGATGGGTCTATAGACCTTGAGTAGTACCTACTAACTTGTAACATGGAATGGCATGTTAGGGGAATAACTTATACTGATGAACATTTTGACTATTTTGAACACAAATAAAAATAGGTCAACCCCCTATAGTAAAAAACTTTATATAGGGTTTTTATAGGATGTAATTGGGTGTATCATGGTCCTAGTTATGTAATTAATGTGTCATTGCCTTGGTCATGGTCAATTTTAGTCCTTAGATAGTCTATTTTATGTTAAGGATCATATTTAGGCCATTTAATGAGGGTTGTATGGTTTACCATATAATACAAGTGTTTATAAAGTGTTTCTCAATGTCCACCATGTTAGTTTATTGTTATACATGTCAATCATAACTGAAAACTTGCAATTTTCTATGTTAGAACAAGAAAATAGTTGAAAAATAGGAAGTTTTGGCAATTATATGGCTTCTACAAGAATTTGCCACATGTGGTACTATTATATAATGAATCTTCAACTCCCCTAAAATTATTATAATATTTTATCAGCTTTGAAACACTTGAAAATGGCCTAAAACCATTTTGTTCTTCCATTACTCCACTAGGTAGGTAAAAATGACCAACCAATTTTGGTCTAGTACAGATAACAAGGATTTATTCAGGATGAATCCACTTGGTGGTAGATATTAATATTAGTCTAATTATATTTCATAGAAGGAGTTTAATAATTGAGTGTTTATGATCTATGAACTATTGTTTATAAGTTTAATACTTTTTTCTACAGGCTCATCCCCACCATCTCAAGGATTCTCTTTTATTTTCCTAGTTCTATATAAACTACTGGTTGTAATTTATTATAAAGATCATTAATACCATTATCACATGGTTATTGGTTTGTTTTGTATTTTTGTTGAGAGAGAGATAGGCAAAACACTCACATTATTAATGAGAGACACCATTGAGTTTGTAGACATGTTTTACCAAATTATAGAAAGTTTTTCCTCTTGTAATGGTTTCAAATGAAGGATATGATGTTTAAAATTATAAGATATAATGGTGATCACATTTCCTTACTGACATTGGTCTCAATAATGTCTCATATGTGAGTAACAGAGTAAAAAATCCAACATAGTTAGCTTAGTTCATGGTTGCTACTTACAATCACGGGAAAGGAAGCTTTGACTAGCCAATTTAAAGAGGTGAATAGGTTCTCAAAGTTTTGAAATGGTTTTAGGATGGAAATAATAAATTTTATCCTTTAAAAAGGTTATAAGTTTATTTGGAGAAGCAATCCAACATATGTTTCCTTGGATATTGCAATATTCACCTACAGGTAGGAAAAAGGATCCTTTCACAATCATCTTAAATGAGAGAAAAGGTTCCAAGGTCCTAGGAAGTCTCCCAAGATGGAGAGAATCAATTTAGACTTCAAGGACGTCTAATATTTATTGTATAACCATCCACCATGCATATTTTTAATATACCACCTTCACTTCCCTATGTCCTACATATGTACTTATAGGTGGCTCTAATAGAGGCCTGAGGGTATTGAATGGTAAGTGTTTGAAACTTATTTGAACCTATTTAAGCTTTGAGAATGTGGAGAATGTCATGATAGACATGGTAGATCCATGAAGTGGTAAATATATCTATTTAAACTATCCATAATTTGATGAAGTGACTTAAGGGACAAATTATCTTAAAGTCTCTGAAATAGGGTTTTCACCTTTATTTTGATCCTTCCATAGTGAAATACATGAGGTCTAAATAGATTTGAATGCTTCCATCATGTATAAAAAATTTAGGGGAAATTTATTTCAAAATAACATGAATTTTTAGACAAGATAAGGTGATATAATAAGGTTTCAAACCCATGTAATCCTTCACTATAGTCTTTTAGTGTTCTCTATAGTGTTTTGAGATTCAAATGATCTCACAAACTAATAGTGGCATGATGGAGGTATAAATTTCAAGAAAATGACCCCACTTGGATATAAATAACACCATTTTCTCCATATAATATAAATATGTAAATATAAAATATCTTTGTGTGATACATCACCTACAAGGGTCACTTTATCCTCAAAAGGGCCACCTATAGTCTGATTGTAAGACCCTACAAGTTGATGACAAAAACCTAGAAATGAGAAACCCTATATACATAAACACTTGTCAATTATATATGACTCTAAAGACTTAAAAGAGATTCTAGTATTTTAAACATAGTGTTCAAGAGTTAAAAATCATCTAAAAGTGTCTTTTTGCTCTCAAAATGACACTTATAGCTTGACTACAGTGTGAAAATGCACTAGCATATAGTAGTTTGGTCTTGGCACAAGTCCTTAAGTAGAAAGGTTGGAATATAAATAGTTTTTATATAGTCTCAAGGATTATAATATGTATCTAAAAATGAGATGCAGGGTCTAACTCAGAATAACACCTTACAAGAAACCTCATTTGCTTGAAAAACACACTTATAATTTGCTATAGTAGGCTATTAGGCCTAGGTTTAGAAGAGTGAATTGAGAGAGTTAATAGAATTTGGGAGTGATATACATGTTGAGAACACCTTAAAAATGATTAAGATCATATAATATGAATGAAAATCATAGGGAAATAGATCAAGGATGGTTTTAACATACAACCTCATAGTCAACTAAAAAATACTGCATAATCATTAATTCTAGGAGTTTATCTTGAAGATTTATAATGTTGATGACCTTATAGAGGTGAAAAACATATTAAATTTTTTATATATCATATAAATTAACTAATATGACCTATTATATCCTTATTTTGACTAATAAGATAGGGTGAGTGCCCTTTATTCTATCTCAAATAGAGGGCACTTCATGAAACAAAAGGACTATAGATTTAGTATGAGAACGATAAGGGGATATGTTAGGGAATATTGAAAAATTGAAAAATATTGTGGAGAGTGAATAAAGTATGAATAAACATGAATGAGGCCTCATAGTAATGATAAGTCAAACATGGTGGCTTAAATCCACTATGCGTAGTTAAGCCTACTAGGCCTAAACTAGGCTTAAATCCCTAAAGGGAACTCAATCTCATTCCCAATGCAAGAAAAATATTTACATACTCTTGATAAATTTAAAAATAATATATAAGGTTTTTTGAAGTTTTTGGTTTGAATACAAAGTCATGGTAAAGTCATTTTTTGGCTTAAGAATGACTCAGGGTACACAAAATGCAAAGAAGGGCTTGAGAGGCTAAATTTAAAGGCTCACACTAATACACAAACTTATCATGGGTACCCAAAGATCTGGGATATGTTTAATAGGGTCCTAAACATGCTTATAGTAAGTTTTTCTCATGGATTGAACATCTAAATTTTATGAAAAATCTTTAAGGGTTTGAATCACCTAAAACCCTTACTCATGACCCAATTTGAAAGATAAAAAATAATATGCATCCAAATGAGATATTTTGTTAATAAAACCAAATTTTTCATAAAAATAAATTCCTCAAGATGTTTCCCATCATATTGGTTGGTACCATATTTGTATGGATAGGGCACATAACATGTTTTCTTGAAAATTTTTATGTGTTGTTTATGTTTAAAGGAGATTTGAAGGATGAAAATCAATTAGGAATGTCAATTAGTAGATAATATAACCATTCATGGTAATTTATTTCTTAAGATAAACACATAGACACCTCTACTAGCTCCTTCATTTGAAGCTGTCTATGGAAGATACTGAGAATGGGGAGTAACCACTAAGTGAGAAAGTGATAAGTCTAATTGGGAGGCCTTTTAGGGTCTACCTAATGGATTTGGAGGAAATATGACTCTTGATAGGTTTCATATCATCCCTTTTACTAATTTTATTACATAACCAAAGATCATTTTGGTGCCAAATGTGAAGACAGGCCTATAGAACTAGTGATGGTGATTGCAAATGATGAGACCACCTATCCAGAATAAAAACAATGGTTAGGGACACATATAATTAATTTTGAATATATTTTTTAACACCCCCCCACATAAGAGTGCACATGTGTCATCTCTCACTAGTCTTCTTTGGATCTCTCAAGAGAAGCCTAATGATGAATATAGTTTCCAAGAAGGTCGTTGAAGGGTCATATGCCAGTTTTGATGAGTTTTCATGCCTTAGAGGGAAATTTGTCCAAAGAGACATTTCAAGGTTTTTTATTAATCCATTCCTATATTACATAACTAATTATCATGAATTTACAAGTGAAAATATGACCCTTGAGATCCACTTCTCTCTCTATTTTCTCATATCTGTATATACTAGCCATTTTATCTCTTATATTTCAATTCCACACTAAGTATGGTGAAGCCATATCAGTTTGATGTTGTAATTTTACTTTGAATAACAAATGAAATATATTTTTTATTTCATAAAAATCTTGTCTAAGTGTGTGAAGTTATGTATTATGAGGTCTAGTGATAAGCTTGTATCCTTACTTTTCCTTATCCTTTCATGTTTGGTGTAAGAAGTTCTCATTCTAACAGTTCATATGGAGTGTAACTAGTGTGTTTTACTCATTTAAAGTGTATAAGTATAACTAGTATCTAAAAATAACCTTTGGTCCACTTACCTTGAGTAGTCTCATGCATATCACCTCTATATTGAAATACTAAATTTATAGTATTCTAGGACTTTGAAGCTAGTGATATAGGTCATTATTCTTAGTGCAAGTGTATGATATCATAATGGATATCCTTATGGTGTATCATCCATTTTAATATTTTACTTTTATAAATATTTATACCTATTTTCATCTAATAAATCATTTATTATAGGTGATAAGCATTTTAAGGTTAATCTAGGGATATAGCCCTTAAACCTAGAGGTTTACCTCTACTATAAGCAACCCACATCCCTAGATGTATGTCAATGTTTCCCAAATATTAGATTAGGATTTAAAAACATCCTATAAGGTGAGATATTAAGTTAAAATAGGTTTTTCATGCCTAATGGGACCAAGGTCCAACAGACTATAAAGATTATTGGTGTGTCTTTCCTCTAATCAACTTTTGAAAGCAAGAAAGATAGCACCAATGACAACTCCGAATGAAATGGTCTAGTTGTAAGTAACCCATGTATCTATTATTGAATGTTTTGATAAATTATTATATTCTAGTTGACCCATGAGGTTTATATGGATGGAAATGATGAGAACCCTTACTATTCACCTCCCTATCAACCTTGTTATGATCTATGTTATACCCCTCAATAGCCCTACCAAAGTTAATATCAGTCCTATGAACCATGGCAAGCCCATGGTCATCCATTTCCTTCTCAATATATAAATCATGTTGTTGAATAAGCCTATAAAGAAGCCTATCAATAATTTCCTTCCTACCAATCCCAATATGACTCCTACCAACCATACCATGATGCATATTAGCCTCACAATGACTCTTATCAATTTTGTCATGAGGAACCAAATGATTCAATGAATTATAGATCAAGACATTATAAGATAAAATATGAATTTATAGTCCTAAAAATGGGATCTCATTAGAATACCTACTATTACATTACTCCTCCTTCAATAACCCCATCTCATATCAAATATTTGTTGGCACTCATACTAAGTCTGTTAGACAGTGAAAAATTTATGGGAACATGGGATGATGAGTTTAATGTGCTACCTAAATGTTGAAAAAAAATGAATTCTAGTCAAATTAGGCTAACCCCTACTATTTTTAACTTTTCAAGAAGGTTACAATGTATCCTATATGGTGTCTTGTTAGTCTATTATCTCACTTAGCCTTTCCCTAGTCTTGGTTAAAACTCATCATCCTTGAAATGGCCTAGTCAACTAAACTCAAACATGGTCAAGCCTTGGTAAAACTTGGTAAAAGGACTATTTTGTGTCAAATTGTCCTAGTATGGTATATATCATGTTTCAATGTGTTTACAAGTCATAAATTGGTCATTTATTATGTCTCATGTGCGAAAAAGGGTCTTTTGGCCACTTTCTAGCCCATTTATTACCTTGTACAAACTTCCAAGAGGGAAAATTTGTCAAAAAGGTTAGTTTTAACATGTAATAGGTCCGAATAATGTTACGTATAGTTAGATTTCAGCCGAGAGTTAGTTATGTTTAAAAAATGGGAGTTTCTCCTTGTTTTTAGGCCCTTTTGGGCACATATATAATTTCCATGATCTGATATTTAGATAAAAACATGGTGGTGTGAATATTATCCTTCACACATATCATATCCATGTTTTTATTTCATATATTTCATAAAAAGTTTCATTTACAACTCATTTCTCTTATTTTTCCATAAGCAAGCTAAGGAAGGGCAAGTTCAAACACTCACTATGGGCCGTATAGGTAGAGTCAAGATGAATGATTATATAGGTAGATATTAATATTATTATAATTCAATTTCATGGACATAAGTCTCATATTGGTGCCTTCTCATTTATGAACAAATTCTAACACTCCAGACAACCTTTTATGAAATTGCATTGAAGAGTGGTATGGTTATGCATATGTTTCTTATTTCAAGAATCCATGCAGATGAGTGAGTTTGATATAGTGTTTATAGGTTGAAATATACCCTCTCTATTTTTTTATCATCATCCAACACTTTTTCTCTGATTTACCTTGAAGGATATTTACAAGTTTTCTTATTTCTTAAGTTGGTTGCTTCAGGTGTGTAATATGGGTTTTCCCAATGTGGAAGGGGCTCCATGGTGATATTAGTATGATTGAATTAATGTTTTACAAGTTATTATATTGAATCAACTTATTATAAATGAAATTGGCATACTCATTCAAATCAAATTGCCTAATTTCCTTGTTCATTATCTAGCCAGTTCACAGTCACCTTACTTGAGCTCTAGGAGGTTTGTATAAAGGTGTGAAGAGTAAAATCATGGTGGAATTCAGTTTAAGACTTTGTAATGATCAAAAGGTCTTATATTTCATGAAACTAAGGAAAATTATATGAAATTTGGAGTTTCCATTCAAGAGGATGAGTTTACTATATTGGGCTCATAGTCCCTGAAAGTTACAAATAGTGGCCTAGGAGTTTTTTGAGGGCCTCATTAAATGCACTTGAAAGGTGATCTAGATATTAAAATTAGATGATATTTTAGAATTATTACCTATAATAACTATTCCTATTTTTATAATAAATGTTTAAGTGGAATATGGAGTTTTAAGGTCTCAAAGTTGTCAAAAAACCATTGAAAAGAGGTAGTGACCACCTATAGGGTATGGATGAAAAATTGACTTTGCACTTCCATTTGTGATTTTAAGATATGAAATCAAGGGAGATCAATCCTAAATGATAAAAATGGTAATATTGAGCTTAAATTATAAGATAAATGGTGTAGTTCTGGTTTTGATCACTAATGTACCCTCCCCTATCCATACATAGGTCTAAGAAAGGCCATCTACAGCAGGGTTATATGATAATGAGTTGGGGGTTATGTTCTTTAGCCTTTTAAAGGTTTAAAAAGGAGGTAGGATGTTTTTTAACCCCAAAAATATCATTTTAAGTCAAAAAATCTCAATAAAAAATCAAAATTTCCCCAAGTTCACCTACAGGTAGTCTAAAATGCCTAAACATAGTGAGTCAAAGGGTATACAGGTAGTGAGGTAGAAGTTAGAGATTTTGACATCAATTAGAGACTTCAAGGTGGATGTAGGGGAAATTAATATGAATGGTGAACCAAAATAACTCATTAAAAACATAAATACACCATATAAAAGTCCTAATCCTTGCCAAAGATGCACTTATAGGGCAGAGCCATGACTATGATAGTCAAGATAAAGGTATCTTGATGGAGGACCTAAGAAGGAAATTGATAGGTATTGAAGGTTCCAAAATGAAAATAGAGAATTAATATTGCCTCATGACCTAAGAAACATGTAAATGAGGTCCATAAACACTAATCAAATCTCATACCTAGACCCACAACTAGGATTTTAGGATTGTCTTAGTCTTCAACATGTAGTGTCTTAATGTTGGGAATGGAGGATGAACTAGTGCATGGAATGGATTTTAGCCTTATAAAAATGATTAAAAAATCACTTTTATAATATTTATAACATCATAAGGAAGTTTTTTTTGTTCCTAAAACATAAACCAAGCTCAAAATCACATATAGCTAGGCATAAAATAGGGTTCCCTGTATGGGCAATCAAAGACCTCGTCCATAACTCCAAAGGCATAAGAAGATGTATTATGGGTAAATACCTAGGGATGATTTTAATACATCATGACAAGCATGTAGGATCCATAAATTTCCTAATAAACCTCAAATTCAACCCCCAAAATATCCAAACCCAACCTATACCCTACCTACCCTCACAGGCTGCTTGTTCATAAGTCTGCCTTCGAAATTTAAAGAGTTTGAAGGTTAAATGGAGGAGTTAAAATATAAAATTTGGTAAGAAGTATCCTAAAGATTCAAATAATATGATCCAATTTTTTTATCTCAATAATAATGGTGTAGACCCTCTATTTTATCTTAGAATAGGGGTAGTTTCTCATGCATGAAGAGACAGTTTGAAGGAAAAGTGGTGAGATGGATAGACCAGAGGTCAAGAAAACCCAAGTGATGATTGGAGAAGATATATAAAACCTAAAAAAATATAAAACACCTTGATATAATATTTTAGATCAATTAAGATACTCTAACCAAGAATGGTTCTAATCATATGTGAAGGAAACCCTTAAGCTTTGAAGCCAAATTGAGGGTCATGTGCATTTTTGACCTTATACATGCTTTCCAATTGACTAATTAATGTTTATAAGGTTATTTTAGATATTTTTAATCAATAAAAAATATATGGATTCCATCAGTCCAACTACAGACTCCTACAACAAAACTATAGACTCCATCAATATAACTATGGACTCCATCAGTAGAGCTTCGTTACTTTCACAAGCCTCACAAAATTCATAAGAAGAGCTCAAATTCAAAGTTAGAATGCTCATATATTTTATGAGAGTTTTCATGGGATGTGTATCTACTCAATGAATTTAGAGGGGGTCCTTAAGAATCCATAAGTGGCATTTGATCAGAAGTTTAATGTCAAACCTTTTGAACAAAGGCTAAGGGACTAGTCACTCTAAAACCCTCTCAAACCTTGTTTTAGGACTAAATGGTGAAAAGGAGCCTAAAATTGCATCTATATGGATGAATTTGACCATCAGTGCTGAAGAGAAGTTGTTTCTAGCTCCATGAGGATTAGAGTCATGGGATTATATTTTATGGACCTATATAAAATAGTGGGAAACAAGGCTTATTTTGACCATTTTTTGAGTTGTTCATGCATGGTGAACTTTTAGGATACCCAATCACTTTTAGAGGATATATTAGGTATCTCAACTCCTAAGTGTGCCTACCATCTCTCTCATTTTATCTAGCACAACGAGCCAGCTAGGGAAACCTTAGAGAAAATGGTTAATCTTCATTTGGAAAGCCTTTTAAGGATTATTTTTTATAACTTGTACCATAGAAACTTTGGACACATTCCATTTCTATTATTTTATGGATTATATTATAGGTTTGAAGATATTTTAGGTGCCAAGTGTGAGAGGTAAAGGGAAAAGAGCTATTTTAAGACTACCAAGTATGATCATGCATGGCCAAAATGATAGAGAGGGTCAGAAGCCTCTCCAATTAATTTTAGGACTTATTAGTAACCCTTCTTACTTATATCTATCATCAAACTTGATCAATTGTATAGTTAGGATAGTTTTGGAAGGCTAATCATGAGGGGCAATTTTTTAAGCAAAGAAAAGGAGTTTCTTGACCACTTTGTAGGTCTTGTATAATTAGAGATGACATTTTTAACTCCTAAAATGACATGGATCACCCGATACCTCTCTATCATTCATTTTAAATTGATATTCACATTGTTGACACATTTACAAGTGACTCTTTGACTTCTCTTATCTATCTCTTCCCATTTCTTCTATAAATTGTGCCTTCTTGGCTATTATATACATCTATCTACTTGGTTATGGTAAATCCTTGCAAAATTTTTTCCTTGAATCAATAAATACAAGTGTTTTACCTTATTAAAATATTTCACTAAGTGTACATGATGGTTT
Source organism: Torreya grandis (assembly GCA_037957365.1). NCBI lineage: Eukaryota > Viridiplantae > Streptophyta > Pinopsida > Cupressales > Taxaceae > Torreya > Torreya grandis. The sequence continues at coordinate 1,839,741 of JARHVA010001839.1, forward strand.
TTGGTCTTTTGAAAGTGTAATTTTCATTTACCTTCACATGTGACTCTCCTTAGTACCTTATGTGTTTGTAATCTCCCTATTGCAGGTCAGTAAGAAGTGTCAAAGTGGATTGTAGGTGTAGTGACTAGGCTACTCAATATAGTGTCTTAGAATGCCTATTTTATATTTATTCCTAGCCTATGCTATCTCCAAGACCCCATGTTAAAGAATTGATGTGAGAGGGAAGATTAACATTTAGATGAAGTGTATGTGCAACTTGTCTTTAGTTCCAAGTGCATGATAAGGGTATGAGTAGAGAAAATATTTTGGTGTATCACCTCCTATAAACTAGGTTTACTTTCATGTTATCCCTATCCCTTTTCATCCCCAAAGTGTTATTAGTATGATATGAGCTTTAGTGATTCATTAAGGGGAGTTAGCCCCTAATTTAGAGATCCACCTCATAATACAGATACCCAAAGCCCTAAGGTGGTTCCATTGTCTCAATTGAATGAGGAGAATATTGTCCAATCTCCTAATTAGGTGCAAGTTCAATTGATAACACTAACCATCTCATGAAGTGGTTAAGAGTTTTTTTTAAAGATTGTATGGACATGTGGGAAATGTTTGAAGAAGAAACCCATTATCATATCAAAGTGCAGCTATACTTATCAAAAAAGTGTTTCCAATGATTAATAGATAGATTAAGGATGTGGGAAAGTAAATAACTTGAAAGTGATCCTATAGCTATTGAAAAGCCTCATGAAGGCTATGACCAAGGTAAAACCTTTGTTAAAGAAGGTGTCTTCCATTTTAAATAACCTAACTTGTCATTCCAGTATGAGCCAACTCAAGAAGTCATTTTTTCCAAACCCATCCACAATCCCTCCATATTATCTCATACTCACTTTCCATACCATGAGCCTATCCATCACCCTCCTACCTCGTCTATTCTTGAAACATAGCCCATTTTATGGGAATAAATTGAAGTAGAGAAGGTTCAAGATCAACTTGTAGCTAACCTAAAAAATTACATGAGTGACTATGAAGAATAAATCACCATAGTGTTCACCCATCTACTTGAGTGAATAGAAAGACATTGAAGGACCTGTTATAGCTAAACAAAAGGAATTTGGTAAAAGCATGAAGGGAGAGGTGTTTTAGAAAGACTCTATATCTAATAAATTGGTTAGTGTCCATGATGAAGGAGTTCTTAAAGGTAGCATCCATGAAGAAGAAGCTGACCTATGGCAAAAGTTCCATGCTATAAATTAGGAGTTTGAGTATCTAAGTGAGTCAACTTTTTCTCCTAAGATATGCATACATGATTATAATTTTTTTGATGATCCTAATGATCATGAAGTTGAGTATCTTTTTAATCATAAAGGATAAGGTCTTATTAATAATCAACATGAAAATCAAGTCACTATTCAAGAAGATGAAGTCATGAAATAATCAAATGAGACCAATGTAGAAGATGTTGTCTTTGAAGAGAACTCAACATCTCAACCTACGTTTAAAACATTTTTAGATGTATTGGAGAATAATAAATAAAATATTGATAACCTCATGCATAAATAACATTAAGATCAAGAAGATAAAATTGAAGAGGTGGTGGTTCTCAAAGATAAGGAGAGCAAGGATGATTGGCAAGAACAAATGAATCTTTTTCAAGATCTTGAAGAATTTTTCCAAGTTAAGGGTCAAATACATGAGAAAGTAAAGCAAGAGGTTTCCATTGAAGATAATGATCAAGATTGGGTGAACTATGAAAATATCTTTGATGAGATTGAGGAACTTGTAGCTAAAATAAAGCTAACCTTATTGAGAGTACCATGGAGGCTAAGAGAGCATGCCTTGTTGAACCACCATTGAATGTTTCAGTTTAGGATTATTATGAGAAAGTTGAGCCTTTATAAGTTTCAAAAGGATTTCACTTTGATAAGTGATCTATTTTTATCTGATTCCATTGCATTGATCATCATGCCAAGGAGATTGGTAAACATCATGAAAAAGTTAGAGATACAAGTTTTAAGGCCTAAGAAACAACATGCCTCATTTACTAATTCATTTTATAAATCAAGAAAGGTATAAATCTTCCCCTTTTATCTAAGAGGGAGGGAGTCATTTAGGTTGGTTTGTGTTTAATCTATTTTTTTAGTTTGTTGTGTGTCTTTAATAAGTGATCATAAATCACAAGTGTGTGTTTGTTGTCTTATCTTGACTTATGTGATTTAGTCTCTTGTTTTGTGTGTTGTTTCATATTATTTGGTGTGTTTAAAAGCCAAATTAAATGTCATATATATGAATAGGTGACTCCATCTCCTAATGTATAGGAATAGAATATTGATATTTAGTTTAGTTGGCTTGTCACTCCTAGGAAATCACCAAGAATGTTGACTATTTTGACCAAAAATCAAAATAGGTCAACCCCTATAGTAAAAAACTAGATATAGGGGTCTTATAGGACATAATAGGGTGTATAATAGTCTTAATTATGTAATTAAATGTGTCATTGCCTTGGTCATGGTCACTTTTAGTCCTGAGATAGTCTATGTTATCTTAAGTGTCATATTTAGGCCATTTAATGAGGGTTGTATGGTTTACCTTGTAATACAAGTGTTCTAAAGTGTTCCTCAACATCCCCCATGTTATTTTATAGTTAGAAATGTGAAAGGAAGATTTTAATAGCCTTTTTGAAGAGGTGCATAGGTTATTTAAGTGTTGAAATGGTTTTGGGAGGAAAACAAAAAAATTGAACCTTCCAAAAGGTTATAAGTTGACTTGGAGAAGCAATCCAACATATACTTCTTTGTATATTACAATATTCACCTACAATTAGGAAAAAGTAGCCTTTCATAGTCATGTTAAATGAGAAAGAAGTTTACAAGGTCTTGGTAAGTCTTCCAAGATGAAAAGTATCAGTTAAGACTTTAAGGAGGTCTAATATTTATTGTAGAACCATCCACCATGCATATTTTTATATCCCACCTTCACTACCTTGTGTCCTACATATGCACCTACAACTGGCTCTAATAGAGGCCTGAGGGTATTGAAATTTAAGTGTTTGAAACTTGTTTGAACCTATTTAAGGTTTGATAACATTGAGAATGTCATGGTAGCCATGGTAGATCCATGAAGTGGAGAATATATCTATTTAAACTCTCCATAAGTTGATGAAGTGACTTAAGGGGAAAATTAACTTAAATTATTTGAAATAGTGTTTTCACCTTTCATTTGATCCTTCCATAGTGAAATACATGAGGTATAAATAGATTTTAATGCTTCCATCATGTATCCTAAATGTAGGGGCAATGAATTTTAAAATAACATGAATTTTTAGAAAATAGAGGGTGACATAATAAGGTTTCAAAACCATTCAATCCTTTATTGTAGTCTTTTAGTGTTCTCTACCATATTTTGAGCTTTAAATGATCTCACAGTCCAATAGTGGCATCATCGAAGTATAACCTACAAGAAAATGAACCCACTTGGATAGAAAGAACACCATGGTATATATATCATAAAAAGAGGTAAATATACAATATTTTGGTGTGAAACATCACCTATATGGTCCCTTTTTCCTCAAAAGGGCCACCTAAAGTCAAACTATAGGCACCAACAAGTTGATGACAAGAACCTCAAAATGAGAAAACCTATAAACATAAACACCTACCGGTTGGATATGACTCCAAGGACTCCAAGGAGATACTATTATGTGCAACATAGGGTTCAAGAGTTAAAAATCATCTACATGTGTCTTTTCTCTCTCAAAATGATACCTACTTCTTGACTGTAGTGTGACAATGCACTAGTATATGGTAGTTTGGTCTTGGAACAAGTCCTTAAGCATAAATAATAGAATTAAAATAGTTGGGATAAGATATAAAGGATTATAATATGGATCCAATAATTAGATACAGGGTCTAACTCATAATTACACCCTACAAGAAACTTCATTTATTTGAAAAGCACACCTACAATTTGCTATAATAAGCAGTTAGGCCTAGGTTTGGAAGAGTGAATTGAGAGAGTTAGAATAATTTGGGAGTGATATACATGTTGAGAACACATTCATAATTATTATGATAATATCACATGATTCTAATAATATGGAAATGGAGTAAGGAGGGTTTCAACATACAAACTCATACTCAACTAAAAAATCTTGCATAGTCATCAATTCTAGGAGTTTGTCTTGAAGATTTAGAATGTCGATGACCTTCCAGAGGTGAAAAATGTATGAAAATTTATACATATCATATAAATTACATAATATAACCTCTTATATCCTTTTTTTTACTATGAAGATAGGTTAAGTTCCCTCTATTATGTCTTAGAAAGAGGGCACTATAGGAAATAAAAAGACTGTAGGTTTAGTATGAGAATGATAAGGGGATAAGTTGGGGATTATTGAAAAAATTTATAAGGTTATGGAGATTGACTTAAAGTATTAAAAAACATGAATAAGGCCTCAAAGTAATGAAAGTTAAACATGGTGGCTTAAACCCACTATGCACAATTAGGCCTACTAGGCCTAGATCACACCTAAAGCCCTGACAGGAACTCAATCTGATTACCAAGGCAAGATAAAGATTTACATAAAATTTATGAATTTTTTAAGAATATATAAGTTTTTTTTAAGCTTTTATTTTGTATATAAAGTCATGGGAAAGCCATTTTTTGGATTAAGAACAACTTAGGGTACATAGATTGCAAAGAAGGGCTCGAGAGGCTAACTTCAAAGTTTCACACTAGTACAGACACATAACATGGAGACTCAAAGAGTTGGGAGATGTTGAAGAGGATCATAAATATGCTTATAGTAATATTTTTTCGTGAATTGAATGTCTAACTTTTATGAAGAATCCTTAAGGTTATGAATCACCTAAAACTCTCCAAAACCCTTACTCATGACCTGATTGGAAATATAAGGAAGAAGATGCATCCAAATGATCTATTTTAGTTAGGAAATTTATTTTTTATTTTAGATAATCCCTTAGTATTCTTCTCATCATATTGGTTGGTACCCTATTTGTAAAGACAGGGTATAGAATAGGTTTTCTTGATAGATTTTATGTGTTTTGTAGGTTTAGAGGAGAATTAAAGGATGATAATCAATTGGGAAGGTCCATTAAGACCTAATGTAACCACTAATTTTAATTTATTACTTAATATAAACACCAAAACACCTCTTCTAGCTCCTTTATTTTAGGTAGTTTGTGGAAGATAATGAGAATGAGGAGTGACCACTAAGTGAGAAAGTGATACGTATAATTGGGAGGCCTTTTAAGTTTTTCCTAATGGATTTGTAGGAACTATGACTCTTTAAAGGTGTCATATCACACAATTCATGGAATTTATTTCATAATTGAATATCATTTTTGTGTTAAATGTGAAGACAGGCTTGTAGAACTAGTGATGGTGATTGTAGATGATGAGAACACTTATCCAGAAGAAAACTAGTGTTTAGGGACACATCTAATGCATTTTTAATCTTTTTTATAACCCCCCATAATATTTCACATGTATCATATAACCCTATTATACTTTTTAGTTCTCAATAGAAGCTTAATGATGAAGGCAGTTTTTAAGAAGGTAGTTGAAGGGTCATAAGCTAGTTTTAAGGAGTTTTCATGCCTTTGAGGGACATTTGTCCAAATAAACCTTTAAAGTTTTATTTAATACTCCATTAATATAAAAAATAATTAATTATAATGCATTTATAAGTGGTATTATGTCCTTTAATCTCCACTTCTCTCTCTCCTTTCTCACATTCTAAAAATACTAGCCATTTTGGCTCTTGTATTCTAATTCCACATCTATTATGGTAAATACCTAATAGTTTAATGTTATATTTTTCCTTTAAATAATACATGACATCTATTTTTTATTTCATAAACATATTTTCTAATTTTTTGAAGTGATGTATGGTGAGGTCTAGTGATAAGCTTTTATCCTTGATTCTCTTTATCCTTTCATGTTTGGTGTAGCAAGTTCTCATTCTAACAGGTCATATGGAGTGTAGCTAGTGTGTTTGACTATTTTAAAGTGTATAAGTAGCATTATTGTATTAAAATAACCTATTTTACACATACCTTGATTAGTTTTATGCATATCACCTCTATATTGAAATACTAATGTTAGAGTATTCTAAGACTTTGAAGCTAGTGTTGTGGGTCATTGCTCTTAGTGTAAGAGTATGATAGCATAGTGGATATCCTTATGGTGTATCAACCCTTAGAATATTTTACATGTATTAATATTTCTACATCTTTTCATTTGAGTAATTAGTTAGTATCAATGATAATCACTTAATGGTCAATCTAGGGAGCTAGCCCTTAAACCTACAAGTCTACCTCTAATATAGGCAACCCATAAGCCTAGAGGTATTCCAGTGTTGTAAAAATCTTAGAATAGGCTTGAAAAACCTCATGTAAGTTGAAATTTTTTGTGAAAATAGTAAATAATTGATATGTCATATGAGGTTCATCAGGTCACACTTTGGAATTCATTTTCAAGAGAGATGTTAATTTTATAGATCTCTAGCAAGTTAAAGAATAGCTAATGGTATAATTTAAAAACAAAAAGTGTGCAACCCAAACTATCTAGGATCCAAAGGATATTTAGTATTATATTTTATAATATATATGAGAATATTATAATAGATTATCACATGTGATGAATAAAATTAATTTTATCATGGAGGATAAGGATAAAACTTCATGGTTCATAGAAGGATTGTGATCAATAATCGTATTTTCTATTATGTAGTCTCAATTATTAATGAAGACTAATTCTCAATTAGATTACCTATGAGTAGAAGAAATTGAATATTATGGAAATGCTATAGTCACTAGATCCAAAGTAGAAGTGAAGATAGATACTTTTATGAAGAGGATAGATGAGATGCATGAAAATGATAAATCTAAATTGGGTTTATGGTGGATAAAGTGTGGTCAAAATAGACATCATAGGAATTATTATCTTAAAATAAAGCCAAAAAATTTTGAACTCTATAGATTAGTAGGGCATAGCACTATAAAATGTCATCTACTACAATAGTACATTCAATAATCTTAGAGTTTGTACTAAAGTTTTTGAAAATGGGCCAACCATGAAAAAAATGAGTTGTTAAGCCTTATAGTAATTAAAGGAATATATTACCAATAATTTATTCAAATTTGGAACATAGTAGTTACCTAATGTGAAGCAAATAATTTGAATCTTGGAGGTATAAATAATGATTGTAAAACTAGTCTTGAATGAATATCTTCATCGCCTCGATATCAATATCAACCCCAAGGTTTGGCTAGATGTATACCATCATCACCATAATACTAGTATAAATTTTCATGGAATAATGTGATCCCAAAATAACATAAATAAAATTGGGTTTCAATCTTGCCTCAACATTAGTATGGTGGATATAATGCACATTAATAGTAGCAAGGAGTGTTCACTAGATAGTAGTCACAAGATTGGGGTTTTTAAAAGAATAGAAGAGGATATAGAGGGGGATATTAAGGATGAAACTAAGGAGGATATCAAGGTGGTAATAATAACAATAATAATTTACAAGATCATAATCCCATCCAATTTTATTTGTGTGGTGAACATAATCATTTTTCATAAAATTGTTACATTAATCCTTGGAGATAAGAATATTATGTATATTCTAGATTGGAAGGACAACATCAAATAGAATATTTACTAGTATTGGATAAGTAAATAAAATAAAAAAAATAGTGTGAAATGTGAACATGATTAATGTGCATCCTAAATAAAATGCATTTATGTAAGTAATTACTTGGCAATAGTTCATAGAGTAAGGATGGCCTATATTAGAAATGTCACATGATTAGGGATTCTGAAAGGTGTGATGATAAAAATATCCTAACTCTATAATATAAAAGTGATTGATGTATCAACTTTAATATGTCCTTTAGTATATTAAACAATAGATTAAATCAAAAGGAGATGCCACAACCATTGATGAATAGATGTATGGGAAAATTATGCAGATTATGAAGTAGGAAGGTGTTGTGATAGCACTGACAATTTTTTTGCAATTATTCAACACTCAATGAAATGAATATATATACCATAATATTAAAAATATATTTCATAATATTTTGGATTACACATAGATATAACAATAACATGCTAACAATGTGCTCTATTATGTTAAAACTAAGAAACCATGAGATGTGGACTATGAATGGACATTGAGCTCATAGGATATGAAATCTTAAATTTAGTATTTGAATTTGGGAGTATTATTAATATGATTCACATATTTATATGTAAGGCTATTATTAATCCACACTTAAGCTATAATCATGTCACTCTTAGTCTTGTGTATTATGTGAGGGTAGAACCAATTGGTCACATCAAAGATGTAGGGATTAGAGTTTTGAAGTCCATGAGGTGACTTTGAAGCCATTGACATGAATATATATGAGACACATTACCCTACCTTGATTGGTAAGAAATGGACATATGATGTTCAAATGACTATTAATACAATGCATAATAAACTAAAGGCTCATCAAGGACAAAAGATAATTATCGTCCCTTTGAATAAATTAGAGAAAAAACCCTATATGATTCTAAAGGAAATAGAGTCATTATATGCCTACAATGATAATAATTACTTCAAAGTTGGCACAAATACATAGATAAATGCTTTACAAGTTGTGGCATGTTATTTTTTTTTACCCATAACTAGATCAAAGCATATAAATGTATACAACAAAGTAATCACTTTAAAAAGTTGAAAATAACAAAATATCTAACTCCCCAATTTCCAATTGAAGGTTGTACCTCTACATCAATGTGATCTTATATTAAGATAGAGATAGATTTTTTATATAATATAGGTATAATAATAATTGATTATATAGAACCTACTCCATATAGTGTCTTACCTTGGTAAATAGTATGTTCAATAAATGGTGACTCAGACACCCATATTTTGAAATAGGCTAGGGGAGATCATGAGATACAAAATCTACACATGGTATTTTCCAACAAAAATTAATTACCTCAATAATTTATGATAGATTATCTTAATCCATTTATATTGAGATTGGATAACCATGTGTGGATGTCAATCAAAGAGTCAATATATTCAATTATGTGTTGAAAAGGACTATTATGACATGGTGGGTAGTGCATAGATAACATGAGATAAATTAGGAGGAAGTGTGTTAATTTTTGCATGTATAGTTTCAATTACTGCTTACTGTGAAATCATAATGGCCATTATTTCAATAATGCCAATATCCTAAGTTGTACATTCATAAATGTGTAGATATATGGTGTATGAAAGGAGTTGAGAAAATGTGTTGGGTGCACATTTTTGGTCACACTCTAGCACCAATCCCAACTACCTAGTACATGCATCAGGAGCATAATAGGGAGACCAAACATTTCTCACAAGTGTAGCAAGACTTTATTCAAAAAAAATTGTTTGAATATGATAATCTATTGGTACACAATACATTGAATAAAATGAAAACTTTTATATTTTATGATTAAATATAAGATTTGGGAGCTATGACAGATTCATCATCATAATAGGAAGCATCTTAAATTTTAAATCTTGTCATTCGTAATTATAAAACTAGTAAATAGAAATAAGATCTAATTAAAACCTATAATATAATTATAGATAAGCTAACCCAATCTAGTGATAGTGATGGAGACTTGGATTTATAAGGATTATTTGAACCAGAATAAGAAGCCAAACCAACAACTATCCAAAGCATATAGCAAGTTGAAGAGGAAAGACTATGCAACATAAATGGTATAGATCAAGAATAGGAACACACTATATGAGAGGATATACCTAGTGGATAAAAAAAGGATATAAAAAACCATATAAAAATATTGAATAACATATTTTAATAGAGTTTATGCTTAAACTTATGGCTATGGGAGACTACTAGGAACATAATGAGATGTTAGAGGCATTTCAGCTAGTAAGAGACTATTTAGATGTATTTCTAACCAAGTTATTAAAATTGAAAGGGGTAGATTCATCATTGTGGTAGATGCACATAGGATTGAAAGGGTATACTATAGCCATTAAAAATTGACCATATAGACTAAATCCCAATGTGAATATGAAACTAAAGGTTGAACTAGATCACATACAAGAAGCAGGGATCATTTATCTAGTTGAAAAGGTAGATTGGGTGAGTCTCATAGTTTTGAAAGTAAATAAGTCTTATGATATTTGGCTCTATGGGGACTCCTACACACTAAATTATCCCTTCATAAATTATCCATTTCCAATACCATTTAAATATGAAGTTCTTGAGTTAGTTTTAAGTCATGAGGTGTACTCATTCACATATGGATTCAATAAAAACCATCAGATTCTATTCACATAAGAGGACCAAGCTAAAACAACCTTTATAAATAAATGGGGGTCATTAATATATGAGGTAATGACCTTTGGTCTTAATAATTCTCCAATAGTTTTCTCTAGGTTTGTGGTGACCACATTTAAAGAATTCATTAGTTATTTTATATAAGTATATTTAGATGATTGGGTTGTCATATCTTTGTTTAAAGAGAATATATCAAAGGTGTGATTAATGATAGAATGGTGTTGATCCCTAAACATTAATTTCAATCTAAATAAGTGCTTCTTTCACACATCTCAATGTTCTTCTAAGACATGTCATATGCAATGATGGCATCTTGGTAGCCTATGATAAAATTGTAGTAATTATGGAGATGCCACCCCCAACTAGTCAATATAACATTTGAATTATATTCCCTCGAGTGCATATAAACTAGTACAACCACATGCACAACCTCAAGAAAAATCACAACCATAACCACAAGTGTAATCATAGGCAATAATAAAACCAATAATAATTCCAAAACATATGGATAAGGGAAATAATAAGGTAATTGCATGATGAGCTTTACTACCACCATTGAAAAAGAGGACATGACACACAAATTCTTGACTCAACAAAAGACATGTTCCAAATATCATAGCTAAATGTGACTTGGTAGAGATTGGAGTTGGAATGTATGAAATTTTATAGTCCATGGTCGCAGACATTAGCAATGATGTTTATGAGAAAGAGGAGGATAAATAATTCTTCTTTTGAAAATTAGTGTACACCTTCTAAGTGAAAAATTAGGTAAGGAAATAAATTTGGGTGCACATCACTCAAAATCATAATATCATTATTGATATTTTAGGTGAAGAATTAGCCAAATAACTATTTCAAGCTCAACTATATTAAGAAGATCCAGTTGTAAGATCCTATACTACATAGGAAATAGAACTAATAACACAAAAATTCAAACACTAAATTTGTTACATAGACCTTATATGTATGATATAACCTGATCCTCTCCAATGATAAAGAATAAAATGGTGTCTTTTGTGGAACTATATGAAGAGATTCTTATGTAGCAATCACCTGAAGCACAACCACAACCATAGGCCCAAGCTACAGAGAGGCAAAATAAGAACCTTACGTCTCTTATAAACTCCAAAAAGAAGATAGATACATGATGGGTTAATATCCTAGAATCATCTTATTCAAAATATTCTGATTCACTTATAGTAATAGATTCATCTACCCCCATAGATGCACTTGAATAAACTATCTTGCCACAATTAGAGCCATAACAAAAATATACACAAGAATAATAGGATCAATCAAAAGTGAAAAATGAGGATAAAAGGAAGGATAACAAATATAATAATAAGAGGAAGTGATAATAAAATATCAAGGCTAATGAGGAAGAATCATAGTGAAAAAAACATGTTACAGAGGTGGAGCATAAAAAGAAATATAAAGAAGCATAAGTGCAAAAACAAAGAGCTAAAGAAGTAGAGGCTAAAAATCAAAAATAAAAAAAATTAGAGGCTCAAAATAAGAGTTGAAAAAGTATAGGTAGATAAGAAATCACAATAATAAGTGGAAAATAAAAAATAGGAAGTGTATGCTACATAAAATAAGAAAGAAGAATCAGTGATAACTGTGAAGGCTCAAACAGATAACAAGGATAAGTAGGAAGTTGAAGAGAAAGAAGTTGAATCCAAAGAAAAATCTAAATTAAAATCTAAGTCTAAAGCTAAATTATATGTCAAATCTAAATCTAATGTTGAATCCAAGACGAAGGCTGAAAATAAATCTAAATTAAAGTAGGAGGTAGTGTAAAAATGCAAGTAGAAAATACAAAGAAAAGTACAATCGACACTTGCAACATAAGGAGGTTTATAAAAGGAGGCTTATTATAATAAACTTTAAATAAAAATAAAATAAATGTGGGATGTTCCCACATCATCCATTTGATGAACCACCTTTTCACTACCATTAGCATAGTTCATAGTGGCCCCTAAAAAATGCGTAGTAACATCCATGGATTTGACTACTACTGCACAAGAAACATCTTTATATGTTTATAAACTACCACTAACCAAATAAATTAAAGGTTAATTTATTTTATAGGAGTCAAATATGCATAAGGATTTTTCCTTATAACATGAAGTCATATAACTATGAGAGGAAATGCAGACTTGAGCCTTTAATTAACAAACATGTGCTAGACCATTGACACAAGTTACCCTACACTGTTGACCCATGTCTTGAGTAAAAAGGTGATATTTGAAACAAATAATTCTTAGATTTATTAGTATTAGTCAATAAATACTATTTGGATACAAAAAAATTGATAACATTATGAGCACAAGGTCAAAATATAACGACATAAATAGAGACCATCTACAAACTATTATAGGAGTATGAACAAGTGTTGGACATAGTTACACTTCAAGCCAATAGGATGGCACAAGGTATGCTAAATTGGAAGCAGTAACTAAATAACTATTTATCTAGAGTTAATCTAGAGTTTAGCACAATAGACAATGCCAAAGCTATTATGGAAGCCCACATAACTACTTTGGAAATAATGAACAATGCACTCAAGCAATTATTAGACTCAAGGGATACAACCATGCAAAAATTATACACATGGCATAATGATAATTTTTTCAACTCATTTTGAATCATTTAGGTATAAAGGCATGTGTATTATTTGGAATATCATAGGACATCCTAGTCAAAATGTCATATTCTAGGGCACTCATAATCATCACCAATGATGAAGACATTTAGAACGTAATGGTGATTCAAGTCCCACTGTGTATATTACTAACTATGGTGGGGAAATTGATGATTTATTATACTATTTTAAATCAATACTTGTCCCAACATGATGCCACCATTTCAAAAATTATTGATTAACTACAATACATACCCCCATATTAGTTTTAAAAATTACTTCAATAGAAGAAGAGTGTCACAAGCACACATCCAACTCTCCATCAACCACAATAGCCTCCACCAATAGTTTCTATATGACCAAGTGTTTCATCCACTCCTTAAACATGTTTATCATCACAAAAAACTAATGCATAGACAATAACATAGAGTATTATGCCACCTACATAGTATGTAATGCATAGTTCTAATTTTGTAGTTTTCACAACTTTTGGCCTTAATTCTATAGGATAACCTTAATCATTAAGAGAAGGGATAGGTTATTAAAAAACCTATAAAAGGTATCCAACTAGTTAAGTTAGTCTATTAAAAACTTGAAAGAGTAGTAGGCTTGTACACTACTTTGTGGAAAACCTAAAAGGGGAGTTAAGTAGTGCATAAAGGTTGAAAACTAGTAAATGACACTTGGAGTGATAACTTTGAATCTTGTCTTTGGTTAAATTCTTTATCTCAAGTTTCATATTAGGATCTTGTTCTATGAATCTATATTGGGATAAGACAAATGTTTAATTAAAATAAAATACTGAGTATGGAACATGGCTATTAAAATCATAGAGTATATCTATTAGACACTTGAAATTTTCACTCCTTTTTTATTTTTTATGTATTTGGCCTATGTCATCTTAATTATTATGACTAAATATGAAGTCACTCATTTTGGTCATATCAAAAGGATAGACTATGAAGAGACAACACTAGCTAGAACACTATATATATCACTCAATTATATTTACATATAATTCTGACGTGATATAGATTAAAAAATATTATTCTGAAATGGTTTTCTTATGTATCTTTTATCACTGTTATATGCATAGTGAGTACTTTTTTATCTAATATATTAATTATATGAGTTTATACCGAATATTAAGATTATAATAAACTTATATATATTTGTGTATCTACCTATTTTTTTTGGTTAATTAATATATTCAATTTGACTATGGTATCAAACATTTACTTATGTTATTCCATGTATAATTTATCCTTGAATTAACATCTCTTGAAAGGTTTCTAATAAACTCTACTAAAAAATTGAAACCCATTTATCCATTCTTATAATTAATTTACCTTTTAAAATATCCCCTAACTAATCAAACATACCATTTTTCCATCTTCCTACTACGTCAACCTAATTGATCTTGTTAGGGATTGAGTGCACATTACAAAACTATGTCATCCTAATTAACCTAGTTCAAGACCTAATGACTATCTTTCTCACCTAATAAGATCAAATTGGTCAATTTTTTAAGCTAACTTCCTAGGAGGTTTAGTGTCAATCCTTATCTATAAATACCCCATTCACATTATTCCAATAAAGAGTAACATTCATTTTCACATTGTTACAACTCACAATTATGTTAATTTTACACTTAAGGAGTCATTGCTTAGGGTTTTACCTTGGAGGGAAAGAATAATTTCTTTTGAGAAATTATTGAATGCAAATTAAGAGTCTTTTCTCCTATAGATAATTTATATAGTGTGATCCTTACAAAGCCACAATAACCTATTTCAAATCACCATTGGCTAAGGGAGAGATTGAGGCATGACAAGTTCAATTCAAGGTAAGTAGTCCTAAATTTTACTCTTTCATTTGGTAGATAGATATTTTACAAAGTAATAGGATGAATGTTGTACTCCTTGCTTAATTTACCTTCACATTGTCTTCATTATATTTTATCTTTGCATGTTTTGTTTTCTCTATTATTAATTAGCCCCCTTTGTGCCACAAGCTTTAGTGAGAACTAGATTAGATTTATTTTATGTATTATAGGCCTAACTAGGTGGTTATTACATAATGTCATATGCCTAGAGTATTTTTAACTCTCTCCTTTGGTACTATGTGTTAATATATATCTTAGTTAGGTTTAGCAGATTTGAATTGGTCATTTTCATAAATAAATAGCTATTTAATTAATTATTTGGTAAGATTACCTTATTTAAGCTTGGAATCCACTAAGTAGGACAAGTTATAGATCCATCCTAATTCATTGCATACATTATAGTGAACTCAACATGAATATAACACTTATAATTTTTAATTTTTCAAATTATAGTCAACTGGAACTATCATCTTGATTCATTTTTATCTTTCAATTAGTATGTTTTCAACTATATCAATCTTATCAACCATGTTTTATCTTCTATGTAGAGGTTTTCAACTAGATTAAGCTTTTCAATCATGTTTTATCTTTTGTGTGTAGGTTTCCAACCAAATCAACCCTATCGATTCCATTTATTTCTATATGTGTAGGTGTTGGGATCCTAACCTATTAAACTAAAGTATTTGTGTTAATATTACATCCTCCTAGGTGTGAGAAGATCATTTTGTCAAGAGTTTAATCCTTTAGTTTTTTATAAATAGCCACCTAGAGGAAACAACACAAAACTTAGGCCAACTGGAAGGTGACTAACCATATTCCATATTTTTAGGGAAACATCTAAGATTTAATGAGATGTGGTAGGTATAAAAAAGAGTTCATATAGTCATAGAGCTAGAAATAATGATGATGGAGTTCCATCTCAACACTCAACGTACAAACCAACACCTTGGAAAAATATGCTCCTAAATACTTATATACGGAGCTCAATATAGAAGAGGAGAGAGAGAAAAAGGATTATATCAAAGCTCTCACAAAATGAATTTACTCTATAAACATATCTATATCCACCATTAAAGCTTTAAAATTTAATGGATGCCACTTTGGATCTAGTTGTATAAGCCCAATATCATCTGTGAGCTTCTTAGTTGTTGAAATTATGTTTTAAATATACTTTGGTTATGGACTTTTAACAAATGACTATAGTGTTGTATTGAAATGTTTTGCATGTTCAATTTTCATATCCTATAGTGTTATTAATGCAAGGAAAATAATTGTGATATAATACATTTGATTGAATTATGTTAATTAGTGTTCATGTGTTTTACTAGTTCACATCTTTAATAGAGTCCCTATAATGAATCATGACATCATCATCATTTTGCATAAAGAATGAATATAGGTCTTATGCTAGTAACCCAATCCTTATTTAAATCACATGTCTAGAATGATAAAATTGAGTGAAACCATAATTATGACTCGTTAATCACTTATAGGACCCCAAGATTAATTAGAGATAGGCATATACATATGGATCTAGATTAAAATGTGTTTTCAATGAATTGTTTAAGTCCCTTTAGTGAAGTTCCATGTCATGGCAAAACTAGCTAAATGCAAGCCATGGTTCCTTCTCTATTGCATTTTGGGTGAGTGGATAAGGCCTTTCTTTATTTGGATTGATGTCATCATAGTTGAATGTTTAAATGTTTAGTGCAAAGAGAGTATGCCATGCTTTTACCTAGTCATAGTAGACCAAGAACTAACTATACTTTCACAACATTTTGGTTCCATTAATAGGACCCATGTTGAATTTTGTTACTATCATGGTGAAAAAAATTATGAACCAACTTTCTCTTAAAAACATAGAGCATTGGCTATAATAGGTAAAAGATAGTTTTGCACTAAAGCATCTAACCTGGGTAAGTGCACAAATTTGGGGGACAAAAAAGGGCCTCCCTGTGGACATTATTTTTCTAAACTTTTAGAAATTTGAACTTTTGTAGATAATTTGAGATGGCCACACTAAAAATTTTAAGAACGTATAAAAATAAAAAATTTAGAATTTTGAGTCTGGTTTCCAAAAAACTATTTTTTTGAAAAATTGTTAAGTATAAGTAGGTCAAACATCTAAAATTTGAAGAGTACTTCCTATTTTTTTAAGAAAACATAGTAGACAGATGGTCATGTAGCCCACCATTTTTTGAGCATCCTTACATATTGTTTGAAACCCTTTGTTGAATATTTAGATAATATCTTCTAATGTGTTACAATTTTTTATTTTTTTAATTAATTTTACAATTAAGTAGATCCTAAAAACTAACAAAAAATGGATAGCCAGCCATGCGACCCACCCTAACTACCTCAAAAAAATAAAATTTGATTTTTTATAATGTGTATAGAATTAGGTCTAGCTTGTTACCATATAATTTATTTTTAAATTGGATCAATGAAAAAAATAGATAAACATGAATAGGCATGTATAAGTGTAGCATGTAGTGGCCTAAAAAAGGTGTAGTTAGAAATAAATATAGTTTGAACCCTTAAAATAGTCCAAAATTTATAAAAATAGGACAATGTGCTTGTCATGACAATAATATTTTTTTGAATTTTGATGTTGAAATCCATAGTGTATTTGGTGATTGAAGGTATAATTTGTTGGTTTTTCTCAAAACTCTTAGTCTCGACTATAGATGCATAGCCACAAGCCTTTGGATAAAAAATCCAAGCCATTTTCAATCTTAAAGGCTTGGTTTTTAATTCAAATTCAAATAACACATACACATTATAGAATGTGTATGCATTGTATAACACGTACACATTATATAATGTGTACATGTTATATAATGCATACACATTATTTTTCAATAATACCAAACCCATCTCCACAAACATGTGGGAGTTGCACTGAAGGCAAATTTAGTTGGAAGATTATATTTGCTACTCTAAATGTTAATTATAAACACTTATTTTATTATAATTTAAATATATTTTAGTAAATATAATAAATTAGGGTCACTTAGCATTTGATAGAATTGGTATCACAATTACACACCTTACAATGTGCAAAATAGTTTTTCAAAATCCAATCAGATTAGTATTTAGGAATTTTCAAGGTCTAAGTATTAAATCTAGGGATTTTTGGACATAAATTTTGAAAATGATATCCATTTTTGCTAAACATATAGTCATTTTTTAGGTTTGTGTTCCTTCTAGATTAATTCCTACCATTTATAGGAGTCTTAGGTTTTTCAAAATTAAATTTTTAAAACCACTCACTTTGAAATTGATGCAAAGTGGTGTTATTTGGATAGCATAGGTCACATTTATTACCTAAACACATCAAACAAACACATTACATGTCAATTTAACTTGATCATCATCCCTTCCTCATCCTTGATCACTTCTTACTCATCCCTCATTACCCCCAATCACTCTTTATTCATTCCTCAATGTCCATATTCACTCCCTCATTTACCCTCACTATCCCTAGTCATATATAATCACTCCCTTATAATCCATAATCACTCCTCCATTCACACTCACTATCCCTAACCATCCCTAATCAATCCCTCCCCATCCTTCATCATCCCTAATAACTCTTTCCTCATCCCTCATCATACCTAATCACTTCCTCATCCCTATTCACTCACTCCTCATCCCTCCTCATCCATAATCACTCCATCATTTACCTTAATTGTCTCTCATCATCTCTCATCACTTAGGATTATCATTTGTAATCCCTCTTTAATTGATTATCACCATCCCTAATCATCCCTAATCACTCACTTCTCATCCCTCATAATTCCTAATCAATATTTCTTCATCCCTCATAATTCTTAATCAATATTTCTTCATCCCTCATCATCACTAATCACTTCCTCATTGAACCTCACCAACTATCATCATCCTTCATCACTCCATCATTAACCGTCACCATTTGTTGCCATCCCTAATCACTACCTCCTCATCTATCATAAGTATATACTCTAAATATATGTTTGATTCTAATCATATGTTGTTTAGTCCATTATAATATAAATTAACTCTTTTTTAGGACTTGTGCTGTCAATACCCATTTGTGATAGTAAATTTTATTATTGAATGAATTGGATGATCATCCAAATTTATAGTCAAGTAACATAAGTATTAACAATAAATAGAGTCTAAATTTTAGTTCATAGAATTATCTTTGTTGTGCAATTGACTAAATGAAAATATATTCAGTTCCACCTTTGGTAGTTTGGTTTAAAAGATAAAAATTAAACACAAATATCTTGTATAATTTTCTAATTCTAAGAAGATTTGAATCAGATGCAAAGTTATTTAGTTTTTCCCATTCCTATATGACTTTAATATTTGTTAGGTTCACACATGCACTCCTTGTGTGTGTAATGTGTCCCAAATATTTTATCTCTTGTATGAAAAATGAACATTTATTCATGTTATCATAAAAATAGTTTTCTAAAAAATGTGAAACACTAGTTCAGCATGGTGTAGATGTTCATCCCATGTTTTTTAAAGATTAATATGTCATCAAGGAATATTTAAAAAATAACATAGGTAAAGGGCCTGAGTGTGTCATTCAACATACTGAAATGAATGAATTCATTATATAAGTTAATATAAAAGGCATAACCAACTAGTCAATCAATCATTCCTTTGTTTTTAGGACTATATTCCAAATGTCTAGAGGTTTAACATTAATATGATGATACCCAAACTTAACATCAATTTTGTAAAAGACTTATACAACATGGATATGGAAAATAAATGCCTTAATAGTTAAATTAGGATAATATTTATTCACTTTAATCTTTTTAAGATTTTTTTAATTCATTCAAAACTTTGGCACAAACACAATTGGGCTTCTACAAGGCAATGCTTTAGGAATGATGTGTCCATTATCCATGATTTCATAGATATACCACTTGATCTATTCAATATATAAAAAGGATATGTTGTATAAAGAGGTTTTAGGTAGAGGTAATTAAGGGATAAAATCAATATTATTGTTTAGTGTATAGTGTGCAAGAACTTATTTAGGTGGCTAAAATAAATCCTTGTATTCATCTAGTTTATGGTTTAATTATTTTATCTTTGTTATTGTTAGATAAACGACACTATGATATTGTGACATAAGGATGTACTTAAATTTAATTATTACCATTAAGAGTGTACTTATTACTATAATTTACAATATTATTTCACTTCCTATCAATAATGATTGAAATTTTATGAACTAACTATGATATATTGTATTTTAGATCATGAAAATCTATCACAATATTTTAAGGATTTACTTCATAGACTACATGTCAATGATAAATACATGGTTGACCACATGTAAAAAATCACACACCTATAATGATGAGATGTCACAAAGGATTGAATCTTTAAATTTTTTGATTTTATACACCAAGTGACATGACTAGGTGATCCATTTCCCAAGGCCTACACTAGACCATACATTAGCATATGGTTATTTTGAGATCCATTATAAATGATGAAGTTTATTATCTCACCATTGATCTTGCATTTGTTAATGAAACAATATTTTTAATTCATATAATTTCTTGTTAGGGGAAGTAAAGATATTTTTCATATCAACCATATCATTGGGTTCATAATCTATTTTGTACTCAATTTTTTTATAGTATTAGATAACTTGTACCCACTTCTTGAGATGTGAAAGTAGAGAGTTCATAGTGTGACACTCTTCATCGGATTGAATATTGAGGCTATGAATTAATCGCCACTTTCCAATCTTTGACTACTTATTCTAATCATTTGAAAATTAGTTTCCACTCTCTAATATGATTACTCAATAAATATAAAAATAAATTTAAGGCCTTCAATGTAATTATGTGGATCATAAAATTTCCTCATATGGAAAGCAATTGATTGGTTTTTATAAATTGCATAGCTTGGTGATCCTTATGTATTTACTACCCATTTTTTGTGCTATGGTGGTTTTACTTGCTTCTTTTTTCTAGCAGAATTTCAATTGTGAATTAAATCATTTCTAATAGGCCCTTATTTTTTTATAGGTGTTAAGAATTTATGTTTAAAATTGTTCTCCACGTAATTATGTTTATTATGTCTTATATTTTATGCTAACACTCAACTCTCCACTTGTAGATCTTGACACTGTTAAACCCCAATAAAATATCACCATCAAGTTATTGGATGGAGTGATTAAGGATGAGGAGGGATGAGGATGATTTGAGTAGAGATGATGGGGGAGTAAATAGGGATGATGAGGGATGGTGAGGGTAAATGAGGGAATGATTATGGAGGATAAGGGAGTGATTAAGGATGATGAGTGATGGTAAGGATTAACTAGGGAGTGATTAGGGGAGATGAGGGATGAGTAATGAGTGATTAGAGATGATTATGTGTTGTGAAGCAGTGATTAGGGATGATCAGGTGATGTAGGAGCATCACTACCCATTATAAATAAATATCTAGTTTACATTTTTGGAGTCTATAGAAAGTGGTAAATGTCATAAGAAGTCTATAGGAGTCTTTTTAAGTTTTTATTTTTGTGTAAATTTTGAATTAATAGAGTTTTATTGGACTTTCCCACAAAATCTTTCATTTGAATTTTTGAAATTTCATAGAGACTTCAATCTTGTTTTAAGAAGTCCAATGTTGAATTTGGTGTGGTTAGAATTTATCGAGTATTTTAGGATGTTAAAAAACATATACCTAAACTCATATTTGATAAATATGTTATTATTTGAGTTATTTTAGGACACTCTCAACATATAAAAGAAGTTATAATTTAGTTGATGGTTATTTGGTAATAAAAGTCTTGTCCATGTCTTATTTTATATTTAGAGTCAGATTAAAGAGAGTTGGAGGGGGTAGGATTAAAAAGGATGAATATAAATAACATAAATTTTTTGAATAAAGATAAATTTTGATTATTTGTAGATAAGAAAGCAAACAAACCATGCATCTTCTTGAATATGTGCAAAGATAGTTGATAGTGTGCATGATCCTAAAACATGATTTGTAAAGTTATTTGTGATCTTAGTGTGAGTGGTAATATGAAAATAAATTTTATTTGATGGTTATTATATCATTTTTCATTTGATTTTCAAATTTTTTTAATGTTCAAATTACAAACTGTATACCATGTGCTTTTACAAACTGTGCCTTGAAATTTGAGTGAAGGTCAGAGTCTTATGAAAGAGGAGATTTTATTTTGTGGGATTTTGGAATGTATGATCAATTAGTAACTTGAAATAAAAATTATTTAATAGTATTTAAACATTATAAATTGTTATTTTTCTAAGGACATTCTATGTTCAACAACACAACCCTATCTTTTGTGAGCCAAAGTTTTGAGTATACATCTGTGTGAGAAGGTATTGCATGTACTAGATTTAACATTCAAATGTATATATTGGTGAGTTTATTATAATATTATCATGAATTAATATATTATTTCAATTATCTTTCACATATTTTGATGAACAAAAATAAAACTAACACAATCCTACAATCATCAAGAAACTTCACGTAATCAAAGTGGTATCTCATGGAAATTGGTATATTGAGTATTATAGATGGAAATAATTGATTTTTTAAAGTGTTTAAAAATTTTTTATAGTAATTTAAACATTTATTTTGATTTATAATCCTTTTTGGAATGAATTATAACAAATAAGAATTTCTTGAATTACTACAGACATATGACTGAGTGCACAGTCTATATAAATTTGGTTAAGTCAATCTATTGTAACTTAAAAATGGAAACATAACACTTTTAAAATATGAATAGGATAAAATAAAACCTAATACAATATTAAAATTCATAGGAAATTCCTTTGGAATATTGTGATCTCATTTTGACCCTTCTTGGGTCTATAAAACTGTACAAACCTTGTATTAGGGTTTTTACATTCAAAGTGAGTTGTTAGGAGTTGTAACTATCAATAATCCATGAAATTTGGTGAAATTTTTTAATTAAACATGTAAAAAGATAATATAGTGTTTTTAAGTTGTGTAATTATGGATGAGTACAGATGGGGGAGGACTGTGTGGTAGACAGGGTAGAAGGAAACCTAAAGACGTAATCTAAGAGTAGAAAGAGCCAAAAAAACATTATCAAATAGTTGAAACGAAGAACATAAATTTGTGAAGATATGGGATATGTTAATTTCTATCTATAAATGAGGTTGATTTAATGATTTGAGTCTGTACAACAGGAGTTTATGATAGAGTAAGAGGTAGTGTATGATATGAGTATTGTGTTGTGAACTTAAGTAGGGCTGAGAAGAAGTTAGAGAGAAATAAAATGATTGAAATAGGAAATAGATATGATATTTGATCCAATTTATTATAAATCATAAATACTAGTAAGGGGGATAGTCTCAAATTAAGAGAGATTGAATGCATTAAGTAAGAATATGATGAAGAGTTTAATGAGACCATCCAAATAATAGTGGAGAATAAATGAAATGAATAAAATATATGTGAATTTGAAATGTATGTAGGGTATAAAGATAAATACCAAGCAAGAAAATTCAAAGTAAAATTTAGGTGGATATTGATAGGGAGCTTGGATAAGCAGTGTATGCAATAGGGCTCTGCATCATGAGGGATGGTGAAGGGTAATCAAGGAGTGATTATAAATTATGAGGAATAGTGAGGGTTAATAAAGGAGTGATTAGATATGGTGATGGACAAGGAGGGAGTGATTAGGGATGGTAAAGTCCATTGAGGGAGTGATTAGAGGTGATGAAGGATGGTGAGATCCAATGAGGGAGTGATTAGGGATGGTGAGGGAGTGATTAAAGATTATGAGGGATGGTGAGGGTTAGTGAGGGAGTGATTAGGGATGAATATTGAGTGATTAGGGATGATGAGACATAGTGAGGGTTAATGAGGGATTAATTAGGGATCATAAGGCAATCATTAGTGATAATGAAGAATGATGAGAGATTGATTAGGGATGATGAGGCATGAGTAGGAAGTGATCAAAGATGAATAAGGGATGATGAACAAGTGAAATTAATACAAAGTGGTTGTTTGATGTGTATAAGTCATCAATGTGACCTATATTACCCCAATCATACCACTTTTCATCAATTCAAAGTGAATGGTTTGAAAACTTTAATTTTGACAAACTTAAGACTCTTAAAAATGCTAAGAATCAATATAGAATGCATAAAAACCTTAAAAATGACTATATTTTTACCAAAAATGGATATCGATTACAAATTTTATGTCTTGAAACCCCTAGGTTTAATACTTAGACCCTGAAAATGCCAAAGTACTAACTTGATTGGATTTTGAAAAACTAATTTCCACATCATAAGGAGTGTAACTGTGAGACCAACTCTATCAGATGCTAAATGGCCCTAATTTATTATATTTACTAAAATAAATTTAAATTATTATTTATACTTAACATATAAAGTAGTAAATATAAGCTTCTAGCCAAATTTGCCTTCATGTGAAACTCCTACATGATTGTGGAGATGGTTTTAGTCTTATTTAAAAATAATGCATACACATTATATAATGCATATGCATTTTATAATACATTATATAACATGTACACATTATACAATGCATACACGTTATTTAAATTTATATTGACACATACGCATTATTATTTTCTCAACATGATTGCATTATGGGTCAATAATTATCAAGCCATAATCTAAATAATGTAATCAGATTATTTAATAACATGATTGTGTTACCTAAAATCTCTATATAATTATCACTCAAATTTATGCACATACCAACTTATAAAGGAAAAAATATAAGAAAATGGGTCACGATAACCTATATGTAATTAGAAATGCATCATGTCTATAACTCAATCCTAACTCAAAGAAGATAGATCATACCATACGCTTATGATTAGGGACACATTAAAAAAATAAGAACATGACCAAGATAAGGATTTTTTAGACCCAATTATGGGATATCATACCATAATAAACTATGCTAGGGAGGGTTCCAAAGTCTCTAATAAATCACAATCATGCAGTAACCCTAAGGGAGTCCTATGTTTTGATATCTCACTAAAATAATAACAAGTAAAGTAAATCTAATATAGTGTTCACTAAATCTTGTGGCACAAAGTGGGGGTTATAAATAATAAAATTAAACATGCATAAGAGAAATATACTCACATCCATGTATACATAATCCTAATGAATGGAAGAGAAGTAAAAATGCATATCTATCTACTCTTACAAAGGAAGAACAAAGTTAAGAAGAATCACCTTTGAAGAGAAACTCATCGATCTTTAATTTCTCCCTTGGATAAGATGCTTCATAAGAGGTTGTTTTGGTATGTAAGAATGACAAGGATAAATCCACTCTAGGATACATAACCTATCAATGCAAGTAAAATACTTCTCCACAAGACAAGATTCATATCTCCAAAGAAATTATAAAACCTTAAGCTTGCTCTTCAAGTAGAATGGTGGATAAACAGATGCACAATAGCTCTTAATTCTTATTCTCTTATATAAATAATAGTGAAATGAACTTGTATATATAGGTGAATTTAACCCTAATTCCTTTTAAAAGTTTTGGTCAATAGGTTTGACCCAATTGACTTAGCATACTTTTGTACAATAATTTACTAGGTCACAGGCTAGGTTGGCCAAGATCCAACCTAGACCCTAAGTGAATTTCACTCAAAACTATATAGGGTTGACCCAGTTGACATAGTACAATGAATAGTCAAAAAGGGGTTAAGGATAGGAAAGGGGGATGAAAGGTATAAAATGATTGAAAGAGTGTGCAATAGAGAATAACAAGCTTAGGGATAACATTTTTAGGAGACAAGTGTGTACATAACAAGTGGAAAAAAGGACAAAAATCTTATGAAGCACCAATGGTTTACCCACTCCTTTCATGATTCACCCTTTAAGGTGTTCACTCAAAGAGATTGAGACTCAATGGGTTACTATAAGATACAAAGTGTCAATAAGTGATAAAAGTTTGAAAATATTATGTATATACATATTCCCCACTTGAAGTTCATCATGTGTCATGTGAGTGTAACATTGGATGGTGCTTCAGGAATAGAACATGATAACATATAACACTGATACTAAGTAAAGTGCAATAAGGAGAAAATGAGATAAATGAAAAGATAAAATAAAAAAACACATACCTTTACATACTTTAATGTTTTAGATAAAGAAAGAGACTGCAATATAAGTGAAATAATCCAAATGTGAATAACATTAGGTGAACCTATAGAGATTAATGCAAAAAATAGCCAAAAATAAAAAAACATGGAAGATAGGCATATAGTCATGAAAAATATTCCCTGCAATGTCATGATTCTATAACATTTTATGGTTCGAAAAATGAGTTAGTAGAGACAAAGATATGAGGGACTTAGGAGAATTGCAAAATTAGGATTGTTAAGGTAAGGTTAGAATATTGAAGGCAAATGAATGATGTAATGATGGAAAATGAATGAAAAATGATTCTAGAACATATTAAATCATATTGGGAATCATGTAAAACATAAATGGAAAAAAAGAATGTATAACATACTAAATCACGTTGGGAAGTATGTAAAACATAGATGATAAATGAAATATCAATGTAAGATTTTTTTTTTAAAATATGGAAGCAAGTGAAAAGTAACCCCATCTAAGATAAACATGTTGATAAAACCAAGAATGACTAAAAATTAAAATAAAGTCAAAATGGAAGACAAACATGAAGAAATAATATAGAAAGATAAACATATAAGAATGCCAAATGTCATATGTAAGATAAGTGAAGTCTGTAAAAATCAAATAAGAACATGATGGAGAAATGAAAATCAAAAGCTCTAAAGGATGAAAACTCAAACTTAGTGCTTATTCTAAGATACAATGTAAGAAAATTCAACCACATAATGAAATTACTAGTATGACAATGAGATGGTGAGGTAAGTAAATGGGGTAAGGGTGTTTGTGAGGAAGGTCTAGTCCTAACCAAGATCTTACAATGTAACTCACAAACTATAAACCAAAAGGAATAATAAGGTAGACATGATCAAGGATGTTATCAACTAAAAGCAATATCTAAAAAGGGGAATATAAGTAAAATGTGTGATGTGAATAAATAATTTGAGGTACCACATGGGTGATGTGAACATCCTTAATAATAATGACACATGCTAGACAAGTGAACAAGGCTAAGAACTATAAACACCAAGGACTTAGGATATTTTGACTAAATAACACAAATCTTGGGATAAAAAGTGAAGTATACATATCATCCCATGAATGCTATATGCATGAAAATTAAAATGGACCTACCTTCCCACAAAATATTTCTTATTCCTTAGGACCCCTTACAGAGCAATCGATCTACTGTGAAGATTAATTATTTGCATGAGAAAGTAGGTATAACTAAAATATTTTTTTATTCTCCTTTTCTAATCTACTAGTCTACGACACTCCAATGGACCTCAAATCTATCATGAGTCCAACTCTAAATTTTGATCTTCAATTAGAAGGAGATGTGCTTAGAATCAAGTCTTTTAGTGTGATTTAACTTTTAGAATTTTTAATGTTGCCTTTTGGTTCATTGCCATTTATTTGTATTTTATGATTTATCTTTTAATTTGTTTTGGATTTTTATATTCCTCCTCCATATGGATTTGGAAAAACTATCATGGGTCTTAAAGATGACAAAAACAAGAGACCTTATACTTGGTCACTATAGAAAAGGACCTAAAGACCAAGGTGTTTAAATACTCCTAGACTTGCCCACAAGTAAGTGTGAAATTCCAAAATTGATTTATGTGAGCCTCAAATGAAAGGAAATAATGGAAATATGGGGATTATAAGAGATGCATCTATGTAATAAGTGATACAATGATGAATATTATTGTAGCTAATCATAAAGAGGTAAAATAGTTCTATGAAAGGGATTGAACTAGGATATAATATTCATGTCACTAGAGCATAGATAATAACCTACAATGGATCTAGCACAAGCACTAATGAATGTAGTAATCATCCAAAAAAGTGATTAAATATGTTTTAATTTGGTAATTTGTGAGGAAGGATAGGTCATATCCATGGTCTTACACTGTAACTCACAAGGTAAACACCAATGAGGTGAATGATAAATAAAGGGGGAAAATAATCATAGAGCTACTTAAGGCAAAAAATGACATAAAAAGTCAAAAATGAAAGAGATATAGAAGAACTAAAAATGAAAACAAATTCCAAATGTAATGTGTAAAAAAACCAAAGAACCTAAAGGTGAACATTATGATGATAGTAAAATGAAAGTAAAAGATGTAAAGTGCATAAAGAAACATGAGACAAAAAATAACAAGTAAGACCTATGCTAACATCTTTATCAAAGATGAGCATGTGAAATACAATTTTATAAGTCTCAGAAGGTTTCTTGAATTTGAATTTACTTGTTATTGTGTATTTTAGAATAATAATGGGCATCATTAGATGTCACAATGGGTAATTAGATGTAGGTATGGGTGTCACAATATGACCCAAGGTCTGAAGGGACATATGGATGGGCATTGCAAGATGCCCCAACATTTGAGGTGGAATGGGGTAACATTAAACCATTAAAATTATTTACATTGGGTTAGTAGGTGCATTCAGAGATACGTAAATGTTTTAGTTTTTTATATTTTAGGGATGTTTAATGTGACATAGGATGTGTTGGAGAGATGTGTGGAGAAAAAGGAGGTAAAGGAGGACCATGTATGATATTCTTTGGAGTAGGAATTTAAACTAGGTACTCTTTTGGTTCATGTGACTTAAGAGGTTGAGGTTCAGTGGGTGGAATGATATGTTATAAGTTTTTCATGTTAACTATCCTTTCCCTATTGGTATAGGAAGAAGAATCAACTATGGTTTGAAAAAAATTAGTGTATGAGCTATAGGTATGGGATAATTATTGTTATTCATAAGTAGTTGATGTTGATGTGATTGTGGTTCTTGAGATTGAATTTGAGAAGTAGATGAAACAAGGAATAAATAATAAAATGGTGAAGATCATGACAAGGCTCATGAGAATGACCTATAGTATCATGCCACCAACAAAATGTATCAAGATTACACCTTTTTGGAGGAGGTTTGGAAATATAAAAGCTCATGGGTTTAGAGTGTGTTAATTTATTCTAAAGTTGTTCTAGACCTAAGGGTGGGTAGGTTGGGTTAAAATTTATTTGTATCTTCCACTTTGAGGTTGGGGAGGCTTAAATGAATCAATGTGATGAGAAAATGATTGGAAAGGTTCTTTAGTAGTTATTTGAGGTGTTTCAAATTGAGTCATAATAAATTCTTACCTTTTTACTTGGTTTAAGGCTTGGTCTAAAGTTTTAGGTGAAAATATTGAAACTTTGTATTGAAAACGATCTTTAAGAGTAGTAACAAATAGTTTTAAAAGAGTATCATCATTCATGTTATGGTCCACTTTATGAGTTAGAGACTTCCACTATTTGATGAAAGTGTGAGAAAATTCATTAGGATTTTAATTTTCATTGATGAAATGGCTAATTTAATTATTAGGAAGGTCATCATGTTGGAATTCCTTCACTAAAGCATTGACTAAATCCTCTAGTTATGAGATGGAATGTCTAGGAATTTAGTTGTACCATTCAACTGCATCACCAAAAAAGGTTTTGGATAAGAGCTTGGTGGTATCAAATGTGTTAGTTTGGAACCATTCCTTATAAATATTACCAAAAGACATAAAAAATATAGTAGGGTCCTTAGTCCCACCATATGTGAGAGTTGAAGAAATGGTTCCAATATCTATGGATTCAATGAATAAGGTTAAAGGCTCATTTTGATATGTTGAAGAGTTTTATTATTCATTGGAGATTGAGGGATGATATTCCCATTAGCATCTATAAGAGAAGGGAATTTTTTTTTATTTGGTTAAGACATGATGACTTGAGGTGGTTGAATAATCACATGTAATAAATGTTGTTGTATGTTCATCATTTGAGAGGTGTTAGAAGTTTGCATTATGTTCATTTGATGTATGATTTGTGCAAGAAGTTGAGTTATATAAATAGGTGGGTTCATGTTTTTAGGAGGGGGATTATTTGGTGGAGGGCTCCCAACATTGGTATTAGGAGGAGGATTAGGATGAATGACCTCAACTACATTACATTGTGTAGTGATGGGTTTTAGATTATGAGAAGATGAAGGAAGAAAGTGAATAGTTTCATATAAAGTAATGAAATAAGTGAGATTATGATCTAAATCCTTGATGATGTAATGTTCTTGACTATGAGTAGGCTAAAAAAATGTCATTTAAATAATACTAGATAACCATACAAGGAATAGGTACAAAAGTAAAGAGATAGGAATAGATAGATAAGTGTATAGAGTTGACTGGGTTGACCTAGTATAGGAAATTGAGGTTGAAAAAAATATAGAGTTTATAGTGTCAACCTATTACTAAAAATTGAGGCTAAAAACTATATAGAGTTGATATTGTTAACCTAATACTAGAAATAGGAGTTGAAAAATTGTATAGAGTTAACAGATTTGACCTAGTACTATAGGTAGGGGAAAAATAGATAGTCTATAAGAGATTGTGTTGAGCATAATGACTATGTACTAAAATAAGAAAAAAAATTCAAGTAATTTTTAAAGTAAGAAGTGAAAGGAAACACATAATCAATTGGATCAATGAGGTTGATCCAATTGAAGCACACAACATAAAACCTTGCATCAATGTTAGCTAATGAAAGTTTTTGTAAACAACATATAATTAAGCAAAGACCAAGAAATCAACTTAGAAAGTAAAAGCTAACAAAGTGGTCATCCTAAATGTTGTTAAAATATTAGAGTATGATTTTAGATGTGATAAGAAGCTAGTTTTAATTAAGGAACTATAAAGCAATCTAATAATGGTTTCAGGATGTTTAGGCTGAAAGGGATCTATATTGGCAATGGTATTAGCTTAGTATTGGGGCCTTCCCCCTCACTTCACACACTAAAATGATAATGGTATCAGGTGATTAGCTAGTATATACCATTAACCATGTGTTTATACTTAGAAAACAACTCAAGTCAAATTTTCCCTTGGTGATAAAATCCAAGTAAGTAAGCCTTGGGTAAACAATTGTTAAAATGCATTTTAAGATTTTATGATTTGGTAATGTGTGCATAAAAGATAAAACTAGTGCAACTAAATGGTATATTAAAAAAACAACTAATTAGACTATGTGATCTATTATAGGCATTCAAGAAACTAAAAATGAAAGTGTGAGTTAATTACTAGCATATAAGTGTTAATTCCAACTTTGAAACATAGTACATAATACAAAGATTACATAATAGAGTTGATAGTGTCTCTATTTTACTCTTGAAGCAATGTTCTGATAAATAACTATGTCAATAATGTCAACCTAGTTTTCTGGATATAATATAGAGTATAAAACTACGTTGATAGGGTCAACCTAGTTGATTATATAGGGGTAGTTTTCAAGACTACAAACTATGAAAAATAGAACTACAATGAATAACATAAATGATAGACAAAGATCGAAAGGAACCTTGGTGGGTTGGAGGATTCAAAGAAAAATAAGATTATTGTTGAAGTACCATGATTTATACTTACAAATTCCACTAACTAGGTCATTTGAGTTGATCTAGATTTGCATTTCTTTGTTTGTTGAAAACCTATAAAATTTACTACATCGATAAGGTTGACCTAGTATGTTTTATGGAAGTCTAAAAATGTAAAAAATTGATAGGTTTGATCTAGTAGGCTGATTTATATGTCTAAAAATGTACAAAGTTGATAGGGTTAACCTAGTATCATAATTTGGATGTCTGAAAATGTACAAGGTCAACTAAGTCAACCTAGTAGTCTAAACTAAAAGTTTGAAAAACCTACACAAATCAAACATAGTCATATTTATGTGACTATGTGTTAAAAATACACATAGAAATTAGAAATATATCGACGTTATTACCTATTATCACAAGTATATAAAAATAAAATGATAAAATAATGAAAAATATGAAATAAAACCTACAAGGGTAAGATTTAGGTTGGGGTCACTAGAATGTATGTAATCATTAATGCATCATGTCTATAAATCAATCCTAACTTAGAGAAGATAGATCATACCATACACTTTTGATTGGGGACACATTAGATAATTGGGAACATGACCAAGATGAGGATCCACTAGACCTAATTAGGGTATCTCTTACCATAATACACTATGCTAGGGAGGGTTAAAAATCCTTCAGTTAAACACAATCACACAAGAACCCTAAGGGAATATTATGTTTTGATATCTCACTAAACTAATAAAAACTAAAGAAAATTTAAAATAGTGCTTACCAAAGCTTATGGCACAAAGTGAGGGTTAGAAACAATAAAAATAAATATGTATAAGAGACATATACTCACATCAATATATATAGAATCCTAATGAATGAAAGAGCCGTAAAAATTCATATCTATCTACTCTTATAAAGGAGGAGAAAAGTTTATAATACTTAACTTTAGAGATGAACCTACCAAGCCTCAATCTTTCCCTTGGCCAAGGTGCTTCACAATAGGTTGTTGTGGTATGTAAAGATGAAAAATATAAATCATCTCTAGTGTACACAACCTATCAATGCATCTAAAATACTTCTCCACAACACAAGAGCCATATCCCCAAAGAAAGTATGAAACCCTAAGCTTGTTTCTCAAGTAGAATGGTGGATAAGTAGATGTGCAATATCTCTTACTTTTTCTTCTCTTCTCCAAATAATGATGAAAATAACTTGTATATATAGGTAGAGAAAACTGCAAGCCATTCTAAAAGTTTTGGCTAACAGGGTCAACCTAGTCAACCTATCATAATTTTGGATAATAATTCACTAGGTCACAGGCTAGGTTGGCCAAGAGCCACCCTAAACCCTAAGTGAATTTCACCCAGAACTATATAGTGTCAACCCCATTGACCTAGTACAATGAATAGTCAAAAAAGGGTTAAAGTTAGGAAAAGGGGTATAAAAGGTCAAAAATGAATGTAGCAGTGTGAAATATAGAATAAAAATCCTAGGGACAAGGTTTTTATGAGACAAGTGTGTATATAACAAGAGGAAAAAGGGAAAATAATCATATGAATCACCAATGGTCTACCCACCCCTTTCCCAATTCATCCTTTAAGGTATGCATTTAGAGAGATTGAGACTCAATGAATTATCACAAGATACAAAGTGTTAGTAACTAATAAAAGTTTGAAAATATTATGTGTATACACAACCTATATGATGTTATATATGAGGTCTTTTTCTATGATTTACCTAAGCCTATGTATAAATAGTTAGCTACATACTCAACCCATAAAAGATGAATCTATAGATGGAAATACAAGTGGATAAAAGAGCACCTAAAGAGGCTTGAGACCTTGGATGTTACTTGGACTAGAAAAGTGAATAAATGGTGTCAAGGAGCCCTAAATAGCTATGTACTTGAGTTCACAATCTCAACATGTTTGTGACTTGAGGAATTGGAGTACCAATTTTTGAATGATCCTATAGGTACATTCATGAAGGAGTTCAGCATAAAGGTTTAAAAATATCCAAAACTCAGAAGTTATGGTTGATAAATATCTCAATAGCATAGAAATAACATAGTAACAATGAATCCTCTGAGAAGAGATGTAGTATTACTCAAGATCACAATACAAATATATGCTTATCTCTGGGAAGAGATGTCTATCTTCAAATTTAAAGTTACATATTCATTTATACACATTTTGAAAGCATGGGGAGGATGTTTAAGGTCACAAATCTTGAGGGATATTAAGTGTTTTGACTTCTAAGATTTAAACAATACAGAATTTGAGGAATTACTATTTTTAGAAACTTACTATTTTTAGACTACACTATTAAAATTGAAATTTGGGGAACTTACATTGGGTTTTTTGGGTTCAAACTTCATCTATCAAATATCTATGCCATTTCATGATGTTATCCTCATTATTATCTTTCTAATGGTTCAAACGGTGAGTCAATTGGAGCTACAGTGCAAAAGTTATGGCTCCCAGAAGTTCCATCATCAATTGGGGTGAAACTATCACCTAAATTGTTGCCCAGATCATTCCTCCCTCCTTGAAAAGCAATGTTCCCCATTGCATAAATGTTCCCCATCAAGTGTGGTATTTTTTTCTTTATTTTATTCTATATGAGCCACTCACCTTGATGGCTAAGCTGGCCCCTTTTGACCACTCGATAAAGCAAAATAGAGCATCCTCTTATTGTCTTCATCCATGTATCCACAATCTGATCCTCTTCCACTAGAGAAAAACTCTATGGATCAAGCTCATCAATTTCTAGTTGTTCTGATACAACTAAAGTGTATAATAGAGGTGGGTGATATGGTTTGAGGAGATCCACATTGAATACTAGATGCAAACCAAGGTAGGCTAGTAGGTTTAACTCAAAAGCATTTTATCCAACTCTTCTAGTGATGGTATAGGGACCATATCATAGAAGCCAAATCTTTCTATGCGGGCCTACAAGTCATTCCTTCTAAAGTCACAACTATACCTTATCACCTATAGAAAAATGGTGTGAAATCTTATGTTTGTCATGGTGTTGCTTATACTTCTGATTCATCTTCTCCAGGATGTCATGAACTTATTGTTGTATGTGTTGCATTTGTTCAATAAACTTTGTTTCTTTTGTTGCCTCAGATCTTCCATGAGGTGTGTATTCCATGGTGTAAAATGGAATAGCTATATCAATTGGTGCCATGGGTTGGAACCCAAAACATACCTAGAATGGAATGTGCTTGGTTGAGTTGTGCAGTGCCTGATTATATCCATGTTGTATGAAAAGAAGTCCCTCATCCCATGTATGTGGATGTTTAGAGTGATTCATCCAAATCATGTGAAAAATCAAGTGGTTTACCACCTCTATTTAACCATCAGTCTATGGATGGAAGGCTATGGACTTCATTAGCTTAGTATCCATCATCTTCCATAGAGTGGCCCAGAAGATGCTCAGGAACCTACTATCTCGATCTGAGATAATGGACTTGGGGAGACCAAAATGGAGCCATACATGACTAAAATATAGTTAATCAGTTTCCTCAGTAGATATATTTTTCTTACAAGAAATCATGATAGCCATTTTTTAAAAATTATCAACTACTACAGAAATATAGTTCTTACCATGTTTTGAAGTGGGCAAACCTGAGAGAAAATCCATTGAGATGGATTCCCAAGGCTTGGTTGGTTTTGGAAATAGCATGTACAATCCTTGCTTCTTATTTTTTGGCTTGGCTATCACACATGGGGTGTAATTTTTGAGATATCTTTCCACATCCTTTCACATATGGGGCCAATAAAAGTAATTTTGAAGAATTGCCAATGTCTTTTCAATACCAAAGTGTCCAGCTATCCTACTGAAGTGTGCTTCCCATATCATCTTTTGTTGCTCTACAACTAGAACACAGATGTGCCCCATATGACAGAGGACATTATCTTATAAAAATAAATTAGAAACATGTTTACCTTCTTGAAGTGCTTGATATGTATCATCAAAGGTAGGATCTGCTTCATACAGAGCACCCCAAGTGGTAGTCTCATGTCCACATAGGTCCAGAACTATTGTGAGTGCAATAATTAGTGGGCAGCTCAAAAAATCTGTAGCTATATTTGAGCTCCCATTTTTGTGTTTGATTATCAAGTGGAATTGCTGAAGATATGTTTCCCACTTTTTGTGCCTCTCATTTCATAGTTTTCTTTGCATCTGGATGAATTCCAATGGTCTGTGGTCAGTTTGGATGACCGTTTCTTTCCCCAAGATGTAGTGTTTCCAGTATTTGTAGGCTTGCACAATGGCATAGAGCTCCTTATCATATGTTGGATAATTCTTGACTATATCAATGAAATTTTCACTGTGATACACAACAAGATGGCCATGTTGCATGATGATAGCTCCCATGGCATATTCAGATGCATCTATCATCAACTCAAAAGGTTGATGCAAATCTGGCAAGGCAAGAACAGGGGCTAAGTAGAGTCTATTCTTTAAATTCTCAAATTCCCTTTGTTGTATTTCACCCCACTAAAATGTAGATTTAGCTCCTCCTTTAGTCACTTGGGTTAGTGACCAAGCAACATGTGAAAATCTTAGAACAAACTTGCGGTAGAAATTTGCAAGAACCAAAAAACTATGAAGCTCTATGAGGGTCCTTGGTGTGGGCCATTCTTGAATAACCTAAATCTTTTCTAGATCAACATGGACCCCTTCCTCATTCACCATGTACCCAAGGTACTAAATTTTTGTCATCCTGAACATGCATTTGTCAAGATTTTCATACAGCTTGTGCTCCCAAAGAGTTTGAAGCACCTTATGAACATGTTGCAAATGTTATTCCCATGTTTTGTTATAAATGAGCATGTCATCTAAGTAGACAACCACAAAGGAGTTGGTGAAGGGTTGTAGGATGTCATCCATCATCCTCATGAAGGTTGCAGGTGTGTTAGTTTAGCCAAAAGGCATAACCAACCATTCAAAGAGCCCCTCCTTAGGTTTGAATGCAATCTTCTAGACATTAGTGGGATCAATGGGAATTTGGTGATAACTAGATTTGAGATCAATTTTGGTGAACTTTGTACCACAAAGCTAGTCCAGTAGGTCATCAATCTTGGGGAGAGGATAGCGATTCTTCACAGAGATTTTATTCAAGGCTCGATAGTCAATTTAAAGCCTTCATGTTCCATCTTTATTCAATGCCAAGATAATTGGGCTACCACAAGGTGAAGAGCTTGGCCTGATGTGACCCTTTTGGATCAATTCTTGAATCTATATTTTTATCTCATCATTCTCCAAAACTAAGCTACGATACATAGGATTGTTAGGCAAAGGTGATCCTAGAATCAAATAAATAGAATGTTTTACCTAGAAATGCAGTGAAACTCCTATGGGTGACTTGAATAAGTCATCATATTCTCTTATGATTTGTCATATTTGCTTCTATTGTTGTGTTGATTGTGTAGTCAAGACTGCAACATCAGCCTTCTTGGATTTCTATGGTTTGACCACCATGAGAACAAATTGCTTTGTTTTCTCTACCAATCTATTACATTGCTTAGCACAGATCAGGGAGATAGATGTGGGAAGTGGTACCTCTGGTACCCTATAGCATTATGTTCCAAGAGTGAGGGTGATCCTTTGGGTTCATGATTCATAGATGCCATGTCATTCATACATGAATAGTTGACCAAGGAGTATATCACAAACATCTAGATTGACCACATCACACAAGACTTCATCTTGGAATGGTTTTATAGCATATGAAAGAAGACACTGATGGGTGACACAGAGGTCTCTCCCTAGGCTCAACCATCCAATACTATAGGGCTTTAGATGAGGCTTCATGGATATATTTAGACTTTTCACAACTTTAGCAGAGATTAAATTCTTTTGACTCCCACTATCAAGAATGAAATGTAGAGTCTTACCTTTTACCCATAATTTGGAGTGAAATAATCTTTCCTTGTCATCTAGTCTTTCCTCATGGGTCTGTGATGAAGTGATGATGGTGTCAGGCTCAACATATATAATTTCTTCTTCATCCTCTTTGACTATGGGTTGTGTAAGAGGCAGAGTAGTAGATGTCAAGTATTATGTCTCAAAAAGTAGTGACTTGATGGCTCAACATTCTTCTTTGGAGTGAGTTCTAGTTTTATGGTAATCACACCATTTTCTAGCCTTCCCCTTCTGGGATTTCTTATCCTAAAAATCCTTTTGCTTCCAATTTTGGCCTTGTGTTTGACCTTCCTTGTCACTTTTCCATTTTGAGGGTTGAATCTTCATATTCTTTCTGTCATGCTTCTATTCAATCTTCACTACAAATTTATATGCCTCACTGAGGGTTTCCAAATTGAAGAGTTCCATTTCCTCCCATATATACCATTGTAGTCCACCATGATATTTGAGAGTCTTATGTCTCTCACTTTCTTGAATGCTCAATCTTGCAGACAAAGAATGAAAAGTGTCTTTGTAATCTTGAATAGATTGGTCCTTACCTTGGTGAAGTTATTGCCACTATATGTATAGATCATCATATGCTCTGATGGGATAGTATTCTTCTTTCACCGCTTCCACAAAATCATCCTATGTAGGTTCCACCTCAAGGCTAATTTCATCTGTACTGAACCTCTTTTTGTACACTTCCCACCAATTTTTCATAGGCAACGATGATTTCAAAAGAGAAAAATTAATATTTTCTCCATCGATGAACTTATTTACAGAGAAGTAGGAAGACAGTTGATCCAACCAATTTTCTACTGCAACAGCATTGATTTTTCCTTCAAATGTAGGAATATCAAAATTTCCTTGAACCTTGAAGAGTGTTGGGGCACTAAAAGGATGTTCCCTAGATGAGGAGCCAGGAAGTGGAGCCGTGAAGCAAATATTTCCCATCAAAAGTATTTAAAGAATTTGGGCAAATTGTTGTAGCATCTGCACTTGTTTCCATTGGAGAGATTCATTCACCATTTCCTTGAAAGGATTGGATGTCTCAGTGTTATCTGCCATTTGAATTCATTTGGAGTGAACAGGTGGAAAATTTGGAAGCTCTGTTGTTTCCCACCCAAGCTTCTTGTAGCTTGACCTCATCCTCGGGATCATACACTCTCAAGACAAACCACTCTGATACCACTAATCCAAAACTCAAAATTTTTGTTTTATAAATATCTCAATAGCATAGAAATAACATAGTAACAATGAATTCTCTGAGAAGAGATGTAGTATTACTCAAGATCCAATACAAATATATGCTTATCTCTGGGAAGAAATGTTTGTCTTCACACTTTGGGTTACATCTTCATTTATACACATTTTGAAAGCATGGGGAGGATGTGGAAGGTCACCAATTTTTATGGAGATTAAGTGGTTCAACTTCCAAGATTTAAAACAATACAAAATTTGAGGAATTACTATTTTTATAAACTTACTATTTTTAGACTGCACTATTAAAATTGAAATTTAGGTCACTTTCATTGGGTTTTTTAGGGTCAAACTTCATTAAGCAGATCTCCATGCCATTTCATGATGTTCTCCTCATTCTTATATTTATAATTGTTCAAAGGGTGAGTCAATTGGAGATACGATGCAAAAGTTATGGCTCCCAGAAGTTTTGTCATCAATTGGGGTGGAACTGTCACCCGAATTATCACCTAAATTGTTGCCCAAATCAAAAAAACTAATAATTGATTATGGTTTTGAAATTTTGGGGATGAAAGGATAGAATATTTCACATATGAGATATGAAAATGGGATAAATAGATGTTTATGTGAGTAATAATGGAAAGGGATGAGAAAATTGACACCTAATAGCTCAAAAGGTATACCTATAATAAGATACAATGCCCACTAATGGAGGATCTAAAACCTAGAAGTGTTAAAAGGAACTATAGTGAATAGGAAGCACATGGGGAAGGATATATTTAAATATATAAGAACAAAGATGAGAGATATAATGAATCAATGAATCGATATCAACACTTAACAGGGGTGGAATTCATTGGGTTCTTATAAGATTTGGTGACTATAGATAATCTTGATGTACCTAACCCCTTAGAACCTAAAGTTCATGCTCACATAATAAATAACCCACTTGAATAAAGTATAGAAGTACTTATTTACCCTAATAACACCCTAGATCTTAGACATTTTGTAGACTTAGATTGTAACTTTATGATTAAATAGATTATTCCATACATGGAGGTGAGCACAACTACTGCTAAACCATTGGGTGTTATTTCACCATAATAGAACTTAAATGTGAGCATACTAATTTAGCTAATGTTAGTAATGTAAGGTGGGAAACAACCCATAGGAAGTGGTCCAACACCACAAGTAAGTCACATAGTACCAATGACATCAATTGTACCAATAGTAATAATGGGACTAGTGCCTACCTCT
The DNA here is from genome assembly GCA_037957365.1 of Torreya grandis. Lineage (NCBI taxonomy): Eukaryota > Viridiplantae > Streptophyta > Pinopsida > Cupressales > Taxaceae > Torreya > Torreya grandis. The sequence continues at coordinate 1,879,572 of JARHVA010001839.1, forward strand.
ATAACTAGAGGTATTACAGGACCATCACCAGGATAGGTGCCAAGGGGATAAGTACCTCAAGTACCAGCTAACCTCATAAAAAATATTATATGAAATGGATATTCACCTACTAAAGTATCATGACATGTAAAGTTCTATGGAGCATGTGTTGAAATGTGAGTTATAGTGGCATGTGCAAGGCATAACCTAGTTGGAGTGCAAGGCTGCTTAATTTGTGACCACTTTACTTGATTATGCCCACACTTGGTATAGAAAATTTGATCCTAACCATGCCATGGTTGAATTTTATACCCTAAAGGATGCATTACTAAAGGAATTTTACATCCCAAAGTTTGAATAATAGATCATCATCGCACTAAAATAAATTTACCCAAGGACTCTCAAAAAGTGTTTGCTTATATGATGCAAGGTTGGAAACTTTCCTATTAAATCTCCCATCTAATATTCACCCTTCCCATCATAAATAGTGGTTCATTATGGGGTTGTTCGTGCCATTCTAAATAACACTCTCTATGAATACTTTTATTGACCCTAGAGAAGTGCTCGAAATCGCACTTAGAGTTGAGGTAGTCATAATTTTAGACATTGGGATCAACCCATTTATGGAAGAACAAATTTCATCTATAGTCTCCTAGCTATAAAAAATTATCTTTAGCTCTTTTCATGATGCTCAAAGTGGATTATGGTATATCAATTGCAAATTATAAGGCCATAATACAACTAACTACCGCTGGAGGAATATGCATACCTTGCTTCTAAACCATGAAGTTTGTCAAGAAGTGAATGATGTCCAAAACTATCCTTTATTATAACATGCCAGCCAAGTTAACATAATGACCTATTATCAATTATGTGATGCTTATACACATACCACTACTAATTATCAGGTGATTGATGAAATTCATAAAAACTTAAAAAGAGGCACATAATAGGCTACAATAATAGTCAAAGGGTGGGCAAACCAAGGGAATGATGGTTACAGCCAATAAAACATAGGCTTTGGGATACAACAAGGCACTAGAGGGTAATGTGGAAGACATCATGGTGGAAGGTTCCCATCATGCTCATGTTATAAGGGTGGCTCAATGGAGCATTATCAATACAACTACCATACACATCTCACATGTGGGTATTATCGAGGGCCTCATAAGGTCATAGAATGCGCTGACCTATATAAAAAAGTTTACCCAAGGAAGGTGTAGAATAAATAAGGGAGTATAAATTATTAGGCACGAGTAGAAAATAGAAAAATGGACCCCAAAATTGTAACCTACACACATTGATGTAGTCAAGATATAGGCAACTACCCATAATGGATTTACCACTCAGCCACCAGTTGTGCCAATACCTAAGTTACACATCAAGTATGGAGATAAAGGTCAAAGTGAATGCATAACATGGACTAAACCAAAAATTTTCACTATACCTAGACCCAATACACTAGAAAGACTTATTATATTAGGCTATGAACGTAATCCAAAACATGTAAGGGGAGATCAAATTAGTGTGAGAAATATAAGTGTAGGTTACTACCTCTCAAAAGAAGTAGGATATTGAAGAAGTTGAAGTACAAGAATTAACTAAGACCATATGCCTCTTTTATATAGTAGGAATACTGCCCCTATTGAAGAACTTGCTCGTAGAGAATGAAGGTCAAAATCAAGTTGAGGTCACCACACCATGTATGGAAATGGCATGAGAAGTTAGACATACACAAAATGTTGAATATGACTAAGAACTCCTAGTGGATGCCACTATTGATGGATGGTTTTTATATGAGGTTCTTATATACTTAGGTGCTGAGGTTAACATCTTGGCCAAGAATGCTTGGGAGAAAATGGGTATACCAGACTTGATACTTTCTCCTCATGTACTCTTCATGGCCAATAAAACCCAAGCATAGCTTATAAAAATTATTAAAAAACATAGTTTTAGATATCATGGGCATCAAATTTTATACTAAATTTGAAGTAATATAGTTATCAGAGCAAGGCAATTACTTGGAACTTCTAGGAAGGCCATGGTGTTATACAAATAATCCAAATATGCACTTCAAAAAGTGTTATATGACCATTAAAAATATAAATTAGAGGGTAGTTATACCTATTTCAAATGACCAAGGACCCCCTATGTCAAGATCATGGACATCATGGATGAGATAAATCATATTTATAACATCACAATGTAAGGCACTAATACTCTAGACCCAAATGATCAAGGAATCCTCTCTTGGGAAAATGGGCAATCAGCCTCAAACACCACTAATGTTACTCATAATTTACAGATCAATGGTGCCACTTGGTACACACAAAGTTGCCTAAACCAGTAAATATAGGCTAGATATAGATTGATCACACTCGTAAAAGATGGGTCCCTTACATAAAGAAAAGGGAAAAAAGAGTGTTTTACCTTAGTAAGGGCAAACTTGTTGTGTTCCCAAGATATGAAGGGAGTAATCATGTGGAGTAATATGTTCATTACATTGATTCATGTATCCTAAAGGAGGTGGATAGAATGGGTGAACTAGTATACACATTGAATAACATTATTGCTTGTTGGTAGGTAGTGCAAAAACCTATCTTTCCAACTTGGTAAGATGTAAATGCATCTATTTTCACTAGGTTTAGAAAAAATAATGAGGACCTAGACATTTTATCCTACTGTAGTGACTCTAACCCTATCACACATGTACATATTTGTAAAGAAACATGGGTTGTTTGTGATGAAAATGCCCCAATAAATATTTGGGTGTACACCTTCTATAGGACCTTGAAGATTTGGGTGTAGGTGTAGTACTTAGTCAATGAGACACACCATGAAATTTTAGATTGGGATTCCCTAAAGGAGTAGTTTGTTCACACCTTATCATTTTCTTCATAAAATTTTAAATTAATTGAGCCTTGACATGTAGTTTGAAGGTTGGTGTTTAAGGATAATACTATATTAGAGGAGTGCCTAAAAGATATGTTCAAAAAAAAAGGGTTATCACTCCTAACCTTTTCAACAAGCAAATTTTGAATATTGATTCTAGTGATGAAGATGATGACACATGGAAGGCACAAAATTGGAAGAATTTCATAGCGAAAAGGAAGACAGTGTGCCAAGTTGAGGATAACACCCTAAAAGAAGAAGACCTACCCATATTTAGGTAACAATAACCAATGTCAGTAGACAAGTCAAGGATTCCCACTAGGATAACAATGAATCCTATCGAGTGCTAGTAATAACTACCAAGGTAGATATCAATTTAGATGGGAAACCCAAAATTTCCAATCTAGGTACCTGATGGTCTGACACAGAGCTAACATGTATTACTGATCTCCTAGAATAATTCCAAGAATTTTTCATATATAACTACAAGGATATGAAAGGTAAACACCCATCCCTCGAGAATATGAGCATCAAACTAGATGACAGTGTAAGACCCATCAAAAAATATCCTTACACAATGAACCTAAAACTTCAAACCAAGGTTAATATTGAGATTAATTGTATTCTAGCTGTAAGCATCATCTACCCCATGAAATAATCCAAATGGGTTATCCCCATGGTCATTATCATCAAAAAGGATGGGCACATTCATATTTGTGTTGACTATAGACTATTGAAAACCACCTACATGACCGACCCCTTTTCAACTCTATTCATTGATTAAGTTTTAGATGGCATCACAAGTTGAAAGATATACACATTTACTAATGGGTTCTTAAGATGCCATTAAATCCTTCAACATAGAGATATGTCCACAAATTTCTTGGGAATTATGGGTATTATGGGAAGTTCATAATAAATTATGCTAAGATTTTTGTGCTTCTAGAAGAACTCTTGTGGAAGGATGGCCCATTATATTTGGGGGAAGTATAGGAAGATACTTTTGATACCCTAAATATAAAACTAGCAAGTGGACAAATACTACAATTTATTAACTAGGTAACTCCCTTTCATGTCCATTTCAATGCCTGTGGTATTGTAATCAATGTCATTTTCATATTATTTATTTTGCAAGCAATAAACTAAGGAAGAACAAAACTACACCACAACTGAGTATGAGGTGCTAGTCATGGTATATGCCCTGTAGAAGTTTAGATAGTACTTATTGGTAACCCCATTTATTTTCTTCACTGATAACAAGGTGATCAAGTACCTATTGAACAAACCCATTTTGTATGGGCACACTTGTCTCTAAATTTTTTTGTTTCAAAAATTCTAATTTTCTATTGTCATGAAGCTAGAAAAATAGAACTCAAGACCAATCATATATCCCATGTCAACTCTATCAATACAGTAGTGCCAATTTAATATGATGTGCTTGATGTACATCTTTACTAGATCTAGTACATCCTAGAAGACATGGCAAAGATCACCACATTTTTGACCTTTGGATATGCACCTCAAACAATGACAAGTAAATAGAAAAATTAGTTCATAATTCATGCTACCTCATTTTAACTCATTGGTGGGGAACTATATAAGTTGAGCTATGATGAAATAATGTATTAATGTGTCCTAGATAATTAATATGAATTATTACTATAAGAGGAACATGAGGGGATTACTAGAGGCCATTGTGTTGGATATCCTATGACATGTAAAGTGTTGCAATCAAGCTTATGGTGGCCAACTATGTTTTAAGATGTTAAAGAATATGCCAAAACATGTGATGTTTTCTCATGAACTAGAAAATCAAACCACCAAGATGAGATGCCCCATCTGTATCCTTTTGTAGGTGCCATTTAAAAAATGAGCCATTGATTTTTTTGGGTTGATTACTCCTAATGAAAAGTGCATAGGTGTAAGGTACATTCTATCTGTGACTGAGTGCATCACCAAATAGGCTAAATTAGCACCAACCAAAGATTTTACATCCACCATAATATCAAGATACATCTAGGAGAATATTATTAGTCAATTCCTACTTAGATTGACTAATGACCATGGCATGTCTTTCCTTAATAAAATAGTTCATATCTTGGTATCTGAATATACAGTGGCACACCATAAAACAACACCCTACCACCCCTAAGCTAATAGAATCATAAAGGGATCAATAAAATATTATGTATGTGCCACAAAAAAATATGCAATCTTGGTTACAAGGATTGGTATGACCATGTGAAATCAATGTTATGGACCTACCACATAACATACAAGTGCCTGAATAAGGCTACACCATTCTAGCTAGTGTTTAATGTAGAGGCCATTTTACCTATAGAATTCATAGTTCCTTTATTTTTTATCATGTTTATTATTCGATTGGATGGCCAAGAATATTTAAGCACATGCCTTAAATATTTAGAGAGGCTAGATAAGACACATTCCCAAGCATGATGGAGATAATAAATAGAAAAGGTGTACCAAAATCTATGAAATGATAAGCACATCAAGTGCAAGGTATTTATAGAAGGTTCCATGCTCTTATTGTATGATTCTAGGTACCTCAGGCATTGAGGCAAATTATAGATTAGTTGGATGGACCTTATGTCATCCATAGTATATTGGAAATTGGTGCATGCAAGTTTCACACCTTGACTAATGAAATGTTCCCTAGGAATTTTAATGGCAATATATTGAAGGCATACCATCACTAGGATCGCACTTACACCATCTAACATTATCTTTTCAATCAAAATCTAATCACTTTGACCCATGACTAGAATAAAATTGGTACAAGTCAAATCTTTTCCTTTGTGTTGTTTGAATATGTGTGGCACTTTCAAACCTATAGAACTTTTCTTGTGCTTACACCTACATAAATATAAGCAGGTGAGTCAATCCCAATTATGTTTTAAGCACCTAAGGCTAGACAATTAAGTCTCTAATCATGTGTGAAGTATGTTAATCTCAAAAAAATGTAAGTATGAATTGATGAAGTAAGTCACATAAGGTGTTCATTTTCAAGAGATCAAGAGGATACAATAAGGTACTAGAGGAACATTGCAAGGATTTTTATGGGTTATGGAAGGCCAAAGAAAGAGACATGAAAGTGTAGATAAATTGACAAATAAAGAGAGGCATGCTTGAAAGGAATCACAACACCATGAAGCAATGGAACTTAGGAGGTTTAATCATGTTCATATGAAGTGTTGTTCCTAGGTAACTATAAGAAAGGAAAAGGTCATGATAAGTTTAACCAAACTCAAGATAATGACCATCATGATAGCCAGCACCCACCCAGAAGTAGGCAAAAGTGACTGTTTGAATCACCCATCACTTCATCAAAGAAACCATTGGCAAAGTTAATTCTATAATAGTGGAATAACAAAAATCTGCAATAAATAAATAGTTGGTAGTGGATTTTAGTGTATTTCATGACTTTATCAAATTTCAAGAATATAAATGCTACCAGACATCAATGTGGTAATTCATAGTAATGTATAAAAGGGTAGATGGAAGAGGAAATAAGGTTACTATTATAGAATTATAATCATTGAGAGGGGGGGTTGATGAGTGATGCAAGATAATCTAAAATTGAATTCCAATCTTTGCAATCCTTAATCAATCATCACAATAATTCATAAAGCACACAAGTCATTCATAATAGTGAATCATAAAGATGATGCAAGATTAAACCCACAACACATGAATTACATTGGAAAACCTCATGGGGAATGAATCCCACTCTCAATCCTATAAACATGTGGACTACTTTTCCTATAAAATGATCACAAACATGAAACCTTTTAGTGAATCACCCACTTCACAAGGATTACCCACCCCTAAACATGAACAAGCACCAACTTGTTCTAGATGTTGAACACCCACACAACACCTATGAAGTCAATAGCTCTATAACTCTAATTTACTTTCAATATAATGGATAAATAATGTATAATACCTCTATTTCAACCCTTCACACTCTCTCAAAATTTCACACACAAGAAATGCATCCAAAACACCCTTTTGGATCACTCTAGACTTCTTTGCTCATCTTCAATATTCAATCCTTCAAGTACACTATTATTACATTAGAATTATGACCTATAGGTTATACACATATTCCTAAACATAATATTCTCTTTAACACATCCACTTATCACACTCTCTCCTCCTTACTTCACTACTCAACACTTTCTTGTGCTCCACTCACTCAACACACAAAAAGAAACTATATAAACCATCTCCTTTATTTTCACTCTTTATAGACCCTTCATGAATATTATGTTATTAGTCATCCATAATAATTTCCTTAACCCTTAAGGTTTCTATCAATGTAATATATATATTGATACCACCCCCATAGGTTAAACATATCATCCATGGGTCACCTTTAAGTAGCTACACCTTTCAATTAGGCCTTAGTAGCCATTATAGATCTCATGGAGACCCATTCACTCTTATATCACTTCATCAAGAAAATTAGAAACACAAGATCACTTAAAAATACATATTTCTACCATATATGACCCCTAAGACACCTTTAAGTCATTACATCCATCACTTCACTCTTTTATTTATGCAGAACTTGCTCAAACAATAGTCTTATACACAAAAACACCATGAATGAATAAATAGTCAACTTATAAGAATTTATTAATACTAAATATATATTTTTAAAACTTAAAAAATCCATACATATTATCCTCATGGAGTCTACAACACTCTCCAATAGATAATTCATCTTGAAACATCAAAACACCATAAAAATTTTCAAACATTCTTCTTAGATCACTTGTAGAAGATGGTCAAACACACATTAAATTTTGGAGACTAATATTTACAATTGTATAAAAATTAAAAAATTATAATAAATTTTTATAGATTCACCTTGGAGTTATTTACAACTTTTATTCTTATACCACTATCAAATTAATCATATATCAAAAGTTATAGCTCAGACAATATAGACTAGTTTTGTCTTTGTTAATTTAAATTCTAACCGTCATTGTGTAAAGAAAAAAAATTAAACACGTGTCTTCATCTTGTTCCCCTTGTAAAATTGATAAAATATGCTTCATTAATCTCCTTGAGATTCACATGGTCTTTACCTTTAAATGCTTACCATTGGTCTTTGATCTGTGCTCCCAAGATTGAGACACTTGGTAACCCTGCATGCCTTTTGTGGACCCTACTATCAGTCTCCATTCACTTAATGCCACTTGGAAGATATACACAAATTTTTTGGATCCTTTGACTTATTGACCTTATGCTCATCATTATATCTCTATCTATGATTAAACATACACTATTAGATCTTCATCTTCATGATCGCTCGTGTGTCATTGATCCTTGATCTGATCAAGATATATTTCAACACTTGGTAGCCCTACATTTACCCTTTATAAGAAATATTTTCCAAAGATTAAAATTGATGGTATTTTTCATGTCACAATCTATTAGATCACTTGGGTAAGTATGGGAAACACTACAATCTACCTAGAAAGCTAACTTTACACCTTGATATCTTTTGATAGACATCATATCAAGACATGAAATTTGAATCACGTGATCTAGGCAAAAATATTTAAAAAATCCCATGTGACCACTTTATTTTGAAACCTTCACACATGTGAATTATGACATCATCAATCTTCTCACTTAGTTTGATTAGTCAATATGACTAAGAGAACCTAGACATTCATATGACTGATTTAAAGAATTCCTTTCACTTCCACAAGTACTCCAAGCACTCATAACACCTAATATGACCTATGTAATACACCATACCATTAATAACATCCATATTATACCTCATCAAGTCAAACACTGAATAACTATGAAAAAACACTGAAGCACACTTTGGCATTGTCATTCTAACATACATGATACCTCATGAACACTTTTTACCACCTCATGGACACATCATTAACAACACCTCAACAATCTCCCCCTTTTTCATTGATGTCAACACTACCACAAGACTTATTCACATACTCCCACTTCCTTTGTAAACACTTTATCCCCCTTTGACACAATGACAATGTGGACACCAATTGATCTTGAGGACCTAAAAAGACTTCAAGAATCAATAATTGGAAAGGAACATTTCTAATAGATGATACAAACTCCCCCTAACATTGTGCATACCACTTCTTACCTTTATATTCTCAAACATGCTCCAAACTCAACATTTTTCTTGACCATACACATCTCTTATGAAGATAAAACACACATGATCACTAGCAACTACTTAAACTCACCTTAAAAACATTAAGAGGGATTCCTCGTATGTCACCTAAGCTTAGGCACCATTTGAGCACCTTCAAACCATCTCCAACCATGACTGGAACATCTCACATATGATCCCCCTCACATCATGCACATTTCTTCAAGCCCTTCAAATTATCTGAGTTAGCTCCCCCTAACTCCATGCTTCACTTGGATCATGACATCTTTAATAGGTCTTCTTAACCAATTCTATTTTGATACCTAGAAACCTCCATACTCTACCTACAAATCTTTAGGACCAAAATCCTCAAACACACCTTGATCACACATACTTGATTCTCCATAAGAAATATATCTCCTAATAATCATAGGTAGAGACACATTAACCTACAATGTCCTATAACTATGTGAAACTAGGATTTAAACATATCTCTTCATGTTCCTTCTCCTTCTTGGACATCTAAAACTAATAGTTTTTATTCTTTTTCTTATGCTTAAGAGAAAAAACTTGCTCATCCACTAAAATATTCTCCTTCTCTTCGAATATTGTATTGAAAACACATGGAGATAACATAGATTCATGACATACCCTTTTACTTGAATTATTCATCTTGCAATTTAGAATATTATCACTAGGCATTAACAACTAATGTTATTTAGATGAAACATGATCAACAATAGTAGGTTGGTCACTTAGATCCATACACACCTTATTACTAGCCACAATGAGCACTTTCGTCTTCTCCTTGAGCTTGGTCTCTTTATTCATAACATGAGAATACAATGAAATATTTTATCACTCTTCAACCTCTGTAACATTCTCCACCAAAGCAAATAGACCACTTAAACCTGTACACTCATTATGACTCACACATTTCATATTTATTTTTTATGATTTAAATTGTCTTCTTCCTTGTACTTTAGGAGTTTGATTGAACTTATTTTGACTTGATGCCCTTTGCTTGTACAACCTATAAATGTTACCAATCTTCTCACAGTTGTAGAAAACCATTCTTATTGAAGTAAACTCAACTTGTATTACCTAATTTCGATAAAATATTGTAATGTGTCCTATGTCATAGAAACTAAAACACTCAAATTTTCTCATGATATTTACTTATTATTCCACTCATTATTAGTAGGTCTTCTACACTCTATCCCTATGACTAAATTGATTGCAAGTATAATAGTAACCATTGAAATTAGCATACCTCATTACATTTGGTTGCCTGGTCTGATTTTTCTTCATTTTGAAAATATCTTCATTCCTTAACTAATGATTGACCTTTAAATTTTTATCCTTCTTGTTCACATTAGCCTTCACATTTTCTTGAGTTGTAATTTTTTGTTCTTTTTTGTAACCAAGTCCAGTTTTATCACTAGCATGTTTTTAACTATTCAAAATGTTGTCTAGATCACTTGAGCTCTTTCCAAACCTCAAAAATGAATTCACCTTATTAAATTTATTCTCTAATTCAGATTTTAATGACTCAATTTAAATCACATACCTTGAGCACTCATCTTCTTAGATTTTAGGCTTGTAGACATAGTTTCCATTTGACTATTGAGATACTTGAATATACCTTCATATTCCTTGGAGTATTTATCTATTCTAGCCTCATAAATACTAAATTTGTCCTTTTAGTCCTTAATTTATGACCTTAACTTCTTGGTATCCTTCTTCTCAATCTTTAGATCTTTAAGGGCATTCATCAACTCAATCTCACAATCCTCCTTGTTTTCTTCATCATCTATATCACTCCAAGTAGACTCTTCTTGATATGAGAAACCTCCTTCTTTTTCCATCAAAATAAATTCATCTTCAACAAGACAATGATCTTCATTATCAAACTTATAATCATTGTCTTCACTCTCATTTTATGAGATATAATCTTCATTGGTGTAGAAACTCTTCTTGTCCTTGAAAGACTTCTTATTGTTGTCATACTTTTTGAATCCTTTCTTCTTATTATTAGACCTAAAAGCCTTAATACCTTTATCTTGTATTTAACCATGCTCTTCATCATTATTCTTCTTTTTATTATGAGGGAACTTATTATAAAAGTGTCCTACCTCTCCAAAATTGAAACATTTGAAGGGTAGTTTATCCTTATACTTGCTTGAACCCATTTTCAATTTCCTTGTAAACAAAGCAACTAGTTCATCATCATCAATATCAAATATGTCATCCTCTTTGAGTTCCTTAATTTGAGTTCTCTTCTTCTTTGGATTCATTTTTATCATGAATGTTTCTTCCTTCTTTGGTGGTTTGTACTCATTGACTCTAATCTCATAGGCAGTAAGAATGGCATGCAATTCATCTATCTTCATCTGAGTAAGATCATGACTTTCTTCTATAGGAGATAATTTTGAATCAAACTTGAAGGAGAGACACCTTAATACCTTTTTTAATAAAATATATTTTGCAAGGTTATCTTCAAGACCTATAATAATGTTTAAAATCTCATCAACTCTCTATATAAAGGATGTCATAGAATCTTCTTCCTTCATCTTGAGACTCTCAAATTGTCTTTGATGAGTCTATAACTTGGCCAATTTGACCTTTGAATCCCCTTTTAAAATGATCTATAGTTTATCACATATCTCTTTAGAATATTCACAATGTATTACCTTTATGTACTTAGTTTATGAAAGACCATAAGTGATGGCATTCATTACCTTAGAATTGTTATCACATAGCTTCTTATCAGTTACACTAGTTATATGAGTAGTAGGGATGAATATCCATCCATAAAAAAATTAAAAATGTCAAACCCTAGTGATATGATGTAATTATTCATCCTCAAAGTACAAAAAACATAATTAGAGCCATTAAACATCAGTTATTAGTGTAAAATCCTCCTTTCATTTTATTACTACCCATATTGTACCTTGGATCACCTTCAAGTTGTTAAACTTGAAAAGAAGGCTTGGATTTGATACAAATTGTTAGAGGTAAAATCACTAAGATTAGGGTTAAATCAATGATGCAAGATAATATGGACTTAAATTCCAATCCTTACAATCATTAATCAATCATCATAAACATTCATAAAGCATACAAGTAATTCATAACAGTGAATCATAAAGATGATGAAAGATCAAAAATACAACACATGAATTATGTGATAAACCATCATGAGGAATAAAAAAAACTCTCAAACCTAAAAACACATGGACTACTTGTCCTATAAAATTATCACAAACATGATACCTTTTAGTGAAGCACCCACTTCAAAAGGATCACACACCCTTAAGCATGAACAAGCACCAACTTGTTCTAGATGTTGAGCACCCACACAACACCTATGAAATAAATAGCTCTAAAACTCTAATTTCCTTTAAATTTGATGGAGAAACAATATATAACACCTCTCTTTAACCCTTCACTCTCTCTCAAACTTACACACATAACCAATGCATCCAAAACACACTTTTGGATTACTCTAGACTTCTTCGTTCATATTCAATCCTGCAAGTAGACTATTCTAACATCATAATTATGGCCTAAAAGTCATACATGTAGTCCTCAACTTGATCTAATATTCAATAAATCAATTTATCACACTCTCTCCTCCTTCATTTGCTACTAAACACTCTTTTATGTTCCACTCTTTCAACACACAAAAAACTCTAGAAACCATCTCCTTTGATTTCACTCTTTATAGAGCCTTCATGAATATTATGTTCTTAATCAACCATAAAACTTGCCTTAACCCTTAATTTTTATATCACACTAATATATAGTTCCATACCACCCTCATATGTCTACCATAGCATCCATGGGTCACCCTTAAGTAGCTACACCTTTTAATTAGGCCTTAGTAGCCCTTATAGGTCTCATGGAGACCTATTCACTCTTTTAGCACTTCATCAAGCACATTAAAAACATATGACCACTTATAAATACATAGGTTAACTTTAAATTACCCATAATACACCTTAAAGTGATTATATCCATCACTACACTCTTTTGTATATGCAGAACTTGCTCAAACAATAGTCTTGTACACAAGAACACCATGAATGAATAAATAGTCAAATTATAAGCATTTGTTCATACTGAATATGGATTGGTAAAACCTCTAAAATACATACAGATGATTATTATTGATTTTAAAACACTCTTTAATAGATAATTCATCATGAAACATCAAAACACCATAAAAAAATATAAACGTTCTTCATAGGTCACTTACAGAAGATGGTCAAACAAAGTCAACTTTGGAGCTCAATAGATGCAACTTTACAAATATTCAAACCTTATAATCAATTTTTTATATATTATATTATATTCCTTTATTAATTTTGTTTTTATACAATTATAAAATTCATCATATATCAAAATTTATAGCTCAAATAATAAAGACTAGTTTTTCCTTTGTTAGTTTAAATTCTAATAGTCACTCTATAAAGTAAAAACTTTAGACATGTGTCTTCATTTTGTGCCCACTAGAAACTTGATAAAATACACTTTATCTATATATTTGATATTTACTTGGTATTTAAATTCAAATTTTTTGTTGGCACTTGGATATACACCCTTTGAGGAGATGCCAAATCTCTCCTCATCCAAGTGGCACAATGGAATCACCTCTAGGCTTGTGAGCAGCCTAGGGAATGAGGTGAATATCTAGATAGGGCTAGCTCCTTGATGTACCACATAGGATTGAACATAATAATAAATTTTGGGATTGAAAATTGAGAAGGATAACTTAAATCAAACTACTCTAATAAATGTGATACACTAGATATGTTGATGACATCATACCATATGTATCTCACACTTGAAATCAAAATACAACTAAAACATACACTTTTCAATCAATGTCATCTTGCATCAATGTTACATTTTTGGGTTGTATATGAATGCAAAAAGATATTAGGAATATAAAAGAGGCCTATGAGGTAAATAATGTAAATAATAACTCACTTAAACCTTGACATCTCTTGGAACACATCACATGCCCTACAAGAAGAAGATGTAAATAGGTGAAGAAAATAAGCAACATGCTAAAGAATCCTTAGTATTCAATTATGCAAGATCAAAAATTCAAGTAAACACACTAATTATAGTCATGGAAAAGGTAAAAATTATTAATTTTATTGATCAAAATATGTACAATTTATTAGGGCTTCACCATACTCAGGTGGAGCATCCAATACAATACCAAAATAGCCAATTCTTATAGAGTTTGAGAGAGAGAGAGAGAGAAATAGAAGTAAAAGGGTCACAAGGACACTTTAAAAGAAAATAATTTTATTTATCTATTTATTTTAAGAGTATATGGGTCAAAATATGCATGGATAAGAGCTACACATGTCAATTCAATTCATCAAAGTTATGTAAAGTGGCATAAAACTCCTTTTCTTACATAGAAAATTACCTTCATGATTAGGCCTATTTGAGTGACTAGTAACTTATCTATGGAATGTAAAATTATCTTAATGTAATATTAATCTCTCATAAATTCCTATCCATGTATTGGTTTCATGCTTGGTCTTCTAGAATCAATTGAAAAGGAACCATCATCATCTGTTGTCTTGAAAATTACCCTTCCATGCACCCTACACACTTCACCTCAAAATTGGCATAAATTTTCCATAAAAATACATGGGAGGAATTTTATGAAAAATTTAAAGACCCTCCATGGCATTTTAATCATTATGGGAACATTAAAATCACTTTACTTAAAGATTTTTCCCTTCTCTTTAGCTTGCCCAATATGCCAGATTTGACTGGCTAAAAGCAATGGAGTATTTATAGAAATTATAAGTTTATTAATTAAATTAAATTAATATTTTTAGTTATATTAAGTGTAAATATTCCACTCAAACTTTTTTTACATCTCCTAATTCCTCATTTATCCTTCAAAACACACAAAATAGTGAGAAAAACCATTTTTCTACCTCCATCCGTACAATTCCATAAAATAAAAAATATGTAGAGTATCCTATGGAGGTAATATAAAAGTTTAAATATATGTTTTTTTCCAAATATGTCCTTAGATTATCTTTTAAACTCAATTTTCCAAGACTGGTCCTTAGCAAGGGTTTAGTAGCATTTTAGGCCTATTTTGGTCTTAACGATTGTTCATAGAATTGGGACATACAAATTGAGAAAATTTTCCAAAAATATGGCATATGATACCCATGATAACACCCCATAACTCTTTTTTCTCCCATGTAAAGTGTCATGAAAGATATGAGTACTTGAAAATGGCCTCTTAGGCTTGTTTTCTTGTTTCCTTGCATGCTTGATGGGTTTCTAAGCCAAAAATAGATTTCTCATGGTTTGTTTTACACTTAAATGGATTATAAACCTATTTTTTTACTTAAAATACCTATTTAAATATATGTTTATTCTCATCTTATGTCGCAAGTAGAAGTGACCCTCCATTTGGCCTTTAGGCCTAGTTGAGCTTGGTGGATCATGATTGCAACCCTTGGTGTATGGAATAACCTATTTTATTTATCTCTTCTATTAGGTGTATTTCACATTTTATTATATTTTTTTAAGATCCTAAAACCTTTACCCAAAGGCAAAACCCTTCTCAATTCCTCAAACCGTCTCTTCTTTCCCAAGCTGGTTGTGTTTGTATAAGAAAAGTACCCCCATTATGAGACAAAATAGGGGGTATCTACCTTATTTTTCTTAAAAATATATATATTTTAATATAATATATAATTAATATTGGTTCCTTAAACAAATATTCAGCCCCTCACTAGTACATATGACCTCCTAATTGCTTCAAAATCTAAGACAAAGTTTTAATCAGACTATGCAAGGTTAGGAGGTATACTTGTAGATATAATTATATGAATATAGGTCTTTGTAATTTAATTTTAGGGTTTACATGAGGTTATAAACACCATAAAAAATCTCATTCATCTACTTGTTTCTTCACATGCACTCATATTACTTACTTGAGATGACTGTGTTAGGATATTATGGCATTAACCCTTGTTAAATGACCTTATTGTATATAACTGGTGCATGATCCAAGCTTGGAGAATAAAAATAAATAAAACTTCCTTGTAAATATCTAAGGTCCTTTTATGTTTGTTTCAATTACTTTTCCACATATTCAGACACCTTGGTTCATGAATGAATTTCCCAATTCATTTGACTGAGATAACATTATTTTATCCTACCTATAGGTTATCATAGGGGTTTGGTTGGTCATTAAGGTGAAAAAAAGACTCTTTTGAATTAAATTTGAAACTCTATAACTTTAATCACCTAAAAATTAATTTGGATGAGCTAAAAACCAACCAAAACATGCATAAACCATTATTTCTTCACTTAACCTGTCTTACCCTTGTAGGTAGCAATTTTATGCTTAAAAGGGGGCATGTAGATGACAATGGTTATATATAACCTTTTTTTATCCTTATATTAATTCCATTTATTCCAATTTTCTTCAATATATTATTATATTCATATCATGCTTAAAGTTATACTTCATATTGTTCCTTGAAGTGACAAAAGGCTATTTGTTCTTATAAGCCTAACTGTAGGTTATTTGGGCCCTGTTGTAGGTATTTATGACCTAAATGGAATTTAGTTATGATTCCTTAAGGATATTTAATGTTATAAATACATTTTTATGATTTTATCCATTATTTTTTTCCAAGATCATGTCTAAATGGCATCTCCTTTATACTTATTGTCTATTGACTGAGATAACACAATCAACTGTGTTTTGTTATATGTGGACCTTGCTATAGGCTTGTTTCACTTCCTTTTAAGAGTCATATGGAATTCTTAACCTCATATTAATGTCACAAAAGTACTTTCTTATGTTTATATTCTTCTTTAAATTATTGAAACACTCTCAAACACACATTTATAGCTCACTATCAACCTACCCTATTATAGGTTGACATTTTGACATTGTACATATAGGGAGTGAGAAAAGTGATCCAAATTTGATGATTACCCTAATTTCACCATAATAATAGATTTATAAAACTCCTTAAACCATTTTAAAAGTTTAAAACATTATGAGAAAGGTTAAATTGTAACTTGAGTGAGATAAGGATTCATCCTCCCTCTCAGGCCTATAAATGTTACTGAGGTGTTTTAGTGGCTTTGAGGACATATTTGAGGCTTGTCACTTCAATATTCCACTTAATATATTGACCTAAAAATTTTAATTGACTTATTATACACTAATTTTTTTAAGATTGGCCCTTTTAGGTGTCTTTAGAACCTTACCCTCATGTGCTAGGATGATCTCAAAAAGTCTCCAAACCTCTATTTCACTTATTTAGGGAGAATAGGCCTATAAAAATTCACTACCCTTTTTAATAGTCTCACACTATTACTTAGCCCTTAAACTAACTCAAACATGTGTATAATACTTCTCTATCTTGTTAACACTTGAAAAAGGGTCTCATCTTTGCTTCAACACCTTCAATGAATACCTCATCCCCTGTGTATGTGCATGGGATGAGTATATACAAGAAAGGTGTGGTTTTGGGAAATAAAAAAGGTAATAAACATGATCAAGACCACTCAATTTGGATTTTAAACCTTCAAACCATGAAATTCATCAAGGACACCTTGAAACTAGATTCAACACACTTCTTCCAACCTAAAAGTCACTTGTGTACACTTGGGATAGAGCAATGAAGAGCATCAAGTGATTACTTGTGTGTCATGGAGCTTGAAAATCATGAGAATGCTTTGGATAATAAATATTAGAGTTGAATGGTAAGGCAAGAGAAGTTTTAAAACATAAATAGGACACTAAAACCACCCCTTGGAACTGCTTACAAAACATGACAATCTGAAAGTGATGGAAAACTAACCATAACTCAGAAAACTATGTCTTCATAAAATTTGAATTGGTTATCATAGAAAACCCACTTGAAACATGAAACAAAGTTTATTAATAATTATATGTGGAATCCAATGAGCTCTGGAAGAAATATTAGTAATTGGTTTGTATGAACTTTCCCAAGATGAAGGAAAACCTAAAGGGTGCATAGATGAGTAGGTAGTTTTGTATAATCCACTTTGAATGAATGGTTCATGAGGAAAAATTAACTAATATTCTAAATTATTATATGTATTTTTAAGGTATTTTAGTGTATAATATTCCCATAATATCATTTTCCCTGAAACCCTTTATGTTATATGTACTAAGTAAAAACCTACAAGTCACTTCAATCTACCAAGAAGAGCAAGAAGGGAGATAAATAGTTTTAGATTAAAAATTTTACATTTATATATCAAAAAAATAATTTATATGAGATTTAGGAATATTTAAATATATTTCATGGCCTCATAACATGTGGCATGCTTCCCAAGGATCCATACATGTGTCATTTTCTTCCTCTTCTTTAGGAAAATTGACTTTCTTCTAACTAACCTATAAATTTTTAGTTTTTCTAGTTAATTAATACATTTTTGGACACATTTGGCATGACATCACCCATTTAAAATTTCACATTTCCTAATAAACCCGTACAAATCATTAAATGCACGATTTAGACCCTTGAAATGACCCCAAATGACATGATAGACTAATGAAATGAGTGACCAAGGTTAATATAACATTGAGAGTCATGAAATGACCTATAAAACACCTAATGACAATATATTTACCCCCTTATAGTCCTAAAAATGATTTTTTTTACTAGGGATGCCCTATTTTGACCTAAAAGTCAAAATTGGTCAACATGTTGATAGTTGATATTTGATTTATGCTATTGAGATTGAGACACTTGGTAGCCTCATGTATCTTATATGGACCCTAATATCAATATCCATTTTATTAACACCACTTGGAATCTCCACATGCATTCTATGGATCATTTTACTTATTGACCTCATGCTCGCTATTAGATATCTATCTACGATTAAAAAAGTGCCATTATATCTTTATCTATATGATCTCACATGTGCCATTGGTCATTGATTTGATCAATATATATTTAAAAACTTAGCATCCTTACATATACCCTCCATAACAACTATTTATTGAGGCCTTAAATTGATGGTCGTTGGCACATCATAGTCTACTAGAGCAACTTTAGATAAGTATCGGATACACTACAATCTACCTGGAAGACCAAAATTTCACCTCGATATATTTTGATAAACACCATATCAAGACCTAAAATTTGAACCACTTGATCTAGGCACAAATTTGAAGAAACCCATGTGACCACTTTCTTCTTATACCTTCACATGTGTGAATTTTGACATCATCAATATACTCACTCAGTCTAATTATTCAAGATAACTAGGATAACCTAGACATTCATATGAATGTCTGACGAATTTTTTTCACTTTCAAAAGCACTCATAATACCTCATATGACCTCAAAAATAGACCATACCATCAATAACATCCATCATCTTCCTCATCAAGTCAAACACTAAATAACTATGCAAGAACATTGGAGCACATTGAAGCACAATTTATCATTGTAATCTAGCACACATGACACCTCATGATCACTCTTTGCCACCTCATGAACACATCATTGAGAACACCTCAACATAGTGACATTGGTAAGAATTTAGAGTAGAGACAAAAGCTAAAGCTATTAAAACTAGAAGACACTACCAGAGAGATCAAGTTCCCCCCATATCCCCCAAATTAAAATAAAATACCACAAAGAATATTACATTCTAGTTGGAGAAGAAAATAAGGGAATTAGAGATAATTTGGTAAAGAAATAGGGGAACAAGATTTGAGTAGAATGACTAGGCCACCATTAATGAGGTATAAAGCTTGACAACTGAATACATAGTCATATTTCCCATGACTGTGAATCATGCTAGGCACTATTTTAGGCTTTGATAGAATCAACCATCCATGATTCAATAGTACTAGGTTAAGGATGGGCAAGAAATGGCTAAGCATAAGCCTACCATAGGTGAAATAAATGAAAATAAATTATGGGTGGTGAGGGAAGTAGACACTATAAAACTAGAGGAAAAATGGTGGAGGTAGTGAGAAACATAGAAATAGATCCATTCACAAGTGAAAACCTCACCTATAGAGAGATGGAGTACCCACCAGAGGTTATGGTGGGAGAAAATTGGGTGTCTTTCACACACATATGCAAGCTTAAGGACTACAAGCATAGGTTAGATAGTAACCTACAAAAATTGAATAAAGACTAGATGGTATATACTAAGAAGAAGACCAAGGTAGGAACCACACTCTTTGATGTTTTCATTAGAGACAAATTAGAGACCATGGGCACCACACAACTATTTGAGTTACCAAGATTCAGTAAGATAGAAGACTTAGTGCATTTCTTCCTCTCATTAGTACACAGTAATCGATTATTATTTGTTGGAAAACACATGAGGATTTATAAAAACCTCATTAGTAGAATCATAAGGCTACCTAGTTTAGGAAGATACATCCAAGAGATGATGGGGGGTGAGGTGGAGGTATAAAGGGTCACAAAAATTGTGGGTTACTATAAATTAGGGTTTACATTCCCATCAAATACATCCAAAACCTTAGTACTAGGGCAATAATGCACCTTGTTAGCACCAAACTTTGCCTTGGTGGCCAATCATCTAATATCAATAATACCTTCCTTTTTATTTCCCACCACATGGTATAAGGAGTACGATTCAACATCTCCAAGTTCATTATAGAGGAGATAGCCAATAATGCACAAGATTTCTATCAAACACGTGAAAGCTTCTAATGGGGGTATATGTTGATCCTTATTGTTATAAATGAAATAGATGTGTCAAGTGGTGATGATGACCACTTATGGGTATTCCTACCAAGCCACAAGTTCCCTAAAATGAAGTACTAGGACTTCATCTCCCACCTAACTTCGTGCATAAGTATAATATTAGGGTGCAAGGGTGGGTTTAGAGGTATATAGAAGACTTTGGGAAGGAGTGGTGCATCCCACAAGAACTCTCCTAATAACTAGTGGGAATAGAAAACTTTGACATAATGAAAGACTTCTATGTAGTACACCTAGCATTCTCAACCAAGTACTTCATGGTGATGCTAAGCAGAAACTTGAATACACATAAAATTTGGATACACATCAATGTTATGGATCACAACATAAGCATGATGAGGCACCAATTTATGTGCCCTAAAGCCATGACACCAAATATGAGGAATATTATAGAAATAGGCTAGACATCCATCCTTTCCAAATGGTAATAATAAATGGGAGGATCCTTAACCTCTACTTTGAGATAAAATTGCACAAAAAAGTTGGATATCCTGGAAAGGATGATGATCACCCCTCCTAGTTGATGATGAAAGTTTGTGCCAAAGTAATAATAAAAGATACTCCAAATGAAATGGGGTGAGAAGTTGGAAGAGATAATAGAGAACATACAATTGAAATTTACCTCTGAAGAACAAATTGTGCCCCTCACTCCAAATAAGTACATGACATTCACACAAGAAGGTTCTTATTGTATCAATAATATAAAGAAAAGTACCAAGAGAATGATATAATTCCCTATCATAAACCTTGTAGATATGGAGAGAGAGGTGAGCCTCACACCCATAATAAAGGAGACTGAATAAGATAGAGTAAGGACCTATATCCTATAGGTAGGGGAAGGATAAGAAGAGCTTAGTGCCATATATGTGTAGAATGCCCTACAAAGAAGAATGACCATCACACTATAAGTAGCATGGGAAATGGAGAGCTTCATATCTATCTCCACATTATTAATGATCCCATCAAGGAAACCAATTTCAATACCTAGGGATGAGGCCTCCCCTGTAGCCCCTCAAATAGTTGAGGAGAAAAAAGTGGCCTAGAGGAAGATGGGACTGAATGGTGAAGATATCAACCAAGCTTTATCACTTGAATAAAATCAAAATCTTGAATGGGAACTGAAGAAGGCCAAGATATAAAAAAAGTCCCCAAAGGTTCTCTCAAGTGTAGGACCAATAATAGAGGTGGTCTAATAAGCACCAAGTAACTCCACTAGATAAGAAAAAGAAGCTATGCAAGAGGTACACCCAAGTTGTGAGGGGGTTTTTCACCATAAATAAGGAAATACCAATGCCTTAGAATAACAAATATATAAATTTGAGGATCCCTAATAACAACAAGGTGACAATGGCACCAAAAGAATTACCTTGGAGGTAGGTATTGAAAAACCACAAGATGAATAAGTAAATGAGGGGGAGAAGTCTGATGGAGTAACCCTCAAGGACCAAACTAATGAGTCCTCAAAGGAGAATGTCATAGAGAGTAGTTGTACCAATGAAGAGGAGGAATTATAAAAAAATAAGGTTATCATTGATAAGGATGATATATAGTTGAACATAAGGGAGATGAAGATATTTACATGTATGAAACTATGCACCACCAAGCCACTACTAAAAGGATGTGCAAACATATCTAATTTTCACTAGACCACTATATGGATTAGTCCCAATTTGAGGTTCCTAGAGTGGCTAATTTGAGCTTGAAAGATCTTTAAAAAGGTAAAGAATCAATTATTATTGACCCATGTAGTATGAACCGAGTCTAGTCATAAAATATGCTAATAATTTTGGCCATTAAAGTAACATGCCAAAACATCATCAATGATGGTAAGGTGAAAAAGTGGAAGAGGTTCCTCAAGGAAGCCAAGGATAAGGCATAGGCTAATAGGTTTAAGTTGTAACAACTTTATGAGCATTTGGAGGTGTCTAAACCATCTTTTTTGGTCAATATCAACATTTTAAGCTTTTCAAAGGTCAACAAGATTTGTGTAATAGTAGATAAAATGCTCCCAAGACTACATCCCAAGTTGAAAAAGGAAGAAGAGGAAGAATACCCTAGAATTATGCTAAATAAAAAACTATCTAACAAGATCTAAGAGGTATAAGACCTATTTGTAAGGTTAAAGGAGGATGTAGAAATAGAATATGTCATTTTATTAACATTCTCCAACCAAGCCTCAATAATATATTCAAACCTCAAGAAAGTGAAGGATGAGGAGTAGCTGATTTCTCAAGTATACTCCATAAGCAGGGTAGAGAAATCACAAATCATGGGTAGCATAAACATTCTTAGCAACCAAATCAAGGACCCATAGTAAACATTAAAATAATTATTTTTCACTCTATAAACTAAGGCTTGTGATCAAGGAGAGATCTTAAATATAAGTGTGGAAAAGGTGAGAGCCAATGTAGAAGCCTTTCACAAGGATCTGTATAAAATAAATGTAATTTCACTCATTAATGCAACCTATGAGATAGATAATATTGTGGAAGAGATCAATATATCCATCAAGGGCTTTGAATATTTAAGTGTCAAACTCTAAGAGAATGTTCCTAAGTTCTTCACTCCCAAGTTTTTAATAGCTTTGTCTAAGGCTGGACTAAATTTTTAATATGGGGTAAATTTTTGGCCTCTAACCCATTTAAGTAAAGTATTTATAATAACATGATATCCACCTAGGCATGAGAAGATCATTTTGTCAATAGGTTAAACCTTTGGTTTTTTTGAGTATATAGCTGGAGGATACAACACAAATCTTGTGTTATTTGGTAGGTAGCTAACCATCTTTCAAATTTTTAGAGCATCATCAAATATTTGAAGATATTTGGTAGGTACATGGTGGAACTCATAAAGTCATAGAGCTAGTGTGAATGATGATGGAGCTCCATCTCAACACTTATCATGCAAAACTCCACCTTATAAAAGATGCTCCTAAAGTCTTATATAAGGATCTCAAGCTAGAAGAGGATAGGGAAAAAAGGACTATAGAAAATCTTTAGTGAAATGAATTTATTCTGTAAACATATCTCTAGTTTCCATTAAGGCTTTAAATGGAATGGAGGCCACTCTAGCTCCAGTTGTATATGCCCAAGCTCATATGTGATCCTCTAAGTTTTTGACATTATGTTTTAAATATACTTTGGTTATGGACTTTTAACAAATTACTATATAGTTGCATTACAATGTTCTACGTGTTTACTTTTCATATCCTATAGTGTTGGTAATTCAAGGTGAAAAATTATGATTTTAGACATCTAATTGAATTATGTTAATTAGTGTTCATGTATTTTACTAGTTTATATCTCTAATAAATTCCCCATAATGAATCATGTCATCATCATCATTTTTAATAAATAATGAATATATGTCCTATGCTAGTAACCCAATCCTTAATTAAATCACATGTCTAGAATGAGTAAATTGAGTGAAAGTATCTGTATGACTCATTAAGCACCTATAATAAACCAAGATTAATCAAAGAAAGGCATATGCCTATGGATCTACCTTAAGATGAGTTTTTAATGAATTTTTTAACTCCCTTTAGTGAACATCCACATCAGGACATAACTAGCCCAATGCAAGCCATGGTTCCTCCTCCACTGTATTTCGAGTGAGTGCATAAGACAGGTGCCTTATGTTGATTGATGTCGATGCAAATGAATTTTAAAATTTTGAGCATAAAGGGAGGATTCCATGTTTGAACCTAATCATAGTATACCGATAACTAACTAGACTTTTCCCAATAGTAGGGGTTTTAATTTTAGGCAACTAGATCTAACTGGTTGATCCAATCATTCATTATAATTTTTATGCCTAACTAAATCAACTTGCTCTGTTTTATTCATTTATGTATTTTAGTTTCAATGAACAAAATCAATCCAATCCATCTAGTTTCATTTTCTAATTTTTTATGAGTTTTATTTAGATTAGATCAACCAACTCAATTTTATCTAATAACACTATTTTTCACCTTTATAGGATTAAAAACTCACTTGGATGACCCTATCAAATAGTAATTTAGCATTCTCAAAAAAAAATATTAAATCAACTTAGTTAATCTTATTTTATCCTCCAAGTTCATTCTTAACATCTTATTATTCCCATTTTTTAATTTTTTGATAAAATTTCATTTCCTAATTTTCAACTAAAATTTAAATTTTATACTATTTTCCTCAGTTTTTTAGTGTTGTAAACCTATACTCACATTGTAAACTAGATAAATCAATCTAATTTGGTTTTTTGCCTATTTTTTACCATCAAACTAATTTAGCCTAGTCTATTTTATTTGTATGGGCCTATTTTGAGATAGACTAAGTTGACCAAATTGATTTTTCTCCATACTTTTTGCTCAACTAGATTGACTTGTTCAATATTGTCTTGTATATTCAAATTTTATAGAATAAGAAAAAAAAATTACCTCTATTTTTCATATTAATTACAATCACTTTACATTTTAACTAGTTTCTTATTTATTTGCTTTCAAAAATCGTAACTTGGTTTTTGAAAAAATGATTTTCACCTTTATTTTCATTTTGTTTAGCTTTTCCTAAAACTTGGGTATTGGCAATTTTAAAATACATACCTATTATTGTGAAGGGATACATCAAATTTTGTTTACATTCCTTGTCTATTTTTTACATATATCATGGGGTGAGTGGATTTCCCTAATACTCATAGCCATAGTATAAATTTAAACATGGTCTTTAGTTTTCACATACCTTATGGTATTTTAGAAACACATAGGATTTCCCTTTGTATTGAAACTTAAGGATCTAGAAATCAATTTGATTATGTTGTGTATCGATTAACATTTGTCATCGATAAGTTAATTCCAACTTACCCTTGAAATTGGGTTTAGTAGGTTATTGGAATGACACTTCTTCCATAGTTAGTTCTCTATAAAATTGGGCCAACACTATCCAATGGACAAGCTAGTATCTTTGGAATCCTACATTATGAAATACAAACTTTAGTAAAACTTCCTGATATTCTTTGTAAATA
The DNA here is from genome assembly GCA_037957365.1 of Torreya grandis. NCBI lineage: Eukaryota > Viridiplantae > Streptophyta > Pinopsida > Cupressales > Taxaceae > Torreya > Torreya grandis. The sequence goes on from JARHVA010001839.1 coordinate 1,905,417, forward strand.
ATTAGTTAGCATCTAAATTACATTCTTACTTTTTGTTATTTGTTAATCTATGTTGTATAGTAGATAGTACTATCTAATGTTAGTACAATTTCTAGGTTTTATGTTTCAACTAGATTCACCAGCTCGATCTAGTTTCCTATGTCCTTAAATTTATTTCTTTATTTAAAACTAAATCATCTAGCATTAAGTATTTAAAAAAAATATAGACTATAGAATTAGATTAACTAGTTGGATATAGTAGAATGTTATTTTTTTCTTATCTCTCCAACTAGTCTATTTTGTTTTCCTAATTTTTCAACTATAATGATTAGCTCGATCTAGTCTATTTTTAGACTGTCATATTGTCCTATTTTTATAACTCAATAGACCACCTTGATCTAGTCTATTTTCAGACTATCATACTATGTTATTTTTATAATTATATCAACCAACTCTATTTAGTCTATTTGTATACTAGTCTGTTATCCTTTTAGTACAACTAAATCAAAAAGATTGATCTAGTCTATATTTTTTCTCACACAACATGCCTCATTTTTAGCTAAAATAGGGACCCTTTATTTTTACCTAATCTATTTCCCTTGGGATTTTAATGGTTTGTCTATTTGATCCCTTATCTAAGTATCCACCATCTAGATGATAAGTTTCAATTGAATAGATGTGCTTATTTTCAATGCTTTTTCATGATTGAAACACTTAGTCTAAGATTTGTATCTAGAGTTATTAAGTTAAGTTGCCTGAATATTTCTTAGATTGAAAATTTTCAATCATATAAAATCACATTTTAAAGGTGATTATTATCCCATTTATAGAGAGAATATAATAAGTACTTACAGGAATTATCTAGATTCTATAGAGTCTTTTTTTGTTTCTCTTGGAAATCCAATCCATTTTTCTTTAGTTCACTTTGAATTGGTTAAGTGTTTGTGCTTGTTTTGAATTTAACTTAGTCACTTTTAGAAAAATAGGCTAAATACTATTAATATTATTCTAAAAGGACTATTTTATTCCACTAAATTGGCCCCTCTTTTGATCCATTTTTACTTCAAATTACTTTAATATGGATAAATTTTCATATATTCATTTTATTTGCCTTGGTTGATTTCATAAAAATGGTCAAAATTTATTTTGAGTATGGATTTGAGTTCTTTGAAAATGCCTTTCCTTGGTTAATTTTATGCACCTTTTTGTTTTCATTTCAAAAAATTAACCATTACATTTTTTAAAAAAACTTGGTTGTTTTAATTTTAGTTTGAATTTTCTTAAATGTTGGTTTTTCAAATTAAAATTATTAGATTTGTTTTTTCATTTTATTCCCTAGGTGCCTAAGTTGATCTAGGTACCACATGGTAGTCACTTGTATCTCCCAATAGCTTCAACCTATTCAAAATATACTTTGACACTTAGTCAATTTCCCAAATTTAGTCATGATCCATGTGGCATCTTTCTACCATTTTGTTAGAATCAATTAGTAAAAAATTCTTCAAGGTAATATGATTAGTGGGATGCTATCAAGTGGCATGATTTTGTTAAACTGATGACCTAGCCATTCCTGTATAAATGTAAAAGCATCTAGTTAATATGGTTAGTACGAGGCTACCACATGACATGATCCCAGTAACCCACTAGTTTAGAGAGGTTTGTAAAGATTTGCATGCCCCTAGAAAGTGAGTGAGTAGGATGATACCACATGGAAACATCCTACTAATCCATATCCTTGATTTTTTTTGTGTAGTATGATAAAACCTTAGAGCTCTAGGTGAGAAAGATGACACCATGTGGTGAAATCTCACATCACCATAGTAAAGTAGTATTCATCACACATGACAGCCTAACTGAGTAGAAAAAAAGTGTGTAACATCGATGTGGAATGATCATTCAAAAATAAGAGACATTGGTAGTAATTTTATCAAAACATTAACTTAAATTTGACAACCCATTTAGACATTAAAGTCATAAAAACATGATATTAAATTTGATGACTTTTATGGATATAAAAGGGGTGTCTTAATGGTGAAATTAATCATGAAAGAGAAAATTCAAAGGCATTATAAGTGGTGGCATTAAATTTGGGCATGTCATGCACATTTGGGAAAATATAGAAGGAGACACTAAGGATAGATCCACCATGAAAACAATAATTTTATATTATGAGATTGGTATGGGAAAAGTCTAGATGATGATCCCAAAGCATTCCCAACAACTTCCAACTACACTTTGATGACAAAATTTACTTCCATGTTCATAATAACATGGTTTTGTGCAAAATTTCTCAACTACATTTTTGGATTCATATTGAATTTTATCCTACTTATATAAAGGGAATTAATTACCTCCATTCTCCTCTCTCTCTCTCTCTCTCTCTCTCTCTCTCTCTCTCTCTCTCTCTCTCTCTCTCTCTCTCTCTCTCTCTCTCTCTCTCTCTCTCTCTCTAATTATATTACTTTGAAATAATTTCTCAAGGATGATATTATTTTACAATTAGAGGATGTTATGCCTAGCTATATATTTATTAATTTTAATTGAGACATAAAATCAAACATATTTTCATGCATTTTATTGCTTTTTAGGATAATTTCTCCCTCTCCTAATTTAATTTCATTGCTTTAGAGATGATTCTTATACTTGGATGATTATATTAATTAAAAACATTGTTGATCAAAAGGAAAATCTTGATTATTTGAAGTAAATTGAGGCTATGTAGTCATTTATTGCACATGATATATGGTTGTTATGCCTATTCTTCTCACAGTCAATCCCCTAGACTCTTGCACCATATTTAGTTGGTATTGTGCTAGGTTTGGTTAAACTAAATATTATTTTAATGGGATTCACTTATTCAAATAACTCCAAATTCATCTATGTTGATAATAATATTTTATTCTCTTTATCCCTACTCTTTTGTAATTTTTTTATAATGAAGTTGGTTTATGAACAAAAATTAATCTTCATTTATATGTTTATCTTGATTTCTATTTCATGTTATATTTATTATTGGAACCAAATATGACACCTTGGATGAGGTTTTTCAAGCCTATTCTAAGATTTTAGTAACATTAGAATACCTCTAGGCCTATGTATTGCCTATAGTAGAGGTATACCTATATGTTTAAGGGATAATTCCCTAGGTTAACCTTTAAGTACTTATCACCTACACTAACTGATTACTCATGTGAAAAGGGCTAGAAATATGTATGAAAGTAAACTATTCTAAGGGGGTGATATAGCATAAGTATCTCCACAAGATCATCATACTCTTTCACTAATAAATAAGACATATAACACTATCTCCAAAGTCTTAGGATGTTCTAATGTTAGTATTTCAATATGGAGGTGATATGCATGAGACAACTCAAAGTAAGTGAACCATAGGCTAGAATATAGAATCTAAGGTAAATTAACACTTCAAGTGAGCCAAAAAAACTAGATACACTCCATATGACCTATTATAATGAGAACTTCTTGAATTAAACATGAAAGGATAAAGAGAAACAAGGATAAAAGCTTATTACTAGACCTCACCATACATTACTTCACACACTTAGACAAGATGTTTGTGAAATAAAAACTAGATTTCATGTATTATATAAAGTCATATTAAAACATCAAACTAGTAAGGATTCACCATACATGGTGTGGAATTTGAAAATAAGAGCCAAAATGGTTAGTACTTATATAATGTGAGAGAGGAGATAGAGAATTGGAGCTCAAGGGTCATAATTCCACTTGTTAAGGAATGAAAATAAGTTATTTTATATAGTATTAGAGTATGAAAAAAACCATGCAAGTTTTATTTGAACAAATATCCCTCTAAGGAATGAAAACTCCTCAAATCTAGTGTAGAGCCCTTTAGCCACATTCTTAGAAACTATCTTCATCATTCAGCCTCTCTTAAGTGCTCCATAGAAGATTAGGGAGATTTTACACATGTGCAATATGATGGGGGGAGGGGGGTGGGTGGGTGAGGTGGTTGATAAAAATCTCAAACATGCATTGGATATGTCCTTTATCATTGATCTTATTTTGATAAGTGTTTTCATTGCTTGCAATCACCATCATCCTTATTTCACTCAATCTTCACACTTACTATTCAAGTGACTTTTAGTTTTCCAAAAAAATTCATGTATGAGGTCATATGACACCTATAAAGGGTCCTTTTTCCCTAAATCAATTAGATAGACATTAAAAGGCCTCCTAATTAGACTTATCACCTTCTCACTTGGTGATCACTTTAAATTCACTATGGAAGTTTAGACTATCTAACGTGAAGGTGCTTGCATAGTTAATTTTGTCAATATGTGAAGAAATAAATTAATATTAGGATTTATATTAGGTCCCACTTTATCTATAAAATTTATCCTTATCCTTCAACTCTATTTTGAACCTACAAATCACATAAATATATTAAAAAAAACCTATTATGTACCCTATTTGTATAGATAGGGTACAATCCAATCTTATGGGAATAAACTTGGTAAAGTTATTTTCAAGTTAAAATCACTTTCCAAGTCATAATATCTCATATATATGCATTTATATCCATCTTTTTTCCATTGGGTTAAGAGCAAGGGTTTTAGAGGGTTTTAGGTGGTTTTGACCCTTAGCATTTGTTCATAAAAAATAGACATTCAATATATGAAAAAATATTATAATAATAATTTTTAGGACATTTTTAAAAATATCCTAATTCCGTATGTCTCCATGTTAAGTTTTCGTATAGATAAGAGTTTCCAAAGATGCCTTATCGAGCTCTTCCTTGCATTCTATGTACCCTGTGATAGGTTTGAGCCATAAAATGACTTTCCCATGAATTTATCTATAGACCAAATTTTTTATATCACCTTATAACTCACCATGAATGTTATAAAATGTATTTAAATTCTCATCTAGTGATGAAAATGGGATTGGACCAAATTAAGTCTTTAAGCCTAGCCTAGACCAAGTAGGATTAATCTATAATTTATTACTCATAAAAACCTCTAAGTGGTTTGTCATGATTTTATGTTATTTTATATGTTTTCACATGTTTAAAAAACTCTTTCCACCTATCCTTGTATTTATCCAACACTCTATTCATCCTCCTCTTACCTTTCACATTTCTTGCTTGTAGGGTAATCTATTTGGGAGTGCCCTATGTATAAGATAGAATAAAGGGCACTTCCCTTATTATTTCATTAAACCCAAGGATATGATAATATTGGGTAGGTTATGGAGACCTTATATTCCAATTTTTATGATTATATCACATAAATAACCCTTTAAATTCTTTAAAAATCCTCAAGGCAGACTATGTAGCATTCATTGTGTGTAGGGTTCATGTATTGACTTAGGTTAAGGCTTGAGATCAGTTATACCTTGATTTAATATCCTATAAATATCATTAGGGGTGACATCACTATTGTATAGGAACTCAAAACATGTTCATCATCCTAACCTTTAGCAAATTCTTCAATGTATAGCTTCCACTTGGACAGGTTTAGTTCGCAAGTTGTGTGACTATGTTATTTGCTTAGAAAATGGCATGCCTATAAGTATATATTGTAGTATGAGACCTTGGGTCATTATTATAATACCTTATTTAATTCCTTTATTATCATATAATAATTTAACTTGTCTGTATGATTCCTTAATTTTTACCAACACATAAATTATTGTGTTCAACTTGCATTGTCACCCTACAGTCAAATTGTAGATGTCTATTCTGAGAGAAAAAGAGGTCATGTAGATTACATTTCAACTCTTGGATCCTATGTTACACATAATAATGTCTCTTTTATGTCTTTATATTCATATCCAGCTTACATATGTTCATGTTTATAAGGTTCCCATATCTAGGTTCATATCATGAGCTTGCAAGTATCTACAATCAAACTGTAGGTGACCTTTTTTAGGGCAAAAGTACACTTGTAGGTGATAATATAGGTCAAGAGACTATAATTAAACCCCTCTAAATTTTATTTCAACCACTAGTGTCCTCTCACCTCAATAAGGTCACTTTCGATTAATATATTCTTTGATCATGCCACCTTGAGCTATAAAGTCATTTGAAATTCAACACACGATAGAGAACACTGACATTCTACAGTGAAAGAATATATAATATGGGGGTCTAATTTTCATCACCTCTTGGGACAAAAAACTTATTATATCATGTTATCTTACTAACCCTATACCTATAATATATAAATAAACCATTAAACTAGTTTGTATCTCAAGATGTTCCATCATAAAAGGATCAAAAGAAGGGCCAAGTCCTTTTTTTGTTAAGTTTAAGGTAACAAATCCTTAATATATCCTTCTTGACTTAAGAGTCATAGATTCATGTTTTCTTGTTACATTGTGACTCTTTTATGATTATTATTACCTTCTCAATGCTTCAAGACCACAATAAAGGTTTAAACAAGTTTCAAACAACATCATGCAACACCTACCCCTTTGTGAACCACTTGTAGGTGTATATGCAGGCTACAAGGCAGTGAGTAAAGAATTAGTTGAGAATGAAACAAAATGAGACTATTTTGACATTCAAACATGTTTATTTCATCTTGTATAATTTCTCATCACCTTGAAACCTTCATGATTTGATCATCATGATTATCTATATCTTCCTTTACCTACCTGTAGATGAAGACTTGCAAGAAACTAACTGTGTACCACATATGATTGTGTTCTTGATCACTATATGAACTTAAGATCACATTTTCACAATAATATATTGGTCACAATGAATTAGATATTAAATCACAAAATCTTAACTTGCATTTCCATTTATATGAAGGTCAAACTAAGATGTAAGATTTTACAACTAATAAAACTTTCTACAAAATCAATAATGTCTCTTATTAGTAGAATGGAGTGTTTTTGCTCTTATCTTCCATCCCACACATGAAAACCATGAAATAATATTTTGAATAGGATTTTCATTCTCTTAATTACCATTTATAGTAAAATAAAAGAGAAACATGCAAGGTGTGGGGATAAACAAGTAGAAAAGAGCAGTCACCTTCTTAGCATTGGTTAATAGAGTAGGAGAAAAAAATCTTCTAAATATTACCATTTATTTTAATTATACTAAGTTTAATAACATCCCACATAGGCATTTGACCTGAAACAACTCCTATTATCTATACTAAACCAAAATTGGTTAGTCATTTATATATGCTTATTGGAGTAATGAAAGAATGGAATAGTTTTAGGCCAATTTTTAGATATCCAAAGCTGATCAAATGTGTTAATTAGTTTAAGGTACTTTAAGGTTCACTATCAATCCTTCCAAATGTTCCGCACTTTTGTAGATTCCATACAACCAACTAAAACTACCCAAATTACCACCTTTTCAACTATTTTCTTGTTCTGATGTAAAAACTTGTAGTTTGTAAGATATTAAATAGTAATTTTTACCCCCACTAACACATTGAGTGTTTAATATCCTCTTGGAACATTTATCTACTTATTAAAACTATAAAAACTTCATTAATGGCTTAAATATGACCCTATATGACATGAAAGGGTATAAGGTCTAAAATTTAACGATGGCCAAGGTAATGAAAGATTAAAATACATAACTAAGACCATAACACACACTATAATGACTTAATATTCCCATATACAAGTTTTTAACTATAGGGGGTTGACTTAGTTTAGATTTTGGTCAAAATATCCAACATTCTTGGTGATTTCCTAAGGGTGGTATGCTTGATATGCCAATACTAGTAGCCTAATCCCATCCATTAGGATATGGAGTCACCTATGCACTATTTTGAAATTGAATTACATTTGAAACCACACCAAACAATAATTAAACACACATAAAACAAGACACACTAAAGGAAACACACATGTGTTCTCAAAAGCATTTATGGAACACATACACATAACTAAAACAAAGACACACACCTAACCTTATATTTACAATAACTCACTCTTGAGGTGAATAACAACATACTACGCTTCAAATAGGGTCAAATATGGTTCCTATTTAATCATTTATACTCCATTAAACCAACCTATCATGTGAGGCATGTTCATCATCAAACACTTGCTCATGTTGATGGTTAAAAAGATTACCATCTTTATATTTTGTTCTATCTACAAGTGTGTTATTTTGAGCTTTCAAGAATTATCTTTCTTTCCCTCTAAGCACCTTGTTTAGGTTGAAACCTTATTATCTTTTTCCATGTTCAATTGGTTCTCTTCCAAATATAAGTTAGGATTGATTAGTACTATCTCACCTTCACTCCCTTTACTGCCATGGTGTTCTTGATGCATGATATCATAAGGCTCATCTTCCTTATTCTCTAATATATATGAGTGTATCCACATTAGGATGAGAGACTAACTAATAATCAGACACAAACATGTTTGCCTTGACTTCACTAAGTTTCTCCATGATTACAAATTTTTGGATAGTATCTTCATTAATTATTTTATGACTATAGATCCTTGGACAATAGATTGATGTTCATCCTCATTCATAACATAACACTCAACTTCATGCTTGATCAAAAACTAAAATACCTGATCATTAGGTTGATCAACCAACCTAACATGAGATATATAATTCTTTAGAGGAGGAATTACAAAAAAAATAGTTGTTCAAACTCTTAGCTTATGGCATTGAACATTTGTCATAGTTCATATTCTTCCTCAGGAATTTCATCTTCAAGGTATTATTCATCAATTTCTAGTAGAAATACATTATTATTCTCACCATAGTGGTTTACCATGATCCTCAAGGTATCATCATCATATACATGAATTAATTAATTGCCTTCATCAGCTTGCGAGAAGGAATGATCAATGCTTAGCTTAGATTTCTCAAATGCTCCCTCATGGATAATATAGGCGCCAAGGTAAGTTTATTCAAAATAGGTGTATGGATAATTTTCATAATCATATTCACCATAATAATATATACATAAATCATAAATTCCCTCAAGTTTATAATAAGCACCATCATCCATAATAGACTCTTCTTTCTCATTGATGACATAATTTAAGTTGGAGCTTGCTTCTACATAGGGCTCAATGTGGATCTAGAAAGTGGTTGAGTTCTTATGGTCACGTTTGATTCATATATTATCCTAAAGTATAATAATTACCAATCAACTAAGAGGTAACCTCATATCTTGGCTATGAAATCTCTTGAGAGGCAGATTACAAAATGAGTAGGGAAGTCAACAACCATAGTGTCTTGAAAGATGGGGAAACATGGGCAATCATACAGAAAACCCTTCAACACTTTGATCAATCCTAATGACTTATTAGGTGTACCATATAACTTAATCACCCCTTTACTATGTTTCTCATACTTTATTCCTAACTTATTAGCTACAAACTTGGGTATCATTTATGTACTAGCTCAACTATCAACTATGCATTTATGAGCTAGTTTGTGTCCCATAATGAGAGTGAGGTATAAATTTGGATGATTATAATACTTATTATAGAAATTTATAATGTTATTTTATAATTAATAATATAAATATGACCATGAATATGTATTTATGATGTAGGATTAGCATGGATAGTGGACAACTGATTTTGCAAGAGCTCTTTTTGGCTAGGCATGTCGACATCCCAAAGGGAGATAGATGCCTTAGAATTTTTTAATGATACCATAATGTTTAGATAATAAGTAATTAATTTTATTTATTCCTTTGAATAAATGAAGTTTTTATAGCTTGAGTAATTCAAGCGCTTTGAGCAGAAATTCTCATTTTCTGATTTAGAGGAGGTGCATGAGTATTAGGGATTATCATGCTTACAGTCATGCCTTACTACCTTATAAGAGGATTAGATGAAATTTTAGGCACATCATTATATTATCATATATCCTTCCTCTTATATATAATTTTTTACACAATATAATCACCTTGATTGAGTACATAGGTGTCTTTAACTAGGAAGTTGGTAAAACTCACTCCTTGAGGCTGTCACCCCTCACTTGCTTGCATTAGGACTTCATCTTTTGTTGATAGTAGAGGAGTGATTCATTATTAAAAAACTATAGATTAATCTCCAACTTAATTTTTATCCATAAATTTACTTTTTTTCCATTCCTCTCCTTGTATCAGATTGATATGTATCGGTACCATTGCTCTTATGCTGAAGGTGAGATTGGGATTGTATGCATTGATAATTCTATTAAAATTAGGCTTCCCTTGACCTCTATTTTTCCCATATTTATAATTATAAGGGTAATTGTTTTGATTCAAACCTGTTTTAAGATTATTATATCTAGTTTTAGCCTCTAAGGATTGATATCTTGCCTTCCAATCAATTATCTCTTCTACCTTATTAGGAGTAGTCCTTTACTAGGCATTTACATTATGAACTTGAGCAACACTTGGAATATCAACATAAGTATTTGGTATCAGATGCATAGAAAATTTTGGAGGTATTTTACCAGATTTTATGAGGCCATTCTCATCTATAATGGAAAGGTCATATGCATCATTTAAGGTGAAACCAATCATGGATTGTAGCATGATGGCTATGTCCATACCAATGTAGGAAACACAAATATAGAAGGTGGTCTCATGGGAGGAGGAAAAATATTCTAATTTATTTATAATATCTCATTAAAATCATGAATTATATCCTTTGGGGATCTTTGTATCACATTAATTTGGTGAATGAGTGAAGTATGGTCACTCTTATCTTCAAACCTTGATGTTAACAGCACTCGAAAGTCATAGCAAGTTGTGATATAACCACCAAGAAAAGTCCCATACCAATAAATTTTTTTCCCTATAAGGGAAATGGAAAGGATTATAATGTAAATTTTGACCTTAATTATATTGTGAAAACTATATAAGTTTGATATATCCCTAATGTGCTCGCTAGGAATGACATGTCCTTCACGATTGAATGTAGGAACACCCTTTGTATCATTAGGGTAAATGTCATCATAAGCATAAATATGGATTTCATTTTCATTATTAAAGTCTAGGAAGGCATGTTACCTATCCATTTTCTCTGCAAGTTATTCCTCACTCTCTTGGTCTTCTTGGTTAGAAAAATCCTCTTTCTCTTGAAAGGGAAAACTAAGATGAGGGTGTTAAACTTTGAGAAGAAGTTCAAATTGAAGAGGTTGATTAATATTATTGAAAACTATAATAGAAGAGGACCTAGTAAGGAACATGAATTATGATCATAAATATATGACAAAAAAATAGTCTATAACCATATTTTACCTTGAATGGAGTCACTAAATGCTGAGTAGCATACCATAATTAGTTGTTGTTATCAAGACCCGAATTCACCTTGATAAGTTATCTTTACAACAATGGTCACATAAGGTGTGCCATAATTACTAGAAAAAAATATCACATATTAGAGTATGTTTTTAAATCCTACTCTAATATTTGGGTAAAATTGGAATACCTCTAGGCTTGTGGGTTACCTATAGTAGAGGTAGACCTTTAGGTTTAAGTGCTAGCTCCCTAGATTAAACTTTCAGTGCTTATCACCTAAATTAACTAATTGTTTGTGTGAAAAGGGGTAAAAATATACATAAAATTAAACTATTATAATGGGGTGATACACCATAATTATCTCCACAATATCATCATATTCTTTCACTAAGAAACAAGACCTACAACACTAGTTCTAAATTCCTAGGATGTTATAACATTAGTATTTCAATATAGAAGTGATATGCATGAGACCACTCAAGGTAAGTGGACCAGAGGTCATATTTATACTCTAAGGTCACTTTAACACTTTAATGGATACAAAAAAACTAGATGCACTCCATATGACCCTTTATAATGAGAACTTCTTTCATTAAACATGAAAGGATAAAGAGAAGCAAGGATAGAAGCTTATCACTAGACCTCACCATACATCACTTCACACACTTATAAAATATGTTTTTAAACTTAAAAATATATTTTATGTATTATTAAAAGGTAAATTACAACATCAAACAAGTATGGCTTCACCATACATGGTGTAGAATTTGAAATCATGAGCCAAAATGGCTAGTAGTTATAGAATGTGAGAGAGGAGAGAGAGAAGTGTAGCTCAAGGGTCACAACACCACTTTTAAAGGAATTAGAATAAACTATGTTGTAGATTATTATATTATTAAGTGAACCATATAATTTTTTTTATAAATATCCCTCCAAGGCATGAAAACTCCTCAAATCTGGCATAGGACCCTTGAATTACATTCTTGAAAATTGTCTTCATCATTTAGCCTCTCTTGAGTGCTCCAAAGTAGACTAAGGATATTTTCCACATGTGAAATATAATTTTAGGTTTAATAATAATCTCCAACATGCATTTTATGTGTCATTAATCACTAATATTCTTCTATACAAGTGTTCTCACTACCTACAGTCACCATCATCCTTCTTTCACTCATTCCTCACACTTGTTATTCAAGTGACTTTAATTTTTATAATAAAATCCATGTAATAGGTGATATGACATATATAAATTTTCATATTTTACCTAAATCCATCAATTATACCTTAAAAGGCCTCCTAATTAGACTTTTCACCTTCTCACTTGGTGATCACCATCCATTCACTATGTCAGTTTGGACTGCCTAAATTGAAGGTGCTTTCAGAGGTACTTGTGTGCTTATATAAAGAAATAAATTGATATTATGTGTTATATTATGTCATTATTTCTCTCCAAAGTGATATTTATCCTTTAACTCTTGTTTGAACCTAAAACACACATAAATCTATCAAGAAAACCTATTCTCTACCCTATCCATATAGATAGGGTACAATCCAATCTGATGGGAAGAATTTTGGGGGAGATATCTACAATTTAAAATAATTTTCCAAGTAATAATATCTCATATAGATTCATTTATATCCACATTTTTCCCATTGGGTCAAGTCTAAGGGTTTTAGGTGGTTTTGACCCTTAGCATTTGTTCATAAAAGATAGACATTTAATCTATGAAAAAATAACAGTAGAATAATTTTTAGGACCTTATTAAACATCTCTTAACTCCTTGGGTCTAAATTATAGGTGTCTCTATAGATATGAGCTTCCAAAGATGCCTTCTCGAGCTCTTGCCTACATTCTATGCACCCTGTGATGGGTTTGAGCCATAAAATGACTTTCCCATGACTTTATCTATATAAAAAAGGTTATTAATCACATTATAACTCCCCATTAAGTTAATAAAATTTATTTCATGTCTCATCTAGTGATATAAATGGGATTGGGCCCCTTTAGGGTTATAAACCTAGCCTAGGCCAATCAGGCTTAGTCTATACTTTATTACTCATAACCACCTCTAAGAATTTTGTCATTAATATAGGATATTTTATATGTTTTTACATTTTCAACACAACTCTTTTCCCTTATCCTTGTATTAATCCAACACTCTATGCATCCTCCTCTTACCTGTCACACTTCTTGCCTATAGGGTAGTCTGTCTGGGAGTACCCTCTATCTAAAATAGAATATAGTGAACTTCCCATATTTTATCAATTATAAAAAGGATATAATAAGATTTTTTTGGTTATGGATACATTCCATAATAATTTATATTATTAGATCATAGTAATAACCCCTTCAATTCTTCAAAAACCTTTAGGGTAGACTATGTAGCATTCATTATGTGCAAGGTTCATGTATTGATTGTATCTTAAGTATTGAGCTTAGTTATAGCTTGATTTACTATATTTTAAATCTCATGATGGTGACATAACTATTTATTATGCACTCAAAACATGTTCATCATCCAAAATTTTGCCAAATTCTTTGGACAAGACTAGATGGCATGTTGTGTGATTATGTTATTCGCTCATAAAATGGCATACCTGTAGGTGTATATTGTAGTATTATACCTTGCATCATTATTATAATACCTTATTCAATTATTTTATGATAATATTATAATTTAAATTTTCCATACCATTCCTCAATTTAGACCAACAAACAAATTGGTATGTTCAACTTGCATTGTCACAATACAATAAAACTATAGATGTTAATTTTGAGAGAAAAATAGGTCCTATAGATTGCATTTAAACTCTAGGTCCTTATGTTACACATCATATGGTATATTTTATGTCTTTATATTCATATCCAACTATCAATTTTTCATTTTTTTAGGGTTCCCATCTCTAGGTTCATATCATGAGCTTGTAGGTATGTACAGTCAAACTATAGGTGACCTTTTTGAGGGTAATAGTAAACCTGTAGGTGATGATATAAGTCAAGACCATGTAATTCAACCCCTATAAATGTTATTTTAACCAATAGTGTCATTCTCACCTTAATAGGGTCACTTTCCATGGAGATATTTTTCTATCATGCCCACCTAAACTATAAAGTTGTTTGAAATTCAACACACTATAGAGAACCCTAACATTCTATAGTAAAATAATATATAAGATGGGGGCCTCCTTTTCATCATGTCTTAGCACCAAACAATTATCCTATCATGTTATATTATTGAACCTATACTTTAACTACATAATGAAACCATTAAATTAATTTTTAGCTCAAGATGCTCCATTATAAAAGGATCAAAAAAAGGGCCAAGTCTCTATTTTGGAAAATTTAAGGTAATGAATCCTTAAAATAACCTTCTTGAATTAAGATTCATAGATTCAAGTATGAATATTACATTGTGACTCTTTTATGATTATTATGACCTTATCAATGCTTTAAAACCTCAAGGAAGGTTTAAACAATATTCAAACAATATCATGCAACACCCACCACTTTGTGAACCACATATAGGTGTATATGTAGGCTACAACATAGTGCGTAAAGAATTGGTTGAGAATGAATCCAAATGATACTATTTTTAAATTAAATTTTTTTATTTAACCTTGTAAAATTTCTCATCACCTTGAAACCTTAATTTTTTGATCATCATGATTATGTATATCTTCCTTTACCTACCTGTAGATGAATACTTTTATGAAACTAACTGTGTACCATATATGACTATGTTCTTGATCACTATATGACCTTGAGATAAAAAATTTCACAAAAAGATACTTCTTAATATGAATGTAAATATTGAATCACAACATTTCAACTTGCATTTCGATTTATATGAAGGTTAAATTGAGATACAAGCTCCTATAACAGATGAAACTATCTACAAAATCAATAGTTTCTCTTATTAGTAGAATGGAGTGTTTGTGATCTTTTATTTCATCCCACATGTGAAAAACATGTCAAGAATATTTTAAATAGTATTTTCATACTCTTAATGATCATGTAAATTACCTAGTTTTTATGGACCATTTCAAACAAAAGAGAAACCTATAGGGTGTGGGGATAAACAAACAAAAAAGAGCAGTGAACTTCTTAGCATTGGTTCATAGAGTATGATCAACCAATATTATAAAAATTTCATATTATTTTAATTATTATAAGTTTAATAAAATCCATTATATGCATTTGACCTAATATAACTCATGTTGTCCATACTAAACCAAAACTGGTTAGTCATTTCTACATGCCTAGTGGAGTGATGAAAGAACAAAATGATTTTAGGCCAATTTTGGGATATCCAAAGCTACTAAAACATTGGAATGATTTCAAAGGATATGAAGGGTCAGTTTCAAGCCTTCCACATGTGCCACAATTTTGTAAAATTTATATAACCAACTAAAACTCCCTAAACTACCACTATCTCAAGTATTTTCTTACTCTAACATAGAAACCTATAGTTTTTCAGTTATGAAACAATAATTATAACCCCCACTAACACATGGAGCATTTAATAACCTATTGAAACATTTTTATACTTAGTAAAACCTTAAAAACTTCATTAATGGCTTAAATATGACCCTATATGACATGAAATGGTACAAGGACTAAAAATTGACTATGACCAAGGCAATGACACATTATACTATATAACTAAGACCATGACACACCCTATAAGTCCTAATATAAACCTATAAAAAAATTTACCTATAGGTTTTGACTTATTTTTACTTGTTTTCAAAATAGTCAATGTTTATCACAATGTAGCATTATTGTACCTATGAATATAATAAGTCAGTAGAGAGATCAATAGTTTTCATTCTATGAAAATATTAAGAAGTTTGATTTATATTTGGGGTTGAACCCCAAAAAATTTAGTAATGTCTCAATTATTATCTTAATGAAAACAAACTTCATCTCAGTTCATTAAAATAGGCTCATTAAAAGGAATGGTCCATGTTAGCTAACTTAGTGAAGACCAACATACCAAGACTTGGTACATTTAGATCTTGGGGAAGAATTTTCCTCATGGGATATTATTCATTATAGTAGAGGTAGAGCCTAAAAAACCCCACATATTTTTGGTCATATCAAATTAACTACCAACATCTTTGGCACTAAAAAGGGGGCCTGTGAGCCATGGGTTGAGTTCACAACCAAAATTTGAACTAAGGCATTTTAGAAACCTTCAATTCCATTGAGCTAAATTATATCTTAATCTATAAAATAGGAATATAAACACTTTATAAAATTCTAATAGGATATATTTGATCCCTTAGAACTTAATGATCATAAGATGCCAAAACAAAGAGATAACAAAGGAAAAGAGAAGACTAGACCCATTTAGTCAACTGGTAATTCACTTACGATTACAATCTCCCTTTTCGTTAGCCCATTTGTTCTTCCTTAATATATATTAATGGAAAATCCCATGTCATATATTAGGAAATATTTTATTTCCCTATGTCTATCTCATGAATAGCTCATGATCTATCTAAAAATTGAGACAAAAGGTGTCCCAAATTCATAGTTGGAGGGGTCCAAATAGTAGAGGAACATATTCAAGACTTTAAAGATGCACTAATCCAAATACAGATTCAACATGAGGATGTTTCCTATAGTTTTTTCCCATAGTCCTTAGGATAAACCACATATGCCTAGTACCTAGGGATACCCCATGGATATATTACTTCTTATGATGACCTAGAAACCATTTTAAGTTTCCCATTGCCCTACCATCCTATATCATCATTTTTCATCAACTAAAATAGATACAAATGAATACATAAGAATTTTTAATGATTGATTTCACAAGATATATTAGATTATAAAAGATGTATACATATTGGCAGAAGGTCTAACCATCTAGACCTACTAAAGGGTCCCAAATTCTTTGATGTTAATGATCATTGTAAGGACCCTAGTTGTGCTTGATTCTCTATCATTGGATTATAATGAGGTTGTGAACATAGATAAAAATATGGTACTTTGAGGATATAATTTAGGATCTTTAACATCCTTAGGATAACTAGGTGTGCATAATCATATATTTATGTTGATTCAGGACCTTATGCAAAATACTCCACTCATGAATCCCATCCTAGGTACTATGTATGACACCCTTAGCCTAGTCTATGATCTAAATAAATTGAAGTACATTACTATTTTTATTCCCCATGGGAATCCTAATAATTTTTTCCACAATAAAAAAATAAAAGACTTGTTCTCATTACATATAACAACATTGTTGTCATGCCTAACACTAACGGTTATGTTATTTTTATTAGTAACTAACAAGCTATCCCATCATTTCTAAACAACCAGACACTTATTAACAATGATACTAATAAATCAAACCTTGAAGTCCCTATATTTATAAATGTTAATTCATAGGTGACTAATACCCTTTTGCAAACAATAAATCCATAAAAATTCTAGTGTGAACTCAAAAGTAGCCAATTTACAGTAAAGGTCTAGTGGTTGTGTTTTAATATTTTAAGAATTAATGAATGTAAATATTATGTTTTTTAAAGAGACAAGCATGTTAAATTATGGTAATAATATTAAATAAATACAACCATTTATTTGTTATATAATTGACTATCTTTAACTTTTCTAAATATAGTAAATAAATAGTGGAAGTAATAACTTAACTAGAAAATAACTAAGATGGGTGATATGGAGGTTGTAAACTAAGGTAGAAGTTGGTAAAAGTGACACAAATAGTATCATGATGTTAGACCACCTCCTATATATTATATCCTTAATTATATAATAAAACCATTATTGGAAAGATGGTGGTAGTGTCCTTGTATTGGTAGTAGTGTCCTCTGTGTAGGAATGTCCTAAGCTTATAGGTGCACCTATGTTTGGATATCTAAGGTATTTTACAACTACATGAGTTAAAAAACCATTTATATTACCTATTTTTACTAAATTTTTGATCAAAACCTAATCCTCCATGTTACTAGGACATCTGATTGATACAAGATGAAAAGCATGTTTGTTAATGGGGTAGGTTGGACATCCTCACACCCCATTATGATGAGAGTTTATTACATACCAATACTCTAAGGAGGGTCATAACTAATTTATTTCACCCCACCTAATTGGTGGTTCAAGTGCAAGTGAATATAGTATAATAGTGGGCCTGGGTTTTTTTAATGTACTTGAGACTATAAATCTAGGTAATATAAGCTTTGGACTATTGTAGATGGTAGTATAACAAAGTAGGGAAGAATAGGGATTGATAAACTTAATTGTGCACAACTTGTTTTGATCTTGAATGTGTTTTTTGTATATGATTTTCATCTATTTATTATAGGGATAAAATTCATGCATATTTACTATTATGATGCTTGTGTGGGTGTTAAAAGAGGTTTAAGCTAACCCTAGGAGGTTTTAGATTTGAAAAGGTATATGTTTATAAGAAAGAGAGGTAAAGGAAAATAATACCATTATTGGGAAAGTAGCTCCATGTGGCACTATTTTCCTTATTATGGATCTAGTGTTAAAGTGGCATAACACTAGGCACAATGGGCCAAAATCAAGAAATGAGGATCTGGGATTACTTTAGTGATGACTAGGAATGCTTATGGCCCACACAAAGGTTAGATAATTGTGAAAATAGGATCTAAGATAGGTATAGGGATAATAAGGGGATAGGTAGTCTCAAATATCACTCTTGGCACTCAAATACCACTTTTAGGTGATTACATTTGCACCCCCCCCCCTTATATTATAGAAATACAACAAAGTTAAATGATTAGGATAAAATAAAAATAAGTGTAGCTAGACTAACTTAAGATTTGAAACCTATGAATATGGATATGATTATGTGAAGCATGCTCCATTATGTGTCTTATAAATGAAACAAGTATAAATTAGTCCTTTCTTGAGAGATATCAAAATCAAAGATAAAATTGAGTAAATAATTAAAACTGAGTAAAGAGATAAAACTAATTAAAAATAGATGAAATGAATGAATACACCTCACTAGGTACATGAACCCATGTATAAACCTAGTGATAACTTATGTGTGTTCATTTATATAGAGATCAATAGGTGAATATCTTGGACTAATTGTATGTCTTGCTCAATCCTCATGTGTGGGTGGATCAATAACTCAATCCAATTTTGACTCCATCATTACCCACCCCTACTTGGTAAATCATGACCTATGAATAGTTTGGATTGGACTGATGGTGTGTCTAACCCTATCATGTAATTGGATAAATAAATAAATTAGGATATTAATCAATCATTACCCACCCATGTGTATTATATGCATCTAAAACTAAAACTATGTGATGTAACTAGAAATATCTAACTAGGTATGTCAGCTCTATGACCACTTAGATATTTTAGGTAGCTCCAAGCCACTCAAGAATTCTAACCACTATAGATGGATTAAGAAATGAAAATGATGATTAACTTGGAATATGATGTCATATGTATACAATGTAGATAATGACATGTAATTTGTCATTCCATTTGATCAATTGATGTGTGAACATATAGAATAATGTGCCACGCACATGTACCAAAATCTAATATCTATGCATATTTATTATAAACTAAGTTATAATAATATATATCTGAGTATCTCAACTAAATATGGGAATGGTCATGCCACACATTATGCACCTAATATGATAAAACTAGTATGAATCTAAGCTAAACTAGCATGAATCTGAATAAAACTAGGCAAAACTGATATAATTGTAATTGAACCTATTTATATATGTATTATACCTACTATAATTATATGGCTAGTCTAGGGTTTTCTAAAATTGAGGCTAATATACATTAACACCATATCTTGGATAGTATCACCATTATTATAAATGTGGTGGTAGTGTCACAATTTGGGTGCTAATGTCCTTCTAGACTGATTTTTGTGCAATTATGGTGATCTTTATGTCACTATTTTCCCATTATGTTTACCTAAGTCTAGTTTCTATAATCTGATACTATGTGCTAAAAATGTACTTTGAGTGCATTATAATATCCTGATCTCTATGACAAACCCCTGTGAATTCCCCCTCTTTTGAAGGGATTTGTTGAGCCTATGTAAGAACTATCCTCAAAAGAAAAATCTCTATAAAATATGTGTTAGCCAAGGCATATATGATATATTCATAATAATCAAATATAATTTTCATATATAAAATTATAATGTAAAATAAAATGATCATAAGTTTGTAATGTGTAATGTAGTTTAGGTCTAGCATTCACAAGGTTGTCAAGATAGATATAAAAATGAATATGAATATCAAATCTACGTAATAACTGAGTATCTACCTAGGTGGATAGGGGATGATGTCCATCATGAAACCCAAGTAGGAAGGGGAGATGCATGAGATCCCTCATGGAATCTAAAATTATAATGTGTGACAACTAAAAGACAAGTCTCATGGCCATGATGTGTACAAGAAATCATACATACAACACACATGAGGTATGCAAAGTAGGTGAAGGGGCCACAATACAAGGGACATGGGCACATGTCACTAAATATGAGAAAGTAAGACATACAAGGACATGTTCAAATGTCCACATACACAAATATCAAGCAAGTTGACTTAGAGACACATAGAAAGACATGTTTAAATGTCCACATACATAATTAGGAAAGCACACACAAGGACATGGGCATGTATATAAAGAATACATATAATGAAATATGTGGTGTAGATCCATAAATCAATGACATACTCAAATGCCCTTGAATATAATAAGCATAGATACACAATTAAGTCAAAACTAGGAAATTTGGAAATAAATGTATGCATGAACATGTAATACAAATCAATGTAAGACATAAGATGTACTTAAGCTAAGTCTAAAGTGGTAATAGCTAACAAAACATTGAGTAAGTGCAGCATGATCAATATAAATATATAACAATGTTAAAGCTATGATATAAAGTGTATAAAGATGTAACTTGATAATTAAAACTATGTATAGGGTGCCCCAAAATGGGAAAACGTGTCAAATGAATAATCCATATATCTATGTATATACCCCCAATGGGTAGATAATATCAAATTTGGATTAGTGTAGTGGACCTAAGTCCTATAAGAAATCTATAAGAACTTGACAAGAATAAGTGATGCATATATGTATGATAAAAATGACTATAATAAGTTATATAACATATGTAGTGTCTAGAAAATATAAGATATGTAAACATGGCAATACATAAAGTCTATTATTTTATGTTTTTTGAGTAAATATTTTAATGTTTTTGAGTTTTTAACATATTATAATGTTTTTTTGTATTTTATAGATATAATCTATGTACAAGCAACATAAAAATGAAACTATAAGGAGTAAGAAATAAGAAAAAAGTATGTACAAGAAGGGAGGAACAATACTAACTAATGAGTCTCATGGGAGACTCAATATCAATGTGGCCTATGTCAAAAATAAGAATGGTAATATCTCATGTAGTGTGATTATTATGTTGTATTTGAATAGTGTTGGAGTATGAGTCTGGGTATTGTTCATCATCGAAATCATAATAATCATAACAACCTAGAATTTTATATGGAATTGCCTCATACTGTGGAGTTTACCTTTCTAAATTATGCTTTTGAATATTTATTATGATTTTACCCTTTGAAACTTTGCTTATTGTAGGGATATAGTGTTATGGAGGCTCTTTTTATAGAAAGCCTTTCTTGAAAATGCTTATTATCTTAGCATGATTTTAACTTTGTAACTTAAGGTCTTTCTCTTTTTGTAATATTTCCTATGTATTTTGACTTGTTGCCATGATAAATTGTATCTTTAAATGATTTGCCTTACGATGTTCAATCAATTCCAAACCTTGTTGAACAACATTATTAACTACTAGAATAGGATTAGTGATGCCTTGGTGCCCAAACCTTGATCATGATAATCAAACTATTGTAGATATTTTTGACCAAAACCATACTACTTTGAAAGTTTAGATTCATTTTGGAGAGGTAGATTTTCATCTCTTACTCACTTTACCTTTGTTTTTTGTAGTGTTTCTTGCTTTTATTTTACTTTTTAAATCTTTTATATTTTAGGGTTATGCATTAGTAACCATTTTTGTATTGTTTCTAAATTTGGTCCTTTTTAAATTTATAAATGTTCCATTGTATGTTATTTGGATGATATGTCACTATTAGAGTCATTTATATCCATTATTTGTTTTATTTTCCTTTTCAATTCTAAACATGAATCAATGTGGTACCCATGCATTCTATGATATATATAATAATATATTGATATCCTCATTAGGTGTAGAGAAGGTAGGTTGATCAACTTAGCTTTAATCATTTCCTTGAGTATCTAACTTGAACTCTTATTAGACCCTTATAATTTTTTTAATCACTTATAATATATGCATTATGTTATACACTATGATTTGGATATGAAAGAGTGTTATGTACAACTTTTTTTTATGTGTAGATCCATATACATGGTGTACACTAACATATTCTAAAGACTATGTACATATAATGTGATTTTCCAATAATGTGGCATTTTCACTAAATAACTAATTTTGATTCTATAAATATGATATTAGCTTGTTTATATTGATAATTTTATCCCTTAAAATCTCACAAGTGCCAACCCTAGTTGCTTATAATTAAACATGTACGCACACACCTTATAGGGGAGAGGTGTAGATAGGCTAAGTATGAGAATGAATAATAATAGTATAGGTTGATTAATATTTTGGAGGAGTGATAATATAGACCTAGTTAGAGGGAAAGTAGCTATCACCCTCATGGAGATGAGGAAGAGAAGGAGATTCTTTCTTGTGCATAAGATATGACATTGAAACTTAAAACATAGTTGTTAGCCTATATGCTAAATCCTTTATGTGTGTAAGGGTTTTATTGCTAATCCAATTCCACATAAGATAAAGATAACATGGTATCAAATATGAAATATATTTTAACTGATTTAAAGTATCATGTATATATGTGTTTATGTCATCTTTGAATTCATTCCAAATAAAGGGAAACAAGCCTTCAAGAGAAGCTAGAAAAAATTGCATTAAAAAGTAATTAACCTCATCTATCATTATTATCATGATTATATGAAATATAAATTTGGATAAGGTCTTACAAGGCTAGAAACATAAACCCTAGGATTATCTAGGGTTAGGGTTTGTGTAATGTTTGAAGTAAGTCAGGTTCATGAAATGTTTTAACCTTTTAGGACTTAGTGAATGTAAATCATATTTTTGTTAGATATATGAGTATTTTAAATCAATGTAATAATGTGAAATAAATATAGCCACTGATTTTTTATAGATTTGATTAGATTTGACCTTTCTAAAAATAGTAAATAAATAAAGCAATTAATAACTTAACTAGAAAATAACTGAGATGGGTGATTTAAAGGATAGAAACTGAGATAAAAGATAGTTTAAGCATTGAAAACAAGATCTTGATATCATCAACCCTCCTAGATAGTAGTAACCTAATTGGATATTAATACCAATATTATAAATATGGTGGTAGCATCCTTATATTGATTGCAGTGTCCTCTATGCAAGATTGTCCTAAGATTTTGGGTGTACCTATGTCTAGATCTCTAAGGTCTATTCATGTGTGTATGAGTTCCAAAATACTATATATTTCATGTTTTGACTAATTTTTTTAGAAAACCCTAATTATCCATGTTTTTAGGGCATCTATTTCATACAAGCTAAAAATTGTGTTTGTTAGTAGGGTAAGTTGAATATTCTCAACACCCCACTATGATGAGAATTACCTACATACCAATACTCAGAGGATGGATCAACCTTGATGTAGTTCTCTCCACATAAGTGTTGATGGAAGTGAAAGTGAATATAGTATGATAGTGGTCTTGATTTTATTGAATGTGATTTAGACTATAAATCTAGGTAATATGAGCTTAGGACTATCATATATGGTAGTATTCATAAGAGGGAATAATAGGGATTTATAACCTTAACTAGGCATGACTTGTTAGATATCGAATGTGTATTTCTCATTTGATTTCCATCTAGTTGTTGAAGGGATAAAATTTGTGTGTGTGTGTGTGTGTGTGTATTATTTGGATGCTTATTCAAATGCTAAAATAGGTCTAGGCTAACCCTAGGAGGTATTAAATTTTAAAATATATCCATTTGTGAAAAATATAGGGAAAGGACATTAGCATCATTATTTGGACACTAACACCATGTGGCACTAGTGTCTTTATTATGGTGATACTGTCCAAGTGATAGAAAAACTAGGCATGAATGTCTAAGATCAATGAGGGTTTAAAACTAATTTAGGGATGATTAGGGATACTTGGGGTTCACACAGAGGATGGATAAGTGTGAAAATAGGCTCTAAGATAGGTCTAAGGTTAAGCTATAGATATGTAGTCTCAAGTATCACTCTTAGCACTTAAATTACACTTTTAGATGTTTATAAGTTGATAAATTACATGGTTAATTTTCATAGATAAGTGCCTCAAAAAAATAACCAAAACATATATAACACACCACAAAATATAAATTTCAACTTCCAAAGAACTAATAGATAATGAAACATGAGACTAAATAATGAAGGTGTACCTAGCCCACTAGAACATAACAACTAGAAAAACAATAACATTTCTTCCAATATAGTTAACCTATTTGATTTTGTACTACCAACTTGGTTTAGGATACATAATATGATTGACCATGTTGAGATGGACTATGTTGTGTTAATTTGTACCTTAAATACCTTCCATAAATATATAGACAACCTTGAACTATTCCATACGCCTGACAATAACTCTAACCAAGGTGGAGGAAACCCTAATATGAATTTAGTATTGGAGACCTATGAGTTTCTTTTAGAGAGTGAGAATGAGCCTAATGATAACTTAAATGAGGTCCACACATTAAAGAAATTTAAAGGGGAAATAACTACTAGTTGAGGAGCAAGTTTCAAACTCTAGTAACCATGTCCACTCCATTAAACAACACTTAGGTTACTGCTAATAAGAACTCAAGAAATAACCTATTTCCACTTAAAATACCCCCAATGTCTTATCAACCTAATAAAAACACTACTTACCCACCAACTAACAAATTGGTACAACTAAGAAAACATGGAAATAGTATTATATAAGACCTAAAGAAAACTAAGGCCAACATCATAATGTTTGAGTTGATCTAGATTTCCAATAAAAAGGACATGATGCAAAAAAATATTTTTCTTCCCAAAGGGAAAGAAATTAATAGAAAAATTGATACTCACATGGAAATATACAAAGAGAAAATAGAAAATCCTAATTACCTATGAACAAACTATATTTTTGGAAAGAAATTACAAAATTATTTGGTGGATTTAGGTGCTTCTAGTAATGTGATGTTTTATGCCATCTTCCAAAAGTTGGGTTTGACACCCAGAAATTCAAATAAGAAAGTTATTCAGTTGGACAAGTTAGAAGTTAAGGTCATTGGCAAGTTGAACCACATCAATATATAGTTGTCCTTCAATCCCAGATGAAACAAGCTATTGACATTCATGTATTGGATATACCTAATAATTATGGTATTATTTTGAGTATAGATTGGTCTAGAACACTAAATAGGTACATGGCAATTGATTTATCTCATATTTGGATCCCTTGACAAGGCATACCCAATCAAATCAAAATTTAACATGAGCCTAAAATGACTCATATGATCATGAAATATAATAAAAAAATGAGATCTTGTATGAGGAGTTAGACCTTGGGGTCTATGCACTTGAGAAAGAAGCAAAATCTTATAATAAGTTCTCTATTAACATGATGTTTTTATAAAAAACTTTAAAATTTAAGGAGCTAGATCAATTAAATGAGGATGATTTCATATTTGACCCTAAGATAACTTCATTACCTATTGTTTCCATAGTATGTGAGGAGGTGTAACCATCTGATCTAAGTGTAAACCAAGGCTTCCAATATCTCTTATTTACATAGGGAATGGTTGAGTTAGAAATCAACAAGCTTAATGAGAGTTGTCCAAGTAAATAAAAGAAGTTTTTGAGCTCATGTGATAAGGAAATAATTATTTTGGATATCCCTATGGTAACTTATGACATTGAAGACTTAGCCAAAAGGTATTTATCAAGTGAGAAATAAGAGGTATGCCCACTAGACATTGAGGAAATCAATAAAGAGATAATGTTGTAGAAACACCTGTAGAGATGGAATCCAAAGTGAGTTAGATCATGCATTAGTCAAGAAAACTCAAAATAATCATAAAGAACCTAACTCACAGATCCCACTCCCTCAATAGAGTTTTGAAAATGAAAACTAGAGCTATTGAAAGAAGGAATACAACATCAAACCTTACCAGGAACATCCCTCCTCCAAATGTGACCCAAAACATGATTTTCCCTTGATTTGGTGTTTTAAGTCTTAATTAATGATTAGTGGAATGATCTTACATCATATATCAATGCACTAATGAACTAGGGTCATGATATTGATCAAATTTATGCATATAGTTGAAGATATCCTATTCTAAATTAAGCATAATAACACTACACAAAAAGATCTTGTGAAGATAATTTTTTTATAATAAGTTTACACTAAAGAATCTTTAAAATATCAGTGAGAACCCTTGTATTTATAGATTTTTAGAAATGTTCAGAATCAACCTTAACCATCCATCTTGAGATCAAGATGTGTAGCCATGAATCAATTCAGTTTTGGAGGCTCAATCCATAAATATCCCCATTAATATTTGGAGAAACAAGGTATTAATGAGTCATAGGAGGGCTTAAACTAGATATTTGTTCTATTTAAGGCTTATGGATACCACCCCACTAATGATGTCATTAGATGATGCAGATATTAGAAATGGATTTCTAATTAATATATCTTTAATAAATTCCATGGATTTTCCACTTAAGCTCTTAATTTGGTTTATTTTACTTAAGTGAGGTTAATTAATTTTTATGCAATTCTTTGGAAATTGGTTGCTCAACTTAACCAAACTAGCTGAAATGTCAAGTTACTAAGTCATAATTTGACTAGAGTGTAATTAGAAGAAGTTGTTAGTTGTGTATGAACCAATACCCCAATTAGGGCATTTTGCAATTGAAATAACACATGCACATGTCATGTGCTTTTAAATTAGAAAAATTTAGTGGTTCAAAATGTCAAATTGTGTTTACTTCATTTTGACTCAAAATGATTTGAGAAAAGTGAATAATCACATAAAATTCATTGCCCCATTCATAGATACATTATCCTTAACTATCACTTGTATATGATAAGCTCAAATCATTTAGTGTGTTTTAGTGATTTTGGCCCAAATTATGCATTGTCACAGAATTTCGAGTAAGATTGATAATTTCAACACAATGGTGATAGGAATTGGATGTCTAAATTTTCCCCCTATTTGAGAAGGTGTGATGAGACATTTGGTCAAAGCAATGTATTTTAAAATAAAATAGTTGTCAAGAATAAGTCATAAGGAAATGACTCATGATCCCCCTCAAGAGGACATATGAGGATGAAAGAAAGGGATGGACTCTTGAAAAGAGTGAGAAAAGAGAAATTAACCTAGTGATGAGATAAACATATGTAAGATATAATGTTTTCACATGTTTATTCTCAATGATAAAAATATAATATAATACAATGGTCTCCAAAGTGGGGTGAAGTGGGAAGAATTCAATCCCAATTCATAAGCAACACACTGCAACACACCCACAAGAGGGTAAAGGTTTTGTGCTTATGGAATGATCAATATTGAGATAAGTTGTACACTTTAAAATTTATAGAATGAGGGGAAAATCTACAGATATTATAATTATAATAAAAATGAGAACATTTCTCTATAGAAAGGAAATAATAATATTCCCCATTAGAGTGGATTTGATTAGTTGATAAATCAAGTTTTCCCCAGTAGGGCTGATTTTGATCATTGATAATTAATTTTTCCGTAATAGGGGTGATTTGATTGATGATTGGTATAAAGATTATGTCCTAGTAGGGTAAATTAACAAACATACCTCATGGATATAACTTATTACATACATTAAATATGAATGGGTGCAAATGTAGATGCAAGGGTATTGATGAATGAATAAGCCACAAAAAACTATGAATATAAGGATGCACAAAGTGATGAAATAGATGAACTGAAGAATGAGGTTGTTTGAGCTAACCTAAGATACATCATGTATCTAAGAACTACCTACATAGTCCAAATATACCTCAAGCCAATGTAATTTACCTAGGAGTGGGATAAAATGGAATGAGAAATGAATAATATAAGAAAGATAGACTATTAGTCAATTAGACTCATAATGTATGCCAAGAGATGCATGTATGGCATAGAGTCTCATATTAATAATTTGATGCATTAAGAGATGATATTTAGAGCATCATTGACTTTTGGACCTGGAATCCAAAGCACTTGGTGCTTACTATAGCAAAAGTGAAATTATGCATCATAAGTATCAATAACATATAATAACATTATATTTTGATTATGATGAGCTAGTTTAAATGTTAATATTTATAACTAAGGATAATGATAAAAAATTTCAATACCAGAGTTACAAATATTTACATTTAAATAAAAACAAAAAATAAAGGTAGAAACAATACACAAATGTAACCTAACTTAAAATCCACATATAAATAATCAAGACTTAAGTAAGAATAATAATGTATAAAAAGCAAAGTAAAAATAACTTAATAAAAAACATGAAATCGAGATATGAATAATCAATATCCATGTGTACTAACAAGATGTACTTGGAAAATAAAACAAAAGCAACAAGATAAAATAGCAACACAAAAGACCAAAGAATAAAACACCAGGAAGAAACAACAAAGGAACAAAAAAGAACAAAACATTAACAAAATAAATGGAGAGACAAGAAAGCACAACAAAATGATAATAAAAATAAAATAAACACACACAAACAAAATTAGTCACAATTTTAGTGCAAACATAAAATAATTATTCGTGTGATTGTAATAGAGGTGTTACTTTCTACGACAGGGTGACCCATAATCTAAGAAATAATGAGACTAGCATAAAAACAATAAAAAAAAGAGATAAAGTTTTGCTAAGTGATAGGGAAAAAACATAGAAAAAAATGGGGGGGAAGAATAAAATGAAAGGTTGGTTGAGTTGACTTCAGATGTATAAGACAAGTGGAAACTACCTACATAGTTCCATGGATGTGAGATCCAACATGAACTTTTAAGCCAAATGTAGTTCTCCTAGGAAATGGGATAGAAAAAAATGATGATAAGAAAACATGATTGATGTTATAGAGGAAATTAGGAAATGGGTTCATAAAATGGCAAGAGTGTTCAAATAAGTGCTCACAAAATGGTGAGAGCATGGGATCAAATTAAACAAAAGTGTCAAACAATGTTTTTATTTGTTTTATCGATCATTTTCTAATATTTTTGTGTTTTGGGATAAAAAATAGTATTGAAATATTAACAAAAGGTCTATGGAATTACCTTATTTATTATATGTACATTCATAGGTAAGAGTTCAAACAACTAAAACATCTACAATGGGGCTTATGAAGAAACAATGGCATAGGGAACCAACTAATCAAGGAGATACATGTCTAAGAGTATAAGTTCCAATAATAGCTAAATCCAACTATAATGGCACCTTGTGATACTGATAAAGAAAAAATGCCTACCAAACAGCATAAAAATAATAATAGAATAGTATGAAAAATCAAATAAATTTGAAGAACCATTCAGTAGGCAAAATCCATGTGCTGATACATCTTTATTCACTTATTTATAAGAGAAAGCTACAAAATGTTGTTTAGGATGGACTAATTTTTAGAAGTTGTGTTGAATGTGTTTATAATGCATATGAGTCATAACCAAGATCGTAATTAGTTAAGGAATAGAACTATCTAGGTTATAATGGTCTAGGGTATGAAAAAAATATTGTTCTAAGTAGAAAAGTTCAGGATAGAATGAGACAAAATGAATATGGTCCAAGGTAGGATGATATAGGGTGAGATAAAAATAGTCTATGGAATATAAATGATTCAAAGTGTCAATGGTCTAGATTTTTAACTATCCATATTCATATATTAATATGGTTCTCATGAGAATGGTCTAGGGTAGGTTAAAATGAATATGGTCCAAGATAGGATGGTCCAGGATATAATAATGGGATAAAATGATTTAGGCACAAGTTACCCCCAAGTAAGGGATCTTGTAGATAATGGTTCAAATTATTGTTAACCATAGAATTACTTAAGATGTAAAATGCTCATGGGCTCTAGGAGTTCTTTCCATTTGGAGTAGCCAATTGGTATGCCCCTAATCTATAATTTTCTATGATAACATATGGGCTTAGTCAATTGGGTTGAAACTTACCCAAATTTTTTCATTTAGAATTTGTGTTCTTCTAATTCTCTTTCAAGAAAAAATCACCAATTTTGAACTATTAAGGGATAATACACTTTTTATATATTTTATACAATCTATTTTGATAGGATTTCAAGTTGTCTAGGTCAACCAAGCGCTTGGCATCAAGGAGTTCTATCTCTTACAACCTAAAAACTCTATAATCTTCATCATCTTCAATATTCTCCAAACATACTCAAAGTGAAGGTATCTCTATCTCTATCAAGATAATAGATTTTGTGCCATAAACAAGGGAGTATAGAATGGCTCCTATCAGGGTTTGATGACTATTGCAATAATCCCAAAGGGTAGGAAAAATTTATAAGTATGAATTATGGCCAACATCATTGGTAATCTTCTTTAGTAGGTAAATAATGGTTTTGTTTGACACCTTAGCTTGACCATTTCCTTGTGGGTTATATGGTGTGGATTTATTGTGCTTTATTTTTAATTTTTCCCAAAGAGATTTAACATCTTAGTTTATAAATAATCTATCATTATTAGATATAATTTGGGTTGGGATACCATATCGATAGATGATATG
Organism: Torreya grandis; assembly: GCA_037957365.1. Lineage (NCBI taxonomy): Eukaryota > Viridiplantae > Streptophyta > Pinopsida > Cupressales > Taxaceae > Torreya > Torreya grandis. The sequence goes on from JARHVA010001839.1 coordinate 1,936,561, forward strand.
GTAATGTATAAACTTGGTAATCTACTTCCTAGTAATGTAAGTGAGATGAATGGCCTTAATCCACTTATTAAAATACTTGATAGTAGTGAGAATATGTTTATGGACATCATAAGATATTGGGTTTATTTTACCAATAGAATCGAGGCCCCATGTAGAAAATGGCCATGGTGTAGTAATCAGTTGTAGTGGTAAAGAAGGTGTGTGTATCAAATTACCATGTTGTTGACAAGCAACACACTTCCTCACATGATTATAAAAATATATCTCCATCTATGGACAATATTAACTTATTCTAAGGATATTTTTAGCTAAGACTAAACTATTGGTGTGGGCCCCACACATTCTTTCATGAACCTCCTTAAGCACTAACTTGGATTCTCCTGAAGATAAATGATGAAGTAGAAGTCCATCATAGCCTTTATGATAAAACATGTTTCTAAGGAGGGAAAAACAAGATATGTAATGAAGGAAAAGTTTTTGATGATTATTGGAAAGGTCAGGTGGAAAAATATGGTCATAAAAATAACTATAAATGTCTTGAAACCAAGGTATTGTAGGTGGGAGATTGGGACCAAAAATGGTGCATACCCTTTCTAAATCTAGCAAGACATGAGTAGGTTGTAGAATATTTTTAATGAGAAATTCATAATCTTTATCACTACTATCAATCTGTATCATAGACCTAATTATTTTCATTTTATTGATAGATTTTTTATTAGCATGTGGTACCTACTCAAATTATAGGGATTTGAAATGAGTCTTGAGATTATCCAGAATATGCTTGTAAGGTACAATCTTGTCATCTCTGGTTTTATATTTATATGTGGTTTGATTGATAATTAATTAGGAATCTCCATAGACCATTAAGTGTTGGATATCCCTTTGCACTACAAGATGAAGGCCTATAATAAGTGCTTCATAATTGGTACAATGAAAACTGATATGAAATGTCTTTAGAATCGAATCCCCTTGTGGTGTAATAAAAAAAAATGTTGGATCTAGATCCATGAGAAGTTAAGGAACCATCAAAGTATAGTTTCCATTATTCATATCCATGTTGCACTTATTATATTATCATAATAGAATCATCTAAAAAATCACATTTGAGTGGTTGAGTGTCTATAATAGGCACTTCTATGAGTTGATCAACAATAACTTACCCATTGATAGACTTTTTATTCTGATACTCAACATCAAACTTGCTTATTAGCATGACCCATTTGGTCATACGGCCTATGAGAGTTGTTTTGGATAATAAAAATTTGAGGGGGTCCATTTTAGTAATAACAATAGTTTTGTTATTTAGCATATAGTGTCATGACTTTTGGGATGTGAACACGATAGATAAACATGCCTTCTCAATAAGCATATAATTATTCTAATAATCCACTAACATTTGAATTAAATAATAAACTACATATTCCTTACCTCAATCATCATGTTGGGCCAAGAGTGCCCCTAGTGTATGTTTGGTTGCTAAAATATAAAGAAACAATGGTTGTTCAGGTGTTGGTGGTATAAAAATTGGTAGGTTGGCCAAATATGTTATGAGCTTAGCAAATGTTAATTAAAACTCATGATCCCATTGAAGCATGACCCCTTTCTTCAATAAATGTGTAAATGGGTGGCACTTATCTTCTAGTTGTGAAATTAACATATGAATAGACTAGATCTTTCCTTATAGGCTATGAAGCTATTTGAGATTATAAGGCGGAGGAATTTTTACAATGGCATTGACATTAGAAGGTTCTACTTTGATCCCTTTTTGTGATATAATAAACCATATCAATTTTATTGAAGTGATGCCAAAGTCACACTTCTGAGTATTTATAAGGACCTTATACTAATGAAGCCTCTCAAAGACTCTTCATAAAACATTAGGATCTCTAACACATGTTTTTAATTTAGCTAGGATTTCATCAACATAGTCTTTAACAATATCATGCATCATGTCATGGAAGATGATAGTCATAGCATATTGATAAGTGGCTGCCACATTTTTCAAGCCAAATGGCATCAATTGATAATTTAATGTTCCCCAAAATATTGTAAATACAATTTTGTGTTGGTGTTCTTAGTCTATCTTGATCTAATTATATCAAAAAAATCCATCCATGAGGGATAACATCTCATACCTAGCAGTAGAGTCAATAATCATGTTGATGTTGGGCAAAGGAAAATCATCTTTGGGGCATGCCTTGTTGATATCTTTGAAATCAATACAAATATGTATACTTTGTGGATTTTTCTGACTAAAACTATGTTTAATATCCATTTAGAATATCCCAATGTTCTGATGAAGCCTACTTCTAATAATTTATCCAATTCTTCTTTTACCAAAAGAGAGATGCGTGGATGCATCTTTCTCAATTTCTATTTGATTGGTATAATCTTGACATGTAAAAATATTCCCATGAAAAAATATCAATAAAATCTCTCAAAATAGTAACAATGTGATCGTATTCCTCATTAGTGAGGGAATCTCAAGGTACACAATTTTGGGATCATCATATGTTCCCAGATTCACTTAAGTAGTGTTTTTTACGAGTGTAGAACCATATTCATAGAATATTAGGTAGTGTTTGATCTTGGTCTTTTGCTTCTTTGATAGCTTCTAGTTGTTCCTCCCAAAACTCTAGATAATGTGATGAATCTGAATCCATTAGTTTAGGTAATGGTCAGCTAACAAATATCTCAAAAAATTCAAGAGCAAGACACTCAAAGACTTGTTATTGTTCTGATGTGGTGATGTTATTGGCTATAGATATAGGAAATGATGGACCTTATTCATCCTTTGGAGATGATAAAACTTTCCCATCCAAATTGCCTAAAATAGGTTCTTACTCAAGGGCTTATCTTTTTCTTTACTATTTCCCTGACCAATGATTACCTCAAAGAGGTTTTCACCCAAAGATCTCTATGTTTTATCTTTTTCATGCCAAATAAAGTTTTCCTACTCTCTAAATTAGGAATAAGGATCTAAAGAGAAATCAGAACCCTACTTATAATCACCAATTGGTAGTCCATTTTTTAGGCTCGTGTACTTAGAAATAAATTCTTCATTGTAGAATTCATCAAGGCATATGATAGATTTTTTTTGGTCCTAAAGGCAAAGGGAATAATTGGATGTTATATTCATAATGTATTTTGAATCAAATAAATCCATGTTAGAAAGCCCATCATAAATATTATAATGGGACACTACATCACTGCTAGGAGTCTTATCACTAGTCAGTTCAGAAGAATCACTATTGAAAGTCATAAGGTCACCCTTAGGTGGTATAAATCCAAGACCTTGATTCTTGTTAGGTTTACTAGTTGATAAATTTTCTAATATTCCTTCCTCTCATGGGTCAATGCCATTTATTCTCTAATCAGAATTAACCATTATCTAATTAGGGATAGGATATTAGGGATTCTAAAAATAATCATCAATGCCATTAGAATATAACCAATCTCCTTCAATGAAAGCTTCTCAATCCCAATTTGGTGAGTAGTAGGTACAAATACCATTGGTGTTTTCCATGTATCTTTCTTATTTTTCCAAATCATATTAGGTCTGTAAGGGTTTTTGTAATGTTTGAGTTTGTCAAAAGATTTGGTAGACTTGGGAAACCTAACAATATTAAAGGCATATTTCAGATGATACATGGAAATGCTCGTGTCTTCTATAATAACCTATTTTGCAAGAGTTGTGGGAAATAGATCAGCCAAAGTGGAAAAAATGTCACTTGGTTTGATATAATTGGATTTTGGTAGATGTGAAACTATTTATTTATTCTTCTTTACAATGAATTTAGAACCAAGGCAATAGTTATAATTACAAAATTTAGCCTCCAGGTGTTTGTAATATTGGTAAGGTTGTAGATCATTAGGAATGGTGACTTCAATCCCATCATGGGGTAAATTAAGGCATTGATGCAAATCATATGGGATAGCATGTACTTAATGGATCCAAAGATGACCAAGAAGTATGTTATAAGGAAACTCAATATTCACAAATATAATAAGGTATGATGGGACACATACATAATAGTGATTAGAAAATAGATAGTACCAAAAGACTCCCTTTCATTATTTTAATATGCCTTAATTTTAATTATATCCATCTATATTTATTTCATAATATAACCCAATAGTTATAATATCTTTAGAGATATTATGTTCAATACTAAACCATTATCTATAAGAACTAGCTTAATTTTATGGTTTTTAATGATGACCTCAATAAACAAGGGAATTTTATGGCTAGAACCAAGAGTGGACATGTATCTCTAATCAAATGTAACCTATCGAAATGAAGGCAAATTCTCAAAAAGTTTTTGGAATTGTTTAGGGTTGATGTCTTGGGGAATAGTGGATTACTGAAGAAGGTCATTCAAAATAGTTCTATAGACTTCAGACATATGGAAAATATCTAAAATATAAATTTACATAGGTGTTTTAATTAGTTTGTCCAAGATAATATAAGTATTTTCAATAGTAACATGATAAGGTTTAGGCTTAGATAGTACAATGGTCATCTTTGGATCTCAAGGCACAATGTTCACATTGGGTTCAATGTTGAAAGAGGGTAAAGGGCCTTGAAGGGTAACTCATGAGTGTCTAGTTTATATTTTGCAATCTAGAGGTGTCAAGGAGCCATTATAATTATAATATGAAGGCAAAGGGATTTGGATGGTGACTCATGGGTGTCTAATTGTATTAGAATAATTTTGAGTTGACAAGGAGTTATTATAATTAGAAGGGGGTCCAAAAATAGTACCCCACATAAATCAAGGCACAACTAATTTGCTTATACTCAATGTGGCACTATATGATGGAGAGTAATTTGACCCTATAATTATGGGCCCAATACTTTGAGAAGCATGGGATGGTTCAAGAGATTTGAAAATGATGATGGTAACATGGTTTATAGAAATACATCCCATAGTGTTGTTGTAATCATAAGGTATGTTGTTGTACCCTAGGTTATTAGAATGGGTATTATGATCCTGATTATGATCATGTTGATTATTATTATTACTTTGGTTCTATTGCCATTGATTTTATCTTTGGTTTTGATTGTTTCTTGTTGGTTGTTGATTATGTTTAGGAAATGGATCTTTGTATATGCCCATATCTTGATTAGTATTTTCCAAGGCAAGTTTGATCTCAACTTCACTAATTTCAATTGAATATTAAATGAGATGTCACAATTGAACACATATTTAATCACTATGACCAATAGCATGATTAAAGTTATAAAATTCATCTACCCAATATAAATCAGGTTTGGGTTGATTTTCAAGAAATGGCCTTGGTATAGGACAGACAATTAGATTATCTACTATGAGATCTTGGAGCACTGGATCAATAGGCTCCCCTAGCATGATAGATTATATATATTTTATATTCAATACCCTTCATGGAGGCACTCTTTTCAAATTATTTTATTGGTTAAATGGAGCTAATTACACATTTGAATCTAGTGAGCCCTACACCATTTGTATATGTCTAGATTTAATCACTCCATTTCCTACCATGTTCTTATTATTATTAAATCCATTAAGTTTATCTATTTTAATATTTTAAATAGGTTATTTGGTATGATTTGATGTTTGACCCTATGAGTAAATCTTAATAAGGGCCTTAGTGATAAGCACCTTCTTAATTCGCATGCCCTTTTCTATAATTTATTTGAATGTATATACATAAACAAGTCATAGATTATGCACCACCTCAAGGTGTAGGTTTTATGAAAATATATCAACCAACTATTTGTCTTTAAAATTGTGTTAAAAAAATCTATCTAATGTTATCTACCATTATATATGTTACAAATCTTTCTCCATCTCATTGTTTAGCTTTGCACAAATTGACCATAGTCAACTCATGTTAAATATTTTAAGAGAAGTGGTTGACAATTTTTTTAGATAGATCATTCCAATATGTCATTGATCCCTTAGATAACTTAAGGATCCAGTCTAAAGCTTATCTTTCTAAATTTCATTGAAATAAGTGAAACAAATAAATGCTACTATAAGCTACCTCTTGGCATAATACAAAAAATGCCTAAATATGTTTATGAGGGTCACCCTTCCCTTTATATTTTTCAATTTTAGGTGCCTCAAAATGAGGTAGAAAGGGGAATTAGAAAATACTCAAATTAAATGTATATGGACATATCTCATCAAATTTTTATGTCTTGACATGATTTCCTATTTCCAATTGTGACATAATTTCCTATCTCCAATTGTGACATAATTTCTTTCATTGAATTCCACTCTTGCATGTTTGATGAATTTGTAGGTGGAATATAATTATGTTTGGGTGGTATGTGCGCTTGTTGCATGGATTTATTAGGTATATACACTCTATTGTTTGAAACTTTTATTTGTTTACTCCTTGATTTAAGTAAGCCACTAATTATTGGGTTGATAAACAATCCCTAAAATCTACCACCTTGAATTATAAGTGTTTTTTTTTTAATTTTGGGGAGTTTGTGGTCAATCTACCAAAGTACATGTTGGTTTATAATAACTTTCCAAAGTGTTTTAAACAATTTCCTTAATATGTATTGTGTGTTTCATTCCTTTATTATGTGAAGGAACAAGAGACTCTTGGTGATTGAAAAATGTATGCTCTGTGTCTGGCAAAATATGTTGTAGAACCTCTTGAGTCTTGTTTTGTTCACTTGAGACACCATCATCCATCATGGATGTGTTCTCAACTAAAGTATGTTGCATCTATTCTACCACATTTTCTTTTTATTTGAAAGAATTGTTGTGTATTAAAGTAGCAACCAAAAAGTGATTCAAATCCATAATAAGTTGGTCTACATATCATTAACTTATCTTCTTGATCTTGGTGGCAAGATCTTGATCATTAGGTGTTGACACTATGAGTGATTCCTTTCCTTTGCTATAAGAAGCAATGTTTAATTTTGTAATCTAAGTGAGGGATTATTTTCATTGTTGTTCTTCTACCCTAACCAAGTTATGTAATTTTACCATAGGAAATTTTAATTGCAATCTAGCACCTAATTCAATCAACCTTAGGAGTGATTCATCTTTGTCTTTTAAGGGTTGATGTTTAAAATAGTGTTTTTTAGATCCTATAGTCATGGGAATGTCTTCAAACACTATGGAATTGTCTTTTCCATCATAAAAATGTTTCTCTTCATAATTAGGCCATAATATACCCCACTATAGGTATACCTTTATGTCATGTCTATAAAATTGTTATCTACATTTGCTAAGATTCGAAATGTGTTTTTTCAAGTATTAACAAGGTGTGTTTTGATTTATTTAAATAAGCGACAAGGTAAAAAGAGGATATAATAAAATAGGTGTCATAGTACCACACAATTAAAAGAAATTATAATGAAATTACTCAAATTTGGTGGGTTGAAATCATTAAATTGGAAGATTTTATGATAAATTTGAAACCCAAAGTGCAAGATAGCACAACAAACTTAGGTCAAAAGATACATCAATATCATAAAATCTAGGTACAACTTAGACGAGTTGTAACTAGAAAATTATAAACAGGTCTTCCTAATTAGGAAGGTAATAATGAAAACTAAGAAGATTAAGATGTGAAAACACACAAGAACTCCTAAGTATAAAGTTAAAACCAAATGGACAACACAATTCTACCACATGGTAATAGGAATTAGAATGCTTCTATAACTTAGAGCATGAGTGAATACAAGATAACCTAAGTTTAAAATGATAAAAAAAAAGGATGATGATTATATATAATAGCCTTCAACCCAAATGGGAAATTGTACCCAAGTTAACTCAAACCAAGTGCAAATGGAAAATAGATTAACACCTTGGCCTATAACTTAGAAAGGTGAGATTCTAGATTTGAATTAAAAATGAAGGACTTGGATATTTTTGTAAAATGGTCAAGACTCAAATGGACAACATACTAATGTTGTTTAGATAATATAAACACAATGTTTTAAATGATTATTTGATAACACAAGGAATGATTTTGATTTGGTTAGTGTAATGCCTCCTTGTCCAAATAAAATGGTGGATAAGAAAGGTGTTTGGTTATGACATGTGGTTTTTCAAAGTTTTATACTTGATAAGACCAAGTGTTGAGGTCAACATACCCCAATTTTTTTGAAAAATGATGACCCTTGTTACATTTTAGAAATTGTGTTATAAATTGACATTCAAATTGATTAGAGTGTATTATTTGAATATCATGGTTCTCATCTAGCGTAATTGACATATTTACATATAATCCTTGTTTGACTTCATCTAATGTTGTTAATGTTTGTTTCTTGTGTTTCCGTGTTGTATGTTTAATGGAGCTCCATATGAAAGGATAATTCTAGGGTTTTATGATTTAATGCTAATTCAGCCCTTTTGATAACCTTTTGTATCTATTTGATTAATTAAATCCATGTTTAAATGGTGTTAAAAAAATTTAGTCCAAATATTTTAGCCTAAGTTTTATTTTGAGAAGGATTTAAATCTCTACAAGAACATTTTATTATAAACCTAGTTTAAACTTTAGTCTAAGCTTTAATCATGTTTATTAATATGACTAAAACCTGAGTATAAAAATTTATCCTAAGTTCTCTCTACTCTCTAACCCTCACCTTACTAGTTTTATTATTGATAGGAATGAATTAATGCAGTGTCACCAAGTGACAAAATCTCAGGAACTTGAAGTAAAGATCAATAATTCATGGGAAAATATGGAGTTAATAAGTCAAAGTAATTTATCAACATTGAATTTTAATAATGTAATGGAGATTTGATGGTAAGTCCGGAATAAAAGTGTCAAAATATTCTAAAATCAAATGTGAGAATGACAAGTGTCATGATCTCAGATACAGATTAAGGATCTGATAGTGAGTAAAGGTCAACAAGTCAACGATGCTAAGAAGGAACATGAGAGTGAAAAGTGTCACAATCTTAATGAATGATCAAGAAAATCAATGGCCCATGTGTGAGATTGTGTATAAATATAGATATCAATGGTCCATTCTTAATCATACATTTGGTAGATCAATAGTATGAGTCTAATCTAGTAGAAGGAAGATCAATGGCCCATAGTTGATCATATATTCAAGATCAATAGTGCAAGTGGAGTCAATAATTGAAATATAATAGATCAAATGAGATGTTTCCACATGTTTTGAGAGCATTCAAGTAATGATTACTATTTATAAGTACATAGAAAACTTGTAGATCTACCAAGTAGCACACTCTGAGGAGCTCAGAAGGGAAAATCAAATAATCACAATGAAATCAAGGCTAGGAAAACTTCTTAAGAGATCAATGGTGTGAATTTATCAAGCTTCAATATTTTATGATATAATGACACATGTAAAAAAGTGACAAATGGTCACATTTTAAATAAATGAACAATGTGATAGGGTAGTGCCACATATGTAGAAAATGTCATACTAGAAGATCTTGTGGACCTGAACATGTGAAAGGTATAAATGTGCAATATAATTCATTAAATCTCACATTTCAAACTAGATTTATACCATTAGAGCTCTACGTAAACCTCTAAAATCCCTAGAGTATACAAAAAACCTTATATTCTCTCTAAATTCACTACAATTTAGCCGAGAGGAGTTGAACTATTATGTGAAAAAGGATCATTCAATTAGAATTAAAGCAATGGTGACTCATAAATATATTTCAAATCAAGAATTTGAGCTATATTTGACATTATATGTCAAAGGATGAGAGTTCAAGGACACTGAGTTTGTAGTTGCTGCTTTGAATACAAGTGATAACAATTTTTATAAATTATTTTGGATAATTAAAAACTAGCCAGTGATCACCAAGGAAGAAGAGAAGATCCTCTCTATAAAGAGATTATATGATGACATTATGGCCATCCAAATTATTAGACTTTACTATGTATCTGCAAAACCAAAGGTACTTTATTGTATTGATATTCTTGGTCCTATTTTTAAGGAAGTTAAGATAGACAAGGGTATGTTAATTAATGAACATAATCAAAGGAAAATTACTTATATTTCTCCAATTTCCTTTGAGTCTTATTACAAATTTCCCAAGATTCACATTAACCTAACATCCATTAATTCATGGGTTAAGAAACACAACATGATGGATACCCTAGTTATGTGGTTATAATTTGGTAACCATGTTATTATATAACATATAAAGAAAATCCCAATAAGTAAAATTAGACTTGGAATTAGGATGGTGATGACAATGTTGAACAAGCTATATGGGTGTGTAACTAAAGTATATGTAGAGCCAATGTGGGTGCCCATGGTTTACTTCATCATTTAAAATGTGATAGTCCCTCCATTGGGTGAGATAATCAACATCTCCCTGAGTAGACAAATATATGTAGTCAAGCATAGGAAGAAGACTAAGTTTTACCTAATTTCCTATCTTTTATATGCCCTATGTGCAACCACAAATATTCCAAACTAGAGATAATGGTTTCTAAGTGGTACTCAGACTCTTTCCCAATACTATTCCAAGTTGAAAATTTATAAGTATAGATACCACATTCAATTTATTTGTGGTTGTGTCTACCCTAGACTAAGTAAATCTATAACTAGTATCCCTATGGAGAGAGTTAACCCTTTAATAAATAAATTTATTGAAATAATGGGAGACATATGGTTATACCCTTACTATGTTGTTATAAGGATTGAAAGAACTCAAAATTATCCCCTCAAATTTCCAGTCCATGTTCCTGATAAACTAGAAAAATAATAGGTGGCCTATCAGTTATTCCATTGTATAGATGGTCTTTGTAAAACTAAGAGAAAAGGTTTCCTACACAGTTTTCCTATGCAAATTGGTTAAACCATTTTCAAACAGTGGGATAATATTAAGGCTAACTCAAAGCATAGGTTATCTTTCAACCTATAGATTGATGACCATATTCAATGAGACCCTTATGGAATGGTAAAAGAGCATTAAAGGATCAAAGGTATTTTGAATGTACCTTATGAGCATGACCCAAGTGCCTTTGATTTCATATACACTAAATCATCATCCTACTTTGAAGTAACTAGAAGATTAAAGGATCATAACATAAGACATGAGTCTAGACTGAATAGGGACTAGAAAATAGAAGATAGATGATAATTAGGCCCAAGGTAGTATCATTTGATTGGTATTGGTTCTTTGAAGTTTCCATAATAGAAGTACAAATTGAGAATAAACTAGAAGAGAGGAGGCTAGATGAGATTTCTTCTAGTTCATCAATTCTTGAATCTTTCAAAGTAGTAAAGTAAGAGTCAGCTCAATAAGAGGTGAATATGATAGCCCTAGATCTTAATCAGTCTATTAAGTATGAATTAAATATATTATACATGGATTATGAGATAGATTTAGATTAATAGGCAAAATTTGAATAAATTAAATAGGATAATGGAAATTCCTTAGTCCTGATAGTTATTGACACCCCTAAAAGGAAAGTTGAGATGGCCATTATTCCAAAGGCAAAGAAACCAAAGGTAACTATTATACCACCTTTGAGTGAAGTAAAATTGTTTAGTGAGGAAAACATATTATATGTTCCACCTTTTTTTTATTGGTTCATTTATGAACCAAGGTTAGATAAACTTCCCACTATTCATCATCTATGGGCTATGGTAAAGGCTACAAATATCCATTTGTATCAAGAATTGAATCCATGGATCATTTCTCTATAAAAAGAATAAACAAGGAGATTAAACCCTCCTAGTTAGTTAGACCAATCATAAGTAAAGGTCCCAGTCCCACATGTAACCCAATTTTTATTTAGAGTTAGATTTGATATAGAGACTATTGGTTTTCAAATAGTGATTGAGAAAATAGTCAGGTAGGGTGGTCAAGAGATAACATATCAAAAGGTGGATCCCTTGACTATTTTGACCCAAGAGAAGGGACAAAGACCTGGTAAGGATCCCATATTTGAGTAGGATGTACTGCATATGGATTGAAAACAATCAAAATAGTTGTAAGCCACTATCAAAGGCCTAAAGTAGTAAAATAAGAACTTAGAGTAACAATCCATCTTTAAAATGCCAGGGGATATTGTCAACAAGTTAAAGGGAATTATCTACGATACATGTGGCTCTTTGAATATAATAAGGTCTAATATGGATATAATGAACAAGCAACATTTCAGGGCTATGAGCCAAGTAAATCAATGGTAGACTTCAAGCAATAAGGCAAAAAAATTGATTAATATATTGATAGAGGACTAATTTTTTTTTTTAAATAATTAGCTTAGCCTATTTAAATATGGATATGGTAATCTTGATTGGTAAGATTAAGTATTTGAAAAAATGATCCAAAGTCATGGAGGATCTTTCAAAGGATTTCTAACAATTGGAAAACTAGATGGTGCCTATATTGGGTGGCTTGATCAAAGACTAAACTACCCTTAGTCTAATTGGCATGATAATAGATGAAGATTTACAATATAGAGCTACTCAATTCATGAAAGAAGTGAAGATAAAAATCTAAGGCACAACAAAGGCCAATAATAAAAGGATCTTGGACATGATCTTATCTAAAGAGGAAAAAATTGATGATTCTAAAAACATCAAGGAAGCAATGGGTAGGGTTCACAAAGACTTGAAAGACCTGATAGATCAATAAAAATATTTTTTTATGGATATAGTTATCAACACTAAGCTAATTTATGGGAAACATGATAAAGCAATGAAGATCCTAGAGCAGAAGTAGAAGACTAAAACTGAAGGAGCTTCTCAAAGTCAAAATTTTTGACTTAGCATTTTTTTTTGAAGAAAACATGTATATCATTTGAAAAGATAATATTCTATTTTTAAAATCATGTGCATCTTATAAAGTGCATTGATTATAGATCAGTCCACTTTTTAAAGTGTCTAATTCTAGAATGTTGCAAGACAACTATCATTAACACATGTTCAATTATCATTTGATATGACTAGCCAACATACCTCAATGTCTTCTATAAAAAGGGTGTTATCATTTTTAAAAGAGGATGGAATTTAAGAGAAAAATATCCTCTGTAAATTTGGATTAAATTAATAAAAAGAAGGGAATTCTAAAAATATTATCTCATATTTGTTTGTGTATTTTGTTATAATGGTTGCTTCCTCAAACACCTAGTTTGATGTTTAGATTTGAGTTATTTTTATGGATTCTTAGATGTGAATGTGTGAATTTAGAGTTGTAAATTTGTGTTTATGCTAGGTAAATTGAAATAATTTAGATTCATTTAATTTTTATTAATTTTCTTGAAGATGTTCTAATGTTATTTTCTTGTGGAAGCAAATCTTTAAAGTGAATTTGAGTTATTATTTGCATTGTTTCAAAATCCTTAGACATTTGTCTGGTATATGATAAGATCTATACCTTTGGCTATTTCATGTAATTTATTGGTTTGAGTGCATGTATTTGATTAAATTTAAGCTTTTTCATAATGTCTAGACTAAAGATCAGAGATACCTTTCTTCTCTACCCTACCCTTATTTTATCTCATTTTTTAATCAAATCATTATAGTTTAGTTTTCAATGTAAATATACATACTAGATTAGATGTTAGACTTCATTTTTTGATCATAATTCACTATACCTAGTTCAGATTACTATCATATTACATAAGCAAACTTTAAGACCAAGGTTGCTCCCAACAACCAATTATATTATCATTTTTTGAAATAGGTATATTATTTTGCCTTTATTCCACAACAGATCTCAGAAAGATCACAACCAACTACTCACGCAATAGATTATTTGAATCTAGAAATGAGAAGTGTTTTAAACACTCTATAAACCCTATGATACATTTTCAAGCATCAATAAGCACGTTTCACTAGCACTAAAAGGAGGGTCTTAAGCTAAAGCTTTGTGAATTTTAAATATATTAGTTAATTTTAGTGAATTTTATTCAAAGATCAATTGATTTTTTGTATATTTGTGTTTTTATTGGCTTAATTATGCAAATATCAATGATATTAATGGTTTTAGACTAGTATTTAGGACTATTTAACCAAATATAGTTAATCGTTGAGGATCTATGATAAATTTTTGCAAGGGTAGTTTAAGATTTATGAATTCAATGTGTTCAAGGTTAGTGATAGTAATTTTGTTCAAATATTGGTTGATTCTTCAAAAATTTAGATTTATTTGAACTCAGAAGTGTAAAGATAACTCATACTCACATGTTTAGATGTATCTTTAAGTTAATTTAGTTAAATATCATTGTTCTTTGTATGAATGTATGAAAAAATTTCTTAATGTATAAATTTAATCATTGTTATTTTAAAAGATAATGTTTATACATCATATTTTGAATAAGATTCAGAGTTTACAAGATGGAACTACCAAGAATAAGAACCAGGTCAAGATTTAAGACAAAATTACCTCTTCTCTCTTTGTAAATTCATAAGAAAGTAAGAGTAGACAAAGGTAAGTGCAAGGTTTCTAAATCTCAAACTTCTTCACCTATTTTTGGTGCCCCTGTGTTCAACCCTTATCAAGGTATGGCATGGTTAGGTGGATCTTCCATCAACGTGTTTGGTCAAGTACATGATTTTCCTATAAATATTGAGAAGTATTTGCCTTCTTTTAGTCCTATAGGTGTGGTTACTATTGAAGAACATATCAAGTCTTTTAATGTTGTTTTAAGATTTTTGAATGTTGTTCATGAAGATGTTACTTTTAGATTATTTCCTTTTACATTTAAATATGCATTATATGATTGGTTTCTCAACTTTCTTGAGAATCACATTACTAGTTGGAATGATTTCAATAGTATTTTCATTGATCAATTCAGAAAGATCATTAGTCCTTATGTCCTTTATCAAAAATTCACTACGGTAAAGAAAGATTTAAGTGAATCCATTAGATATTTTATTGCTAGATCATAGAATATGTTTAGTAGAACCATAGATCCCTATAGACCTAATGAAGATTTAACTTTAGATATTTGTAAGGATTTTTTAGATCTAATGACTTTTATGTTTTTGAAAAGATCTGTTGGAGTTATAAATACATTGGCCTTAGCCTATGTTGAAGAAGTGAAAATTAGAGATCAAATATAACCCCAAGGTCAATTAGCATATGTTATTCCCAATGTTAATCCTAATTTCCCTATATTGAATGTTATTCCAAATTCTAATCAAAACATGATTGTTTTAAATCAAACACTAGTTTTAAACCAATTACCTTTAAGTCATGCTCATCTTTGTCAAAACATAGGATTATTAAATAACATTGAAAGTGGATCTCATCCATAATATCAAAGAGGTATGGTGATAATAGCTAGTAATAATATTCAAGTTCATAATTTAGAGGCATTTAAGAATGAAAATGACTCAATATTCAAAATGGTTAAAAATCTTAGCACTGATTTTCTTCAGTTGCAAAGATAAGTAGGTAATGTTGGGGAAAGTTCCCATAGGAATTATTCTTATCAGAGGTTCAACAGACCTAAAAATAGATTTCATAATAGTAGCAACAACAATAATAATAACAATGAGTCATCTACAAATAATAACACTCTTGAAATAAATATATGTGATGTAGCTTTAACTGAATATTATAGAATTCATAATACTTCAAATCATGGTGAATTGGATTATATAGAATTATATAATGCTTTTGAATTATTTCAAGATGAGTTGATAAATTTGAAGGTGGACCTAACATATAATATACTGTAGGTGCATTTGGTTCTTCAAAGTCATCTAAATCTATTGGCATAACTCTGATGGTGGAGACATTTGATTTTACATTTCAAGATGAGAATGAACCTAAGGATAATCCATAGGATATTCATGTTTTTCAATAGTATTTGAAGAAGACTTATCCACTAAGGAATAGAGAATAAAATAAACCATTGACTAGTTCAACTCCACCAAACAACTTTGATACTCCTCCTAATCCTCAAGTAGACAACAACCAAGAGCCTCCAAAGGGAAGTAACTCTAGAAATAATGTTAATTCATCTAGTTCCTCTCCTAGGAGTGGATATAATAGAGTTGATAAAATCAAAAATATTAAAGCTAATATCACTTTACATGAGTTGACTCAAATTATAGAACAAATAGACTTGTTACTTGAATCTTTTTCCAAAAAACCTATTAAATCATAAAAGGTTGCAAATGCCAATGTGGTGATGTATAGGAACAAAGTAAAGGTTCCACCTTTTTACTAATAATTAATTTTTTTGGTAAAAAATTACAAAATTGTTTGTTATATTTAGGTGCTTCTACAAATATTATGCCAAAAGGTATTTGTGAAAACCTTGGTTTAACTCCAATTAAGTTTGAGAGAGTAGTTACTCAATTAGAAAAATATAGAGTTGAATTAATTGGTGAATTATTAAATGTTCATATTTAGCTTGCTTCAGAGCTAAGGACACAACAATTCATAGACATTCAAGTTGTGGACATTCTAGATGCTTATGGAATGCTATGGACTAAGTTGTTAGATGGATACATGTCAACTGATTTTTCTCATATGTGGCTTCCATGGAAGAGAGTTCCCAATCAAATTTAGATTAAAAGGGAGCCAAAGATGAAACACATGATCACTAAATACAATGCAAAAAATGAAAGGTCAACATGGTCAAATCTGATTTAGGAGTTTATACTCTTGATACTCCCCAGGTATGTGAATCTAAAGACTCTCATGCTATGCTTAGACTATATAAAATATATTTTAATGGTGCTAGATGTAAATCTAGATCTAGGGTAGGAATTGTTTGAATCAATCCCATTGGAAAATAATTTAATGCTTCTTACAAACTTTAGTTTCCTTGTACTAACAATTTGCTAGAGTATGAAGCTTTAATTTTAGGATTATAAATTGCCATTAAACACAAAGTTAAAGAACTACTAGTGTATGGTAATTTTGAACTAGTAGTTAATTAGGTTATAAGTAAGTACCATTACAAATTGTCTTCTCTTAATAAGTACAAGTTTAGAGTGTGGGACTTGATTGAGTACTTGGATGCCTTTAACATTGTTTCAATTCTTGGAGAAGAGAACAAGCCTAAAAATGAATTCACTTCAGTTGCATCCAACTTCATGCCAAATAAAGATTCAAAACTGGAAAACCTTAGTATTTAATTGGTTACATGTCCCTCAATTCCTAACAATGTCAACCATTTACAAGTGTTTAATGATGATCAAAAAATAATTAAATTCATGAATAACTCAAGATTATTTGAGTCTTACATCATTGATGAGGTCAATGAGAATTTAATTGATGAAGACAAATTTGATGACACGATTATTCAATTGAATGACAAAAAACTTCCAAAATGCACGATTACCATAAAAAGACTATTTGATCAAGACAAACTAACTAAATCTTTTAAATTTCCTAAAGTGAATGGGAAAGATTACAATATAGTTGACCCAAGAACTCATGGTTAACCCCAGCTAGTAAACATTGGTATAACATGCACAAATGAAGAAGATAAAAAGGCTAAAGATTTTCTAAACAAATACAAACATGTTATAGCATGGTCCTATTGACATAGAAGAATGCACCCAGTGGCAAGAAAATAGGTTCCTACCTTCTCCTCATAACATGGAAACTTCTCTCTCGCCTGTGGGATGGTGAAGCAGGAGAGGAAAGTCCCTAGTTAAGGGATAACTCCTTTTGATGTATCATTGTTTGTTTTAGTAAGTGTAAATACATACAGGCATAGATATAATAAAAGGGGGGGATGAAAAGGGAGAGAGATGCAGGAAAAACAAACCTACTCTAAAGAGGTGATAAACCAAAATAAGATGAACTTCTCACATCCACTCTTAAAATCAGACAAACACACTTATACACTTCACCCTTGATAGAAGAAACAATTTGCAAACTTGACAGGGAGGTAGAAATGAAAGATACAAAAAAGGGAGGTTCACCAAAGGTGTTGTGAGAAGCACTCTGTAGATGATCCTCTCTATTCTGCACTCCAAAATAAAACTCTTCTCCTATCAGCTGCAGATGGCACCTTATAGATAGCTGGTGTGTTGGTGTTGAACCTGTGAGAGCATCAAAGACAATGACTGAACACAAATCAACACTCAAGACATACACAGAATATCTATCCAAGAAGAGGTAAAAAATTATGTTTATAGACTCAGGTAGAAATTTTAGCAGGGCTGCGCCTTGTAAAATTTGTGAAAAAAAGATCCTTACAAATGAACAAGTCCAAAATATATATGACAAGCAAAGAGGCCCATTTGACACTCCTTTTATAAGTGGCATATGTGTCCTTTCATGAAGAGAACAAGTCACTCAAGGAATTAAATGGACTGTTTGTTTTGATTGCTCAAGACTTACATTTCTTGCTTGGGTGACTTACATGGTTTGCCTTCCCATTTAATGTGAGATAGAGGAAATGGTTACACTACTAGCTTATATCATTCCAAATGGTCAATTCGCTGGTATATCTCACTTGCCGAAGTCGCTTCTTCAATTAGTGTCAGTTGAACAAATTGCTCACTCATTCCTTGCTTGTCACTTTGTCCATTTGTTGTTCACACCATCAGGTGATAAAAATGCTTTGTTTATGCCACTTAGACTGCTTGACTAATCCCTTCCTTATCACTCTGCTTGTCACTTGGAATTTATCTTTTCTGGCCGCTTGGCCCTTTGGGTAAACATACTGGTGGGTCGCTACATTTTGAGCTCTTTCCTGGCTAGCGCTTCCCATTTCAAAACAAATGGTTATTCCATTTCACTAAAATTTATGCTTCTGTAGTCATCATGGCTATTCCATTCTTTTAAATTTGATGGCCTCACGGCCGTCATCGGGTCCACGTGGCATCTCCTTGGGCACCTACGGCTTTTCTGCCTTCGTTAAGTCCTCTCAAGCTCCCGTGGGTAAATTTGTCTGCAGACAATTTCCTCGAGTCAATTTCTCTAGGTCTTGTGGCTTCACTATATTTTCTACAAACAAAATGTCCACAAAAATTCTTTCACTTTGACTTTGAGCTTTGACCGCATATTTCTGCAGACAAATTGTCTACAGGAATCCTATTTAACCCATTCCTTTATTATGAAGTGCTCAAATATTTGAAATCATCGAAGTGTCAGCCCTCTGAAAAGGTCATTTGACTATTGACTGCCCTTTGGTTCAAGGGCATACCCTTGAACCATGTGTTAAACCATCCTGTTGAACCAAGTTGTTGAACCAAACGTTGAACCCTTTGACTTGAACTAAGCTGCTTGAACTTCCATGTTGAACCAAGCCCATTGAACTAAGATTTGGTTCAACAGTTCAATGGTTTAACCATTGCACACTGATTCCCTATTGAACCAAGATCGATGAACCTCTTCATTAAACTTTTCCTTTTAATTGAACCCATTGAACCAAAATTTGGTTCAACGGTTCACCTAAGCATGCCGATTAGTTATGAAGGCTGATGGACTCTATTAAATCATTGACGTTGAACCTTTTACATTGAACCAAATGTCAGTTCAATGGTTCAATCGGTTCAATGGTTGAACCACTGTGTGCCAATGACGTTGAACCAAGCCTTGAACTAGCGCATTAAACCAAGCATTGAACTTGAATCGATTGAACCAAGCGTTGAACTTAGGCATTGAATGTATTTAATGGTTCAAAGATGCCAACTTTTCTTGTGATTTTATATAGACCAGAGCCTAAAGAAGCTTTGTAAAACCTAGAACTCTTTAAACTAATTCTCCACATGCCAAAGGACTAACCTGTCGAGTCCATAAAAATCCAAAACCTATAGAGTCCATATGTTTAGACCTACAGAGTCCATAGATTTAGACCTGCAGAGTTCGTAGAAATGAATAGATTCATGCAAAATTGAAAAATGAAATGGCTTAGAATAGTAGGGATAGGAGGGGACTAATTTTTTTGGCCTATTGGGCAAAAAATGGTCAATAGATTAGCGACTCCTAGGGGAAGCGTGCCTGTTATGCTTAGGACCCAATTGCCTTGAATATCCATTGGGTACGAAGTTAGATGGTAACTTTGAAGAGAGTTCACAATAGCCCTGGAGATCCTAGAATCACACCTAAAGCTTTCACCCCCACATGCAAAGGGAAACACACAATGTTAAAAACAACTAACTGTGTAAACTGCACTTAGGGAAAGCAAGAGAAGAAAACTAAAACAAACTATTATGTACAGCTAACCAGGCATTTTTTATTCCCTCCTGGATCAAATGGAAAACTTCTTAAGTCCCCTTCTTGGTAAGAAGACTTATGGCACTAGGCAAGTAGCTAAATGGAAAAGAGAAATGATGACTTGCTCTTTTTACCTGTCACCTGAGTTGGCTGGTATCTGAGTGGAGATTTAAACATGCTTCTAACATATACGTACTCTATTCATTCTTGGAAGCTTACCTCTTGTTGGTCCTTCATGTTGGTGCTCTTCACTAAGAAATCAGTTGTTGTTAGCTCATCACTAGAAGCCTCTTGATATGCATCATTAACTGGCTCATTCTCCTTTGCCTCATGCTCAGGTTCCACGGTATGACCATCTTCCTTGATGATTTTAGAGGAAGTATCTCTAG
This sequence comes from Torreya grandis, assembly GCA_037957365.1. Classification (NCBI taxonomy): domain Eukaryota; kingdom Viridiplantae; phylum Streptophyta; class Pinopsida; order Cupressales; family Taxaceae; genus Torreya; species Torreya grandis. The sequence goes on from JARHVA010001839.1 coordinate 1,957,049, forward strand.
ATTCACCAACCTTCTAAAGGAGTAAATATAGAAAAATGCAACCTCCTCGCATGCTTGTTTGAAAACCAATGTTGCCTTATTCATTCTTAACCAACTCACAGCCTACCTAGAGGATAGTGCAACCTGCCTCAGTGCCTTCAAAAGAAACATTCAAAACATGAACAAGAGATTGTCCATGCTCCTCCACATCACTTTGTTTGATCTCATCCTTAGTTACAAACATGAAGTCCCCCACATCAGTCATAAGCTGAGCATAATCCATATCCAGCAAGCCCTGATAGCTTTCTTGGAGGTGTATGGATGGGATGCATTCAGACATAGAATTTGTCATTTGATTTAAAACATCCATCACACGTTCACTGAGGAGACCTGCTCTAGACTCCAATTTTGTAATTTGCCTATCCAAATATTCTTGGAAAAGCCTTTCCTAGAAGTCACAATCATTATCAGGGGTGGGAGTAGCCTCTTCTTCTTCAAGAGTTAGACTAAAATATTCCTCCTCCTCCTCCTTGCTGGTCCAAGATTCAACTATTTGCTTCCAGCTCATGGTTTTAGGATTGGACTCTTGCTTTTGTGAGTAGGTAGTAGCTTTGTCATTTTCAAGTTCCTAGGCTAGTTTATGATGCTCCTCCTTCCAGCTTGGAATTTGGAGATCATGTTGAAAGACTTGAGGAGGCTAGGAAATAATTGGGAGGGTATGCTCATGCATAGGGAAATCTATCTGAAGAGAGGCATGCTGGAAATCTAGGTGCATGGGATCGAGGGTAGGACTAACTTATGCATTGGATGAGCCAGAATGAGTAAGCACCATCTGGTAGAAAGGATTTGGCACACAAGGGGGAGCTTTTTCTAAAATAGGAGAGGGCAGACCCTGGGCCAAAACTTCTTGATTTTCATCCATCCACTTCACCAACACTTCATCAATATTGAAATTAGCTTATGGATTGGTGAAAGGGATACCTTTTGGCATTGGTTGGTCTGCAACGTCTAAAAGCTCCATTTCTCTCTCTCTCAGCAGTCTCATCTTATCTTCTAATTCCTCAACCTGCTTAGCTAGATAATCCTCATTTTTTATTTCTTCATTTTGGATGACGTCTTTCTCCTCTTTTATATTCCATGACTCGACCACTCTGTTCCAGCTCAAGGAATTTGGGGCAAGCATTTCCTTTGGGGTTGATGGGGCCTTAATGTGAGAGGACAACAAAGATTTTGATTCCACTTCCCCTACTACCAAAATGGACTACTACATTTGAAGGTTTTCCATTTTGATCTATCTATCAAGATTAGCCTTAAATGCAAGATCTGTTGCTTCAGAATTCTCCTCAACATGATTGGGGAACGGACTTGGACAGGCTCAACTTGACTCAAGAGTAAGGGCTATATATGATTGATATGATGCTTTGGGCAGTGAGTATGTAGGTTGATAGACTTGGTAAGGCTACCTCTCATGCACACTTAGCTTCTCCTCCACAGATGTAATTAAACCGCTCACATCCAGCATCTCATTTGAAAGCCTATGTTAATTCGCTCTTTCAATAGGAGCCCATTCTTTCTTAACCTGATCCAGCACATTCCTCACTTGATGGATGATATGATCAAGAATTTCTTAGCCATACCCCTTTTTGGTGTTAATATTAATTACATATTTGTTGTATCCCAGTAGTGCTCGCTTGAAGGTAGAAACTGGTTGATTAGCAAAGAGACTGGGCTGAGTGGGAGAAGCGACATACTGAGAAAACTGAGCACAAGGGTGATATAGCTCATAGTAGGGTTGAGACTGGCCATATTGGGTGTGATAAGGATCACCATAAGGCTAGTAAGGACTATAGCCATGCTAGCCAAAGACAATAGAATCCATGACTTAAAATGATGGAATTTACACATACCAAGAAAAACACTTCCTGATGGTACCAGGCTGCTTAACCAGTGAATAAAAATCAAAGTAACTAGATGCTAAAAATACTCAATTTTCTGTAACAGGACTAGCATCAATCCTAATACCTTACTGCATAAAAAAATTGTGTCCCACCGGGTGTGCCAGAACTATTAACGTAGAAGAATGCACCCAATGGCAAAAAAATAGGTTCCTACCTTCTCCTCACAACATGGAAACTCCTCTCTCACCTGTGGGATGATGAAGCAGGAGAGGAGAGTCTCTAGTTAAGGGCTAGCTCCCTTTGATGTATCATTGTTTTTTTTAGTAAGTGTAAATACATACAGGAATAAATATAATAAAAGGGGGGATGAAAAGGGAGAGAGATGCACGAAAAACAAACCTACTCTAAAGAGGTGATACACCAAAATAAGATGACCTTCTCACACCCGCTCTTGAAATTAGATAAACACACTTATATGCTTCACCCTTGATAGAAGAAATAATCTGCAAACTTGATAGGGAGGTAGAAATGAAAGATACAAAAAAGGGAGGTTCACCAAAGGTGTTGTGAGAAGCACTCTATAGATGATCCTCTCTATTCTGTACTCCAAAATAGAAATCTACTCTTATCAGCTACAAATGGCACCTTATAGATAGCTGGTGTGTTGGTGTTGAACCTGTGAGAGCATCAAATACAATGACTAAACACAAATCAACACTCAAGACATACACAAAATATCTATCCAAGAAGAGGTAAAAAATTGTGTTTATAGACTCAAGTAGAAATTTTAGCAGGGTTGCACCTTGTAAAATTCATGAAAAAAGATCCTTACAAATGAACAAGTCCATAATATATATGAGAAGCAAAGAGGCCAATTTGGCACTCCTTCTTTTACAAATGGCATACGTGTCCTTTCATGAAGAGAACAAGTCACTCAAGGAATTAAATGGACTGTTCATTTTGCCTACTTGAGACTTACATTTCCTGCTTGGGTGACTTACATGGTTTGCCTTCCCATTTAATGTGAGACAAAGGAAATGGTTGCACTGCTGGCTCCTATCATTCCAAATGGTCAATTCACTGGTATATCTCAACTACTAAAGTTGCTTCTTCAATTAGTGCCAGTTGGACAAACTACTCACTCATTCCTTGCTTATCACTTTGTCCATTTGTTGTTCATGCCATCAGGTGATAAAAATGCTTTGTTTATGCCACTTGGATTGCTTGACTGCTCCCTACCTTGTCACTCTACTTGTCACTTGGAATTTATCTTTTTTGGCCGCTTGGCCCTTTGGGCGAACATACTGGCGGGTCACTACATTCTGAGCTCTTTCTTGGCTAATGCTTCCCATTTGAAAACAAACAGTTATTCCATTTTGTTAAAATTGATGCTTCTACAGCCATCATGGCTATTATATTCTTTTAAATTTTATGGCCTCATGGGCATCATCAGGTCCATGTGGCATCTCCTCAAGCACCTATAGCTTTTCTGCCTTTGTTATGTCCTCCTAGGCTCCCGCGGGTAAATTTTTCCATGGACAATTTCCCTGGGTCAATTTCCCTAGGTCTTGTGGCTTCGCTATATTTTCCATAGATAAAATGTCCACAAAAATTCTTCTACTTTGACTTTGAGCTTTGACCACATATTTTTGTGGACAAATTGTTCGTGGGAATCCTATTCGGCCTATTCTTTTATTATAAAGTGCTTGAATCTTTGAAATCATCAAAGTGTCAGCCCTATGAAAAGGTCATTTGACTATTGACTACCCTTCGGTTTAAGGGCATACCCTTGAACCATGCATTGAACCATCCTGTTGAACCAAGCCTTTGAACCAAACATTGAACCCTTTGACTTGAACTAAGCCACTTGAACTTCCATGTTGAACCAAGCTCGTTGAACCAAGATTTGGTTCAACAGTTCAATGGTTCAACCATTTCACACTGATTCCCTGTTAAACCAAGACCAACGAACCTCTTCATTGAACTTTTCCTTTGAATCGAACCCGTTGAACCAAAATTTGGTTCAACGGTTCACCTAAGCGCATTGATTAGTTATGAAGGCTGATGGACTCTATTAAACCATTGATGTTGAACCTTTTCCATTAAACCAAATGTTGGTTCAATGGTTCAATCGGTTCAATAGTTGAACCACTATGTGCCAATGACATTGAACCAAGCCTTGAACTGGCGCATTGAACCAAGCGTTGAACTTGAACTGATTGAACTAAGCATTGATCTTAGGCATTGAACGGGTTTAATGGTTCAAAGACATCGACTTTTCTTGTGATTTTCTTCAGACCAGATCCCAAAGAAGCTTTGTAAAACCCAAAACTCTTTGAACTAATTCTCCACGTGCCAAAGGACTAACCTACCAAGTCTGTAGAAATCCAAAACCTGAAGAGTCCGTAGATTTAGACCTATAGAGTCCATAGATTTAGACCTACAGAGTTCATAGAAATGAATAGATTCATGCAAAATCGAAAAATGAAATGGCCTAGAACACCAGGGACAGGAGGGGACCAATTTTTTTGGCCTGTTGGGCAAAAAATGGTCAACAGGTCCTATGAAGACTTAAAGATTTTTTATCCAAGAGTCATTACCCATACCATTCCCTTAAATGAAGCTTATAAAACTTTTAGACAAAATTAAAGACATGTTAATCTTGTTTTAGAACCATCAATCTATAAAGAGGTCAAGAAGTTATTAGATGAAAAAATAGTTTTTCCAATTAGACATTCTACCTGGGTAGCTAACTTAGTACCAGTTAGAAATAAGAGTGGAGAGATTAGACTATGCATAGATTTTAGAAATTTGAATAGATCTTCTAAAAAGGATAATTATCCTTTACCTTCCCTTGACCATGTCATTCAAATTGTTAGTGGTTCTACTATGATGTCTTTTTTATATGGTTTTTTAGGTTATAATCAAGTACTTGTAAATAAGGAGGACATAATGAAGACTGCATTCACAAAAAAATGGGACACTTTTACTTATAAAAGAATGTCTTTTGGAATAAAAAATGTAGGAGTAAATTTTCAAAGAGCTATGGACCATGCCTTTCAAGGTCTCATAGGTAAGTGCATCATCATATATATGGATGATCTAACTTTGCTTTCTAAAAATAGAGAAGACCATATTATGCATTTATAGTAGGTATTTGAACACTGTAGAAGGTATGGAATTTCCCTTAATCCTAAAAAAGCATTTTTTATGTTACAAAAGGGAGGTTACTAGGACATGTTATAATAAAATATGGGATATATATATCCTAATAGATTTGATGTAATATCTAAAATAAAACCCCCTAACAATAGAAAAGAATATAAGTCTTTCTTTAGGAAAAACAATTTTGTGAGAAAGTTCATTTCTAGTTTTATATAAATTGTGAAGCCACTTAATGACATGTTGAATAAAGATACAAAGGCCATATGGAATTAAGAAACAAAAAAATCCTTTAGGGACATTAAACAAGCAATATAATAGGCACTGATGTTGATAAGTCTTGATTTCAAAAAAGATTTTTACCTTTATTCTTTTGATTCAAAACATACTGGAGCTATTGTTTTAACTTAGAAAATAGATAAATGTGATCATCCAATTGTATTTATGAGTACTAACTTAAAATTTTTAAGTTAAATTATTATTTAATTAATCAATAAGCGTTAGTTTTAGTTAAGATAGTTAAAAAATTTAGACACTATATTCTTAGGAATAAAGTGCATGTAGTATTGCCAAACCCTACCACAAAACTTATGCTTATTCAATGTGAATTGGGAGAGAGAAGAGGTAAGTGGATGTCTATACTAAAAGAGTATGATATTGAAATAAAAACTACCAAACTGGTAAGGTGTCAAGGATTGATTCAATTAATTCATAACACCAATCCTAAAATGTCATAGTTGATCAATAACAATTCAAACCAAATGATTGGTATGATGTTATTATTCATATTCTAATCAATGGTTCTTGTCTTTTAGGATTTATTAGAGAGAAAATAATAGGTTTGAGGATTAAAGTGAAACATTTATTTATCAAGGATGGGGTACTCTTTAGGAATAATTATGAAGGAATATACTTAAGATGTGTTTCAATGGAAAAAGCAAGTGAGATATTAAGTAATTTTCCTGAGAAACATGGGAGTGGACACCACTCTAGAAAAAAAAACTCATAAAATATTGAGGGAAGGATATTATTAGCCCACCATCTTCAATTATACACACAATCATGTTAAAGAATGCCATCAATGTCAGATCTTCAACACTAGATAACCAAAAGCATCTATACCATTGAGGATAGTCTTAATTAACAAACCCTTTTCTCAATAAGGGTTGGACTTTGTAGGGGTGATTAACCATAAATATTTAGGTCTACATAAATATGTTTTTACTAATAATTATTACTACACAAGATGGATAGAGGTAGTCACAACCAAATAATTTAAAACTAAAGATGTAATCAGGTTCTTGAAAGAAAACATTTGCACAAGATTTGGGACACCAGGATCATTAGTTTATGATAATGGATTAGCCTTTATATCCATAGATATGACTGAGTGGGCCTATGATAACAACATTATTCTTAAGTTCTCATCAAATTATTACCCTCAAGGTAATGGAGTCTTAGAATCAACAAACAAAAATTTGATGAAAGCCATCAAAAAGTCAAACAACCTAAAACATGGCATAAATTGCTTAAGTATGTTCTTTGGGAAGATAGAACTAGAGTGAATCAATCTATAAATGCATCACCATTTTTATTGGTTTATATTCAATAACCAATGTTTCTTATCACTCTCAAACTACCAACCTTTACATTCATGTAAGAGTATATGTAATAAGACCAAAAATTTGTCAATTCAAGGTTGCTTGGCATCATAAAAATGGAGGTTCCAATCAAACCATAGTCAAAAGATGTTTTGATAAGAATTTAAAAATTAAGGTGTCTAGGCAGGGAGACCTAGTTTTCCTATGGGACAAAGCCTTAGAACTAAAAGGAAAACATGGGAAATTCACTCTTTTTATGGATTGATCCTTATCAAATTGGTGATAATTTAGGAGATAATACCTTCAAGCTCAAATAATTTTAGGGAATAGATTTCACACTACCAATTAATGGTAAATACCTCAAGCATTACTTCTCTACTCTACCACCTGAAGTCTTTATGGAGTAACTTGTAAGACTAGTTAGAGTTAGTGTAGGTAGGCTTAGATTAGTTTCCTTTCATGTTCCTAGTTTGTAAATAGTGATTTTAAATATATATATATATTTTGTTATTTGTTTTTATTATTGTGTGTTTCCTTTTCTTTGCTTTATTCTCTACTTTTAATAAGCATTTTTCAATACATTTTCTATCTCCAATACATGTAGTTTCTCAAAAGGAACTTCTCAAATCAAGAATGTAGGTATGTCTCTCAAATATTGGCTGATCTTGGATATTGGAAATTTGATCTTGATGTTATGATTTGGATAAATTAGTGAGGATTGATATTTAGTTTAATTATTCCTTAAAATATTAACCCTTGTTTTAATATAAGTATAATTCTGATAAGGATTGCATATTTTTGAGTGAGAGTTTGAATTATTAGAGCAAAGTCATGTTAGTACTTAAAGAATAATATTTCCTAGGATTAAGTTTATAATTAAGGATGATTGTCTAAAAATAAAACATTTGACAAAATCCTAAAATATGGCTAATTCTAGTTCCCAACCTTTTCTAAAATCTAAATATACTTGAAAAATACAAAAAAATAAGAGCTTTATTGAAAATTTAAAATATTTATAAGTAAAGGTCATTTTGGTAACCTCCAATAGGGCTATGGACACCTAAATGGTAGTGGAACAAGGCCTTGAATTGAGCCAAAGGTATCTCTATCAGAGCTATGGACACTTAGCTGGTAGCAAAGCAATATCAAAGCCTTCATTTTTCATAAAGCATGATTCATAGTGAATATATAAATATAGTATAAGTCAATGTTAATGATTAAGGTCATGAAATATATAAGTTGTTCTCTAAATTCCATGGCAATCAGTGAATGAATCAAAGCACATACATAACATGATCGAGTTTCAATGTTTGAATCTAGTTCTACATCTGTAAAACTAGTTTTAATCCTAAATTGATATTAATGATGGTACTTGATCATGTGGAATGATTGGTTTCATTATTGGTTTAAAACAAGAGTATCTGAGTTCTAATATTTTTCAATGTTTCCTCTAGAATTCACCATTTTTTGAGGTCAACATACCCCCATTTTTTTGAAAAATGAGGACCCTTATTCAATTTTACAAATTGTGTTATAAATTGACATTCAAATTGATTAGAGTGCATCATTTGAATATCATGGTTCTCGTATATATTAATTGACATGTTTACATATAATCCTTGTTTGACTTCATCTAATGTTGTTAATTTTTGCTTCTTGTGTTTTCATGTTGCAGGTTTAATGGATCTCTATTTGAATGGACAATGTTTAAGGTTTTCTGCTTTAATTCTAATTTAACCATTTCGATAACATTTGGTCTCTAGTCTATTGATTAAATCAATGTTTAAATTTTGTTAAGAAAATTTAATCCAAATGCTTTATTCTAAGTTTTATTTTGAGAAGGATTTAAATTTATGCAAGAATATTTTATTATAAATAACCTAGTTTAAACTTTAATCTAAGATCTAATCATGTTCATTAATATGAATAAAATGTTAGTCTAAAACTTTATCCTCATTTATTTATAATCTCAAACCCTCACCTTATCAATTTTATTATTGGTAGGAATGAATTAATGTAGTGTCAACAAGTGGAAAAATCTTGAGAGCTTGAAGTAAAGATTAATGATCTGTGAGCAAAGCTGGAGTCAATAAGTCAAAAGAATTAATCAATGGTGTATGTTAATAATGTAATGGAGATATGATGGTGAGTTCAAAATCAAAGTGTCAAAATATGCTAAAATCAAATGCGAGAACAATAAGTGTCACATTCTAAGATATAGATCAAGGATCCAATAGTGAGAAAAGGCAAACAAGTCAAAGATGCCAATAAGGAATATGAGAGTGATAAGTGTCACAATATTGAATAATGATCTATAAAACTAATGGACCATGTGTGAGCTTATGTATAAATATATAGATCAATGCTTCATACTTGATTTTGTATTTGGTAGATCAATGGTGCAAGTCTAATCTAGTAGAGGAAGATCGATTGCCCATAGTTGATTGTGCATTCGAGATCAATAGTGTAAGTGGATTTAACAATTCAAAAAGCCCAAATCAAATGAGATATTTCCACATGAAATGAGAGTGTTCAAGTGATGAGTAATATTTTTAAGTACATATAAATCCCACAAAGCTACCAAGTGGCACACTTTTGGGAGCTCAAATGGAAGATCAATGGCCCATGATGAAGTCAAGGATAGGAATACTTCTTAAGATATCAACTATGTGAATTGATCAATCTTTAATATTTCACTAGGTAATGACACATGTGCAAAAGTGACAAATAGACACATTTTAAATAAATTAAGCACATGACATGGCAGTGCCACATAGGTAGAACACATCATGTTATAAGATCTTATGGACCTGATCATATATAAGGTATAAATGTGAAATATAAATTCCAAGTCGTCAAATCTCAAATTTTTAACTAGCTTTCTGCCATTAGATATTTATGTAAACCTCCAAAAGCCTTAGAGTGTATAGAAAACCCTATATTCTCTCTGAATTCATTATGATTGAGCCAAGAGGAACTAAAATATTGTGTGAAAAAGGATAATTCAATTAGAATTATAGAAATGCTGACTCATAAACATGTTTCAAAGCAAGAAGTTGATTTATATTTGACATCAGATGATGAAGGATGAGTGTTTAAAGACATTGAGTTTATAGTTGTTACTTTGAATATAGGGGATAATAATTATTATAAATTGTTCTAGACAATTTAAAACAAGCCAGTGATCACTAAGGAAGAAGAGAAGATCTTCTTTGCAAAGAGATTATATGATGATATTGTGGCCATCTAAATGACTAGACTTCACTATGCAGCTACAAAACTAGAGGTACTTCATTGCATTGATATTCTTGGTCCCATTTTTAAGGAAGCTAAGATAGATAAGGGTATGTCAATTAATGAACATAATCATAGGAAAGTTTACTACATTTCCCTAATTTCCTTTGAGTCTTATTATAAATTTCCCAATCTCCAAATTGAACTAAAATCCATTAATTCATGGGCTAAATGACACAACATGATGGATACCCTAGATATGTGGTTAGAATATACTAACTAGGTTTTTATAGACCCTACAAAGAACATCTCAATAAGTCAATTTAGACCTATAATTAGGATGGTGATGAAAATTTTGAACAAGTTATATGGGTGTGTAACTATAACATGTGTAGAGCCAATGTGCGTGCCCGTAGTGTACTTCATCATTGAAAAGGTGATAGTCCCTCCATTGGGTTAGATAATCAAAATCTCCCTGAGTAGACAAATATATGCAATCAAGCATAGGAAGAATATTGAGTTTTACATTATGTTATATCTTTTATATGCATATGTGCAACCACAAAGATTACCAACCAGAAAGAATGGTCTCCAAGTGGTACTCATACTATTTCCCAATACTATTCTAAGTTGCACATCTATAAGTATAGAGACCACATTCAATTTATTTGTGACTATGTCTACCCAACACTAAGTGAAGCTATAACTGGTATCATTATGAAGAGAGTTATCCCTCTAATCAATAAATCTATTAAAATAATGGGAGACATATGATTTTACCTTGATTGTGTCATTATAAGGATTGAAGGAACTCAAAATTCTCCTCTCAAGTTGCCAGTCCATGTTCTTAATAAACTAAATGAACAAAACATGGACTATCAATTATTATAAGGTAAATATGGTCTTTGAAAAACTAAGAGAAAAGGTCTCCTACATATTTTTCATATGCAAGTTGTTAAAACCATTTTCAAATAGTGGGATCATAATGAGGCTACCCCAAAGCATAAGTTGTCTTTCAACCTAGAGATTGATGACCAAAGGCAATAAGACCCATATGGAAGGGTAAAAGAGCATTTAAGGATCAAAGGTATTTTGAATATACCTTATGAGCATGAGCCTAGTGTCTTTTATTTCATATATACTAAAGTGTCATCCTACTTTGAAGTAATTAGAAGATTGAAGGAACACAACATAAGACTTGAGTCTAAATTGAATAAGAACCAAAAAATGGAAGATATATGGCAATTAGGCCCAAGGAAATGTCATTTGATTAGTGTTTATTTTTATAAGTTTCCTTTAATAGAAGTACAAATTGAGAATAGACCAGAAGATGGGAGGATAAATTAAATTTATCCTAGTTCATCAGCTCTTAAATCTTCCAAAGTAGCAGAGCAAGAGTCACCTCAAGAAGAGGTGCATATGATAGCCCTAGATCCTAATGAGTCTATTAATGATGCATTAAAGATGATATACATGGATTATGATACATATTTAGATGAAGATGAAAAGGTTGAAGAAACTAAACATGATAATGGAAAGTATTTAGACCTATTGGTTGTTGACACCCCTAAAAGGAAAGTTGAGATGGCCATTATTCCAAAGGCAAAGAAACCAAAGGTAATTATTACACCACCTTTCAATGAACTCAACTTATTTAGTGATGAAAACATATTATATGGTCCATATTTTCCTGAGTGGTTAATTTATGAACCAAGATTAGAAAAGCTTCCCATTATTAATCATCCATGGGTTATGGTAAAGGCTACCAACATCCCTCTGTAGCAAGAAATGAAGCCATGGACAATTTCTCTACAACAATAAGGAGATTAGACCCTCCTAGTTAGTCATCCCAATTACAAGTAAAGGTCCCAACCACACATGTGACCCAATCTTCAGTTGGAGTTAGATTTGATCTAAAGACTATTGGTTTACAAAGAGTGACTAAGAAAATAGTCAGGTAGGGGGGTGAAGAGATAACATATCAAAAGGTGGAGCCATTGACTAATTTTAACCAAGAAAAGGGATAGATACCTAGTGAGGATCTAATATTTGAGGAGGATGTATTAGAATTGGATCAAGCATAATTATAATAGTTACAATTTGTTATCAAAGGCCTAAGGCAGCAAAAGAAGAACTTGGAGAAATAATTTATCTTAACAATGATAAGGGATATTGTCAACAAGTTTGATGGAATTATCTATGATACATTTAGTTCCTTGAAGAAAATAAGACCTAAGTTGGATATAGTGATCAAGCAAAATTCAAGGGATATGAGACAAGTAAATCAATAGTAGACTTCAAGTAATAAGGCAAAGTAATTAATTAATATATTGATAGAGGACCAAATTCCTAATTTAAAAATAGTTTTCTTAGCCCATTTAAATGTGGTTAGGGTAATATTGACTGAGAAGATCAAGGATTTGAATAAATGGTCCAGAGGTATGGAGGATCTTTCAAATGATTTTAAATAGTTGTAAAATTAGATGGTGCCTATATTGGATGGCTTGATCAAATACCCAACTACCCTTAGTCACATTGGCTTGTTAATATATGAGGATTTAAAATATAGAGTTAATAAATTCATGTAAGAATTGATGACAAAAAGCTAAGGCACAACATGGGTAGACAATAAAAGGATCTTAAACATGATCCTATCAATAGTTGAAAATATTAGTGATGTTAGAAGCATCAAGGAAGCAATGGGCAGGGATGAAAAAGACTTAAAGGACCTAATAGATTAAGAAGAAGAATTTTTTTTGGATCCATTTATTGACTTTAAGATGATTGATAGGAAACATGATAAAGCAATGAAGATTCTAGAATAGAAGAAAAAAATAAAATTGGAGGAGCTTCTCAAAATCAAATTTGTTGGCTTAGCATATTATTTTTGTATCCAAACATGTATATCATTTGAAAAGAGAATATTATATTTTTTAAAAGCATATGGATCTTGTAAATTGCATTGCTTATAGGTCACCCCATTTTATAAAGTGCCTAATTATAGAAATTTTTATAAGGATAGCTATCCTTGACACCTATTTAATTATCATTTGATATGACTGATTGACATACCTCAAGGGCTTCTATAAAAGGTTTATTATCATTTGTAAAAGAGGAGGAATTTTTAGATTAAAAACTACTTTGAAAATTTGGAGAAAATTAATACAAGCAAGGGAATTATATAAGGATTGTCTCATATTTTTTTGTGTATTTTGTTATCATGACTTCTTTCTCAAACACTTGATTTGATGTTTAGATTTGAGTTGTTTTTATGAATTCCTAGATGTGCATGTGAATTTAGAGTTATCAATTTGTAATTATGTTAGGTTGATTGAAAGACTTTAGATTAATTTCATTTCTATTGATTTTACTAAAGATTTGTTAATATTATTTTTCTATTTGAGCAAATCCTTAAAGTGAATTTGATTTCTTGTTTGCATTGTTTCAATATCTTTAGACAATTGCTTGGTATTTGTTAGGATATGTGTCTTTGGCTATTTCTTGTCATATATTAGTTTGAGTGCATGTATTTGATGAAATTTAATCTTTGTCATAATTTTTGGACTAAAGATCAAAGATACCTTTCTTCTCTGCCCTACCCTTCCTTTTACTCATTTTTAATCAAATCATTATAGTTTAGTTTTCATTATAAATATACATGCTATATTAGACTTTAGATTTTAGTTTTTGATCATAATTCACTATAATTAGTTAATATTACTATAATATTTGACAAGCAATCTCTAAGACCAAGTTTTCTCCCAATAAATAGTTATATTATCATTTTGTGAAATAGTTATATTGTTTTGTCGCTATTCCATCAAATATCTTAGGAAAATCACAACCAGCTACTCATGTAATAGATTCTTTCAATATAGAAATGAGAAGTTTTTAAAACACTCTATAAACCCTTTGATACACTTTTAGGCATTAATAGTAAGTAAAGGATACAATGAAAAAATACAACTAACTATAATGTCTGAAGTTCTAAAACTGATAAGGTTGCATCATACCATTGAATTTTGTCTATATACGTGATTTTGGGAGGATTTTAAGTATTAATCCAAAAATTAAATTGCATGAATAATTAGGGTTTTTACCCCCTTATCCAAATATATTGTATGGCAACATGGAACTTCAAGCTACTCACCATACATCAACAATATGTCTACAACAAGTGGGGTTCTTCTAAAACTAATTTTTCCTACATCTAGATGGTCTCAAGTGTGGATAACACTAGAGATGCCTCATGTAAATTATATCTACGTCATATTATTATTAAAATTTCTTGTCCTTTTCAAAAACACTACATCTGTCACTTACTCAATAGAGTACGATGTCTAAATTGCCCCTACAGTCTAAGTTAGAGTACCACTAATGGAGTTTACTTAACCTTTAAAGAAAACATCCCAATGGGTCACCCTCAATTTGTATATCCCACCATGGAATGGGGTTGAAATTATGATGGGAGATTAATTCTCAATTAATGCTTCCCTAGATAATTCATGAGGAGGTGATGAAATCCTGTTCACAAGCCAAGTTGTATAAAAACAAATGATAAAATGAAAAGACTTTAAGGTCACATTTAGATCACCTAAACCATATGGATTTGAAGAGATCCTTAATGATATTATTTTTACACATTTTTACAAGGCACAAATTCAAATAAAGAGTGATTTTGGTCACCTGAGTTCCTAAAGGGGAAGTGGAGAGAGCAAATACGCATGCTTCATTTTATAAAAAAATAAATAATTTTTAAAAGATATTAAGAGTTTTAAATCTAAGTGGGTGTTTATTTGAATACACCAAATTGAAGTGTTTTATGAAATTTGGCCCCTTGTCCTTAGTTAAAAAGCTTTGTAAAAACTTTCACAAAATAAATTAAGCATAAAACGCCTAGATTATTTTTAAACACCAAAGAAACTTATTTAATACTTAACCATTTTCAAATTTGGAACTTTTTACAACTTGTGTCCTATAATTTTTAGAGATTTTATGTCCACTTTGAAGTCCAAAAGTAAGTTAAAAAATAAGATTTGAAATGCAAGCTCTCAAATTTGTTTTTTCTTGACACAAAGACCAATGTTGGCCCATGTAGGGACTGATGCCGATTACAAGAAAATTGATGCTAATTACAATAAAATTAATTTCATTTGACTAGAATCAATGTCAGTTACTTGTAAAAATGCAAAAAAAAGAACACAATGATTTTCATAAATGGGACTATTAGTAAAATAATCATGAAAATGAAATAAGTCTCTAGATCTTGTAATAAAATAGTCAGATAGAGAGCATGCAAGTTCTAAAACATAGAATAAAAACTAGAAATTTCAAGAAAAACTCAAAATCCAAATTTTCCTCCATTTTTTTCCCTTCACATAGGGACTAATGTCAGTTAAGACATTGTTGATGTCAGTTAGAATAAACTAATGTCAGTCACTATGTAAACTATGTGTCTTTAAAAAGAACAAAAAAATAAGAAAAATGAAAATAAAAATTGTTTTTAGAGATTTTAAGCATGTAATAGAATATATAAGAGTTTTATATTAGTCTCCTTACTTGTATGGGATGCATGGTACCATCAAGTATGCCAAGATGTAGATATAGAATCAAAAGTGAGTTAGATCATGCATTAGTCAAGAAAACTCAAAATAATCATAGAGAACATAACTCAAAAAGCCAAATCCCTCAATAAGGTTTTTCAAATGAAAAATATAGCTATTGAAACAAGGAATAAAACATAAAACCTTCCCAAGAGCATACCTCTTCCAAATGTGGCTCAAAAAGTGATTTCCCCCTTGATTTGGTATTCCAAGTCTTTATTAATGATGAGTGGCTTTCTCCTCCATCATCTCTCAATGCATCAATGAACTAGGCTAATGATATTGATCAAATACATGCCAATAGTTGAAGCTATCCTATTAAAAATTAAGCATAATAACACTAAATAAAAAGAGCCTATGAAAATAATTTGGCATAATAAGTCTACACCAAAGAAGTTTGAAAAGATGAGTGAGAACCCTTATATTTATAGATTTTTTAAAATGATCAAAATCAACCATGACCATCCATATTGAGATCAAAATGTGTGGCCATGAATCAATTAAATTTTGGAGGATTAACCCATAAATATCCCCATTAATATTTTGATAAATGGGGCATCAATGAGGCATGGGAGGGTTTAAACTAGATATTTGGTCTATTTAAGGCCTATGGATGACACCCCACTAATGATGTCACCAGATGATGCAAATATTATAAATTACTTTCTAATTAATATATCTTCAATAAATTCCAAGTGTTTTCCACTTAATCCCTTCATTTGGTTTAATTTTCTTAAATGAGGTTAATTAATTTTTGTGCAATTCTTTAGAAATTGATAGCTCACCTTAATCAAACAAGCTGAAATGTCAAGTTACAAAGTCATATTTTGACTAGAGTATAATTAGAAGAAGGTGTCAATTGAGTATAGACCAATACCCCATTTAGGACATTATGTATATGAAATAACTCACATACATGTTGTGTGCTTCTAAATTAGAGGAATTCAATTATTCATAACGTCAAATTGCATTTTCAGCATTTTGACTCGAAATCATTTGAGAAAAGTTAATAATCACATAAAATGCATTACCCCATTTAAGGATACATTAGCCTAAATAAACACTTGTATATGACAAGCTCAAACCATTTAATGCTTTTTAGTGATTTTGGACCAAATTGTGCATTGTCACAGAATTTTGAGTAATATTTATAATTTTAACACAATGGTGATAGGAATTGGATGTCTAGAGCACCAACTCATAATAATCCCACACATGTAATTAGAAATCATTTGTCGATGCTAAAATTTGATGGTTCTAAATCTAGGAATGGATGTGGTGCTAGTATATAACTAATAAATCTCAAAGGGAAATCATATATATCTACATTTTTCCTCTAATTTAGTTATATGAATAACATATCTGAGTATGAGGCACTAGTTCATAGTTTATTATTTGCACTCAAAAATAAAGTTAAGAAATTCAAGGTACTTGGTGACTTGGAACTAATTGTTAAAAAAATAAGAATTTAGTATGTGTTTAGTGACAAGTATGTATATAGATACCATAAATGATTATGGAACTTAATAGATTATTTTTATGAATCCAACATTAAAACATTTCCTCATGTAATAAATTGCATAGTAGGTACACTGGACATAGATGTGAGTACTTTGGAACTTATAGCTGATTCCAAATTGAGAAGGTTATTCATGGAGTTAGTTGTTACTCCTTTTATTCCCAATAATATTAGTAATTTATATATATTCAATGATTATTAGCATATTGACTTCATCACAAACATATATGTATTTGAGACTATGATTATTGATGAAGGTGATAGAGAATATCTTAAGCCAAATGAGGAAGGGGTGATCAATTCAAAAACCAATGTATACCCAAGGGCATGGTATCATTATAATGGTTTTTTGACATGGAGTACCAGGGTGAGAAATAAAAAATAGACCCTACCAAATGTATATTGAACCAATGTTTTAATATAGACAATGCCAATGAATCAAAGAATGTGCTTCTAGGCATGACATGCACCAAAAAATAAAAACAAGACTCTGTTCAAGCCTTGAAGGAATTTAGAGATGTTATAGCATGGATCTATAGATAATTATAAGTGTTTAACACTATTATTCTTAGGCTTTCCAACCATCTTAATCCACGATTCGAACCATTCCATTAGAAAGAAAGGCTAATGAATCCACTACTAAAACCATTGATATTCAAATAAGTACATAAGTTACTCTAGGAAAGGATAATATTCCATGTTAGGAACTCCATGTGGGTGGATAATTTGGTGTTGATTAGAAATAAAAGTGGAGAAATAAGGTTGTGTGTTGACTTCCATAACTTGAATAAAACCTCAAAGAAATATAATTACCAGTACCTTCACTATATGAAGTATTATAGATAGTGAATGGCTCTCAAATGATGTCATTATTAGATGGGTAGTTTAGGTATAATCAAGTAGTGGTCAATTATGAATAATGGATGAATACAATGTTGACAATAAAGTAGGGTAAATCCATATATGAAAGGATTTTGTTAGGCCTAATTAATGTAGTACTAATTTTTAATGTGCCATGTATATTGTGTTTATTGATCTTATTGGCAAATACATAGTCATATACATGGATGACTTAACTATGTTTTCCAAGAAGAGAGAAGACCATGTGAAGGACTTAATAGTAGTCTTATAGAGGTGCATAGATCATGGAATCTCCCCAAACCCAAAGAAATGCATTTTTATTATCACAAAAGGTAAGTTGCTTGGTCACATTATATCAAAATGAGACATATCTATAGATACTAAAAGATTAGAGGAAATTCTAAAAAAATTGTTGCATGGTAACAAAAAAGAGCTAAATTTATTATTCAACAAGAACAAATTCATTAGGAAGTTCATTTAGGCCTTTGTATAAATAGTCTGACCACTAAAAAATGTTCTAAATAAGGATGCTAATATTGAATGGATATCTAAAGCACAAGCATATATTTATTAGATCAAGAAATAAATTGTAAATACACCATTTTTAATCATCCATGACTATACATAAACTTTTTACATCTATTCATTTCCCTCAAAACACTCGACTAATTTTATTTTAATGTAGAAAAAATAGGTTGGAGATGAGAGACTCATCTCATTCATGATCTCTCTACTCTGCAATGTTGAATTAAGATATTCAACTATAGACAAACAAGATTTTTAATTAATCAAATCCATCAAAAACTTTAAACACTACATTATTCACATCAAGGTATTCATAGTAAGTCCTAACCCAATAGTCAAGGCTATGCTAATACAAAATGAATTGGGTGAGTAAAGGGGCAATCAGATGACCATCATCTAAGATTTTGACTTAGAGATACAATCTTTGAAAAAAAAATTATGTCAAGGATTATACAAATCTATGGTTTAATAGATCCCCAAATCATTTTCCAATAGTACTTAATGCAGGACATCACAAATGATGATTGGTACATGGATATGGTTGGATATATACTAAATAAAAATTATCCTAGACATATAAATTCAACATAATGAATATTTTTACACCTAAAAAGTATCCACTTTTTGGTCAAAGTTGGTTCTCCCTATAAGATAAACCATGAAGGCATATATTTGAGACGTCTAAATAAATAAGCAACAACTAGAGCAATTAGAGGTTTCCATGGAAAATATTGATTTGGACATGGTTTAGGGAGTACTAAAATTCATCAAATACTATGGGTAGGTTAATATTGGATCCATGTTTTCAAGTATTCACATCTTCATGCTCAAATCTGTCACTTCTTCCATTCATTGCACAGTGTGAACACAACCTAGATATACCACTACATCCATTCATCGAAGCTCAACCATTTAATAAATGGGGGTGGAATTTGTGGGATCCATTAACACCAATTA
This sequence comes from Torreya grandis, assembly GCA_037957365.1. Classification (NCBI taxonomy): domain Eukaryota; kingdom Viridiplantae; phylum Streptophyta; class Pinopsida; order Cupressales; family Taxaceae; genus Torreya; species Torreya grandis. The sequence continues at coordinate 1,976,388 of JARHVA010001839.1, forward strand.
TTAAATAATCCATAATTTCATCCTTACAGTGATATATTACTTTACTTGATGGGATTAATCTCAACATTTCAAGAATTACATCACAAATATAATGATCAACATCCTAGCAGAGTGCATTGTTATGAGGTTTGGGATGCCTACCACACTAGTATGTGATAATGGACCTATTTTATCCTCCATAAAATTCCTTTAATGGACTTATGATAATTAGGTAACCCTTAAATTTATTTCAAATTATTATTTATAATGTAATGAGTTAGCCGAATTAACAAACAAGAATATTTTAGATATAATTAAGAAGATTTTAGAAAGAAACTCAAGGTACTGGCATAATGTATTTAAATTTACTTTATGTTGTAATATAAATAAGATTAAATCTTCACTAGGGACCTCTATTGATCATTCAATATATGGCCAAGATCTTGTCTTCACAATCAATCTAGAAAACTCCATCTTCTTTACAAGAGATTACCTAGAAAGGGATGATCAAATTGAAGCTTGTTTCTTGATCCTTGTGTAAGTAGAATAGATATGGGATCTAACTTTACTACATTTCATTAAGAATCAATAGGTTTTAAATTTTTAGTTTGATAAATGAACCAAATTGCAAGCCTTCCATATCTATGATATAGTCCTATTATGGGACAAAGCTCAAGAAAATAAGGGACTAGATGGAAAATTTGATGCTTTATGGCTTGATCCCTACCAAATTTCTAAAATACTAGGTAATATTACTTTCCACCTAAGGTTTCTTTCTAGTGAGGGTGTTCCATTTCCCATCAATGGATAATTCCTTGAGCACTATTTCTAGTTTTTATGGGCTTAGAAGACTCCTCTAACTAATTTCACTTTTGCAATCTTTACTTTGATATTTTATTTTGGTGTGGGTTTTTGAATTTATTTTATATATTTTTTTTTAAATTTCCTCACTTGGTTAAGCCCCACTACATCTCTTTTTGAACTAAACTTGTTATTTTGACTTGAGGGTTCCCCTACTTAATTAAGGAATTTGAATGGGTGGCTTATTTTTGAGTAACATCAGTGGAATTTCTATGCATAAAGGGCTTAGAATCATGTTCAATGTCTTGCATGAAATATTTAATTTTCTTTGTATGGATATAAAGGTGAAGGCCTATGATTTGTAATATAACATATGGATTTCTTATTTTAAAGATCATCAAATGAACATAAAAAGGGATGTGAAGTGTGTTGTAGTTATTTTTTTTAGATTTGATTTAATTTATTGTGCACTTGATAACTATCACTCAACCTATGACTTGGTTCCCAAACCTCTATAGACAAAATCAAGAAAAATATCCTTTCAAAAAAATAATTGAGATAAAATCTAAACTTTCTCCTCAAAAGGGTGATCTTGGCAACCTCCACCATAGACCTTCTAGTCTGGTTGGTAGTGGAGAAAGTATTAAAAATTCCCTTGGTGGGGGAAGAGATGAAGGCTTAGAAACAATAATTTAATCATTTAACCATCACATCTTATTTATTCAAATACATTATAATATATAAGAATATAAATCTAACAATAGGGTAGTTATTTTTAGCCACTAAAAACTACTAACTCCTAAAAACCCTCATGTAGAATCACTACGTGATTTACACATCCTAATAATATAATTTATTTATTTATCCATATTAGGACTATTTCCTAACATTCACCCCCTAGTTCTTGCATAAGTTAAGAAATTTAAATGTCAGTTTTAAGTAATAATGCATTCGATTACAAACAATCCCATTTTATTGGAAAATGCCTTCTTAGGATTATTTGAATCTTGTAATTTATAATGGACTTGACTCAAAAACTAAAGGTGACTCTAAACTTCAGATATGACACTTAAGGACAAAACAAACTTTGGCAATAATACTAAAAAATGACACATAAAAAAACTATAAACAAAAAAAATACCTACCACATAACACATTAAAAATATGTAAGAACTTACTAAAATAAAATAAAAAAACTATTAACTAAGACTACACAATAACAAAACTTAATAAAAATTGATGATTTTAACAAAAAAACATGTATTATTATAAACATAAACACAAACCACGACACATGAAAAATCATGGTCTCAACCTAAAAACACTAAAATACACTTCTATAAAAAAAACTATGTAGCTATCCAAAAATACCATGGTCTTAATAAATAAAAATCTAAATATAAAAACTTCAAACCTAAACAAAAATGGTAGTGGATAATAGAGAATAATTTGATGATGGTGATGGTGGTGAATGTGGCAAAGGTAGTTTGGGAGGATTGACTACTCACAAATGTAATATCAAGTTGTATGACCATTGGGTAGGCCAAAATGGATGGGATTACATTAGAACAACCAAGTGGGAAGGATTTGAGTTGGAATTCATCGACTCACCATGTTGGATCACTAATCAGGTATTTGACATAGGGTTCTTTGTTTCCAAAGGGGAGTCAAGTCTCAAGAGCTCTATCATAGGGATATCAAGTCTCAAATGGATGTTGAGATCAATATTATACTAATGGAGTCAAATGAAAGACTATTACGTAGGATTTGCTAATGCTGAGCTCAATTTCAATGATTTGCTTGCCATTTTATGGATTGGTCAAGAGGCAAAACACTAAAATGCAATCGATCTACCAATACAAAGAGAGCAAATTTACTGTGGTTGATGCAAAGTAACTAGTTGTATATTTTAATTTGATTATAAGATGAGTGATGCCAATCCTTAGTAAAACCAATGATATAAAAACCTTGCAAGTTGATCTCCAATGTAGAGATCTAGAGTGATGTAGAACAATGGAGTTATTCCCAAGTACATCTTGTGGTTTCCCTAATTCTTCCTCTACTACAGAATTGAATTCCCTGTAATTATAAAAACTTCTTGCAACCTCAAATGAAAAATTACAAAAATATCCTAAATATAAAAAATAAAAAACTATTATATTTTTTTATTTTTCTTATTTTTTAATGCAAACAATGGATGAAATGGTTTGAAAATAGCAGATAGAAGTAAACATAATGAAAGAGGAAAAGATACAGGTGGGTGATGAACAACAACAATTGTGCATGTTATCTACACTATAAATTATTGTCAATGTGTAAGTAGGGGTGATTGGAAAATTTTAGCATTTGCACATGGGCTACACTGTATATCCATTAATCTAATTTGATGAAAATACAAATAGATGGAGGGCACAGATAGGTCCAAGATAGGCCTACTCTGATACTAGATCTCAAAAATGCCCCTAGTAGGAGAAGACCTAAAGGATCAAAAATAATAATTTAATCAATCAACTAATACACCTTATTTATTCAAATACATTAAAATATATAAGACTATAAATCTAATAATAGTGTAGTTATTTTTAACCACTAACAACTAATAACTCATGATAAAACTCATGCAGAATCACTATGTGATTTGCACATCCTAATAATATATTTTATTTATTTATCTATGTTAGGACTATTTCCTAACAAAATGGCCTTAAGAAGGGACTAGACTTATCTTTGTTAGGGATATAAACATTTGATTGGTAGTAGAGTAATTCCCATGTCATTCCCCCCTCAAATAAATTGCAAAGTCCTTTCCCCTTTTCAGGAGTGCTCATCAATTAGATAAATCTTATTTATTTGTGTGTGATTTTTAAATAACTAAGTCAATCACATAAACTCATACAAGAATGATATTTAGGTATAATTAAAGTTTAGTATGTCATGTGTTAGAGTAGAATTTGATGCCTTCATGTTTTGGATTTGTTTTGTAAGTTTTTATGTAGGGAATATTTGTATTTAAATAAGAGATTAAGATTTTAGATTCTTGAGATGCTTAGGAGTGTCTCCTAGTAGGATTTGCCATTTTTTGTTGCTCATACAACACACCTTATTTTTAGTTAAAATTGGGACTCTATTTTATTTCCTAATATTTTTCCTTGGGAGTTTAATGGCTTAGATGTTTAAGTCTGTCTCTGAGTATCTATCTACTCGATGATAAGTTTCAAGTGACTAGATGTGTTTCTTTTCAATGATTTTTCATGATTAAAACACTCATTCTAAGATTTGTATCAAAATTAGTTAAGTTTCCTGAATATGTCTTAGATTGAAAATTTTCAATCATATAAAATCACATTTTGAAGGCACTTACAGTCCCATTTTGGGGGAGAATTTGACAGGTACTTACAGGAATTATATGACTTCTATAGAGTATTTTACAATTTTTATCTTGGAAATATAACCTATTTATGCTTTGGTTCACTATTAATTGGCTTAGTGTTTATGATTGTTTCAATTTTAACATAGTCACTTTTCAAAAAATGGGCTAAATCTTGCTAAGATTATTCTAAAATGACTATTTTATTCCACTAACTCACACCCTTTTTTGATCCATTTCTATTTCAAATTATTTTAAATTAGCTAAATTTACTTATCTTTATTTTATTTACCTTTGTCAATTTCATAAAAATGGTTGAAATCTAAGTTGAGTGTGGTTTTGAGTTATTTGAAAATGTCTTTTCTTGGTTATGTTCACGTGCCATTTTGTTTTCATTTCAAAAACTTAACTGTTGCATTTTCAAAAATAACTTGGTTGTTTTATTTTGAATTTGAATTTACTTGACCATTAGCTTTTGAAATTAAAAGCATTGATTGTGTTTTTTTATTTTTTTCCCACATATTCCTAACTTTCTCCCAACACCATGTGTAAGTCTTTTTTAGCTCTTGACAGCTCTAACATGTTCAAAATTTATTTCAACACTTAGTTAATTTCCTAAATTCATCACAAATCCACATGGCTTCTTTCCTTTATTTCGCAAGACTCAAGAAGTCAAAAATTACTTTATTCAAGTATATTAGTAGTATTATTCCAATTATCATTATCCCAATGACCTAATGCCTTGGTTGATCCCATAAAAATGTAAAATCTTTTGGCAAGAAGGTTAGTAGGATGTTTCCATGTGGCATTATCTTAGTGACCTCCTATCCTGGAGGGGTCCATAAAAATCTAAATGCCCCAAGAAAGAATGTGAGTAGATGTTTTCATATGGAAACATTTTTATACTCTATATCCCATGGTATTATATGCAATTATCAAAATCTTTAAGCTCTAGGTGAGTGAGCTGATGCCACATGGTGAAATCTCAACTCACTTTAGTAAAGGAGTAGTCAGCACACATGAATCCTTGGATGAGTAATATAAAATCATGGAACAACCACATGGAGTGAATCTTTAAATATGGGACATACTATCAATAATGTCAGAAAACCATGAGCTTAAATTTGATGATCCGTTTAGCCATCAAAGTTATCAAAACATAAGCTTAAATTGGATAACCCATCTAGTCATCAAGGAGTGTCTTAATGAAGAAATTGATCATGAATGATAAAATTCAAAGTCAATATAGGTGATAACATTAAATTTATGATTGAAATGCACATGTGGGAAATTATAACTATGAACATGATAAGTTAGTAGATAAATAGTTGTTTTCCTTCTATATAAATTTTGGGAAGTTTGATTTATCAATTCAGTAGGTTACACACTTTTGTATAAATCAAACTTCCCAAAAGTGTGTAACCTATCAATGAGTGCATTAACCAAAAAAAATTGTGTATCAATTCATTAAAACTTGTCCCTTTAAATTAATGGTCCATGTTAGCCAACTTAGTGAAGAACATCATACTAAGATGTGGTAAATTTAGACCTTGGGGAAGCATTTTCCTCATGGGATCTTCTTCCTTTTAGGAAACTTAGAGCCTAGAAAACCCTAGATATTATTGGTTATGTCAAAATAAAACACCAATAGTCTATTTAAAAATTCTTTTATTACCCTATTAGTCCAACTAGATTGATCAATGATCTCGTTTTACTTTTTAGATTTTCATTTCCCTAGTAATTGTATAGATAAGTTTTTCATCATGTAACATATGTTTTATGAATATGAACATCATTATCAAAGTAACACAATGAGTCTTACTAAACCTCATAAATCCTCTAAGATACATCTACCATATCATGCAATAGATAATCCTAATCTTAGAAACATCCATGTTATTATTAGTAGCACCAATTATAGGACTCATCCCTATTCTACCTCTATTAATCCTCTATTCCCACCTATGGTATAGGATGAAAGTGATCTTGAGTATACATATAAAATTATCATATTCATAAATGAAAACCCTCAACATTAAGTTTAAGATCCCATAGTAATTTATAACCTCATGATTAGGCCTCACATTAGATAACCCCATTCACCTGCATCTAGATCTACTAAAAAATTTGGGGCAAGTCATTCTATGACTTCTACCACATGTTTCTCCTCTCACATGCCTTCCTATAATAGTATGACATTATCTTACTTTATTTCTTCATCCTCCATGCTAGACATTGTTACAGACATGGTAGGGTGACCTTTAGTGGGTCTAATCAAAATACCCACACTAATACTCAAATCCATACAACTAATAGTTCATCTCAATTTACTAGTGCATCTCAAACTCTCAATGCCTCACATAATGCTAATAAAAATAACATTAACACTATTCAATTTTTATTACAAAATTTAAATCAAATGGATACTTTTCAAACTAGTAGTGCCAATCAAATGATGCAAATGTAAAATCAGCTAATGCATTTCTAAAATCATCCTCAACCTACTCCATGGGGAGTGGAAAATCCTAGTGGCCCCGACCCCACCTTTGAGATGCACATGGTAACCTTATACCACAACCTCCAATTCTTAACAAAGATATTAAACACTGAAATATGAACCTTTAGTTCCTTAAATTAAAAACATTGACATAGTTGGCATAGTTCCCACAATCATGTATAATGGATCCACTGATCCATCCTTGCATTTAAAGACTTTTGGATACATATATAAGGATTGGGTTAAAATCAACACCTTTTCCACCAGCAAGATATTATCTATAACCTTTTTATATGATGATAAATATTGGTATAATTAACTTAAAACTTATTATATCACTATCTTGGAAGGTTTTGTTAAGGTATTAGTTCAAGAATTCCAAACCAATGATCTCCCCAAAAATAACCTAGATCAATTTATAAATTACAAATAATTAGAATATGGAACAACACAAGTATTAATCAAACAATAGAAATCCTTGTCTAAAAAAGTTGAGCATAACATGTCTGATGATAATCTATTTCATTTATTCACTAATTATCTTCACTCCAAATTATAATATTGTATGAATATTTTTTTTTCCAAAATATTTATAAGCCCTCCATCAATCCAAGGATCAAAATTTATTTATATGATAATTTTATCCTTTGCACCCTCTAACATAGACCCAAATGCTTATGAATATAAAAATAGACATGTAACCAATGATGGTGGTATATATACTTATGATTCCATACACACCATTCAATTCATTGCTTCAAGTAATCCCATAAAGACTATTATTTCATCACCAAATTCCAATAATTATCATCTTAGTTATACATTTTCTCATGTAAATAATGTAGATATCAATAAATCACTTTCCTTAGCAAAGATTAAAAAATGTCTACCTCAACCTTCACCACAAGATCTTGATCCTACATACCCTACCAAACACTAGTATGATCCACACAAATTTTGTTGGTATCATGAAATTTGGGGCCATTTTCATGAAACTTATCACCAATTAATAAAATTTGTTGTGGACTATCTTATTGGATCTAATTTTGATCAAAATTTACTCATATATATATATATACATGTCAACAAGCCTATGAAGTGAAAGCTAAGTCTCATGAAACCAAAACTAAACATGAAGCCTCAAATCAATTAAAAAACTCATTTAGTAATTTATAAGGATCCCCTTCCTAATCATAAAGCTAATTCTAACCAACCTCCCACTTCTAATTATGTCAAAAATTATGTGGATCCAAAAATGTATGATGAGAATGTTGTTAATATGAATAATATGAGGAGATTAATTTCCTATATATATAATTATCTAGCTTCTAATTACAATAATTTCCCAAAGTTTCATATTTTTCAATATTATCGCCCATCTCATCTCACAAAATTGGGGAAATTGGAACCAATTTCAATAAATTCAAGAAACTCACAAGTGTCAAATCCAATGATATAGTTAGACAAGAATTCACATACTATCAATATAAATTCTACTCCTCCTTTAACTATTACACCTCACATGGAAATCCCAATATTTTTATCATTGATACTTCTTCCTATCAAGCACAAGTAATAACCAATGATTCAACCACACCATCTAAAATAACACAATTATATACAATAGATAAATCCACATTAACTAAAATTCAATCAAATACACACTATCAACATCAATTTAAATGCACTTCTGCTACACCTTCAAAGGAATTACTTCAACATTATGCATATTTATCCAATAAAATTCTAATGTAATATGATAAATGGGATCTTATAACCTAACTTTCACATATCTCATTTTATAACTCATGATAACTTATACTCATAATCATAATCATCTAATTCAAATTTTATTCGAAATGAATATCCCTTGTCCACCACTTATGGGGAAAGAAGCTACTTTGTCAAGGTATAAAAATAGAATTCTTTAGAAATGTGAATAAATGTATATTCACATTGACAAAATGGTAGATACTTGTATTTTACTCAAATTACATTTCTCTTTAATGACTCTCGATGAGATATTACTTTGTGTAGATGATCCTCCATTATTTATTAGCATCCAAATAGGAGATATCAAAGTCAAATGTGCATTGATTGATGAAGGTTCATGCACTTGCATGGTTTCCCTTTATTTGATTAAAAGCCTTGTATATTATAAATTAATCTTAAATCTACTTGAATTACATGTAAAGTATATGTTATAACATGAATACCTCCCTTAGGGTGTGTTTGGATTCCTATCATAGTTCCACCTATCATGGTACATGTCAAAGCATGATATTTAACTTCTCCCTATTATATAATATTTTACTTGGTTGACATTTGACACACTGCATGAGATTTTTAGCCTTGTTAACATGGCAATGTGTTAAGTTTCCCTGATCCTATATGCAATATTCAAGGAGATACTAATCCATGGAATTTTAAACAATTCCAAGAATTAGGTGTCTTTAAAATGCCTACCCTTGAACCTTTACCTAGCATACCATTTCATGAATCACAACACTTTAATTATCCCATCAACTTTTATTGAGGTTATAATGGTCACCCTTAATTAATAAGAAACATACCACCTAACTTCTTAGATTTAGATGATGATGACTTGATGAGATTGGTTTGACAATAAAAACTTTTTATCTCTTTCCTTACATAATCACTCAATTATCTCCTTATATATTACCTTAGTCTCATAAAAAACCATTAGATGAAATTCTTGTCACTCTAAAAAAATAAAGCACTCCATTCGCCATGCCTCTTCAACTAATAAAATCATTGACACATGCATTATTGATATTCAAAATACTAATTACAATGATTGGTATTATTTAGATGATTCCTTTTTAGATGGATTTTCTCAAGCTATAAATGTAGAGATACTTTGATATCGTTCTTATTTACATCATTATCAATTTTATTCATGTATTCCTTTCTCCTTCTATATTACCTAATATTATTTCTTCTTATTTTGATGTTTATAGGTCTTATATGGAACACACACACTACTCCTCTAGTCAATATGATGCCCTTCTGAGTATGTTTCTTGATGATGTTATGATAGGATTATAAATTTTGTAATACTTAGATCCTTCTAGCTTAATTCCTCCATAGATGTTGGCTACACTATGTTGGCCTACTTTGAGCTCATCTCTTGAAGTGGCCTAACGCAGTCCTAATCCTATTTTAAGTTATCCCCCTATTGGCTATGGTGTAATACCTTTACCTAAGCTTGATACTCTACTTACATGATGACATATGAGCCATATTGTGAAATCGATAAAGTTTCCAATCATTGGGCCAAGGATTGTCATGCACATCAACAACAACAAGCCTCAATCTCTATTTATACTATAAATAATTGACCTTCACAATATATTCTTAGATGTACTTGTTGATTTCATGGCACATGCATGAATTATTCTACTCATTATTGATAGCTTCAAAATTAAATTGATACATTTCATCTAGAGAAGACATAGTATATAGATAAGAGCCTACCTCCTCTTAATATACTTTCAAAATACATCCCTAAATATGGGGAAGTTTACTATCTTTGGAATCAATGTACTACACATCATATAGATAAATATTTAGTGTTTCAAAATTATTTGAATGATTTTATATAGCCTACACCTTCACCAGTTTAGTTTTATACTCTGACATTCATAGATAAAGTCTCAGCCTTATATATAACTCACATTTACTTAGATATATAGATGGTCATCATAGTTTAACATTAGTTTCTTGCACTAAGTATCCCTTGTAGGAATTACTCCATAAGCATCATTATTATTCTAGCATACCCACTTTCTTAGTAGAGATAATGCATTAGGAATTCTTTTCTCAACTCTATAAATATTGATCAAACTTTTCTTAAAGTCAAATTAAAGTTACAAAAGGATGTATCAGATGTTATTGATGGTATTTTCTAAGAAATTTATCAATGATTATGAACATGTCATGGTATTTTATCACATTATTTATTATAGTTTCATTTGATTTAGATTTTATTTATGAGCATATATTGATCTTATGTTTTACTTATCACTAGGAAATGTTTTATGGATTAATTTCATGTTGATTTCTTTTTCCCCTATTTCTCTTTAGGATGTTTTATTTTTACACTTATGTCATTTATTTTAATAAGATAGTTTTTATGAAAGGTAAAAGAGAGATTTTGAGGGAACTTACCCATACAAAAGAACCACCACCATGGTCAGGAACATAAAATAAAGGATCAACAAACATAGTAAATAAAGACAATTCCACATAAATAAAACAATATAAACACAATAGAGAAATAGATAACACACAACCTTCATCACAAAGTAGATAAAATTAGCTATGGGTTTTCTTCCATTCCTCATATGTTGTGGAACACTCATCAATTATACTCTAGTATTTCTTATACAGTCCACCTACCAACTTGTCCTTCTCATTCATATTAGTGACCCCTTTGAGCTTCTTATTAGACCTGGTACCATCCTTATTGTATTTTCATTATTAAAAATCATAGACAAACCTTCCATAATTTTCATTGTATTGTTAATTATAACCTTGTTAAAAGTTATAAGAAGATTGAGATTATCCTTGAGCTCTTTGTTATCCCTTTCTAGTTGTTTATCTAGATTTTCACTAATTACATTCAAATGAGAAAGAAAATAAGGTTAAGAGGTTATGGGTTTGATGTTACCCAAATTTAGTGTGCACCGTATCCAAACCTTGTGGGAGCTCCTCTTTGGCTGTGGAGGAAACACCTGCAGTAAGAATGAAACGTAAACAAGAAAGATGTTAGAAGAGGCTATGGTGGACTGCCAAGCTATGTGCTTGGTCTCAGAAGCATGAAGCTCCTTAAGGGATGACAGTACACTATTTAAAGATAAAAGTATTGTAAAGGAAGAAATGATAAATGACTAAAAAAATAGAAAAGTAGATGGTGTGTACCTGTTCCCTGTAGTCTATGTATCTCAAAATGTTATAAAAGGCTAGTTGAAGGTTCTATCTAGTCTAGATGGGATATTTAGATGGCTTTCTAGTTTGCTAGTTTAGAACATAGTCACTGACGTCGGTGGGTCTGCTAAGATCAATTAGGTAAATGGTGCTGACGTTGATTGGGTTGTTAATGTCAGTCTGGCTAAAGGTGTCAACGTCAGTTGGTCTGCTGATATTAGTTTGAGTTGTAGATGCCGATGTCAATTGGTCTATCAATGTCAGTTGGGGTTGTCAGCCTTGGATGGCTTTTAGAGTATTTTCGAGATAGAAAGAGGGGTTTTTGGAAGTTTAGAGGTTGGTGTAGGGTTACGGAAAGGTGAATGAGGTCTGAGGAAGGGTATAGGTAGAGGATTGGTGTGGAAAGGGGGTGAGAACAAGGGGAAGGCCTTTCAGCTCCTCCATAGAAGAAGTCAGGCCTCTCCATAGTATTTAGAAATATCAATGAAAACTAATTAAAAATATATTCTAAAACACTAAAATGAAAAATATAGTACTTAGCTTTATAAGGTGAATAACTAGAGGTGTCAGAATAGTGATTCCCATTATGGCTGATGTGACCGGTGTTGTGAGCCAATGAAGCAAACATAGATTGATTCAATTCAGTAGCTTAAGCTCCTCATACAATCTTTCAATCCAGTCTCTGGAATGATTTGTGTAGAGCTTTGGTAGCCAGGAGAACAATAGTCAAGTTTTGGTGCTTGAAATCTTAGAGTGTGCATGCCAATGTGCGAAAAGGTGGCCTTAGCTCAATGTTAGAGCTTGGCTTATGTAACTGATGTCAATGATCCTACCGACATCAGTGTAGGACTATCGACGTCATCTATGGGTTGACTGACATCAGTGGAGAGAGAATAGGTAAAAGGACTATTTTTAGCTCTTCGCCTATTTCTTCACCCACTAAGTGCCTTTTCTATTGGAGAACGGTCAAAATAAGGGCTTATGAGGCATGAGAGTTGGTTAGGGAGTTAATATGGGGTGAGAATAGGTCATGGGTAGTTAGGGTTTAGAGGACCTAGTCTCAAGCTGACTCATAGGCTAAGAAACGGTCTTAGGGTGAGGTGTCTAGGTGAGGTGTCCAAGGTGAGGTAATTAATTTAAAATAAGTAGTTTTTAAATTAATAAGGTGTATAAGTGTGGGTTAGGAGTGTTAACATTTAGAAGGGGACCAAGGGGGGTTGACACGATATTAGTGTCTACATTTGCCCCTTTTTGTCTTGTGGTTTGTTATGATGAACTGCAAGACAAAACTAGATGTAGGTTACCCCAAGTATGGGATGAGGTATTCCCCCTCAAAGCGGGAATCGAGAGAAGGTAATCTAAAATCAGGTGCTAATTTGATAGGCAGTGGATGGGTAGGGTGAGGTTGGAGTGTAAACATTGTAATAGTTGAGATTATGCGTATACCACTTCACTTGATAGGTAGGTCAAATTGTCATAGGCAAGGTCGACGAGGACTAAAATTGAAGTAACTAGTCCCCAGCTTATTAGTGGTAGTTGATTGGGTTAAAATGATCAAAGTTGTAGCTCCAATGGTTGAGGAGGACTAAAATTAAAGTAACCAGTCCCCAACTTATTAATGGTAGCTAATTGGGTTAAAATGATCAAAGCTATAGCTCTAATGGTCCAGGAGGACTAAAATCAAAGTAATCGATCCCTAGCTTATTAGTGGTAGCTGATTGGGTTAAAATGATCAAAGTTATAGCTCTAATGGGCATCATGTTCCAAGTATCTGGGCTAGAAAGTGCACCTAGAAAACACAAAAATGTCACAGATATTGGGGATCAACTTGGTTGTGATCTGACAATAGGTGTGAGGGGTGTGTACAATTTGCTAACTATTCATGAGGTAGCATATGCAATCAAAACAACCAAGGCAAAGTTGTCTCGAAAGTGGTCATGGTTTGAGGATAGTCACAATCTTCAAGGTCATTTATCGAGTTGGGCTGAGATATAAGTGATCTCGAGTGTTGTTTGTTGTGGTTAGGGAGATGTATGTGATCTCCAATTTTCCCCATGAGAAGTCTAAGGTGACTTCTACAGTGTCAGGGCTGGTTGTTTGGTCATGATTTTGGGCAATTTTAGAATAGACCTATGTTTTTAGGTCACTGATGTTGGTAAGTAGTTAGAAGGATTTTGTGGTCATATTGCTGATGCTGATTAGACAACTGATGTCAGTAATATAGAAAGGCATTATTTTGCCAACGTTGGTAGAACATCGACTGATGTTGGTGGCCTAGGGCACAATTTTGCCGACGTTGGTGGCCTCTCAAACCTGATAAAAGTGGATTAGCAGCCCACCAAAAGTCATTTGTGACTTTTGAAATGTTGAAAAATAGAGCTTCAAGTTTTTGAGTGATAAAGACCTCCTATTTGTCTGTGTCAGTAGTGTTAGGTGTCAGGGTGTGAGTGGTGAGGAGTGTTGGTGAGTGTTGGAGTGTTTGTGAGTTTTTGGGAGCATTATGGGCCATCAGTGATTGGATTGAGGAGATGAGGTAGATGAAGATGGTAGACACCGAAGGAGGCCCTACAGGAGGACCACCACCACTGGCACCCATTATACCACCTCGATGGCAATGATGAGACAAGGTAGGGTGTGTTATTTGAATTTTTGATTGGTTGTGAATTTGATGTTATTTTTGTAATTTTTTGAGTTTTTAGTGATAGATCAGGGGGGAAGGTGTATTAAAATGGTTGGTAGGTTAGGTAGGGTACTTTAGGTAGCTTTAGGAGTGTTTTGGGGGGGTTTTAGGGGTGAAGTGGGGAAGCCCTAAATTGTAGGGCTCACCCCATTCGGTCCTAGGGTTGAACCAGTCACCAAAGTTGGCAGTGTCACCAATGTTAGCTGATAAAGTGACTGATGTCAATCAATATGACCGACATCAATTACTTTTAGTTGCTGATGTCAGCAAGTTAGATGACGATGTCAGTTAGGTTAGAGCCATCATCGGCACCCTAACCGATGTTGGTTGCCTATTGAAGGTTGTTTAGGCCTTGGAAAGGTTAAAAATGATAATCTGGAGGGCCTAAGTCATGTCGATGCAATCCCAAGTGTGGTGATGGGCATATAGGTTTTTTTGATGGGAAAGTGTAAGTCGGTTATGATGGTTATGTTGTGATTTAGCTGAGCTAACCCCAGAAGACCCTGTGTCAACTGAGTGCTGCCTACATAGCCCATGTGATGGGCCTCAGGTCGATGTAGTTCTCCCAAAAAAGGAAAGTAGAGGGTAGGTTATAAATTGGGTTTGACTAGGTTAGGTCATGGTTAAAGGTTAGATGGTTAAAAAGACTAAAAATGAGGTAGTTTAGGATAGGCAGTGAGCCTAGGGTTTAGGGTAGGCAGTGAGCCTAGGGTTGAGATAGTTGGTCCATTAGGTAGATGAATGAATGAATAACTAAGCTAACCTCAAAAGACCCCATGTAGTTCTCCCAAAAGGGAAGAAGAGTCAAAGAGGTTGTTATTTGTTTGTGTAACATTTGCTAACATTGTTGTGTGTGTGTTGGTTGGATGTAGACTAAGCAGACATTGATGTTGCGAGATCATCTCCCTACATTGCTAACATGGATGTGTTGAGACATCATAGGGGATGAGTGGGCACATATGGCCATTTTAGGGCTCAATAGGTTACAACAATATTGTTGAGTTGCCAAGGATGTCAGTTTGATGGTGGCATTGATTGAGTGGTGGGATCATACCACCAACACCTAACTATTACAGTGGAGGATGTGTACCAAATTTTATAGTTGTTGATACACGAGGTAGAGTTATGTGCATGCTCGAGAGAGGAGCATGACATTTATATGGTTACATTGTTTGGGGAGCACACTGTTGAGGTGACCTACCATTCAGTGAGTTTTGCCTATGAGCCTATTTATATTGTTGATGAGGATGAGCATCGACTAGCCATCCTGATGATGATTGACATCATTGTATATGCCCTTCTTGATGTAGATGGAGGGAGATTCCTGATCTTAATGACTGAGGTTTTGGCAGACATGTTAGGGGAGCAAATAGTTTTTGCATGGGCTCTAGTATTTTTAGCTCAGTCATATGTATTTGTGGGGGATCAGCCAGCAATGGCAATATAGCTTGTGTGTGGGCCACCTCCTGCACTATTGGGCTTATGAGCATATCATGGTTACATGACCTCTTGGCCTCCCAATAGCAATCTAGGCTAGCTTCAAATTTGGTTTTAGGCAGTGGCGAGAGGTCATGGCATAGACACGTGTGGATGCCATCATCTAAGATATTGAGTATTACAGGGGGTATTAGATGCCCTGATCCTAGAAGATATCATTTAGAGGCTATACTTGTTATATCCAACATTTAGAGGTCAGGCAGAGCAGCTAATGGGAGTTCAGAGCCTGTGATGGGTAAGGGGTAGGTAAGTTGGCGAGCTCGAGAGAGTTCTTACTAAGAGAGTGTGGTGCCAGTATGGGCATTACAAGATGTGCCACATACTCTCCTAGAGTATAGATGTGATGATATTGAGGTTCCCCTCCCACTGCTAGAGGAGACAGAGCAGCTAGATTTTGAGGAGATACCCACATATCTAGGTGTGGTAGATTTGGGGTGTACGATGATCTACTTGGCTTGGTGGGCAAGTCACTATGTTGTGATTCAGAGGGGACCACCTCCCAATCTGTAGGTGGTTAGTAGAGAGAGGGATGCTGCCATTCAGGTGAGAGATGCAGCATGAGCATAGGTGGTAGTGCTTCAAGGATAGGTGGTAGTTTTGACAACACAGGGTGTTTCCCTGATAGGGTAGGTTACTACATTATAGGGGCAGGTGGTTACAGTCTAGACACAGGTATTGGTAGGGCAAGGTTTTGGAGGGTAGGGCCCTATTTAGCTGCCACCACAGTAGCTAGTGTAGTAGCCAGCTTAGCCACCACTAGAGCAGCCACTGCAACCACCGATTTAGTAGCCACTTCAGTAGGCAGTGGAGCAGCCACCTTAGCCACAGCTATAGAGTTCTCTACAGGGCATGGCATCAGGATTGATGGGTCCACTGTAGACTATACCTATATCTAGGTACAATACTACATTAGATGAGATCTCATATTATGAGGGTGTCATCAAGGAATTTCCATAGATCTAGTGATATTCTGAGATGCTAGCTTAGCAGAGATCTATGTTGCGTGCCACTGCCTTCAATTCTCAGAGATGACAATGGTCAGAGGGTGGAGACGATTCAGCATCTTTGCAAACACCACCACCACCACAACCTTGAGGTGTTTGTAGTTGTTGAAGTGTATATATATATCGGCCTGTGTGCCGTTGACGTGAGATGTACATACATTTTGAGAGAGGCATATATATATATATATATATATATATATATATATATATATATATATATATATATATATTGTACTATTTTAGATATTTTTGATGTATACCTTCATTTGACAATTATATATATATATGAGATGTTTGAGATATTGACATGTTATGGATGTGACTTTGTGTTAGTTTTTTTGGCTATGTTAGTGTTTTTAGCATTTCCCATATGGTTGATGGTACATGCTTGAAATGATGAGTGTATGATGATGTTATAGCCTTTTCCATATTATGTGATGGTGTATGTTGTAACATAGGTTATGTGGTTTTTCATCCTTAGTAATTTTCCATATTGGCGATGGTGGATGCTAAAAATAAAATGAGTTTATTTATGCTTCAGTAGGTTTCCATCTTGGTGATGTTATATGCTTCACATAAATTGTGTTTGGTTGATAGTTTCCATGTGTATTGTTTTCCATAGAAACTAATGTGAATGGGTTATGATAATTTATATAACACAAATTGGTATTTGCATTAAATAAATCATGATGTTATGTTAGTGGTTAGAAAATGTTTTGGTTGTATTTTATCAAAAACATGTGATGTTATTTATGATAAAATTGAGTTGAATGTTAGGTTCATAAATTTATAGCAAAAATTATGAGATGACAATATGTGAGTATATAATTTTAAAACACTGCATCCTAAAAGATAAACTATCATGTGATGAATGTGTGTAAGAAGTGAAAGGTGCATTGTTCTTTCATTGATAAGGACCATAATGATAGCATAGATAGGGTTTTTGTAAACAAAATCCCCATTCATGCATTACATCATTGACCATTGTTTTTTGTTAGAGAAGTACCCTAGTCACTTCACGTTAAGTGCGCTCAAAATCCCTTGGGTATTTTGGGGTAATAGGTGTGATTATGTGATATTTGAGGATAACGTAACCCTTTTTAGCAGGGATAATGTTGCCCCTTTTATAGGTGACCCTGAGAATGACTATAGGCAAGTCCATGACTTAATAATTTGTTAGTCATTTTTTTTTGGGAGACTGATCAATGCGAGAAGTCTACTTGGGTATGTTGTTTTTGTTTTGTGGTCATGTGAAGCTAATCGATGTGGGGAGCTTCTGAGAGGGTGTTATTTTTGTAGCAAAATTTGGGCATAGCCATCCTTCGAGGGAGTGGTCTATGTTTTGCTTTGTATGTTTTGATTTCTTTGAATAGCTATCCTTCAAGGGAGCAATCTATTAATTACAACAATAATGTAGCTATCCTTCGAGGGAGCAGTCTACATTTATAGTTTATGACCTTTTAATATTTTGTTAGGCATCCCAATTTTATGTTTTTTTTTGTTAATTAAACTTTTAGTCATGGACTAGACTATATAGGTTTAGGGGTTTCCCTTTAATTAGGACAAATCATTAAAAAAGGGTTAACTAATTTTTATAGGGAAAAAGGGTTAAAAGGAATAGGAATGAGGATGATGGGGGTTGCTCAAGGGACGAGCTCAAGTTAAACATCAATTGAATGATTACTTGGTTAATAATAGAATGGTTACATATGCAAGGCATTAAGGAGCTCAGGTTCTAGCCAACCTTCAAGAGAAGACAGACGATAAGTGCTTGATTCATACTTATGCGTTATTATATAAGGTTCGAGCCAATTAGGAGCAAACTTGCCTTGTTTGATACTTTCCATATTGGTCACATGTTGGTTTTCCTTAAGGATGAGATCTCTGATTTTGAAATCTTGCTCTTTTAGATTTTTGTTGTAGGCACGCTTGATGCGATCTTGGTAGATATGAAGATTATTAAGAGTGGAAAAATGACATTCATCAGGTAACTCGAGTTTTGTTAATCGATCTTGATGAAAGTCATCGTTAGAGAGCATGTCATGCAAGGAGATGCGAAGAGAAGGTATTTGTACTTTAAGAGGCAAGACGGCCTCAGTTCCATACACTAAGGAGAAAGGTGTAGCACCTATAGGGGTTTAGATGCTAGTGCAGTAGGCCTAGAACGTGAAGGGAATGTGAGTGTGTCAATCCCTTCTAGTGTCATTGACCACCTTCATTAGGATTTTAGTTAAATTTTTGTTAGAAGCTTATGCCTGTCCATTTACTTATGGATAGTAAGGTGAGGAGAAGCTGAGTTTGATGCCAAAAGTGTCACAAAGATTTTGGATAGTTTTGTTTTTGAAAAATTTGCCATTATTGGTGATTATCTTGTGAGGTACACTGAAATGATAGATGATGTGGTGGTTAATAAAGTTGATGATTTTGTTGGCTTTAGTAGAGATGAGGGGAATAACTTCCACCCATTTAGTGAAATATTTAGTCGTTGTGATTATAGACTGACGTCAGAGAGATGAATGCGGGTTAATCTCACAGATTATATCTAAGCCCCATTATGAAAAGGGCCAAAAATCCTTAGCAAATTGTAAAGCATGGCTAGGGACATGAAGTAGGTTAGTATGTTGCTGGCATTTGATACAATGCCAAACATAGTCACTACAATCTTGGTTAAGAGTGAGCCAATAATAGCCCAGGTAGAGGATGCACTTTGCAACTGAGTTACTACTGAAATGTCCTCGACAAATCCCATCATGGACTTGTTTGATGGCATGAGATGTCTCAGTAGTGGTAGGCATTGGAGAAGGAGGTCGTTGAAACCTCATTTGTAGAGAAGACCCCCTAACATGGTGTATCAAGTAGTACTCTTGATAAAATCCCACCATCCATTGTTAGAGAGGTTAGGAGGAATGATAGAATAAGTCAAGTAGTCAACAAGTTGTTTATACCAAACATCATGTGGGCTAGAGTCAATATTGCCAATAAAGTTGATGTCAGTTGAGATATATGAGGGCAATGCCAAATGGTGTACCATGACATAGATTCTCGAGGAAGCAGATGAAGATGGGATGTGTGAGGCGAGAGAGACCATTGTGTCAGAAAACTTATTTGTAGAGTGAGGAATAGTTTGTATTATTGCAAAACTTTTTTTTACAAAAATATGAACCGTTAATTTGATTAACAACTAGTTGCGAGTCACCAAAGATATTGATTGTCTTAATGCCTAAGAAAATGGTATTTTGAAGCCCCAAAACTAAGGCTTCATACTCAGCCATGTTATTAGTGCATTCAAAGTCGAGTTTGAAGGCTAGAGGCATGGGCTCGCCCTCATGAGGGATGAGAATGGCCCTTGCACCCCCACCAAGTTGACATTTAGATCCATCAAAGAACATTATCATTTGATAGGGGATGTCATCAGTGGATAGCATGGCAATAGACTCATCAAGAAATTTGTAGTTAGAGGGTTAGTTATCAGGTAAAGGGGCATCTGCTAATTGGTCAGTGATCATTTACCCCTTTATAGACTTTTGTTGAAAGAATTCCAAATCAAACTTAGTGAGAAGCATGAGCCAATGATCCATACGTTGGTTTTGGTATGGCTTGGAATGCATGTGTTTGAGAGGGTTAGTGTGGGTGATGACGTAAGTCTTGTGGTTGAGGAGATAGTGGCAGAGTTTGGAGGTGGCAAAGACTAATGCCAAGCAAATTTGTATGGTATGAGTAGACAGAGTTTCATAGTTAATGAGCATTTGGATTATATAATAAACTGCCTGCTCATGATGTTGCTCATCTTGATGCGTGATCATGGCACCTAAGAAATGATATATTGCTGAAATGTAAAGATAGAAGGGTTAGTCATATTTAGGTAGAATAAGGACTAGTGGAGAGACAAGATAGCATTTAAGAGCCTCAAAAGCCTCTTAGTAATCCTTATTCCAATTAAAAGAGATGTCCTTCTTGAGGAGGTGATGGAAGGGTTGGCATCAGTCAAATAGCTATGAGATGAAGTGATGAATAGATTGAAGCTTCCCTTGTAGGCTGCGAAGTTGTTTTAGGTTAGTTGGTGGGGGCATCTTGAGTATGGCTCAAATCTTAGCTGGATCTACCTCAATACCATGGAGAGAAATGATGAATCCCAAAAGCTTCCCTGAGAGAACCTCAAAGATGCATTTTTTGGGGTTGAGCCAAATGTTATATTGTAGTAGGCGAGTGAATATTATTTTGAGAATGGTTAGGTGGTCATGGCAAAGTTTGGATTTCCCCAGCAGGTCATCCACATAGTCCTCTATGATTTTGTGGAGGAGATCATGAAAGATATAATTCATGGTGCGTTGGTATGTAGCATAACCTATGTTGATTCATTTAACATAACCTATGTTTTTGAAGGAAGTGATCATTGTATGAAAGAGTCATCCATACCTATGTAGATGAGTATGGCATCATCATCCAGGCATTAGATAGTGTTGATGCTAGAAGATTCATTGTCTATCATGTTTGAATAAAAGAGAGGAAGAGACCTTGATGACTCACCTAGTTGATAGGTTAGGGGTTCCAAGTGAATGGCATTTATGATTAAAAAAAACTAGGAGGGATGGAAACCATCGACTTTGTAGGTGAGGGTGGGGGAATAAGCGAGGTTGTAGGAGAATGCTCTATGACAGTTTCATGGTGAGGGATCTTAGAGGGTTTTGTAGGTTCTTCGAAACCCATGCCATGTCATTTCTTGGCATTTTTTATTGCCTCATCATTTAGAGGCTCAATGGGCTTGTGGGGACCTTGTTCATAACACCCAAAACCAAAACCCTTCCACACACACCTATGGAGATAGGTGTGAACAAAGCTAGGTTTGCCGAGGAAGGAGAAATTGCAAGTGAATAGTTGGGGTGATGAGAGAGGATTTCCAATAGTAGGAGCCTGATCTAGCCATCCATAGGTGAGATTAGTTTGGAGATCAGGAGGACCATATGGGATGACCATTTTGATGTGATGGTCGTAGTTAGGGTGGTGATGAAGTTTTCCATATTCTTGCAGAGTTTGGAACATGTCAAGGGTAAGCAAACGATACTCCCCAAGTGAAAGGCATTGGAAGGTATCTTCCATAGGATCTTTCGTGGTCACTTAAGGAGTAAGCGTAGGTGTGACCAGTGTCTGCGAGCTTGTTGAGGCTTCTACAAATGAAGGTGGTGTTTGGGTGGATTTTTTCAAAGGGATGAGAACATCATTAGGTTAGTAAGTAGTGTTATATGTTTTAAAGTGGGAAGGGTCAGCAGGAATGACATGAACTTGCCCCTCATGTTCAAACTTGACACAATGATGCAATGTGGAAAGGACACAGGTCATGAAACATATCCAAGGTCATCCCAACAACATGTTATATTGGAACTCCCCCTCGATGATATATAAGAGTTTTAGAATTGTACGTGGGCCAACATGAACATGCAAGACCACAGTGTCAATGGTAGTGGTGGTGGCATCATTGAAATAATGAAGATATGCATCAATTTTTGACATGCAGTTCTTTGGAAGGGCTAGTTGATCATATGCATGGGTAGAAATGATGTTGATGCTAGCACCTCCATCAATCATAACCCACTTAATGCGAGTTTGATCAATGTAAGCCATGATAAAGAGGGTGGGATCTTGATCTTCCTGGTTGTAGGTAGGAATCTCATAATCACTAAAGGTGATGGAGGCAATGGTGGGTAATGATTTGACTAAAGCAGGCAGTGGTTGGGGGTCTTCAAGTTGGACCTCCACTACCTATAAAGCTTTGATCAAGGCTTGGAAATGTTGTGGAGAACTTTATATTAGGTCATATAAAGACATCTTCACAGGGGTTTGGTGAAGTTGTTTCACCATGGAGTCGTGAATTGCCCTCGAAGATGTTGGTTGAGATGTGCCCAAGATAGAAATCTTAGCCTTTGGTGGTGGAGAGGGCTTGGAAAATGGATATGTCCAAGGGGTAGAAACCTACTCTTTTCCTTTATCCTTTAGGGTTTGGGACCTAGTGGCCACATTAATAGTGTTGATTTTGAATAAAGGGGGAAAAGGTGGTAGAGGGACCATAATCTCATGTTGGGATCCCAATTCAAGTGAGGAGGTTTGGGAGGCATGGGATGGTGTTGGTAGTTTGTCAAAAAGGTGGTCAAGAGTATCCTTAATGAGAAGGGTGTCCTTTTCCAGGTGTTGGTGAATGATAACCTTAAGAGCGTAGCAACTCTTAGTATCATGCCCAGGTGTGCGATGATACAAGCAGATTTGAGTGTCGTCAAACCAAGATGGTTTTTATCTGAGAGGTTGGTATGGCTTAATGGGTGGGAGAATGATGCTAGAATATTACAACAATCAGTGTAATAGTGAAGCATAGGAACCCACTAATGGGTCTGCACTCATTATTGTAGTAGGGGTTGACAACTTTTGTTTAAGAGTTGTAGGGGGAGTTTTTTGTACCACCTTTCTGGTTGGTGGTGTGGCCAAACGTATAGATGGCACTTTCTTGATGAGAGGTGTCAAATTTCTTAGAGGAAATATGTTTTTGATGGGTAGAGGGAGTAATGGAGGTAGTTTGTCTTTGTGAGGTGTTGGAATAGGGATCACTCCTATTAAAGTGGAAGGATGTGGACCCAAGATAGAGGGTAATGGTGAAGGTGGGAAAGGAGTAGACCGACATGGTTTAGCATCCTCCTTTAGTATGGTGTGAGGACCACTACTTTGTGGGGTGAGGTTCAAATCTAACTTCACTTATGGGTGAGTTAGGTTTGATACAGGGTGAACACCGAGAGATATAATCTATTTTAGCATGGTGGACACTTGTGAGGGTTTGGATTCAGACATGGAAGGCTAAGCTTCTAATGATTTAGAAGTGGAAACCTAATCCTCATTAGAGACTTTAGGGTAAATCATCGTGAAAGGGTTGGCAGTATAAGGCAAAGTGAGATGTGTAGGATAAGGAGCCCTAAGTCACTATCATAATGCCTCATACTCTAGGTTCCTAGAATGGAGGAATCCTAAGTTTTTTTCCAATCGAGAGAAGGGTTTAGATGACATTGTGTGAGGCATTACAGTCGATCCTTCAGAGGATTTGGGTGATTGTGAGAGCAAAAACATGTTGCACGTAATGATCTCGGGCCAAAAGTGAGAGAGAACCATCACCAGATCTTCCTCAGTCGAAGTGGGTGAGGTGGTGAGTTCTTCTCTCAGTGGATAAGGGATTGGATAATTTGGCTCTTTGAGTGGATAAAGTGCAAGGATGATCATGCCTTCCATGTGTGGTCTAGGAGCATGGAAAGTATGATCCTCCATTGGTAATAAGAAGGATAAGGGTGAGGCCACTGGCATTGGTACCATCAAAGCATCCTCCAATATAAGAGAGGTCAAAGTAGACTCTCCTACGTGTGAAAGGGGGGTGGATGGAGGACTATCCTCCATCGGTGGAGGAAAAATAGGAGAGGAAGGCTCCTCTAAAGGGTAAAGTAGAGGGATGATGGCCCCTTCTACATGAGGGTGTGGGGGATGAATGGTAAATTATTCTAATGGTAGAAGAAGAGGGAAGGTGGGGGCAAGAGGAATAGGTAATATGGGATCCTCATGAGGTAAAATAATGGGTAGAGGAGGTGCTTCATGTCGTGGGGGTGATACAGGTGAAACAGGTTCATCCACATGAGGAAGAGGGTGAAGCAAAGGGAGCTCTTTGTTGCATGGGGGTGGTATGGGTAAAATAGGCTCTTTTACTCATGGTGGAGAAATGGGTTGACCAACATCTTTAGATTGTGGGAGAGGTTGGATAGGAATGAAAGGAAAGACCATGTTGACCGTGTGTATGTTGCATTCTTGAGGGTCATCAACCATGGTCTAAACATTACTCCAACTTGGGGGATGGTTAGGAAATAGTTGCCTAAAGACATCCATGATTTGGTTGGCTGGCACATTAGGGTTATCCAAAACAAGGTCCCCTTTGTCTAACATGTCTTGAACAATGTTTTTTAGGGTTTTGTAATTATCCATGTCATGACCCTTGACACGATGATAGTTACAAAAGTTGGTTTCCCTATACCATGTAGGGATGGCTCATGAGGGGTCAAATTAGATAGGTGGTCAGATTTGAGGGAGGTTGAGGACTCCCTGCTTCACTAATTTATCCAATACAAAATCATATGATTCTCCCATTGGAGTGTATCGTCACTGTTCATACTATTGTTGGAATTGCCTAGTGATGTTTTGCAAAGTGGAGGGCTCAGATTGGCTGGTTGTGGTAGAAGAGGGTGACCTAAGGACCATAGTGTTTGTCAATCCCTTAGACTTGGGGTGGGAAGAAGAAGGTTTGGAAGAAGAAGGGTCATTAGGTTTTGCATTGGTATTTTTGTTTCACAATTTGACCCTATCTTCTTCGATTGCACGGAGTTCAAGCTTTCAGGCCATAGTGAAAGCTTCATCAAATGTGCAGAAAGTTTGAACCCATAGAGTAGATGAGATGTGCTTGGCACATGCTCTTGAAAAGATCTCAATGAGCTCAGGTTGAGGTAGTGAGAAGGAGAGTTGGTTGATCAAACCTCTCCAATGGGTGACGAAGTCTGCTATTGACTCATCCTCAAATTGTCTAATGAAATAAAATTCTATGATGGAGACCTTATTGGTAATATTGATTGAGAATTATCAAGGAATAGCTGAGCGAGTTGAATGAAGCTGAAGAGAGAATGACTGGTAATGGAGATATACTAGTCAAGGGTGGTGCCAGAAAGTGACATAGGGAATGTGTGAAGCAATAATGCATCATCATGCCCTATGAGGTAGTAAGCGTGTCTAAATGCTCATAGATGTTGTTATGGGTCCTATTTACTCTAAAAGTGAGTAAATTTTGGGAGTTCCCACTGGCTAGGGTATGGTTGAATAAGAACTGAAGGGTGGATAGGTTTGATGCAGATTTGTTAATACAAAAGAACACTCCTTGAACCTTAAATAGATGTCTCAAGGTTGGACATATTATCCATCAGCATCTTAATTAGATCAACAGATGGATTGGCATGAGGGGCACCCCCTAAGTTATAGGGTACCTGGAAGGTGTTGGAAGGGGCATGTGACATACTTGGTTGCATTTGTGTAGGTGTAACATACTGATAGTTCATCATAGGGGCTGATGTTGAGGCCAAGGGGGCTTGTGCCACGAAGTTGGAGGGCATAACTTGACTAGATGCTGCCAAGGGTGGTTGAATGGTGGCAACACTAATTAAAGGATAAGTGGTCACTCTCGTGTTTATAGGCACAAGAGTGGATGGGATAGAGACAATCAAGTTCTGGAAAGGTGTCAATATTGGTTGAATTGTTTGCATTTGAGGGGGTACAGAAACCGTGATGGAGGTAGGGAAAGAAAGGATAGAAGGGGAGGCTAAATCTTAAACATCGGCCATGGTTGGGTAGCAGATACTATTGATATCATTGACGCTTCAACCAAAGAAGTTGGCATCCCATAAATAGGGTTACCCAAAGGATCTCGTGTTTGGATTCTAGTGAGATAATGTTGAAGAGGCTTGACATTGTGGTCAAGGAATCTCTAAAAATCTTGATCCCCTTCAGGAACAATAGGAGGTTGATCGGGGGTAGGTTGGATAAGAGTATGTTCGGTGTCTGAAGTATACTCCATTAGATGACTTGGCACAAAGGGCAAAGGTGGGAGTGGTTGTTGACTCACGTGGTCAACAAGGAATTTGGCTTGACTGTGTGTCAGGACCATCCAAGGTGAAAGGGGTTTAGGTTCCAAAAACTATGTGTTTTAGTTTTAGAAAACTAGAATTTGTGTTAAACAACAAGAAATTTGGGTTTTAAGCTTACTGTTTGGATTTTTCTTTTTTTTAAAATTTATTTATTGACAGTGACCGATGTCAGTTGTTTAATTGATATTGGTTAGAAAATGTTGCCGATGTTAGTCAGTTAACTGATGTCGGTGAAGGTTTGGTTGCTGACATTAGTGGAGAAATCGATGTCAATTTTTGTGTAATTATAGAAACACAAAACATTGATAGTTTTTAGAAGAAGAAGATATTTTGAGTTGTTTTAGACTTCAGAATGGTATGACCTTACTAGCTCAAACACTCAAATAAAACTAGCAGAATAGATGATTAGGCAAGCAACCTCTAAAATGTTAGATTCCTAGGAATGAGTTTTAAAGTCATGGTGGCTTATGCCTTAAGAGAATGTGTTGGGAGTTGGGCTTGTAGAATAGCTCCTAGAGAGGAAGTCTATGGCTGGTTTCAAGTTGTGTTATGGTGCTCAAAGATATCTATGTTAGGGTCAGTATGTGGCCTAGTGTTGGGGCTTGCTCCCTTCACTTCACGAACCTAGAGCTAAGCTAGGCCACTTAGCTAGAATATACCTCCCCTATAGTTTATACTCTACCAAAGAATAGAGTGGGTCCTCTTCTTGGTGGTGAAATCCAAGTAGGATCACTGGGTGGGGTAAGGTATCTGCTAGGTGATGAAATCCTAGATGGGCCTTGTCTCAAGTAAGTTTATGTGTTTGATTTGCAGTGATTGTGGTTTGGTTGTGTCACATTTGTGCACTATGATTCATTAATAATTCTTTAATTACTAAGTGGGCTAAGTGTGCATCTAAGCAAGAATGAAATGTAGTAGTTTTTAACCCAAATCGAAATATGTTATTCAAATGCAAACAAATGGAGAAGAGGTAAAGAGTATGAGTTTTTCACTACTCTATGATGCATGCAAGAAGTAACAAGAAGAAAAAGAGATGTTCTTTTTAACCTCTGCTAATGATTTCCTTTTGAAACAAAAAGATAGAAGAGGTAAAAAAAAGGAGAAAGAATTAATTAACTTTTAAAAAAATAGAAAGTAAGAGAAGCTAAGTTTTTTATTTCTTAAGAAATAAAGGCAAAGAAGAGGGGATGCAAGAAGTGAATATTTTCCTAATGCAACTACATGAAAATTTGATTTTTAAAAGAAGAAGAATGAACCCAAGGAAAACTCCAAGGGTCCCACCGGGCATGCCAGAATGTTTCTCTAGATTTTCACTAATTACATTCAAATGAGAAAGAAACTAAGGTTAAGCAGTTGTGGGTTTGATGTTACCCAAATTTAGTGTGCACTGTATCCAAGCCTTGTGGGAGCTCCTCTTTGGATGTGGAGGAAACACCTGCAGTAAGAATGAAACTTAAACAAGAAAGATGTTAGAAGAGGCTATGGTGGACTACCAAGCTATGTGCTCGGTCTCAGAAGCAGAAGCTCCTTAATGGGTGACAGTCCACTATTTAAAGATAAAATTATTTTAAAGGAAGAAATGATAAATGACTAAAGAAATAGAAAAGTAGATGGTGTGTACCTGTTCCCTGTAGTCTATGTATCTCAAAATGCTACAGAAGGCTAGTTGAAGGTTCTATCTGGTCTAGATGGGCTGTTTAGATGGATTTTTGGTTTGCTATTTTAGAACACAGTCACTAACATCAGTGGGTCTACTGAGGTCAGTTAGGTAAATGGTGCCGACATCGATTGGGTTGCCAATGTCAGTCTGGCTAAAGGTGCCAACGTCAGTTGGTCTGCCGATGTTAGTTTGAGTTGTAGATGCTGACGTCAATTGGTCTATCAATGTCAATTGGGGTTTTCAGCCTTGGATGGCTTTTAGAGTACATATATATAGACTTCTCATGGGGAAAATTGGAGATCACATACATCTCCCTAACCACAACAAACAACACTCGAGATCACTTATATCTCAGCCTGACTCGACAAACAACCTCAAAGATCATGACTATCATAAGTAAAATAATTGCCTTCTAAATATCCATAATGCATGACACATATAAATAAAATAAACACACTCACAACCCACTAAAATATCTCTTTGATCTAGCTATTCGTAATACTAGGAGTCATCTCTTAGCATCTATCTCAAGAGTATCACAAATAATAGTACCTATAATAAGAAGTCCTAATATTGTATGGACATCCTATAGGGTGAAACCCACCTCAATGGTATCCCCATCTACCACCCAACTAAGAGTTTTGGTTAGCTACTCCCATGTTCTTAAGAATATGGTGACTAAGTCAACACTCAAGGGAATGCAGTGCATTTCGATAATACCTACAAAGCCCAAATTATCAATCATGCATAATCATCTACTATAAATTTATCTAATAAAAAATTTAACCAAACTACATCCACCAATTTCTAGAGTCTTTATTGTCCCTATAAAATATCAAATGAAAAGCACATATCAGTCATAAATATCAAATAATCATCAAATTACAGTATAAAAAATCAACAATACATGTGTTTACATCAAAATTAACTACTTCATCAACCTATATTATATTTTATCAACATTTTATACTATTTCATCCACATAAACAACTATATCAGTGCTTTTATACTACATCCATGTATCTATCTATGTCATCCACTATTAACATCATATTTCATCAACCACTTTATATGAACTCAACCAACTAATGTAGTTGAGTAGGCCACTTTACATGAGTTTGTATGACTAATAAACATCATTAACAACTTTATACAATGGCATTAGTTTATTAAAATTTCATCAACCACTTGATACATAGTCAGCTAGATAACCCCACTATGTCATCCACTGCATATGAAGTCCACCATTAAGCTAATGCATTTGAACACTTTGTATATGTATTAGGCCACCTAAATACATTACTAAATAAACCAAGATATACATAATCAACTACCTATACATTATTTTACTACATCAACCTACATATATAGAGTCAACAAGCTAATGACTAACTAGATCAGCCTGATATTATGCAGTTAGCCACTATCACTAACATGCTAATTAACAGCTACACCAATCTAGTTGGTCCCATTCATTTATTACAATGATTTTTCAAACATTTATCATTAATTATTAGATCATTAATTATCCTCTTTTATCCCTTCCCATTTTTCATCTTAATTCTTACTCTCCCCTAAAATGTTTTCTAGCAAATTTTACTACATGGATTTAGCTCGGTGCCTAATTTTCCAAATCTACATCATTTACAGTTAAAAACAAATTAAAAATTAATACATCCCATACCTAGATCATACTCACAACATATAAAATATGTCCTCTTCCTCATGCTCCTCACATTCATGCCATGGTCTCTCTCATCACTCATCTAGGTCACATAGAGCTCTAGTATCTTAAAATAGTAAATTTAAAAATGAATAGTTAAAATCCTATTTATATTTAAAATTTAACAATTATTTATCTAACAATTATTTATTGAAAAAATCTATCTTTTACTCATAACTATGTTTCTATAATCTCTTTTTAAAAATCTTTAAAAAAATTGAAGTCTTGATAATGTAAATAATTTTTCTATATGACCTCATTTTTTATAAAAAAATCAATTTTTAGCCTATTTTTAGGTCCACATAATGTCCCGTACATAGACACCTAATTTATCTGATTCACATAAAACCTCTATTCCGTAGTAATAAGGCATGTGAAGGTATGTATTTTTTAGTTTTTTACTTTCATTTATTTTTATTCTTTTTACTATAATTTATTACCTCAACATTGTGCATTGATATGTTCTTTCTCAAATCACCATACCATATTAAAATGACATGAGACAAATGAGAATTGAGTGGATCATATGTATACACATAATATTTTTAAACTTTATTATTTATTGATGCTTTCTTTCTTGAAAGAACCTATCAAATTTCAATCTATCTAAGTACACACCTTAAAGGGTGCACAGGGAAATGGGTGGGCAGACCTTTGGTGATTTGAAAGATTGTTGGTCGCTATATCTTTACCTAAAACCACTACTAGTCACTTTTATCTAACTTATAAGTAGTTAAAACACATTTATCCACTCCTCTAAGTAGTTCACATTCTAAAATATCCCCTAACTAAGCAAACATACCTTTTCTTCATTTTCATACTTATGTTGGCCACATCAATATTTTTAAGTATTGAGCACACATTACAAAACTACATTGACCTGATTGACCTAGTTTGAAACCTAATAGTTATCTTTCTTATCAAACAAGATCGATCTAGTGGATCTTATTGGCTAAATTCTATGGAGGTTTAGTGTTAATCCTTGGCTATAAATACCCCATTCACATCACTATAATGGATATGAAAATTCATTTTCACATTATTATAGCTCATAATTATGTTAATTCTACACTTGTGGATTCATTTCTTAGGGTCTTGTCTTGGAGCAAAAGAATCTTGTCTTGTGGGAAAGTATTGGATGAAAAGTAGGAGTATTTTATCCTAGAGATTATTTTTATAGTGTGATCCTTAAAAATCCATAACCTCTTATAAATCACCATTGGACAAGGGATATATTAAGATATGATAGGTTTAATTCAAGGTAAGTATTCCTAAATTTTACTCTTTTATTTGGTAGATAGATATTGAAAAAAATAATAGGATGAATGTTGTACTCTGTTCTTATTTTACCTATACATTGACTTGAGTAGAGTTCTATTTGCATTTTTTATTCTATTTTTTTATTAATTATCCCACTTTGTGATACAAGCTTTAATGATCACTAGATTAGATTTATTTTATGTATTGTAGGCCTAGATGGGATTATTACATAATGTCATTTGCCTTGAGAATTTGTAACCCTATCCTTTGGTGTTGTGTGGTAAGGTATCCCTTATTTAGGTTTACCATATTTGAATTAGTCGTGTCTTGATATAAATTGATGTGCAATGAATTTTTTGGTAAGATTACCTTCTCTGATCTTAGAAACCACTAAGTAGGATAAGTTTCAAATCCATCCTAATTCATTACATATAATATATTCTTTCATTTTCTCCCTCAAGAGGAAGGACTACTAAAGAACACATAAAGGATTTTAAGACTACTTTAGGGATACTAAATGTAACCCATGAATATGGAGCATATAGACTCTTCCCTTTTACCTTGTGATATTTTTCTTATGATTAGCTCCTTAATATTATATAAAATGTTATTACATTTTGGAATCAGTGTCAAAATGCTTTTTTGACATGGTTTAGATAGGTTACTAACCCATGTGTCATATACCAACACTTATAAATCATGAGGAGAGAAACCAATGAGCCAATTATATCCTTTAACATAAGATTCCAAAATATGTATAACCAAGTTGACATTGACTTCAAACCTAATGAGACATTAACAATTGAAATGTAAAAGAATGCATTGGATTATATGATAACTATTCTTCTATAAAGCACCTAATATCACCACACTACCTTTAGCCTATGCTAAATATATTAACATTGATAGTTAGTTGAATCCCTAGGTACAAGATTTAGACCAAACTAACATTGATCTTAACTTTCCATGCCTCTACCCCATTATGAATGTTAATCAAAATCTTGTAACTAAAAATTAGAACCAGGTGTATACATAATTGCCTTTGGCCCATGCTCCACATAAACATCACCTTATCTTCTTAAATAACCCTATGTTTCTACCTAATCAAAAATATTATAGCCAATATTTGATACCAGTTAAAATTAATACTACACAATGTATTACTTATGATTCTATAAAAATATAATTGGATATTATCCATATAATGGTAAAAAAAGCTTAGCAATGAGTTCTTAAGCATGAAAAAGTGAATGGGAAACACCGTGGTGTAGAATACCAATTAGAATTTTACATATTAGAGATATATCATGACTTTCAATAGATCCAAAAATAACATATAATGGTAACCAGCCAACAATACACTTGAAATAAACATCATGGAAGCAACATTGCCTAATTGGTGTCAAGTTAAAAATACATCACAACATGTTGAACTAGATGTCATAGAGTATTGAACTACCTTTGAGATATGATATAAGGAAATGGATAGACAATAAAGATTTTAAAATTGGTCATAACCATCTTCTTTTACTACTCTAAGTCCTTCTAGCATAATAATGGTCTTTGATACATATGACTTTCCATTCCTTATGGAAGATAAGAATGAACATAGATATAATATAGATTAAATTTATACCTTTTAGTAGTTTCAAAGGAACAACTAAAAATTTAGGAATAAGCATCATACTACCACAACACCTCTAAATAATAGAGCTACCACTCCTCCAAATCCTCTAAAAAATAATTTTCCCTCCTAAAATGGAATGATCAATGACAAAGTGAATATCCACATAATAGAGGGCACAATATATTTAAATATATAAATAAGATCAAGGAAAATATTAGTCTTCATGATCTAGATCAAATTATCAAACTGAGAGAACTATTTTTGATTGCCTTGACTAGGAGATCATCCACCAAAAAATCAAAAATTACACACATGAACTTAGTCATTTGTAAGGACAAGCCTAAAGTACCATATTTCTTATTAACCATTAGAATGTTTGGTAAGAATTGAATAATTACTTGGTTGAATTAGGTACTTCAACCAATGTGATTCTCATAGATGTATGCAAGAAACTATGTTTGACCTAAAATAAATCCAAAAGAGTGGTCTTATAACTAGATAAGGCATATGCACTAGGTGTTGGGGAGTTGAAAAATATACACATTTAGCTTACCTCAGAGCCACATGTATAATAGTACATAGAAATTATGGGCATTGGAATTATTAAAGCCTATGGATTACTATTGAGTCATTATTAGTTGAATACACTAAATGGATATATGGAGATAGACTTCTCACACATGTGGCTACCTTAGAATGGGGTAGCCAATCAAATTAAAGTAGATAAAAAACCAAATATAATGTACCTAATCATTGAATACAATGCCAATAATGATAATTTTAACTTTTCATCCTCACATTTAGGTGTATACATGTTCACCACAAATCATAAAACTCATGAACAAGAATTTTAAGGTCCTTCATAGTTATGGACTCTACACTTTGATAATGTAATATAAAAGTAGGGTTCTAGTGTTGGCATAGCTTTAATCAACCTAGATGGGAAATAATATATTGCTACATATAAATTATAATTCCCTTGTATCAACAACTGAGTTGAATATGAATCTATGATCCTTATCTTATAGTTCTCACTAAAACATAATGTTACGTAGTTATAGATATTTAATGATATAGAGCTAGTTGTTAACTATATTAGAAAGAAATATCAATATAAACTTGCTTACTTAAATAATTATAAACATAGATCATGGGATATATTTTAATCCTTTAAAGCATTAAACATTAGATTTATTCCAAGAAAATAAGATTAGATGGCTTATTCACTAGTATCTTTAGCTTCCAACTTGGGACCACTCCATAAATACAAGTTGCAGAAGTTTATTGTGGAGCTAGTTCCTTGCCCCTTTGTCATAGACAACATGGATAACTTTCAAGTATTTGATGATGATCAAAATATCATATAATTTATGAAAATTTCTAGAGCCTTTGAATCCTAGATAATAGATGAAAAGGATGTTAAACTTATGAATATAAAATATTTGGTAGAAGATGGCATTTTATAGCTGAAAGAGAATCACATACCCAAGGGAATGATCTTTTTAGAAGGATATTTTGACATGGATTCATAAGGTAAAAATTAAAAACAATCTAAATTAATTGAATATGATTTCATCATTAAAAAACTAGGGACTAAAAAACACCCTCAATATGAAAACATTAGCCTTAATTTCACTAAAATTGAGAAATAAAAATTGAAGGGCCTGTTAATAAAATACAAAGATGTGATATTTTAGACATATAAATATCCCAGTAAATCTATAATGTAAACCCTTCAGGTAGTGATAGAGACCAATAAATACAATTTTATAACCCCTCATTCAGATAGAAGCACAAAAGTTATTAGATGTTATTATTATCTTTCCAATCAGGCATTCCACTTGGGTAGCTAACCTAGTACTAATTAGGAATAAGAATGGATAAATTAGGGTGTGTGTTGACTTTAAAAACCTAACCTGAGCATCAAAAAAGGATAACTATCATTTTCCCTCCTTAGACAAGGTAATCCAAATGTTTAGTGGAGCTAAGATGATGTCCTTCCTGGATGGATTCTAATATATAATTAAGTACTAATATAAGTAGAGGATATAATGAAGAGTGACTTCACCACAAAGTGGGGGAATTTTTCATATAAAAGGATGATTTTTGGTCTAATTAATGAATGAGAAACCTTATAATGATCTTTCAACTTTACCTTTTAAAGTCTTATTGTAAAATACATCATCATCTACTAGACGATATCATGGTGTTTTCAAAGAATAGAGTCGATCACGTAAACCATCTAGGGAGGATATTTGATATATATGTATATATATATATATATATATATACACACATATATATATATGTATACATATATATACATATATATATATACATATATATACATATATATATATACATATATATATACATACATATATATATATATATATATATATACATATATATATATACATATACATATATATATATATATATATATATATATATATGTATATATATATATGTGTGTGTGTGTATATATATATATACACATGTATATATATATGTGTGTGTGTGTGTGTGTGTATATATATATATGTATGTATGTATATATATATATGTATATATGTATATCTATATATGTGTATATATATATATATATATATAAGATATATATGTATATATATATATAAGATATGGAGTTTCATGCAATCCAAATAAGAGCATATTTTGATTTAATGAAGATAAATTAAGGTCATTTCATTACCAAAGATTAGATTTCCATTGACCCATAATGAATCCAAGCCATTTCCAAGTTAATGCCTCCTAATATCAAGAAATAATTGCAGTCTTTCTTTGGGAAAATAAACTTTTTGAGGAAATTTAATTTTGAAATTTTAGATATTCTCAATCCACTTAATTCCAATTTAAAGAAATATGATAAAATATAATAGACAATTAAAGACAAGAGATCTCTTCAGGATATCAAAATTGACATTTGTCAAGTTCTAGTTCTAATTAGTTTGAACTTCACTAAGGATTTCTTCTCTTATTGATTTTATGCAAAACATATTATAGAAATAGTACTCACATAAAAGGTGAATGGAAAAAAAATCTAATTTTCTTTATGAGTACTAACCTGAAAGGTGTAGATTTAAAGTATTCAATGATAGATAAACATATATATACACTGATCAAAGTTGTAAATAAGTTTAGGCTTTATGTTCTCAAGAACAAGACATATACCATTGTCCTAGACCTAGACATAAAGCTTAATCTTAATAAAATGAATTGGGTGAGAGAATAGGTAAGTGGATGGAAAATATATAGGAGTTTAACATTGAAATCAAACCATACAAGATGGGTTGAAGTTAAGAGATCATCCATATCATGATTGGGTGAAAACCACACATTTATATTGAGCATATCAATGAGATACAAATAGATCGTGGTGATTGGTATTCCTAAATCATCCACTACTTACTCATCAATATGTGTTCCCTTGATCTAAATAGACAAAAAAGGTGATCCCTTAGGCTCAAATCCACACATTACATGATAAAGAAGGTATTTTTATACTAGAAGAATTATGAAGGCATCTATTTGAGGTTTGTCTCAAAAGAAAATGTTACAAACATCCTTAATAACTTACATAAGAGAATAGGCACTGGATATCCCTCAAGAAATGTAATATCTCATAAGATATTGATAATGTAATACTCTTGCCCTATAATTTTAAAATATACCCATAATCATGTCTATACATGCCATGAATGGAAAGTATTTAGGAAAATGGAAATACATATTGCCATACCTTTACAACTAGTCATTGAGGGATGCCCTTTTTTATCAATGGAGTCTTGACTTTATATCAATGGAGTCTTGAGGGATGATCAACCAAAATTATTTATTAGGAAATAAATTTAACTTAACATACACTAATTATTATACCATATGGATGGAAGTGTAGATGATATTTATGGATTATATATTACCTCAGTCTTGTACACTTGGCAAGCTCACAGCTTGGTTTGTCATCTCAGTTATGGACCTTTCCCACTTTTGAAAGTCTTTCATCTTCTCTATATTATGTCCCTTAGCCTATCTCTTGGTTAAAAAAGTCTTATGTTGATGACCTATACCTTTTATCTTTCCGAAAATTATTAAAATATATTTATCTTATTACCCTACAAATTTTAAGCTTGTACCTATTTTCTAACTACCATGACACAAGCATCAGTCCTAGACCCCTACATTATGCTAGTGTCATACCCTAATATATGTTTCTAGTGTCCTAAAGTCATATAAATTTCAAATTAAACATATCATAATGGTCAACCTATGTTCTTTAATGTAATAATATTATTGATAGGAGTGGTATATATTCATAATCATTCTTCATTCATTCCTCACCTAGCATTCATACCAAAGAGCATTCAAAGAGAATTTAATTGAGAAAATCTTCCTTATTATTATTTCCATATTTTTCATAAATAATACACATATATAATTATAAATAACTAAAGGATAAGCCTAAGATCCTTATTTGCCAATTTACAAGCTAGGTCACTGTTATACTTTATTTTCACATATTACATGATTCACATACAATCCAACATGTAGGGAAGAATAACATCAGTCTAAGGCCTATTTAAATTATTGGATATGTATCTAGTGATAATTTTTATAGGGTTATTTAGTTTCAACTCAAAACCATGTGCCCACTAACCCATTTTTTCCAAGGTCACTATAAATATGAAGAACTAGTGTTTTATAATTTCATGAGAATAATAGTCCATGACCCAGATTTGAATTCACCAGAGAAAAGATGAGGATGAATATAGAATAATCTAGGTTGTTTCATTATTTTCTAAAAATTATTCCATACATGACACATGTGTCTAACTTATATAATAGTGTCAACATAACTATCTCAGGATCATAATAGTGTATGTAGTTCTAGAGGCACCCGATCCAAAATTTCATGATTGTTCTAGATCCTCTACCAATCTACTTCATGACTTGTCTAGATCCAAAAATATGTTAGAATTAGAACTATATAAGTATATTATTTATTTTTCATTTTCATATCTAGCTTGGTTATACTTACTATTTTTATCCTATCTTAGTTTAATGAATTTAGAATATGTCATATATGTGATTATCATTTAATTAGCCTATTGTAGAGATACATTATCACTATTTTACTCTATAATATCTCTATCCCCTTTAAACCTATATTCCATAGTATATATTTTTAGGGCTAAACATTTGGTGAACTTGATTCATATGAATGCAAACATTTTTTATTCCTAGGGTTTTTAATCAACTAGGATTTTAGATTGTTGTAATTATTCATTTCCTACTTATATTATTTTACATACAACCTAAGCAAGTCCCTAGATTAGGGTGTGTACCTATTAAACACATTAAGATTCCCCTCATACCACCTAAAATGTCTCAAACCAATGAGGGACCTAATACAATGGATCATGATGATACTAATGTTGAGAATATCTCTATCCCCTTTAAACCTAGATTCCTTAGTCTATATTTTTAGGGTTATACGTTTGGTGAACTTGATTCATATGAATGTAAACATTTTTTATTCATAGGGTTTTTAGTCAACTAGGATTTTATATTGTAGTAATTTTTCATTTCTTGCTTATATTATTTTGCATACAACCTAAGTAAAGCCCTAGATTAGAGCATGTGCCTATTGAACACCTTAATATTCCCCTCATACCACATAAAATGTCTCAAACCAATGAGGGACCTAATCCTATGGATCATGATGATACTAATGTTGAGAATGAAAAACTTACTGATGAGGTTATCATAGAATAAGATTCTGATAATGAGAACTATGAGTTCAATGAAACTAATAAACATGAGAAAATAGATCATGAAAAGGTGAAATTAATTTCACTATTTCATGATCATTTTCATCAAAACCCTGAATATCTTGATGAAATCCTAAAAACCATATTAAAAATAAAGAATGTGAAAAACATAGATGACCAAACAAGTTCATCTATTGATCAAACTATTAGAACTATGGGTCATCCCCATATACCAATAACCCTCCCCCTAAACACATTAAAATATAATACTTATAATGGGGGCATGGGTTATGTCTTTTAAAATTTGTTTCTTAAAACTATTATTTCTATGTCTACCATGGGGATAAAAAATATTTCAACTCACATACCAATTCTTATGCCTATTCAAACCATGATTACATCCATTTTGGCTACTACTCAACTTGTTAATATAAATACTAATAGGTCCATAGTTTGAAAACTCATTGAAGTTATAAAGACCTTGGAGGACAAGGTTACAAACATTAAATAAAATTATTTAAATTCTCTTATTATTATTGATTACCAAGATGTTTTACATAACCCTCTTTCACTTCAAATATCTTATCACCCATTGTTAATTGATTTTATTACATTAAGTTCACATGTTATGATGTCAAGGGTGATCTTGAAAAGCATCTTTGATCCTTTTATATAGAATGCATTTAATATTCCTCAAAGGATAAACTTTTAATCAAATTATTCTGAATAAGTCTCAAGGACTATGCTTTGAGGTGGTTCTATGATTTACATTTCTAATATGTGAAATAATTAAAACCTATTGCATATAAATTTTTGGCACACTTATCCATTAATTTTTATGGAAAGATTTCTTAAGCTCAAATTTCCAAAATTAAGCAAGGAGAAAATTAACCTATATATAATGGAAATTGAAGTTGATCTACAAATAAATCCTAGCTAAGAGAAGATAAATCACATTTACCCTTATACTTATTGGTACATTTAGATAATTAGGGTCATGACCAAGATGGACCTACTAGACCTAACCAAGGGGTACCTTACCACAATACTATCATTAGAGAGGATTTTAAAGACTCTAGTCAAGAAACACCATGCAATAACCTAACTAGGTCCTATGTATTCTATATTGACAAAGTAAATACAAATTAAACTAAAAAATAACCCAGTGCTCACCAAAGTTTGTGGCATAAAATGGGAGTAATAAACATAAAAGTAAACATGCATATAATATCTATACTCAAGCTAATGTATAATAAATCCTAATGCATAGGAGAGAGAATCATATAAGCTAACAAATTAAAATCTAACTACTTTAACAAAGGAGGAGCAAGAGTTAGGAATACTTACCTTTGAATATAAAATCATTAAGCCTCAATCTATCCTTTGGATATGGTGATTCACAAGAGGTTGTTGTGGTATGTAATGATAACAAGGATAGGTTAGTTCTAGGATACACAACTTCTCTATGAATCCAAAATACTTCTTTACAAGACATGATTTGTATCTCCAAGTGTAGTATTGAAACCTTAAGTAATGTTCCTCAAGTAAAATGGTGGATAAGTAGATGCACAATATATGAAGTTATTCTTCTTATCTCTATAGAAATAGTAAAAATATTGTGTATGTATAGGTGAATCTAACCCTAAACCTTTTTGAAATTTTAGTTGACAATGTCAGCCCTAATGGACCCTATATTGTTATTTGATAAAATCAATTTAGGTCCCAAACTATGTTGGCCAAGGATTACATACTCCCGTAATGTGCTAATATAATTTAAGTATAGGGTTAGCCCAAGCTGACATTATCTAATCAATGTTAAAAAAAAATATTTTTTCTTAGATATGGGTTGTGTCAAGTAGTGAATTTATTAGAGGAGTGTGTAAGGAATGAGGTAAATCTTATGGAACTATATAGGAGATGTTTATGTTGATTTCAAGTAGTGGTATAGGGGACAACAATCTTGTAAAGCACCAATGGTCTACCCACCCCTTTCTAGGTGTACCTTTTAAGGCATGTACTTAGAGAGATTGACACTTAATGGGTTATTATAAGAGAGAAAACATTAATAATTGATAAAATTTGAAAATATTATGTATACATATGACCCATCGAAGCTCATCATGTGTCCTACAGGTGAAACATGGGATGGTGCTTTGGGAAAATATCATAACAACACAAAATTTTGAAGATAAATAAATTATAGTAGGAAGTGAATAAGATAAATGAAAGGACATAATTGAAAAATACATACCTTTATTGACCTTAGTCTTTTATAAAAAGAAATACGTGAAATAAATGTGAATGTGTCTCATGTAGGGAACATTAGGTGAACCTATAAAAATTAATGAACAATACAATTTTTTGTAAAATATTTATGCAATATGTGAAAATATTCTCTACAATTTCAAGATTCTAGAACGTCTTACAATTGATAAAAAGAGCTAGTAGAAACAAAATTATATTAAAAAAACATAATCTAATTGTAAATTTTTTATAGTTAAATAATTTTGAATGGTAAATATAAAATGGTGAAAATAAATTAATTTTTTATTTTACTATTATGAGAAACTATTGATCTAACAAACCCAATTTGAACTTAAAGAGCGACCATGCTGATGATATGATATCTAAAAGATGAAAGATGCATAGTGGTTATGGTGAGTGTACCATAGGTAAGGGAATCATTAATTTCAATTTTATGAGAAATTTTAGTTTAAATTAAGCTAAATATATAAAATTAGATGTTAGAGTAATTATAGACACCAAAAATAACCCTATGAAATTTATAGGTAGACTAAGGGTAGAATGAGGTACTAGGTAGGAAAACATTAGACCAATAAATGACTAAGGCATTTAATGTAAATGGTCAAAAATTCACCTTAGACTAAGAACAAAGTTTGCCCTATTATCTCAATTTTCAACATTAGAAAAATCTAAGGGTTCAACCACATAGCAGTGGAATGATGTAGAGTCATTGGATATGGCCAATTTCATAGTAGTGGGTTGATCCAGTTGGAAATGGGGAAATGGCTGACATAGTACCTTTTTGTTGATGTAGTTCATACAATGTGGCTGATATAGTTTGTTTAATTAGGTTGAATGTGTACCAAAAATCCAATATAGTATGTTAGAACTAGGAAAGGATTGATTTAGTATCAAATAAGATAATAATGTCTATATAAATGGGATGATTATCTAGTAGTAGATTGATGCAGTATGGCAAGATTATGATAGGGTCAATTTAGTATTAAATAGGTTGATGGTGTATGAAAAATATAAAAAATAGAAAACTAGATCAAATAAGCTAATGAAGTAGTGAATTTGTAATTTTTTGATAGTATTTAATAACTTATTGTGTTATTATGACATCAAGATCTCATACACTCTCTTTTTGTTTGATATTTTGCATAGACATTAGATATTTTGGTTCTTGGTAGATGTGTCTGAGATACCATATTTATTGAAGTATTTTTCAAACATGAATAAATATCGACTGGTTGCCTTAGGTTTTGGAAGCATCATGGAGATGAGATGGATCTTGCTAAGTTTTTCTCATTTTCATGTTCCTAAGAGCATGGGAATGATTGACCAACACTTTTTTATGGGAAGTGGAGGGGGATACTTAAGAGGTTGATATCACTTTGGAGGATGTCCATGTATTTCTTGAACTTCCTATTGATAAACACTGGTGATATGTCATACATCAAATTTTGAGGATGAGAGATGAGCCTTAGCCTAGTGATAAACATGCTTAGATAGGATTTATCTTAGTCTACATGTTAGATTATTTGATGTTTATATTGTGGCCATTTTAAATATACAAAACACCATGATAGGGTTTATGATAGCATGAGTGTTGTGTCATAAATCAGATGGCAAGGTACCATTATATGCAATAACCATATCCCAGTCTATTTTATATCATGGTGCCTTTATGATCTTGGTTATGTCATTTAGGTATAGCTCATTCATGATATGTATGGGATGTTAACCCAAGGGCATAAAATGATGGACCCTATAATTATATTTAGTGCATATATCTATGGAATATTCCCTATGTATCAATTAGTTGGGTTACCCCATATGGTTGATGATAGGTTACCTTAGGTTGTTTGATAGAGAAAGGGCCATGTATCATGTGTTATGACCCATATTTCATCTTTATATACTATCACACTATGTAAAATTGTATGACATCCATACACTCATATTTATACTATATTTCCAAGTTGGGCCACTATTGTTATTCATTTAGCACGTGTGCAGACCATAGGACACTATACTTCATGAGTGGAGCCTCATCTAGTATCTCATATACTAGGACAATTTGGGATACCACATCTAGTGGCCCCTCTAGTAGTGCCCATTTTTTTTGCATAACATACTAGAGATCTAAGAGGGAGAAGAGGCATAGGGGTACCTATTGAGATACTGGTGATTAGGCCTTGATGAGGTAGACCATAAGCTGGTCAAGTATAACAAAAGGAATCAATGAGGCTTAGATTAGATGATGCCATGGATGTGTATTCAAGATGTGTGGGGATCATATAAATGATCATAACAAAGGTGACAATGATTACCAAAATCTCATAATAGATAGAGACACAGTTGATGCATGGATACATAGGTGTTGGTTGTCACAAAGGGGGATTTGATAGTGATTCTAGGACATAGTTTGTCTATAGAGAGGTTATTGTATAGTGAAGGTTCATGATAGTTTCAGGTGGTGACTCTTGGTTTTTCATTGGTGCAAATCTAGCTAACGGAGGAGGTGCTCGATAGGTAAATAATTGATGAGACCATGATTAATGATACTAACACTAGTGAGAGATGTCATGATTTAGTTTAATTTTTTTGATATATATTACTATGTGTATCTTTATTTAATATAGATATATGAATTGAGATATAAACATGAGATCTAATGTATATTTGGTTTTTGGTTTTATAAATAGTGTCACATTAGAGGAGATTAGATATGGATCCATGATTATGGATATGCACCAAGATATTTTGGATGGGGTGTTATCACCTTATAACCCTACCACTTTAGTTTATCGATGGTGTCATCTTTCCCAAACAATATAAGTTGGTTTACACTAGTGAGAGAGGCTATGTGATAGCTATATGTGTGAGGTGATGGTTTATAACCACTTACATAGGTAGGAGTTGAAGAGGTTTAGTCTTGGTAGGCTTTAGTATAGGATAAAATCATTTACATGGTAACCCTGATATATCTTGGATATGTACATACCCAGGTGGCTAACCTATATGGTTAGATTGATGTCTTAACATCCTAGACTACCTCTTTATAGTGCACCATTCAAAGTGGTTAGTCACAAGCATTGATGGGTAGCATGGTTAGGCTATAGGATAGATAGGATGGAGCATATTTTTAGATCTATAACTATTATATTTTTTACTTATATTATATTAAACACATGATATATATTGATATTTATCTTACATTTATCTATGATTTGTACTTGTATTTGTATGTGGATATATGAATGTATTTCCTTTCTATCACATGTATTTTACATTTGTTGTATATGTTATGGGAAATATGTGATGTATGTTTTCTTTTCTAGAAATACGTTATACACATCCATGGATAGAAAGAAAAAAAGGATTTGGAAAAGTATAATTAATCAAAATAAATATAATACACACTATGTCATGATGGGAAATGTGT
Source organism: Torreya grandis (assembly GCA_037957365.1). NCBI lineage: Eukaryota > Viridiplantae > Streptophyta > Pinopsida > Cupressales > Taxaceae > Torreya > Torreya grandis. The sequence goes on from JARHVA010001839.1 coordinate 2,020,621, forward strand.
AAAAATAAAAGATGAATAAGTGTAATAAACCAAAATGGTAATAAGGTTAACAAATGTTTTCAAACCATGTAAATATTTACACCAAGTTAAAATAAATAAAATTCATACTATATCACATTGGGAGGTATGAAAAAATTATAATAAAATAGAAGACACATGAAAACCAATGGTAAAAAAACAAATGAATAATAAAGTTAATCAATCATACTAAATCAAGTTGGGAAGTATGAAAAGAAAAATAATATGTAAGTGAAAATCAAATTAATCATAATAAATAAAGATGGGAAGTATGATAAATTTAATAAAATGGTTGTAAACATACACATAATTGGAAAATAAGAAGATAAAAGTGAAGTGTTTATGAAATAAGCATAAAAGTTACTAAATCAAGATGGGAAGTATGCCAATGATGTGTAAATCATAATCTAGCACAAATTATCTCATATTTGACACATGTAGTTTTATTGTGACTTGGTTATAATATGAATTGGGTATTTGAAAATTTTATGATTAGGGTCTATTCCTATCCATAGTCTTGTAGTACAACTCATAAAGGGAACACCAAGTAGATGAAAATAACTATGGGAATGATTTTAAAAGATGTTTTTAATGTGGTAATTTGTGAGGAGGGTGTGGTCCTATCTATTTTCTTACACTAAAAATCATAAGGGTAACACAAATGAGATGAATGGTAGTAAGTAAATGTTTTATTATGGTAATTTGTGAGGAGAGCCTAATCCTATCCATGGTCTTACACTACAACTCGCAAAGGGAAACCCTAAGGGGAATGATTAGGTAACAAAATAATATTTCTCAAGGGGATATATTATGATTATTGTAATAAAAGAGGGAATGTAAAAATCATGACATGGGCATATACGATAAGACCTTAATAAATATGAGGCATACTAGGTATAAAGAGAGACACTAAGATTCTAGTGACCATCAAAATATAAATATTACCTACTCATAATAAGCACAAAGCTATATTGGAAAATAGGTGAGATATTAAGATCAAATCATGATGGTTATATGAAAAATAAAATTAAAATAGACCTACCTTCTCATAACATATTCCCCATTCCTCAATTCCTCTTACAAAGTAATTAGTATACTACAAAAATTGGGTACTTATGTGAGAAACTAGGTAGCACTTATAGATTTTCTTTTTAATTCTCCTATTTCAATCTACTAACCCATTTCACCCCAATGGACCTTGACTCTATCATGAGGCTAACTGTGGAGTTTGATCTTTGATTATAAATAGGATATGTGCTTATGAATCATGTCTTTTGGGGTGATTAGACTTTTAAATTTATATTTTTCCCTTTTTAATAATTGTTTTTTATTTAAATGATTTGGATTTTAACTTCTTTATGGATTTTATGATTCCTCCTCCATATGGATTTGAAATAACCAACATGAGTGATAAAAGTGATACACATGAATGAGCTTTAGCATTTCATCTAAAGGAGGATAAGTAATGAAATATATGATTGACTAAACACTTAGGCTTAACTATGAACCAGTATGTAATATCAAGTTTCAACTGTATGTATGCTTAGTATGTGAAATAAAAAAAATAAGGGGAGAAAAGAGATATAAATTAGATTGATAAATGGTAGTATTAAAATGATAAATCTTATTTTCTAACTGATCATATGGTAGATATAGAATAATAAGGGAATTAAGGTTTATATAACCAAGTCACAATAATAATTATATGATTTTTTAGCAAGATACGATAATAAACAATCAAGAAACAAAATTCCATGAAAGAAGTCAACTCATAAGGATAAGTGTGAATTTATGGAAATATTAATAAGAAGACATAAGAATACTAAAATTAAATGAAATCATATAAAACACATAAAGAATAATATAATGATCCATGTAAAATAGATAATTGAAATCAAATTTGAGAAATAGTCAAGTGTATAAGAGATATAAAAATGGATAACAAATCCAAACCAAATCATAACATAAAAAAATATGAAAGAACACCATGTCATGTTCAAAAATATTGATATATTTGACCACAAATATTATCCATGACATAAAAAACATATCTATGAAGTGGAATTTTGATGACATCTAGAGTCTCATTGATCTTTAAAGAAAGTTATGCAAATACTTCCTTCTGTATCTTCTCAACTGAAAATGTAAGTGTAGTTGATGAATATAAATTCTTGTGAGAGATTTCATGCATAGGATACTCTAGGTGAGTAATGGATGTCTGGATAGGAGTAGTATATTTAGGGTGAGAAGGAGGTGCCACTTGTGGAGAAGGATAAGCCTTATTACATGTGTGATGTGTAGAAGGAGGAATGATTGATATGGTTGTTGAATGTGGGAAATCATGAAGATGTTGTTGGAGAGATTGGTGATGATCATTATGATGTGTACCATAATGGTTCCATACATAGTATACCTCCTTATATTTAGGGATATAATTTGGTAATATCTTAGGAGGAAGTATGGCCTTATCTTTGGGTTGAGTAATAGCTGGGTGCAATGTGTCAATATATTGCCTAAGTTTCTAGCTATGAGTGGAAGAGTGGTTATTTATCCTGTGAAAGCAATAACTACATTTACTAGTAGACTTTGGGTGGTCTATTAGATAAATAAGTGGAAGGAGAAGCTAGGTGTAGTTGATATAATTGGAAATATTTAGTCTAATGATCATAAACTTTATGGATATCATAATAAGGATGATTAGCCCATTGGATGGGCATGCGATCAAGCTATGGTAAAGGAAGAATGCCATCACCAAAGAAAGGTGAGGATGGTACATAAACTATATGAGGCTCATTCAAAGGTAATGCTAGATTATAAACTAGACTAAGTTCATCTAAAGGTGAGTTTGGTTATGTAACAAGTTTAAGTAAAATGGCTAGCATTGTTGGAGGAATCAAACTATAAGGATCCTAGTATCTAGCAAAGTGATAAGGTCATGTCATGGAATGATCTATGATCATAATCTTGAGGGGATATAATATGAATAGATGCATAATATGTGAGTGGTCCATCTCTACCCTATCAAAAATAGTAAGAACATTAGTATTAGGTACTATAAAGGAAGGAATGTTAAAAGATGAACAAAAAAAATGAAATAAAGAAGAGCGTAATCAAAAAACTTTGCCATTTATAGATTGGATAAATTTGTATAAAAATGGGTCATCTAAGGCATAACCATCATCATAATTATTTTTATTCAAGTTGATGTTACATGTAGGAATGACTTTATCATTAGATGATTCATGATGGATAGAGAGTCTAGTATTGATTAAGATAATAGATGCGTCATCAGTAGGTGGTTGATAGGATCAAGGTTGTAAAGAAGGATGAAGTTGGGTGATGATATGAGGGGATAAATTAGATGTTTTTATATTGAGGCTTATCACATCTATCTCATCATCATCAAAATCTAAGATGTTAGGTGGAATGTTCCTGACTAATATAGGGTGACCATTATAACCTCAAGTGGAATTAACTAAATGGTTAAAGAGTTAGTTTTCCATAAATGGGATACTAGGTAAAGGTTCAAGGGTAGGAATTTTAAAGACACCAAGTTCTTTAAATTATTCAAAATTCTAAGGGTTCATGTTTCCTTGAATCTTTTAAATGGCTCTATCATGGTGGAATTTGATGCATTGGCATGTGAATGAGGAGACTTCTCTCATAAAATGAGTCTGAGGTTGACCAATTAAGATGTAATAAAGTGGAAAGATAAAGATCATAAATTTTACATGGATGGTAATAAGAAGAAAGGTAATGAAAATACAAATAACCTGAGGAGGCATTTTCCTTCTATAATATCTTTGACATGTACTATGGGTAGATTTAAGGTTGCATTAAAAATATCCAAGTGTCTTAATGAAGTCAAGGGAAGAATCACAAGTACCTAAACCTTCATCAATTAAGGCACACTTAACTCAGATATCAGCAATTTGGATGCTAATGTATAATGGAGGATTATTATCACTAATTTGTATCTCAATGATAATCATAAAAGAGATAGGTAACTCAAGTGAAAGAGAAGTGTCTACTATTTAGTTAACATGGATGGACATCTCTTCACATTATTGAAGTATACTATCCTCAAATCCAAATAAGGTAGTTTTGTGTCCTATTGGAGGAGGACAAGGGATGTTAATTTTGAACAATAATTGCATTCTATGCTTTTTATGATGGTGATAAGTTACCATTAATTATAATAAAGGTATTTGAGATGAGATATGAGAAAGTTTCACAATGGGATCTCATTTGTCATAACCCATGGGGGGAATGTTATATATAGGTGCATAGTGTTACAAGAGCTCTTGAGAAGGAGGGTTATAAGTATAATTGAACTTGTGTTGATAGGGTATAGTTTGTTTAGGTTGATGACAAATGGGTTGAGCTACTTGAGGTGATGGGATGGTGGTTTGAAGTATTTCTTATGGTTGGGTAGAAGAAATACTATTAGAAGTTTGGGTAATATTATCTTGTTATGTGGATGTTGGGGGAAGAGTAGAGATGGTATGAGAGGTATAATCAGGTTAGGTTGTTGAGAGTGGTGCTTGAATATTTATAAGCTACTCTTTCCCCAATTCCATTATATTTGATGGGTAAGTGTCCTAAATGATGTGGAATGGTTGAGAGGTGTGATGTATAGGTGTTGAATTTTAGTTAATACAATCAAATAATCTTATCATGTTAGTCATATTAACCATGTTAAATTCATTATTAGTGAGGTCTATAAGACTTTCAACATTATTTATATAAGGAGTAGGTTTTTATATGTTATCTTTGTCATTGGGAGGAGGGTATTTGTAGATAGCAAGATGAGAATTAGCTTAGCTTAAGGCTTGGTTTTTATTTTGTGCTTCATGGGATTTAAAATATATGTTATATTCTCATTGACACTTTTGAATAAGTGTTTCATCATCAAATTTTGGACCAAGAAGAAAATCCATAACAAGATTGTGTAATTGTCTACAAGTCCCATGAAAGTGGCCCAAAATTACATGAAACCAATAAAATTTATTTAGATCATGCCATGATTTCATAGGAAAAGTGGGTTCAAGATCTCATGGTAGAGGTCATGGATGACATTTTTTAAGTTTTACTAAGGATAATAGTTTTTTTACATTAGTGTGGTTAGTATGAGAAAATGTAGGAGTAGGAGTGTTGTTTGTATAGGGAACATGCTCCATAACATTGTTTGGAGCAATTACTTGAATGTTATGAATAGTGTCATAGGTGTCAATAACACCATCATCAGTTTAATGATGGTTTTTATTTTTAATTATCATATGAGTACCAATTGTAGGTTGATATGGTTTGAATTAATGCATGAGGAAGTCTTATCATTTAGCTTGGTCAAGAGCTTCTTCCAAAATTCTTGGAGAGAGAGTCCTAACCTAATATTGTAATTTAAGGTATAAAAAATTAGTGAATAAGTGGAATAAGTTTTCATATACCATATTATGCTCACATTTGTTAGATAAGTTCTTCTATCATTTGATGAAGGATTATATCATTTCAGTTTCAAGCTGTTTGTAGTTTATAAAGTGGGTTAAGTTGTTCTCAGCAAGAACACTAGTTTGAAATTATTGGACTTAACCAAGTCTTCGAGGCTAGTGATAAAATAGGTTTTTAATTGATTATACCAATATAAATCATCTCCTAAGAGTTTTTATCTAACATTTTGGTAGATAAAAAAGTGTTAAGTTTGAACTAATCATTATAAATTTTACCAAATGTTTTTAAATTCAAAGTGTGATCAATGGATCCATTATAGGTGATGGTGGGTGTGATACCTCCTATATCAATGTCATAAATTTGAGGTATAAGATGTTCATTTTGTATATGTTTTATTGATGAGGGGTGGTTTTGGGATATGATTACCATGGGAATCACTAGGGGTGGTCGAGGAAATTTGGATTTTTAACACCCCATCAAACATATTGAGGTTGGTTTTGAAGATGAATGAGATGGTTTTACATATGTATCATTTGAATTCAATTATTGGTTTGTAAGGTATGAATTTGATTAATATTTTTTAATAAGAATTAGTTATTCTAGGATGCATTTTGACTAGTGTGCACAACATGTGATGCATTAAATTTAGTATTAATATCTTGAGTTGCATTATGAGTAGTATCATTTTTTTGCACTAGTGCCATGAGTATCATTGGTATTAAAATAATCACTAGTGACATGAGAATAATTGTTATCAAAAGTTGAAATAACATGGTTAAGGGGATGGATCTTTTGAAGAGTCCCACTATAAGTTGAGCATACCATATTGGTAGAAATACTTGGCATGAATGTTGGAGAAGTCATATAAGATTATGTCATGGTGTGTGAAGGAGACATAATAAAAGTAAAATTTTAGGATGCAAATAAAGTGGTTCTCCCAAATCCATGAGAAAAGTTAGGGGAGGGTGAATAAGGTTCTTCTATATGAGGACCTATCATGATATTATAAATGGTTTAAGGGTCTTTTCCTCTATTTTGAGGGAATTCATTCATGAAAAAGATCATTCTATTTGTGTACTCTAAATCACTCTCATATTCTAGTGAGAAAAAGGGTTACAAATTGAGGATAAATGGGGAGGAGTACCACAGTTAGTAGTGCAAGTGGCAATATGGACATTGCTCTCATTCATGGTGGGTACCACAAGCTATGTCTTGGGAAACTATTGGGGTTGGTAAAAATCATGTTTGTTTGATTTTAAATATATATTATCATCAAATATTAATTTGATGATGAAGGAAAGAAGCTAAAAATTTGATGGAAATAAGGGTCAACTTGTAAGATATAGATTCAAACCAATTATCAGTGTTATATAAGACATGAAATAGAACAAGGTATAAAAGGACCCAGTCATACAGGTCAACTATGTATTATAGAGGTAGAAACTAAATAGGCTAAAATATACACAATCAAATAGGTTGACTATGTACTAAAGCTAAGATAGAACCAATAGTCTATAAGAGTTTATGACGATAGGGTGACTATTTTCTAAAAATAGGGAAATTTTTTATAAGATAATAACTAAGAAAATATAATTAGGGACACAAGTAATTATATTAATTAATTTGATATAATTTTAGGACATAACACAAACCTTGTACTAATGTTTGCTAGTAAAAGTTTTACAATACAAAATACAATTATCAAATAGAAAATAGAAAAACTTGAATGTAAATACTAATCTAAATGGTCATTCTTGAATGTTATTAGATTATAACAAATCTTGAAATTAATGTGATAGGGTTTTGGCTATATGAAGGAAATAGAAATTAATCTATGGATAGTTTACATTTCCTTTAGATGGAAAGGGATATGTATTGGTGATGTTATTAGCTTAGTATTTGGGTCTACCCCCTCACTTTACAATCCCACAATAATAAGGGTATTAGGTACTTTGCCAATATATACCATCAACCACATGTTTATACTTAGCCAAAAAACCAAGTCAGCTTCCCCTTGGTGATGAAATATAAATATGTGGACCTTGGGAAGAAAATGTTTTATGATTTTTAGCGTTAAGTGATTTAGAAATGTGTGTAATAGAGAAAAATAGTGTGACTGAATTAGTAAATTAAAAACCACATAATTAGTCTATGTTTATTAATTTAAGAAAATATGCAACTAAAATGAAAATTGAATTAATTAATTGAAAATTAGGTTAATTCCTTTGTCTATGAAGAGTATAGAATTGGTTTAGGTGACACTATATGCAAATATTATAGAATAGAGTCTACGAGGTTACTACTACCTATAGAATCAAGATCTATAAGAACATAGTTAAACATGTCGACTAAGTATTCTAGAGAGAAAATAGACTACATAATTATGTTGAGTTATTCAACCTAGTTTGATGTAGGATTGCAATTTTATAGACTAAAAATTATGAAAAACATGATTATAAATGAAAAATAGAAATGATAGAGAAGGTAATAATGAACCTTGATAATTTTGAAGATGTTTAATTTGTAAATTTCATTGTGTTGCTAATTTTTTATATTATGCCAACATAATTGACTAGGTTGATGAAGTCCGCAAAAACTATGTGATGAAAATGATCTACAAATAGAGTCAATTGACTCAACAAAATCTACAAACATTTATGTTGAAAAAGAGAACTATGAATAGATTTGACTAGGTCAATGAAGTATAAAATCCTATGGTTGAAGAAGAGAACTATGTCAAGATGATCAATTTAGTCACTTGTATTTGGAAAAAAACTTGCATAGAGAAAATAGAGTCAATTTGGAGTGACTATGTGTTAAACTACACATAAAATATTAGATTATAATTATGGGTTTCATAAAGTATTGAAATAATAAAAATATATAAGATGATAATAAAATTAATGTGTGAAATAAAACATACAAGGGTTAGATTCAATTTGGGTTCACTAGAATGTGTATAAGGGAAAATGAAGCTGATCTACAAATCAATCCTATCTCTAAGAAGATAAATCACACTTACCCTTCCACATGTTGGTACATTTAGACAAATGGGGTCATGAACAAGATGGATCTACTATAACTAACCAAGGGGTCGCTTACCATAATAATACCACTAGAGAGGTTTTCAAAGCCTCTAGTCAAGCAACACCACTCAATAACCCTAGATAAGTCCTATGTTATCTATATTCACAAAGTAAAGTAAAATCTAACCTAGTGCTCACCATATCTTGTGGCACAAAATGGGGGTAATAAACATAAAATTAAACATTCATATAAGATTTATACTTACACCAATGTATAGGAAATCCTTATGCATGGGAGAGAGAAACATATAAGCTAAAAAATTTAAAATCATATACTTTAACAAAGGAGGAGTAATAGTTAGGAATACTTAAATTTGAATATGAATGTATCAATCCTAAATCTCTCCCTTGGCCAAGGTGCTTCATAAGAGATTGTGCTGATATGTAATGATAACAAGGATATGTTAACTCTAGGCTACATGGCTTTTCTATGCATCCAAAAGACTTATCCACAAGACAAGATTTGTATCTTCAATTGTAATATTGAAATCCTAAGCAATGATCCTTAATTATAATGTTAGATATGTAGATGTGTAATACATGAAGTTTTTCTATTTGTCTCCCTAGAAATGGTGGAAAGAATGTGTATATATAGGTGAGTCTAACCATAAAAATTTTCAAAAGTTTAGCCAATAGTGTCATCCCTAATAGACATTGTATTTTTAATTAATTAAATAAAGTTAGATCCTAGACTGGGTTAGCCAAGGCTAACAGAGTCCCATAACATGATAATATAATTTAAGTACAAGCTTGGCCCAGGATGACATTGTTTTGTAAATGTCAAAAAACATTTTTAGCTTAGATGAGGGTTATGTAAGGTAGTGAATTTATTGTATGAGTTTGTAAGGAAGGAGGAAAAGCTTAGGTAAGTGTATATGAGATGTTTGTGTTAATTTCAAGTGGTTGTATAGGGGACAACAATCTTGTAAAGCACCAATGGTCTACCCATCCCTTTCCTAGTGCAACCTTTAAGGTGTGCACTCATAGAGATTGAGACTTGATGAGTTATTGCAAGAGATAAAGCATTAGTAATTGATACAATTTGAAAATATTATGTATATACATAACATATAAATGAATATGTCTTGAGGTATAAGATAGTGTTGGCTAAAATGACTAATAATATGGTAGATAAAGATTTGCAATACATATTCAAAAAAAGTCTTCTTTCTTCTTTTACATGAGTCCAGTATTTTCAATGAGTTAAAATATTTTGATGACTTATGCCTTGTTGTATAGGACCATGAAATGAAACTTATTTTATTGAATAATCTCAAGTATGTAGAAAACACACCAGTTCCATCTACATCCAATGCCAAATTTACAATCAAATTATTTAACCCTAAAATTTCTAGATTGAGGTTATCTAAGTTAAAGGGGATAGATATAGCCTAAGGTAAAATAATGATAGATTATATCTATAGTAGGAAAACTATATGCTAAACTTAGATATAACATATGCTAAATTCATTAAACTAAGATAAGCTAAAAATAATAAGTATAATTATTCTAGATATGGAAATTACAAAGAAGTCATGTACTTAGTCAATTATAATGTTGACATAGTTTTGGATCTAAAACATGTATAAAACATACTAGAAGAGGGTTCTAGAGCAATCACCAAATTATATATTGAGTTACTCTAGAGCCATAGACACTAACATCAGCCTCTAATGATTATGCCAACACTATTGTCTAAACTTAACATAGGTTTCCTATATGAAATACTTTATAAAAAATGACTTAACCACCTAGATGATTTTTTTTTGTAGTCATATTCACTTTGGTTAATTCATATCTAGGTCATAGACTATTACTTCTCATGAAATTAAAAAACCCTAGTTTTTCATCTTCATAATGTCCTTAGGAAAAAATAGGTTAATGTGTATATATTGTCGAATTGATCCCAAGTTTCCCTCTATCAATGACAGTTTCCTACATAGTCAATACTCTAAAGAGATCCTTAGATTGATGTAGTTCTCTCATACATGTTGGATTATGTGTGAATCATGTAATATGTGTAAAGCAAGTACAATAGTGACCTAGTTTGTAACTTGACAAATATATCCCTTGGGATACTTCTTCAGTACTTCAAACCTATGTATGTATTGTCCCTATTACTGATATGGAAATAGGATAAAATAGGGAATCTTTTCTCACTTGATTATTTGACTGAATGCCTATTGTAAGTTGCCTGGTGAGCAAGTAAAAATTTTCTATGTTAGGAATGAATGAGGTTGATCTTATATTTATGTCAATACCTTTGGAGAAATAAATCACATTAAATCACTTAGGCTAACCAGTAGGATAAATTTCATTTGAAAATTGGATGACTTTAGATCACTAGACACTTGTGTCAGAGTAGGATACTTATGTTAATGTAGGTATCTATTTAAGATGCTAGTGTCTAAGGAAAGGGAAGTAGGTATAGACTCAAAACTTGTAGAAGTGGAAGATAAGTAGGTTTTAAGCATTTTAGGTAAAATAGAAGCTTTGGGTCATCAACATAGGACTATTTAGACCAAGATAAGATAGATTAGATGTCAGACTTCTGAAAGTAGAAAAGGTTCAAAACTAATAGGGACAAACAAGGTCTGATTTTTACAAGTGTATAAGAAGGTGCTATATAATCCATAAATAGCATCTACATTTTCCCCTTATTTAATCTAGTAATGAAATTATTGTTTTAAAGGAGAAGAAATGCATACTTAGGTGTGTTTAATAGACCTTGCCTTTGCTTAAGTCAAAATTGAGTGATTTACTAGTGACTAACCTGCAACCAAGATATGTTATAGTATATAATCAATGTATATAATCTAAAATTGAAATCATTAAAAATATTGAAATTGAAAGAGTAAGATTTAGGAGTATACATGTCTATCAATGTAACCACCTTGTGTATTGTCAAGTTTATTTAAAAATATATATCATTGTAAGGCTTTGAAACTGAGATTAGGACAAATATATATTAATACGTAAAGTTCATATATCTAAGAAGATAGAGAGAAATAGATTAGAAGGAACATGCCCCCAACCTTAGAGAAAAGGTGAGTTTCCACCTAGAACTTGAGATTAGCTCAACATTTCAACCCAATCATAATTATAACCTAGTGAGCATGAGTGAAAAAATGCAACTCATACTATAAGATTGGTAAGGTTGGATGATAAAATCAAGTCCAACCTAAAAAATGGGCAAGATTTAGTGATTTGATCACCTCGCCCATACCAAAAGTGAACCAAATACTGCACTAGATTAGCTCAATATAGTCTGTAAAAGTCCATCATAGTGGGTGATGATAGTCTCTAAGAGTGTTTTGAAATCTAAAACTAATTTATATTTTGTAATATTAGGTACACATTACATATCATTTATACCTTAGATATATCTCATGCTGAACTATGTATAATAATGGTTATAATGTATAGAATTTTTCCACAACTATGAATCTAAATTATATAGCTATGTGATTTTTTTCCAATTTATAAGTTGTGTAAGTGTGGAAAACATGCTTCTAAAGAATTCCCCCTATATATATGGAAAAATCTCAAACTAAAATAAGTGTCAATGTGGAGGACACACTTCCAAAACATGCCCATACTAAATCTAGGTGTGTTGAATACTGAATAAGTGTGGTGAACATGCTTTCAAAGCATTCCCCCACTAAATCTAAAAAATATGAATGTGTAGAAGTCATGTCTATATGAGATTCTACCATTGAATCTAAAAATTGATATAAGTTCCAAATACTAAATAAGTGTGGATAGCGTGCTTCCAAAGCATGCCACCACTAAATCTAAAAATTATTAATGTGTGAATAAGTGTGGATAATATGATTCCAAAGCATGCTACCATTGAATATAAAAATTGTGCCAAATGTGGTGAACATGCGTTTCTAACATTACCCCACTGATATGCCCCTCCCCCCAACTTTGAGCTAAGGGAAGAATATAAACTAGTATTTACTTCACCTCAAAAGGATAAGATAACTAAATAATTTGTGAATGTAACCATGTAGCATATATAAAAACATGTTGAGGTAAATATAGCATTAAAGTGCATAGAAAAATGTGATCATATTAAGGCTTAAGATGCATGATAAATATTATGGAAATGTTTAGATAGTAATAATACAAGCTTAACAATCAAAAAATCACACACACAAGATCACTCAAAAGTAGTTTAACATACAAAGGTCCTAGGGGACCATAAATAAGGGGCATGTTCAAGTGCCACACAATCAAAATAACATGACTTATTCAAATGTCCACAAAAATAAGGATGAGATATTTAAATGCCTATAAATAATGACATATTTAAATCTCAAATATATCACACATAGTCATGGGGGTTAAAAACAAAGGAGCATATTCAGATTCTCAAATAAATAAATAAATAAATAACAATGGAAGACACTCGAGGAAGTGCATATATGAAATCATAAGAAACCAACATAGACATATCATAGCAACCCATGGATCAAATATGTTATAAAAAAATATCAAGTGCATAGAATATCAAGTACCATATGAAATATATAATCATGGATAAAATCATGTGTAGGTACACAAGAGATCAAACATGATAATATAAAGTGACCATAGAATGATATAACCTAGAAGTAATGTAATCAAAAAGGTGGATGCCCCCAACATCTTGGTGATACGAGTAGAGGGAAATCCAAACATAAATAAGTGCTTAAATCATGTGTTTATGTATGCTTGTATCATACTCAAGTATAATCATGCCACACATGTATATATAGAAGTAACTAATATTTTATCCATCAACGTAGAACTAACATAGAGTCCAAGGAGCCAATAGAGTATGTAGGTGCTGAAAATGATTTTGTATTTTTTATTTTTTATTTTTTGGTAGTTTTAGAATATGTTAAGAGAATACCCTATGATCTCATCTAATGGATGGTCATAATTATCTCCCTATTCGGAACCTAGTGTAATGAATTTGTGGTATTGCTAAGGAGAATGTGTAGGTGCAATATATGTCAATGTAATGTTTGTGATTCTCTATTGTTTCTTTAGAATAAAAATAAAAGAAACATGTTTAAGTAATTTAGATGTCTTAATATGGTGTGTAATAGAGGATGGGGATTCCATATAATCCATTATATGTCTCTGATGTAAATGTCTCTCAAGTAATTTCAACTTAGTAAAGGGGGTTACCTGTTGCTTACCATTTTACGATGGATTAACATTAGTAGGTTTGATAGTTAACTCACTGGGTATACATTTTTCCTCTTCAAGAGGATGCTCATATAATATTTCAAAAACTATAATTACCCAATTGATTTGAATGTATTTTACACACCCATGCACTATAGAAGGTAATTATCAAAGTGTATGGATCCAAAGTCTTCCCAATAACATATCAAAGATTCCTATGGAAGGATTAACTAAAAATTTAGTAATAACATGTGCGAGACCAACCTATGAAGGTAGGTCAATCTTTCCAAAGACATTCTAGGAGGCACATCAAATTCTCTAACTAATTTAGTAGAAGGATGAAAATTTTAATGATTATAAACCATATGCATAAGTAATGTCATGGTGTAAACACTTTTTCTTGTGCCATTATCAATCATAATATTATGTATATGCTAGTGATCAAGGAATGTTTGAATGAATAAATAATGAAGATCAAAGTCATCATCCTTTATCTTAGTATCATCAAAAGTAATATAAGGTATCTTAACCATAGGAGGTATATGTCATGTATAAGTACCAATAATTCCATCTAATGGGTGCCCATAATGTGATGGAGTAGGATGTGCATTATATGCCATGTGCACTTATGGTTCCTTCTTATAATGGTCTTGCAAAGGATTATTAAATATTTTATATTTATTTTGATCACCAGGTTGTGAACCATATTCATTTGGAGGATCATCAAATTTAATATTTTGGTCATTAATAAGGTCTTGGATATTATGATCCAAGGTAAAACATATATTCATAGAATGTCCTAATCTATGGTGATAATCATAATAAGCATTCACATAATATCCTTTGGGTAGAGGTATATTCATATCAACCTCTATAGGATAAGGGACAAATATAATATGACACTCTATTATTCATGGGAGTAATGAGGTGGGAGACTCATGTAAGCATGTCAATTGTCTCTTTGGTGCATTAGATAAGACAAGATAATTAGGCTACTATGTTAACCATGTTAGTTATTTATTTTTTAGGCTTATGAGGCTTTACCTTATAACTTGGTTTGATTGTAAATTTGGAATTGGATTTATATGTAGTTGGTGTGTTTTCTATACACTTAAGCTTATTAAATGAAATAAGCTTCATTTCACAATCTTGTATAATATGGCACAGGTCATCATAAAAATTTTAACTTTTTAAAAACAATTAAATCATGTAAAGGAGCAGTCAAAATTTACTTGAATATGTCTTACAATTCCTTATTTTCCATAGGATTGGTTATTTTAGCTAACTTTATCTTGTACCTCAAGGCATATTCATTGATAGGTTAGTTTGTTCCTTGTTTGATTTTAGCAATTTGAGCAAAGGAAACCTTTTTGGAAATATTAATGAAAAAGTATGTCAAAACTAATATGTAAGAGGTTTGATTGATTTCACATATTTGGGAGGTAAATCATAAAACCACCTCAAAGTATAGTTCTTGAATATTCTTGGGAATAATTTGATCAAAATTTTTTGATTGGAGGCATAGTCAAGGTATGTCATTTAAAAGGATTGAAGATGTTATTCATGATCACAATTACCATCATAAAATGTGAACTTAGGTGTAACAAAAATTGTTAGAAAAGGTTGTAAATATATCTCAAGTGAAAGAGGAATATGTAACACATCTTGGGAATTAGTAGCATGAGGGGGACTTAAAAGTGATTTATTTCAATTTTTGTGACCTTATCCTCCAAGGTCTTTATAACTTGAATGAGTGTTTGAACTATAGACCCATTGGTATTTAGATTAGAAAGTTTAATATTTACCAAAGGGGATGTAATCATGGTTTCAATAGGTATATAAATTGGTATCTAAGTTGAAACATTTATTAGCCCTATAGTATATGTAGCAATAGTAGTTTCAAAAAAAAAAAAATTGGAAGACATAAACTATACCTCTACTAGATGTAGGTAGATTTATTGATATGGAATAAATTGTATTACCTTCTAATATATACCTTATATTTATTCCAAATATGTGTTACATATTATTCGTTCAGTTGAGATATCTTTTTACTAATTTTAAGAAACAAATATTAGAAGACATAATCTATACCTCCACTAGATGTAGGTAGATTGATTGGTATGGAATCAGTTATAGTACCTTATAAGGACTCACCATAATTAGTTGAATAAACCTTAGTTTTATCATGTTTACTTATTTCATCTCTTGTAATTTACAAAAATGCATCCATTAAGTTCTTGTTATTATTCAAACGAGTGATCAATGTTTATTTATCTTCCATTTGAAAATGAGTTTTTTCATTAACATTGTCCATTACTTCACAAATAAAAAAATTAGAATTTTAAACAAAGTACAACCATTAAGAAAATAGGAAACATAAACTCTAAACCATCAAGGGTTTGGTGCTCTAAGATTGGGTCCACCAAATGTTTAACCTTATAAACTTCTAGATTAGGGTTACTTAGGGTTAAAGGGGATAGATATAGCCTAAGGTATAAAAGTGATAGACTATCTCTATATTATACCAACTAGATGCTAAAATCAGATATAACATATGATGAATTCATTAAATTGAGATAAGCTAAAATAGTAAGTAAAACTATGCTAGATATGTAAATAACAAAGAATTGATGTACTTAGTTTTGATGATAAAAATTGTCTATAACTAGAACAGGTAGAAAGTAGTCTGGAAGAAGGTTCTATATTAGTCACCAAATTATGGATTGAGTCCCTCTAGAACCATATACACTAGCATCATCCTGGGACAATTACGTCAATGTTATAATCTAAACTTAATGTAAGTTTCTTATATAGAATACCTATGGAAAATAGATGTGACCACTTGGATTCTTTTGGGTTTGTCTTTGCCTTCACTCTAGTACATTTAGATCTAGGTCATGTATTATCGTTCCTCATGAAATTTTAAAAACCTAATTATTCATCTTCATAGTGACCTTGGATAAAAATGAGTTATTGGTCATACTATGTCAAGTTAACCCTAAAGACTCCTCTATCAATGAGAGATACCTACATAGACAATAATCTAAATAAAGCCTTAAACTAATGTAGTTTTCCCATATGTGTTGGCTTGTGTGTTAATCATTAAATACATGGAAATTAAGTACAATAGTGACATATCTTGTAACTTGGAAAATATAACTCTTGGATTAATCCTTCAGTAATTCAGACCTATGTATGTGCTTTTCCTATGAATGATATATAAATAGGATAAATAGGGAACCTTTCCTCACTGAGTGACTGATTAAATGCCTTTTATAAGTTTTTGGGTGAGTAGGTAAGAATTTTATATGTGAGAAATGAATAAGAATTGATCTTGTATTTATATCAATCCCTTTAGAGAAATAAGTCAAATTAAATAACTTAGACTGACCATTAGGATATGTTTCATTTTTTAATTTGATGAATTTAGGGTACTTGACACTTGAGTTAGAGCAGGATACCTATGTTAATACAAGTGTTTGTTTGAGATGCTAGTGTCTAGGAAACATGAAAGTAGGTACAAACTCAGAACTTGTAGAAGTGGTAGATAAGTATGTTTTTAAAATTTTGGGCAAGATAGAAGGTCTGAGTCATCAATATAAAACTAGTCGATCTAAGAGAGACCAAGGTACACAAGATAGAGTAGATGTGAGACTTTAAAAGTAGGAAAGGTTTAGAACTAATAGGAATAGACAAGGTCTAGTTTTACAAAGTGTATAAGACTAAGGTATTATATAATCCATAAATATTATCTACACAAGCCAAATTATAAGATAAAACCTCATGATCCTAAAAAAAATTACCCGTCATGGTTAACATAGTTTCATATAAGCGTAATCATTTTATCTTATCTAATGTACCAAGAAGATAATTTAAACTCTTACCTAGCCTCTCACTTCATTACTCTCATAGCTAGTAGAGTGTCATATTATATCTCCCCCTCATCCTATAGAGATTGTTATGAGTATACCTCTACCCAAAGGATATGATGAAAATGCTTATTGTGATTATCACCAAGGATGAGGATGTTTGATGAACAAGTTTTGTTTACCTTGAATCATAAGATCCAAGACCTTATTGATGACCAAAAAATTAAATTTGATGATCCTCCCAAGCAATATGATTCACAACCTGGTGATCACCAAAAATAAAAAATATTTAATAATCCTTTGAAATACCATTTTAAGAAGGAATAAGAAGTGAAAATGGCATATAATGCATAACCTCCTCCATCACAATATGGGCACCCATTATATGATATTACTGGTACTTATACATGACATTTACCTCATGTGGTTTAGATACCTTATATTAATTTTTATGACATTGAGATTAAGGATGATGACTCTAATATTAATTATTTATTAATTCAAGAATTCCTTGATCACAAACCTACACAGTGTGTTATGATTGACAATCATGGAAGTGAAAATATTTGTACCATGACATTAATTTTGAATATGGTTTATACTCATCATGATTTTCATCCTTCTAATAGATGAGTTAGAAAATTCATTAGATCCTCCCAAAATGTTCTTTGTGAGATTTAATTACCTTTACAAGTAAGTCTCATGCATTTGATTACTATATTATTAGTTATAATTCCCATAGGAATCTTTGATATGTTATTGGAAAGACCTTGGATCCATACTCTTTGAGTGGTACCTTCTACATTGTATGGTTATGTTAAATACATTTATTCCAATTAGGTAATTATAGTTTTTAGAATCCTATATGAGCATCTTATTGAATAAGAAAAACCTATACCTAGGTAGCTAACTATCAAAACTAATAAGGTTAGTCCACTATAAAAGGGTAAGCAATGGGAAATCTCATTTACTAGGTGGCTAGTAATTGAGATACCATTACATCATATTTATAATGGATTCCATGTAATCCTCATCTTCTATTATGCACCATATTTAGACATCTTGAACACCTAAACATGCTTCTACTATTGTTATTCCAAAAAAACTATAGAGCACACAAAGATGGGTTCCAAAAACCCCTATTCATTTTATTTGTAATTCATGACTTTAGATTCCTATTATACATACATATAACATCACATACATAACAGTGATAAATATTGCATCTATACATGCTTGTTGGTAGTACCAAAAATTCCATGCACCAAGTTTTGAGTGGGGAGATACATATTACCATTATTTGGATGGGATCATAAGATGATCTTTCCTCTTAAAATGTTTCACAAATAATTAAAAAATAAAAATAAAATTCAAATATTTAAAAATATATTTAGCATAAAACTTGTTATATTGGTTCATTTGAATTTATGTGTTAGTTCCATGTTGATGGATGGCATATTAGTTACTTTTACATAAAAAAACTTGTTAGGCTTCTACTTTAGTGTTATATAGACATACATAGATACATGATATATTCATATTTTGGATGTGGAGCCTTCCCTTTACTCATGTCATATGGACATTAGGGACATCTACTTATTTCATCATGATACTCATAGGTTATATAATTCAAAAATCACTTTTAATTATCACGTTTGAACTTATATGTACTTACCTATGACTTTATCCATGATTATATCTTACACATGGTACTTGATATGTTATACACTTGACTTTTTTTCCTAACACATTTTATCCATGGGATACTATGACATGTTAATGTTGGTTACTTATGCTTTACTTTATGCACTTCCTTGAGTGTCTTGCCTTACTATTATATTTCTTGTTTGAGTATTTGATTATACACCTTTTCTTTCAACCCCTATGTGATGAGCTCAAAATATGGCTCATTATTGACATGTTATTTCCTTCAAATCATCTCTCAAAGGATATTATCTTATACAAATCTTAGATTCTTAGATAGCTATTACATAGAAAATAGATATTTGTCTTGTTTATATTAAACGAAAGACTGAATGTTTAATTTGTCATTAATGTCTAATACATAGCATGTTTTAGAAATATTTTGTGTGAAGAATGCTCAAGAAGAAGACATAGGTGATGTACAGTGAACATTCCATTTTTATCTCCATCCAGTAGAACTACAAACTCTATAGGCTTGTTTCTACGGACTCTGTAGGCTTGTTTTTATGGACTCTACAGGCTTGTTTCTACAGACTCTACAGGCTTGTTTCTTTGGACTTCACAGGATTATTTCTACAAACTCCATAGGGTCATTTCTACAGAATCCATAGGGTCAATATTGAGAATTATGTAAGGACAATGGGAAGCTAGAGACCAGATAGGATAAGAAAGAACCATTACAGCTGGAATCAAATAAGGAAAATAACCACCTGTTGTTTTGAAGGACTTGCTTTTGATAGATTTTTATATAATTAGATTTTAGGAATATTATAGGATAGGATATTTATTTTATCAAAATAATTGGATCTCTTGAAAATCCAATCTCCTAACTTTGGATGAAGGGATCAACTAGGAGTCCTATTCTTTTGCATCCTATTTTGAGTTGATTGTATTAGTATAAAGTGTAAGACTTTTGACTATATAAAAAAAAGAAAAAAAATAGAAGATATAGAGAAAATAGAGGATCAATAATTAGATAAGCATATAGGTTTCAATCAGATTGTAATTATTTCATTTCTATGAATTAATACTTCAAGTTTTCAGCACTGAATAATCTTTGTTCCTGAGTCCGAGAGGAGCAAGGGCCCACTCTCCTTGAAACCAAGAACTGTGTATGGTATTTATGTTCTATTTTATTAGTTATAATCTTGTTACTATTTGCATTTATTTATAAAAACATCAAAACAAATTCATAGTTTAAAAAGAGCATTTTCTTATTTCATTTCTTTTCTACGTAAAGTATGTTTTCTTTTACAGCAAAAGTGTTAAGTAATTTTTTTTTGTAAGTAGAAGTGTGAATTTACTTTCCCTACAAATGTAAAATAGGAGTGTGATCTTTTATTTCTATCAAAAGAGTAGATTTATTTGATTTATTTCTTTCTTCAGCAAAAGCGTGAATCAAGTAGTTTAGTCAAAGTTAGAATAGGATCAACAAGTACCCCCATAAGCAGACTTCTAGATCTACCATCCCATACCTTACTACAGATAGCTTTGGAAACTAACCCTAGTTGATAAGACACCAATTGAATATTGGTTAAATGAGGAACTAAATGACACTCATCATTTTTGGGACCATTGTCAGGGAACATAAGGTGTTAGTAAGGTAATAATTATTGATCTAGAGTAAAAAAAATTAAAAACCATAAAAATCCCAAAAATAATTAATTAATTGATGTACCATCCTAGAGATTCTAAAAGATGATTTATTCCAAAGTTTCCACTGAGGACACAAGTGGACACTTCTTTAACATCTTTGAGTAGTGAACCAAAAGATACAAGTGAAACCTATTTGCAAGAATCTTCTGAAACGAGGATAAGAACCAGGCCATTACCACATGTAAGCCCCATAGGACAAATTCCTCAAGATCAATCTCTTGCAAGAAGACATTATTTAGAGATTGCCAAAGACTTAGAAGAAGTATTTCAAAGATCCATAGTTGAAGAAAATTCTAAGAACATGGAACAACCTATAGCTGATACCACAAACATTCAGTGGGAAGATCATCTCGGCTTTGAAATATCATCAGAAGATGAAATGGCTCTCCAATAAAATAAATAATTCACACAACCAGGAAGGACTTTCTCCTTTCCTATTGTTACAAATCCTAATGATCAAACCCCCATGAGAAACATTTCACCAGCTAATCTACCAAATTTTTGGGGACAATCTCTAGAAGATCCTGATCAATTCCTATTTGAATTTAAGGTGCTATGTCAAACCTATGATTACACAATTGATAGCCAGAAATTAAAACTATTTCCATCTACACTTAAAGATGCAGCTATGAGATGGTTCATGGGTTTACCTGTAAATTCTATTAGAACATGGGATGACATTGAAATAGAATTCTTGAATAAATACCAAGATTACTGTCGAGTGTGAGAAAGAAAAGAGGATTTCTTCAAGATCAAATAAAATGAGGATGAATCTTTAGAAGATTATTTGGATAGATTCATGTTCACTCATAAAAGAAGAAATTATCCACTCATTGAAGACATTCAAAAATTGGTTTTCTTGAAAGGATTGGATGAAGACACTAGAGATGCCTTAAATTTGATGGGTGGAGGAGACATAAATAAGTTGGCTTTCAATCAGATTTTTGAGCTTTATACCAATTACTCTCAAACAAAAATTGGAATTAGGAAATAAAAGTTAAGGAAATTTAATGAAGTGTGTAAATTAATGGAAGAATTTGCTAATCTCAAAATAGATATTCTGGTTACACTAAATAGTACTCTGGATGGCCTTCAAGCTAAGGCAAATGCAACAAAGCCTTTAGCAATCTACTGTCCTAAGTGCAGATAGAAACATTCCCTTAGAGATTGCCCCTAGATAGAATAAATATTTCATCATGTGGGGTTTGTGATGCAACAGATCATGATACCAAATATTGCACCCTTCTACCTATTTTAAAGAATCAAATGAAAACCTAAGTCCAGTCCACTGAAGAAGTAAATTATATTCAAAGACAAAACTTTGCCCCAAAAAACTAGGCTCAAGGATAGTTTAATTCAAGAAATCTAGTTAATCCATGGATGACACCATGGAATGTTTCAGCCCCTTCACCATTTAGGAATCAACCCCAAATTCCATCAATTCAAAATATATGGGCAGGACAAGATTAGATGTTAACACCTCCATGGATGGTGCCATAGTCACAGCAACAATGGGTACCACAACAACATTGGATGCCATAGCCATACCAACAATAGAATCAAAAGTGGAACCCATAGTCATAATTCACCCAACCAAGAAGACCACTTTAATAGAAAACCATTATGCCACCCCCAGTTATTTAGCAACAAGGACAAATCAATCAGCCATCAATGCCTACACAACCAATAGCAAATCTAAAAAATAAACAACCAGCACCTATTTATGTCAATGAACAGGAAGAAACAATCAATGTTGGAGCTATTGAGTGTTTAGACATAAATTTGAGATCAGGAAAAACTATACAAAAAACTCCAGTACTCATTTCTAAGATACCTGATGAAAATGAAAAGATAGAATCATCTCAACTAAGCACTGGAGAAGCTGAAATAAAAATGAGCCCTGAAGTAAATAAAGGAAACACTACTACACTAGTAGTTCCTTTTCCTGAAAGATTAAGAGAAACTAATATCAAACCAGACTCAAACTTGGTCCATGAGTTGCAAAAGATCAATATTGAGGTACCCCTTCTATAAGCTATTAGGGATATACCTAAATTAAATAAGATCATCAAAAACCTTTGTATTAAGACACCTAGGAGGAAGGTAGAATATCCTGGAACCATTCATGTTGATGGAAAAGTTGTTGATTTATTAGCAGGAAAACTATTAGTTCTAAAATATGTAGATCTGAGAAGCCCAGTGATCACAGTCACAATCAGAGGAAAAGAAATTCCTAATGTCTTAGTATATTTTTGAGCAACAATCAATGTCATGACAATGGATACTCTCCATGCATTATCTTTTATGAAAATGCAACCTACAACTACCATTCTTCAAATGGCGGACTAGTCGGTAAGGAAACCAAAGGGAACTATAGAAAATGTTGAAGTGTTAATAGAATCTTAGGAATATCTAGTAGATTTCATAGTCTTTCAACCCAAAACAAAGAAAATAGGATATCCTATAATCCTAGGTAGACCATGGTTGGCCACTGTAGCAGCATTGATTGATTGCAGGTTAGGAGACATGACCATTTCTAATGGGTTAAAATCTAAATGCATCTCCTTGTATCCTCCTACAAAACCATCAACAAATTTCATATAAGAACTTTGAGTGGATGAATCAAACAAAAAATTAAAAAACATTTCTTCCTTAGCCATGATCACAGTTAAAAAACACTTGGAAGAATTGAATGGAGATATATACCCAGAAATGACAGACTATGCCAGTCTAGAAACTATGGACTCTGCTAGTCCAAAAGCTATGGACTACCTTAGTTTAGGATTCTTGGGTCCGATGGAAACTTCTAAAACCTCCACTTCTACTTCTGCTAGTACTTCTTCATCATATGATCATAGATTGATTCAGGAAAGTGTGTGGAAATTGGCAGAATAATAGTAAACTCATTTCTTAGATGCATTTCATTGGTCTTTAGCAAGACTGATTCCTTTTGGAAAAGAGTTTGTTGATAATATAATCATGTTTCATAAGCTACTTCCTTGTCCATGTCCTCTAAACTCATTAATTACTGAGTTTAAGCAAATAGAATCCAACTACCCAGGTATAAAACTAATCATGGTATTACCTAGAAAAATTTTGAACATCAATAGTTGATTAACAAATGAATAGGAAGATCAACTCTTTAAAGTATTGGAAAGACATACTAAGGCTTTTTCTTGGGATTATACCAACATGAAATGAATTCACCCCAGCATATGCACTCATCACATTTACACAGAATCTGTCAAACTAGTCAAACAACCACAAAGAAGAATAAACCTAGCACTAAAGGAAATAGTTAAAGTAGAAATCCAAAAGTTGCTAGAAGTTGGGTTTATTTACCCCATCTTAGACAGCCAGTGGGTGCCACCTCTGGTAATTATGCCCAATAAAAATAGAAAGTAAAGAGTATGTGTGGATTATAGAGAATTAAACAAAGCAACATTATGGGATTACTTTCCTTTACCTTTCATTGATCAAGTTCTTGATAACTTGGAAGGAAAGAAATATTTTTCTTTCCTAGATGGTTTCAGTGGGTATAACCAGATAATGGTAACAGCTGAAGATCAAGATAAAACCACATTTACCTACCCTTAGGGAACTTTTGCTTACCAATTACTTCCATTTGGACTCTGTAATGCTCCAACAACCTTCCAAAGAGTAGTTATGGCAATATTCTCTGACCTTACAAATGATTGTGTTGAGGTATATATGGATGATTTCACTATTTATGGTGAAACTTATGAAGAAGCTCTTACCAACTTGGAAAGAGTATTGATCAGATGTGAGGAACATCAATTATCTTTGAGCCATGAGAAATGTTTGTTGATGATGGATGAAGGAATAGTCTTATGACATCATATTTCTACAAAAGGCATTCAAGTAGATCCAAATACAGTTGAAATAATTTCCAATTTATCCATTCCACAAACACAAACTAAAGTTAAGTTTTTTTTGGGACATGATGGTTACTATAGACACTTCATAGATAAGTTTAGTTAAATATTTGCCCCTATGTTTGCCTTGCTTACAAAAGACAGTACATTTGAATGGAATGATAGTTACCAGCAAGCCTTTGAAACCATTGAAGCTAAACTTATTATTGCTCTAGTATTAATAGGACCAGATTGGATTAAGCCATTCCATATATACATAGATGCTTCCAATACAACACTAGGAGTCATTCTTGGATAAAAGGATGAAGAAGGTAACATGTATGTTATATATTATATTAGAAAAAACATGACACCTATTGAAATAAATTACACCACATTTGAGAAGGAATTCTTAGCTATAATTTATGCAATCAACAAATTCAGACACTACATAACAATCTACAAGGTATTTGTCTATACAGACCATTCAGCTATTATATAACTTACCAACAAATCAATTGTAGGAGGTAGGGTTATTAGATGGTTATTACTTTTAAAAGAATTTGATGTTACTATTATAGACAAACTAGGGAAGTCTAATGTGGTTTTTGATTTCTTGTCAAGAATCAACACTATAGGTGAATAAGAATTAGTGGAAGATTACTTTCTAGATAAACAATTATTCACTATTTCAGCACAATCTCCATGGTTTGCTGATATAGCCAATTACCTCACCACAGGGAAGTTTCCTCTACATTTTTTATAAAAATAAAAGAAACATTTAATCAAAGAAATTTCTTCTTTTAAATGGATTAATGGAATGTTATTTAAACTTGGACTTGATCATGTGTTTCATATGTGTGTGACAAATGGTGAAGCTTATGATATCATCAGAGCTTATCATGATGAACCAAGAGGGGGCCATTCCTCAGCGTAAAGAACCATACATAAAATCTTAGGAGCAGGATATTATTGACCTCATCTTCATCAACAACTAAAAAGATATTTCAGACACTATGATGCTTGTTAGCGAATTGGACAACCTACTCTTTCAATAGAGATGCCTATGTACCCTCATTCTTAATTAATTTTAAAACCATTTGAGAAATAGGGAATTGATTTTATCGGTCCAGTGGATCCTCCTTCTAGAGGAAAAGAATATCTCCTAGTATGTACAGACTATGTGACCAAGTGGGTAGAATTGGAAGCATTAACTCATGCAACAAAGGAGATGGTAGCTGATTTCTTATATTTCAAAATCATGCAAAAATGTGGTGCTCCAAGAGAGATAGTCTCAAATCAAGGACCACAGTTCATGTCAAACATGATAAAGCATTTCATGTAAGTGTATCAAACTCAGCATAGAAAAAAATCTCCATACCATCTACAAATGAATGGACAAGTTGAAGTCACCAACAGAGAACTGGAAACCATTCTAACCAAGGTTATTGATTTCAGTAGAAAGGATTGGGTAGATAAGGTACCAAAAGTTGTTTGGGCCTATAATACTAATTGGAAAACAATAACTAGATTTTCATCTTATGAATTAGTTTATGGTAAGAAGCCTTTATTCTCTGTTGAATTTGAATTACAAACTTTGAAAACAGTTGTAGAAGTAGGAATTGAGTTAAAAGAAATACAAAAAGAAAGACTCCTACAGCTTAATCAACTTGATGAAATAAGGATGGAAGCACTACAAAGAATTGAACTAGTAAAACATCAAAGAAAATTTTGGCATGATGAACAAATCAAGCAATGAAAGTTTTAGAAAGGAGATTGGGCACTATTGTTTGATTCTAAATTTTAACAGTTCAAAGGAAAATTACAAACAAGATGGTTGGGACCTTATGAGATTGAAGAAGTCTATGAAAATGGTTTTGTTAAGCTAATATCTATTGATGACAACAAAAGAGCTCTATTAGTCAATGGACATAGGTTGAAGCTCTATCAAAAACCTCTCAATAAAAATAAATTTATTTAAAAAGTAAAGGATCAAGTAGTTATTCTGGAAAGTTCTACTTCTTCCAATGAACATGCTCCTTGATAATCCAAAAAATAAATAAATAATAAAAATAAAAATCAATCAATAGTGAAAATCCTTCCAGGGATGCTATTGACAATGTATACCTAGAAAACTAGCTTTTTGGCTAGCTATACATTGAAAAAAAAAGGGCGGGGGGGGGGGGGGGGGGGGGGGGGGGGGGGGGGCGGGGTGGCGCGGGGGGCTTTGGCTAGTAAAATAGAAATGACTAGCCAAAGGGAAAAATTAAAAATTTATAAGAAAATCTCATCGTGACACTATGATTGATCATCTCCATGAAATAAACTAATCCATGCAAGACTATTTGTGCAAGACACGTGGCGAGCAAAGGATAACATCTAAAGTTAAAGTAAGTAAGACACATATTTTATTTATCTATTTTTAGTTAACTAATTATCTTTGATTTGATTAAGACCCTATTCTTCTGAGATGACCTAAATTTGAATCATCCAAAATGGAATGACACATTCCATAATGAAAAAGCATGCAACTGAGCTACCAAAAGTGTATAGATAAGTGTACAGCTTTGATATCATCAATTGAGTCATCAAGTACCATAATGATGGGACATCATAAAAAGGGGTTTTCAATTAAATAATGAATTGTTGTCACCATCAATATGACACATCATCATTTCACATAACTTGTATTGATGAGACTAGACAGTTGGCACACTCCGTAGAAATGTGTGGTGCTTAACTATATCAAAACATCATACCACACTACAGACTCATGTAGCTGTAGCATTTCAAATGAACCATTTCATTTCTATGGAATTCAATAGAATTTGATCCTTAGATCCTGTTGCCTATCAACTTCAATAAAAGACTGGTCTACACCTTAATTAGAGTTAAAGGAACTAAGTTGATTGTCACTCTACATAGAAATGGGATAGAAGACAAGCTCATAGTCAAAGGATCTAGTGAAGTTTCATAAAGATAAAGCTTCTATAGCACCGTTCAGAGCCAATGGTTGTCTACCTTTCATTGAAAATATCTAGGGTTTTAATGAAACAATGGTAAGTGAATTCATTACCAATCTCACCCCTACATTTTCAATTGTGAAAGGCATTTTTATTCTTGTTACAACTCAAATCATAAGCCAAATTATACAAGTTCTAGAAGAAAGAATGAGAGCTACAGGTAGAGTTTCATTTAGTGATTTAATTAGTTATTTTAATGGTAATAAGTAGACTGAAACTTCATGTCTAGTAGATTCCACGGTAAAATCAAAAGGGATTAAAATAAATTCACTTCTTGAACCTTGGAAATCTGTAGCCAAGTGGGTACTTAAATATATCATTTGTGAAGGGTAACACATTCTTTTAGGGAGAGACACTATGAAAATGTTAATACATCTTAAGCATGGGAGACAAAACCCTTAGTATAAAATTAGCCTCCCATCTTTTTTCTATGGTGCTCTACAAGTTATGTCTACAACCCTTACTACTGCTCTTAGGCATCATGGCCTTATTTAGCTTATTATCTAGCATCATTTCCTTTAATAAGGTTAAGAGGTTTGGTAGGAATTTTAGAAAAGTATAGCACAAGAAACCCCAAATGTACCATAGGAACACTCATCTCCACCTACCCCATCAGCTAAGAATACAACACCAAGAAAACAATCTCAGACTGTAATCTCCACAAAAACCCCTTCTTCTTCTTCAAGAAGAATCACAAGGTCTCAAAACCCTAAAATTTCAAGGTCTCCAAAAGGACTTTATGAGTCTATAGTACAACCAGTTCCTTTGACAAGAAGAAGAAAATTGAGATGGAAGGTTGCTACAGAACTTGAGAAGACCAAGGGTTTGGTGGTTGAGAAGGAAAATCAAGTGTAGCTCAAAGAGTAATTAAAAGAAGGAGAAGGCTCATTTTAAAAGAATAAGATGAACAAGAAATTTCAAATATTTTAGATAGTCTTAAAATGGTGTCTCGTTCCCCCATACATCAGAATATTCATGCACCTATAGATATCGAAGAAACTCCTTTTGAAAGGAACTCTCCAATCATAATGGAGGAGCTAAATCTAGAGGAAGAGCCACACACAATAGAGGAATTAGGTATGGTAGAATAACCACTTGTTCCAATTGAAACTGCAATGGATAAAGGGAAAACTATATATACCAATGAGAAAGGTGAATCATCAAATCTAAATAATCTTATTATGCAGCTAACTTTGCAGCTTTCTCAAGCTCAATCTCCTAAACAACAACAAATAATTGACATTGCTAACTTGATCAGTCAATTACAAGAGAAGGACCATCTCAACTCATCTTTGGTGCAGCAATTAGATACAGTATCCACTGATCATGCCATAGAAATTCATAGATTAGAGGAAATAATAAAAGAACATGAAGATGAATAGATTGGTCTTTTGATATATTTAAAAAGTTTGAATAAGGAAAATAAGAGATTGCAAAATTTGGTAAACTCTTCTAAAGCACCTGCTATTGCACTTTCTCCTCCTAAGGTATTTGTTGACCATGGTTGTCAAACAAGTGATCTAGGTATTCCTCCCTTGCAAATACTGCATTAAATTGAAGAAGAATATTATGTACTCAAATAGAAAAATAAAGATGTAACTTCTTCAAACAAACTCTTGGAAAATGAAAAGAAAGAATTAGAGGCTAAAGTCTAATAGTTAGAAGAAAATTTGTAGGATACATGCAAATTAGGAGAAACCCTTTTGGCACGTAAGAATCCTTCTCCAGCATACAATTTTTTTTTATTTGAATAATTTTATAGATGGTAGCTTCTGTCGATCTCCTGTCATCTTCCTTACAAAATTTTGTAGCCAACAACATTTTTGGAAATTTTCTATAGTGTTAAACCTGATCAGTAGGATTTGCTTTGTGAATTTTATTTGCCTGACTTGATTCTAGGAAAACATGAGCACATGTTTTTGATAAATATTCATGTAGAAGAAGTTCAACTGAGAGCATTATATTCTACATTCAAAAATTAGATAGCATGGAAAGGCAAATTTGAGGACTATACAAATCATGCTAAGACTACAGGATTATGTGTCAGACCAGCCTTTCCTATTCCCACATTGATCAAACAAAATTTTAATTGTGCTTTGTTAAATGATGACATTAAAACACATTTACAAGCTCTATATGATTGTACTATTTCTTTTAATTTATTTTCAAGACAAAATTTTGATTCAGTAATGGTTGCAAGTGTAAACAGATGGGACCAACTTTCAATGCCTCTTAAAAGGAGAGAAGTCATGTCCCCAAATAACTTAAGATGGAGTATGAGGAGAGTATCCTCAATTCTATAAATTTTAATAGAGGTAATCAACTCTGGGGAGAACAGAAATGGATTGGCATGAGATATAGACCCCCTTTGCTGATCATACCTATTCCAAGATGGCTGAGTTGGGCTCGAAGAGCAATTCATTATATGGAAACAAATGATTCAAATACATCAGGGATTTACCAGGAATTCAAACAAACACATAACAGATGAATTTGATGAACATGATTTGGGTCAGAGTGTATAAAGCAGAAGCCAAATCTATGAATGCTAATAAATATTTGCAATTAGACTTGCAAAAGGTAAAGCTTGGGGGAGATGATGAGCTCAAAATATGGCTCATTATTGGCATGTTATTTCCTTTAAATCATCTCTCGAAGGATATTATCTTACACAAATCTTAGATACATAGATAGCTATTACATGGAAAATAGATATTTGTCTTATTTATATTAAACCAAAGACCAAATCTTTACTTTGTCATTAATGTCTAATACATAGCATGTTTTAGTGATCTTTTGTGTGAAGAATGCTTAGGAAGAAGATATAGGTGATGTACAGTGAACATTCCATTTTGATCTCCATCTAGTAGAACTACAAACTCTATAGGCTTGTTTTTATGGACTCTACAGGCTTGCTTCTATGGACTCTACAGGCTTGTTTCTATAGATTTTGTAGGCTTGTTTCTATGGACTTTGTAGGCTTGTTTCTATGGACTCCATAGGGTCATTTCTATAGACTCCATAGAGTCATTTCTATAGACTCCACAGGGTTAATAATGAGAATTTTGTAAGGACAATGGGAAGCTGGAGACCAGATAGGATAAGAAAGAACCATTCCAACTAGAATCAAATAAGGAAAATAACCACCTGCTATTTTTAAAGACTTGCTTTTGATAGATTTATATATAATAATATTTTAGGACTATTATAGGATAGGATATTTATTTCATCAAAATAATTGGATCTCTTGGAAATCCAATCTCCTATCTTTGGATGAAGGGATCGACCAGGAGTCCTATTCTTTTGCATCTTATTTTGAGTTGATTGTATTTGTATAAAGTGTAAGACTTTTGACTATATAAAAAAGGAAGAAAATAGAAGATATAGAGAAAATAGAGGATCAATAATTAGATAAGCATACAAGTTTCAAATAGATTGTGATTATTTCATTTCTATGAATTAATGCTTCAAGTTTCCAGCACTAATTAATCTTTGTTCCTGAGTCTAAGAGGAGTAAGGGCCCACTCTCTTTAGAACCAGGAACTATGTACGGTATTTATGTTCTATTTTATTAGTTAGAATCTTGTTATTATTTGCATTTATTTATAAAAACATCAAAAAAAAATCATAGTTTAAAAAGAGTATTTTCTTATTTCATTTCTTTTCTACGCAAAGTATGTTTTATTTTATAGCATAAGCATGAAGTAAATTTATTTTTGTAAGTAGAAGTGTGAATTTACTTTCCCTACAAATGTAAAATAGGAGTGTGATATTTTATTTCTAGCAAAAGAGTGGATTGATTTGATTTATTTTTTTTAGCAAAATCATGAATCAATTAGTTTAGTCAAAGTTAGAATAAGATCAGTAAGCACCCCCATAAGTAGACTTCTAGATCTACCATCCCATACCTTACTGCAGATAGCTTTAGACATCGACCTTGGTTGATAAGACACCAATTGAATATTGGTTGAATGAGGAGTTAAACGACACTCATCACTATGCCTATGTATGTTTTCTTTGAAATATGCATATGTCATTTTTTGTTATATGGACATTTCAATATGTCATTATTGCTTTTATGAACATTTGACTAAGTTATGTCACTTTGATTGTTTGACATTATAACATGCCCCTTATTTGCGGTCTCCTTAGACCATTTCTTATTGACTTGTTTTTTATTACTATTGTGTGTGTGCTTGTCTACTTGTTAATATTTTAGTGTTATTATCTATAAGTCGACATGATATTTATCATGCATATTAGGCCATCATGTGTTTACATTATTATATTCTCTTCAATGCTACATTTACCTATACATGTTCTTATATATGCCACATCATTTTATTCATAGATTATATAGTTGTCTTATCCTTTTGAGGTGAGATAAGTACTAGTTTATATTCTTCCCTCACCTCAAAAGAGGTCATATCATTAGGGGCATGTCATAGAGGCATATTTTTCACATTTTGTATATTTTTTAAATTTAGTGGGGGAATGATTTAGAAGCGTGTTATCCATGCTTATTTAGTATTAGACACACCTAAATTTGATGGGGATATGTTTTGGAAGCATGTTCTCCACACTTATTCAATATTCGGCACACCCAAATTTAGTAGGGGCATATTTTGGAAATATGTCCTCCACATTGGAACTTATTAAATTTTCATGTTTATCCATATATAGTGGGGGAATGCTTTGGAAGTATGTTCTATGCACTTACAAAGTTTCCAAATTTTCCAAATCACATAGTTATATGATTATGTAGATGATATTTTTTGGTTATGTAGCACATCAATCTTGTACAATTGTCAAACTCATACCTTGGTTGTTTCTCTTATTTATACATATACCTTGCTTTTGTAAGCCACAAATCTAATCTATCTTGTTCCCATTTACCTATCTATTATTCCAACTAGTCTTATATTGATGACAAAGACATCTTATCCTACCTAGAATGATTAAAGTATACTTATCTTACACCTCTAGAAGTTATAATCTTATATCTATTTTCTACTCCCTAGACACTAATGTCTAAGTTAGATAGTAGAGTCAACATTACTATCTTGTTCCAATAAAAGTGTCCAACACCCTAAAGTCATCCAATATTCAAAATAAGCATATCCAAATGGTTAGCTTAAGTTATTTAATGTGATTTATCTCTCAATAGGATTGTATAAATATAATATCAACTGTCATTCATTTCTCACCTAGCAATTAGACTAAAGAAATAAAGGCACTTATCAAAATAAATCTATCAAGCGTTTAATTTATCAAATATTCTTTGTTTCCATACCATTCATAGGTATGACACAACTATAGGTTTAAATTACTAAAGGATCTGTTATAAGGTCTTATTTTCCAAGTTACAAGTTTGGTCACTATTATATTTAATTTATACACATTGCACGATTCACACAAAATCCAACACATATGAGAGAACTACATGAGTCCAAGTCCCTCTTAGAGATTATTGGCTATATAGGTATCACCCTTTGATAGTGGTGTCATTGGGGTTAGCTCGACACCATGTGCCTACTAACCCATTTTTCCTCAAGGTCACATTGAAGATGGAAATATAGCATTTTAACATTTCATAAGGAGCCATAGTCTATGACCTAGATATAAATGCACCAAAGTGAAGGTAAAGAAAAAATAAGAAGCATATAGGTGGTCACATCCTATATCACCATATAGGACACTAGTGTCAAACTCAGATAGCAGTGTCGATGTAACCATTTAGAACTGACATAATTGTATAGAGAGCTAGAGGCACCAGATCTAGATTATGATAATTATTCTAGAATATTATCATGCTCTAAATATAGATCTACATTATCATTAGAGATAGATAAGTACCTTGTTTTATTTCATTTTTATATCTAGCATAGTTTTACTTTCTATTAATATATTATCTCAATTTAATAAAAAAATTTATATGCTTATATCTAAGTTTAGGATTTAATTGGCCTCTTATAAATCTAATTATCACCCTTGTGCCATTTAATTTCTATATTCTTAACCTTATCCACCCAAGAGGATCCACATCCAAAATTAGGATTAAAAATTTGGTGAACTTGATCTATGTGAATGCAAAATTTTATAATTTGTAGGGTTTTAAACCAACTAAGGTTTCAAATTGATGTATTTTTTAATTTTCTATTGGTACTATTTTTCATGTAACCTAGGTGTATCCTTATATTTGGGATTGTGTATATTAAACATATTAATTTTCTTCTTAGCCCATCCAAGATGTATCATACCAATGAGGGATCGCATACCTTGGATCTTGATGATACCCATGTTGAAAATGAAAAATTTCTAATAAGGTTATCAAATAAGAATATTTTGATAATGAAAATTAGGAATCAAATAAAAATGAGCATGTAGACTATTATCAAGTGTATGAAATTGCATTGTTTTGTGAACACATTTGTCAAAACCTTGAAGATCTTGATAAGATTTTAAAAACTATACTTAAATCCAAAAACTCAAAAACTTTAGTGGACACATCCTTCCTCTTGAACACACTATAAATAAATACATGTAGTGGGGTTATGTGTTTAAACCTTTCCTCCCTGAAAATACCATTTCCATATCTAATATGTACTTACCCATTGTTTCAACACAAATACCAGTTTCAATGTCTATTGCAAATCAAAACATGTTTTCATCAACTTTGGTGACTGCTCAAATTGCTAATCTAAATCCCACTAGGTATACCATTCAAACACTTTTTCAAGATATGAAGACCTCAGAGGACAAAATTACAAATATTGAATAAAAATATTTAAAATCCCCTCATGCTATAGATTCACAAGATGTGTTTCATAACACTCTTACACTAAAGATATATTTACACCCTTTACCAAATGGTTTTGTTGCACCTAAGTTAACATTCTATGGTGGCAAGGCATCTTCAATCATTCTTTGTGGCATGCCTTAATTATACCTCTAATGATAAACTTTTAACCAAATTATTTCCATTGAGCTTGAAGGACTATACTTTGAGGTGGTTTTATGACTTACTAATCCAATATATTAAAGCATTCAAACATCTTGTAGATCAATTTTTGTCACACTTTTCTATTAACATTACCAAAAAGGTTTCATATGCTCAAGTTACAAAGTTATAACAAGGAACAAATGAATCTGTCAATGAATATGTCTTGCGGTACAAGATAATGCTAGCCAAAATGACCAATCTTATGGTAGACAAAGAGTTGTAAGATATATTCAAGTAAATTTTGCTTGATCATTTACATGAGTCCAATATTTTTAAGAACTTCAAATCTTTTGATGACTTATGCCATGTTGTACAAGATTGTGAAATGAAGATTATTTCATTGAATAAGCTCAATTATGTGGCAAACATAGTAGTTGCATCTACATTTAGTACTAAAATTA
The DNA here is from genome assembly GCA_037957365.1 of Torreya grandis. Lineage (NCBI taxonomy): Eukaryota > Viridiplantae > Streptophyta > Pinopsida > Cupressales > Taxaceae > Torreya > Torreya grandis. The sequence goes on from JARHVA010001839.1 coordinate 2,055,888, forward strand.
TGATCAAACTAAGTTATAAGGTAAAACCTATTGAGCCTAAAAAGAAAACAACCACCATGGTTAATATAGTTTCACAGTAGACTAATTATCTTCTTTTATTTAATACACCAAGGAGATTATTTGAACATTTATCTAGGCTTATTGCTTCATTACACTTGTGGTTGATAGAGTTTCATATTATATCTCTCCCTCCTCTTATATAGGTTGATATAAATATACATTTATGCAAAGGATATGATGTAAATTCTTATTGTGACTATCACCAAGGCCCTAAGAATTATACAAGTAGATGTTTTACCTTGAAGCATAAGATCTAGGACCTCATTGATGATGAACATATTACATTTTATGATCTTCCAAATGAATTAGGTTCACAACTTGGTGATCACCATAAGCAAAAGATATCTAACAATCCTTTGAAATACCATTCTAAGAAGGAACCAAAAGTTTAAATGGAATATAATGCACATCCTCCTTGATCAAATTATATACACCCACTAGATAAGGTTATTAATACTTACACATGACATATACCTCATATGTTCATAAACCTACCATTTCATTTAATGATATTAAAATTAAGGATGATGACTCTAGTATTAATTCTCTAATCATTTGAGCATACCTTGATAAACACATCATACATAATATAATGATTGATAATGGTGAAAATGAAAATATTTATGCCATGACATTACTTACACATTTAGGTTATACTCAGCATGATTTACACACCTCTATTATATCAATCAGAGCATTTGATAGGACCTCCTAGAAGGTTCTTGGCAAGATTGATCTACCTTTACGTGTCAATATTGTACATATGGTTACTAATTTCTTAGTTATACCTTTTCATTTTATCTTTAACATGTTTTTGGGATGAACTTGGATACATACTCCTCAATTAGTACCTTATATAGTGCATGGTTGTGTTAATTACATTCATGCCAATTGGGTAATTAGAATATTCTGTATTCAATATGAGCATCCTATTAAAAACATAAATTCATACCTAGGAAGTTAACTATCAAGAATATTAAGCCTAATCCACCATAAAAGGGTAATAAATGGGTAATCCTATTTACTAGGTAACCAATACATGAGACACCTTTACATCAGAGATAGATAGCGTGTTCCACAAAATCTTCATCTTCTCTGCACCATATTCAAATGTCCAAAGCTCCTAAACATGTTCTTATTAATATTCCAAATAAACCATAGGGTATATAGATATGGGTTAAATAAACCCTTATTCCTTATATTAGTACTTCATGACTTCATAGTCCTATTATACATATGTTGAGCATCATAAATACTATAGTGTCAGATATTTCACTTATACATGTTCATTGACATAACCACTAGTTTCTTAAACAAAATTATGAGTGGTGAGATACATATGATCTTAATTTGTATGATATCATAAGATGATCTTGTCTCTCTAAAAATGCCCAAAAAATAAAAAAAAATTTAAAAATCCAAAAACATTTTTGACACCTACATGTTCTATTGGCTCCCTAGAATCTATGTGTTAGTTCCATGTTGAGGGATAGCATATAATTTATTTATACATACACATATACAATCATACATAGATACATAATTCTCTACACTATGGTTGTTGGTATTTCCATCAATGTCTCTAAGACATTGGGGGCATCCATATTCTATGATCTTGATACTTCTAGGTTATATCATTTTATGGTCACATCACATTATCATGATTAAAATATTAAGTACTTATGCATACCTTATCCATGATTATATATTGAAAAGAGTACTTGATCTTTTATGAACTTGACATTTTTTACTAACACATTTGATCCATGAGCAACTATGATATGATTATGCTAGTTGTTTATGTTTTTACTTTATACGCTTCCTTGAGTATTTTGCCTTATTATTGTCTTTCTTATTCAAGTATTTGAATATGATCTATTATATTTGATATTGTGCTTAATGTTTTCTTTCTTAGACATTTGAATATTTCATTGTTTGTGGTATGGACATTTGAACATGTCATTCCTTAATTTTTGGACATTTGACTAACTCAAGTCTATTTGATTTTGTAGCATTTGAACATGCCCCTTTTTTTGGTCTCCTACGACCTTTCTATGTTGACTTGATTTTGAGTTCCCTTGTCTATGTGATTTTTTTCTTGTTTATCTTATACTATAACAATCTAGATGTTGCCATAATATTTATCATGAATCTTATGCCTACATGTGATCACATTGGTTCTATGTGCTTTAATCATACATTTACCTAGACATGTTCTTTCTATATGTTACATGGTTACATTCATAGATATATGATTCAAATACACATTTATGGAAAAATTATATACATGGTACCATTATTATACACAATTTTTACATGAGACCTATCTAAGGTGCATATGTTATGCAACATGCACCTAATATTGTAAAATGAAAATCAATTTTATATTTCAAAACCATTGAAAATGTTGATACTCTACAGACTTTTATAGACTTTATTTAACCAATATATTATAGTATTTGGTTCACCTTTTGGTATGGTTGAGATGATGAAATCACTCAATCTTACCAAGTTTTTAGGTTGGATCTAATTGTATCATCTATCCTCACCAAGTTATACGTATCGTTCAGTTATATGATTGATCTAATCTCAACTTCCATGTGGCAACTCCTTTTTTTGCAAAGTTGTGGGCATCTCTCTCTCTCTCTCTCTCTCTCTCTCTCTCTCTCTATATATATATATATATATATATATATATATATATATATATATATATATATATATATATATATATATATATATATAGAGAGAGAGAGAGAGAGATATATATATATATATATATATCCTAATCTTAGTTTTAGATCCTTAAAATGATACATCTTTCATAAAATAACTTGTCAATAGGCAAGCCAGTTATATCGACACACATGTGTAATCCTAAACCTTGTTATTTTAATTTAAATCTATTTCAAGTACTTTTAACCCAAATTATATGCACTAATTTCACAGTATAACATGCTCATGTTTGTAGGTCAGTCACCAAAAAATCACTCAAATTCAATTCAAGTAAAGATAGGGTCTGCATACACACCCAGGCACTTATTACTTTCCTTTAAACTATAAATTTCATTAGTAAATTAAATGATGGGAAATATAGATGATATTTTGTGATTATGTAGCACCTTAGTCTTGTACACTTGGTAAACTCAGACCTTAGATATTCCTCTTAGTTATATATATACTTTGCTTCTGTAAGCCTTGTATCTACTTTATCTTGTTCCCATTGGCCTATCTCTTAGTCTGACTAGTCTTCTATTGATGACAAAAACATCCTATCCTACCCAAAAAATTAAAATATATCTATCTTACACTTATAAAAGTTTTGATCTTATATTTTTTTTTCTACTCCCTCGACACTAACATCTAGGTCAAATAGTAACATCAAAGTTATTATCATGCCCTGATGTAAGTATCTAGTGCCCTAAAATTATCCAATTATCTCCTGATATGATTAGTATAGATATAATATCAACCCTAATTCATTCTTCACCTAATAATTAGACCAAAGAAACCAAGGCACTTATCAAGATCACTTTATCAAACATTCAATTGATAAGGATCATTTCATATAATCAAGACTTATTCCCCAAAAAATATATTGGAGTGAATTTTATATAAAAAAATTCATATACTCTAAATGAATTAGACTAAGAATATGGTAAAAATATGTATCTATTATTCATATATTACATTGGAGAGAATTAAGAGCTAGAACATTTTAAATAATTTACACTTATTTTAGTTAGAATAGTAATAAGTATAAATTATTTGAAATGGTCCCTTGATCAAATCTTCTCTATTTCCATACCATTCATAAGCAAAACACATCTAATGTTTGAAGTAATGAAAGATTAGTCATAAGGTCTTATTTTTCAAATACAAGGTAGGTCACTATTGTAATTGATTTACACAAATTACATGATTCACGCACAAAATAACACATATGGGATAACTACATGAGTCGGAGGCCCTCTTGTAGGGTATTGGCTATGTGGGGAGTGCCATTTGACAACATGGTCATTGGGGTCAACTCAGCACCATGCACCCACTAACCCATTTTTCTCAAGGTAATATTGAAGATGGAAAGCTAGGGTTTTTTTCATTTCACAAGGAGTGACAATCCATGACCCAAATTTTAATGCACCAAAGTGAATCTAAATAAAAACCTAGAAACATCCAAGTGGTTGCATCCTATTTCACCACATATTCTATATAGACACTAGAATTAGACTCAATAGTATCAATGCAATCATCTAGGACTGATGGAACTTTCCAAAGAGCCAGAGGCACCAGATCTATAATCTAATAATTATCATAAAAATATCTTCTCACATACTCTTAAACTATTCTAGTTCCAAATCTACATTAGCATTAGACTAATCTAAGTACCTTGTTTTATGTTATTTCTATATCTATCATAGTTTTACTTTACATTAATATCTTATCTCAGTTTAATAAATTTAGTGTATGCTTAAATCTGAGTTTAGCATTTAATTGGCCTACTATAGATCTTATTATCACATTTATGCCATTTCATTTCTATATTCTTAACCCTATCCACTTAAGAGGATCCACATCCAAAATTTGGGTTAAAAAGATTCATATTCATAATTGTGGTAAAATTATATACATTGATACCATTTTTATACATGGTTATAACATGAGACATATATAAAGTGCATATTATATTCAATATGTGCCTAATATTACTAAATCTAAATTTGTTTTAGATTTAAAAACACTCTTTTATGGACTATCATCACCCACCAAGTTAGACTTTTATGGACTATATTAATCCAATCTATTGTAGTAGTTAGTTTGATTTTTGGTTTGGTTGAGATGATTAAATCACACAATCTTGCTTATTTTCTAAGTTGGAATTGATTGTATCATCTAGCATCACCAATTTGATAGTAAGAGTTGAATTTGTTCCCTCATGTTCACCAGGTTATAATTATGATTAGGTTTCATGGTTGATCTAATATAAACTTTTGAGTGGAAACTCACTTTTTATTCAAGGTTTGGGGTATGTGCCTTCCAATATCTCTCTATAACCTTAGACATATGCACTTTATAGATTTATATATTTTCCCTAATCTTATTTTCAATGATTCATAATGATACATCTTTCAAATTAAGTTGTTGATACGTAAGGCAGTTGCATTAATACATATGTGTACTCTTAAATATTACTCTTTTAATTTAAATAAAAAAATGTTTTTAATTTTAGATTATATGCACTAATTATATATTGTAACATACTCTTAGTTGTAGGTCAATCACCAATAAAGCACTCAATATGGACTTAAGCAAACACAAGGTGTGTTATATACACATAAGTATGTATTTATTCTCCTTTAAACCAATAATTTCATAATTAGATTAAAATTGGGAAAATGTAGATATATACGGATAAGATATCACCTCATTCTTGTACACTTGGAAAATTTAGCCCTTGACTTTTTCTCTTAGTTATAGACCTTTCCCACTTTTGTAAGTTTGTATCTTCTCTATCTTATGCCCCCTGGCCTATCTCTTGGTTTGACTAGTATTATGTTGATGACCCAAACCTTATATATTTCCTAGAATAATTAAAATACATTTATCTTATACCCCTATAATTTTTGAGCCTATACCTATTTTATAACTACTAGGACATAAGCATCAGTCCCAAACCCCTATGTTGATGCTAGTGTCATACACTAATGTAAGTGTTTAGTGCCCTAGATTCATCTAATTTTCAAATGATACATATCCTAATGGTCAACCTAAATGATTTAATGTTAGATATTTCTCGATAGGAGAGGTATATATTCACAAACACTCATCATTTATTCCTCACATAGAATTAATACCAAAGAGCATTCAATTAAGCAAAGCTTCCATATTTATTACTATTTACATATCAGTCATAAGGACTGCACATATACAAGTATGAAGTATTGAAGGAGTATCCTAAGAGCTTAATTTTCCAAGTTATAAGCTAAGTCACTATTTTACTTTATTTTTGCATATTACATGATTCACACACAAACCAACATGAAGGGGAAAACTACATCAGTCTGAGGCCCTCTTTAGATTATTGGATATGTAGGTAGCACTCATTAATAGAGGGGCCTTTGGGGTCATATCAACACCATATTCCCACTAACCCATTTTTATCAAGGTCATTATAAAGATGAAAAACTAGGGTTTTATAATTTTATGAGGAGCAGTAGTTTATGACCTAGATCTAAATGCACTAAAGTGAAGGTGAATATATATCAAGATACATCTAGGTTGTCACATCCTTTTCAAGTAGGTATTCCATACATGACACCCGTATCTAATCTAGATGGTAGCATCAAATCAATTGTCTTGTGTTGATGCTAGTGTTCATAACTCTATAGGCATCAAATATAGAATTTAGTGACTATTATAATATCCTCTTCTATTTTGCTTCCTACCTATTCTAAATCCATAATTGTATTAGAATTAGAACCATCTAAGTACATTATTTATTTATCATTTCTATATCTATCTGGGTTATACTTATTATTTTTATCATGTCTTAGTTTAATAAAGTTAGCACATGTTATATATGATTTTAGAATTTAATTGGACAATTATAAAGATAGTTTATCACCCTTATACCCTAGGCTATCTCTATCCCTTTTAACCCCATATTCCCTAATCTATATTTTTATGATTAAATATAAATCCATAGCCATAAATAATTCCAAAGTGTAAGATGTGATTAAATTTCTAGAAGAAACACATTGACAAAGTTTGTCACTCCAATTTCATTGGTTTTTTATAATGTTTCATCCTTTCAATCTACAAATTTTATCAAATGGGCCTACAATATTTAATTAACCACTAAGTTTTCATCAAATTATTATCCCTAAGGGAATGAAATATTTTAGTCCACTAACAAGAAAATAATAGATGCCATTGATAAATCATCCTAGGACAAACCCAGAGAGTGGCATCTTCTACTGAGTATGCATTATGTGTAGATAGAATAAGGCATAAGTAAGCCCTCAAGGCCTCACCTTTCCCCACTAGTGTATGGACATCAACCAATTTTTCCTATCACTCTCAAACTACTAACTTACCAATTCATACAAGAATATATGGGAGAAGATGAAAGAATCCAACCTAGACTACTCAACATGGTCTATATGGAATATGCATGAACTAAGGAACTTCATAGATTCAATAAACACCAAGATGTTGTTAAAAGGTGGTTTGAAAAAATATCTAAAATCAAGGCTTTCAAGATTTTAGACCGAATGCTTTTATGGGATAAGGTACATGAAAATAAATGGAAACATGATAAGTTCACTCCTTTATGGATTGGACCATACCAAATATCTTAAATTCTAGGTAAAAATTCATTTCATCTAAAGGATATCCAAAGTAATGATCTCACTTTTCCAATTAATGGATAGCTTTTGAAACATTATTTAAGGCTAATCCAGCTGGATATGCTTATGAATGACTATGAATGCACATGTAGAAATAAGAATAGATTAGGTTTCATGATTTATAGAGTATATTTCTTGATTTTTTCCTTTGGTTTCCTTATATTTCCTACTTTCCTAAATTAAATATTTCCTATTTTCCTAGACTAGTTTCATATTTTCTACATTTTGCTTTCATAGTTAGTTTTTCCACTTTCTAGATTAGTTTTCTTAAAACTAAAAGATAGTCCAAATAGTTTATTATACTAGAATCATGAAATACCCACCAAATTAAAGGGGATAACTTAGAATGTTTAGAATTGACATCAACTAAGATTTTGTTTCTCATAACACTTGAGGCTTTGGGATTGAGGTATTTGTTATGACTGAAATTAATTTCCACCTAGATTAAATAAGTTCATTAGGCTTTTGGGTATTTTTTATAATATAATCATTCAAATGTTAGAAATAATATTCATTTCTAAAATATCAATTGCAATATTATATGTTTAAACTTGTATAGGAGATAATAAACATTAAAATGGATGCACAATGATCGATATATATTGATAAAAAAAAGTTTTATAATACATACATCCAACCAATGGTAACTCCAAACCATTATTCCATATATATTATAAAAAATGCCAATCATACAAATTTATGTAGGAAGGATGAATAAATTAATATATATTAGGGTTATGGACACCTATCTATCAGTAGTGTAAGTCTTAGAGTAGAATCAGAGGTATCTTTGTTAGGGCTATGGATGTCTAGATGGAAGTAGAGTAAAACACAGGCTTCCCTTATTATTATTGTTATAAAATAAAGAATCAACTTGAAACCTACAATGTTTATCCAATTCTATGTCAAAAATATCATAAGAAAACAAATTTCACAAATTCACATAGATCCCAAGAATGAAAAGGGTTAGTATATTGCATAAAAAAGTTAGAGTCTCTTCTAGATGATTAATCTACTTATTATTTCCTTGTTGGGACTTTTTTTTTTTTTGTAATGCATTAACTAGAATTCATGTTTCTTAAATACTCTATAGCATTTACCGACTAAGTCATCATTTGTTATACCCCTACACACCCCATTCTCAGAATTCAAATAGGAACCCATTATTATGAGGACATGTTTATTCATGGTCCATATCAACCTTGGGAATTTTGAATTGATCAAGTGTACATAATCCTAGGGTTATTTTCAAATAATAATTTTATCATAAAAGTATCAAGAGGGATAAAATCAAAGCTTGGACATTGTTCATGAATTATTTGTCACCTTTGATTCTATTATCTAAATTCAAAAAAATATATTCAATATCATGTTTTGATTTAATGGACTAACGAGACTAACAGGGTTATGTTCTTTTTTTTTTTTTTTGTCTAGTTTTTCTCCTATGCATGATATTTTTCACTTAGTTTGTTACATGACATAGCTATAATATCTCCAGGCTCACCTAATCATCCCAGATGACATAATCTTGATCATCTATATCCTTTGGTGACTGACTAAGCATTTATTCTATTTGGGTCACTAATATCATGCAAAGTGGTATTATCTTAGCCTTCTACATTTATCTCATACTTATGAAAAAATTTAGGTCCAAAGTATTTATCTAGAGTAGTGAGATACATCCATGTGTCATCATCCCATTAACCCAGAGCCTAAGTAGAAAAGTAAAATTCATGGAGTCATTTGGGCTATTGAAATAATAAGATCTATCCACATGTCATCATCTTTTTAATTTATAGTTATAGTATAAAATTATAGGTTTTTGAGTCATTTAAATGAGTAGAGTAGAGAGATATGTTCATGTGTCATCATCTTGTGAACCCAGAGTTTAAGTAGAAAAGTACAAGTGACAAATTAATCAAGGCTAGAAAAGTAATGAAGGTAGTCCATGTGTCATCACCTCATTAATGCAAGGGGTAATCAATAAAATTAAAATGAATGAATTCATCCAAGCTAGTGGATTAACAAGAGCCATCCGCATGTCATCATCATGTTAACTAAGAGCCCAAGAAAGAAAAGTATAAGTAATAAAGTCATTTGATCAAGAAGAGCAGTGATAGTTTTCCACATGTCATCATACCATTAACCTAGAGCATAAGTAGTAAATTACAAGTCATGAAGTCATCTAGGCTAGAATAATAATGAGATCTATCTATATGTCATCATCCTAATAACTCAAGGCCCAAATAGGAAAATTACAAGTCACAAAGTCATATAGGTAATCATAGTATCAATATCCATTCATATGTCATCATTTTATTAACTTGGGGCACAATTAGGAAAGTAAAAGTCATGAATTCATTTGGGCTAGTGAAAAAACAAGAGCCATCCATGTTTATCATATCAGGCACCTATAATTTGACATAGTCAAGGTACAAAACCAAAGTCTAAAGGATTACTCCACATTAGTGATATTTCTCTATGTTTTGAAATATTTCTAGCCTATATCCTTCACAACATATAATGAAGAGTTTCATACTCTAGATAAGTGGATCCTTAAGATCTCACCAAGTGTCATCATCTTAAAAGCCCATAGAAAAAACAAACAAAGTACAAAGAGCTAGAATGCATCCATCAATGGATAAGCAATACATAACCATGTGTCTCTAAGATCAACAAGAAAATGTAAATACATGAAATCCAAATCTAAGAGCATGAAAAATGGACATATATCACACTAAAATTATAAGGCACCTAAGAATAATGAAAAGAAAAAACATGGTGATAAATCACTAAATTTTGCATTGAAAAATAAAAAATAAAAATTTGATGAGGAATAGAGAAAAAGTTGTTATTTAAATCAATTCACAAAAATTGGAAAATTAATGTATATAACTCATATATTATATTAATCTAAATCAATATATCTAGATTCAAAGTGAGATTTAATCACATTGACTTCTAGCTAATTTATGCACATCACAAATTCAAGTTTCACAAAGATTTAGATACTTTGGTACTTTAGAGAACATATAATTCATACAAAATTTTAATGGCTTCCTCATCTCACACTCCTCCTCCATCATGTTTGATTGTAGTCATGATCGAATATGTAGACATAATGTTTGATTCAGAAGCATTGCAACACAAGTTAAAACATTATTTGGCTATTTGGGATGAAGTGAACTCTATAGAAACATATAGGGCAAAAGATCAATTATATTTATTCACCTAGACATACAAATATGACCTCTAGTCTATCAAGGTAGTGTGCATACATAATTATAATATGAAATCATAGGTAATGCCTTGCATTGACTTAATCTTTGATTTATTTTCAAATGGGAAAATTAATAGGAAAATATTACACTACCCCTATGGATTACATTGGCTATAATTCTTTTGTGAAATATTATATAGTTTATGTCCCAAATATCACATATGGCCAATTTATGGTCAATTCATGGTTAGTTATGAATTTGATCCCTAGTAAACTATAGCAGTGAGATGAAAACCCAAATTACTTTACAATTAGATGCCTAGTTTCTTCTATCCCCATATCATCCTTCAGGCTGGGTATAATAATCACTATGGCTCTATTCAACTAATTATATGGTTTTCCTAGCATCTTTTATGTCTAGGAGATATGGGTCGCACTACTATACACCATTATAAGCTCAAATAAAATCATGACCATAGGTGAAATTATCAATTTCAACTTAACATATCACATTAATAATCTAGGAAAGCTACTCATGTAAATTTTTACATGATGTCATACGTCATGGACACCATAGTTACCATAGTTCATTCATCATTGTTATAACCCTAGGAGCCCTCCACAAAATACCCAAAAAATAGAAATTGTGACAAATCTAACATTATTCATGTACACAAGTTCAAAAACTAGATTAAGAGGTTGACAAAGACATCCTACCCCATGGTATATCAATCCATATATGGTTATAATATGTCTAGGTTATCAGACCATATTAATATAAATATCAATAAAATAGGTGACTATTATTACTACCTAGAGTACATTATAATTAGGATAGAGGGAACTACAACACAACCTCTATATTTACCACAACTTACTCTAAACAAATTAGTTGAGAAATAAATTATTATGTAATTGGTAGATAATATAGACATTTAGTTGAGATGTTCTAGATAAGGAAATATGCACCCAACTCCCCTTAACATAGACATAAAAATACAATATGGGATCACTTCATCTCCATGGGAAAAAGCATAATTCACTATAGTCTGAGGATGTCACCTTTCAAGTATTGGGACCCTAGTAATAATGTCAAGGAACACTTGAATAAATATGAGAAAAATGTGAAAAATCTCTATGGTCATGAATCATATATCCATGATTTTATATTCATGAATACTTCACAATGTTTTCATGTTGATGATAGTAGATCAAAGGATCCAATATGATCCTTAAATCACATAGGAGGATGTTAAAAGGATAGATAAAGAGAATTGGACCTCTAAATCAATTCATGGGTCCCCTTCTTAGACATGAGAAAAAAGTGAAAATAGTGAATATGAAGAGGCAAGACCATTTGGGGAATTATATTCTCAAGATAGATATTGTTTTACCTAATATTTTCTCATGCCTTCAATTATTTCTACTTCTCCTCCACCTGTAGCTAGCATAGAGAGGTTTGTAGTTCCTGGTAGAGCTAGAGGCCCATTCTCTTTCACATCCCTACCTCTACTAGACATAGTTCAAAAATTAATCATCCCTTCATTCTTATCTCAAATTCCTATCAATGTTTCTCCACCCATGACTCCATCAATTCCCACTTCATCTCCACCTTACACCCTTGCACCCCTTTCACCTTCCATTTCACCCACTTTAGGACCATCCCTTACTCCTCCTGTGCAACCTCTAAATACATATCAAATGAATCTTAAGACTCATCATGTGTCTCTTAAGGTTATACAAGAAGAAAAGAGGCCTTCTAAAGGCTTATTTGTTGTATAAGCCACTCTTTATGAGGAGTCTGAGGTGGAGCCCAAGGAAGAGAAAATTGAAATTGAATAACAAGAAGAGGACAGGTTTCCTATTAGAGCATAACCTATTGAAATTGAAGATGATGATGATGATGATGATGATGATGATGATGATGATGATGATGATGATGATGATGATGATGATGATGATGATGATGATGAGTGGTTATTTAAATAAGACATAAAACCTGAGAGGACTAAACTTTTTAAGGATATAGATGAAGATAAAAAGGAAGAAATCAAATTAGAAGAAACATAGATATGTGGAGATCTTGAAAAGGTTAATCAAGGGAATTTTGAATCGATTGTAACTAAGTTATTACCAGACAAAGAAGGAGATTCAAAAGTTAAGGTATATACTGAACAAGAAATCCTAGACTATGGATCATTGCCAATTATTCCTCATAGCTCTTCATCTTAGGCTACTTTAGCAACAACTATAGCATACCCATAGACTCCTCCCAAAATGTGATTACCTAGGTCCTTGATTCTTTGGTAACTTATTCAATTTCCACTATTATAATAAGAACCACCCATTCTTTGAATTCTTTAAGCCCATTGAGTAAGTCTTAGGCACCCACAATGCTTGTTTTACTTGCCATAGCCCAAAGTCTTATAATTTGGGATTTTATTCCTATTTATCTTCCTACTAAGGATTCCCCTACCATTATTATTAATACTTGGGTTTCTCATACATGAATAATAAATTATATGCAGAATATGCTTAATACCCTTGCAACATATTCTTTTTTTTAATTAGACTGACCTTCAACTTATAGATCCAATAAAATAACTACATTTTGAAAATATGGTGGCTACTTACATTTTTTATACATGGGATGCACCTCCCATGATATCCACATAATTAGGTATGTTAGTTGACCAAACCACCTCAACACACTCATCCATGATTTCAGTGCATAAGGTACTGAGCAAGGAAAAATATATTATTGATACACAAGCCTAGAAGAAGGTCACTAGTAGGAGGAAATCCATTCCTTCCTTCTTATAATTACTTAAAACATCCCTATAACTCGACATAATAAATTTTAATTATTCATCCATGGAAATATCCATCTTCCACCCATACATCCACAAGACAAGTAGAGTCAAAAAATATGGTGTAGGTTCTCTCATAGACTAAAAGGTTTCAAGAGGAAGAAATAGGCAGAAAGTATTTAACAATCACTAAGAAACCAATAGTGGGATTCCATTTTGATAGACAAATGAATGCATTGAGAAAGTTTAAAATAAAAATTGTGGTAACAGAAGGTGGGAATGTAGAATTGGAGAAGAATATAAAACTCAACCCCACATATCCAAATAAATATAGGGAGGATCCCTATAGTTCTATGGTTTCTATTGGAGGGGTAATAAATCAAATGTTTAAGATCTATGATCAATCTAGGTATAAATTACAATATTAAAATATCATTCAATATCGTATGGAAATTATAGATAATGTGCAAAGAATAGAGAAGAAGTTGTATGACATTATTGATGTAATAAAGTATCAAAAAGTTGAATCTCGTACTAAATGGGGAGATGTGTCCCAATTGTAAAATAAAATGAAAGATACAAAAGGCAGGCTTAATTTTTTAGGGAAACTACAATAAATAGATCCTACAACCATTTGAATTTAATAATTATTCTAGAAGTTGTATGAGTGTAAATTCATGTGGATGCTAAGAGAGGTGACTTGCTTGATTGGCATCGAGAGATGTAAACTTCAATGTAGTAATTTGTTAATCAAGAAATAAGGGACATCTATATTTTGAATGACATGATAGTGGTAGGTGTAAATACTCCTTTTGGGCAGTTAGTTTTCAAGATTATTTTTAAATGTTTTCTCAAAGCTACAATTGATAGCTTTTGAGCTAAAATTATGAGAATTTTTTAGAATACCAAAGAAGAGATCATGTAATTAATATATTTTTCAAGGGGGAGGGTCACAAGAACTGACACTTCGTATGTGAAATTTAAGGAGAAAATGGTTTAGCATTTAAAATTGATGGATAACATCCCATAGTTAATCAAGATACCTCTTCTTTATTTTAAAACCATCAGTATTGATTTATAGGCTAGTCATGCCTTATACCTACATATGGAGGTAGTGAAGTAATAAACTACTACTAAAACAACACCATCAACACCTCTACAAGGCACTCAATATTAGGTCCCAAGTTACACATTAGTATAAACTCATACTATACCTAATTATGTGCCACTCCACACTTTTGTTGCATTAACAACAATGACTAATTAAACTAGCTCTATGACTACCAAAACACATGTAAAACCTCTAATTACTATGACAGTGCCAAAAGTACCATTGTTTACTTTAGTTATAGTTTTAGTTATCACTACATCACCAACTCAATTTTTAACTCTATTTATAACTGTAGACAACCCATTCTAGCCATAAATGGCTTTTGACTAGACTTCAGACTGATTTCTACCAAATAATGTCATTTAAGCCTAGGAATCAGTAAACATCCCAATTTTGTCTATGCATCATTCATTAATGCTTAGAATCATGTTGAGGCATCCTATTTTTGGTATTATACCATATGCAATAATAACCTCTCATGTATTCATCCTTAGTTAAATTACAACCTAACAACATGCAATTTAGCCTATGGACCCATTAAGTGTGGCACTTAAACAATTCTTAAAAGAGATAAAATGGTAATCAAAATGAATCAACTAATTAAACTATATTAAATGATTATCTAAATTATTCATTTTAAATTAATGAATATCTAAAAATGGAAATTAAAAAATCCAAAACATCAAGCCTTTTCATCATTGCCTTTATGAGTTGTCAAGCTCTCACAAATATCTCAAAATATCCAATTTGAGAGCCATACCTGTTAATTGAAAATAATAATTACATCAAACATTTTTAACTCAACTATAGTTAGCCTCAACTCACCTAGGGTTAGTTTGAACTCATTCCATGTTTAAACTCAACCTTAACTCACCTTGGATGAGAGTTAACTTTGGAGGATATAAATACAAGGCCTTACTTATTGATAAACAAAATCTCAAAAGCCAAAGTTATAATGCTCATTTGTTGAGAGACAAACTTTTTTGATGTAAAGTTATTATACTCAAATATATGTAAATAATCATTTTTAGTAGTATTAACATGATAAATTCATAAGCTAATCAGCCAAACTAAGGTGCTAAGGAAAGGTAGAAGAAATAGAGCTTCATTGATAAATATTTATTGATGTATATAGTCAATCAATCCACTTCAACAAGCCATTTTGGAGCTACAAGGAATGTAAAAATATGATTTCTTTTGTTTTTTAGTTGTGTTTTGTATTACATGCTTGTTACATATGCTCTCTGTAGTGTCTAGGCTAGAGATGTTAGTATTAGTGTGTTAATTTTGAGTTTATTTTCTTGACTAACATTATATTAACCTCCCCTTTATGGATTCCTTGTTCACATGATGGCACTCCCAATGGGTCTTTCACCCCATAAAGATATTCCCATGGCATTTTAAGACCTCTTCCTAATAATTTTCATGTCAAAATCCCAACTTCCTAACCAAAAAAGTGGAAAGTGGAGGCTCACAGACATCCTACAGGAAATCACATTTTTGTTCTAAGTAATTGTGATTTTGCTTTCTATAGTCATGGTATTGCACTAATGAATCATAATAGTGCACTATAATATCACGACTTTATAGTTTTGGTATTATCCTAATAATTATAAATAATGCCATGATAAGTCGAGGTTTTATCTTTATAAGTATAAATTTTATAGGGAGTTATGATATTGCATCTGTGACTTGAAATATTGACTTTAGATTCACTATCTTACCTTGAAATTCATAGTATGGCCTTCAATACTTGTGATATTTCCTTGAGATTCATGGTTTTGAACTATATAATTGTAGTTTTACACTATAAATTGCATTTTTTCTCTATAGACTTGTGATATTGTACTAATACTTTGTTCTATAAGAAGTTATGGTTTTGTGATAACTAGTTGTGGTTTTGTAGGGAAAGTCACGGTATTACTCTTTGTATTTATGATTTTTCATTGTGTGAAAAACATTTGAAACCTGAGAACTAAATGTTTCTAATCACAAGGACACCCTAACATATTTTTGAGGACCCAAAGACCAAGAAAAGACATTTTTTTTAACATTTTAAGATTCAAAACTAACATTTAAATTTGGTGTTTTAAAATCTTTTACTTAATTTATTTTCATTTTGTCTAAAATTCTTGAACAATTCCAAGGGGCTAAATTTCATGTCATATTTTTTTTGGTGATCTTAAAATGAACTCACACTCTAGTTAAATTCTCATAAGAGTTTTCATTTTTATGATTATTGTTGTGTGTTTGTTTCACAAGCCAAGTGTAGTGTTTATACTCTCCCCCATATCTTTTAAGGAACTTGGGTAATAAAAGTGCTTCATTTATTATATTTGTTACTTTGTCCAAAAATATGTAAAGAAAGTCACTAAGGCCTTCCCCAAAATCTTAGTGATTTGGGTGACCCCAAAATGACATTAAAGCCCTTCTACTCAACTCTTACTTCATGCATCTTGGCTTATGGGTTTGATTTCATCACCTTCTCATGAGTTTTCTAGGGAAGTGTTGACCTGAGAATTCATCTCTCAGCATCACTTCAACCCCACTTCATGGTAGGGGTATACAAATTGAGGTATACTTATTAGAATACTTGTTTGAGTAGTTAAACAAGCTCTATTAGTAAGAAACTACCTCATAATGTATGTTTAACTTAAATATTGCACTACATTAAGTAATTAATAGATGTAGTGGTTGTGAAAAGGATAAGACATTTTAACAATAAGCTAATTAACATGGATCCAAATAATGTGTTGTGCCCTAGTGTTAACCACACTTATGGGACCATTTAGAATGTACAAAAATTGACAGTTTTTATATAACCCCACTTATTGCAAATATACTATCAATGTAGGGTGAGTTAACTGAAATTACATATCACCATAGGAATGCTTGAGAGAATAGAAGGCCTAAAGACCATAATTTTCATGTGCATTATAATTTTTGGATTAACAACATAATTTTCTCTCAAAATCAATTATATAGATAGAGTTTGATAGTACAAAGCTACCTTGTCAGTTTTTAGGATTAGGATGATAAGCTTAGTTATTTTTGTCATTTTTTCCTTTTTAATTACATTATCTTGAGTCAAAAACTATTTGTTTGTTTAAACCACTTCCAAAACAAGTCATGTTTTCACATCACTCTCTTTTTTGAAGAGGTGTTATGTATTCCATTTGACACAACACTTTGCCTTGGTCAATTTTCAAAATTTTGTGTTATGTGTGTCATTTATTTAAAAGGGACATTATTACGTTGCCCATTTCATTTCAAGTCTTATACCTTAGATTTTTTGAAATAAACCATTTTTCATACATTTAAATAAAGATAACATTATTACACTACTCACATTATTTCAAAGACTTCTACCTTGTGTCCAATCATAATTTCAAAACCATGTGTGCCTTCTTAGTATATACCTAATATTGTTATGTTTTCCATTTTGGTCTAGATTATTGTCCATTTCGGCACCAAGCCTTCATAATCAAGTTTTAAATTGGTCTTGATAATTTTGGATTCAAACATTGGTTGGTTTATGTTTATGTCTTGTGTAATTTTGGCTTAGACATTTATCTCTCAAATTTGGGTTGTGCAACTTAGACTAATTCCTTATTGATTTAAAGACTATTTTTGTGCCTAGATTTAGAAAGTGGTCCATCTTCCATGTGACTAAAATTCTAATGTCTTTTACCAAAGTTCAAGTGTGTGTTATAATATGAATGCCAACTATGAGTCAAAGTGTTTTAAATTTGTTAGATTAATTATTTTACCTTTTAGACCTAGTGTTGTGTCAAGTCTATCTTTTGTGTCATGTTTCCAAAATACCTAGCATTTCCCTTTTATTTATTAGACCTAACATGTACCAAGTATAGCTTTTGTGTCATGTTCCCAAAAGGCCTAGCACTTTACCTTTTTGTTTCTTATACCTAGTATGTTCCAAGTCTATCTCTTGTGTCATGTTTCCAAGAGTCCTAGAATCTTACCTCTTTATTTTAGACCTAGTCATTTTGATCCTAGCTTTGTGCCTTGTTCTCAAAGACCTAACAACCTTTTTCATTTTTAGACCTAGATTAAAAATTGTTTGAAAATATTTTTAACAAGTTTGACATTCAGATTTTTCCATTCACTTGACCATTTATTTAAGGCATTTAACATTGGACTTTGAGGATATTTTAAGACTAAGTTTATCATTACCTATTTTTAGAGAGACAACTCCATCACTAGACTGAGTTTTTAGACCAAGTTCAGACCATTTGTCTTTTAGACCTTGTTTTTAAGAGTTTGTATAACTCTATTCCTATCTTCATATAATATTAGTTATTGATTTGGATATGTCTCGTTACAGTTTTAGTGGAGTTATATACAATCTAGGTTATGATAGCATGGTCATGAATGATATTTTTACTTAAGACCCTTATGGTGATGATGTCATTTGTGAGATGGATAATTATCTTCCTTACACTACTAAATATAGGGAATAAATTCAATATCCATTAGCCCATTATTTGGTTAACACACTTCCATATTTAGAGCAAGACCAAGATTAAAATATGTAATATCTTGTTAGTGTAACATCAATTGTAGAACAAGGTCAATGATAACCATATTACATCACTATGTTATCGATACATGATCCTTATTTATTTGACCATCACTTTCTTGAAAATAAGGGTGAGGTTTTAGTTATAGCCATAGAGGTAGGGGCCAAGTTTCTAGTAGACTTCCTCCATGAAAATTTACCTAGTCTAGTTAGAGTGCCTCTAAACATGCCTTATAACCAAACCATTAAATATGTCTTTACTATCTATCCTCACACACTCATGTCCATGTCATATCAAGACCCAAATATGATTGTAAAAGGAAAGGGCATCATGGAGGACCACTTTATAAAAATACAACAAGCATATCAAACCTATTTGAATCTAGCATGCAATTTTAATGGCATAGCCATTTCAAATGCTCCACTCATAGAGATATCTCATTCCACATGAGTATTAATTGAGTTTATAAGTAAATATATTTTGGGTATAAAACCATTTTCACAAATCACTTTAGTCGGTGACATATATAATGTCCCAACTATTTAAGAGGTGAGTGTAGCTTCTATGCAAAACAATGTGCCAAACACAATGGATAACACACAATTGTCTTCCAATTCAAACCAAAGTGGTTTAACTACACCAATAAATATTCTATAATAATAAGTGTTTTTAGTTAATACCATGAGTGGTTCACAAAATTAGGGGGTAGGAACTCCTACATCCCAACCATAACAAGTTACTTCCAATCCTCAACTAGTTGTTTCATCAAGCACACAACCATAAGGATTAAGTAATCAATCATTGACTGGTGATTTACCTCAAAAATAAGTGAAAAATATTACCTTACTTCAACAAGTGGAGATTAACATTCCACAACAAAATGAATAGTCTAATCTACCACCATAATAGAGACAAAATGCTACACCACCATAATAAGGGGCAATAAATGATCCACCTCGATAAGTAGTGACAAACATACCTCTACATTCATAGACCAATATACCTTTATAATCATAAACATTTTATAATAGATAACATGTGTCTATTGGTCAAATACAAATGCCAAACACCTAACAATCATATATTTCATAACAAGTGTTTGTGAAACAAAGAGGTACTACTATCCAATAAGTAATAATAAGGTAACAATTACCTTTTACTCGGTACGTGTTAGAGATCCAAAGATAAGGCCTTAGTCCACAACAAGTTCCCCTTATTTAACTAGGTTTTACTAGTTGACAACAAGTCCCTACTCAACCTCAATAGGCACAAGACTTTCCCCAAATCCAAATTCTTCCATCATAACCCTAATTCCCTCAAAGCTAAGGCTATATATTGAATTTGAACCAGAATATATCCCAACAACACATGCAATTTCAACAACTACATCCCAATTCATAGATGGATATTCCTATTTAATTCACTCATCAAACCAACATTCCATAATAAACCATACCTCCATTATACCCAGGTCAAGTTAATCCACTTTTGACATCCCAACCACCATCTCAACCAAATGTACCATCCAATTTCTCAGCCCAAAAACTACAATAAATGAAGGATGTGACTGTCACCATTCAAGTAAGGAAGTAGACCAAGAATTTCAAGTTAGATGACATGTGTTCATACCCATTCAACTTGGATTATCTTTAGATACCATTTCCTCTAGTTATGAGCCCCCAAAATTTTATAAATATAAGGGTAAAGGAGACCCTAAGGCCTATTTGATGAAATTCATTATTGTTTTCCATCTAGTGGATTACAACAACATTTACCTACTCCTCTTGTTTCCCTAAAGTATATTAGGATAATATTTTGAGTGGTTCTTTAAATTTATAAATAATTATGTGCCTTATTTTGATGATCTCTCGAACAAACTTATGTAGCATTTCTCCTATAATCTCAAACATAAGATTTCATTGGTACACTTAACTCAGGACAAGTAGAAAGTTGGTGAGAGATTTGAAATCTATCTATAAAGATGGAGATTGATTGTTAGTTGCTTCACCCATAGCTTACTAGAGAAATAATTGGCCAATGTGTTTACTAAAAATTCGCACAGTGAGATATCATCTGGAACTTTAATGTGTGCATACCTTCAAAGAGATCATCAATAAAGGTTTACAAATTGAAAATACCCTTATTTAGAAGGCATAATCAAGCTAACATTATCAAACCAAAATCAAAACCAAATCTAAAGTATATGCCTAAATTATAACCATAACCAAGTTTAATTGTAAGTATCAGCACCAGCCTAGGCTAGTAACTATGAGAAATCTAATCAATACAATTGTAATAATAATTTTATTGGTAATAAAGTAACTAAGTCACATCATGTACAATTTTTTCAAAAATCATTTACTCAAACCATATCATAAATGTATCTTACTCCTCATTAGTAGCCTATTCAGCAAGCACAACCTTCATAATAGCCTAGACTAGCTCAATAAATGCAACAACTACCACCTTTACAAACCCCTCTTCCAAGAAGAATACCCACTCCTCAAGTCTTTAGTGATCTTGGTGAACCTATTAAAGTAGTGTTTTTCAAGATATTCATAACTAATAATATTATTTGGCCCATTTCAAATCACTATCCTAAGGGTATTCTTTATCTTGACTCATACAGACAACATGAGTTCTATGAATACCATCATGTTTATGGACATAATCTACATTGTTGTGTGTAGATAAAACACCTCATAGAAAATATGTTTAAAAAATGAGGAGATCACATTGGATAATAGAGCATATATATCCAATCAAAACCTAGGTATCTACCAAAACCCTTTTCTACAGCACAACAACAATAATTAATAATATCAACAATGAAGGCTAGAACAATAGAAACAATAGTATCAATAGCCATCATGATAACAACATTAATATTAGTAGAAACAAAAATAACATCAAATGAATGGGATAAACTAAGGATAGAATGATTCAAACAACTAATAAACCTAACATATAATTACATGTGACTACAAAAAAGTTTAGGTCATCTTGTAGGAGGTCATGTTTCAACCATCACCATTAATCCTAGACCAAGTGCTAATAAACCAAGATTGTTTCCAAATAATTTTAACTAATTTACATATGCCAACAATCTTTATTTTACCTGGAATTGTAACCAACTACAATAATAACCAAGGACTACAACTAAGTGTAATAGTAATTAGGGATTACTATTTTAGGACCTTATACCAATAATGCATTATTACCCTATGACCATAACCAAGTGCACCAAAAATTGAGACTTATCCTATCTTTCCCATCTTCATCATAGGTAAGTTATAATGTGCCTTTATCCAATATTGATTATGAAATCACAAGTTAGTGGTACAATATTACCATTCCAAGCCCATAACTTCCTGTCAATGAACCAATCCAACCCACTATGTTTTCTATGAATAAGCCATTTACCCTTGTTAAATAAATTTATAAGAAAACCACATAAATTTCCATCTTAGATTCTTTTCATACGTCTACTATCATAATAATATCCTCACAGAGTTCTTAGGCCAATCCAAAAGTTCTTAATGACATAACCCTAGACAAATTCCAAGCTTTAGTTGGACATCCAACCCCATGATAATAGTTAAATTTTGACCAAAGTGATATGTTGTTTTTTGGCCCTCACCATAATAGCCTACTATACATTAAAGTTGTTATAATTTAACACAAATTCAAATGTGTACTCATAAATAATGTATTGGGTTTGAATATTGTGTCTTTAAAGCTCTTCAATAAGCTCAAATATACAATAGCTAATTTATATCCAAAAACTATTACTATTAAATCATACAATAATGAAGAGTAGGAATCATAAGAAACCATAAGATTACTATTTATCATTGGCCCCTTAACTCATGATACACTTTGTCATATGTTAGACCTTGATCTATCTTACAATTTACTCTTGGGTAGACCTTAGATACATGAAATTCATGCAATCCCTTTGGCATTGCATCAATGTCTCAATTTTTTACACTCAGGCATGTAGGTCACTATCAATGGATATTTGCAGCTATATGACCATTGTAAACATTTTAAGGATGAGTATGAATGTTACAACTACCAATTTGGTCTGGATTTAGTTCCCAAAAAAGACAAAGATAAAGAAATACTTGTTAAATTTCTAAAGGCCAATTGCATAGATCCAAATAGTCTTGACTCCTCTTTACATATGCCTCTTATAGAAATTTCTAATCATTTTTCCATCTTATCCAATGGACCAAAAGAGTATTTAATCCACAACTCATTTCACATTACCAAGCTTCCACAAAACCCCAAGTCATATGGAAGACCTAAATCTAGGCCATTATGCATTGAATGGCAATGAAACAGAAAAGGTAAAATTCATATTTGAGTTTTTGTTATTTTCACACTAGCCAATAGCCAAGAAGAAGACCCACTTACCAATGATGAATCCTAGTTTTACAATGACAAATTGGCTTATTGTTACAAAAAATCCAAATATCCCATCCCTAATAGGATAATGGAGAACCAAGGCTATGAAGGAGGATTCAGGCCAAATTATTAAGGAACTCTGAATCCAATTTCTATAACTCAGTACAAAAGATTTATTGTCTTGAATTTAAACCACCTAGGGGTGACCCCATGTATCTTATTTTGTTCTAATGGTAACATCTAGTGATGATGATGCCAACAACAAAGTAAAGTCTGATCATAGTATTTAGAAATACCTTATGAATACCAACTTATTTGACCTACATGCCATTTTTAACATTACCCCAGTTATCTAACACAACCCATTTATTTTTTATCTCCCTTAACTTATAGCTTGGGACCAATAAGAATCCACAGTACCTGTAGACAAGTTTGAAAATGATGAGGCCTTTTGTGATTTTCTAAGCCTATGAAGACAATGTTCTATTAGATCACAAACAAGAGTTCTCTATCAAACTAGATCTTGCAACCTATTTTGGAGAACAGGTGAACACCCTTAGCCAAAAAAAAAAGAATAAAACATTGAGGTCTAAAAGTGAAAACTTCTTTGAGGTGATTTTGGACTAGGGTAATAGTAAAAATAAAGGCCGGTCTTTTGGTGAAAACATATTTCAAGTGCCATTAGATGGGGGTGTTCACCTTTCCTTAAATGAATCTCAAGAGACCACCAATGATTAACTTGATTTTGGGTCTAAGTTTAGTTCAGCGTAACAACATGCCTTTGATCAAATTACCTAAGAATTTCCTACAGTATTTGTAACATGTCCATCATTTCCATTAGGTGATTTAGATTCATCTTGTCTATGAGAGCTTGAATAAATAGTCCAACTAGAGGACTTTGTAGTTATAGGATAATTCACGTCATTGACAATCATTCTAGAAGATGGATTGACTCTCCTAATAAAAGATACTATGTAAGTTAACATCAAGACTCCAGATAATCCAAAATGGATCAAAGTAGGCACATCCCTCGTTAAGGAGGAACATGAAATATTTACATCCCTTTTGAGGGAATTTTTTGACATCTTTGCTTGGACCTATTCTAACATATCAAGTTTGGACCCCACCTTGATATTACACCATCTTGTTATACATCATAATGCTAAAACTATAAAGAAGAAATTGCACAAGATGCATCCTCATATTGATGTATTGGCAAATAAAGATTTGTAAAAACTCTTACAAGTGATATGTATCTAATTGATTGACTATTTAGAGTAGATCTCAAACTTTGTGCCTATTAATAATAAGTTATAAGGAATAAAAATCTACACTAATTTTAGAGATATAAACAAGGCCTACCTTAAGGATGACTTTACTCTACTAAACATCAACATGATAGTTGACTCCACAATGTGGTATGAAATGCTTTCACTTATGGATGGATTTGCATGGTACAATTAGATTAGGATTATGCCAAAATACCAATAGAAAATAGTGTTCACCACTCCAATGGGGAGGTTTTATTATCAGGTTATGTCATTTAGCCTCAATAATGTTGGGACCACATACCAAAGAGCCATGTCCCATGTTGATCATCTATCTGCACTAAAAATAATATTTGAGAGGCTTCATGAATACAAAGTTAGACTTAATCCTAAGAATTGGATTTTTGGTGTCACTTCTATCAAACTATTAGGTTTTATCATCTCTCATCGATGCATTGAAGTTGATAATACCAAATTATAAGCCATTATCAAGATGTTGCCACCTTCTAATTTGAAGCAACTCCATAGTTTGTAGGGAAATATTCAATCTATCAAGTGATTCATCTCATAATTAGCCAACAAATTCCATCCATTTACATATTGAATAAGGGTGTCACATTTCATTAGGATGAATAATACTAAAAATATTTTTAACACCTGAAGGAATATCTTGCCAATCCACCTATTTTGTTACTACCAATGCCAAGAAAGCCATTTATATTATACTTATCTAACACAAACAAATCCCTAGGGGCACTTCTTGCTCAACACGATGAAAATGGGAAAGAGCATGCCATTTTCTATTTAAATAGTACACTAGTCGCATATAAACACAATTATACATCAATAGAAAAATCTTATTTATAGATATGGTCTTTACAGTGTAGAAGTTGTGGCATTATGTGCTTAAGAACAAGACCATGGTTATTTTTAAAGTAGATCTGCTCAAGTATATACTATCCAAAATAACTTTACAAAGTTGTATTGCTAATTGGATCATACTTCTGAGTGAGTTTGAGATCGAGTATGTCAATTAGAAGGCCATAAAGGGATAATTACTTAAAGATCATTTTCTTGAATCTCTCCTTGTAAATACCAAACCCCTCACTTTTTGATTCTTAGATGAATCCATCATGACCATCATAAAAACACTTCCTAAAGAGTAGCACTAGAATTTGTATTTTGATGGATCATTCACATCACATGAATTAGGGGTAGGCCTATTTTCTATTACACCATAGTGAGATATTATCCTTAAATCATTCTATATTAGCTTTAATTTTACTAATAACATGGTTGAATATGAATCACCTGTTGTATAGTTTCTTTAATTAGTACAATGGAATATTCAACATCTAAGGGTTTATGGTGATTCTCAGTTAATCATCAAACAAGTTACATACCACTTTCAGACCAAAAATGACAAGTTGGTACCATGCAAGGCCATGATTAACATTCTCAGCTAGTATATTGCTGACATATAATTTGAACACATACCTAGGTCTAGTAATAAGATAATGGATGTTATGGTCATTATTGGTTCTTTTATACATCACACAAACAAGGCCAAATAATATCAATTCCTCATTAAAAATCTTCTAGTGTCTGCTCATGAACCTTAAACAATCATAATGATCTGTGATATGGTTGGTCTCAGCTCCATATGATACCCATACCTCTTTAACTACCTTCATGACCATATCATGACACTAGAATTATCATGTAAATAACAAAATTCCTTTACCCAACAAGACCCATGTTATATCTTCCTTGGCCCAACCTTTTACCACCACAACTTTGATGAAAATCTTCTTCATTATTTAAATTTGGTAAAAACAACATTAACATTATGGAAAGTTCATGAAGGATTATGTGTAACCCATACCATGGGGGCCACCCTAGCCAAAATTCTCATATGTACTAATTACTATTGGCCAATTATGGAATTAGATGCATTTGCTTATATCAGAAGGTGTGACAAGTGTCAAAAGCATGCCAATCTAATTCATGACCTAGCCAAATCACTAAAATTGATGCTTACACCCATGGTATTTTATAACATGGGGACTCAATATAATTAGGAATATTAACCCTACCTCATTTGATGGACATAAACACATCCTTACTACTATCGAATATTTCACTAAGTGGGTTGAAACTATACCCCTCACTTACATGACTAGAAAATAGATTTCCAAGTTCATCTTCAATAATTTCATATATTTTTATGGCATCCTATCTAACATTATGTTTGATAATAGTAGATCATTTAACAATAAGGATGTCAAAATTCTTTGTCGTGAGTACAACATCACTCAACATTTTTATACTGCATATTGTGCATAAGGTAATGGTCAAGTAGAATCATCTAATAAAACCATTGTAAACATATTTAAAAATATTGTCAATGATGTTGGCCACAATTAGAACCTCCAAATATTATATGCCCTTTGAGTATATCTCACTATTTACCGTACTCTAATCAAAACCAATCCATATTCCCTAGTCTATGGCATTGAGGTCATTCTTCCCATTGTTGGAAATATTGTCATTGATGTCAAAGGTTTAGTATTATTGGTGATAAAGGCCCCATTGCATTTAATGTTGTTGGTAATAAATATATCTTGGCTAATATGAGTTAATATTTATTTAATATTAACGAATATATTTTTGGTTGCATATGAGACAAAAGAAGGGCCCATAGAGAAGTCAAAGAGCCACGAGGTAAATACAAAAGAAGGATGGGACATATTTTCCCATGAAGAGTCATCTTGGAGAATACCAAGAGTCACCAAGTGAAGACAAAAGAGTAAGGGTGAATTTCTCATGAAGGGACACTTTAAGGAATACAAAAAGTCACCAAAGATAAGGACAAAAGTGGGAAGGACATTTTTGGTCATGAAGGGTCACCACATGACTTTTCAAATGCTTGGATATGAAGGGTCATCCAAGATTGGCGCCATTTTCCATGAGGATTGAAAGGTCACAAAGGGGGAAGGCCAAAGGTCATTTGGAAAGCTATAAATAAAAGCTTGAGTAGCCATTTGTTATATGGAAGTGAGAGGTTGATTTGATATTGTAATATCTAGCTTAGAAGAGCAATTGTGAGAGATGAATATGATTTGTATTTGTTATATCTAGCTTAGAAGATCAAAGGTGAGAGAGAGAGGGAGATGTTGTATTGATCTATCATTTCTTGAGATAGCAACATTGAGAGATAGGTGTGTGGTATACACAAAGGGGTTGGTGCTCCTGTGGGTTGGTGCTCACGAATTATTGTTGGGTTGGTGCTCGACAAAGGGGTTGGTGATCTTGTAGGTTGTTGCTCACGAATTGTTGTTGGGTTGGTGCTCGGAAAAGGGGTTGGTGATCTTGTGGGCTAGTGCTCGTGAATAGTTGTTGGGTTGGTGCTCGGCAAAGGGGTTGGTGCTCCTATGGTTTGGTGCTCATGAATAGTAGCTGGGTTGGTGCTCGGTAAAGGGGTTTGAAGCTCCTGTGGGTTGGTACTCATGAATTGTAGCTGAGGTTTGTACTTGGAAAAGGGGTATGGTGCTCTTGTGGGTTTTTTCTCACGAATATATTTGAGATTGATTCTCTATGGTTTTTTCCACATTGGGTTTCCACGTTATATCTGGTGTCTCTCTCTATCCTGTGTGATGTTTATTGTTTTTAGTTTTATTACATATCTTGAATGTTTGATTAAGTGTAATTTGATAAAGAGAAAGTTTTATAAGATATATAATATACTGATTCACCCCCCCTCTCAGTATATTTCATGCTTAATAATTGGTATCAGAGCAGGTTCCTTTTTGAAAAGTTTTATAGCTTGAAGTTAGATCGAGAAAGCACGATGGCTAGGTCATAGGAAGGATTTTCTACAAATAAGGCACCTTTGTTTGATGGGATGAATTATGTTTTTTGGAGCATGAGAATGAAGGTTTATTTGATGGCCCTTGGATTTGACATATGGAAATCAATGGTGGAGGAATATGAAGAGCCACAGACATCTACAATTACTCCAGTAAAAAAGAAGGCAAGTGAATGTAATGCTAAAGCTCTAAATGCTATTTTATGTGAATTTGAATTTTTTAAAGTTATGCAATGTAAATCTGCTCATGAAACTTGGGTAAAACTTGAGAATATTTACAAAGGTGATGGAAAGGTTCAGCAAGCTAAGTTGTAGACTTTTAGAAGGCAGTTTGAAAGTTTGGAGATGGAAGAAAAAGAAGATATAGCAAGTTATCTCTTGCAAGTTGATCAGATAGTAAATCAGATTCAAGGTCTTGGCGAAACATTGGAAGAGTCAATAGTAGTGCAAAAGATTTTGAGATCTCTACCAATGAGATATGATGCAAAGGTTTCGGCAATCAAGGAGATGAAGAATTTAGCCAAGCTAAAAATGGATGAGCTTCATGGTATTCTCATGGCATATGAGATGCAGACATAACAAGATAAACCCTCAAAGAGAGAAGTAGCTTTTACGACATCAAAGAAGGAGAAAGATAAGATTCAAGAATCAAGTGATAGTTCCAATGATGATGAAGATGACAACGAAGCACTTTTCATTCGTAGGCCGAAAAGAGGAACAGGTAAATATCAAGGAAAATTACCTTTTACATGTTTTAATTGTGGAAAGATTGGACATTTTTTAGCTAGATGCCCAGATAAGGTTGATGATGAAGAAGAAGAAAATCCTACATACAAGAAGAATTTCAAAGGCAAATCCAAAAAGGGATTCAATAAGAAGAGCCTGTATTCTAAGGATACTAGCTCAGTTGAAGATAGTGGAGTCAGTGATTCAAAAGAAGAAGAGATTCTATTCATGCCCATACATGAAGATGATCAAGAAGAAGAAGAAGAGGAGGAAGCTAAAGTAGATATGGAAGGAGAACTCAATTGTGCCCTAGAAGAGTTAGAAGCTGTTCAGAAGAAGAATCAAAGATTAAAGTGCCAGATCAAGAAAAATGAATAAGAGTCAAAGGAAATGATTGAAGATCTACAAGCACACTTTGAAGAAGCCAAGAAGAATGAAGAAGATCTCAAAGCACAATTGGAAATAGCAAGAAAAGATTGTGAAATATATGTTATTGAAATTGCCTCTTTAAAAGAAGATATTCAAAAAGCATTCAATGATAAAGTAGTTAGTGATTCAAAATTTGAGGATAGCACTAACATGCTGAATAAGATATTGGAAAGTCAAAAAGCATATTTAGATAAGACTGGGATCGGTTTTGAAAAGAAAAAGAGCTATGCTAAAGCTCTTACACAAGAGGAAACAAAAAGGGGAGAAGTGAAGAATACAAAGAACATTCCAAATAGAGAAGGCTGGAAAGAACAAAGCTACAAAAGGCAATTAGGTCAGAGATATACAGACACATCTTATTTTTATGTCTATTGTTTTTATTCTAATGGATATGGTCACAAGAAATTAGAATTTATAATAAGAGCTAACAATTTCAGAAATAAGGAGAAGGAAAGTCAAGTAGAGTCAATCAGAAGCCGCAACTCTTTTGCTCCTCTATCAAGCTTTGATAAAGAGACCATAGTATGCTACAAGTGCAACAACTTCAGACACATAGCTCGGTATTGCAAAAGCATGTTCGAGTCAGTCAAGAAGGATCAGAGTTTCAAAGCTTCATTCATCAAGAAGAAGAATTAGAGTGTCAAAGATCCATTCATCAGGGAGAAGGTTCAGACATGTACATGGCAGAAGAAACAACATGAAGATTCTATGATGGTGCAGACAGCTCTGCATGTGGGAGTTAAAGATCAGCCATGGTTAATTGATAGCAGATGTTCGAGGCATATGATAGGAGATAAAAGTAAATTCATATCTCTAAAGAAGATCAATGGTGGTATAGTGAGGTTTGGAGATAAAACCACTGCCAAGATAGCCAAAAAAGGTACTTCGAGTTTGGATTATGGTAGAACTAAGACTAAAAATGTTTTGTATGTAAAAGGTCTTAAGCATAATCTGTTGAGTGTTAGTCAAATTTGTGATCAAGGATACACATTAAGGTTTCATGCTGAAGGTTGTGAGATTAGAAGAAAAGATTCAAATGAGTTAATTGCAGAAGCTCAAAGGATAGGGAATAATGTATATGTTTTGTCAGATATCTTCTCAAAGGCATGATCAAAGGACACATTCAAAGATCGGTGAGAGGAGTTGGGAGTAATTTCTATTACTTCTTGCCATTGATGTTCATCATAAAGTGAGGGGGAGCTAAGTGTTAGCTCCAGGTAGGCCCTTTGCCATTGATGTCAAAGGGGGAGAATAATAGGTAAAAGTATAGGTATAAGTACAGGTGTAGAAAATAGGTACAGGGAATAGGTATAGGTTACTATAGTAAGGGGGAGTTATTGTATGTTTTCAGATGATAGTATGTGCAGGTGACAAGATGTGGAAGTTTCAAGATTGAGGTTGCCATTAATGACAAAGGGGGAGATTGTTGGAAATATTGTCATTGATGTCAAAGGTTTAGTATTGTTGGTGATAAAGGCCCCATTGCATTTAATGTTGTTGGTAATAAATATATCTTGGCTAATATGAGTTAATATTTATTTAATATTAATGAATATATTTTTGGTTGCATATGAGACAAAATAAGGGCCCATGGAGAAGTCGAAGAGCCATGGGGTAAAGAAAAAAGAAGGATGGGATGTATTTTCCCATGAAGAGTCATCTTGGGGAATACCAAGAGTCACCAAGTGAAGACAAAAGAGTAAGGGCAAATTTCTCATGAAGGGACACTTTAAGGAATACAAAAAGTCACCAAAGATAAGGACAAAAGTGGGAAGGACGTTTTTGGTCATGAAGGGTCACCACATGACTTTTCAAATGCTTGGATATGAAGGGTCATCCAAGATTGGCGCCATTTTCCATGAGGATTTAAAGGTCACAAATGGGGAAGGCCAAAGGTCATTTGGAAAGCTATAAATAAAAGCTTGAGTAGCCATTTGTTATATGGAAGTGAGAGGTTGATTTGATATTGTAATATCTAGCTTAGAAGAGCAATTGTGAGAGATGAATATGATTTGTATTTGTTATATCTAGCTTAGAAGAGCAAAGGTGAGAGAGAGAGGAAGGAGATGTTGTATTGATATATCATTTGTTGAGATAGAAACATTGAGAGATATGTGTGTGGTATACACAAAGGGGTTGGTGCTCTTGTTGGGTTGGTGCTCGGCAAAAGGGTAGGTGCTCATGAATTGTTGTTGGGTTGGTGCTCGGCAAAAGGGTTGGTGCTCCTGTGGGTTGTTGCTCACAAATTTTTGTTGGGTTGGTGCTCTTGTGGGTTGGTGCTCATGAATAGTTGCTAGGTTGGTTCTCGACAAAGGGGTTGGTGCTCCTGTGGGTTGGTGTTCATGAATAGTAGCTAAGTTGGTGCTTGGCAAAGGGGTTTGAAGCTCCTGTGGGTTGGTGCTCATGAATTTTAGCTGAGGTTTGTACTCGGCAAAGGGGTATGGTGATCCATGGGTTTGTTCTCATGAATATATTTGAGATTGATTCTCTGTGGTTTTTCCCACATTGGGTTTCCACATTATATCTGGTGTCTCTCTCTATCTTGTGTGATGTTTATTGTTTGAGTTTTATTGCATATCTTGAATGTTTGATTAAATGGAATTTGATAAAGGGAAAGTTTTATAAGATATATAATATAATGATTCACCCCCCGTCTTAGTATATTCTGTGCTTAACACCCATTGAGTTCAAGTTACCTTCTCTATGTATCTTTCCGAAACATGATGGATGATAAAGATTATAGAGTAGATCACTGACAAGAACTAGAGTTACTTGATGAAAAATGCATGGTCATTATTAATAGCCTTAAAGCATACCAAAATAGACTCTTTATCCATTATAACTGGAAGATCAAACATAGATATTTTGAGTTAGGGGATCTTTTTCTCAAAGAAAACTAAAAGAACACAATGGCCAAAAAGAATAATAAAGGCAAGTTTAAACCCAATTAGATAGGCCCATATGCCATTGTTACAAATTATGGCTCTAGAGCATACAGGCTCACTACACCAGATGAGGATAAACTTGATGAACTGATGAACATAATACACCTCAAGTTTTATTTCACTTGAGAGACTTAAAGTATTATATATGAGGCATGTTTATGGTGTATCATATCTTCACCTTCTTTGTACCATATCATATACTACTCTACAATGCCTTCACTATTGACTAAAGTTTTTTTTACCTTGGTTCCTTTCCATTGGTACTTCAATAACTTTCAATGATTGGATTTAGATGAAAGTTTTAGCATTTTATTTAGTATTCTAAATAGAGGCAGTATCTTGGACTAGTATTGTAATGGTTTGGCAGTTATATCCTTCATTTTTTATTTTGTTTCATTAAAAGTGTTATTGATTATAAATACCTTTGGGAAAATAAGTCTTCCACTCCATGCTACTAAGTATAACCACCTTTGGGCAAATTAGTATCATTGACCTATATTGTTGTTTCTTAATTATAACCGCCTATGGAAAAATTAAGAGCAACACTTTTACCATGCATTGTCATATCACTTTGTCATTCTTATTCATATACTGTGTCATTTGCCTAAATTCATGAGCTTGATGATACCTATTCCATTTATTCTATTGTATGTTGAAATGACAGTGACTTGAGGTCTCATTTCAAGACTATGTAGATAGCACTTGATTTACATTGAGGTCAGATCAGTAACCCTTTTTCCCACGCTCTTGCCATTTTACAATCATTTTAAGTTTAAATGATCTCATCATTTTTTGAGTTGGATCCTTTAGTCTTTCATCATTCTCAATTGATTTGAAACACTTCACAAATTCCAAAAACATTAGTAAAAGACATAGAAAATCATGAAAATTGGCTTAAAATCTCCATGTGAGATATAAATCCATCAAAATTTTTGGGATGGGCCATCTTGTTTTTTTAGTTTATTTTTAAGACCACCTTGGTCTTTTTCCTCCCATTTTTGGGAGAACTACATTAGCCTAAGGTTCGCACAAACTATGTAGGTAGCACTTGGATACATGGGGTACCTCGAGTGAGCTCGACTGCACCTTCCTTTATTGTTAACCACTTCTTTACCTTAAGGATTCTAGGATTGTAGTGTAAATTAAATAATAAATTCCCCTAAAAATTAGCATTAAGTCCATCGCTAATCACACATAAATATAATCATCATGTTCCCCCCATTAAATATTTAATCATATGTTTAAAGGAAATGAAACATGTTGTAAAATGAATTGGTTTCCTCCCCATCTAGCAATTTTCAAGTTGAAATTTATTAGGGCTACAAGATAAAATATAGGAGCCTTAGGGGAAGGTTTATTAATACATGAATGTGTTAGTTTTATAATTAAATAAAACTACATGGTGAAGTCTCACCTTTTGTACTTTACACTACTAGGCTTAACAAAAATAAAAAATTAAGTAGCAATTGAGCATACCACATGATCAAAAACTTTTAATTTAAATAATTTATAGTAGCCACTACAAGGAGGGCAATTTCCAATGGGAAGAATTTAGAACAAAAATTTATCAACGACATAGTTAACAATGTGAGGGCAACAACACATACTAGTTTTTTTTCCTCATCAATACATCTAAACATTGGTGACCACTATTAGGCATATGATAGGTAAAACTTAGATTTTATCAAACTAGAATGTATCAACCAATTTACTAAAATAATTTCAGCTATTTCACGAGTACCCACTTGTCATTTAGCTTCCCCATCCTTGTTGGCCTTAAACCTTTCACTCTCATTGTTTTATGATTTTCTATTGTGTGCATTATGTATCACTTTGATACATTAATGACCATTAGGCTTAACTTTATGATCTCTCCATTTTATGAGTATTCTCTATTTTAATGCTCTCATCATTTTTTAAGACCATCCCCATACTCCTCTACAACATCGATCATATTTTATTATCATCAATTTCCTTTTATCCCATATCTTGAGAGAACTACATTTGGCCTAATGTTCATATTAGATCTTACATCCATAGAACTATGTAGGTAGCGTCCACTTGCCTAGTGCATCTGGATTCAGATTGGCTACCTATCTATTATAAATGCATGAATAATTGTCTTTTATTTACACTAGCATTGTGAATAATCATTGTTTATGTTTATTTCATTTTATTCTTGTTGTTTTGTTTTGTTCACTTTTTATTTCTTGGTGTTTTTTTGTGCTTTTTGTTTATTGGTGTTTTGTATTTCTATTTGTTTGCTTCTTTGTCTATTTTTTTACTTTAATTTTTGTGCCTTGACATAATATACATGAGTTCCTTGGGTCATTCCTTGTGTATTATACTTAAGTCCATCCATATTCATATGTCAACATTATCATCATGGTTTTTATCATTGGTTCATTATTTACAATTATTTCTTAGATCGCATGTCAATTCTTATGCATATTACGGCTAAGTTATCATGGTGTTTTATATCATGATACATACCATCACATGCTACAGTAAAAAAAATATTACAATCAATGATGTTGTAGTACTTCTCTTTGTTCACCTTTTTTTTTTTAAATTTATCCAAATCATTTCCCAAATATAGAGTAATTAAATCATGAATGAATTTTAATCCTTGTTAGTTAGGACATGCATCTCCATAATAGCAGGTAACCTAAATTCATATTTCTCCTCTATACTAGCTTGATATTACTCTGTGAGTATGGATTAATTTTGTAAGCCCCCTTTTCCAATTTTCCATATTTTTCTAAATTGCAATACCAATTATTATAACCACCTTTGGGCTAATCATTATCTCTATCTACCCAATTGGGGCATGTTTTCATTATGCTAATGATCATAACTACCTTTGGGAAAATTATTATATCTCTCCACCTAACTGGGGCATGTTTTAATTTTATCGTTGATTATAACCACCTTTGGTAAAATCATCCCTTTTATTTACCCAACTGGGTCATGTTTTCATTTTGCTAATGATTATAACTAGCTTTGAGAAAATAATTATCTTTTTACATTGATATGTTGATGATTATAACCACCTTTAGGAAAATCACCCCGTTTATCTACCCAATTGAGGTATCCCAAAATTCCATCAATTATAACCACATTTGGAAAAATCAATATTTTCTTCCCACTTTAACTTTTGGTCCCATCATTTCCTTCTTTCTAGGGACCAATCATCGACCTTCTTTACTAACTACTCCCTCGAGGGGGCATCTGGGACTCAAGCATCACTTGTTAGGATAATAGGCATAAAGGATATTTTCATTCTTTAAGAATACATTATTGTGCCTATATATATCAATTCCTTCCCAAACAAAGTATAAATACCCCATTTTGTCCATAACTACCTTTCGACCAGACTTTAGATTGATTTCTATCAAATAATGCCAATTAAGCCTAAGAATCACTTATCATTCTAATTTCATCCACACATAATTCATTAATGCTCATAATCATGTTAAGGAAATATTATTTTGGGTATTATACTATATACAATAATAATCTCTCATGGATTCATCCCTAGTCACCTTGTGATCCAACTAGCAGTTTGACCTATGGACCCATTAAGTAGGGCACTTGAACAATTATAAAAGAGTTAAAATATTAATCAAAATGAATCAAATTATTAAACCATATTAAAATTCATAGCTAAATTATAAATTTTTAATTAATGAATATCTAAAAATTGAAATTCAAAAATCCAAAATATCAAGCCTTTTCATCATTGCCTTTATGAGTTGTCAAGCTCTCATAATTATCTCAAAATATCTAATTTGTGATCCATGCCTATTAATTGAAAATAATAATTAAATGACACATTTTAAAATCAACTAGAGTTAGCCTTAACTCACTTAGGATTAGTTTTAAATCGTTGTATGTTTAAACCTAACCTTAACTCACCTTGGGTGAGAGTTAACTTTGGAGGCTATAAATACAAGGTCTTACCTATTGATCAACAAGCTCTCAAAAAATAAAATTATAATGCTCATTTTTTGAGAGACAATATATTTTGGTTTAAAGTTATTATTCTCAAATAGATGCAAATAAGCCTTTTTAGTAGTGTTACCGTGCCAAATTCATAAGCCAATCAACTAAACCAAGGTGCCAAGGAAAGGTGGATAAAATGAAGCTTCATTGATAAATATTTATTGATGCATATAGTCGAGTAAGACATTTTAGAGATATAAGGAAGGTAAAAGGATGATTTCTTGTTGTGTTTTATAGTGCATGCTTGTTACTTATGATATGTCTAGTGTCTAGGCTAGAGGTGTTAGTGTTAGTGTGTTTATTTTCTTGACTAACACTATACTAACCTCCCCTATATGGATTTCTTATTCATAATAATTGCAACTCAAGCAACTATCATAAGTATGTAAGTTCCATCTTCAAGGGTACCACATCATCACTATAGTTGTTTTGGGTATAGTTGCATGTCTAAATTATAACTTAAATCTATTTTTAATGGGGCTTTTTTGTATATGATATTTCCTTGGATGAAAGACTAGTGTTCATGATTGTATTATATACATTAACATCATGCATGAATTTTGACATATTCTATTAGACAATGTTAATTTAGACTTTGCTTGAGAGATGAGGTGTCCCCCATCCCAAGATTACACATACTTATATCCTCCTAATTCCAAAGGGAGGATAATTTTATCTATTGAGATAAATAATAAATCATATAGATTGTTATGTAATTTGTCTTGATGTACAAATATTATTCTCCAAACTTTTCACTCATTGAATAATTTATTTTATTCTAGTATTTTAGTATTTGTGTTGTATATAAGTGTTTTTTTAATACAATTATTCATATTGTATAATAGTTGATTTGAATGCTTTCTATGTGATAATCATAATCTCCATTTGTAGATGTGAAATTACAATCTTAATAATGCAATAACCTTTGATTATGTGCACTAAATTTCATTGTATTTTTGTTTTCTTGGACCCTAAACTATATTTGACTATCTATGTGTTAACATTAACTTGCAAGAAGCATTGTTGTGTAACCCCTAGTTCATGTTCCAATTTAGAAGGGTTTCGGCTTATTTTGATTCATAAACATTTTTTTTGCCTTAATCTTATTTATTTTTTAAGTTTTATTTTGATCTTTCCTACCTTAGGTTAGATTCACCATCAATTTTTCCATCTCAAGTAGGTCTAGAATCATTTCATATATGATCCATCCAAGGTAAAAAACTACTTCATTCATCATTATTCCACCACTATTTTGTTTACAAAACCCAACACCCTAAAACCTATACCTTAGAGTGAATATTTTTTTTCAATCCTAAAATTTTAGAGGCTACCTCATAATGTTATTTTGTGTGCATAATATCTACATCAATAATATTGAAATGCATTGGGCTGGAGAGTGTAGTTAGAGATAGGTAAATGTGTTGATATGTTGGTTTTTAAGGATGTTCAAATTGACATGAGATGTTTAAGATAAATCTAAATATTTCTATAAATTAAAAGAGGATGATTTATGATGTTCTTTGGAGTGGGCATTTGAAATAGGTGTTCCTTGGGTTCTTGTGACATAAGAGGTTAAGGTTTGATGAATGTAATGACCCATTTGAAGTTATTCATGTTAGTTATCCTTTCCTTATTAGTTCATGGATAAAGATCAATTGTGGTTTGGTAAAAATTAGTGTATGAGGTGGAGGTATGGGGTTATTTTTGTTGATCATTAGGTAGATGATGTTGATGTGATTTTTATTTCCTAGATTGGGCTTATGGGGCTTGAAGGTAATCTTGATAATGTTTATGAGTGACAATATCAAGATTTAAAAGTAGAACAATCAATAAGGTAAGAAGGAATCAGTGAAGATGATGACAAGTCTCATTATAATGACCTATCATAACATGTCACCAACAAAACTTATCAAGATTGTACCAATTTAGAGGAGGTGTGGAAGGATCAAATCTCATGTGTTTAGAGGGTGGTAATTTCTTCTTAAGTTCATCTAGACTCAAGGGGGGATGGGTTGGGTTAAAATTGTTTGATTTGGATGCTCCCTTTTAAAGTTGGGGAGGCTTATATGAATCAATGTTATGATAAAATTATTGGAAATACTCCTTAGTATTTGCTTGAGGTGATTCAAATTGACTCATAAGAAAGTATTTCCTTTTGCGTAGTATATGGCTTCTTCTAAATTTTTAGGAGAAAAAATCCAAACTTTGTATTTAAGAAGAGATTTAAGAGAACTAACAAATAATTTTAAAATATTATCATCACTCATGTTATGGTCTACTTTGTGAGCTAGATACTCCCATCATTTAATGAAAGTGTGAGTAGATTTTTTAGGAAGTTGTTTGGCATTTATGAAATGGCTAAGGTAATTTTTAGGAAGGTCATTATGTTAGAATTCCTTCACTAGAGCATTGAATAAATCCTCTAGTTGTGTAATGGAGTTTTTAGTAAATTTATTGTACCATTCAAGTGCATTTCCAATAAAGGTTTTGGATAGGAGCTTGGTGGTATCAAAGGTGTTAGTTTGGACCCATTATTTATAGAGATTGACAAAGATTTTGAGAAAGATAACATGATCTTTAGTCTGATCATATGTGATAATTGGATAATTATTTCCAATATATGTGGATACAATGAATGGAGCTAAAGGTTCATTTTGAACATGTTGAAGCATTTTTTTATGAATGAGAGTTTGAGGGATGATGTGCCCATCAACATCTCTAATAGGAGAAGGAACATAATTATTATTTGATTGATTCATGATGGCTTGAGGTGGTTGACTAACCATTTGTGATATGTGAGATTGCATTCACATCATTTGATCATTATGAGTGATTTGTATATTAGTCATTTCTTAGTGTATTTAATCGAGGAGTTGATCAGTATCAATAGGAGGAATAGGATTTTTGGGTAGAGGAGGATTCCCAACATTGGTAGCAGGAGGAAAACTAGGATGAGTAACTTCAATAGTATTACATGATGGTTTCCTTGAGGATGAAAATTTTAGGTTTCATGATGCAGTAATTAGTTTGGGATTAGGAAGACATGAAGGAAGGAATTTAATAGTTTCATATAAAGTGGTATTATAAGTGCGGTTCTTATCTAAATCCTTGATTATGAAGTGTTCTTGACTGATTGGAATCTGAAAAGAAGACATAGTTGTGAAATAAAACTAGTTAAGTACCCCTACTGAACTAAGTTAGCCACTTAATAAACTAAGGAAAAAATAGGACAAAATA
This sequence comes from Torreya grandis, assembly GCA_037957365.1. Taxonomy (NCBI): domain Eukaryota; kingdom Viridiplantae; phylum Streptophyta; class Pinopsida; order Cupressales; family Taxaceae; genus Torreya; species Torreya grandis. Next base: position 2,095,927 of record JARHVA010001839.1, read on the forward strand.
AACTAAGTCAACCACCTACTAAACTTAGTTGGCCACTTTATGAACTAGGGTAAATACAAGCCAAAACAAAACTAAGTTAGCCAGTTTGACTTAGGGCAAACAAACACAAAACTAATTCGACCAAGTTAACTTAGTTGATTGTGTGATATAGTTCCATATAAATTTAAAAAATGCAAAAAAAGAATGGAAATTTTTAGTGATAATTTCTTTTTATGAAAAATAGAAATGGTAAACATAAATAATTGGTAGAATTAAAGTACTAAAATTATTTAGAATGAACCTAAAAGTATAACTAGGTCAACTAGGTCGACTTAGTTGGTTAATTAAAAATGTTTAAAATGTGATTATTAATTGGGTCATCCAAGCTTGATTTAATTCTATAGAGGCAAAAAAAATTTAAACACAAAGGTTAAACATGGTCAACCAGGTTGACTTAGTCTATAAAAAGCTAAAGATCAAAAAATAGTAAAATAAGACTAGATCAACCAGCTCAATCTAATTTTCTAAAAAATGAAAAAGTATAAATTGCTAAATTGACTAAGATTGAATAACTCGATCTAGTTGATTTAAATTGAAACTTTAGAAAATAGGAAAATGATTGAGTTGACCAATGTGATTCAATTTTTTGATATTAAACCCTACAAGAAAAATGATAGAACTAAATCAACCAATGCAATATAGTTGATTATAGATCATAGAACTATAAACAAAGAAAAGATTAGATCAACTATCCCAATCTAGATGACTAAAGAAAGAAAACTTGAAAACAAAGAGAAAGACTAGATCAACCAACCTAATCTAGTTTATCATGGAGAGAAAAACTACATATGGATTTGACAAAATGGGATTGACGAGCATAACCTAATTGACAGTGGATCTTAAATCTAAAGATAGGTTTAGACTAGATTGACCAATTTGATTTATTTGATTGTAAATTAATAATTAAAAATATCTAATGGTTATATTCATGTTGGTTTCACCATAATTTATTTAACAAATTAAGATAGATTTACAACTTATCTTAGTAAAATCGAAGATCAGATAAGGTAATCAACTAGCATCCATTGTAATACATATTTATATTAGAAGCATGACCAATTTAATCTGTTAAACTTAACCAAGTGATATATTATCTCATAACACCAAAGGAGAGGGTTCCAAAGCTGTTAGACAAATGACACTATATGATAATTGTTGACCATTTTTACCCTCAGGCCAAAAAATGAGTCAACCCCCTATAGTCAATTTATTATATAGGGTATTTTATAATGCCATAGGGTATGTTGTGTCTTTTTTAATGTTATTTCCTATGCCATTATGTTTTATTCATAGTCTAGCTTGGTCTTTGTGTCATTTGGTGTCTAAGGGACCATTTTAGAATCATATATGTAAGTGGCAGGTCTCTATGGTAATCAATGCAATTAGAGCATGGATCAAGTTGCTAATGGATGAGTAGATAGAGAGTGTTATAGATACCCTTATTAGTTTTAATATTAATTGGAATGAGTATGAAAGTGCATGGTTTTCATCTAGTTTTTCATTGTGTTCATTTAGACATTTTAGGGCTAGTGGCATAAATTTTGAGTAGGCACTTTACTGACATCACCATTGCCACGTGTGAATGATTTAGGAAAAATTAGTCATATGGATTTATTCACATTTATGCCAAGTTTATATGTACCAATTTTCAAGTCCTCCACCAAATCACATCAAAAGTTATGGAGATCGAAAGTTGGCCTCTCAACCAAATTTTATTGTTTTTCCATAGCCATTTTCAAAGAAGTTCAAATAGAGCCAAGTAAGCATCTTAACAAGGTCATATCTCACATGTGTGATATTTATAAGGGAAATTGGTCATATGGGTTTATTCATCTTGGTCCCGAGTTTCTATGCACCAAGTTCCATTTCCTCTACCAAAGTGCAAATGAAGTTATGCATGATCAAAGTTACCTCGTTGATCAAATTTTGTTAAGTTTTCCATACTTGGCCAAATGAGCTTGATCATCTTAAGGAAATCACCCAAGATCAGATATGGACCAGCCAACTTGAGCATTTAATATATTCACATATAAATATTTTGAGACCAATGGATCAAATGGGTTCATTCTTTTTGGCATCAAGAACATCTCTTGAAAGTTTGGTGCCTCTATGATTCTTTCACTTCAAGATATAAGTCTGCAAAGTTGATCAAAAAGTATAAGATGTTTATGCTAACATCAAATTAAAACCATTGAAAAAACCCATACGAGCCTAAATTTGACAGTCTACGAAATGTCAGTTATATTATGTAAGATGCCAAATGACAATCAACAAGATGTCAACTTTAAGATAGAATGAGATAGATCCTATTGAACATAAATTTTATGATCACATGATCATCAATGATGATTACATGAATGCCATTTTATAAGAGTAAGTATGTCAAGTTTAAGATCATGAAATAGTAGTTAGCTTTCAAACAGTGGGTTTTAGTTGATCTAATGGTCCGTGTTCGATCATACTTTTAGATCTAATAGAGAGCAGAGGTCAAAGGGTCAGTGAATCTCAAGGGTGAACATGTGCATGAAAAGTTTCAACAATGTTTTCAATTGGTATAATATTTATGGTTCTAAAGGATTTGTATAGATTAAAATTGATAGAGAGAGATGAGTTAATGTGTCAACAAGTTGAGTTAAATTTTGACAACTAATTGGAGTAAAGGCGAGCCCAGGTTTTTTTTACGAAGGTTTAGAAGCCCTTTTTGACCAAGGGCAATAAGGTTTTGTAGGGTCATCCTAATGCCATTGAATTTGGTTAAAATGTCATAGAGCAATCAAAGTGAGGTATAAGGAATATTAAGGATCACCATTAGAGTTTAGTGTGGACCTATGGTTTTATATTTTTATGGCTTGTAGGGTCATTTCTATAACTGTGTTCACCATTATTAGAAAAAGGACTTGTGCATAGTCTAATTGGACCTAACAAGAAAACTAATAGTATGAGATTAGTTTTCTATCTATATTAGACCCATGAGCATGGAGACTAGTGTGAGCATGATCTAGTTATAAAATAACTAGAATTTCAAAGAATGCCTTGAGGACATACATGTGGACCCCAATGGTCTCATCTTCAATACCAACTATATGAAAAGGACTCTTCTCTCCACTTTGGATTGCATCAACAAACCATTCATGAGTGGTTTAGCATTAGGACAAAACCCTAATAGATGGATTTGATTGTTTTAACTACATTTATGCCAGAATTCATCTCAAAACCACTTGATCCTATTATTGCAACCATTAGAGAGCATCAATGAAAGAACAATGTAACTGTGCAACCACTTGAAGTAACCCAGATCAATCAGGAAGCTTAAAGGAGCATATTTATAGAATCAGTTACAACTATGGTTCAAAGGGGGTTGAAATGATTTGATTCCCTTTTGGGATTTTTGTTTCCCACTTCTCTCCCCCAAATGCTATAAGTAGCTGCCATTTTTTTATATTAAAAATGACCACACCATGTATGGTCCCTACTAGATTGATGTTGTATTTAGCCTTTAAACATTAATACAAGTTTGTTTCTAATTTTTGAACAATTTTTTGAGTTTATAAGTGATGTATGGTGATGATAATTGATAATTCTCTATCCTTCCTTCCCTTATCCTTTCATGTTTGAGCAAGAGTTCCTAGTCTAACAAGTCATATAAAGTGTAGTCGAGTGTGTAGATTTTTTTCAAGTGTATAATTGTCCTTGGAGTGTGTAATATGACTTCTAGTTCATTTTCCTTATTTTATTTCTCACATCTCATCTCTATATTGAAATACTCATGTTAGGACCCATTAAAGCCTAGAGACTAGTCTATATGTTTTTTCTCATCATGGTAGAAATATTATGGTCAAGTGGAAGACATTATTGATGCATCACCTCCTTTAGAGTAAGTTTAATTTATGCATTTCTCTAACTCTTTTCCCCATAGGTAAGTAGTAGTTTAAGTGATAAATAGTGCACAATATATTTAGGGAGCTAACCCTTAAACCTAAAGGCTCATTTCTAATATAGGTACACCCACATACCTGAAAATGATCCCATGTTGCTCAAATCTAAAAGTGGCCTGAACAACCCCTTCTAAGGTGAAATATTTGGTGACAACATTTATGGCACACCCTGTGGGACCCATTATCTTCAAGATAACTTGTCAAGGTGAATGTTGGTCTTGACAACATCAACTATAAAGTGGTGTGTTACTCAGAATTTAGTGACTCCTCAAAGTAAATATAGTTTCAAACCATTATTTTTTTATAAACTTACCCCTATAATTCATGGTCCTCACTAGGTCATCCTCTGCTAGACCATCCAATCCTATTAATCCACCCATTTAGCCTAAAATCCCTCTTGCAATTTAGTATCCACAGCCTAGTTTGCCCTTTGAAGAATGAGTAGATTTTTCTAGGGAAGAAGAAGTGGAAGAGGGTAAAGAAGTTGAGGATATTGATGAAGAATACATGGCCATGCCTCATGATTTCCCTACCTTCAACACTAATAATCTAATCCAAATTCATGCATATGATGCCATCCCTCCTAACACAACAACATGTGTGCCCACATTCAATGGTGAGAGTCACATCACACCTAGTGATCACATTAGATATGTTTCTAATTTTTATATATTCCACAATATTGTCTGAGAGAACATTTCCATTAGACTCTTTGTCATGTCCCTTAAAGGGAAGGCTCTTGATTGGTATATGACTCTATAAGGTGGATGCATCATGACATGGGATAAGTTTGGAGTGTTTATAACTTCTAAATTTGGAAATGAAGGTGACCATGCTTCTCTCATACATCAACTCAATGTGATAAAAAGGGTGCCCAAAGAAATAATACATGACTTAAACGAAAGGTTTTAGAAGACTTGACATAGTTTGCCTCCTCCAATTAGACCACCTACTAGTTTTGTGTTCCCTACTTACTTGAGATCCATTAGGACTAAAATTTATATCATGCTTCAATCTATGGGAAAATCCACCCTCCCTAAATCATATGAGTTTTCTATCAAAGATGAAAATAATCTCATCCAAGTTGGAAGGTTGCCACCTAAAGTTTTTATGCCTCATTTGTCTTATGCATATACTAGTACTCCAGATGTAGCCCAAGTTCCTAATGCCAATACCAATTCTTAGATGGCTCCTAGGCAAGTAGAAAATAATGTTGATTGGAAAGCAAATTTCCTAGCCTTATAGGCTCAAAATAGATAAGTTGATGTGCAATAGGGTGCCTACTAGAACCTTTACCCCTACCAAAAATAGTATGGTCAACAATATAGAATAGGGAGAGGCTAATGGTAGCCTAATCCCAATAATTATACTAATACATACAATCCTAACTCCACCACCAATGCAAAGGAGATGGTACCACTTCATAGTAATTTGGTACAGGGAGAAGATTAGCAACTAGACCAATTCATGGATGCCAATCAGAATGGGGGAATAATATATGGTGGATCAAGGGGTAGTTACTCCCCTCTTCTAAAATAATATGAAGTGATAATGTAAGTTAATGAGGGTTGGCAACCTCAAGTAGAGAACTTCACCAATTCTCTATTTGAAGACACTTTTGTGCTAAATCAAGGAACCTCTATTGAAATTAATATAAGGGCTAAGAGGAAGGCTCTAAGAGGTGGTATTAGCATGCCTACAGGCTCACCCAATCCTCCTATAAGGAAACAAAACAAATTTTCAAGTGTGATATTTCTAAAAGCTTCCGTGCCAATTTTGAAGGCTTTTATACCTCCAACAAGTCAAAATAAGGTAAGGTTTGCTCCTATTCCTCAAGTTTAAATTAATTATCTACTTATAAAATACCAAGATAAAGTAGGTATGGCTTATTTAAACATCATATTTTCTTTGAATAACACTAAGACATCCATTGCTCTTTAGGATGTCCTTCACATGCCTAGTCAAAAAGAGCTCCTACAAAAGTAGTTGTATATTATCCATGTTAGTGCCTCAACCTCAAATCAAATTCATGGCCATGTTGCTCTTGAAAATTATCTTAGTGCCATTTTTCAACCATTCACTATGGTTGATAAACCTCCACCATTTTACCTCACCCTCATTATAGGTGACAAATTGGTACATAATTGTATAGTTAATAGTGAAGCTTCTACTTCTATCATGCCCAAAATTGTAGTTGACAAGTTGGACCTAAAAGATGATCCACATAGAAAATGGGTCCTTCAATTAGATGATAGACTTGATAAGATAATAGGTCTGATAAAATTCTTAAATGTTTTGTTACATGATTATCCTAGTTTTCCTATCTTGCAAGACATAGTTGTGGTTGATCTCCTAACCTACTTTGTAATCTACCTCTGAAGGGACTGCACAGCCAAAATAGGTGGCTATCTCTCACTGAATCTTATTTATTGGATTTTATAACAAGATATAGGTCCAAGTTGAAAATTAGGACATAACCTCTTCCAAGGTTTCATATCGAACCTTACATTGAGACAAGTTCTAATTTAAAGTGTGTTTTTCATGAAGAAAAGGATTCTATTCTAGATTATGGCACTTCCTCCAAGCTTGAGGGCATTGTAAATTTGTTTCTTGATGAATATGGTACTAATACTTATGAATAGGATCTTTATTCTCTAATGAAATAAATTGATCTAGGAGTATATTGTATACATGAAGAAGTAATACCGACACCTTTTCTTACCAAAGAAGAGGGTGAAGATGATGAACTACGGAAGATGTTTTTTGATGGTTCAAGAAGTAAAGTTGGTTCAGGGGTTAACATTATATTGGTCTTTCCATCCAAAAAATAATAATATGCTTCATATATATTTCATTTTAGTGTCACTTTTAATGTCGCTAAGTATGAAGGTTTGATTCATGGCCTTCAATGGGCAAGGAGAAAAGGAATCAATAACCTGCAAGTGTATGGAGATAGTGAGTTGGTTATGTAATAGGGTAGGAATGTGATTTCTACCAAGAACCTTTTGCTTAAGTCATATAAGCATTGGGTATGGGATCTACTTGAAGACTTTAATGCATTCCATATGCACTCAATCCCAAGGGAGAATAATAGTCTTGCTGATAGAATAGTTGTCATAGGAGTTGACACTCTAACTACCATAAAACAAGGAAAGTAGTCTCATATTAAGATCATTATCAGACCTTTTATACCTAATATGTTAGGGTGTGTAGCTAAAATCTTCACTGATGTAGACATGGAGGAAGTTGCAAAGGTTGTTGAGTTGCAGAACAAGTTACAAGGCAACCGACGTCTGTCTGATAAACTGATGTCGGTCATATTACTATGCAGAAGCAACCGACGTCGGTTATGAGTCGGCCGACATCAGTCAAGAAGGAAGCGATGTCGGCAACTTGTGTGTGCATGTATTTTTCATGCGGGTTCCAGACTGGTCTATTTTTGGACAGGCAATTTGCATGTAAAGACTATTTTTGGTCTTGAGTTGCGAGTCTAATTATTGTAATTAAGAAAGCCTAATTATTGTATGCATGAGATCTATATAATAGACTCATGGGTTGTATTGTAAAGTGTGCTATAAATCCATTGTGCTTTTAGAGAGAGCAAGAGTAGCTCCTCCTAGTTCCAAAGGGGTGCCGAGTGTGTATGATCAGGGAGAGTTGCAAGTTGTGCAAGTTCTGGTAGAAGATCCACTGGGGTACTGGTTGAAGAATCATAAGGACTTGGTGAGGAAAGGACAAGGGTTCTTCATGGTGTAGAGACATCTACATGGTAAGTAAGGTCTGTTGATTTAAAGGTTGTTGCAAGAGAAGGGAGATCTACTTGGAGTACGGTTGTGTACTTGGCGTACTGGCAGCGTTGTTATTGACTGGTGGAGGTGAACAACAACTCTGTGTTTGAGTTGATTTTTGTGACCGTAATTGAGAGAGTGAATTGTTGAAGAGAATTATTGGTGAACCCTAGAAGTGTGGGAGCTCTAGAGGTGTGGGAAGAAGTGTGGCATCTTCTTTATTGTATTTTCTTTTGAATGAGTATTAATACAATTGGGTATTGTCTCTCATATTCTGTGTTGTTTCATATTTCTAGTTACTTATTCATTCTGGTTAAATTCCGTGTTTAGTTGCTAATACAAAGGTAATCAAGTGTGCCCTTAGTGGGTAGTATGATCCTGACATAATAATGAAGTGTCTTGTCAAGTGTTTTATAGTGATAAACACATTGCATGTTTCTTTCAAAATGAGGCTGAGTTTTCTTCAAGGATTCAAAGGAGGCTCCAAGAGTAATTGGGTAATCAGATTGTACAACTAAGGACCAATAATATACCTAAGGGTTTGGTGAACTTAGAAAGTATATTTAACAAGAATGATCAGAAGATGAAGGAGAAAGTGAATGTATCTACAAAATAAAAAAATTATGAAAAGGTCTTGATCTTCAAAGACAAAATCCTCAAATTAGGCAAGGTATGTTATGCATTAGAGAAGAAAGCATTCATTGAGTTGTGTAGAGAGTTTCATGATATCTTTACTTGGGAATATAAGGACCTTAAAATATTTGATCCTAGCCTAGCACACCATACCATCGAGTTAGAACCTAGAGTTAAACCAATTATAAAAAAGCAAAGACCCATCAACGCCAAGGTTAAGTAACTCATGAGGATAGAGCTCACCAAACTCCTTGAATATGAGATAATATTTCCCATCAAGCATTCAACATGGGTACCTAACCTCATGTCTATTATAAATAAGAATGGGGAGATAAGGCTTTGTGTATACTTTATAGATCTTAATAGAGTGTCACTCAAAGATCGCTATCCTCTACCCTCAATAAAGCAGATTTTGTAGATGGTTTCAGGTTCTCAACATTACACCCTTTTAGATGAATATTCAGGCTATAATAAAATTTTAGTCAATGAATATGATCAATTCAAGACAACCTTCTCTACCAAATGGGGGAACTTTGATTATAGGAATATGCCTTTTAGTCTATCCAATGTTGGTGCCACTTTTCAAAGAGCAATGGACATGGTATTCAAAGGTTTAATCAATGAGATGATACTAGTTTATCTAGATGATATAACAATATTTTATAAGGATGATAATGAACACACACAACACTTAATTCAAGTGTTTGAAATATGTAGGTAGTATGGGGTATCTCTTAATCCAAATAAGTGCATCTTTGATGTTCATGAAGGTAAGCTCTTAGGACATGTTATTTCCAAGGATGGTCTGACTATTGATCTTGATAGAATAGATGTTATTCTAGGCTTATCATTTCCCTTGAATAAGAAAGGTCTTCAAAGTTTCTTTGGCAAGATAAATTTTCTAAAGAGGTTCAAACCTGGTTTTGCATCTTTATTAAAACCTATCAGAACTATGCTCAAGAAGAATCAAGTCTTATCTTGGAACAGAGAGGGTAAGAGTAATTTTGAAGCCATAAAGAAAGCAATTAAAGAGTCTCCTACCCTTGTGAATCCTGATTTTACTAAGGACTTCATGTTGTATTCATTTTATAACCTTGATACTATCTCAACCATGCTAATGCAAAAGAATGATGAGGGTGTGGAGCAACTAATTACATTCTTCAGTCAAGGTTTAGAGGATTATGAAGTCAAGTACACCTTTGAGAAGAAATAAGTCCTTATTTTTGTAAGAGGATTGAAGAAGTTTAGACATATGGTGTCAAATAATAATATTCATGTTATGGTCTCTCATCCTAGCAACAAGGAGTTTATTTTGAGCAAAGACCTCAGTGACAAGAAGGCACGGTGGATCACTAAGGTGATGGAGTATGATGTTGATATCAAAGTGAAAAAACTAGTAAGGGGTAAAGGTATTTATGAACATCTAGATTTAGATCTTCATGAGTCAAAAGAAGAGGCTCTAGTCAACCATGAATGTCCCTAACTAGCTAGTTCATTTCCTCCACAAAATTGGGCACAGGATATGATCAAATTTCTCCAAAGTGGTGAGTATCTTGATAATATGAATAGATCACAAAGGAGATATTTTAGATTAAAATATATTCCCTTTTATCTCATGGATGGTGTATTGTTTAGGAGGGACATCCATGGTGTGATGTTGAGATGCATTGATAATGACCAGTCTGGAGTGTTGCTTGAGAAATTACATGATGGAATAGCAGGAGGTCATTTCTCTCTAAGGACCATAGCTACCAAGATCATGAGGGTTGGCTATTATTGGCCCAGCCTCTTAAAGTATTGTCATGCTTGGGTGAGAAGGTGTGGGCAATGTGATTTATTTTTAGGAAAGTAGAAGCTTACAACTCTTCCTCTAAAGCCTATCTAAGTAGACCAACCTTTTATGTAATGGGGTCTTGATTTTATTAGCATGATAAATCCCCCATGAAGTACTGGTCACAAATGGACACTCACAACAACTGACTATTTTACAATATGGGCTGAGGTAGTAGCATTGAAGGAGGCTAATGAGAGTGCCATCTTAGAGTTCTATGAGAGCATCATGACAAGGTTTGGCACCACTTGTACTATTATTTTAGAAAATGATCTTGCTTTTATGGGTACTAATATAGATGATTGGGCAAGTAATAATGGCATATTCTTGAGCACTTCATCCAACTATTACCCTCAAGGTAATGGGTTGGCTCAATATACTAACGAAAACTTGATTAAAATCATCAAGATAACCCTAAATCATAACCAAAAATGTTGACACACCAAACTGAAGATAGCCTTATGGGATGATAGGATAACTCCCAAGAGGTCAATAGGGAATTATCTTTTTATGCTTGTCTATGGAAGGGAAGTTGGGATATCTATCTCTCAAGAGCTATCTACCTTAGAATTAGCACACAAACTAGAGTTTCTTGAGGACACTCCAATGGAAGTGAGATTGACAGAATTAATGGAGTTGCAAGAGACTAGAGGTAAATCTCATCAGGCCATGGAGCATTACTAGGTACTGATGATGACGTCTTTTGACAAGAAGGAAACTCCAAGAACATTTCAAAAAGGTGGCATATTCTTGAAATGGGATGAATATAGATCAACATTGGGGAGGCATACTAAATTTGATGCCTTATGGAGTGGATCATATGGCATCACCAAGTGCAAGCAAAATAACTCTTTTCAGTTAGTAAGGATGAATGGAGAAGAAATGTCTATCCCTATGAATGGGATACATTTAAAACCTTGTTATTAAGAGTTGAAGGTTTGTCTTTTAAATATTAAGTTAGGTGTGTGTTTCCCTTATTGTTTTATTGTGTCCCAATAAGTTCTTTTAAAGCACAGTGTGTTTTGATTGATCCCTTGTTTTATGTTTTATTTATGTTATTTTCTTGTGTTTTGTCTAATATTCAAGATATTTTATATGTCCATCCTATACACTTATGAATTTATATCCCAATGGATAATATTAGGCAACTGGTCATGACATAGAAAGCATACCACCCTCAGGAAATCGCTAAGGATGTTAACCATTTTTTCCCTCAAGCCAAAAATGAGTCAACCCCCTATAGTCAGGATCTTGTATATGGGATTTTTAAAATTCCATATGGTATGTTGTGGCTTTGTTTATGTCATTTCCTATGCCATTCTAGTTTAGTCATAGTCCTTATGTCATTTGGTGTTTGAGGGACCATTTTAGAGTCATATATGCAAGTGGCAGGTCTCCATGGTAATCAATGTAATTAGAGCATGATTCAGGTTGCTAATGGATGAGCAGATGGAGAGTATTGCAGAGAACCTTTGTAATGTCAAGAGTGCTTCGAATGAGTTTGGAATTGCATGGTTTTCATCTGGTTCTTCATTTTGTTCATCTAGACATTTTAGGTCTAGTGGTAGAAATTCTAAGTAGGCACTTTACTGACGTTAGCATTGCCACATGTAGATGAGTTAGGGAAAATTGGTCATATGTGTTTGTTCACATTTGTACCAACTTAATAGGCACTGAGTCTTAGGTCCTATGCCAAAATGCTTCTAAAGTAATGGAGATCCAAAGTTGGCCTCTCAACGAAATTCCATTGTTTTTCCATACTTTGCCATTTCAAAGATGTTCAAATAGAGCCAAGTAAGCATCTTAATAAGGTTATATCTCACACGTGTAGCAATCTCAAGGAAAAGTGGTCACATGGGTTTATTCATCATGGTCCTTAGTTTCTATGCACCAAGTTTTAGATCCTTCACTAAAGAACAAATGAAGTTATACATGATCAAAGTCAGTTCCTCAATCATATTTTTCTATGTTTTTCATACTTGGCCAAATGAGCTCGACCATCGCCAAGACATCATGTAGGAGAAGATATGGACCAACCAACTTGAGCATTTAATATCTTCACCTAGAAATTTCTTGGGACCAACAGATCAAATGTGTTTGTTCCTTTTAGCATCAAGAACATCTCGTAAAAATTTAGTGCATTCATGATTCTTATGCTTTAAGATACAAATTTACAAAGTTAGTGAAAAACTACAAGACATTCATACCAACGTCAAATTAAAGCCACTATAGAAACCTATATGAGCTTAAATTTGATGGTCTATAAGACATCAATTATATTATACGGGTCACCAAATGATGGTCAATAGAATGTCAACTTTAAGACAGAGTAAGACAGATCCTATTGAATATAAATTTGATGGTTGTGTGATAGTCAATGAAGGTCATGTGAACATCATTTGATAGGAGAGAGGCATCAATTTTAAGATCATGAACTAGTCATTAGATTTCAAATAGTGGGTCCCAATTGATCTAATGATCCACATTCAATCATACTTTTAGATCTAATAGTGATTAGAGGTCAAAGGGTCAACAAATCTCAAGCGTGAATGTGTGCATGACAAGTGTTAATAATGCATTAAAATAGTATAAGATCGATGGTTCTTGGGCATTCATACAAATTGAAATTGATAGAGTGAGATGAGTCAATGTGTCAACAAGCCGAATTGGATTTTGACAACCAATTATAGCAAAGGTGAGCCCAGTGTTTATTTATGAATGTTGAGAAGCCATTTTTAACTAAGGGAAACAAGGTTTTGTAGGGTCATCCCATTTTCATTGAAGCTAGTTCAAATACCATGGAGTGGTTAAAGTGATGTAGCTAGGTATAAATAATATAAAGGACCACCGTTATATCTTAGTTTGGACCTCTAGTTTAATATTTTCATGGCTTGTAGGGTTATTTCTAAAACTATGTTCACCATTATTAGAAGGACCTGTGCACAATCTATTTGGACCTAACATGAAAACTAATAGTTTGAGATTAGTTTTCCATCTATAGTAAACCCATGAGCATGGAGACCAGTGCGAGTATGATCCAGTTGGATAAGAGATAGCATGTGAAATAATGCCTTGAGGACATACATGTGGACCACCACGATCTCATCTCCAAGACCAACTATATGAAAAGGACCTTTCTCTCCACTTTGGTAGGCATCAACAAACTATTCATGAGTAGTTTAGCATTAGAACAAAGGCCTAATAAATGGATTTGATTGTTTTAACTACATTGATGCCAGAACTCACCTCGAAACCACTCGATCCTACTATTGCAACCATTAGGGAGCATAAATGAAAGAATAATGTAACTGTGCAACCACTTGAAGTAACCTAGATCAATCAGAAGATTATATGAGCATATTTGTAGAAGCAATTACAACTATAGTTCAAAGGGGGTTGAACTAATTTGATTCCCTTTTGGGATTCTTATTTCCCACTTATCTCCCCCAAATGATATAAATAGCTACCATTTTTGGCTATTAAAAATGATCACACCATGTATGGAGAAGCCTTGTTGGATTGATGTTAAATTTTGCCTCTAAACATTAATACAAGTTTGTTTCTAACTTTTGAATAATTGTCTAAGTCTACAAGTGATGCATGGTGATGAGAAGTGATAATTCTCTATCTGTATTTCCCTTATCCTTTCATGTTTGAGCAAGAGTTCTTAGTCTAATAGGTCATATAGAGTTGAGTCTAGTGTGTAAATATTTTTCAAGTATATAATTGTCCTTGGAGTGTGCAATCTGCCCTCTGGTTCATTTGCCTTGTGTTTTTATTCACATATTACCTCTATATTAAAATACTCATGTTAGGACCCATTAAAGCTTAGAAACTAGTTTGTATGTTTTGTTTCATCATGGTATAAATATGATGGTCATGTGGAAGACAAACTTGGTGTATCACCTCATTTAGAGTAGGTTCAATTTATGCATTTCTTTAACTCTTTTCCCCATAAGTAAGTAGTAGTTTAAGTGATAAACAATGCACAATATATTTAGAGAGCTAGCCCTTAAACCTAGACACTCATTTATAATCTAGGTATACCCACATACCTATAAATGTTCCCATGTTGCCCAAATCTGGAAGAGGCCTGAACAACCCCTTCTAGGGTACAAGATTTGGTGACAACATTAACCCTAACAAAGTCTGCATACATGAAATAAAACTAATATATTGCTCACCAAAGCTTGTGGCACAAATGGAGGTAATTACAACAAACAACACATAAAAAGAAAATAAAAACTCTACTAAAGGCAATGTAAAGGTATTCTATGCTAGGAGAGATACATCCAAATTAGTACTTGTAACAATATCTACTTATCAAATGAAATAACAAAGTTAGAGACACTTACCTCTAAAGTGAGCCCATTAAGTCTCAATCTCTCCCTTGGCCAATGGTGATTTACAAGAGGTTATTGTGGATTGTAAGGATCATAAGGACAAATCAACTCTAGGCTACAAGATCTCTCCTATGCATCCAAGACTTCCGCATGATGAATACTCTACTCCAAGGTAAGACCCTAAATAATGAACTTATCAAATGAAAGAATAAACATAATTGCGAAGTGGAACTGTGAACTATAATGATGTGAAAATGAGTGTTCCTCTTATTGGATTGAAATGAGCCTTGTATTTATAGCAATGAATAAATTTCAACCCTTCTAAAATTTTAGCTGACAAGATCGGCCAGCTCGATCTCATTTGTTCAAAAAAATGTTAGGCCTCGAACTAAGTTATTCAATCCAACCTAGTTTTGTACCCTATGCTTAATTCTTTCTAATAGGATCAGCCTCGTTGACTTATTAGAAAAAGAGGGTATTTGATTAGATAGGGGCTATTGAAAGGAGAAATGCTTAGGGAAATGTATGAATGAGGTTTGGATTACTTGGGGAGTTAGATAAATGGGATTTGTAATGGGTTTAGGTAATGATAGAGTTGATCAACAATCTTGAGAAACACTAATAGTCTACCCACCCCTTTCCTGGTGCATCCTTTAATGTGTGCACTCAGAGTGATCAAAACTCGATAGGTTCCTGCAAGAAAGAAAACATCAATAAATGATGAAGTTTAAAAATATTGTGTACAAAATCTATTTTAAAAATTTGTTTACATAATTATGTTAGGATCATATAGACAAGAATATTGATAAGCATTATGGTTCTACATACATAATTGATAACAATTATGAATACGCATGACGTGCATGTGAGATTTACATGGGATTACACTTAAACTCTTAATGTACTGATGTTGTCCAATATTAAAAACTAAAATATTTAATATCTTTTTATGTAAATAAGTCTTATATATCATTCGTTCAACATCGATCAATATAAACACACCAAAATTTACTTTAAACTATAGATATCACCCATAAAGGTACAATAACACCTAATTTGAATTATTCACCCATACATAAACAAATATGGACTAAACACACACTTAAATACATGTAATAAAGGGGCCACCTTTGAGTGCTTGTAGTTTGTTTTTTATAATATACACACCCTTGTGACTATAGATATCACCCATAAAGCTACAATAACACCTAATTTAAATTATTCACCCATACATAAACAAATATGGACAAAACACACACTATAACACATGTAATAAAGGAACCACCTTTAAGTGCTTACAGTGCATTTATTATAATATACACACCATTTTACTTAATCACATATTATCTTATAAAATAATATTCATAATGTAACACCTTTGTAATCGAAAACTTAATGACCATAGTCATTCTTTAATACATATTTTAAATCTAAATTAAATTAAATTAAATTAAAATTAAAAACTTAAAACTTAGATGATTTTTGTAATCAAATATATTTTTAGTCGTCCTACAATTATAATATCATCATAATACTCGAGAATCTTAATACCATTTCACCCAAAAACATCAATTTTTTTGCCGATTACAATTCATTTCCACGATATGATCATCACCACACATTTTTAATCATTTCCGATGGCTACAAACCATTTCGACACGAGTGAACCGTTACGTCCCATCTTTATAAAGTTTGAAAAAAACATTCTACATATAATACATTGCGAAAATAATTTTAGCTCCAATAAGTACTTTTTTGACCCTATGTTATATGTATAATTTATTATATTTTTAGGATTGTTTGGATACAATTCATTTTATTTAATATTTTTTTATTGATAGAAATTATAAATATTTAATTAAACTAATAATAGGAGGTTGAGAGGAGATGCAATTATGTAATAGTAGACATTCAATTGCCTTATTTCTATCTATTAATTAAGAGTTGAAGGGATAAAATTAAAATTTTATTTTTCTATTTATTAATTGGGAGGGTTAAAATCAAGATATAAGTGATAGAGAACCATTCTCTAATGACAATTATTTCAATATATTTGATTTGTTAGAAAATCTAAAAGATCAATAAATTGTGACAAATTTTATCGTAAAATTTAAATAATAATTTAATATATAATTTATCTATATCTATATCTATATATATTAAAAATTAAACTATATATGTATGTGTTTTTATATGTTTAACTTTTATTTTAAATCAAATTATATATAGATATGTATATTAAAAGTAAAAAATGTCTCACCCATTAATACTATGTTTCTTCTATATTATTAAAGATTTAAAAACTATCTTCAATTCTAATAAATGCTTGTTTGAATTTTTTTTTATATGTGGGCCCTTTTGGGGTGATATAATAATTTCTATAAAACATTGTCTACAAGGCATGATGTTCCCCTTCATATCCTCTTCATAAAATTTGAGTATCAAATGATAAATTTATTTTTAAATGGTCATGTGATATATATTATATCAATTTTTTAACTTTTAATTCAAATTAAATTATATATAAATGTGTGTATATTCAAAAGTAAAAAAATGTGAGTGGGTTCTTCAACATTATTAAAAACTAAAAAACTAATTTCAACTCTAATAAATATTTGTTTGACCTTATTTTACATGTAGGTCCTTTGAGTGTGATACAATTCATTTTTTTTAGGACATTGTCTACAAGGCATGATGTTCTACTTCATGTCCTCTTCATAACATATCAGTATGAAATGATAAGTTAATTCTTAAATGATCATGTGAAGTTGTAAACTAAAACAAAATTGTGGTCAAAGTTTAATCAATGGTTCAATATGTAACTTAAAAAATCAAATCAGATAGAACTTGAATGTTCAAACTTCTACTTCAAATCAAATTAAAATTGTATATACATGTTTACAAATATTTCTCAACAACAAATATTTGTTTGACCTCATTCTATATGCAAGCTCCTTTAGTATGATATAATTCATTTATTTAACATGTTGTATTCAAAGCATGGTGTTTACCTTAATATGCCTTCTTCGCAACATACCAGTATCCAAGGTTTAACAAATGACTCAACATGTAACATCAAAAAAATCAATTTAAATGTTCAACTTATTGAATTAAAATTGTATACATATGTTTACAAATAGTTTTCAACAATCATAAATGTGTCACATTGAAAAATAGTTAAAGTGGTAAAGTTAGTGGTCTTCTTCCTTACCTATCAAATTGACACTTTATTATATAGAATGTTGGCAATTGTTAACTATCAACATGAAGATTTATAGTCAATTTTATTTGATGTTGTAAGAGCCATGTGGACATATTCTCCAAACATAAAAGTTTTTAGTTCATTTAGATTAGTGTTGTAGGTGTCATATGCAGAATTTCAAAATATAATTTATAAAATTAACTATTGAAAAATCATTAAAATATATGTTTATTATAAAAGTTGTGGTTTAATTTTTAATCAATGTCTCCACAAATAATATCAAAAAAATTAAATGAAATAAAATTTAAATGTGCAACTTCTACTTCAAATCAAATTAGAAGTGTATATATATTTACAAATATATTTCAATGGTAATGTATCATCTATAAATGATAATTTAAGTGATGGAGTAGGTAGGATTTTTATTTATCCATCTAATAAACATTTTATTATATGGAATGTAGGTAATTATTATTTCCCAATATAAGGGTTCGTAGTTCATTTGTATTTATGTTGTAAAGATCATACAAGCCGATTTTTAGAATATAATATATTTAGATCTATGCGGATATTTTTTTTGACAATGATATATATAGATTTAACTATTCAAAAAGTTAGAAATATATCGCTATTGAATAAGAAAGTTGTGGTGACAAGTTTAATCAATGGTCTAACAAGTAACATCAAAAAATCAAATCAAATCAAATAGAATTTAAATGTTTAAGTTCTATTTTAAATCCAATTAAAATCGTATACATATGCTTACAAATAATTTTCAATGCACTTAAAAAATTTGTCACCCATGAGTGAGAGTTTGAGAGGTAAAATCGGTCACTCTCTTCTTTACCCACCCATTAGACACTTTATACTATAAAATGATGGTAGTTGTTGATTGGCAACATGACAAGCTCTCAGTTTACCTAAGGCATTGTAAGTGACATGTAGATGGATTCTCGAATATATATATATATATATATATATATATATATATATATATATATATATATATATAATTGCTTGTTTAAAAAGTCAAAAATATGTAATTATAAAATATTGAAGATGTGGCCCAAAGTTTAAGTAATCAATGATTCAACTTATAACATCAAAAAAATCAATCAAATAGAATTTAAATGTTCAACTTCTATTTCAAATCAAATTAAAATCGTATACATATATATATACAAATATTTTTCAATAGTCAAAAATTTATCATTCATAATTAATAATGTAAGTAGTTTATTCAATGGACTTCTTTCTTACCTCTTCAATAAACATTGAATTATATAGAATGTTGGAAATTGTTAACCATCAATATGAAAGTTCACTTGAATCGATACTATTAAAACCATGCAAATCAATTTCGAGAATATAATATATAATTGAATATTAAAAAAAGGTTAGAAACGTGTGGCCCTTAGAGTAGGAAAATTGTGGGCAAAACGTTAGCAATGCCACAAGCAAAATCATGGACCATTCAAATCACCTAACCTACACCTTATCTTTGGCTGTTATAAACTACCTGATCATGAAAGAAGCCGACTTTTGTGTCGTCGCATAAAATGGTAAAATCTATATTTTCTGAATCCAAACAAAAATTTCTCACCAGACTTTTCTTTTATAACCCTACTTTAATCTTTACCACCCTAATGATGTATCAGCCCCATTTTATTTATTCTGCATTGCTTCATGGATCTCGTGTGAAGATAATTAGTTGTGAAAATTCCAAACAAGCCCGTCCATAAATTACGCAAGACATAAGAAGAAAGTCTCAACAATCGTGAAAAAAATGAAAGTTAATATGACAGGAATCAATCAGGCTGTTAGGTTTTGGTAAACCATGGCGACAATTATGACAAAAAAGAGACGGGCCGCCTAAATATATTAATATGATTATTCCTGGTCCACAATTATAGTCATGGCTGTGGGGACCTCTGAGAGCTCAGGTTTCATACATCTGAGCTATAAATTTTTGGCTTCTAATGCTTGCTTTCCATGATGTACAATACCATGTCTGTCGGCTATTTTGACCCGCTACTTGCCTTGCCCAGATCCTCATTTTTCCTTGTTTTTTTCCTTATCAAATAGTGGTTGGGATATTGTGCTTCCAAATGTTGTTAAATCCTTTGGTTTCCACACACTTGGATAGGGGATATTCATCATCATGTGTTGTCTGAGCTAATAATCCAGATGTACAGCCAGAGGAGGCATGTTTCAGTAGATATATGAAGTCATGGAGCCCTTTTCCTAAAAACCATGGAGCCCTTTTTCCTCCTGATGTAAGACAGTCAGTACTTAATTAGAGGGAGCATATTGTATGTTTATGTATAAAGAAAAATTAGTTTGGTTTTATTGAATATGTTTCTGTGTGTTTAAGTGGTATCAGGAGGTTGCTACACATTGGTATTATCAAGTTTGAGAATGCACTATTAAGTTTAGAACATACCTTTTATGTTATCGTCGCTGTTTGAGGGGAATATGCCATCAAGTTTAGAACGCTTTAACTTGCATCATTAAACTTAGAACACCTTTCTACTTAAAAGTTATGTACAGGTCATCTAAAGAGTATACCCCCCATCAAGCTGAGAATAACTTTCTACTCAAAATCCAAGTACAAGTCGTTTTAAGAGAATACCCCATTGTAAATAGTCTGCTTTCCTGTGGGTTTCAAACTAGAGAAGTCCTACCCTTTTGAGGCCTCTTCTTCTTCATTGTTCAAATCTATTTAATGCAATTTTTTTCCAGTTGTAACTTGTTTGATTTCCTCTGGGTTTCAAAATATTAAAAATGAGCCTTTCCCCACTGAAAAATGAGAGTTCGATTGACGGGGCCTCCATGACTGTAAACTCTGAATCTTCGTCCCCTTCCTCTCCCTTCATGTGGTCATGTCCTTCGCCTGCCAAAGGGCAGTCCCGTGTAAAAATACCCTTTTCATGGGAGCAAGAGCCAGGGGTTCCCAAGCATAAAATTCATTCTGTGAGAACAAACATGACCAAATCTCTTTCAAGTCCAATTCTGAATAATCAACACCACCACCGGCATCATCATCACCTTCGACCGCCTCCTATGTTGGTGTCGAAACCATCGGAGCCCAAGCAAAAGAAGAAGGTCGAAAGTGATCCCTTCGTAGCAGCCATGGTCGAGTGCACAAAGCATGAAAAGAGCAAAGGTAGAAGTAAAAATCGAGCGAAATCCATCTTTTCTTGGATGAGGTCTTGTTCCACCAGTGACATTGAGGTGAGTGTACCCCGCTCAAAGAGTTCCAGATCTAATCAAGTCCTCGACATCGACTCCACTACAACAATTTCCAAGGAGAATCTAAAGCAATATGGATCGATCAAGCAGTTTGGCAAGGAAAATAGGCAGCAGCAGCCGAATGAATTGGTAGAATGGGTCAGTTGCAGTGACATTGAGCTCTATCACACCCTCTTAGAAGAAGATGTTTAGTTATTTTACATGGGAGTTTATTTATTTATTTTATTTTGTATTCAGAATCAAAATTAAGAGTATCTAGTGGTTGTTTAGTTAAAAAAAACTTTATTTTATTTTGTATTCAGAATCAAAATTAAGAGTATCTAGTGGTTGTTTAGTTAAAAAAACTTACTGATTTAGATGTATGCTTATTTAATATTGTAAATTCGTTATATGTTTATTTTCGAAATATGAGCAGAGATGTCGACATTCTATGTAATTCAACGATTTCATGTAATACTTTCAAGCATACAATAAAAAAAAAATGCATCTTTAAATTGTTTGTATTATTTTGGAGTATATAAATTCACTCATTATATAAATCATTTAGAAATCTAATATTTTCACAGTTCATAAAATAAAAATGAGCATTTAAAAAAACTATACAAAATTTGTATTGGATGTTTTTGTTTTTGTTTTGGTTCTCTTTATTCATATCATAAAATCTCTTTTTGTATTCATTAAAACCCTTTTAATAGACCTTCCTAATTGTAATAAATATTGCATCTCTAAATTATTTGTATTATTTTAGAATGTATAGTTTCATTCACTATATAAATCATTTTGAAATTTAATGTTTTCGCAGTTTTTAAAATAAAAAAAAACATTTAAAAAATCAATATAAAATTTTTAATCTGTATATATATTATATATATACTAAGTTCTCTCTGTCCATATCATAAAATCTCTAAATCCATTAGAAGCCTTTAGTGGAACTTCCCAATTGTGATAGATATTTGCTAGTATTTATTTGTTTATGTTCTACAGTCCATATTATTGTAATCTTAATGCAGTTTGTGAGAAACTACTACTGCTAATACTTTTTCAAGTTTGTTTTAAATAACTCGAAGGAAAATTTGATCATTAGTCACAAATTTAAGTTCAAAATAGTTGGCTAAGAAAATAGAATGAGACTAACATGGTGATATGTTATCAGAAGCAACTGTTAACAGAATTGAACCCAACCATCTCCTAGTTTTGACTGCATATGCCTAAGCAACTGTTCTCATCACGTACATAGATCTGAAAGATACACCCCCACTTATATAAATCATCTGTAATTGAATTCGTCAGCTCACTGGTAAGATAGTCTCTTCCAATAGAAATACCAAAGTTATTGAAGAAAGTAACAGAAAGTCCAGAAACTCATTGAAATCTGAGAAAAATACTTAATTTTTTTTATTATTAAAATTTAATTATAGACAGGCATTTTATGGTGGTCTATTGTAGTGTTTATAATATATTAATAATCAATGGTTAATTTTAAATTTGATATTTATTTAATAGTTATATTTATTTTTATTTTTTTAAAATTAATTAAAAAAACTTAATATTTTAAATATAAAGTAAAATTTGATCCTATTTTTTTTTTAAATGTATTTTTTAAAATATAATATAATAATTTAATTAAATTGAAATGATCTATTATTAATTAAAAAAATTCAAATATTAATTATTTCTCTACATTTGTCAAATAATTATATTTTAAAATATATATTCAAATTATTAACATGCATACAAACATGATGAGGATCATTACAATCTTGTAATGATTGTCCTTTGGCCTTTACTTATTATTAGTATAATTACAACCATAACTCTCATGTGATGTAAGATAAGGATCAAGATCATAATGCCGTAATAATTTGCTTTATGGCCTTTCCTTCATTCGCATTAATCTACACCACCCTCTTTACTTTACAATCAACATCATAGTTGGGCAGGAGCTGTTAATAAAGGATAAGTTCTTGTCAGAACATGACGTTGCTCATGAGAAGTTCTTACTTGATATTAAATAATGATGTTAACTAAGATTTATTCACAGCTACCAACATAAGTTTAGGTAGTTTGATGTGTGTTTGTTTTTGTAAATATTATGATAGGATGTTTGAAGTTGTGCTCTTACCATTGATGGATAAGAGGTTGTCCATGTTTAAAAAAACAAGATCATGCAATTATATTTATTTTTACGTTCTTGAGCATTTTATCATGAGAAGTTGGAAATTAGATTAAATTTAATTATATTAATATGTTTTATAATGGTAGTGGTGAGATGGAGTGAGTTATTTATTTTCATTATTATATTATTGTGTTTTATAATGATAGTAGTGAGGTAGACTCTAATGATGTAAGTTGTATATTTTTAAATTAGATCTTAAATTTAATGTGTCTTTGATTGTTATAGGTAACTTTTTTTCATAAATTTGACGTCTATTTGATGGTTACTTACAAGTATTTTTCTTTAGTTGGAGAAGTTAATAAAAAAATTATAATATATTAACTATACAATGAAATTTGGACCCTCTTTTTTCTTCCAAAAGAAATCAAGAATTTTTTGAACCTAATACATTAATGTAACTAAATAGATACCATTTAAATTATAGATAGATACCATTTATTACAAGTCAATAGAAAAATAAAGGAAAAAATAATAAATTTATTAATCAATTTAATATTAAAAAATCTAAGATAAAAACCTTAAATTTAATATCTTTTAACATATTTTAAATAAATATCTTTAAAATATTTATACTAGTTTTTAAACAAATTAAAGATTAAAAAAATATGAAATACAATTATCACAATAATAAACATTTGATCAATTATTTTGGAATTTAGATTTAAAATTATGTATTCAATAATGATTTTAAGTGTTGATTTTATTTATTAGATATTATAATATAAAATTTTATCCTATCATTACAAAATAAATTATTGTTTTGATTATTGCAACATACAATTATATTGGATAAGTTTTGTCTTTTTTATTTCCACTGTAAATTTTATCTCTCAAATAAATTTTAATATTTTAATAGTGGCTATACTCTATAACAATTAATATATATTTTAATTTATTATTATTATTCAAAATGATAATCAATTTTACAAAAACACAGTTATGAATATATATTTTAGAGCAAGTTTATATATCAATTATTTCAACATACAAATTTAATGTTAATTCTATAATATAATTAAATTAGAAATAATAGAAAAATTCTTATTTAAAAATTTGATTTACAATTTTTTAAGATAATAATTACTTTAATAAAAAAATAAACTAAAATCACCACATGTTAAGAAAAACATATTCTTGAAAAAATGTAAAATTTCATGAATCCAAACTAAAAATGAAATGAAGAGGATAATTTAAAGTGATATCCCTACAAATAAATTCGTTGAGAACACTATTGTTACTCATCCAGAATGTAGCTAGAATAGAGAATACCATTATTACTCTTATACAGGCCATGGATATGAATAAAGAGACTGACATCATTAATTTTCATATATGGTCGAGCACCATATTTTATGAATTTCATATATGAGATTACCTAAGAATAAGGTGGCATAATTGATTGTAATATGAAATGTAGAGTATTACTCTTATGAACTTTTTGTGCATTTAAGTTTAAGATAAATATTTTAAAGTATGTGTGATATAGAAAAATAAAAATAAATTTTATTTTATTGAATTTAAAAAATTAAGATAAACATATAAATTTAGATTAATGGATTACATTTTTCAATTTTTTAGATATTTAAAAATTTGTTATTTCTTAAAATAATGTTTTTAAAATATTTATGTATTTATTAGTTACTTATATAAATTAAATATTACTAATACATTTATCAATTTTTGGTGGTCTCATACCATATCTGGCACCCTTTAAATTTATATTTCTCTTTCCCATCTTTTTTCTTTTATTTTAGGGTTTTTTTCCAATGAACTCAAAATAATATTTATATTATATGGAAGGTTAGGAAGCTTCAAAGCCCATTGGTATGGTATCTTATAGCACTTGGCCCTATGATTCATGTTCCATCTTCTTTTTTATTTTTTTATTGATTAATTTGAGTTTGGATGTCAATAAAATCATAATTTGAATTTAATTTTTCTATAACAACACATGTATTATAAATCATTTATTAATAAAAAATTAAGAAGTAAACTAACCATTCTATAGATAAATTGCTGAATATTTAAAAAAATTGTAGAATAAATCTAAGAACCATTAGAGTATTTATTGAAGCACATAATTTTACATTAGACAAACATCACACAATGTTGGTTTGTATATTTCAGAACAATTCCAATCATCAAAGTTTGATTTTTTTAATATTTTTACTCACTGCATGCCTGAAAAATATTAATATAATTTATCTATTTATTGGTTACTAGACCCCAAAATATACGTCATTTTATTTAATATTTCATATATGACAACCAAACTAGGGAAAGAAGAGTAAATATTATTTTATAGGTAATTAAAGTCAAAGTGCAAGAATATTAGTGACATTTTTGGATACCAGGACTAGTGAACACAATTGTCAAGTTAATTTTGGTATGTTTACTATTTTTTAGACTATCCCAACACTTTGTACATTTTATAGAGAGGAGAAGGCACTCTTGAAATACTTCTCTATTCATCACTAATATTATGGGCTAAATCTTTGTCACTTCTGGGCACAAATTTTTAATTTAACATCTTGACAACTCTCATTATATTTAAAAATAAAATAGGATAATATTTGAACATTGTATATCACCTCTATATTTAATTTTAGAGTTAATTAACTAAGCTTGATTTATATCTTTCACATTTATTTCTAATTAGTTTATTTTTTCTACTTTAATTGTAATCCATTTATTCATATTACATTTCAGTGAATATGTGCTCTCGTATACCCATTTATGGTTATATCTTGCATCTTATTAGGGTAAATATGAATTTATCCAATCTTACTAGGGTTAATTATATTCCATGCACCTTAACTTGTTTGTGTTTGATTATAAATCCTAAGTTAATTTTTAGAAAAAAAACAAACCGATAACATGATTTTATTGTGTGCATGTTCATTGTTTAATTACAATTTATTCCAGAAAAAATGGTTAGACTTAAGGATCCAACTAAGAAGAGTGATAGGATGTATCAATAACAATTTTTTTTTTTTTTTTAAATTCCTTTGGTAAATTATAAATCTAGCTTGAAAATAAAATGGAGTCTAAAAATATGGACAATTTTGTTCAAAAAAATATACCTCATGTTGAAAATAGTAGGAATTATATGCCTTTGCATGATCATGTTGTGAATGAATTTGAAATTGATAATGTATGTAAAGTAGATCATGATTAAGAAGATTTATTAGATAATCAAGATGGGATTGATAATATTGCACATTTTATAAATTATGTCATGGTAAACCTTAATAAAATAATTGAATTGATAAAGGTATTAAAATAAGTTTTAATTCAAAAATAGATTCTAATTAATGTTTTAATTTATAAAATCAATACATTGTTATAATAAAATGTATGTCATATGATGTAGATAATGGGTTTATGAGTGCTCTTAATATTGATCATACCCATAAATTCAAAAAATATATTTCAAACCACCTTGATCAAATTCCTACTTTAGTTGATGTCCTCCAAGAGTTAAAACCTACGACTAAATGTAGTTATTTTTCAAATAGAACATTCATCCTTGTGGTAGGATCATGTGTAGATAGAAAGAGTTAGAAGAGTCAAATAAAAAGTCAAAACTTGGGATAAAATAAGTGCAAAACTAAAAAGTAAGTTTTGGCCTTTAATTATCAAGTGATTTTGTTTAGTAAACTATGAACTTTGAGGTAAAATGATGTGTAAAAAACAACATAAAGTAATTTCACAAGCTCACCATTCAATCTATTTATGTTGAATATAACACAAAAAATATTTCAAGGTATGTGAATGCTTTTTCAAGAACAATAAAATGAAGAAAGTGTTGCATCATTGAATCATATGGAAGAACCAAAAACATGGAGAATTTATCATGATGAAGGTAGTGTTATTAAAACCAACTAAGGAGAAGGATGAACCAGTGTAAATAAAAAATATTTCCATAAGAATATGAAAATTGAGAGATAAGTGATGCAGATTTATTTTTAATAGTGGTGGCACTAATAATCTTATTTCAAATGAGATGGTAGATAAGCTTGGTTTGAATAGGGCTAAGCAGCCAGATCTATATAAGGTGTATTGGTTTTTTAAACAACATAAAATATTGGTAAATGAGCAATATTTGGTCAATTATTAAATTGGGTCCTATAAGGATTAAGTTTGTGTGCTTTCATACCTATGGATTCTTGTGATGTATTGTTGGAAAGGCCTTGGAAGTTTGATAAATATAATATACATTATGGTAGGATGAATACCTATACTCTTTTGAAATATGAAATAAATTATAATATTTTGTAATTAAAGTAAAAAATAGATGAAGTGGACAAATGTGTGTGTGTGTGTGTGTAGAGAGAGAGAGAGAGAGAGAGAGAGAGAGAGAGAGAGAGAGAGAGAGAGAGAGAGAGAGAGAGAGAGAGAGAGAGAGAGAGAGAGAGAGAGAGAGAGAGAGATTTTGGGGAAGAAAACTTGAAAGAAGTAAAAAATGAGAAATGATGTTTGCCTTTCTTTCCCAAGAAAATTCAAGTTGGGACAACATGGAAGGCAAGCATTTTTTTGAGATAAGTGAAGGATTTCTTAGGAAAGTATGAGGAAATAATTTCCAATGATTTTCATAATAAATTTAAACCCATAATAATCATTGGTCCTCACATGGATCTAGTTTACCAGATAATGTAACATATAGGTTAATGCCTATATAAAATGAGGAGGTGAAGAAACAAGTACAAGAGATGTTTGAGAAAGGGATGTAAATGGAAATCTTGAGCCCACGTGCAATTCCAATAGTATTGACACCAAATAAAGGTGAAGAATGGAAAATGTTTATATATTATAGAGTCGTCAATAAGATAACAATAAAGTACATATTTACATTGCCTTTGATGGATGAATTAATGTATTACTTGAGTAAAGTGAGGTACTTCACAAAGATAGACTTGAAGAGTGGACATCACCAAATTCAGATAAGATAAGGTGATGAATGGAAGACAAATTTAAAAATAAATGATGTATGAACAATTGGTTGTGCCCTTTAGATTAACCAATGTACCAAGTATATTCATGAAAATCATGAATGAACTATTGAAACCATTTCACGATCAGTTTGTCATTGTATATTTGGATGACATTTTAATTTTTAGTAGAACAAAACATGAACACTTGATGCATTCCAAGAAATTGTTATTGAGGTTGCAGGAGTAAACATTCTTGGTTAACTTGAATAATATATTTTTATGAAAGAAGTAATATTTTTCTCTAGTTTTGTGATTTCAAATGATGGATTGAGAATAAATCTAGAAAGGTAAGAGACATTTTTTATTTATAATCACCAAGAAGCATTCCTTAAGTAAGAATATTTCATGGTTTAGTAATATTTTATAGGAATTTAATTATAAAATTTACAAATTATGTACACCTATCACAAAGATGATGAGATGTGATAGAAAAGAGTCCACTTGGACAATCATAACTAAAAGTAGTTTTTAGATTTTGAATAATAAGGTGATAAAATATTTAGTATTATCATTTTCAAATTTAAATAATGTATTCTATGTTGAATGTGATGCTAGTGAAACAATAATAATAAGAACATATTTTATTCAAGAAGGTAAGCCTATTTCTTTCTTTAGTAAAAAATTGAGTGAAGACAAGTGAAAATGTTTAGTTTATGATCAATATTTTTATGCCATAATGAAATCACTTAATAAATGGAGGCACTACTTGTTACCCAAGGAGTTTTGGTTGAACATAAATCATCATTTATTGAAATTATCTATTATCTATAAGCACATGGTTAACTCCATTATTTAAAACTCATACTTGAATAAAAATAGGAAGATTATAATATATAGTATGTGTCAATGATATTTTGTGATTGTATAACACCTATCTTGTACACTTGGAAAACTCAGATCTTGGTTATTCCTTTTAGTTTTATACATTTACTAATTCTGAAAGACTCACATCTACTCTATCTTATGCCCCTTAGCCTATCTCTTAGTATGACCAATCTTATGTTGATGACACAAACCTTTCTTTCCCACGATGCTTAAAATGTACTTATCTTCCACCTCTACAAGTTTTGAGTTTGTACTTGTTGTGTTGCTCTCTTGACAGTAATGTTGGGGGATCGACAATAGTATTGACACTACTATCTTGACCTGATGTAGCTATCTAGTTCCCTAAAGTCATCTAATTTTTAAATGAAACATATCTTAATGGTCAAATCAAGTGTTTTAATGTGAGTTATTACTCCAAAGGGATTGATATAAATACAATATCAACCCTCATTCATATCTCACCTAGAAAAAGATGAAAGAGACCAAGAAAACTTATTAAAAGTACTCTATCAAGAATTCAATTGAGTAAGGCTTCCCTATTTCCAAAATATTGATAGGTATAACACATATATAGGTCCAAATTAATAAAAGAGAACCACAAGAGCCTAATTTACCAAGATATAAGATAGGTCATTGTCGTACTTGATTTTTATGTATTATATGATTCATACACAAGCTAACAGGTATAGGAAAAATACATCAGTCTGAAGCCCTCTTTAGATTATTAGCTATGTAGGTAGTGTCCTTTGACACTGGGGTCATTAGGATCAACTCGACACATATGCGCACTAACACATTTTCCCCCAAGGTTGCATTAAATATATAAATCTAGGGTTTTCTCATTTTACAAGGAGTGACTATCCATGACCCTGATCTAAATGCACTAGAACAAAGGTAAAGACAAACCCAAAAGCATCCATGTGGTCACATCCTATTTTAGTAGATATTTTATATAGGACACTAGTGTCAAACCCAAATAGTATCATTACTACAACCATCTTAGGTTGATGTTACTATTTACATAGCTAGAAGAATCAAATTCAAAATCTGATGATTGTTTTAAAATTTCTTTCTTGCCTAATTTTATCCTATTTCATATCCAAAACTGCATTAGCATTAAAACAAGCTAAATACTTCACTTCTTTGTCATCATTTTCTATCATAGTTTTAATTTCCATATTTAGACTATATCAACATAATTAATTTAGTGTATGTTTATATCTAAGTTTATCATCTAATTGGCCTAATATAGGTCTGGTTATCACCTTTGTGCCATTTCATTTCTATATACCCATTTAATAATCTAGATAACACTGTTGATGATGAAAATTGTGCTTGATCTTAATCAATCAACAATGGGAAGTTTCAATCTATGGGACAATGCGGCTTGAAACAACCTCCAGGTTTTAGAGAAGCTGGTCTCTTCTTTTGTGTCAAGTGTTGGGGGAAAAGGGATAGAGAATTAAATAAAAATGCAAATTCAGGAATGAAACCTAACTATGGCGATGTGCCTAAGTGTAATCCTAATCCTAACCTGAGCATAGTGAAACTATTATAGGATTCAATTACATTTAAGAGCAGACAAGTGCATGATCAATGTAAAAGATTGAAATAACAGAAACAGAGGCTCACAATAGGGGATTCTTTTGCTGAGATACAAAGAATGTCAACAAAGGCATAGTGTTCAATCTTCTGAATAAAATCTTCCAATCACATAAGAGGCGCAAAAGTCATGTACAGTTATGTAAACCTTCTAACTCAAGAAAATGAGACAAAAGCAAATGACATTTCTAATCATAACTCTAAAAAATCTATAGTATAGACTACTCTGCAAATGACACAGATAACACCAACCAAGACATGGAGTTCAAATCTTCTTAATTCATTCAGCCACATAAAAGGCACAAAAACATGCATAGTTACATCAACTTTACAACTCAAGAAAATTGAGACAAGAGCAAATGATATTACTAGTCAAAAACTCTAGAAAGTCTAAAACTATAGAATTCCCCCCATTTTTTTATTTTACAATTCTTCTTATATAGCCTCAGATGTCTCCCTGAATCGCTTCCTTTCCAACACAATTCCACTCCATCCTTCACTCGCAGGGGACAAAATAGATGGCACATTCAATGCCTTGGATGCATCCTGGTCTTACCAAGAACTGCCCTGACTGCGGCATGGCAATCCATGCCTAGTACCTCTCTTTGCACCTAAAATTCCTCATTCTATCACCTCTTTGGCAGCTCAACTGTCTACTCTGCTTCCGCTTATAGGGGACAAACAGATGGCATCTTCAATACTTACAAGCCCCAAAATCTACTCGGTGCACTATTCTATCTACCAAGAATAACTTTCACCTAGTTTCCCTCCATCTTTGTTGTAGCAGATAGACGAACACAAGGACACTTATTCAATCCATGAAAATTCTCTTTTCACCTAGAGGGCACTAGAGAATGACACTTGGCCACTTCTGCTTTCTTGATACTTTGTATTTTTATCAAAATAAAACTTATTGCATTCCTTGCTCGGGAAAATTTTAGGAAGGGATGGATGCACGTGGCAATCTTTGCTTGTTGACACTCGGCACCTCCATAGTCCTTTGAAATAATGTCTAAGACCCATCACAATCTTCATTTAGCGATTAGGCTCGAAGGTGGTCTCTAAAAAATTGACACGTGGTGATCTCTGCTGCTTTTGGGAAGATACGTGGCATCTTCTACTTCTCCTTCTGGGGGTGTGTGGTGCCTTCCACTTTTTTTTGGGATGGAGCAGAAAGGGACTTGGAGAGTGACACTTGGTAGCTTTCACTACACTTCAACACTTGCACAAAATGAAAAGATTCTCTTATGCATTGAATGAAAGCATTGGACCCATGTCTCTCAGATGCTGACACGTAGTGACTTCTGCTGCTTCCTAAAAAAGGTCATTCAGGGCCTCCGCAAGTGACACCTGGCACTTTTCACTCTCTCTACTGCTTAGCTCGTTGAAATTCTTTGTCAAAATTATAATGAAAAGTGGGTGCCTCTCTGAGACCCAAATGCTGGCACATGGTGTATTTCGTTTAACTACCACTAGGTACGTGGCACGATCTGTGATTCTCTAAAAAGTTACAAAAGGGGCCTCAGAGGACTCCAGCTGGATGGATTTATGTTTTGGAAGGTGACACTTGGTAACTTCTACTTGAACTTGATACTTGGGCAAAAATGAGATGAAAGAAACAAGAAGGGGAAAAAGACCCGTGCGACTAGAGGGAGACACTTGGCAGCATCCTCTACATTTTGACACTTAGGCAAAAATGAACCCATCTTCTACTCCAAAACTTTTGCCACGATGCCCAAGGTGCACAAGAACCAAAATTGCAATGCTTGAATCAAAAAATAAATTAAATATGACATAGAGTAAGAAATTACTCTATAAACACTTATCTAGACCTCAATTTTAGGGTTAAACATTTGGTGAACCCAATTCATGTGAATGAAAAAACTTTTGATTCCTAGGGTTTCAAACCATTTAGGGTTTTATATTGTTGTACTTTTTAATTGTCAAGGAATCCAAGAACAAACACACCTGTTCTGATCCTACGTGTTAAGATCTTGCTCCTCAGAAAGAGCACAATATGATTACCAAATACAAGCAATTAAACATGCAGAAATAACCAGAAGTAATAACTAACTAGAATTCATAAATAGCACAGAATATGAGAGACAATACACTATCTTGTATTAATACTCGTATAGAAAAGAATACAATAAAGAGACGCCACACTCTTCCACCTTACAAAGGCTTGCCACACCTCAAGTGTACAGTAATTCTTCTTTAAAAGTTCACTCTCCTACCAAAAATAGTCCCAACACACAACTCACACACAGAATTGGTGTTCACCTCTCCAACCAGTCAGTAATAACCCTACCAATACCAAGCACTCTAAAGTACTTCAAGTAGATCTCCCATGAACCTGCAACCTATAATTCAACAGACCATACTTACACATGTAGATCTCCTATAAGCTTGCAACAACCTGCAACTCAATGCTCTTACAATGGAAGGATCTTCCTTGCCTTCCTTTTTAGCTCATAAATACAATACATAATAGATCCCAAACTTAAACAATAACTTAGACTCTTAATTTAGAATAATTATCCATGCAGCTCAAGACTCGAAATAGTCTTTACATGCAAACACTCAGTTCAACTAACTAACTATTCGTGCAACGAACAGTTTTAGAACACACAGGCGATCGATGTCGGTCCCTATCTACCTGGTGCTGCCGATGTCGGCTGACTCCCTGCCGATGCCAGTTGCCTTCTGCATACATCATGACCGACGTCAGTCATACTACCGATGCTGATACTTTTGGAACTTCAACAACCTCCTTTTCATCTACATAGTTGAAGCTTTTAGCTCCATAACCTAACAATCTCCCACTTGGAGATAAATAGCTGCAGCTGTACTTGTATCTGTACATCATCTAGTTTGTTCCCTTGGCTTTGTATCCCTCTTCAAGATCACTCTTGAAGACCAACCACCACAAATCTTGTGGTGCAACACTTGTCATCCAAATCACCTACCACATCCACATCTACAAACCATGTAGAAAAGAACTTGACCCTACATAGCATGTGCACCTGCTGCTGGTCCCTCTAAGAATTCACTAAATTGCCCTCCAATGCTTCTTTCCCAGATTGACTCCAAACTTGTGACAACTCCCACTGCTTGGGAAAACTCAAGTCTAGTACATACCATGCACTTAACCTCATTATGTGAATCAAGACACTGTTCTGTCAACTGTCCAACCATCGGTGTACTAACTGGTCTCACACAATCATTCTGAAACAAAGTCAACATGTGACCTTCCATGTCCCTAGAACACACTCATGCCAAAGAATCTTGCTACTCCCAGATTCCTCATGACACACTTCTGAACTAGCTTTACCTTTAGTTCAGCAACTCCCTGTATATGTAACCCTACAACAAGCACATCATATAGTAATAGGATAATGTAGCTAATATTATCCACCCTGGTAAAGAGAAACACAATGATCAAACCTCCATTGTCTTGTAGCTTATTCAAGACCATATACCCTGGCCTACCATCTCACGTATCCATTCCCGCTCTTCTTCATCCTGAACATCCATTCGTCTCTCAGTGCTTTCTTTCAGCTGGCAACTCCACCCAAAACTCTTGTTTGGTTCTTCTATAAGGAATCACATCTTTCATCCATGCCAAGCTCCCACTATTTTCTAGATCTACTTGCTCTGCTTCTTTAATAACTTCCTGGTTCTTTACCATAAGTGAGCAACAAGTAGTGTAAATAAGAAAAATGATGAATTTGAGGCTTACATACCCTTTAAGTCCTCCATATGGGCACTTGAGACTCCTTGACAGCTTGCTGTCCACCCAAAATCTATCTCAGTGACCGATGCCAGTCACATCTCAGTCTGCACCCAACCAATGTCAGTTCCCTGTGACTGCCTCATCGTCGATGTCAGTTCCCCCTGGCTGACGCCGGTGTTTATCTATCCCTGAGTCACCGACATCGGGCTACACATAGCTGACATCGGTCCCTGTCTGGACACCAACATTGGTTTTCTAGCCGACATTAATCTCTGTGTTTTTATTATGAGAAATGACCTTTTCCCATGAGCTCCTTTTGGATCAAACCCTTGTCTAAATCACCCTTGCTCTGCTTAGAATTCTTCTACCCCTTGTACTGAACTCTATCCGTCACCTTCTCCTTGAAAACCAAGGCTTTCCTATTCTTGTCACTAACATCAGATCTCTCAAGAAACATCACTTTCTTCTTCTGCATACCGAAATCTTGATTCATGCTTTTCAAATCCGAAAGCATACCCTTTGACTCAAGAACATGCATATCCTTCTTATTCATGTGACCAAGCCTATTAAGCCACATTTTCGAATCTACAGCTGAAGTACATAACCCAAAAAGAGAATCAATATTACAAGTAGATAGATAAAGCGTACCTACTTTCTTACCTCTTGCTACAACAAGTGCACCCTTGGTAACCTTCCAAGAGTCCACTGTGAGAGTTACTATGCAACTCTCATCACCCAAAATTCTTACAGAAATTAAATTCTGCTCTAGAACTAGGACATGCATGACCTCCTTCAACACCCATGTGTTACCTGTCTACAATTTCAGCTTCACTTTCCCTTTGCCAACCATCTGACAAGGCTTACCATCCCCTAAACAAATTTCTCCAAAGTCTCCCTAGACATACTCATGAAAAAATTCCCTATTTTGGGATGCATGAAAATAGGCACCAGAATCTAAAACCCAAGATTCTACTTTATCCAAAGAACATACCAGAGCATCCTGTGCAACAAAATCTGTAACATCTACTTCTTCTTCATGTCCTTCATGCTGATCTTCACCCGACCTACAATCTCTCTTTAAGTGCCCTTGCTTTCCACATTTCCAGCAGGTTATTCTACCATACCTAGACTTGGATCTCTTGCCTATCTTTGACCTTGATCTCCCACGCTCAATCTTCTCTCTTTGCCTTCCCCTACTTTCCACACTCAAAGCATTTCCTGATGATTCACCTGTGCTTTTCCTGCGAATCTCTTCATTCAAGATTACACTCACAATATCATCCACTTTTAAGATTTTAGAAGCAGACGCAGTATTGCTAACTGCCATTACCAAACTCTTCCAACTTTTAGGTAATAAACATAAGATTAAGAGAGCTTTAATTTCATCATCAAAAACAATATTGACTGAATTTAACTGGTTTATCAAACCATGGAAATCACTAAGATGACTATGTATAGATCTACCTTCCAACATTTGCAAATTAAATAATTACTTCATAAGAAATACCTTATTCGAAGCCAAGGGTTTTTTATATAAATTTGCCAAAGATTCCATCAACTCTACCGTTGTCTTACACTGTGATAAGCTGGAAATCACAGACGATGCAAGACTCAACCTTATAGATCCCAGAGCCTTTCGATCAAGAACCTCCCATTCTTCATCCTTCATATCCTGGGGCTTGTAATCAACCCCACCCAACGGTAAGTACAAATCTTTTTGATACTAAAAATCTTCAATTTGCATCCTCCATAATTGATAGTTCTTGCCATTAAACTTATCTATTCGTAGCTTACTTTCTTCTTCCATTACTCTACTCCCACTCAAACAGAAACCCCTGTGAGTAACCTGTAATCAACACACACTAACCAGATCTAATCCAACCTGTTAGTATCCCAACCTAAAAGCTCTGATACCAGTTGTTGGGGAATCTAAGAATAAACACACCTGTTTTGATCCCACTTGTTAGGATCTGGCTCCTCAGAAAGAGCACAATATGATTACCAAATACAAACAATTAAACATGCGGAAATAACCAAAAGTAAAAAGTAACTAGAATTCACAAATAACACATAATATGAGAGACAATACACTATCTTGTATTAATACTCGTACAAAAAAGAATACAATAAAGAGATGCCACACTCTTCCACCTTACAGAGGCTTTCCACACCTCAAGTGTACAGTAATTCTTCTTCAAAAGTTCACTCTCCTACCAAAAATAGTCCCAACACACAACTCACACACAGAATTGGTGTTCACCTCTCCAACCAGTCAGTAATAACCCTGCCAGTACCAAGCACTCTAAAGTACTTCAAGTAGATCTCCCATGAACTTGCAACCTGCAATTCAGCAGACCATACTTACACATGTAGATCTCTTATGAGCTTGCAACAACCTGCAACTCAATGATCTTACAATGGAAGGTTCTTCCTTGCCTTCCTTTTCAACTCATAAATACAATACATGCCAATGGGTCTATAAATAGATCCCAGACTTAAACAATAACTTAGACTCTTAATTTAGAATAATTATCCACACAGCTCAAGACTCGAAATAGTCTTTACATGCAAACACTTAGTTCAACTAACTAACTATTCATGCAACGAATAGTTCTGGAACACACAGGCGACTGACATCGGTCCCTGTCTACCTGGTGCTGCTGACGTCAGCTGACTCCCTACCGATGTCAGCTACCTTCTGCATACATCATGACCGACGTCGGTCATACTACCGACGCTGGTACTTTTGAAACTTTAGCAACCTCCTTTTCATCTACATAGTTGAAGCTTTTAGCTCCACAACCTAACAATCTCCCACTTGGAGATAAATAGGTGCAACTTTACCCATCCCTGTACATCATCTAGTTTGTTCCCTTGGCTTTGTATCCCTCTTAAAGATCACTCTTGAAGACCAACCACCACAAATCTTGTGGTGCAACACCTGTCATCCAAATCACCTGCCACATCCACATCTACAAACCATGTAGAAAAGAACTTGACCCTGCATAGCATGTGCACCTACTGCTAGTCCCTCTAAGAATCCACTGAACTGCCCTCCAATGCTTCTTTCCCAGATTGACTCCAAACTTGTGACAACTCCCACTACTTGGGAAAACTCAAGTCTAGTACATACCATGCACTTAATCTCATTATGTGAATCAAGGCACTATTCTGTGAACTATCTAACCGTCAACATGCTAACCGGTCTCACACAATCATCCTAAAACGAAGTCAACATGTGACCTTCCATCTCCCTAGAACACACTCATGCCAAAGAATCTTGCTGCTCTCAAATTCCTCATGACACACTTCTGAACTAGCTTTACCTTTAGTTCAACAACTCCTTATATATGTAACCCTGCAACAAGCACATCATACAGTAATAGGATAATGTAGCTAATATTATCCAACCTGGTAAAGAGAAACACAATGATCAAACCTCCATTATCCTGTAGCTTATTCAAGACCATATACCCTGGCCTACCATCTCACGTATCCATTCTCGCTCTTCTTCATCCTGAACATCCATTCGTCTCTCAGTGCTTTCTTCCAGCTGGCAACTCCACCCAAAACTCCTATTTGGTTCTTCTCCAAAGAATCACATCCTTCATCCATGCCAAGCTCCCACTGTTTCCTAGATCTACCTGCTCTGCTTCTTTAATAACTTCCTGGTTCTTTATCATAAGTGAGCAATAAGTAGTGTAAAGAAGGAAAATGATGAATTTGAGGCTTACATACCCTTTAAGTCCTCCATATGGGTGCTTGAGACTCTTTGACAACTTGCTATCCACCCAAAATCCATCTCAGTGACCGATGTCGATCACATCTTAGTCTGCACCCGACCGATGTCAGTTCCCTGATGGCCTCATCACCGACGTCGGTTCCCCCTGGTCGATGCCAGTGTTTATCTATCCCTGAGTCACCAACGTCAGGCTGCACATAGCTGACATCGGTCCCTGTCTGGATGCTGATGCTAGTTTTCTAGCTGACATTGGTCTCTGTGTTTTTTTTTGAGAAATGACCTTTTCTCATGAGCTCCTTTTGGATCAAACCCTTGTCCAAATCACCCTTGCTTTGCTCAAAATTCTTCTGCCCCTTGTGCTGAACTCTATCCATCACGTTCTCCTTAAAAACCAAGGCTTTCCTATTCTTGTCACTAACATCGGATCTCTCAAGAAATGTCACTTTCTTCTTCTGCATACAGAAATCTCGATTCATGATTTTTAAATCTGAAAGCATACTCTTTGACTCAAGAACATGCATCTCCTTTTTATTCATGTGACCAAGCCTATTAAGCCACATCTTTGAATCTACAGTTGAAGTAGATAACCCAGAAAGAGAATCAGTAATACAAGCTGATAGATAAAGCGTACCTACTTTATTACCTCTTGCTACAATAAGTGCACCCTTGGTAACCTTCCAAGAGTCCACTGTGAGAGTTACTATGCAACCCTCATCACCCAAAATTCTTACATAAATCAAATTCTGCTCCAGAACTGGGACAATCATGACCTCCTTCAACACCCATGTGTTACCTATCTGCAATTTCAGCTTCACTTTCCCTTTGCCAACCATTTGACAAGGCTTACCATCCCCTAAACAAATTTCTCCAAAGTCTCCCTAGACATACTCATGAAAAAATTCCCTATTTGGGGATGCATGAAAAGAGGCACCATAATTTAAAACCCAAGATTCTACTTTATCCAAAGAACATACCAGAGCATCT
Organism: Torreya grandis; assembly: GCA_037957365.1. NCBI lineage: Eukaryota > Viridiplantae > Streptophyta > Pinopsida > Cupressales > Taxaceae > Torreya > Torreya grandis. The sequence continues at coordinate 2,135,009 of JARHVA010001839.1, forward strand.
TGTGCAATGAAATCCACAACATCTGCTTCTTCTTTATGTCTTTCATGTTGATCTTCACCTGACCTGCAATCTCTCTTTAAGTGCCCTTGCTTTCCACATTTCCAGCAGGTTATTCTACCATACCTAGACTTGGATCTCTTGCCTATCTTTGACCTTGATCTCCCATGCTCAATCTTCTCTCTTTGCCTTCCCCTACTTTCCACACTCAAAGCATTTCCTGATGATTCACCTGTGCTTTTCCTGCGAATCTCTTCATTCAAGATTACACTCACAATATCATCCACTTTTAAGATTTTAGAAGCAGACGCAGTATTGCTAACTGCCATTACCAAACTCTCCCAACTTTTAGGTAATGAACATAAGATTAAGAGAGCCTTAATTTTATCATCAAAAACAATATTGACTAAATTTAATTGGTTTACCAAACCATGGAAATCACTAAGATGACTATGTACAGATCCACCTTCCAACGTTTGCAAATTAAATAATTGCTTCATAAGAAATACCTTATTTGAAGCCGAGGATTTTTCATATAAATTTGCCAAAGATTCCATCAACTCTACCGTTGTCTTACACTGTGATAAGCTGGAAATCATAGACGATGCAAGACTCAACCTTATAGATCCCAGAGCCTTCTGATCAAGAACCTACCATTCTTCATCCTTCATATCTCGGGGCTTGCAATCAACCCCACCCAACGGTAAGTATAAATCTTTATGATACAGATAATCTTCAACCTACATCCTCCATAATTGATAGTTCTTGCCATTAAACTTCTCCATTCGTAGCTTATTGTCTTCTGCCATTGCTCTACTCCCACTCAAACAAAAACTCCTATGAGTAACCTGTAATCAACACACACTAACCAGATCTAATCCAACTTGTTAGTATCCCAACCTAAAAGCTCTGATACTAGTTGTCAGGGAATCCAAGAACAAACACACCTATTTTGATCCCACTTGATAGGATCTTGCTCCTCAAAAAGAGCACAATATGATTACCAAATACAAGCAATTAAACATGCGGAAATAACCAGAGGTAACAAGTAACTAGAATTCACAAATAGCACATAATATGAGAGACAATACACTATCTTGTATTAATACTTATACAGAAAAGAATACAATAAAGAGATGCCACACTCTTCCACCTTACAGAGGCTTACCACACCTCAAGTGTACAGTAATTCTTCTTCAAAAGTTCACTCTCCTACCAAAAATGGTCCCAACACACAACTCACACACAGAATTAGTGTTCACCTCTCCAACCAATCAATAATAACCCTGTCAGTACCAAGCACTCTAAAGTACTTCAAGCAGATCTCCCATGAACCTGCAACCTGCAATTCAATAGACCATACTTACACGTGTAGATCTCCTTCGAGCTTGCAACAACTTGCAACTCAATGATCTTACAATAGAAGGATCTTCCTTGCCTTCCTTTTCAGCTCATAAATACAATACATGCCAATGGGTCTATAAATAGATCCTAGACTTAAAAAATAACTTAGACTCTTAATTTAGAATAATTATCCACACAGCTCAAGACTCGAAATAGTCTTTACATGCAAACACTCAGTTCAACTAACTAACTGTTCATGCAACGAATAGTTCTGGAACACACAGGTGACTGACATCGGTCCTTGTCTACCTGGTGCTGTCGACATCAGTCAACTCCCTGCCGATGCCGATTGCCTTATGCATACATCATGACCGACGTCAGTCATACTACCGACGCTGATACTTTTAGAACTTTAGCAACCTCCTTTTCGTCTGCGTAGTTGAAGCTTTTAGCTCCACAACCTAACATTAATTTCTTACTTTTACTATTTTACATGCAACCTGGGTGTATCCCTAGATTGGAAGGTGTGCCTACTAAACATATTGAGTTTCCCTTCCATCCATCTAAGATGTTTTAAACCAATGAGGGATATCATACCCTGAATCATGATTGGACCCATGTTAATAATGAAAACAATGTTGATAAGGTTATCATAGAAGAATATTTTGATAATGAAAATCATGAAACAAAATAAAATGAACAAATAAGCCATGATCAAGTATATGCAATTATATTGTTTCATGAATGCATTCAAAAAAATATTGAAGATATTGATGAGATATTAAAAACTATACATGAAGCCAAAAAATACTAAACTATATTGGAAACATCACTCCCCTTGAAAAACATTACAACTAAATACATCTAGTGGGGGCATAGATTGTGTGTTTAAACTTTTGTTCCCTGAAACTACTATCGATGCATCTCTTAAGGAATTACCCCTTATGTCAACACATATACCAATTTTAATGCCTATTACTACTCAAAACTTGTTTTCATTTTTTTTGGTGACTACTAAAATTGCTAATCTAAATCCTAATGGGCCTATAGTGCAATCATTCCTTCAAGCTATAAAGATATTGGAAGACAAGATTACAAACATTGAACAAAATGCTTTAAAATTTTCTTATTCTATAGATTCGTTGAGATGTATTGCATAACCCTCTTTCACTTTAAATCTCTTTGCACCCTTTTCCAATTGGATTTGTTTCACCTAAGTTCACATTTTATGATTTTAAGGGTGATTCTAAACAACATATTCAAACATTTTATGTAGCATGCCTTGACTATGTTTCCAATGATAAACTTTTAACCAAATTATTTCCAAAAAGCCTTAAGGACTATGCTTTGAGACTTTAGCTCTCCAATCCATCAAAACATTCAAACATCTTGTAGACCAGTTCTCGGCATAATTTTCTATTAATATTTCTAAAATGGTTTCCTATGCTCAAATTACAAAAATAAAATAAGGAACTAATGAACCTATCAATGAATACATCTTAAGATATATGACAATGCTAGATAAAATGACCAATATTATGGTAGACAACAAGTTACAAGATATATTCAAGAAAATTTTGTTTGCTCTTTTACATGATTCCATTATTTTTAAGAACTTCAAATCTTTTGATGACTTATGCCATGTTGTACATGACCATGAAAGGAAGTGTATGTCATTGAATAAGCTCAAGTATGTAATAAAAACACTAGTTGAATCTACATATAGTAAATAATTTATAATTAAACCAAGTTTTGAGGTTAAACCTCCTGAGTCTAGAAAGGAAACAACCACCATGGTTAATAAAATTGCACAACAACCAAATCAACTTGTATTATCTCATACACCAAGGAGATAATTTACAATCATACCTGAGTCATCAGTTTCATTTCTCTTATGATTACTAGAGTGCTAACATATATCTCTCCTCATCCTATTGAGGTTGATATGAGTTAACCTCTACCCAAGATATATGATGTGAATTTACTTATTGTGATTATCATCAAGGACCATGACATTCTATAAGTAGATGATTTACCTTGAAACACAAGTTCCAAGATCTTATTAATGACTAAAAACTTATATTTGAGGATCCTCCAAGGGAATTAAGTTCAAAACTTGGTGATCACCATAAATAGAAAATATTTAACAATCATTTGCAAGACCATTATAAAAAGGAACTAGAAGTCCAAATGACATATAATGCACATCCTCCTCCATCACATTATAGACACCCACTAGATGGCGTTATTAGTACTTACACACAACATACACCTCTTATGGTTCACATACCTTATATTTCATTTGATGATAGTGAAATTTTGGATGATGACTCTAATATTTATTCTTTATTCATTCAAGTATACCTTGGAAAACACTCCATATATGTAGTGTTATGATTGATAATGGTGAAATCAAACAAATTCACCATGATATTACTTACACAGTTGGGTTATACTCATCATGACTTACACCCCTCTACCATATCTATTAGAGCATTTGATGGGACCTTCTAGACCATTTTTGGTGAGAATTGATCTACCTTTACAAGTCAGGTCCACCCATGTGGCTATAACCTTTTTAATTATCCCTTCCATAGGCATATTTGATATGTTATTAAGAATACCTTGGATACACACTCTTTAATTAATACCTTCTACAGTTCATGGGTGTGTTAAATATATTCATATAAATCAGGTAATTATAATTTATATAATTCCATATGAGCATCCTCTTGAACAAAAAAACTTATACCCAAACAACTATCTATCAAGCCTACTAAGGCTAATTCACCATAAAATGGTAAGCAACATAAAATCCCATTTACTACGTGGCTAGTATTTGAGAGATCATTACATCAAAGACATACATTAGATTCCATGGAATCCCAATCTTATACTACACACCATGTTCAGATATCTAGAGCACCTCAAAATGTACATATTACTACTATACCAAAGAAACAAATAAGCACTCAATGATGGGTTCAAATAACCCATACTGTTGTTACTCCTATTATTGCTTCATGACCATAAAGTCCTACTCTACATATGCAAATTACCATGGATACCATAATGATAGATATTATACTTATGCATGTTCCTCAGTAGTGTAAATGGGGTATTATATTAGATTCATAGTGGGGAGATATCTATGACTATCTATTGGATGGCATCATAGGATGATCTTTCCTCTTAAAAAATTCTAAAAATACAAAAAAAAATAAAGTAAAATAATTTTTAGAACATACATGTTATATTATCTCCTCGACATCTATGTGTTAGTTCCATGTTGATGGATGGCATACTCAGTTACTCCTATATACACATATGTGTCACACTTCTACTTGATGTGATATATGCATACATATATACATTATACATTCCTATTTTAGATGTTGGGCTTTCTTTCTACTCATGTCATATGGACAATAGGGGCATCTGCCACTTTGATCTTGATACACAAGTTAGATGATTTGATGATCACTCTATATTATCATGTTTTGAGTTTACATATGAACTTACACATGCCTATTGTCCATGATTATGTATTACACAAGGCACTTAATATGCTATATACTTAACATATTTTTCCTAACACATTATAACCATGGACCACTATGAAATGTTTATATTGGTTGCTTATGATTTAATTTATGCACTTCCTTGAGTGATTTATCTTGCTTGGTCTAACATTTGAATATGTTGTTTTGTTTGTGACCCATGTGTCTATGTATGTTTTAATTAACATGACTCTTGTTTGTAGTCTCCTAGGACCATTAAATTTTGACTTACTTTTGAGAGATATTGTGTGTGTGCTTGTTTACTTGTTGAGTTTGTATTATTACGATCTAGATATTACCATGATTTTTATCATTTATATTAGGTATACACATTGGTTCTATGTGTTTCAATGATACATTTACCTATACATGTTTCCTTCTATATGTTACATGGTGACATTCATATATTATACAGTTATCTTATCCTTTTGAGTTGAGGTAACCACTAGTTATAATATTTCCCTCACCTCAAAGATGGGGCATATTAGTGGGAGAATGTTATAGAGCCATGTTATCCACACTTTTCATAGTTCTCAAATTTAGTGGGGCATGCTTTGGAAGCATGTTCTCCACACTCATTCAATATTTGGTACTTATATTAGTTTGCATGTTTAGTGGGGGTATGTTATATGGACATATATTCTACATGTTCAAAAAATCTAGATTCATTAGGGGCATGATTTTGGAAACATGTTCTCCACATTTATTTAGTATATGGTACTTATATCAGTAGCAAATTTTAGTAGGGGTATGTTTTGGAAGCATGATCTTCACACCTATTCACTATTCAACATCTTTAGTTTATAATGAGGGAATGTTTTGGAAACATGTCCTCCACATTGATACTTATATAATTTTTCAAATTTATCCATATATAGTGGGGGCATGTTTTGGAATCATGTTCTCCAAAATTACGCAGTCATCTAAATTAGCCAAAACACATAGTTATATGATTTAGATTCATAATTATGGTAGAATTATATATACTGGTACTATTGTTATACATAATTTTATCATGAAGCATATCTATGATGCATATGGTATGAGACATATGCCTAATATTTAAAAATCCAACTCAATTTCAGATTGTAAAAATCTTTTATAGACTATTACCATGTCACAAATATTTTCAAACTTTTATGAAATTTTATTGATCCAATCCACTAAAATAGTTGGTTTAAATTTTGGTATGGTTGAGGTGATCGAATCACTCAATATTTCCAAGTTTTCATGTTTGACTTGATCATCCAACCTCACTAGGGTATAAGTATCATTGGGGTTTCACAATTGAGTTAATCTCAACTGCCAGATGGAAACTCACTTCTGTTCTAATGTTGGGGGTATCTCTCTCTCTCTCTCTCTCTCTCTCTCTCTCTATATATATATATATATATATATATATATATATATATATATATATAATCACTTTAAATATTTATCTATATTTATATTAATCTTAGTTTTATAGCCTTATAATGATACATATATTTTGAAACAACTTGTTAATAGGCAAGGTAGTTTCATAGACACGCATGTGTACTCTTAAACCTTTCTCTTTCAATTTTAATGACTTTAAACCTAGATTATATGCATTGATTTTATATTGTAACATGATCTTAGTTATAGGTCAGTTAAAAGCAATGCATTATAGTTGGTCAGACCCAAAGACAAGGTGTGTATACACACCTATGTATGTATTCTTTTCCTTAAAACTATAAATTTCATTACTAAATTGAAGGGGGGAAAGTGTGGATAATATTTTTTTATTATATAACATAGTATTGTACACTTGGAAAATACAAACCTTGGTTTTTCCTTTTAGTTATATATCTTCCCACTTCTACAATAATCCCATCTATTCTATCTTGTGCCTCTTGGCCTACACTTTAGTTTGAATGATTTTATGTTGATGACACAGACCTTATCTCTTACCCAAAATGATTAAAATGTACTTATCTTCCACCTCTACAAGTTTTAAGCTTGTACTTGTTATCATCTTATCTAAACACTAATGTCTAATATAAATTGTAGCATTGATACTATTGTTGTAACCCAATGCAATTGTCTAGTACCCTAAAGTCATCCAATTTATAAATGAAACATATCCTAATGGTTAGTTTAAGTGATTTAATGTGATTTATTATTCCAAATGGATTGATATTAATACAAGATCAACCCTCATTCATACCTCACCTAGAAAAAGACTAAAAAGACTAAGGCAACATGCTACGCCCCTAACATATCACATGTATGAGGATAGTATTAGCCAAGTTGTGGCTTACTTATCCCTCTTTGATGTTATATTAAATTTATCTATGCTTTATTTTGATTATTAGGTCAGATTATGGAGTAACCATGGCCTAGATAGACTATATATAGGAGGTAGTGGGTAATTATTTATCATCATATTGTGAATTCTGCTCTTATTGAAAGAGGTTGCCCCCTCGAAGTGGCTTGTCTATTATCATATATTTGGATATATTTCAGTCATATTTAAATATAATTCTATTTTTATACTTAATTCTTGAAGTAATTTCATTACAAGTGGTATTAGAGCTGCGATTTCGGTAATTTTGTGGGCGAAATAGTAAATTTTCAAATTTTGTGATATATACAAAATATTTGTGAATTTATCTACAAAATTTTTACTGGAGGTGTTAAATAATAAAATTAAGATTCCATTAAAATTTAAGCTCATTTTGATTTGTTTTACAAAATCTATCTCTATTTTATGGTTTTTCATGAAATTGCTCTATAGTGCATAATTCAAAAAAAAAATTTAAGTTATTTATATTTTTGGATAGCTTAGAAAAATTTGGATATAGTATGTTCTTTGTATATTTTGATTTGAGGCCGACATAATTCCAAAATTGCTTGGTCAAATTTGGGTCTAAAGTGCTAATAAGGGTCGACATCGTAAAACCTTTTTATGGCAGGTCCACAAACTCGGGGCCAAGGAAAGGGTGCTGAAACTCTAGGTAAAACTCATAAAAAGGAAGAGATGGAGTCAGAAGGGGGATGTACTAGACCCTTTGTACCAGGGTTTTCTGACATAAATCACAAAGTGAGCCAGCTTGGCTATAGTGTGCAAGGCATTCAGAGTGAGGTGCAAGGCATACAATCTAATATGCAATCCATACAAGATAGTTTGGGAGATATCATGATGGATTTGAAAATTAATCATCAAATCATCAAGCTAACTCTATTGCATATCCCCACCAGGGTGGTTCTCCTAACCAGTCTACTTCAAATCTAACTCCATGGCCATAGAGGAACCTATTACCAAAAGTGGATATGCACGAATTTGATGGAAAAGATCCACTCAATTGGATCAACCAAATAGAGGATTTTTTTGACCTACATTAGAATCCATGTGGATATAAGGTTACCATGGCATCCTTGTATCTTGAACCTGATCAATTCATTTGGTATCGATGGTTGTGTGCTCAAAAGAAAAAGATGACTCTCAATGTCACCTGGTCAATTTTTACAGAGGAGCTACAATTACACTATGGCAATAGTGTGACAGAGAATTACTTTAGTCAACTAGAAAAACTGTGACAAATTGGCTCCATAAAGGATTATTTCATCATTTTTAGAACATGTCCTTACGTGTGGAGACAATTTTTGAAGCAAACTTGAATGACCTATTTTTGGGTGGACTCAAGGACCACATTCAACATGAGGTATGCATGTTTAATCCACTTAAGATTTATGATTATATTATCATGGCACGTAGATCTGAGGAAAAATTCATAGCCAACAAGAAGTAGCCATTCACTCACTTCAAAGATCATAGCATATCATCACCAACATTTCCTCTACCTACTAGATCGACCCCTCAGCAAATTGAAGAGAAGCGTGCAAAAGGATTATGTTTCAGTTGTGACAGCAAGTGGAGTAAAGGACATAGATGTGATGAGAAGAAGTTATTCTACATTGAGGGACCAAACAAAGATGAAGAAGCAGATGATGCCTCCAATGATGATGATAAAGATATAAAGGAGATACCAAAAGATTCCCAACCTACAATCTCTTGTCATGCACTTGTAGGTATTAGCACTCCACAAACTCTTAAGGTGGTGGGTTTCCTCAATAAATAGAAGGTAATAGTGTTGATTGATTCACTGAGCACACATAACTTTATAAACCATAAGTTGGCTATTCGATTGAACTATTTCATCTACCCCACACCAGAATTTTAGGCCATGATTGTAGATGGTGGCACAATTAATTGTTCAAGCAAATGCCATAGTATTAAGCTTACTATGGGTGGGTAAAATATCGACTCTCCTATGTTTTTTATTTCCATGGGTAACATAGACATTGTTTTTGGAGTCTAATGGCTCACAACCTTAGGTACCATTGAGATGAACTTCTAGAAACTATTCATGCACTTTCATTCTGAAGGTAAGAAAATTGAACTATGCAGATTACATGCAAAATCTCCACAATTGATTAGTTCACATCAGATGACCAAGATGTTAAAAAAGGGGGTAGATGGAATTATTGCATGATTATGCTCCATAGAAGTTCAACCCACACAAAAATCTACACATCCTAATCTATAGATAATTCTTGAGGACCACTCATCTATTTTTGGGGCCATGCCAAAAGGACTACCACCAAAAAGAGAACATGATCATGCCATTCAACTAATTCTAAGTAGTCAACCACCAAATATCAGACCATATAGATATCCATATGCACAAAAGAGTGAAATTGAAAAGATGGTCCATGAAATGCTGGAGGCAGGGATCATCAAGCATAGCCAAAGTGCATATTTATCACTAGTGGTCATGGTGCGGAAGAAGGATGACACATGGACGATGTGCCTAGATTATAGGTAACTCAACAAGTACACCATCAAAGATAAGTTTCCTATTCTAGTAATTAATTATTTACTTGATGAGTTTCATGGTGCTAATGATTTCACAAAATTGGATCTTCACTCGGGGTACCATCAAATTAGAATCAAGGATGAAGATGTTCATAAAACTGCTTTTAGAACACATGAGGGCCATTATGAGTTTTTGGTAATGCCCTTTGGTCTTACAATTGCACCATCTACTTTTTAGAACTTGATGAACATTATTTTTAGGCATTTTTAAAGGAAGTTTGTGCTAATTTTCTTTGATGACATATTGATTTATAGTCAGACATGGGAAGCACATCTGCAACATGTGAAACAGGTGTTGATAGTTTTGGAGAAGCACCAACTTTATGTGAAGCCATCTAAATGTTTTTTTGAAGTATTGGAGGTAGAGTACCTCAATCACATTGTTTCCCATGAAGGTGTCAAATTTGATCCCTAGAATATCAAAGCGATAATGGAATGGCCCATGCCAAAAACTCTCAAAAACCTTCGAGGGTTCCTTGGACTAACAAGTTACTATAGAAGATTTGTGAAAGGTTATGACAGCATAAAAAATCCACCCATTGCATTGCTAAAGAAGGATGCTTTCCATTAGAATGATGATGCCACCAAAGAATTTGAGAAACTAAAAGTAACTATGTGCACCACTCCAGTTTTGGCTACTCCAGACTTCTCACAGACATTCACTATTGAATGTGATGCTTCTGGGTCTGGATTGGGGGTAAACCTAATGCAGGAAGGAAGACCCATTGCATTTGAAAGTCGTCAATTTAAAGGTAAGAATCTATAAAAACATATCTATGAGAAAGAAATGATGGCTATTCTTCATGCAATTAAACAATGGAGGTCTTATCTAATGGGTAGACACTTTAAGGTGAAAACGGATCATGATAATCTCAAATACTTTTTGGAGCCAATATTATCATCTGAGGAACAAAAAGAATGGGTAACCAAAATGTTGGGTTATGATTTTGAAATCATTTATAAGAGGGGTAAAGATAATGTAGTAGCAGATGCACTATCCAGATGGGATGTGTCCACAAAAGCATTACTTTGTGCAATGTCCATGTTGCAAGCAGATTAGGTGGATGATGCTAGGTTAAAATGAGAGCAAGACAAGGATACACAGGTTCTGATTCAGAATCTCCAGCAAGGTAATTTAGCCTCTAAGAAATTTGAATGGAAAGGTAATGTCCTATGGTATAAGGGTAGGTTATACTTGTGCAAAAATTTAGAGCTTAAGCATAAGATTCTTGCAGAGTTGCATGCATCTCCAATTGGGGGACACTAAGGGTTCTTGAAAACTTATCATATAATTAAGAAAGAATTATTTTGGGAAGGACTCAAGGGAGATGTACAAATTTTTGTGGAAGAATGCTTGATATGCCAACAGAATAAAGGTGAAATAGTGAAGACCCCAGGTCTATTACAACCGTTAGCAATTCCTAGTCAAAAGTGGGAGGAGATTTCCATGGATTTCATCATTGGGTTGCCTTGTTCTGAAGGTAAGAATGTTATCCTAGTCATTGTGGATAGGCTTACAAAATATGCCCATTTTTGTGCTCTCTCACACCCATTTTCAGCAAGTACAGTAGCAACTATTTTTATGGAAGCAGTTCTCAAATTACATGGAACCCCAAAAAAAATTGTAAGTGATCATGATCCTATTTTCACTAGTAATTTCTAGACTAAACTATTTTCTTGTTTGGGTACTCAGCTAGCTCATAGCTCATCTTACCACCCCTAATCTGATGGAGAAACTAAAGTGGTTAACAAATGTTTAGAGGGGTATCTCTATTGTTTTGTATCAGATAAACAAGAACATTGGGTTAAATGCCTACCACTTGTAGAATGGTAGTATAACACATCTTTCCATACTTCTTCTAAAATGTCTCCATTTCTAGCACTATATGGTTAGCATCCACCTTCCATCACTTCTTCATTAAAGGTGCACACCAAGGTTTGAGATGTGGAATAGCACATTCAACATCAACAAGAGGTTTTGGCTAGTTTGAGAGAGAATTTGGCCTTGGCACAAAATAGGATGAAGCAACAAGTAGATCAACACCATAGTGAGCAAAATTTTGAGGTGGGTGACTGGGTATTTGTTCATTTGTAGCCTTACAAGTAGATGTCCTTGAAGTAACAGAAAAAGGAAAACAAACTTTCTCTTAAGTATTATGGCCCTTATCAAGTTCTACAAAAAATTGGAAGTGTGGCTTACAAGCTCATGTTACCTCATTCATCTCACATACACCCAGTATTTCATGTTTCCTATTTGAAGAAGGTCATTGGACAAAAAGTTTCAACCCAAACAGAGCTCCCAGAACTAGATGAAGAAGGATGAGTCATTTTGGAACCAGAGAAGATCCTCCAAACACGTACTAAGAGGTTGAGAACCAGAGAGATTAGGAAATATTTGATCAAGTGGAAAAACTAGAGCAGTGAAGATGCAACTTGAGAAGGTGAAGATTTTTTGTAACAACATCCAGAGTTGTTCAACATTGAGGACAATGTTGGTTTGAAGGGGAAGGGCATGCTATGCCCCTAACCTAACACATGTATGAGGATAATATTAGCTAACTTGTGGCTTACGTATCCCTCTTTGATGTTATATTACATTTATCTATGCTTTCTTTTGATTAGTAGGTCAGCCTATGGAGTAACCATGGCCTAGATAGACTATATATAGGAGGTAGTGGGTAATTATTTATCATCATGTTGTGAATTCTGCTCTTATTGAAGCTTGTGGAGGTTGCCCCGTCGAAGTGGTTTATCTATTATCATATATTTGGATATATTTTAGTCATATTTGGATATAATTCTACTATTATACTTAATTCTTGAAGTAATAACATTACAATCCTATCTAAACACTAATGTCTAATATAGATAGTAGCATTGATACTATTGTCCTAACCCAATGTAATTGTCTAGTACCCTAAAGTCATCCAATTTACAAATGAAACATATCCTAATGGTTAGTGTAAGTGATTTAATGTGAGTTATTATTCCAAATGGATTGATATTAATACAATATCAACCCTTATTCATACCTCACCTAGAAAAAGACTAAGGCAACTTATCAAAATCACTCTATTAAGCATTTAATTAAGCAATGATTCTTTATTTCCACACCTGTCATAGGTATAACACATATACAAGTTTAAATAATAAATGAGTAGCCTAAGAGCTCGATTTACCAGTTTACAAGCTAGGTCACTATTTTAATTGCTTTGCACATATTATATTATTAACACACAAGCCAAAATATATGGGAGAATTACATTAATCTAAGGTCCTCTTTAGAGTATTGTCTATGTAGGTAGCATTCTTTGACAATATGGTCATTGGGGCTATCTCGACACTTTGTTCCCACTAATCCATTTTCCCCAAGGTCACATTGAAGATAAAATGCTTGGGTTTTGCCATTTCATAAGGAGTGATTATCCCTAACCCAGATCTGAATACAACAAAATGAAGGTGAGGACAAACCCAAAAGATTTTAAGATGTCACATCTTATTTTATTAGATATTTTACATATGACATTAGCATCAAAACCAAATAATAGTGTTGGCATAACCATCCAAGGATGTCATTATTATCCAAATAGCCAGAAACATCAAATCTAAAACTTGATGTTTAATCTAGAATCAACTTCTTACCTAATTTTAGCATATTCTAGATCTGTAACTATATTATCATTAAAATAAGCTAAGTACTTATCTTATTTATCATTTATATATCTAGCAAATTTGTACTTTCCATATTTAGACTATCTCAGCATAATAAATTTAGTGTATGCTTATATATAAGTTTAGCATATAATTGGCTTGCTATAGATCTGATTATCACCCTTATGCCATTTCATTTGTATATACCCCTTTAATAATGTAGATAACACAATCTACATTCCATTTTAGGGTTAAACAATATGTTCAGTAGGCAAATCTTGTTTGTAAAAAAAAATCCTCTTCTTTATCCTTCAATGTATTAAGAATAAATGCAAAATAAGTTGGTTCTATATTTTTGGGAAAAGTTACATCACATAGTGTTTTGTAAATAATTTCATTATACATAGTGAATCTCTTAATAAATTATCATAAAGATATTTTTTATAGAGTATTCTAAAGTTGATCAATGACATCATAATATCTACTTACATGGACTAGTACCTTAGAATGTGGAATATTAGGAGGGACATTTTGAATACCTCCAATTTTTCCTATAATATAATGTATTATACATATTTTTGTTATGATAACACAAACCTCTACATCCAATATAATCATAGGGAGAATACTAGCAAATATATGGTGGTTATAAGTAGCTCGATGTCTAGGGGAGGAGGAATGAAAATATCCATGCATGCCCTTTCCCCTCAAAAATTAATTAGAAGGATCTCATACTCAATATTCATACAATGTGTTAATAAGGAGAGTGAATAATTCATCATTATTAATATCATACTTGGTTTTATGGAAAATAAATTTAACCCATTTCATTGCATGACATATGAATACATCACATAGTTTGTTGCATAAACATGCATTCATGACAACCATAACTTGAATTTAAAATTTTCACCAATCATCAACCTATTATATCTATGTTAGGGTTTTACTTATGCTAATAATAAGAAATCAAAACTCAAATCTGGAAGTCAAAGCCTAATGGAAGAGGAATTTGAAATTGTGTGATAATAAGAAACCCTAAGGGAGAAACCTATGTTTTTTCATGCTCAAGTCAATAATAAGGTTCACCAAAATGTTTATAATTCCAATTCAAGATATATTTAATAATTTAATTTATTAGAACAAATTATATGTTTATGTATCAATGAAAAAAATTTATGGTTTTATTGAACCCTATTTTGGTGTGTTTTAAGTAGTAGCAGGAGGGTACTACACATTAGTACTATCAAGCTTGGGAATACACCATTAATCTTATAATAGCTTTTGATTTAAAATAAATTATGGTGGTTTGAGGGAAATATTCCATCAAGCTTAGAATAATTTAAATTAATATTTTCATAAAAATACACCATCAAACTTAGAACACCTATTTACTTAAATTCCATGTAGAAATCATTTGAAAAATATAACACATCAGGATAAGAAAAAAATTATACATAAAATCCATGTTGATATAGGATTATTTAGGCTCATGAACAATCTTGCATCAACTAAAAAAATATTATTTATGAATATTTTTAAGTGTTGTGATGTGTAAGGTTTCAGATTGGACATATGTCTTTTGTTGAGTTTATGCAAGTATTCTATTTTGCATAGGCCATCTTTGTGTTGCTTTACATAACCTTTAGGGAGAATGTGTTTAGTGAATATATGTGTCACCAATGTGTACACTTGTTTTTGTAATGTTAAATGCATTCATTTTTATGTGCATTTGTATCCATTCCTTTATATGTATAAGTCTATGAAGCTTTGAAAAAAATGTGTTATGATAACATTATCCTACCACATAGTTTTACAGATATTTTTTAGTATATTTATTTTTATCCATAATATTACATGAGAAATATAATATTTTTCAAAGTTGATTCTTCACCACAGTAAAAAAATAAGTAGGAGATATTTTTGAATATGATTGGATATTCATTGTGTAACTTGTGAGTTAAATTTTGGGTTATTCTAAAAGATTGCAATAGAGTTGATATCATTATTTTAATGGTGTGAGGATCATGGTACAAATAATTTCATGTAAATTGGTGATTTTTATGTAGTGTGATTTTGTGTTTCTTTCTCATATAATTTATTTTCTATTTTTTAAGGAGCCATTGTTGATTATTTTACATTTAATTATTAAATTCTTGGAAGCTAATAAAGATTAATTTAATAATGTTTTCAACTTAGTATTGGATGCAATGAGTTATAACATGTTTTTATTTTTTTAATGTGAGGAAAATTAATTTTTGAGATGCACTAATGTGTGTTAATGTTTTTAGTGGGGTAAAAGCACTTAATGTAAGTAGGTAGGTTTTGTCTCTATATAAGAATGACCCTAATCTTGTATTAAGATAATTATTTAGTTGGGGAGTGAAGATTAGATCTAGGAGTTTACTTTGAGAGTTCATTTGAAAAGATTGTGAGTTATCAAAACTGAGATACACATATGTTGTAACTAATATCATTATGAGATGGTTGTGTAATTTTTTCATTATGTTTGTTGCATTCCCTTTGGTTTAAATCAAGTAAAGATATGAACTACTATTTATTTCATTCCATTGAAATTGTTGTGTTGTTTTTTCCAAGGGTTGAATGGTCTAAGACATTTATTAATTGATATACTTAACCATGATTGCATCATTTGGTATCAAATCAAGGTTTTAGACCTTAATATTCATTTTTTGTTCCACATTTGTAAGTGTGGGTATAAATTAAGCATACATATTCTAGTTATATTGTTAAGAATAAGGTATAATCTAGGTTTAAATTACAAAACTTTGATTTTTCAAGGAAATGACACATCGAGGAGGCTTAGGTGGTATAATAGCTTGAGTGGTTAGAGTAGTTAAACTAGTAGATCTAGAAGAATTGATAAGAGAAATTCAAGACACAATGGAAGATGTGGAAACTACAGACAACCTTGGATTTGATGCACTATAGGATGAAATTGATACTAATATTACAAAATAATCTCTTGAATATGAAGATGTGGAAGAAGAGGTTGATGAAACTAAAGATAAATTCTTGTGAGTTGTTATGATAATGACAAGTAAAATAAAGTTTCACCCTACAAATTATTTTATAAATTTGAGTATTGAAGATATCATTGATTGGATCACTGAGTTAGATAAATACTTTGAGTATGAAAGTATGGAAGATTACAAAAATGGTTAAGTTTGTTGGCACAAATTTGAAAGGTCATACATATTTATGGTGGGAACATGTACAAGCTAAAATATTGTATAAAGGTAAATAAAAGATTAAGATAAGGAATAAATTTATTTCCATTCTGAAAGCTAAATTCATTCTTGTATATTATAATATGATTTTTTCTAATAAAATCCAAAACATGTGACTAAGGGAGATGGGTGTTAAAGAATACATTGAGGATTATTATAGAATTACTATCACAATGCATCAAGTTGAAGATGATGTTGAAAATATATCCAAATATATAAATGTATTATAGATGGAAGTTCAAGATGAATTTAGTATGATTAGACATAATCTATTAACTAATCTTATCAATGTGCATTAAAGGTATATGAGAAGTTATTATGTAAAAAATAAGGAGTAATGAAAGGAAGAGGAAGATTCATGTGTGGGCATAAAAGTTCCAGAGGTTATTTTGCACAAACATAAGAAAGTGATGCAAAAACATCATAGCATAATGATAATGATACCTATAGAGGTAGATATAATTTTAGAGGCACTTGATCCTATACCTATTGATGAGGTAGAGGTCATATATTCTATGGAACATATTTTAGATGTGGTGAGATCAGCCATAGAGAATTTGAGTGTCCTCATATGCATACTAAAGAAAATATAAGAACTATTTTTGAGTGTTCAATCTCACAAGAAGATGAAAAAAGTTTTGAATCTATTCATAACATATTTGAAAGAGAGATTGGAAAAACTCTCATGATGAAAATGGTATTTTTTAAACCTATGAAAGAGGAAAATATTCCTATGTAGAGAGAATTTGTTTAGAACAATTTTCAAATTTGAAGGTAAAAGTTGAAAATTAATTGCTAGTAGTGGAAACACAAATAATATTGTTCACAAGAAATGATAAATAAACTTAAGTTGAAGATAATTTTTCATTTGAACCCATATAAGGTTTTTTGGTCCTAAAGGGACATCAAGTTTAGGTGAATGAAAAATGTCTAGTAAGTTTTCAAATTGGTACATATAAATATCATGTGACATAATGCCTATGGGTGTTGGTCATATTTTTCTTTTAAGGCCTTAGAAATTTTATCACATGGAACAACATGATACTCATGGTAACACATTTAAATTATGAGAATATGGAGCAATATAGTCACCAGATCCTTTAAAATATAAGTTCAAAGAAGTGGAAAATATTTCAAAAGTGTTGATGGTTTAAAAAAAAATAAGTGTTGAAGTGAAGTAGATTGAATCTTATTCATCAATTTATAAACTAGTGAAATAATATGCTAAAAAATAAACATATATGCATGAAATAAATGAGATAATGAATTGTAGGAGATTGTATCTAATGATATTCCAAATGGATTATTGTTGATGAGAAACATAAGCCATCATGTGGATTTGATACCTGGTTCATTTTTACCAAATAAAACATCAAAGAAATTGATTCTAAAATAGAATTTAGAGGTTTAGATACAAGTTAGATAGTTATTGGATAAAGATTTAATTAGATAATTTTTGTCCCATGTGTAGAACCAACAATAATAACACCTAATAAGAATGAATAATGTTAATTGATTCTAGAGTCATTAACAAGATTACCATAAAGTATAGATTTTCATTCCACACATGGATGTTTTAATTTATTTTTTGAATGGCAAGATACTTTTAAAAAGTTTATTTTAAGAGTATATATCATCATATTCACATAAGAGAGGGTGAAAAATGAAAGACAATGTTCAAAACATAAGAAGAGTTATATGAGTGGTTGGTTATGCCTTTTGGGTTAACTAATGAACCAAGTACATTCATGAGATTGATGAATGAAGTTTTGAAACCATTTTTGGGTAAAATTTTCATTGTGTATTTTGATTAAATATTGATTTTTGTTATGAATGGAAGAAGAACATGTGCAACATATATGCAAAGTGTTGTAAACATTGAGAGAGAAAAAATTATTCAAAATTTAAATAAATGTAGTTTCATGCAAAAATAATTTATATATTTAGGATTTTTGAATTCGTAAGGTGTAAAGATGGATCCATAAAAGGTGTGAGCTATACTAAATTGGTCATCACCACAAAGTACATTTAAGACACATAGTTTTCATGGACTAAATATTTTTTTAAGAGGTTCATCAATAATTTAAGTGGAATATGTGTGTTGATCATTGATGTGATGATAAAGGATTAAAAAAAATTATGGAAAAAGGAAGCAAACTATCATTTTCAGTAGTTAAAGAAGAAGATAACAAAGCAATCAGTGTTGGTAATTTCATATTTTAATAAAATATTTTATGTAGATATATATGTGAGTGGCACTTCATGTAATGAAATTACTTAGATGATTCACAAAAATAGAATTATATATGGCATAATTAAAATAAGAATAAGTAGATCCACAACAACAATTGGCAACAAAAAAAATACTTGAATATTATGACTGAGCCACTTCAAGGGGGTAACCTACACAATAATACAACAAGAAAAAATTTCATAATATGATGATAAAGTAATAACCACTACCTCCTATATATACTCTAATTAGCTATGGTTATTCCATAGGCCAACCATACTAAGAACATTAATAAATTCAATAAGCTAATATGAAAGTGTGTAAGCCAAAACTTAACCACACATATCCCTAGATGCACTATAAGTTAAGGGTATAGCATGCCCCTCCCATTCAAAACAATGTTTTCCTCAACATTGACTCAAACTAGGATGTTTTTTTAGGAATGCTTCACCCTCCTATGTTGCATTTTTATAATGCAAATTCTTCCATTTGATCAAATATTGCTTAATGGCTCTGGTCCGCAGTTGCTTAGTGCATGTGTGAAGGATCTCTTTAAGGTCTAAAATTAATCATCCTTCTTCATCCAATTTAGGTAACTTAGTCTAAGTGGAAAATTTATGTTTAGTTAATTTCTTTATGCAAGATACATGGAATACCAAATGTATGTGAGTGGTTGGGGGTAATTCTAGCTTGTAAGCCACACTACCAATTTTTTGTAAGATATAGTAAGGGCCATAATACTTAGGTGATATCTTATAATCCTTTTTATATTAATTTATAGACATATTATTATATGGTTTAAACTACATAAACACCCAATCACCTATTTCAAAATTCTACTCACTACATTGTTGATTTGCTTGTTGCTTCATTCAATTTTATTCCATTGCTAGGTTCTCTTGCAAACTGACTAGCATGTCCTGTTGATAGTGAATGTGCTCCTCAACATCTCAAACCTTAGGATGCACTATAAAAACTAAAGTTATGGATAGGGGTGATACCCATACAATACCACAAAGGGATATATCTTGTAAGAAGTGTGAAAAGAAGTGTTATACCACCATTCAACAAGTGGAAGCCAATGAACCCATTTATCCTATTTGTCAGAAACAAAACAACAAAGATACCCTTTAAGACATTTGTTGACTACCCTTGTTTGTCTATTAGATTGAGGATGATAAGATGAGCCATGAGCTAAATAGGTACCCAAACATGCAAATAATTTAGTCCAAAAATTATAAATAAATATGGGATCTCAGTCACTTATAATGATCGTTGGAGTGCCATGCAAATTTTGAACTATATTGATAAAAGCATATGCTATTATACGGACACCACATGGCTATGATAAGGATAAAAAATAATAATACTTGGTGAGTTGATCCATAACTACCATGATAACATTTTTACCCTTAGATTGTGGTAACCCCATAATGAAATCCATGAAAACCTCTTCCCAATGTTGGCTAGGGATGGATAAAGACTAAAAAAGACCTAGGGTCTTAATGGTTTTACCTTTGTTTTGTTGGCATACCATGAATTCAGCCACATATTTTTTAGCATCCCCTTTGATTCCTTCCAAAAAAAAAAATCTTTAGTGAACTCCAAGTGGAGAGGTATGAAGTTCCTGAAGAATTTTATGTTTAAGGAGATAATGCTTACAAAGGTATAATTTATCTTTATACCATAATGTGTTCCCCTTCCATGTAAATTTTTAACATTCATATAACCCTAATAAATATTGTGAATAAAATACTCATTAGCACTATCATTCTCCCATTCTGATCTATATTCCTTTAGCTAATCAACCTACCATGTGGTCATGGTGCACAATAATGCCTCAATTGATTCATCCCACTGAGAGAGGGCATCTCCCACCACATTATCTTTACCTTTCTTATAAACTATTTCAAAATCATAACCTAACATTTTTTCCATGATTTTTTTTTCTTTAGATGATAAATATTGTTCCAAAAAATATTTGATGATATGATGATCTATCTTTACCTAAAAGTGATGACCCATCAGATACGGTCTCTATTTCTTCACTGCATGCAAAATATCCATCATATCTTTCTCATATATTAGTTTGAGCCTATTTTTTACCTTCATTTTGTGACTTTCAAATTCTATTGGTCTACATTCATTCATGAGTACATCTCCCATGCCATATTTTGATGCGTCATACTCCACAACAAAAGTTTTTGAAAAATTAGTACCTAAAACTAGAATTGTGCACATAACCATTTTAAACTATTCAAATGCTTTGGTAGCTAAATCAGTCCATTGGAAGGAGACTTTATTAATTAAATAGGTGAGTGGAGATATAGTTCTACCATAATTTTTGATAAACCTATAATAGTAACCAATTAGCCCCATATATCCATGGAGGTTATTAAGGGTCTTGGGAACCTACCACTCCATCATTGCTTGGATTTTATTAGGATTAAATTTCACTCCTTCATGTGAAACAATATGACCCAATTATACACCTCTTAGACACCAAAATAACATTTATAAACTTTGGCACAAAGTTTATGTTGTTCCAAAACTAAAAGCACTTGTTTCACAGGCTTCAAATGGTCTTCCAAATTTTTGTTGTAGATGAGGATATCATAAAAAACCACTAATATAAACATTATAAAAAATGGATTAAACTTAATATTTATTAAACTTTGAAATGTAGATGATTTATTTATGAGGCCAAAATGCATGACCATAAATTCAAAATGACCTTCATGAGTTCTGAAAGTTGTTTTAGGTATGTCCTCATTACGTATGCGAATCTAATGATATCCAGAGTGAAGATATAACTTGGTAAAATAAATAGCACAATTCAATTCATCTAAAAACTCATCGATTACTATAATAGGAAAATTATCTTTGATGGTGTATTTTTTGATTCTATAGTCAAGTCACATCCTCCAATATCATCCTTCTTCTGCACGATGACCATTGGGGAAGAATATTTACTCTAACTATGTCAAATTATTTATACCTCCAACATATCTTGTACCATAATTTAAATTTCACTTTTTGGTCATAGTGATACCTATAGGGTCTAATATTGGGTGGTGTACTTCTTGGAATGAGTTTGATGGCATGATCATGCACGACTTTGAGGAAGTCCTTTTTGCATGTCACTAGAAACAACATAATGGTCATCCAAAACCTTTTACAAATAAAGATGTGTAGAATCATTGGTTGGTTAAACCTTCATGGAAAATAAGTGTTCCAAAAAACCTTTTACACCTTTTCTGAGAATCTTTATCATCTGGGGGGAACTAACCAGTTATGAAGAGTTAGCCCATAATCCATGTAATTCAAAAGTCTTTCCTTATGAATGGAACCTCATGAATAATTATTGGAAATTCGTCTCAATAATTTCCAAAGTGGTGATCCAATGAACTCCCAAAACAATGCCATCTCCTCCCATGGGAATAGCAAACAATGGGGAATCTAACAAATAGTCTCCCATAACAAGCTTAATACTATGAAATTTTCCAAAATAATTGACTTGTTAACTAATTGTACCCCTAGGTTAAATTAATTCAAACCCACTAAAAGTTAAAACTTCCATAGGGTCTCTTTATTTGGAAAGTGGTCCACCATTGTCTTAAATGAGATCAAATAATATTATTTTATCCTTTTCACATTTATATAGTTTATTGCATGTCATATTATACCACCTTTGGCTCATTTTAGGGAGGTGTATACTTTTCCACTAAGGATAAGTGTGTCAAAGTGTAGTCTAACATCCCATGTGTTATATGATTTTTATGGATCTATTTGAAACTAACTTGATTTAGGGTCAACATTAAAAGTAAGATCACTTTGAAAAAAGGGAGTTTCAATTGTTATATAGATAATATGAAAATTCTAGCATGTGTGTAGACTTTAGGAGAGCCCTTTAGATCCCCACAAGTCATATCCAAGCTCAAATAACTTTTAAATCTCTAAAAATGGTGAAAACCAATCCCTCTCTCTCATCACTCTCTTGGTTAGGTTAACAAAGTCAACCAACTTACAATTGGTACAGATAGGAGGAAGATAGTTGGTCTAAATGCACTTGGTGGCTAAAATCAATCTTTGTGAGATCTTATTCCATGGTCATGGTTTTTAGATTGGTGGTTCTTACTTCATGAATAAAAACTAAGACTGTTAGTACCTCAAAATTACCTACATAATGTTAATGGCTTCTATTTCCTCATCTATTTGAATTGATCCTTGTAAATGAAATGATGTATGTTGGTTGGTAGAGTATGTCCTTCATTTCCATGCTAGTTTCAACTCATTTTACATGTGTGAACATGAATAAATAATAAATCACCCTCATTATGCTAGAAGTGAGCACTATTAACAAAATAGTGTTTCCATAGTTTTAGAGTTTCATATTCTACGAAATGCCTTAAAATCAAGGTAACACACATGAGTTTCTCCTCTCAAAGAATGAAAGTTAGTTTCTCCATGAAATATTTGCATTAAATGACTTCAAAGTTGATGGAAATGGGATTCCAAGATAATGGGTAAATATTGATCATAATTTTGATTAATAGTCACCTATAGCCACCTATAGGTATGTACAAAAAATGGAAGGGATATCTAAAACCCAAGAGATATGGTGTGAATAGTGTCAAAGATTGAATGGATTTCTCAAGTCACCTAGGGTTTACTATAAAAGCCAAGAATAGTCTCAAGAAACATCTATAATTAGTCAAAATTAATTTTTTTCAAGAGGGATATGTTACCTTAACTTATCTGAATTAGGTATTTTATTGTAAAAAATGTCATTTGTTAGTGAGGGCATATGGGATATAGATAAGCCTAATGGTTTCATCCTTGCAACATAAGTCTATAGGTAGTATCTTGATCATAAGAGGAAGTTGATAGGCCATAAAAAATTATGGTTTAATGGTTTTAAACCTAGAGCAATATTCATTTAAATTTATCAGAGGGATATAGTACCTTTAATACTAAAATGAACCTATAATTCATAAGCAAGAATCAAAAGTGCATTGGTTATAGAGAATGTTAGCATATACCTAAGGAAAGATTGATTTAAACCAACTATGGAATGACATTAGTGACCTAAATATGATATGTATGTTTTAAAACATAATATTCAATCATGAATAGGCATCTAAAATAATCTCATATTCCCTAAGATGTACACCAACAAGTTGGTCCATACTGTAGACTAGTTCTAGCTCATGTAAGATGCATATTTGGTTGATGAACAAAGATCTAGGATGGATAAACAAAATGAATGAAATTAAAATTTTTTACTATCATATTTAATTTATATTCTGAGATTTAAATAATCAATAAGGAGGTTTAACAAACAAGTTTCTAACCTTAACCTACAAACAGTCTAAAACCATACATAGTTAAATCATAAAAGCTAGTTTTGGTAGTCAAAGATGTTGAAGGATATATGAGTGTGATCAAGAATTGAATATTTGTAAAAAAATTCTTCATGACCTAAGATATACCCCCATTTATTCCTTTAGGATAAACAATCAAGGGAGATTCCCTCTATTTTGTCTTAGATAGAGGGCACTCCATAGTCAAACTCAACCTCTAGATTGAGTATATGAATAGTGAAAGGATAAACGAGAAAGTATTAAGTCACTATAAAAATATGTATAGAGTTAAAATTAATCGGATAAAAGTTTTAATATTCATTATATCCATTATATCACCCACAGGTGGCTATATACATAGTCAAATATAGTTAAGCCTAGTAGGCCTAGAATGAGGTCAAAGACCTCATGGCCTCTAACTTGATTCAAATGACCATGTGACCTTCCTAAAGAGCTTGAGAAAATTTATGTTAAATTTTAGGATATATTAGACTCATTTTTTTTCAAGACACAACACAAGGGTGTTCATTTTGGCTTAATTTTCTCTCAAACCTACTTAAAATGCCTAGAAGGAGCTCGAGAGCCATCTTCTTTTGCTCACATCTATATGGATATTATGCATGGTGCCTCAATAATTTTGAGGTAGATAAGGAGGTTCATATTATTAAACTTTGTGTAATTTATTATAAGGTTGGATGTCTAACCTTTATGAATCATCACTAAGAACCAGAACCACCAAAAACCCTCTTAAAACCCTTATTTAAACCTAATGCAAAAGAAATCATTGGAGATGCATCCAAAAGTGGTAAAATTTCCTATAAAGTTACTTTTGAATTATTATAACTCTCTTAAGTTCCTTGAAACCTAATTTATTCATACTATCACTTGTATGGACACACCTATTTCAATGTTTTCTATAGGTTTTGATGTGTTTTACATTTGCATAAGGGTATTAATGAATGAAGATCACTATGGAAGGTGTTTATGGACTTTTAATAACTCTTAATACTCATATATAACCTCATATAAGCATCAAAACTTCTCTTTTAATCTTTTCATTTCAAGCACTCCTGAATAGACAATGAGAAGGTAAAGTGATTGTCAAAGATTAGAAGTGAGAACTATTTTTTGAGTTTCATGGAGATATATATGATAGACCAAAGGAAAAATAGGTATTAAATAGGTGTCATACATCTATACAACACATATACTTATATAAATTTAATTCATCATAGTGACAAGTGGATGAACCAAACCTAAAAGGCTAGCAGGTGACTGTAAATAGTGAATGACAAGTGGTGTAGGAGAAACTATTAGTTGGAGAGGCATATATGATTGTCACATCTTGTTTCCAACTTCCTATGGTATTTTTTAATAATAAACTAAACTCCTCATCATCAATATAGTTTAAAAAATGATAGTGAAGAGTCTCTATTCCAAATTGAGGGAGAATGAACTTCAAGTGCACACTTTTCCATGACAACTTCCTGACCTATTTTCCACTTCATTCTATTGCATTATAACTAGTTTTCATATTTTAACACTTGGAATTTTGACCCTTACACTTATATTTTTCTCTCTCCTCTCATATTATTTATATATGTAATACTTTTTTGGCAATTATATATAATACATGTGATCATATGAATCCAAGAAGGGATGTTAGTATAGTGTTAGTTCAAGTAAAAAAACTCAAATAAAAACACAATAAAACTTACACTCCAAGATCATAACTTATGGGGAGATTAGTAACAAAATACAAGTGAAATCACAATTAAAACATAAAATACAACAAATCATTTACCTTCCTTGAGAGTTCCAAATTTTTCGTGGAGTGGCTTGCTCAGCTTGTGTATCAAGAAGTCTTTTTCAAATAAATATTGTTAGCTCCTTCTCTCTTTATCACCATTAGCTTTGATGTGACTTGATGTTTCTTTGGATCAATATTTTATCATTATAACACTACTTGAAAAAAAATTATCTTATGTCTCTCTCCAAATTTACATTATAAATTTGTGCTTATGAGAGCTTAAAATGGAAGAGTCAAGGCATTACATTTATAGCCTAAGAATTTAACTCTTAGCCAAGGTGATTTAGGGTAGATTTAAGGCTTGGAATGAGTTAAAACCTAACTTAGGTGAGTCAAATATAACCCTAGTAGATTTAATAGTTTTCAATTAATCATGATTTGTAATTACTAGGCATGGCTCTCCAAAATAAATATTTAAGGATGTTTTCAAAGAGATTGACAACTAATAAAGGCAATGATGATAGGATAGGATATTTTGAATTTTTGATTTTCTTTTGTTAGTTTTTCATTAATTTAAAATGTATAATTCAACTATTATTTTAATTTAGTTTATCTTGTTAATTAATTTTGATTAGCATTTTAGCATTTCCAATATTTTATTTAAGTGTGTAAGTACTTAATAGGTCTATAGGCCAAAGTGACTATTGTGATGTCGTAGGATGATTAGAGATGAATTCATGAGATGTTATTATTGAATATGATAGAATACCCTAATTAGGGATGTGTTAACATTATTATGAGCTTTGATGAATGATGCATAAGAAAATTTGGGATGTTCAGTGATTCCTAGGCTTAATTTTCAATGGTTGGTAGGAATTGGTCTAAAGTCTAGGCAGAAGCTAGTTGTGGCTAGTGTTAGGTGTTTACAGTACACACTTATTATGGCAAAGCCCTGTTAGTTTGACACCTTGATTTTTATCTAAATAAATATTTTGAAGATGATTTAATATTTGCAATCTCTTTCCTATGTTTTTCAAATAATGTAATTTGATGTTAAGTGATGAATATCTTCTCCTTGCTTCCATTTTTCTCTTGCATGTTTTATGTGAGTGATATATCTTCTAATAGGTATAATGAAATGTATGTGTTTGATAAGTGTGTTTTAATTATGAGAGAGACTAGTAGTGTCTAGTATCAAACCTTCTTTTCACCTACCTCTGAATATACATAGCAATCTGCCTCTGTGAGAAACACTTATGCTAAAAGGACATAGAGTTAAGGTTAGTTTTAGTAGCCTTATTTCTTAGTGAAGATATAAGTGTGTTTGTGGAATTATCTTTGGTGTATCACCTCCATTATTATAGGTTAATTTTATCTTCCTTCTTCCCTTTTCACCCCCAATAGTGATTAGTCTAGTGTAGTGTGTGAGCCTAAAATATAAATCAGAGGAGCTAGCCCTTTAACATAGAGGTTTACCTCTACTAATGAAATTCATAGTGTTTATAATGGCATAAGTTAGATTTTGGTTTTTTATTTAAAAAAACCAGATTTGTCTATGGTTATAGGTCTAATTCATGGGATCTAGAATCTAAACCATTTCTAATCATATAGGCATGTTTTTAAAACTATACATAGAAAAAGTGCATACATGTTAGAAAAAATATGCACTATAACATGTAAACATTGGTATATATATGTATGCATACACATTTATCTATATGAATCAATATATTCTCATTTTTCATCACTATTAACATATAATTTATTTATTTCATGTGATTCGTGATCAATTTAAACATACACAAAGATACTACAATGTTATCATAGTCCATATAACTAACTACATATTGTCCCTAAAGCTAAACCATACACCATGAGAGATGTAAACAGAAGTAGAGATGTATTTTTTTAATTTTTTTTATTTTTATAATAAAAGTGTTGTGTGTTAATATATTAACTACCATATAGAGGACATAGTCACTATAGTGATCTAATTTGGGTCAATTTGAGCTCATGAACATGATTTTGACACTATAGTATGTGATTTTGGGTTTAACCAAGCCTAATTTCATCATAAAATGAATCAATAATTTGGTTATTATAATGATGGAGGGAATTAGGTCCAATTTAAACCCATTAAACCTAACAACAACTATAGGATGTGATTTCAAGCTAAATTAGCTTTGATTTTATGACATATTGAGCTAATTAATCAATTAGTGATATCAATAATGCAATTTGGGTGAAATTGATCTCAATTAACCTAATATCAGCTATATAAGATGTAATTTGGGGCTTAATTGACCCTAAATCCATCAAACAATAAACCAAAGAATCATTTAGTGTAATTTTGACTATATAGGATGTGATTTGGACCACAATCAACTCTAATGTCATCACATAATGAACACAAAAGTTGATTTGCTCAATCATGGAGTCAATTATAGTGAATACGAGCCCCTTGAACCTAAATATGACTATATAATGTGATTTGGACTAATTTATCTCTAATTTCATCATAGATTGAGATAATTAGTAGGTGCAATCAATGATGAGAATTTGGAAAAATTGGGCCATGTTCAAACCTAATTTTAATTCATTCAATAGATGAGGAAATTGAGGCCAATTTGAGACACGTGAACCTAAATTCAAGAGTAGAACATGATTTGGGGATAAATTATCATGGGTTCCATCATGAAATGATCTAATCAATTAATTGACCTGTAATTAGACACATGATTTGGGTGAAATTAAACCCCATTAACCCAATTTATGGATCAATAAATTATATAAAATAAAATTTATTGTTTATTCAACCCTAATTTTATCACAAATGAAATCATGGAGGCAAATAGGCCTAATCTAAGCCCCTTGAACCTTATTACAACTATAGGACATGATTTAAGCCAAACTAAACCATGTGAACCTAATGTTAATTATATAGAATGTGATTTTGGAATAAATAAACCCCAATTTCATCACATAATTAACCAAATAGTTATAGGAATAAATCATAAAGGAAATTTGGGATAATTTTATTTCTTCAACATGCAACTATAAGATTCGATTGGGGGTTCAATGAACCCTACCTTTATCATAGATTGAGACATTTAGTCCATTGGTGTAATTAGTGATATGATTTGGGACAAAATGAATCCCTTTCAAACCCCATTTGGATTATATAGGATGTGATATGGGGTTAAATTGACACTAATTTTATCAATGCATGAACCATTAATTGATTAGCTCAATCACAAATGTGACTAGGGTGAATTCGATCCCCTTGAACCTAACTACAAGAGTAAGATGTGATTTGGGGATAAATTAGCTCATATTGCATCTTTAATTTATCTAATTACTCAATAAATGTAATTAAATACATGATTTGGGCAATGTTAGCCCCCCTTGAACCTAATGTATAGCTCAACCAATTTATAGGATGAAATTTAGGCTTAATCTACCCTACTTTTATCACAAATACAATCATAGAGGCAATTCGGGCCAATATGAGCCCCTTGAACCTAATTGTAACTATAGAATGTGATTTGGGCCAACTTTAGCTATCTAAACCTGATTTCAATGATGTAGGATGCTATTTTCACATCAATCAACCCAATTTCATCACATAATGAACTAAATAGTTGATTACCTCAATCACATAGGTAATTGGGTCCAATTTGATTCATTTAAACATAATTAATACTATATGATTTGTTTTAGTACTCAATTAACAATAATTTTATCATAGATTAAGATAATTAGTCAATTGGTATAATTGGTGATGCAATTTGGGCCAAATTTAACCCCTTTCAAACCTAATTTTAACTATATAAGATGTGATGTGGGACTCAATCAACACTAATTATATCACTCCATAAATGAAATAATTGATTAGTTCAATAAAAAAATTCATCTAGTTCCAATTTTATCCCCTTGAACTTAACTAGAAGAGTAAGACATGATTTGGGGCTAAAATAGCTTATATTCCTTCATGAATTGATCCAATTAGTTAATTGGTGTAATTATAGATGTAATTGGAGTGAAATTGAGCCCCATGAACCTAATTTATAGCTCAATTGATTGTATGAGATGTAATTATGACTTAATCAACCCTAATTTGTATTAAAAATGTAATCACATAGTCAATTAGGGTCAGTCTATGTCCCTTTCCTAATTGTGACTATAGGATGTGATTTCGGCCAAATTGAGTGCCTCAACTATATAAGATTTTATTTAGGCATCAATCAACCCCAATTGCATCACATAATGAACCAATAGTCAACTACCTCAATAAAAAATGAAATTGAGGCTAATTGGAGTCCCTTCAACCTAATTATGACTATAAGATTTGATTAGAGGCTCAATTATCCCTAGTTTTATCACAAATTGAGCCAATAAGTTAATTGGTTCAATTAGTTATGTGATTTTGGTCCAAATTGAGCCCAAATCAATTGTATAGGGTATATTTATCTTAATCAACCCTAATTTTATCAAAAGTTGAGGAAATTATAAATAAATAAAAGGTATAAATAATTCCTTGAACAAAAGATATAAATAACCCTTGAATAAATGAATATAAAAAAAATTATATAAAAATGTGTATGCATTATACCACATATGGGTTCCTTGCATTACCTATATAACACTTTTTACAACATTAATAATTTACATCTTTCAATATTCTTGTCTCCAATGTTATTCTTGGCATCATTTTGGGCCCTACATAATGGATGACAAAATATATCAAGTTATTTTTTGTCCCCAACATCAAAAGCTATCAAATTTGTCTAATCATAGGTGACTTATTTTGTTCTAAAGTGATGAAAAAGTTAAACAACAAAAAATTGAATAAATTATAAGTGTTGAGAAAAAATGTGTGAATGTAAACATTATGTTCAATACAAGGTATATATACTATCCCCAATCAACAAGATGTTCTTGATAATGATGAAATGAATAATGAGGATGAATATTTACCTAAAAGTCTAGATTATGTTGCAAGTCCATATAAAAACCATGAAGTTTTTAATTTTATTAATGATGATAATATGAATGATTATTTACCCCCTAATAATGAATAAACTTACATGGAAACATAAAATGGGAAAAGTAGCAATGAATAAAATTACATAGAAATACTCAATAGTGAAAGTAACAATGAAGTAAATAATATTAAAATTAAAAATGAACAAAATTGTTGTGGATATAACAATATATAAACACCAAATAAACAAATTTTACCATTAGTAAAACCTCCCAATATTTTTCATAGAAGACCCATATACTTAATTGGAGTTGATGAATATTTTTGAAACCAATTCCTAAGAAAATGTTTGACTGTTATTCAAGAATAAAAACTACAATAATTTGGGATAAATAATTTGAAATATTAAATGATAGTCATGTATGTCAATTTTTTGTTTCATTGATGAAATTGGTCAAGATGAGACCTACAATATACACCCTAGGACTAATAACATCTAATATTAATGGTGAAAATAATGCAATTTTTTAAAATCTTCATGATGCATACCATAC
Source organism: Torreya grandis (assembly GCA_037957365.1). Classification (NCBI taxonomy): domain Eukaryota; kingdom Viridiplantae; phylum Streptophyta; class Pinopsida; order Cupressales; family Taxaceae; genus Torreya; species Torreya grandis. The sequence goes on from JARHVA010001839.1 coordinate 2,166,596, forward strand.
TGTATGTGTGAAAAGATGCACTAAAGATAGTAACATTTCCTGAAACATAATTACAACTTGTATGGTAAGTGATAAAATAGGGAGAAAATGCTTGATTATAAAAAAAAGTAGAGTAGTGAACATAGTGAGATAAAATACTAATTAAATAATTGGGATACATAAAATACTTGATGATGCCATTAACAATAAGTTATGGGCATTCTTTGGTAAAATTTCATGAAAATACAAGGATATAGCTAATGCTCTGAAATATTTACTTGCAAATTTTTGAAAAGAAAACATAAGGGTTTCACCTAATATAAGAGAATAGTGAAAATAAGAGTTGGTTTTGATAACCATGAACAAAATCCAAAGAATTTTATGTATATGACCCAAACATAAGTGTACTCTAAGTTTTTACATAAATATATACAAATTTGTATTAGTCAAAAATATTTTGAAATGGCCAAACCCATCTATGTCAAAGTAAATAATGCATGCACCACTTGTATGCGTCATGTGGAATTTTCAATGCATTATGATATTTTTTATCATGTACATTGTCATTTGCATACTACCAATATTTTATAGGAGTGTGGCATGGAAGATCCACCAAAATATGCAAGAGAATTTTTTACAAACATTTTTTTGTGAAAGACGAGATGGATTTTTTTATTATAAGAAAAAAAATTGATTGGAACTTGAAATATTTGTGATGGATTGTAAAAATTTAAAAATTATCCATGAGGAGAGTACAAGTGGAATTGGACAAGAATTGATTGGTTTTAACAAATACAAATCTGTGACATATCAATTGTAGTATGGAAATGGATATAAAAGGTGTGAGATTGTTATTAAAAAAATACTTATTTAATAATTTATGGTAAAATTCAGGTAGGAAATTGTTTATGAATATGTAAGGCATACACACATAGCTATATGTTTGGATGAACAATTCACGTTAAGCAATGACACATTCCCACTTGGTTGTATTGTTTCAGTAGTTAATTTTTTTGATAATTATACATGTGAGTTTGAGGTCATGGTAAAATATATATTTTTCTATATATATATGTGTTTTGGAATTAATTAATTTGTAAGGGGATGCCCCAAAAGTGGAAATTCTAATTGAAATATAAGAACTTGTCTCTTGACTACATAAAAATTGAATTTTAGCACTAATTAGTATAACGTCTACCACATATCCATCTCTTATGTTTGATATTTGTGATATAGGGTTAAATTATATGGATTCCATATGCATGTGATGGTTCTTTTGGTTCATGCAAACATTTTATGATTTTTCCTTTTGTGAAGTGCATTTAAATTGGCCTAAAATTTTACAATTTTCTCATTTTAGGAAGGACATTCTTAAGGTCAAAACATGTACTATGTCTCATAAACAAGAACAATAAGAGATTAATAACTTGGTACTATACATTATTCACCACTGCCAACATGGTGGTGATGTTAGGATTTAGTCATTCTCTACTAAGGTGGAAATCTCTAACTACACCTTGAACTTTGACTACATTTATTGTCAATGTTTTCACATTCTAAATCAACTATAAAGATGATTATTTTTTTGGATTTAAAGGTATAAATCATGGGAACACATGTGATTTTCATATCTAGATGTGTTGGAAGTGATGTATTTTTAAGATCCTAGAATTGAAAATACCAACTGGAGGATAAGAACTTGTCTCTTGACTTCATAGAAATTACATTTCATCATTCATCAATATACCATATTCCATGAATCCATATCTTATTTTAATTTATAGTGATCTTGAGTGAAAGTAGAGGGATTTCATATGCACATGAATGATATTTCATTTCATGTAAATGACTTATGGTTTTTTATTCATGTCTTAATTTGGCCTAAAAACTATAATTTTATCATACTAGAAAGGATCTTCTTGAGGTCAAAATGGGTACTCTTTCTCCTGACTAGGTATGGCTAAAGGCCAATAACTTGGTCATACATTATTATTTATGTATTACCATGTTGCAGTAGCACTCTATGTAATGTATCATGATGGGAAATCTATGCCATGGTTTCTCATCTAGTCTTCTCCACTACAACAACTACAAAAATAAAACCAAAAATTACATTAGATCTCATGTGTGTGTGTGTGCACACTCATGCGCGCTTGTGTGTGTGTGTGTGTGTCATTTATCTTTGTATCTTTACCTAAAAATAAAATAATCACAAGAAACCATATTTTAATAACTAATGGTCACTCCATATCCTCAGCCATTAAGTACCTCATGTGATGCATGGATCTACAATGGTGTCAATCCTCTATACTAACAAGGCTAAATCACATGAGCATGAAATGATCCATTATGAATACACCTCACAATACTCAAACTCAGCCTATGCTACATGGTTGGTTCTCCTTTCAATTGTGGTTCTTCCTATGGCTACACTTGAGATTTTCTCTATCTTCATGGTTGTGGTAGTATATGTGGTACCTATTGTTATGCTAAAATAACTAGTCTTATATCTCCTCATTATTATCAACATTGTTGTATAAAAATAATCACTCAATGAGTCTATATAATGGTGACCTATAATAACATCCCTTCACCTCCCACTCCATGCTACTCCCTCACATGACAAGCCTAAAATGTAAGAAATACTATAGGATCTATTGGATATGAAAATTGAAACTGCCTTAGTACTCAAGGTATTGGATATGGTTCCATCCACCATGGATAATTACCTATAGAATGAAATTGACCTTGTGCCTAAAAATTATTTATCCATGACCACAAAGTAATCATTGTGCCTTGATATGGGTACCAAAAAATCTCCCCTATGTCACACTATGCAAAGTTGAGACATGTGATACAATACACACCACATAATCATGTGTCTACATTCACACGTGTGAGAGGGCATCATCCACATCATGTGGAAATATTTTAATCCTATATATATATATATATATATATATATATATATATAACCTCTCATAAATACAACTAGTAAAAATAACAATGGGCCCCATATTCTGTTGATCCCTAGAAAAAATACTATAAAAACTATGCACTAACTATACTCAAATCACATAACCTAAGTCATACAAGGTTCCTTTCTCCAAAATTGAGTGGCACAAATATATAGCATATAGTGATACCTTCTCATATAAATTATGATTGATCAATTGATTTTTCACAAGTCTAATAATGGCCTTTTGAATATTGAGAATGGATAAGACACACACATCAAAAAGATGAACTATCAACTTAGGTTGGACATATCTATCTGAACCCGTTTCCCATAACACCAAGTCTTACCTATCATCATCTAAATTTAGTGTATTTCAAACCATTTATGTTCCAATAATAGGTAACCCTAATAATGTATGTATATCCTCTATGAAAATACCCACCTTTATGGTATTCTCATCCACCACCCATCAAAAGATGTTAGTTAGTCATCTCATGTTCCTAATAACATTGTGACTAACTCAACACTCAATGAGATATGACACATCTCCATAAAATCACCAAAACCAAGTGTATTTAGTTGAAATAGATTCATAATTGATAATTGTTTTATATATATGATAACCAAAGTGCATTCAGCAAAATCCAAAAGTCTTTATCACCTCTATAAAATGCCAAAAAACTAAACATCTATCAGCTATTTATCCCAAAATTAACATAAAACATAATTATTTTTTTAAACTAATATTCAATAAAATTAATTACTTCATCGACCATGTACAACACTACATTATCCATATACTACATTTATCACTATAGTCCATGTACCTAAACTACATCTACCCTATAAAAATCCATACTATATCAACATTTATATATTATATTAGCCTTATTTCCAAACTACATCATCCATCATGTATGCAGTCAACCACTTCATGACACTATTGACCAAGTTTAGAAATATATTAGTCATATCCACACTACACTATGTCGGCCAAATATAACTACGTTAGACCTCAACCATATTTCTACACTATTGACCAAACCTCACATTTTAAACCACCCTCAATCAAAATTTATTAGCTACTATGAACATTATTGACCAGTCACAAAAATTTTACCTTTTCACCTCAATCATCCTGGTTGATATTATATTATTTATATGGTTATTTTTCACTAGGTTGTCATAAATACCCTTGACCTAATTTTTAACACTTTGTCCCCTACCCATTTTCTAGTTTAATTTTTACTCTATTACTATGATTTACGGGGTAAATATTTTTATATGAATTTTCCCCAGTGACTAATTTTACAAATATATTTCATTTTAATTCAAAAATACTAAAAAATTACAATAAATACACCCCATGTCTAGACTATGCTAGTTGTTATTGCAATCCACCCCTTTATTACATTAACTTCCTCAACCTTAAGCCATCATCTCTCTCTATGTGTTAAAATAGGATACCCAAAACTCTGATATTTAATAAAAGAAAATGATAAAATAATAGTGATTTCTCCCTCTTATATAATAAATTGAAAAAAATCAAACCTTCAATTATTTACTGATAAATTCAATATTTTGCTCATAATTTTTTTCCATAATTCCTTTTCACAAATTGAAACAAGTTCAGGAATCTTGATAAAGTAGAAAAAGATTATTACTAACACCATATTATTGCAAAAAGGTTCAAGTTTTATCTTATTTTTAGGTTCATCTCTTGTTCTACATATGGGAGGCTTTCCCTCATTTTCTTCACATGGAGCTTATTTTCCATAACAAGGTAAGTGAAGGTACATATTTACAATATTTAATTAATTTAATTTATTTTCAATTTCTACTAAAATTTGGTAGCTCAGTTAGTGTGCTACTATGTTTTTTTCTCAAAGCACCATCCCATATTACACTCATATGACATGTGATGAGCTTTGAGTGGGGCATATGTATACACATAATATTTTTAAACTTTATCATTTACTAACACTTTATCTCTTGTAACAACCTATCAAGTTTCAATCTCTCTAAGTTCACACATTAAAGGGTGTATCAAGAAAGGGGTGGGGAAAACATTGGTGCTTTGAAAGCTTATTGTATAGATCTATTGTGCCTATATCCACTAAAAAAATCCTACTTACTTAATCTCCTGATAAATCCTCCTCCTAAATAACCCCTAACTAAGTCAAGACCTATTTTTCTAACTATATTGGTTTGGGTTGATGTATTATTTCCACTTCCCACCATAATTTAAACAAGGTCTAATTGGGTCAACATAGTTTCAAAATTCATAGTGCACACTTCATAACTAGATCAGCCCAGGCTGACCTAGTTCAAGACTAAGTGGTCACTTTCTAGCTACATCAAGGAGGGTTAATAGTTTTGACTAGAATTTTGTAAGGTTTTAGGGTCAATTCACCTCTATAAATACAAGGCTCATTTCATTCCAATAGAGAGGAATATTCATTTTTTCACTATGATTGCTATCAATTCTTCTTGTAGTATACATTTGGGAGAATACATTACTTAGATCTTATCATAGAGGGAAAATAGATTTTATTTTGGGTCTTGGATTCAATTAGAATAAATTTTATAGTCCAAAGTTGATTTTAGCCATTGTGATTTTTAAAACCAAAACAACCTATTGCAAAACACCATTGGCTGAGGGAGAGATTGAAGCTCGATAGGTTTTATTCAAGGTAGGTATTTATAACCTTAGCACTTTCATTTAGTAGATAGATATTTCATAATCAATAGTTTTGAATGTATAACTCGTTATTTATATCTCCTCTACACTTAAACTTAGTGTGTTTATAGGGTTATCCAAACTTTCTATTTCCCCACCATAGGTAACCTATGCCTCCATTTTCCTACCATGGTTCCTTACCCATTTTATTTATTTTTTAACCACCCCCTTTATTTATATTTTAAGCTTCATAACACTAGATCAAATTAATTCCATTATCATCAAAAAACATAATTATGGTTATTGTGTTGCATTGATTATCTAGAAGCTTTGGAACCCTCTCCATTGATACAATGTAATAAGTGATCCTATAACTATGTTTATTAGATCCAATTGGTCATGCCCTAACATAAATAACTATTCAACAAATTTTAGTTGATTTACCTTCTCTGATTCTAGGTCTATTAGGTAAATTAGGTTGTAGGTCTATCTTAATTCATTACATTCACTCCATCTCTTGATTGGGCATGATAAAAGGCCAAGAACTTGGTCCTAGACACTATTTTCCACCACCAATGTGATGTCAATGCCAATTTTAATCCATGAATCACTAAAAGTGGAGATATCCAACTACGCCTTGAACTCTGACAATATTTATTGCCATTATTTTTATGTTTTGGATCATCTTTAAAAATGTGTATCCTTGGGGATTCAGAGGTTTCAGTCATGGTAACACATGTGATTTTACTATCTAAATGTGTTTAAATTGATGTGTTTTCAAGGGGAGGTCTCTGAAGTGGAAATTCTAGTTGGAGGATAATAACTTGTCTGTTGACAACATAAAATTTGCATTTCAACATTGACCAATATACCACCTACCATGGATTTTTATCTTATATTCAATAATCATGATATAGGTTGAAATTATATGGATGAAATATGAATGTGAATATTCTTTTGGTTTGTGAAAATGACTTACATTTTTTGTTTTATGCACATCTCAAGTTGGCTTAAAAAATTGCAATTTTCTTGCCTTGGGAAGGGCATTCTTAAGGATGAAATACATATTGCATCACCTGATTAGGCATGATCAAAGGCTAATATTTATTCATATATGTTAATAAAAACCACTACCATGGTGGAGATGCTAGGTTTTAACCATAAATCATTGGAGGTGGAGATCACCAATTGCACCTTTAACTTTGACAACATTCATTGTCTATGTTTTCATTTTCTAGATCAACTATTAAAACATGTATCCATGTGGATTTGAAGGTTGTGGTCATGGGAAAAAGTGTTATTTTTGTATCCAAATTTGTTTTAAGTGATGGATTTATAAATATATGTCCCAGAGATAAAATTTTTGATTGGAAGACAAGAACTTGTCTCTTGACTTTATAAAAATTATATTTTAGCATTGACTAGCATATTGTTTACCACAAATTCATCTCTTATGTTAGATTAACATGATATATAATGAAATAATAATAACTACATATTCATGTGAAATTTATTTTTGTTTATGCATATGTATTATGGTTTTTAATTTTACATGCACCTCATGTTCGCCTGAAAAATTGGAATTATCTCATATTAAGGACATTTTTTAGGCCAGACTATCTTATGATCAGGTGTAATTAAAGACCAAGAACTTTGTATATATGTTATTCACCATCCTCAAAATTATTTATATTCAACTTTTCATCCATGAAGCACTAGATGTAGAGATATCTAATAATGGCTTGAAAACAAAGATGATAATTTGGCCATTTCTACAAATACAGATCTTAAGTCCCTTATACCTTTGGTGATGTAGTGAAACATTAAAATTTCATACCTGTAGAAGTTTTATAAATAATGTAATTTTTCCAAAAAGTCAATTCAATGAAATAATTAAGACATTCAATATTAATTTTAGTATAGTGACACCTTAAGACCATTATTAGTAATGTTAGTAGTTAACTCGTTAATTATAAATTTTGGTTGATATACAATGATGCTAGTAATTTTGTTTGCTTACCATAATGGGGCCCATATTAAACCTAACTTATTGAGTTTATTTTACTTCACTTTGGTATTTTAATAAATTTTATTAATTATTTATCATGTACATGTTGGTTGGCCTTTTTATCAAGCACAATTGGTGCTTATAAAGGTAACTGACTCAGTTGTTATATGAGAAATCAATTGCATTTAGTTGTATATCATTTTTATTTGGTAATGTATTAAATTATATTACATTATTTATTTTCATGATTAATTTTTATTTAGGATATTATTGAGTATATTGAATTTATAGAATTATTTTTTGATGAAAATGATTTATTCAACATTGTACAAAAAGGAAATATTAAAGATGATCATATTTAAATAAGGCCATCAAACCATCAAATTTAGTTTTAAAATAATAATGAGGGACAAAATATATGCATAAAGATGATCACTATAAAATTTTAACATGTGTTTGTGTATTCCACAAAAGTCATAAAGGCATACAAAATGTGAACATATTAGAATTTTGGGTTAATGCCATCTAGGCATACAATGCCAAAAAGGTGTACATTGTCATATAATCATACAACAAAGTACCTCATGTAATACATATCCTACTCATAATTAAACTTCCCTCTCTTTGCCTTGATTGTAGAAGGCTCTCCATCATATGCTTAATCATATATGGAGATCCCTCAAATGCCTAAGAAGTATCCAATATCTGATTGTGAGTCCTTTTACTCTCATAGCTTTCTTATAGGTGAACCTATTCATATATAATATTTTTATAAAATTTACATAGTAGACATGCAACTAAGTTCAGATGTTAATTTTAAAATGATACTAAAACTATTTAAACATGCACTTACTACAGTGTTGTGATCATAATAAATTTTCTTATAACACTCAATAGGGTCAGAAGTAGGTTGATCCACACACATAAGAATGCGAAAGGGAGACAAAACATGATTAGGTTCCCTACTAATCATATCAATTGGGCTATTGAACATCATTGGATAACTATGCTTAGATAATACATTCACACCAATTATATTTTTACAAGTGTATAGAGGAAATTTATTTTTAAAAACTATATTTAAAATTCAACATTGTAACTTATCATCCCTCAATGAGTTGTTGCATAGATGAAATCATAACAATAATGACTACATTTGTTCACACCCCTATAGATGGACTCGTGATTGTGGTCATTAACTAAAAAAAAAAAAATGATTGTTATTTGAGCATATCTATACAAATAAATACATGAAGTATAATATTAATGAAAATTTACCTTTGAATATATATACATTAGTTGAGTAAAAATAATAAATGCGATACTAGATGGTCCATAATGTGGTTGTGAAAAGGATGAGACCATATCCTCTTGAAACATAAAAATCTACATACATACTATTGAATTTAATATATAAATTAATTATTATCTTTTAAATATAGATATATCTGAGATATAGCATGTCAAATATTATTAATTTTTATTCTTTTTTTTTACATGTTAAATGTATAAGATACTTGCATAGGTGAAGTCGAGGTGTCCAAACAAAATGTATGTGTCAAAAAATTGTTAGTCATAACTATAGTCTTTATCCCTTGAAATTACCACCATATTTGTCATAAATTCTAGTGCATATAACATCATAGGATCTACAATGGTGTGGTTGGGAATCAATGCTATCGAGGACATCTCCATATGTACCCTCTCCAACATCAGTATGAGAAAGCTTAATAATGTAGAATGAGGGTGTCAATAAGTGAATTAATCACATTGAAAGTATAAATATATAAAAAATCCTTCAATTTAGAGGGGATTATCTCAATCTACATCAAATTTTGATACAGACTCTCGTACACTGATTAGCCACATTGCGTTCACCTAGTCTATTCCATACATAACCTTTTCTTTACCCTTAAATCTTGAGTAGTCAAAATAATTAGGAATTTAATTGATAATAAACTTGAAATAAATTTTCCTAAAAATACAAAGGAACCTCATGGTTATTATAATTTGGGTAATCAAAGATGATCGACCATCGACCAAAAAAATTGTCTCTTATCAAATTATGGTATCACTAATGGATTGTGAACTTTTTTGATGATAATAGGTGGTGAATTAGTTGATGGATCAATTAACATTGTGAAAATTTAGTCTTTTATTATTATTTTTCTCTCACACCAAGGAGTGATTTTTTTTGGCATATTAGAACCTCCTACATCTCTATATAAGATACCCATCTACTATTTTGATCCATTATCGAGTCAAATTGGCCTACTAATGACTCTAATGTATTTTACAAATAAGTATGGTGGGTATTGGTCAAATTAGAGTCCTTAATTATATCTTCAATCTATATTTTATTTTCTAATATAGGTGCAACAATAATCCCCCTGATTACTTGGGGGGTTTTATGGAATTATAGGGGGATAGGAGGATTAGGGGGGTTTTGTGGATCATTTTATTCTTATTCAATTCCCACATTTTGTCTTTCAATCAAATGAGTTTGATAAGATGCAAAAATAAAAAATACAAAGATTTAACAAAAAAACTATGTAAATTAAAAAAAAACTAAATTTGGTGTTAATTGGCAAAAAATTAATTTAATTACCTCTCCTCTGGCGTGACATTATCAATTGTCTCACTAAAAAAGCTTTTAAAGAGATTTCCAAAGATTTTTTCAAGCTAATTTCAAAATAACGGGAAATTGTCTCCTCTTGAATATAATGCAAGCATGGTGTGCATCTAAAATGTGGGAAAGCATTGACAAATTGAGTGAGTTGAATGAGAGGTTTGACATTTTTTTAAACTATGTTTATTAAAATGCTTACATGTTATAACACATACATGTTTTAGGATTGGTATTTACCAAACCTAAAACAAGGAAATTATGTGTATTATTAAAATGTGTACATGTTTATGTCCAATTCATGAAAATGTCCATGAATTGGCTCCATAAATTTATACACTTACCCATGCATTTAGTTATAACATGTTTATGTTCCTTGAAAATGTTAAGTTATTTAATGTTTGAGATGCACTAAGGTGTGTTGATGTTTTTAGTGGGGTAAAAATACTTAATGTAAGTAGGTAAGTCTTGCATCCATATAAACATGCCCTTACCCTTGTGTTAAGTGACTTATTTAGTTAAGGAGTGAATATTAGATCTAAGAGTTTATCTACAAATATTATGAGTTAGCAGAATTGAGATCTACATATTTGATATTATAATGAATCTCATTATGAGATCGTAGTGTGATTGTGTCATTGTCACTGTTGTATTTGTTTTAGTTGAAATCAAGTAAAATTTCTAAATTATTGTTGTTACATTCTATTGTAATTATTCCACTATATATTCTTAGGGATTAATCACATGTACTAGTTGTTTAAGGATAATATCCCATCAAGATTAGAACATATTTAGGCTTAGAAACCAAGTCCTACCCTTTTGAATCCTCTTCTTCTCCATTTTTCAAATTTATTTAGTGCATTATTTTTTCCAATTATAAGATTTTTTATTTCTTGTGGGTTTCAAACTAGAAAATATTAAAAATGAGCCTTTCCCCACTTAAAAATGAGAATTTGACTGGTGTTCCCTCCATGAATATAAACTATGAATATCCATCCCCTTCCTCTCCCTTGTGGTCATGCCTTTGCCTTCGAAAGGACTGTTTAGTGTAAAAATACCCTTTTCATGGGAGAAAGATCCAATGGTTACCAAGCATAAAATTCATTCTATGAGAATAAAAATGACCAAATCTCTTACAAGTCCAATTCTGAATAATCACCACCACCACCATCATCATCACCTTCGACCGCCTCCTATGTTGGTGTCAAAACCATCAAATCCCATGCAAAAGAAGAAGGTCAAAAGTGATCTTTCCTCATATTTTTTGGATCAAATCATATGAATCATTTTCACCCACCCATAGTTTTGGTTATTTTTTTAATATTATATAATCTCTTTCTACATCCATTATAAGCCTTCTAATGGAACTTCCCAATTGGAATATTTTTTCTAGTATTTATTTGTTTATGTTCTATGGCTCATATTATTGTAATCTTAATGTTTTTGATAAACTACTCCATACTCAAAGGGAAATATGATCATTAGTCATAAATTTATGATCAAAATAGTTAGTTAAAAAAATAGAATATCAACTTACTTATGTGTTATCAGAAGCAAATGTTAAAAGAATTAAACCTGACCACCTCTTAGTTTTGACTACATACATCTAAGAAATTATTCTAATCATGTATATGTTGATGCTATATATTTCACCTTTTGAAAGGATGCTTGACTCCTTTCCTCCACGCAGCACAATGGAAACATTCCTCTTGCTTTAGGTGGTAAACTTGAGGGATGGATATCTAGATTAGGGGCTAGATCCCCTTGATGTACCTTGATCCCTAGGTTTCCTACTACTAAAAATGGGGGGGGGGGGTGAAAAGAGAAAGAGAGAGAGAGAATAAAAAAATAAAAACCTAACTGATGTGGTGATGCACCAAATTGGTTGGTCTACTTAGCTTTTACCTACACTTTACACCAAAGAGAAGCCAATAGACACTTCATTCGAATAAGAAACTGACTACATCAGTGTTTCAACAAGGGATCCTATGAAGGTATAGGGAGGAAGAAACTACAAGAGGTGTTCAAAAGACACACTATTGGATAGTCTATTCATATGCACCTGTGCTTTTAGGTCGACACTTCTTATTAACTTGTAGAAAAGGATTTGCAATACACTAGACATGTCAATATAAACCTATGAAAGCATTAAAGAAAATGATTGAACATAAGATGATAACATAGACATATACAAAAGTACAAGCTCAAATGGAGGTAAGATGCTTCTTTTGATTCAAGGTAAATTTCTTCAGGTCTTCGCCATACAATGTTGAGAGATCCTTCTCCAAAAGAGAAGTTACAATTATATAGAGAACTTGGGAAAATAGATCATTAACCAATTAAGGGAAGGAAACCCATGCTTTATTAATCACTTTTATAGTGACCACAAGTCTATGTTACTACCGTCTCATCTTAAATGTGTCTAGGAAAGCCATGTTGTAGGTGCTTAAGTCATTTCCTTTGATGGCTAGGCCTATAATATCATGGGTTACTTATCCTAGAAACTGACAAGGTCATCCCAAAGATATGTCAACTGAGCTATGCTCTCTTCAATGCTGAGCACAACTAGTTGTTCATTAATGGAAAAATAGGAAAACACAAGCTGCTCCTCTTCAATGCTCACAATCAATTCCTTTATTAGTTTTTGGTGGGGACTATTTCACCTTAGTGTATTCAATTCTCTTATTGATAGCTCATGTGCCACCTACCTTAGTCTGGTCCATTTTGCCCATTGCCTACCCTTCAGACATTTATCTTCTAAATTATTTTAGACTTTATTTGTCTATCAAATTTTTTTAGACAAAATGTTTGAAGGAATTCCTTTAGAAATTTTGTCTAAAAGAATTTTCTCTTGAGTTTTCCTCCTTGGATTTCCTCCAGCCAAAAATTTTGAAGGAATTCTCTCTACCTATCAAATTTTTCAAAGGGCAAATCCTTTTTGGGCTCTCTGCCTTTCCAATTTTATTTGACCAGCTACCCTTTGTAAGGGTAATTTAAGCCCAAAATTACCCTTTAGACTTTTTGCAAAGGTCAATTTTGCCCATTTCCTACCCCCCACAAGGGCTCCTTGGCCTCCAAATCACTTTTCAAAATAATTTTAAAGGTCCTATTTGGTGAATAAGTGCCCTCTACAAGGTCACCTACCCTTCAGACTTTTGTAAAGGACCCTTCAACCTTTTCAACTTGGTCCATTTTGCTAATAAACAACCTTCCTAAGAAAATTACTTGCCTTGTTAAGAATTTGAGACCAAAATGAGTTTCAATATGACTCTTTCCTACCAGACCCAAAATAACTTCTCAAGAAAAAGAGGAAAACACTTTGTTTTTTCATGGAAAATGACCTGTCAAAGAAAACTTGCATAAGGTAGCTAAGGGATGAACTAGCTAGAGAAAGACTCTTGTAATAAAAAGAAGAGGGGTACTCAATTTTTTGCCCTGTAGGACCAAAAATTGGTCAACACATTTGGTGATTTATAGGGGAAGCATACCTGCTATGCTTGATAAAATTGGTCGCCTAAAGGTCCATTGGGCATGGATTTAGTATGCATCTTTTAAAGATAGAAATAGCCTTGTAAAAAACCTAAGAAACAATAAATATTTTACCCCAAACAATAAGGAAAACACACACAAAGGCTAAAAACACTATAGGCATGCATACAATCACTTAGAGAAAATGAGGAAAAGATAGGGAAACTATGTACATGACAAAATAAATCTAGTGACAATGTTTAAGATATATCTCATTGACTGGGATATGTAGCTATTTATCATCCAACTTGGAGAGCTAGAAAGCATTATTTTTCTTGCATTAGATGATGACATATGGGCCACTCCACAAGGTGTTAAACTTTGTGTGCCTTCTAAGTTTGGCTCAATCCTCATCCCACTTCAAGACAATGTCACCTTATGAGAAGCTCCTTTGGATAGACCTCTTGTCAAAATGCTTCTTATTTATTGCTGGTGGATGGACATTACATCCATGGCTTGGTCTCTTACTTCTTGAAGCACCATTAACTCACAATACCCGACTCTTAGGCTATCGCTCTCCCTTAATTGTAGCTGATGGGAAAGATCTAAGGTTGGTAACTCAAGAAAAATAAGAAGTCTAGCTTCCCTTCCATACACAAGTGTGTATGGTGAATTTCCAATTGCCTTCTTTGGAGTGATCCTATCTACTTAAAGAGCTATTTTCAACTTAGCATGCCAAGTCCTTTGATTTTCCTCCATTTTCCTTTTAATGATCTTAATAAAGTTCTTATTTTTGGACTCAGCTAGCCCATTCCCTTATGGGTTGTAGTTGGAAGAAGTGCTGAGATAGATGCCATACTTTAGTGCCCACTCACTTGTATTTATTCCCAAGAAAGCTAATGCATTGTCTAAAATGATTTTGGTTGGGACCCCAAATCTTGTCACTATTCCTTCATAGAAGTCTAGGACTATGCTCCCATTGGCTTCTTTTAAAGTGATGGCTTCTACCAATCTTGTGAAATAATTTATATCATTTAAAACCCACTTGTGGCTAGCACTAGAAGGAGGGTTGATCAGTCTTATGAAGTCCAACCCCCATTGCATGAATGGCTATTCCACTTGAATAGGATGAAGAGGCATTTTAGGTAGTCATTATTTCCCATCAAAGAAAGCACATTTTTGACATCTCCTCACCTAGGATTGAGTGTCTCTGAACAAACTAGGTATAAATTATCCATCTTTCATAATCCTTGTAAATATGGCATTGGGGCCAAAGTGGCCACCAGCTGGTCAATCATGGAATTTTGACAACACCCTATTGACCTGGTCTAAGTCAATACATCTCAAGAGTACCCTTGAGATGTATTTTTTGAATATCACTCCATCAACTATGACATAAGAAAGAGATTAACACCTAAAATACCTCTTCTTGGTCCTATCAAGACTTTGTGGACACTCACCAATTTGTAGGAAATGAACCATGTCTTATGCCTAACTCTTCCTAATTGTATGTATTTCTACTATAGCTTCATCATGGAGTACCAAAATGTGCTCCTTTAGCTCTTTTTAGTCTATAGTGATGTGTTCACACATCCTTCTTCCTGTTACCAGTTTGGTGGTCTTGATATCTACATCATACTCCATTACTTTGGTGATCCACCCTACCCTTTTTTAATTCAAGTCTCAGCTTAGAAAGAAGTCTTTTACACTAGGATGTGGCACCATGATGTGAATATTATTTTTAGACACCATATATCTAAATTTATTTAGACTTTGTATAACTACAGGCACCTATTTCTCAACATATGTGTACCTAATCTTATAGCCTTCTAAGCCTTGGCTAAAAAAAGTGAGAGGCTGCTCTAAATTCTCACCATTCACTATAGTGAGCATAGTATACATTACCTCTTCATTTCCAAAGGTGTAGAGATTGAAGTCTTTAGAGAAATCTAGACTAGTCAAGGTGGGAGCCTGGGTGATAGCTTACTTGATACCTTCAAAACTTTCTCTTCTTCTTATTGTCCATGTGAATGTCTCATCCTTCCTCATCATGGAATTTAGTGGTTTGACTAGCTTAGCAAATTTAGGAATTAGTCTCCTAATGAAATTTATTTTTCTAAAGAAACTTTGCAAGCCCTTCTTGTGTTTAGGCAAGGACAATGTTATGATGGCATGCACTCTTTTTGGATCAATGAATAAGCCTTCTTTTGAAATGACATGGCCCAAGAGTTTGCCTTCCTAAACAACAAACACACATTTATTAGGGTTGAGAGAGATGCTAAACTCTCTACACCTCTCAAAGATTTATCTCTGGTGCTTTATATGTTCACCTACCTTCTTGGAGAAGACTATCGCATCATCAAGATAAACTAACACAATGTCATTTATTAAACCTTGGAAAGCCATATCCATAGCAAATTGGAAGGTAGCTCTAGTATTTGAAATTATAAATGGCATCTTATTATAGGAAAAATTCCCCCACTTGGTGGTGAAGGCTATCTTATACTGGTCACAATCTTACAGCAAAATTTGAATTTATCCAAAGTAGCCATCCAGGAGGGAGAATCTTTCATTGCCTGTCACCATTTGAAGAATTTGCTCCATACTTGGGAGGGGATAGTGATCTCTTAATGAGACTCTATTCAGGTCTCTAAAATCCACACATAATCTGATATCTTCATTATTCTTCCTAATGGGGACCAAATTGGCTAGCCAAGAAGAGTGTTTGATAGGGAAAATGATTCTAGACTCGATCAGTTTGGTGAGTTCCTTCCTCATGAGAGGCTTGATATTTGGATTGATTGGCCTTTGCTTTTACTTGATGGGTTTGGCACCTTCTTCTAACATAATGGTGTGTTGGGACAATCTTGGGTCAAACCCCTTTAAATTTCCATACTCCCAAGTAAATACAATGGCAAACTCTTGGCATAACATAATGAAAGCATGCCTTTCTTCATTGGTACATACCTTCCCAAGTGCAAGTAGCTTATCCTTGTAGATCTCTACCCTTTCATAATTTTCTTTCTTATTCAACATGCTTTCTTTGTCCTTCTTGAGTTAGTCATCTTTATTTAAAATGCTCTCAAGGATTACTAAACCTTTAGGAAGTTTATTGGTCTTTAGCTAAACAATATGTCCATCATACTACTATTATAGCTTCGATTGATTCTTAAAACCAAACTCAACTTCCTCCTATAAGAAAAGTGATATTTTTTGGTCACTATCAAAAACCTACAAATTGGTGACATTGTCTGGTATGGAGCGACTCATTATCACCTTTAAATGGTGCTAATCCTTGCTTAGTCTAACCCCCTTTGGGATGTCAAACTGAGCACCAACTATTGCTAGTTTATCTACATGCTTATTCTCCTCTTTTGGGATAAAAGTGATGTTGAAAGTAGTGAAGCTCTACATTAGGTCCCATGCTATGTGCTTTTAAGACTTGAGTACGGAATTCTTGGTCAAGTTTTGACCCCTCACCTAGTTCACAATTAGCTCACTATCTCCAAACACTTAAAATTCTTTGATTTTTCTCTTCCTTACCCATTATAGACCATGAAAAAGAGCTTCATACTCTGATACATTGAAAGTGCAAGAGAACTAGAACCTAAAAGCTGAGAAGTATTTCTCCTTTTAAGGTGAAACCAACATTGCTCCACTGCTAGCTCCCAACTTGCTTTTAGATCCATCAAAAAATAGCTGCCACAAACCACAATACTCTTGGTTTGCCTTCATCAAATTTGGTATGAAAGCATCTTTCTAATGCATGCAATAAACTCTAAGACCTTCCTCTTCAATGAAATTTTAAGGATCATGCTCAAAATTTTCATTTCCCCATTCATCTAGGAATAGGTTAGCAATTTCTACAAGGGAAGATGATGGAGATTGGTCTACCTAGAGTTATTCTTCATCAATGATGGTGTAGCTAACATTCACTACTTTGGGAAAGTATAGATCTAGGTGATCTTTGTGGATGGGCTCTGACTCAATCTTCACCTTAGTTCCATACTTTATCCTAAAAACCATGTAAGACCAATTGGTTGCCAAGTACCCACCTATCTTGGATGTGAAATCCCTGGATAAATAGAGAGAAAAGTAAGGAGGAACATCTACCACTACCACATCATGTGGAATTGATAAGGTTGGATAGGCATGGAGAGTTAGATTCAAGCCTCTTACCACTCCAAAGGTCTTGGCTGGTGATCCATCCAATTGCAGAACTCCTTTAGTCATTTGATCATATTTGAGTCCTAGTTTATCAACTATACATTTGGGCATAACTAAGGTACTTACTCCATTATAAATAATGAAATTATGGACCAATAATCACCAATAATCAAGGAAAAATAAAAAGGAGGGACCTTTTCATTCTTATTTTCTTGACCTCCCATGAGAGGAGCCCCACTCACTATCAACACATTATCATTCATTGTTGGGATAGCTCACTCTTATAGCCCATGTAATTCTTTTTGGAGTATATCCTTTTGCCCTGATAGTGTTAAATAATCCCATAATGAGATGTTCATGTGAATATTCTTCATTTGGTCCACTACATTGATTGAAGGATTGCCCCCCTTAGAGGTCTCTTTGGGGACATTTGAAATTTGTGGTGTAACCTGAGGAGTTGAAGCTATAACTGGTAGTCTATAATTGGGAAACATTTGATTTGGTTGTGATGAAATAGATGTTGTATATGCTTGAGTATCTAATTATGATTCATCCATAGTTCTTATTTTAGATTTGGTATTGTTTTCAATATAATCATTCTGGTCACTTGCATTCTTCACATAATTGATTATGTAGAACTCCCCTTCCAAGTGATTCATAAGGGTAGAAGTATATTGAGCATGCCTATTGTCCATCCTAAGTTATGTTGACATCTCAAAACTTGAGAATTGGGCTGCCTGATCACCTTGTGTGGTCATGCTTTGATTTGGTATCTCATTGACATAAGCAACCTATTCTTGACCATGCCCTAAGGGTGGATAATTAGGTTGCTCCTGCACCAAATTATTTTGAGTGGGGACAAGAGCCTTGGAAGATGAAGGGGCATTTATATTATAGCTATGATAAGGCTTGACTTATATAATCTGACCCTGCCCTTGATTATAATTATAAAATGGAGGTCTATTTGTCTACCCAAACTACTGGTAGCCTTGATTTGGCCTATAACTCTGAGCTTGTTTCCTCTTGAGGGCAAGTAACTCATTGGTAACACTCTTTAGTAGGGTCTTAACTTCATGAAGATAATTTATAGGGGTAGTATTCAACCTCTCTTGATTGGGAGAGGAGATAGAATGGGTGCAGTAGGCTGAACTAAGGGCTATAAATCAAGAAAGAGTGGCATATGAGATCTAGGAGCTATCTTTCCTACCTTAATTAGGCAATTTTCAGTAGCTATGGCTATCTCATAAGTAACAGGTAGAATGTGTCCACCCATGGATTGTATCATGACAATAATGTCACTATTTAGGGCCCTTTAGTAGTAAAGGAAAGCATAGCTTGGGGTTGGCCTCACAATAATTGGGATTCTATCCCAAGTCTTTTGGAACCTAGTTTTGAAATCTTGCATAAATTCATGTGGGGCTCTTTTCATAGTGGTTAGTTGCTCAGCTAGAGACAAATGGTCACTTTTTCCCCCAAACTTATTGGTTAAGAGGGTCCTTAACTCATTCCATGAGACAACTAAGTTCATAGGTAAGGTCCCATACTAGTCCAAAACCTTCCCTTTAAAGGACAAGGCCAACAATCTGATGGCTACATTTTCCTTAGTGATATTATGGATGTTGAAGAGGTTGGCTATATTTCTAATATGCTCAATAGCAGTGATTGGGACCTCTCCACTAAAGGGAGGAACACTTTTGAAATTTGTCCCTAGAATTGGGTCATACTACAGAAGGTTCAAGGTAATTTTACCATTGAAGGCCAAAAAGGGGAAAGCCATGGTTGTGAAGGATTCAACCAAGGTCTCCTTGAGTAGGTGTATTTTATTGCTAGTTTGGGAAAGTGGCTTACTACATAAGGATGAGTAGTTGCAAACCTTAGCATTTTTGTTGAGATTAAAGTCAAATTGATAAATTCAAAAGGGACACCACTAGAAGAAGATATTATGGTGACCTTAGGCATGGGATGCTAGGCTGATCATTAATTGGAGAATGAGTTCCTAAAAGGGAGTCACCAAGTGCTAGATTATAGTTCCTTCTTTCAGATTTTTTACAATAACAGGACCAACACCAATCCTAAAACTTTCAAGGCATAAAAATGAGTCCCATCAAGCATGCTAAAAACTATTGACACTATGGATTTCACCCTTTGAAAGGATACTCAACTTCTTTTTAACACGTGACACAATGGAAACATTCATCTTGCTATGGGTGGCAAACTTTTGGGATGGATCTCTAGATTAGGGGCTATCTCCCCTTGATGCACCTTAAGGCCTTGGGTTTCCTACTGCTAACAATGGGGGGTGAAGAGAGAGAGAGAAAGAGAGAGAGAGAGAGAGAGAGAGAGAGAGAGAGAGAGAGAGAGAGAGAGAGAGAGAGAGAGAGAGAGAGAGAGAGAGAGAGATTTAAAAAATAGAACATAACTAATGTGGTGATGGACCAAACTAGTTGGTCTACTCAGATTTTACCTACACTTTACACCAAAGAGAAGCCAACAAAAACTTCATTCAAATAAGAAATTGACTGCATCAATGTTTCAACAAGGGATCCTATGAAGATATAGGGAGGAAGAAACTACCAGAGGTGTTCAAAAGATACACTATTGGATAGTCTATTCATATGTGCCTATGCTTTGAGGTGGACACTTCTTATTGACCTAAAGGAAAGGATTCAAAATACACTAGATATGGTAGTATAAACCTATGAAAGCATTAAATAAAATGACTAAACATAAGATGATACCATAGACATATGCAAAAGTGCAAGCTCAAATGGAGGTAAAATGCTTTGATTCAAGGTAAATTTCTTCAGGGATTCACCATATAATGTTGAGAGATCCTTCTCCAAAAGAGAAGTTACAATTATATAGAGAACTTGGAAAAACATATCATTGACCAGTCAAGGGAAGGAAACCCATGCTATATTAATCACTCTTACAGTGACCACAATCCCATGCTACTACCATCTCTTCTTAAATACATTTGGGAAAGCATGTTGTATGTGCTTAGGTCATTGCCTTTAATGTTTAGGCCTATAAGACCATGGGTTACTTTTCCTAGCAACTGACAAGGCCATCCCAAAGATATATCGATCAAGCCATGCTCTGTTCAATAATAAAAATAACTAGATAGTCATTAATGGTAAAATAAGAAAACATGGGCCACTCCTCTTCAATGCTTACAACCAATTCCTTTATTGATTTTTGGTGGGGACTATTTCACCTAAGTGTATTTAATTCTCCTATTGATGGCTCCTATGCCACCTACCTTGGTCTGGTCCATTTTGCCTATTGCTTGCCCTTCAAACTTTTTTCTTTTGAATTCTTTCAAAAAAAATTTGGATATTGAAATTTTTCAAACAAAATGTCTGAAGGAATTCCTTTGGACATTTTGTCTAAAATAATTCTCTCTTGAGTTTTCCTCCTTAGATTTACTTCAAACAAAAAGTCTGATGGAATTCTCTCTTTGGCCTGTCAACTTTTCTAAAGGGCAATTCCTTTTCGGGCTCTTTGCCTTGCCCATTTGCTTTGACTAGCTTCCCCCCACAAGGGTAATTTGAGCCCAAAGTTACCCTTCAAGATTTTTGCAAAGGTCCATTTTTCCCATTGCCTACTTCCCACAAGGGCTCCTTGGCCTCCAAGTCACTTTTTAGAAGACTTGTAAAGGTCTTGTTTGGCAACTAAGTAACCTTTGTAAGGGAACCTACCCTTCAAAATTTGTAAATGACCCTTTGGCATTTTGAACTTGGTCCATTTTGCTGATAAACAACCCTCCAAAAAAAATTACTGACATTGTTAAGCATCTAAGACCAAAATGAGTTTCAAGTCAACTCTTGCCTACCAGACCTAAAAGCACTTGGCAAGAAAAAGAGAAAAACACTTGGTTTTTTCATGGAAAATGACCTGTCAGAGAACACTTGCACAAAGTAACTGAGGGATGAACTAGCCATAACTTGGATTGAAAGACTCTTGCAATAAAAAGAAGAGGGGTGCCCAATTTTTTGGCCTGTAGGACCAAAAATTGGTCAACATTATATAGATCCTAAAGATACACTCCAACTTATATAAATAAAGTGTAATTAAATTTGTAAACTTACTAGTAAGATAGTCTCTTTCTATAAAATATACCAAAGTTAGTGAAGAAAATAGCATAAAGTGAAACCCATTTAAATCTGAGATAAAAATTGTTAGAAATTTTGTATTATTAGAGTTTAGTTATGGATAGGAATTCTACAATAACACCTTATGGTGGTGTATTGTAATGTTTGTGATACTTTAATAGTTAAATTTGATTTTTATATAGATTTTTTTTCTTTTTATTTAGATAAGTTAATCAAAAAATATAATATATGTATAGGGTGGAGTTTGTACCTAATTTTTTTTCTTTAATGATTATTTGATTTTTATATAGGCATAGGGTGGAATTTGTAGCCAATTTATTTTTCAAAAATTTATTTTCAAAACTTAATATTATAATTAGATTGAAACCATCTGTCATTGACCAGCAAAAAATTCATATAAAAAATAATAAAATTATTAATCAATATAATATATAACAAATTCAATATTAATTATTTCTCTACATTTTTTTAGATAATTATATTTTAAAATATGTGTATTATTTATTAACACACATACCAACATAATTCTTAATGTGATATGGTGGAGTTTGGAGCCTTTCTTTCACCTTAAAAAATATTTTTGAGAATTTTTCAAGACCAACCAACACATTGACGTAGCTAGATAGATACCATTTGTCATAGTCAATTGAAAAGTAGAAATGAAGTTAATAATTTCATTAATAAATATGATATGTAAATAATCCAAAATAAAAACCTTAAAATTGATCACTTTTGACATATTTCAGATAGATATAAGATGTATGCGCTAGACTTTAGAACAATCAAATTATTAAAAAAAAGGTGAAATAAGATTATCACCATAGTAAATATTTAATCTTTATTGTAGACTTAAAATTTAGGATTATGTATTCAATAATGATTCCATAAATTAATTTGTTTTTAGATATTATAATATACAATTTTTTGGTCAATTTTATAAATGGTGTTTATGATTATAGAATAAGTTAATGTCTTGGTTACTGCAACATACAATTTTAATGTATAAGTTTTATATTTTTTAATTTCTAAGGTAATTTTTATTTCTTTCTCTAATTAATTTATATATTATAAATGTGGTATAATAATTAATTAAAAAAATCAAATATATTGGTTATTGTTATTCAAGATGATAATCACTTTAATAAAAATATACACATTGTAGAGTGGGTTTGTGTGTTGGTTATTCCAACATACAAGTTTAACTTAAGTTATATAAGTTTTAAATTAGAAACAATACCAAAAAAATATTATAAGATTTTATTAAAAATTTTGTTTTAGTAAGGCTTACTTTAAAAATAATAATTTATAAAAATAAAATAAATAAAAATTGACGTGTGTTATGAAAAAAATGTTCTTAATATAAAATTTCATGAAACCAAATAAAATATGAAGAAGATGATTTAAAGTGAATGTCCCTACAATAAAATTAGTACATATCCTTGAGAACATTATTGTTACTCATCTGGAATGTAACTAGAATAAATAATACCATTGCTACTCATCTATCCCATGATATGAATAAAGAAACCAACATCATTAATCTCCATAAATGGTCCAACACCATTTTTGATGAATTTCATATATGAGATTACTGAAGGATAAGGTGGTGTAATTGATTTCCATATAGAGATGCATGTTGTGTCTCCTAGAAACTCTTTGTGCATTTATATTTGATATAAATATTTTAAATTAAAAAAGGGTGACACTAAGTAATAATAATCTAGGAAAATAAAAACAAACTTGATTTCATTTAATTAAAAAACTTAATATATAACTTTAAATTAGTTGATTATATTTTTTTTCTTCCCCTTGTAAATAGTTAAAAGTTATCCCTAATGTTTTATTATTCATTAAATATAATGATTTTATAATTTCTTTGTACTTGTAGATTATTGGTTAAAATTAAGCATTAGTGGCCCATGTATCAAATTTTGGTGATTCTACACCATACCTAACACCTCATGGTTTACGTCCAAAGCACGCCAAACACTCTTTATATTATATGAAACATTAGGAAGATCCTTGGCCTATTGGTATGGTACCTTATATAACTTGGCCTCATGACCCATGTTTGTTACTTTTTAATTTTTTGATCGAGGAATTTGAGTTTAAATTCTAATAAGATCATAATTTTAATTTAGTTTTACTATCAAAACCCATGCATTCTAAATTATTTATTAATAAGTAATCAAGAATTACACTAAGCATTCTATAGATAAATTGCTGAACATTTATGAAATTTGTAGACTAAATCATTAGAATCTTCATTGAAACACAAAATTTTATGTTAGACATGCATCATACAATGTTGGTTTAGATATTACAAAAATATTCCAATCATTGAAGTTTGATGTTTTTAATATTTTTACTCTTTAAATCCATGAAAAATATTAAAATTATTTCTCTATTAACTGGTTTATTGTAGACCCCAAAACATATGTTATTTTCCTTAAGGTTACATATATTGAAACAAAATTAGAGAAAAAAAATAAAATATTATTTTATAGGTGATCAAAGTCAAAGTGTAGGAATATTATCAATTTTTTTGGACATCAAGATTAGTTTAACATAGTCATCAAATTGATTTTGGTATGTTTACTATTTTTTAGACTATCCCAATGCTTTGTACATTTTACATATAGAATAATACATTCTTAGAAAATTTATCTATTCATTACTAATATTATGGTCCAGAGATTGGTCACTTATGGGCTCAACTTTTCAATGTCACATCATGAAAACTTTCACTATATCTCAAAATAAAACAAAATAAGCCCTAACCTATCATCTCTATGTCTAGTTTTAGAATTAATTAATTAGACTTGATTACTATTTTTACATATTGTATGTATTAATTATTTGTAATTAGGTTTTTTTTACAATTTAATTGTAATCGATTTATTCATATTACATTATAGTGAACATGTGCTCTCCTATACCCATTTTATGATTATATCAAGCATCTTCTTATATGATAAATATGAATCTATCTAATTTTCTTAGGGTTAATATTATATGCTCTTATATACAATAACCCTAACTTGTTTGTGTTTGATTACAAACTCTAAGTTAATTTTTTGAAAAAGAATCAAACACTAAGGTTATTTTATGGTGTGCATGTTCATTATTTTATTTTAATTTATGCCATCAAAAAATATTACACCTAAGGATCCAAATAGGAAGAGTGCTAGGATTTATCAAGATTTTTTATAGAAATTCCTTTAGTAGATTATCAATCTAACTTGGAAAATAAAATTAAGTCTAAAAATATATAAAATATTGTTCAAAACTATAGACACTATTTATGAATTATATATCACCTCAATCTTTTACACTTGTAAAACTTAGATCTTGCATGTTCTTCTTAGTTCTAGATATTTCCTACTTTTTCAAGTCTCACATATTCTCTCTCTTATGCCCCTTGGCCTATATCTTATTATGACCATCCTTATGTTGATGAATTAGGCTTTATATCTTGACTAAAATGACTAAAAACTACTTATCTTCCACCCCTACAAGTTTTGAGCATGTACCTATTTTGTTTCTCCTTGAAAACTTGTATCATGAATAGATACATGCATTAATTTAGGTCTCCTACTCTAACTCAAGTGTCTAGTGCCATAAAGTCATCAAAATTTGGAAATGAAACATATCCTGTGTCAACTAGGAATTTGACATAGATGGGAGGTTATTCTTGTGTTAGTCTCATCAAAAAAATTAAATGAACACACTAAGATATTAAGACCTCTAGCCTAAACACTAGGGAGAGCATAGGTAACAAAAACGAAATGAAATCACAACAAAAACATAAAATACAATAATTATTTTACATTCCTTAGGACCTCTAAATGGCTTTTTTGAATGGTTTTCTCAGCTTGTGCATCAAGAAGTCTTTGACAATAGAGGTTACTTGGCTCCTCTCCTTGGCACCTTGGCTTGTGATGTTTCTTCGATTAATATTTTAGCATGGTATCCTTAATTATTAATCATTTAACCATTATAACACTAAATTAAAGATATTTTTACATAATAAATTTGCACCAAAATATCTTATTGCTCAATAGGCAAGGCCTTGTATTTATAGTTTTAGGAATTAACTCTCACCCAAGGTGAGTTAAGGTTGAGTTTAGGATTGGAATGGGTTAAAAATAAACCTAAGTGAATTAAAAATAACTCTAATTGATTTAATATTTGTCAATTAATTATGATTTTCAATTACTAGGCATGGCTCTCAAATTAGATATTTTCAAAGAGATTGACAACTCATAAAGGCAATGATAAAAGGCTAATATATTTTGAATTTTTGAATTTCTTTTTTTAGATATTCATTAATTTCAAATGGATAATTAAAATATGCATTTAATTATATTTATCTTTTTAATTAATTTATACTATCCTTTTTTCTCTTTTAATATTTGATATTTGTTCAAGTGCCCCACTTAATAGGTCCATAGGCCAAATTGATAGTTGTGATTCTACAAGGTGATTAGGGATGAATCCGTGAGAGGTTATTGTTGCATATGATGGAATGCCAAAATTATAGATGTCTTAACATGATTTTAGATTTAATTAATGATGCATAAGTAAATTTTAGGTGTTCAATGATTTTTAGGCTTAATTTGCAATTGTTGGTAGAAATCAATCTGAAGTCTAGTTGAAAGCCAATTGTGGCTAGTTTTAGGTGTCTACAATTTTCCCCTATTTGGGAAGATGTTTCAAGATATAATCATAGTAACATTTTATAAAATAATTAAATAGTCCGTTTAAGAAGTAAAAAATGTAATGATTGAATGATAAACTCCAAATAATGTTTGGGAAGCCTATAATGATGCCCCCTTGAGGGAGTGGTCGACACATAAGTTGGATGGATGGTCCCTTGAAAAGAATAAAGAAAAAGAATTAAATTAAATCATGGGTGAGATTAATCCAATAGAGATAATTCTTGCATGAATTGATTAAAAATAAGTATTGATTTTCCCAAAGGTAGTTATATTCAATGATAAAGGTTGAGACACTGATTTGCCCAAAGGAAGTTATAATCAGTGGCACAGGCATATGATCCCATTAGGTCAGATGAGTTAAAATAATGATTTTCCCATATGTTGTTATAATCATTAAGATTACCAGGATTGAATAATTATTTTTTGATTTTGCCTTAGTAGCATAAATTTTTAAGCATAACTCAAGGATATAACCTATCATATAGATTAAAGATGAGCAATTGAAAATGTAGATTTGATGTTCTAATGACTGAAGAAGCCACAAATAAATAGGCATACAAGGATGTGTAAAGTGATGATTAGAAGAATAAAGGTGGCTAAGTTGACCTGAGATACATCACGTATCTAAGTGCTACCTACATAGTCTAAATAAAACTCATGCTAATGTAGTTCACCCAAACATGGGAGAAAATGGAATGAGGAATATAAGAATAATAATTGATCAATGTGAATTATTTGGTCATACCTTCCAATTAAAATATGACCATCTTTATTAGCATTGATACAACTAGAATAGTCAATGGTTTAATTTGATCAAGGAGGGTGAGAGGATTTACCAAGGTTATCAAGGAGAAGTTCTTATGGCTCCATTACTTGTAAAATTTCCTACACTAATTTTGTTACTATAGCATGTGATGGTATGCATCATGATATAAACACCATGATTAATTATCCAAAATATCCATAAGGATTAACTCTCAATATAATAAACAATTGAAAACAATGCACTAATGATAAAAACCATGATGATAATTTTGATGTATGAATATGGATAGACTCAATAATAAGGTGCAAGGAATCAACCAATAAACACATAAAGACTGAGTTAAGATACAACAAAAAAACAAAATAAATAGGTAAATAAACAAACAAATGACTAAGCAAACAAACACACAAACTTGAAAGAAAAATCAATAGAAAGTGTGAAATAAAAAGTAATAGAAATCATCATGTCATTAACCAAGTCAACACCTATGTGTGAAGGATCAATGGAAGGATAAACAAGGGGTGCCCCCAAGTAAGGAAACATGAAAAGGGAAAGGTTACACCCCAAATGGTAGTATAATATATTAGAACTAATATTGTATTTTCCCCAGTAGGCAAATTGAGGATGATTGATTGGGTTTAAATAGGACACATGTTTTTGGATTTTCAGGCTTTATATCTCTCAAAGATATAGGAAGCCAATTTCAATTTTTTAGGATTTTGAAATGTTCTAAATGTTTTTGGAATTTTCTAAGCATCTCAACCTAATTGGGAATTATGAAATACTAAATGGTCCAACTCACAAAATGGTGAAAGTGTGGCTAAGGTTGCTCATAAAGTCATGAGAACATATACAAAATGGTGGCCAATCTAACCTCAATGTGAATCAAGAACTACCCACATAGTCTCATTAATACCTAAAGTCCCAGTAGTTCCACCCAAATAAAATGTAGTGAAAACTAATTAGGTCACAACAAGTTTGTAAATTGAGGAAAATGGTATGGAAAATGATAATAGTAATGGCAAGTTGATGTGACAATATATGATAAAAGGTATTTTTCCTAATTTTACAATAGGTAGTTATAATTAGGAAACAACATCATAGGTTAGTGATATTAATTTTCCCATAACTAGTTATAATTACTAAAATAAGGCAGAATAATAATTTTACCAAAGGTGGTTATAATTATGGGCACCAATAAAATTTAAATGAAATATAAATTGCTAGATCCACTATCACACTACTTTCATAGATTGTCCTTTAAACATGGAATTCTAAAATTGTTGAAACTGGATCAAAATCCCCTCATGAAAGGTGTCAAAAGATCCAATAAAACCAAGTTCAAAATGGGTAGGTAGGGTAGGTCAAAACAAGCTTTGGTCTAATAGTGATGGGTATGGTAGGATGGCATATGGTATGATATAAATAAGATGATAGGATGGGAATTGGCTATAATGGTAATAGGGTTTCCCCCAAGTGATAAGGTAATGTAAATGGTAGGGTATTAAATAATGGCAAGAGGAATGGAAAATAGAAATGGCAAGGTAAAATTCAAATGGTAAGGCAAGTTAAATGGTAAGGTATATGATTATGTTGTTCCTGATGATGTGGAGATGCACATCCTGGTCAACATATGATATAACTAGAATAGTCAATCAAGTAAATTACTATCTCACACCTCTTTTTAATAACTTATTTGTCAACAACCTACTACATATTTGGAATCCAATAATTTTATTTTGATCCTCATTAGTCATTGATTTTGTTTCTTTTAGACATCAAGACAATATGTCTTCATATATTCTATAATGAAAAGTATGACCAAGGATGGTAAATATGGATAAATATTGGATAATAGGTTTGATTCAAATATGTAAAGGTGGATGATAATGGAATGTATAATGGTTGATAAACAAATAAATATTAGGATATATAGGCACACACAATGTTGCTAATTCTAGATTTGACATAACTTTGGTTATGGTAGGGCCCAATACTTCTGAATATGATCTAGATAGTGATAAGACCACTATATTTTACTATTTTTTGGGACTAAGATTAGATACCATCTAATTATGTTGTGTATTTTAATTTTTATTAAATTCATCTTTAATAATGTCATCAAGTAGTGAATAACTGTTGTGCTCAACTATTGGTGCCTCAATGAGGTTTTCACCAATAAATTTGTCTTGATTGTCCCATAGTGGCTTTACAAAGGTTTCATTAAGGACTATTAAATTTTGAATTTGATTGTCTTCTAGCATCTCAAACAAGGTTTCAGTAGAAGTTGTTGAGTTTGGACTTTGATTACCCTTTAGTGCCTATAAAAAAGTTTCACTAGGATATTGTTCTTCTATCTAAATGTGGTCTTGGTTCCCCTAATATTCTACAACTACTATGCCACCATAGATGCAGTTAAATAAGGTGTGATTCTATCAATCCCAATTGACACTTTTGGGAGGTGGAATGTCAATATAATGGCTATGTTGGGTGTTAATGGCATGTGTCATGGTAATGAAGTGGGAAAAGGCAACACAATCCTCATAGAAGATACTAGTAGAAATTGTGTCAACACTAAAGTATTAATTCTCAAAAATTGTAGAAGGATCACAAATATATTCAAATTAATCTAAAATGCATGTGTAACTGATATTTTAACAATCACTAACGTATCCTAATTCTAAAGGTGAGTCTAATTCAAGGGACTTTGAATTCAATGTTGAGACTAACATTAATTCTAATTTTGATATTAAATTTGATGTCAGTTCAAGAATAAAACCTAACTTCAATGTAGATTCTTCATCTAGTGTGGATGTTTCTACAATGATGTATTTTTGAATGTTTGGTATGGATGAGTAATGGCCTATGATTTCATAATGGGTTTCATAAACACTAGTTTGTCAAAGTGAGACTCCTCAATAAAGGGAAAAATATCGAAATACAACTCCACATAAACTATATTGTCAAAAGAAGGCTCTTTAAAATCAGATAATAGTTGAGATAATGATTTTCCCAAAGGTAATTATAATCATTAAGAAGTGACTCACCAAATACTAGATTGTTAGAATAAGACTCCTCAGTAATAGGTAAAGGATCAAAAAGTGATTCATCATAAGTTGACTTATCACAAATAGGTGTTTCAAAAAGAAAATCATGGATTTATTGGTTATCTTTGCCTTGGTCTATAAATATTTATAAAATACTAGATTTTAACACATCTTAGTCTTCAAATGATTGACTCTGTTGGAGAGGTACTACTTGGCTTTGTTGTGTCTTGATGATCAACATAGATTTTCTAAAGTGGGGTAAGGTTGGCAATGGATGAAGAATGGTCAATGGTTGGATAATGATGGGCTTAGTAAAGACTAGTTACCGGTCTATGATGGTAATTATGACCCATCTAGTCATAATTACACAACTTTATTAGGAGAAGGAGCTACCAGCTACCATACTTATAAGGGCTTGGAATGGTAATAATAAGGTGATGTGAGCTTGGTTTCTATCATGAGCCAAAGGATGAGGTCTTGGAATGGTAATGGTAGGGCATTGTGAAACTTGGTTGCTTGCATAAGCTAAAGGACAAGGGCCTAGTATAGTGATGGTAGGGAACTGTGAAGTTTGGTTGCTAACATGAGCTAAAGGATGAGGCATTACAATAATAATCCTTAGACACTATGGAGCTTGGTTTCTCACACAATCTAAAGTAGGTTTAATGGTATAGGTGTGGGATCAAGTTCTATGAGTGGTGAAAGGGAGAACTTGGTACATTAATCATCCTAAAGAAAGTATCACCACATATTATTCTTGAGGTTCTTGACTTCTTTCCCTAGATTGAGTATTGTAAGGAGGATAAATATTTATCTCACAAACCACATCCTCACCATAGGGGTCTTGATCAAAGTCAATTTGTATCACCATGTTATCATAACTTGGATTTTAAATGGTTCCATTATGAGTGTAATGAGACATATCCATATCAATGATTAATGTTTCATAAAAAGTCTAGATTTCTACAAACTCTTGAAAATAATGTCCAAAATATAAATGGTTTTAACTTGGTCTAAATTGGTCTAGGGGTGGAGTTGCATCTCCAAAATGGTCTATGCTAAAATTTGGTATGAAATATTCTAATGTCAAAATTTTAACATCAAATATCTCACATAAAATTTCAAGTGGATGAATAAAAACCAAAATGTTAAACTATAATTATAAAGTGTTTTAAACAAGTCTAATCTAAAGAAAACAAAATTTTCTAGGTATTTTGGAGAAGGAAAATAAGTTAGGCTCAAAATAGGCATTGTTGGGTCTTTTTGAAAAGGCACAAAATCTAGACTTTTAAACAAAATAAGGTGTGAGATCTAATTTAAAAAATTTGAAAAACTTTGGCATAAACTAGGCATTTAGATTTAAACATGAAGTTGGTCAGTTGGTATAAGGCATGGAATTCTAAGCATATGAAAGATAGGATATTTTTTCCAAATCTAGGCACAAACAATAGTTTTCAAATTGAATAAAGAAATTAACTTAAGTTACACAACCTAAAAGAAAAAGATCAATGTCTAGGCCAAAATTATAGAAGTCATATACATAAATCAATCCATATTTAGATTTGAACTTGTCAAGGCTAATTATGAACTCAACTTAGAAAACTAGGATTCTTTAAACAAATAAAAATCTAGACAAGAATGAATGGCATAACAACACTAGCCATAGATCCCAAAAGGCACATGTGGATTTGGTTTTGAAATTAGAATTTTAGACACAAGACAAACAAGTCTTTGAAACACTTTTGAGTATTTTAACGATGTTATCACACTCTAAAGATATGATAAATGTTTATTTCAAGACTCAAAGCCACAAGTTTTTGAAATGAAATGGGAAACATAGTGACACCCTTTTCAATCAAGTCACACACACAAACAAGATTTGTCAAAATACTAAGACAAAGGTATAGAATCAAATGACTAACATAACACCTTTTCAAATAAACTATCGATGCATAAAAAAGACTTATTTTGACATGGTATAATAAATAAAGTATATATTTCAACTCAATACCATGCAATAAAAGGATAAAATGACATAAATACCTAAGTGTAACATCCTAAATCCTAAAATTGACAAGGTTTCATAGTACTATCAAATTTTATCAATATACTCACTCTTGAAAGGATTTAATTGTTAATATAAAAATTAAAAGCACATGAAAAGTCTAATTTTTAGGCCCCCTCTTCTCTCAAAATTTTATATTATAACATGGAACTTCAGGCTAGTTTCCCTACATCAAAAATATGTTTGTGGTAAGTGGGGTTGTTCTAAACTATTAATTTTCACTTATTTCTAAATGGTCTCAAGTATGGCTAACACTAGAGATGTAATCACATCAATTAGATCTACATCAACCAAATTTTTGTGAAAATTTCTTATCCTTTTCATAACCACTACTTCCATCACTTGCTCAGTGTAGTACAATGTCTGAGTTGATCATATGTTTGAGGGTATCAATTGCTAATAGAGGTTGTTTAACAACTCAAACTACCATCTCAATGATTTACTATCTCAATTTATATACCCCACCATGGAGTGGGGTTTAAATGATGTCAAGAGATGAATTCCAGGGTAAACACTTCCCTAGAGAACCCCTGAGGAGGTGATGAAATCCTGCTCACAAGCCGAAATGCATAAAAAATAAAGACAAGTGAAAAAAATTTAGGGTCATTTTGGGGTCACCCAAACCATATAGATTTGGGGAGGGCCTTAGCAACTTTATTTTTACACTTTTGGACTAAAATAACAAAAATAATAAGTTATTTTGGTCACCTGAGTTCCCTAAAAGGGATATGGGAGAGCATACACGCATCAATCATTTTGCTAAAATAATCAACTTTCAACAAATAAACATAAAACAAATAACTCTTAAGAGTATGTAACCAAGTGTGAAAGTTCATTTTATTACACCAAAATGATGTATGTTATGATATTTTGGCCCCTTAGCATTTGTTTGTTGAAAACTTTGTAAAAATGGAAAAGACTTAACCAAAACAATTATTAAAACACCAATTTGAAATGTGAAATTTTCAAGTTAAAAGTGTTTTAAATGTCTCTTTGTGGCCTTTGGGTACTAAAAAACACATTAGGGAGTCCTTGTGCTTATAATCACTTCATGGATGAAAAAATCACTTCCCAAATCTTACTCTCAAGTTAACACATAGTGAAAAACCACAAAAAATAGAATAAAATCACAATTACTTTTACAAATTCATTATTGTTAGCACAATACTACAACATGCATGAAAATAAAGCATTTGAATAAAAATCACTACTCTAAGTGTAAAACTACTAAAAATAAGGCAATATCACTACTCTAATAGTTGTGATATTATAACTTAACCCAAAAAGTTATTATAGACTATTGGCAGCTAAAACATACTATCATTAATTGTTTAGCAATGTCACAACTTGTGAAGTCATGATATTATGATATCATGACTATTAGATTCATGATATTAAAATATCTCAAAAATACCTATAGGTGGAAAATAGTTAGCAAAATAGTGACAATGAGACACAAAATCATATAAATAGAGACAAAATCGTGACTGTGTGAGTTATGATATTGCCATAATATTGTGACTCTAGAGAGTAAAACCATGACTACATAGGAAAACTTTATGACTTACATAAAAACTTCTTTTGGACTTTAATTTTCACCTATTTAGATCATTAAGCTTAAAATTTTACATTAAAATCATTAGTAAAATGTTCTAAAAGGCTTTAGGAGTAACTTCATGGGATGTGCATCCCACCAGGTATGCCATAATGTGAACTAGGAATTTGATATAGAGGGAGGTTAGTCTTGTGTTAGTCTCATAAAAAAATGAAATTAAGACACTAATATCCTAACACCTCTAGCCTAGACACTAGGGAGAGCTTAGGTAACAAAAACTAAATGAAAGCACAACAAAAACATAAAAGACAATAACTCTTTTACCTTCCTTGGGATCTCCAAATGGACTTTTTGAATGGATTGCTCAACTTGTGCATCAAAAAGTCTTTGATAATAGAGGTTTATTGGATCCTTCTCTCCTTGGCACCTTAGCTTGTGATGTTTCTTGGCTTAATATTTGGGCATGGTAACCTTACTTGCTAAGCATTTAGGCATTATAACACTACATCAAAGATTTTGTTGAAGATATTTGTGCATAATAACTTTGCACCAAAATAGCTTATGGTTCAATAGGTAAGGCCTTGTATTTATAGATTTATGAATTAAAACTATGGCCAAGGTTAGTTAAGATTGAGTTTAGGAATGGAATGGGTTTAAGCTAAAACTAGGTGAATTAAAACTAAATCCAGTTGAGTTAATAGTTGTCAAGTAATTATGATTTTCAATTACTATGCATGGATATAAAATTAGATATTTTAGGATATTTTCAAAGAGCTTGGTAACTCATAAAGGCAATGATGAAAGGCTAAGATATTTTGAATTTTTGAATTTCCTTTTTTAGATATTCATTAATTTAAAATGGATAATTCAACTAGGCATTTAATCCTATTTATCTTGTTAATTAATTTATATTAGCTTTTTATCTCTTTCAAGATTTGATATTTGTTTAAGTGCCCCACTTAATAGATCCATAGGCCACATTGACAATTGTGATGCCTCAAGATGACTAGGGATGAATCTATGAGAGGTTATTATTGCATACAATGGAATATATTAGTTAGGTATGTCTCAACATGAGTCTGAGCTTTGATGAATGATGTGAAAGAAAGTTTGGGATGTTTAGTGATTCTTATGCCTAATTTTCAATAGTTGGTAGGAAGCAATATGAAGTCCATTCAAAAGCTAGTTATGGCCATTTTTAGGTATATACATCATAATAGTCTTCCTAAGTGATTTAATACAATATATTATCCAAAGGGATTGGTATAAATACAAGATCAACCATCATTCCTTCCTCACCTACACCTAGCACAAACCAAGCCAACTTATCTAAAGCATTCAATCAAGAATTTAATAAAGCAAATATTTCCTATTTCATCTTATTCTCATATCAATCATAGTAACATCACATACATAGGTCTAAATTACTAAAGCAGTATCCCAAAATTCTATTTTTATAAGTTAAAATATATATCACTATTGTACTTACTTTCAACATATCACATGATTCACACACAATCTAATACATAGGGAAGAACTACATAAGTCTGAGGCCCTCTTCAGAGTATTGGATATGTAGACAATGCTCATTAACAAAGGGGCCTTTAGGGAAACTTGACACCATGTGACCACTAATGCATTTTCCAAATCCACTTTAAAGATGAAGAACTAGGGTTTGATCATTTGATAAAGAGCAACATACTATTACCTAGATTTGAATGCACCATAATGAAGGTGATGACAAACTCAGAAGGATCTAGGTGGTTGCATCCTATTTTAATATGTATTCCCTACTAAACACCTACATATAACCTTGAAACTAACATTAGCATAATTATCTAAGGACGATGAAAGCTTCTGCAGCTATAGAGGCACTAAATTTAGAATTTAGTGACTATTTTAGAATATTTCCTAGTCTTCTTCTTACCTATTCTAGATGTAAATCTATATTAGCATCAAATCTAGATAAGTATTTTATTTATTTGGAATTACAATATCTAACATAGTTTTACTTTCCATTTTTAGCATATCTAAGTCTAATAAATTCAATATATGTTATATCTAAGTTTTGTAATTAATTGGTCTAATATAGATCTATTTATCACCCTTATGCTTATTTATTTATATATTCTTAATCAGAACTATCATAATAGGATCCACATCCATAAATTTAAGGTTAAACATTTGATGAACCTGATATTTGATCTCAAAACCCTAGATGCCTTAGGGTTTCCTATTTTTTGAACAAAATTTTGATTTCTAATTTTTCAAAATGAAAATTTAAAATTCATAAAGAATCAAAGTTTCTTTTCCCTAAAATCATGTTTATTATGGATGTATTTGTTAATTATTTCATGTTTCAATACCTTATGGTGGATTCCACTTGTTATGATTAGTGCATTATTAAATCACTTCAATCTATAAGTGGTTCTAAATCTGCTTATTAAAAATCCACTGCATTTTGGCATAACCCTTCTTGTTCTAATGTTTATAATGAGATTTTACCTATTAGTAAAAAGTGCCAAAGGGAGTGTGTAAAACAACCATTCTCCCCATGACACATTACCACCTAATCCAAGTATATTACTATTAAAAATTCACTCCTGGACTTGTTACATCATTCATCCCATTACAAGGATGTCCTTTTGTATGCATTGTGTATGACCATACTACCTTGTAATGTGGAACCACCATATGTGGCTTCTATTTTAAAATACATTAAATTGGTTGAACATAATATATCCTTTCAAAATGAGGATTTACCACCTTAGCATCTTATAAATAGTTGTTTTCTACTCTACATCCAAGTGTGTGTTTATAATAAAATAGTAAAATGAGTTCTTGTGGATAATGGTTTAAGGCTCGACATTTGCAATAAGTTCTTATGGACAATCATTCAGGGCTCAACATTTGTAACATAGATTTTCTCTACTTAATGGTATCAAAACTTTAGATTTATAACCATATAATCTGAGCATCAATGGATTTGATAATATTTCATGATAAGTATTGGGATAAATAACATTGAATATTAATGTCACTCCCCGTACATTACCTACTTTGTGCCAAGTTATGCCAAATGATTTGAACTATAACATTATTTGGGGATGCCCTTAGATACATGAGATTATGGAGCTCCATCTACTTTGCACACATGATTAAACTTAAGTCATCAAAGATTCATTTACACCTAGCCAATGGATACTAATCCCTTAAAACATTATGTAATGGTCCAACAAATTGATAATCTAGCACCATAATCTTACAATATTGATTTTGGTTCTTGATATTTATTCAAATATGGGTACAAAGGATAAGGGTTGGGTAAAAATGAGTAAGGCATATCTCAACTTATCTCACCTACAAATAATAAAAATTATAAAGGCTTAGGTTTTTCACAAAAATATACAAGTCACAAGCATAATTATCATAGAACAACTTTTTTTCAAAAGGAAAAAATAGAATGTATCCATGCTTTTAAAACTAAGATCAAACTAGCCAACTCTCATTTGATCTATGAGACTCTTTTCCTAAATATTTTGGCATTTATTTAGTTCTCCAATGATGAGTCATTACTATTTTACTTAGGGGCATCTGATGTTTTCCCTTCCTTCTATCATAATAATAGGTTTTTTCATGCTACTTCTGC
The DNA here is from genome assembly GCA_037957365.1 of Torreya grandis. NCBI lineage: Eukaryota > Viridiplantae > Streptophyta > Pinopsida > Cupressales > Taxaceae > Torreya > Torreya grandis. The sequence continues at coordinate 2,204,401 of JARHVA010001839.1, forward strand.
TCATGATAATTTTGGTGAGAGCAATGATACCAATGTCCAACATGATGCATTAATAATGATTCCTACTACACCATTTATCATAAATATTTCCACATTGCTAAATCAAGAAATAGTCAAATATAACAATAGAACAAATAAAGACCCTCAATTGGTTCTACTTGTTATAATGATGAAATATGAAGGAAAAGCCTATCAGATAGTATTTCATGAGTTTCCTAAAAATTATGCTTGGGCTTATTCACATATTCCTAGGATTGACCAATCAATGGTAATGTATATTATATTATTGTTCCCTATTGCAAATTTGGTTAAATAAAAGATTTGTAAGATGTATCATAAAGCTCTAGGTTTCATGCATGGAAGAATATAACCTAAAAACATAGGCACATGTCTCTTAGAGATATGAACAGTCTTGTAAAGGGAAACTACCACCACCTGAAGGACACTATACTTGATGCTAATATCCATACTGGTCGCTATTTTCCAATGAGTAGATGAAAACCATAATCTTATTAAAGACACTTAGAATTACCCAGATCTCAACTTTTAAAACCCAGATCATCCACGATAATCATTTTCTAGATAAGTCTATATTTAATCCTATTTGTTGTTATTTTTATAAATTCAAATAAGCTCAAATGCTATAGTATATTATTACTTAATTATTGCATATTTATTTAACTAATTTAGACATCCCAACCCTTTAATATAAACATAGGATTTACATAGTTAAACCCTCAAAGGTTAAATCATTTAGTGATTTTGTCTTACTTCAAATATTGATCCAAACCCTATCTTGCATTAATTTAATTTTTATTTGCAATAAAATAAGGCCACATACTTATAATTTTTTTATTTTATTAGACAACCTAGCTATTAAATCAATTTCATATTAGGGTTTTAATTTATTTTACATATAAGTTAAATTAGTGCAAAGAAACCCTAGATTTAAAAAATGCTAACCCTAGACACACTTAGGGTTTATATCATTTTATATTTATACTAGAATCTTATTTATAAAACTTATATTTAATATTCATATACCTTATAATTCATATAATCATGATAATAATGACAAAAGAAATTAATTACTTTTTATTGCAAAGTCTAATACTTTCATTTACATGTTTGTTCCCTTTAATTTGGAATGAACACAAAAAAGATATAAACACATATATAGATGATGCTTTATATCAATTTAAATATATGTAATATCTCATAGCATGTTATATTTATCCTATATGGAATTCCATTAACCATCAAACCTATACACACATAGATTATCTATCACATAAGCTAATAACTATGTTTCAAGATTCAATGTCATATCTTATGCACAGGAAAGAATCTCCTCCTCCTCATCTCCATGAGGGTGATAAATAATTAGAATCTCCTCCTCCTCATCTCCATGAGGGTGATAAATAATTTTCCTTTAATGAGGTCCATGTTATCATTCCCCTATGAGATGAATCAGCCTATAACATTGTCACTAATTCTCCCACTTAGCCTATTCACACCTCTTCTCTCCAGGGTGTGTGTCTACTTGTTCAAACAAAAATAACTAGGGTTTGAACTTGTGAAACTATATGTGATCAACTTATTATTATGATCAAGATAATTATAGGTTTAAAAAATCAAAATCAACCACTCCATGAAAATATTACAACATTGGAAAAATAATTTACAAGAAAAAGGCCTCCAAGGCATAATAGTGTAAATCATGTTTATACATCTTCAATTAGTTAATTTATGGAAAATAATGTTACATATCAAAACATGAAATCACAACAAAGTACATCTATAACTAGTGATTCCAAAACTATTCAAAGGTCAAATAAGAGTTAAATTGAGATACTAAGGGACATTATTAAATCTAAGTTGATCAACCTACCTCCTCTAAACCTAATGAGGAGATCTAGATATTTTTTTACTTATCATATAATATATGGGAACCACATCGATTCATTTTTAGAATTTAAAAGTAAAATACAATAAATAATACATATAGATTACTCACAAAGTGACACAACATCCAAACAACATACAATGGCACATATACCAATCAAAAAGGGTGAAACTCTAAAATAGTATAAAAATGGTTACCAAAGAATAACTCAGAATAACAAAAGGTTCCAAAAGTATGATAAACTCAAGAAATAGTATAACAAGCACAAATAAATCAATAAAAAATACCACCCCCCCAAAAGGAGGCTCAAAATTCAATATGGTACAATTTTGGTCACAAATATCTACAACAATGTGATTATCATGGTTAAGGATTGGGCAAACAGGCCCAAGGCATTAATTCTTCTATTCTAGTAATTGATAATATTGGTAAAAAAAAATTGGGGTTTATCAAACATCATAAAGCACATTAGTCATAGATACATTTTATCAAGGTAAAACATCTAAATATAATGACATGTTATAGAAAGAGCAAGATCTTGAGTTGAAGAGTCAAAATCATGCTCAGCCAATAAACATTCTCAAATAATGCTTTCTAGCAAAAGAGCATCCAAGACACCATATGTCTACAATAAGCATAGTTTCAAAGGGTAAAATCATAACCAATATACCAAAGCACAATTCATTAAGGTCAAATCCATAGTATGAGGCAATTCCCTCTAGCATTTAGGTTATCATGATTCTAATGTTGAACAATATTATGATTTTGCTGATGAACAATACTTAGATTACTACTGCAACAACATTAAACTAAAACATAGAAATCACACTACACAAGATATTACCATTCCTATTTTTGATAGATTACATGATGATAGTGAGTCTCCCATAAGACTCATTAGTTACTATGATTCCTACACTTTTACATACTTCTTTCTCTCTCTTGCTCTTTGTACATAGTTTATTTTCATTTGCTTGTACATAGCTTATACGTAGAAAACACAAAAACAATATAATATGTCAAAATCTAAAAACATTCAAATATTTTGAAAATATAAAATCTACAAATTATATGCATTACTATGTTTATATTTCTACTACTTGATATATATTACATATTAGTAGCTATCCTAGTATAGTTGATTTTATCATACACATATACTTCACTTGTTATTTTGAGTGATTACAAATTTCAGATAGGACTCCAATCCACTACACCAATATATAATAGCTATCATCTACCCACTAGGGGAATATACACTGATCCAAGTTTATACATTTGATACATTCTCCCACTTGGGAGCATCTCATACACAATTTCTACTACCAAGTTTTATCTTTACATACTATACATTCTAGTTTACACATTGACTTGTCTTGATATTGATAATTACTATTCATCACTAATATTTTGCTGACTACCATTAATTAGACTTAATATATATGATTCTTAGCATTTACATATATTTTTACTATATAGTTATACATGCTTTCATTTTTAATTCTTAGATTAGACTTGATTTTGTTTCATATGCTTTTTTCATATTTGAGGGCATTTAAATATGCCATTATTCTTTGGCTCTATGCCACTTCTCTATTTCAATTCCTTAGACATGTACCCATGTACCTTGTGTGTGTTTTTTCCTATTTATGTATGTATATATTTAAACATGTCCTTCTATGTGGCTCTACACCAAATTTCTTATTGCTTATGTATGTGGACATTTAAACATCTCCTTGTATGTCTTCCATTCTCAAATCTAGTGACATGTGTTCATGTCCTTTGTATTGTGTCCCCTTGACCTATTTTTTCATGCCTCATGTGTTTATATGTTTTATTCCTTGTATGTTTTTACACTAACACCATGGAACCTGTATTTACTTGTTACACACCAATTTTCAATACAATTAGAGGCCTCATGCATCTAACCTTCCTACTTGGGAGTCATGATAGAAATCCTGCCCCATCCCCTAGGTAGTTATTCAAATTTATTTTTATATACATTTATTACATCTATATTAAAACCATTGTGTAATTCTATATTATAAAATAAATCTTACAATACATACTTATGCTCAAACACTTTTATTTCTATGTTATGTATTGTACATTATATTGGAATATCATACATATGATCTAGTTAACACATTTTGTAGAGATACTTATTCAGAGGGAATTTATTACATAGGTTTCAGAACTACCTTCAAAAGAGGGGACATTCACAGGTGTTTATCATAGATATCAGGGTTTTAAATTGCTTGTCCCATATACTTTTTAGCACACAAGATCAATTTCAAACATTAGACTTAAAGTAGACACAAAATAGAATAGAGATTGAGAAGTCAATTTAGATCACTCAAAAATCAGACCAATCAGACATTAGTGCCTATATTGGGCCACTAGCACCATAGGTTACTATTTTTCACTTTAAGGTGATACTATCCAATAGCCCCAACTTCACAATAGTCTAGATCATTTAGACTAGTACACTAGGTATAATATAGATTTTCACATATTACAGTCACAAGTTTGGTAGTTATGTTTAGATTTAGATCAAACACATTCATTTTAGTTTAAATTCATATCATTAGCTTAGATTTGAGGGAATCATATGAAACATGATCATTCATACATTCAAATCAGTTACATAAATTCAACTATTACATACTTGATTTAGATTTAGTATATTTAAATACTAGTTTGGGGGCATGTGTGTGGCACTTAGTTTCCATATACTCAACTTCAGATAGGTTGATAATATGGAATGTAAAAATCCATGTCATTATTTATGTTTTATACACTTTATATTGTGAACATAGAGTTCCAATAAGGGGATATTATTATAGTGTTACTATATGAAATCAAAATCAAAATAACACACTAATAGCTAACACTTTAAGCCTATCTAAATGGGGGAGCTCAATTAACAAGACTAGAATGGAAATCATAACTAAAATGCAAAATAAACCTTCTTTCACCTTCCTTGGATGTTCCAAATAATTTTTTGAAGTGGCTTGCTTGGTTTGTGCTCATAAAGTATGCATCAATGAAGTGTGTTACCTCCATCTCTCCTTGGAATCATGCTTAGATTTGGATTGGCTTGGATTGGATCAATAATTTAACATTATAACAATAATTTCAATGAATTTTTGAATGCATTTTGCATTATAATTTTTTCATGAAAGAGATTAAAAATCAATAGGAAAGGCCTCCTATTTATATATTTTTGGAATGGTTTAGAATCAACCTAAACCATCCATCTCAAGATGAAGATGTGTGGCTCAAGATTAATTCAATTATGTAATTAAAATTCATAAATAGGTTCATCAATATTTATGATATAGGGGCATTAAATAGGCATGGAGGTTATTAATGAGGTATGGGAGGCATTAATTTAGATATTTATGGCATTTATGGCTTATGGATGTCACTCCATAGGATGATGTCATTTGATGATGTAGTTAATGACAATCAATTTCTAAAAAATATTTATTCAAAAATTTCCATGGAATTATTAATTAAGATCATGGTTTGGTTTAATTATCTCTTTATCATGATTAAGCACTTTGATGCAAACCGTAGCTCTTTGTACACAAATTAATCAAAATGGTCAAAATGTTGTATTATTAGCTCAAAATTTGACTAGATTAGAATTGGAAGTTGATGTTAGATGCATTGGAACTTTTATCCCATTTAGGATGTTTTCAATGAAAAATAACAAAGTAACATGTCTTGTACAATAAATTTTATAGAAAAGAGAAATCCAGAACACCCGAGTGTAAAATTGGCATTTTGACCCGAAATGATTTGATCAAAGTTAGCTTGCCCATAAATTGCATTGCCCTATTTAGGGATGCTTTGGCCAAAATTGGCACTTGAATATGTCAATTTCAAATCTTTTAATGTGTTTCAATGTTTTTAAAAGCCAAATTTTGCATTTTGGTGGAAATTGGTCAAAAGCCTAATTGAAGGTTAGTGGTGTTCATATTTAGGTGTTTACAATTTGCCCTTGTTTGGGAAGATGTTGCAAACTGTAAGTAAAGCAATGTCTTCTCAAATAATGAAAGATGGACTGTATGCCAAAAATAAGATGATGGTTATATAAAAAGCTCCAAAGAGTGTTTGGGAAGTCTATGATGATGCCCCCTCAAGGGAGTGGCTGTTACATTTATTAATGGATGGTCCCTAAAAAAAGCAAGAATAAAGGTGGAATTATCCCATAGTTGAGATTAATCAAAATGATAAAATGTTTTCATGCATTAACTCAAAAAGGATACTAATTTTCAAAAAGGTAGTTATAATTAGGAAGAAAAGTCAAAATAATGATTTGCCTATAAGTGGTTATAATCATTAAGGGGACCTAGATTGGTTTATAAAGATGATTGTGCCCCAGTTAGGGCTGATTAAGAAGTGTAACTCAATGATATAGATTAGAATATAGATTAAATATGAGTGGTCACAAATTGATGAAAGAGATGAATAGAAGAATAAGATTGATCAATAGAAATAATTTAGTTGTACCTACCAATGAGGAGATGCTCATATTTATTAGTAATGACACAATTAGAATGGCCATTGGGTTGATTTGATCAAAGGTGGATGGAAGGATGTGCCAAGGTTTCAAGGAGAAACTTATGTGGCTCCATTAACTGTAGAGCTTCTTGAAGCTTATTTTTATTATAACACATGATGGTATGCATCATGATAGAACATCATGAAGACTATCCCAAAATATGTATAAGGACTGACTCCCAATCCAATAAACAATTAAAAATAATGCACCAATGATAAAAACCATGATGATAATATTGACATATGAATATAGATGGATTCAAGTATAGGTACATGCAATGAATCACCCAATGAGTGCACATAGATTAAATCAAGGTGACAGTATTGAAAGCAAACAAATAGAAAGTGCATAAATAGACTAACAAATTGAAATAAACAAACAAATAGAAAGCCTAAATACAAAACCAAAGGAAAGCATCCTAATAATGACCATGCCCCAGGAAGATAGATCGAGGATAATTGACTAGGCTTAAATAGGACAAATGTTTTTGGATTTTGAAATATTTGAATGTTTTTAGAATTTTGAGGTATCTCAACTCATTATATAATGATAAGATACTCATAAAATGGTGAGAACATTTGGCTTATATTGCTCATAAAATGGTGAGATCATGGTTTAGATTTCTCATAAAATAGTGAAAGTGTGGATTAAGGGGACTAAGGTGACCTCAACATGAATTAAGCATGACCTACATATTCTTAAAATTATCTCAAGTCATAGTAATCTCATCCAAAAAAAAGGTGAGGAAAAATCAACTAGGTCTCAACAAGTTCTCAAATCTAGCAAATGGCCAATCAAATGAAAATAATGATGGCAAGGTGATGCGACAATGCATGATAAACAAATATTGCCCCTAGTTTTCTCATAGGATTTTATAACTAGGATATAATTGATTAGATCAATGATACTAATTTTTCCATAGGTGGTTATAGTTAGTAATAAGACTGATGAACACTAAACTTCCCATATGTGGTTATAATTAGGGTCATATAAACAAACATGATATAGGATGGAAAATGAAAGATATCTTATTAGATCAACTGTCACACTACTTTCATAGACTATCATTGAAACATGGATTTGATAAGAGTTGAAACTTGATCAGAATCCCCTCATAAAAAGTGTAGGAAGAACCAAAGGAACTAACATCAAAATTGGATTGAGTAGGATGACTAAAAATAGGCTTTGGTCTAGATAAGAATGGAATGATAGGATGGCATGGCATTACTTTAGGATAATTATGGTTTGATATATTGGATAAGATGGTAAGAGGGTTAACCCTAAGTGGTAAGGTGATTGGCTGGGATATGTGATAATGGAAAAAGGAATATGGCAAATGAAATGGTATGGTACATGTTTTTGGCCTGGGTGGTTGTTAGTTTTTTATTTTTTTGTTCCTGTTGATATGGAGATGCACGTACTAATCAACAAATGATACAAATAGAATACTTGATCATGTTAATTTATAGCCCACATCATCTGAATAGTTACTATATCAAGAAATAGTTACAGATTTGGACATCAAGAATGTTGTTATGATCTTCATTGGTTGTTGATTTTGATTCCTTCAAACATCAAGACAAAGTATCTTTGTAGCCTCTACAAAGGAAAGTGTGGTCATGGATGGTAAACAAGGACAAATAATGGATGGTAGGTTTTATTTTGAAATAGAATGGTGTAGGATAATGGAATGTGTAGTGGTTGGGAAATAAATGAAGATCAAGACTTTTAGTCACATGTAATGTTGTTGATGCTAGATTTGTCATAATTTTTGGTTATGGTGGGGCCAAAGATCTCTGAAGATGCTCTGAATAGGACCACTATATTTTTATGTTGTTTAGGCCTGAGAGTAGCTACCATTTAATTAGGCTATAGATTGGAAACTATTTTGATTTATTTTTTAATAATATCTTTAGTAAATAGTGAAGAACTTTTATGCTTAGTTATTGGCACCTTGATGAGGTTTTCACCAGTGAAGTTATCTTGATTTTCCCATAACACCTCAAAAAAGGTGTCATAATGAACATTGACTTTTGATTTTGATTTTTTTATAGCACTTTCAAAAAATATTTCACTACAAGATGTTGAGTTTGAAATTTGATTGTCCCATAGTGCCTTTGAAAAGGTTTCACTAGGAGAGTGTTCTTTTGCATGAATTTAGTCTTGGCCTCCTTGATATTCTTCAAATGCTATGTCACCATTGATGTAGTTCAATAATGTGTGATTCTGTCAATCACAATTGACACTTGTGAGAGATGTAATGTCAATAATATGGCTATGTTGGTTGATGGTAATGGCTTATGAAATGGTAATGGAATGGGGAGAGGCTACATAATCTTCATAGAAGATACTAGGATAACCTATGTTGAAGTTGAAGTATTTATCCTAAAAAATTGTAGAAGGGTCATAAATGTATTCAAATTTATCTATAAGGCATGTATAACCAATATTCTAATAGTCTTAAATGTATTGTATTTCTAAATCTAATTATGACTCAAAGGACTCTGAATCTGATGTCAAGATTTATGTTGATTCTTTTTCTGATGCTAAATTTGATGTCGATTCAAGAATAAAACCTGACTCTAACTCTAATTTTTCATCTAATGGGTACCTTGTTATAATAATGTCTTATTTAATGTTTGGTATTAGACAAGTGATGGCCTGTGATGGCATAATGGGCTCAATAAAAATTGGTTTGTCAGAGTGGGACTCCTCTAAAATGGTAAAAATGTTAAGATAAAACTCTTAAAAAACTAGATTTTCAATAGGAGGCTCTTGAAAAATAGGAATATGGTTGAGGTAATGATTTTCCCAAAGGTAGTTATAATTATTAAGAAGTGACTCAATAAAGATTGACTCATTAGATTGAGACTCTTAGATAATTATTATAGGATGAATAGGCCATTCATCATAGGTTGAATTATCACAAGTGATTGGTTTGATAAAAACATCTTGGATTGGTTGGTTTTCTTAGCCTTGGTTTCCAGTGAGTTGGAAAATACTAGTTTTGAACATAGCTTGGTCTTCAAATGATTGGATGGGTTGAGGTTTTGATTTGATTAGTACCAAATGAGGAATGGCATGTGGTTGGATAATGGTAGGTCATTGGGGAGCATGATTTCTCACATGAGCCAAAGGACAAAGTCCTGAAATGGTAACAATAGGGTGGTACAGAGCTTGGTTGCTCACATAAGTCAAAGGATGAGGTCCTGGAATGATGAACGGGCATTATGGAGCTTGATTTCTCTCATAATCCAAAGCATCTAACTCCTCCTCATAAATCAATCATCCCAATTTTGAGTTTAATCATAAGTTGGTTCTTGAATCTATTTTATATATTGATTATTGTAAAGAGGGTATGGATCTGTATCCTAAATAACATTATATGTAGTTAGGTCTTCAAAGTCCTACTCATAAACCATATCATCCCAATTGGTAATCTGATTTAGATTTTATGGATTTTGACTATGTTCCCCATATGGAGTTTTATAGGTAGAATAATAAAATTCCTTAGAAAATATTTCTCTGTAGGGGTTCCTAGTGGATTTTATGCAGTCATTTTATCATAAGTTAGATTGTATGTGACTCCACCACAAGTGTAGATAGACATATCCACATAAATGATGAAAAATTTGAAACAAAATGGCTTAGTGTTCTGAAAACTCTAAAAAATTATGTCCAAAGGATAAATGGTTCAAACTTGGTCTAACTTCATCAAAAGTGGAGTTATATCTCCAAACAATGATTTGATCATACAGTTGTATCTCCAAAATAGTTTAGGATAAATATTTGGCCTAAAATAGTCTAACATCAAATTTATAATGTCAAATGTTATACACATAAAAGGTTAAGCATCTGAATAAAAATTGACATATCAAAAGTCTAAGTCAAAGTGTTCCAAACAAGGTCTAAACTAGGAAAGAGAAAAGACTCACTAGGTCCTTTGTCCAAATGTGGAGTCAAAATTTAGGCTCAAAAAGGATGTGCTAGGACTTTTGTCCAAACAACATTAAAAAATAGGCTTGAAACAAAGGATGATGTGAATTTGATTTAATCTAACAAGTTTGGAAACAACTTTGACATAGACCCGACACATAGAATCCAACATAAACATGATCAAATGGTATAAGAGACAAGGAAAAAGGAATTCAAATAAAGGTTATGTTTTCCAAAATAAAAGCATAAATAATGATGAGGATAGGCATTTGAACAAACAAACCATCAATATTTTTCAAATTTGGGTAATCAATTAACCAAAGTTATGCAACCCAAAAGAGAAAGATCTATGTATCAACTCCATGAATTGAGCCCTAAACAAAAATTAATCAATGTTTAAATCCAAACTTGACAAGGTTAATTTAAAAATCAATGTTGAAGACTAATATTTGACCAAACAAGCTAGACAATATTGGACATCATGATGATGCATAAACAAGGTCCAAATGGTACACATGACATGGTTTGAAATAAATGGTTTTTGGTGCAATGGTAAACAAGTTTTGAAACAAATTAAGTAGATTAAAAAATGTTAACATGCTATAATATGTGATCAAAGTTTTGTTTTAAAACTCAAAGGCAAAATGGTTTGACATGTTTTGGGTAACCTAACACTACCCTCCACAACTCAAATGACACACACACAAATAAGTTTAGCAAAAATTTCAAGGCATAACTATGATGTAAAATAGACAACATAACACATATTTATACAAAAGAGTGTTGTATAAATAAATTGGTTTTGATGTGTTTTATAAATAAACAAATAAGTTTTAGTCTCAAAACACCAAGTAAGAAAATGACAAAATACAAGTAAATTATCCAAATTCCTATTAAGGATATGGAAAAGTGGGGTTGACTAAAACTAATTGGTTTTTGATCATTTTTAGATAGATCCCATGTTTACCAACTTTCATGTTATCAAAAAAGATAAGCAACACTTTAATTGGGTGTCCACAACACTTGGTTTGTTGCAAAAAGGTATTGTCCTTTTTGTAACCACTACATCCATCACTTATTCAGTGTAGTATGATGTCTAATGTGTAACTCCAACTCTAGAATGTGGTTTAACTACTCAAACCTCTGATCCTAGTGGGAGTAATGAAGTCAGTGCTAAGAGATGAGATCTCAAGTCAAAGCTTCCCTAGAACTTGTGGGAGGTAATAAAGTCCCCCTCGTAAGCCAAGTTTGCAAAAAAAATAAATTAATTAATAGAAATACTTTAGGGTCATTTAAATATCACCCAAACTACTATGAATTTTTAGGGAGTGCTTTAGATGACATTCTTTCTATGACTTGAACTAGGCTCAAATTATGACGAGATGGCACTTTTGATCCCAAAATTTCCCTAAAGGAGACATATGAGAGAGCATGCACACATGTCTCTTTTTGCTAAAATAATCAACAAGTAAGTTTGAAAACAATTGAAGTGATGTTGATTTGTTACACAAAAATATGAAATGTGTGATTAGATTTATTACTATCCCCTTGGCTTTAAGTGCAAAAATGGCAAAGATTGCACACATAAAAAATACCACATGAAGCAATAAAAACCTAAGTTCATTTTAAGCCCAAATTAAAAATTCAAGACTTAGCCTAGACTCATGATTAAAACACCAAATTGATAAAGTTTCAAGAATTATGATGTGTTTTAAGCACTAAATTAAAAGTACCTAAGACTTAGCTAAATCTTAGGTTTATTTTAGGCACCAATTCAAATGTGTGAGAAACATGACATGTTTATTTTAAGCCAAATTTGAAGTTTGCATGATTTTTGATCAAGTTATTTTTAAACCCAATTTAAAAGGTGTGTGGTTAGTCAAAATCATTTAAATCTACTTCTAAAATACCCCCTCAACCTAAGAAAAACAATATTACAATGACCTACTTTGAAGCACTTAAGATTTTGAGCAAATGACATTAAGAATTTAGCTCTCAAGTTGATAGTTGAGTTGGGTTGATGGTCGAGTTGAGTTGACAGTCGAGTTGGGTTGATATGAGAGTTGTGTTAATAGGCAAGCTATGTTGATAGGCAATTTAGAATGACATTCAAGTTGGTTTGGATAGGTTAGTTGGGTTGACAGGTGAGTTAGGTTGATAGGTGAGTTAGGTTGGACAGGTGAGTTGGGTTGGATAGGTGAGTTGGGTTGGATCGGTGAGTTGGGTTAATAAGAAAGTTGGGTTAGATAGGGGGATTAGTTTGATAGGTGAGTTGGGCTACACAATCCCAAGAACAAAATTGTGGCTTCGAAAAAATGGATTTTTTTCTTAAATTTTCATCTTGTTTACCTCCACAATCCAAAGTCTTATATGACAATGGTTAGTAGGTTGCTTATAGGTGTAATTTGACCAAATTTGTGAGGCTAGGTCCCACTATGCATGCCATTTGTGAACATAGGGTTGAAATAAGAGGATATAAGTATAGTGTTAGTAAATGAAATCAAATTTAAAATAACACACTAATAGCTAATACCTTAAGCCTATCTCAATGGGGGAGCTTAGTTAACAAGACTAAAATGGAAAACACAACTAAAATACAAAATAAACCTTCTTTCACCTTTCTTAGATGTTCCAATTACTTGTTTGACGTGGCTTGCTTAGTTTGTACTCATTAAGTCTTCATCAATGAAGTGTAGCTACCTCCATCTCTCCTTGGCACCATGCTTAGCTTTGTCTTGGCTTGGATTGGCTCAATAATTTTACATTATAACACTAATTGGAATAGATTTTTGAATGAATTTGGGCATTATAAGTTTGTCATAAAATAGATTAATAATCAATATGCAAGGCCTCCTATTTATAGATTTTTAAAATGGTTTATAATCAACCTAAACCATCCATATCAAGATGAAGATGTGTGGCTAATGATTAATTAAATTATATAATTAAAATTCATAAATAGGGGAATTAAATAGGAATGGAGGGTCTTAATGAGTCATGGGAGGCATTAATTTAGATATTTGTGGCATTTATGGCTTGTGGATGCCACCCCATAGGATGATGTCATTTGATGATGTAGTTAATGACAATCAATTTTTAAAAAAATATTTATTCAACAAGTTCCATGGAATTCTTAATTAGGCTCATGATTTGGTTTAATTATCTCTGAATCATGATTAACCACTTTGATGCAAACCTTGGCTCTTTGTGCACAATTAATCAAAATGGTCAAAATGTCATATTATTGGCTTGAAATTTGAATGGATAAGAATTAGAAGTTGATGTTAAATGCATTGGAACTATTATCCCATTTAAGATGTTTTCAACACAAAATAATAAATGCATGTGTTTCATATAAGAAATTTTATAGATAATAGCAACCCATAACACATGCCTTTGTTATTTTATGTTGATAACATCCTAAATGGGATAACGGTTCCAACACATCTAACATCAACTTCTATTGAGCATTTTAACCCAAAATAATTTGATCAATGTTAGTTGGCCCATAAATTGAATTCCCCCATTTAGGGATACTTTGGCCAAAATCAGCACTTGAATATGTCAATTTCAAAGCTTTTAATATGTTTTAGTGTTTTTAAGCCAAAATGTGCATTTTAGTGGAAATTGGTCAAAATATTGATTGAAGGTTATTGGTGGCTAGATTTAGGTGTATATAGATATCACATTCCATCTATAGTGGTTGGCATTCTCGAGTGGCCCAAATCTACCTAATATACCTAAATGGCTGTGGAGTTGAATACATAGCTATATTTACTCAATTAGACACTTTTAGCACTTTACATAGTATAGTTACAAATGCATCTATTTCACATAGGTGGGAAATAAAGGATTCATGTCCTACTTGAGTTTTTGATCCACCTACATAAGAGGGTTAGACATGTTTACAGTCTTATCCAAGTTATTCATAGAGATCAAGATCTACTGAGTAAGGATGGGTTATGATGGAGTCAAAACTAAATTGAGTTATTGATCCACCCATATAAGGATTAAACAAGTCATCAACTCATTTAAATTTATTCAATTATATGATCATTATGTACACTCACACACATAGGTTATCTCCAAGTTCATGCATTGGTTTGCATACCAATGAAGTGTATTCATTCCTTTCCTCTCTCTTTATTCAATTATTTCATTTTAACATAGTCTTTTGATTTTGATTATCTCTTAAGTAAGGACTAATTATTTCATGTTTCATTAAAGGGCATTGCATTGGATCATGTTCCACATACGTAGACCCAGATTCACATAATCAAACTTAGCTATGTGAGCTTCACTTCCAAGGTTAGTCTAGGTACACTTCTTTTTCCTTTATACTAGCCATTGTGCTTTGTTGCATTATTATAGTAAAGGGGGGAGTTGTAATCACCTAAAAGTGGTAATTGGATGATAAGAGTGTTACTTGAGTTAACTCATCCTTAGACAAGACATAGACATATCCTTGAGCATTAGACTTATTTTTCTAGTCATTCAATAAACCATAATCACCTATAGCCAATCAAACACAGTCCTATAACTATCATCTCATATCCCAATCCAAATTACTTAGCAGTCTATCAATAGAACATTAGTGCCACATTAGGGACACTATATCCATATGGCACTAGTCCCTAATTGGGTGCTACTTTCTCTATCCCTATCTCTTCCCAATGGATACTTTTTCAAATGTGTGCCTCTCCTAAGATAAACCTAATCATATTTTCTTATATGCATAAGAAATAGAAACCTATAAATACAAGTATAATTCACCTCTATTCACTAGATGGAAAATAAATACAAAATAACATTAAAACCAAAGACAAGTTGAGTAAAATTAAGGTATTTGATCCCTATTCTTCCCTACTTGTACATACTACCATCTGCAATAGCCCTAAGTCTAATTTTCAAAGATTTCAAAGCTCAAGCACATTCAAGGCATCCAAGTCCACTCTCATTCTAGCATTCACTTTCACTTGCATCAAGCACTAGGTGGGAGAACTACATCAAGCTTGATCCCTCTTTAAAGTATTGGTATGTAGGAAAATCTCTTCATAGTGGGGTGTTGAGGATATCTAATCCATCCTAATAACAAACACATGGTTATTTCTTCTAACATAATTACAAGGAGGATTAGGGTTTGAACACTAAATTAGGTTTTCCAAGCACAATGAAGAGCTCCAAGTTTTATGTGTGTAAGAATAGGACCTAAAAACATAGGCATAGGTACTCCCAAAAAATAGGAACACTCTCACAAAGGGGACACTACCACCACCATAAAGACACTACACAAACATGGCACTACTATCCATACTAGCCACTAATGTATAGTGAGCAAGAATACTAGAATCCTATTGATGACACTCAGAATTACCCAGATCTCAACTTTTATAGCCTAGATCATCCACAATAGTTAGTTTTTAGATAACTCTATATTTAAGCCTATTTATTTCTATTTTTAGAATGTCAAAGAAGGTTAAATGCTATAACAAATTAGTAATTAATTATTTCATATTTATTTAACTAATTTAAACATCTCATCCCTTTAATCTAAACATAGGATATCCATAGTTAAACCCTAAAAGGTTAAATTAGACACATTTTATTATATATACATGCCCTTTAGACTCAAAAATGTAGGAGCCACATACCAAAGGTCCATGACTCATAATTCATGATTTGATTCACAAAATGATCGAGGATTATGTTAATGATTTACTTATAAAATTAAAACATTGCTAAGACCATTTTACTAATTTACAACAAATATTTGAATGCTTGAAAAATCTAATGTTCGATTAAATCCAAAAAATGGGTATTTCAGAGTATCCTCAATAAAGATCTTTGGGTACTTTATTTCTCAATGATGCATTGAGTTTTTTCCAAAAAAGGTAAAATCCATTTTTAAAATGCCATCACCAATAATATAAAGTAGTTACAATGTTTATAGGGTAGAATTCAATCTATTTAGTGCTTAATTGCTTAGTTGGATGATAAAAAAATTTCTTGCACATGTTTTATAAAAAAGGATGGAAATTTTACATGGGATGATGTTTGCCTATAAAGTTTTGATAAATTTGAAAAAAAATTATCAAACCCACCATTACTCATGCATCCCATTCTAGATAGACCATTAATTATTTATATCTTGGCCACTCATGAGGCCTTTTGGCCCTTATTATCACAATACAATGATGATCACAAAGAGCACACAATATATTACATCAATCACTAGTTTCTCAATTATGAATGTAAATATACAACAATGGAAAAATTATGTTTAACGTTGAAAAAATCCAAAATTTATGGCATTATCCATTAAAGTTATTTACAAATAAAATACACCTAACTAGTCACATTGAAAAATGGGTGATACAACTTATACAATTTGATCTTAAATTTGTATCCCAAAAGTTAATTATAGGTCAATTTGTATCCAACCAATTAGTTTTAGATCCCTTACTAGATCCTTTTCCACTCACTAAAGCTTTTTGTTATGAGTTCAAGGTATATAATATATATTCTAATCCATGGATAATTTTATTTGATAGATCTAGATGTAGAATAGGAGTGGGTGTTGGCATTTTATTTTTCACCCCAAGGGTGAATACATTCCTTTATCCTACATATTATCCTTTTATTACACCAATAATATAGCTAAAGATGAGGCCTTGATAATCGGGTTATCAATAGTACAAAAGCTTCATATAAAGGACCTTAAAGTTTTTGGTGATTCTAAACTATTTGTTATTCAAGTTACCAATCATTATCAGAGCAAATAGGAGCATCTTATACCATATAAATAAATGGTATATAATATCATGGAGACGTTTGATACATTTTTTATTAATAGTATTCCCCATAAATATAACTACCATGTAGATACCATTGAAAGTGTGGCATCCTTGATGCTTTTTGATATCAATGACGATCATATGGAACTTACCATACAATAGTTATAGGATCCTTCCATCTCTTTTAATATAATGGATTCCTTAGTCATTCTTTCTATTTCTCACTCTATAAACATAGAATGGTATAATGAAATTTATAATTTACTCTATCATGATTATATAATAGAACACTTTACATATAATGATAATAATAAATTACAACATGAATCACTTCATCATGTTATTATTGAAAATGATTTGTTCAAATGAGATTTTGACAAATAATTAATTCTATGCTTAGACAAAGATGGATCCCACACTACACTCTTAGAAATACATGGAAAAAAAGTGTGGTGGGCATTTTAGTGGATAAGACATGTCCCAAAAACTATAACACAAGGTTATTATTATCCTACCATGGAAAAATCATGTATTGAACATGAATAATTGTGTTTACAATGCTAAAAATACAACAATTTGAATCATTCATAGTCACATGAGTTACATTCGATTGTCTCACCATGGCCTTTTTCCTTATGGGGTTTTGACTTGATTGGAAAGATAAATTGGTAACTACTGGTGGGCATAAATTCATAACAATAGTTACAAAATATTTTACAAAATGGGTGGAAGCAATTCCAAGTGAGTTTTCCATAGGGGATGACATATGTAGTTTTTTTTACCAATAATATTTCTCGCTTCGACATACTTTCAACTATTCTTTTCGATAATGGATCTTTATTTAAAAACAAGACATTAAAATGATTTTTTAGTAAATAAAAAATTAATCATACATTTTTACACCTCATTACCCATAGGGTAATGTAAAGGCAAATGCAACCAATAATATTATTTTCAAGATACTTGGAAATACATTATTTATTGGCACCAATAGATGGTGTATGCTTTATGAGCATATCGCACTTGTGTTTACACACCTACGAAGGCTATACCTTATTATTTGGTATATGGTATAGAGTTAGTTTTACCAATTGAGGTTGAGATTCCTTCCTTGCATATTTCTCTCAAATACGTCATCAAATAAAATGA
Organism: Torreya grandis; assembly: GCA_037957365.1. Lineage (NCBI taxonomy): Eukaryota > Viridiplantae > Streptophyta > Pinopsida > Cupressales > Taxaceae > Torreya > Torreya grandis. Next base: position 2,222,759 of record JARHVA010001839.1, read on the forward strand.
ATACCATGAAAAAATATTACATCAATTAGAACAGTTAAGTGAAAAATGCACGTAGGTTGTTGAACAGTTACAAGATTATCAAGATTGTGTTGAGTATGTTATAAAAAGGTTTGGCCATGTGAATTTATTATGTTTATCTTTTTATTAAAATAAAATAAAAGTAAAATAAATGTAGAAATATAAAATAAAGTATATTTCAAACCAAATTAGTTGGGACCATTTACAGTTTTAAAAAAAATGGAAAAAGATATATACCACCTTGCTACATTTGAATTAAAACCTATAAATATCCCAATGAACATTATCCACTTATGTAAATATATTACATGAGACTATTATAATATTATAAAATCCAAGAAAATCAAAAAATCAAAAAATCAAAAAAAAAAATTAGTACCTACATGCTCTATTGGCTCCTTGGCATCTATGTGTTAGTTTCTTGTTGATGGATATCATATCAGTTACTTCAGCATATACATGTGTTTCATGCATCTATTTTAGTGTGATATGGGCATACATAGATACATGATCTATTCACTCTAAGATGTTTTGATTTCCCTTGACCCACCTGACCAGGATGTTGGGGGCATTCACCTATTTGATCATGATGCCTCTAGGTTATATCATTCTATGGTCACTTTACATTATCATGTTTGAATTAATATGCACTTACACATGCCTTTATCTATGCTTATATATTTTGAAGTGTACTTGATATGTTATTTACTTGATACTTTTTCTAACACATTAGATCCATTGGCTACTATTATTTATTTGTGTTGGTTCTTTATGTTTTCATTTATACACTTCCTTAAGTGTCTTGCCTTGTTTTAGATTAAAGGTAAAAATAGGTTTTGAAGGGGCCCCGAAACCCTGAACAAGGAGAAAGATAAACATTAAAGCACAACCAGGTTAACAAAGGAACCTGATTACATAATAGAACCAACATCGGGTTTTGCTGGGACCTGAAACCGACAATAAGACCAAGACAAAACAATAGTCAAAACACAGTACTGAAAGTTAACCACTAGCTTCCAGCTCCGTAACCAGCAAACCGAACAAATGACCGATTTCTTGCCCCCAAAAAACCAATCAGCAGGAAGGAACTTTGGATGAATCTTTTAAGTTCAGATTTTTCTTTTTGCATGACCGAAGATTCATATCAAGAGGAGGGACCACAGGCTTAGACTTCTTTCTTTTGACTGCTGTCCAACCGTCTTCTACCTTAGTTGCCTCAGCTACCCATGCCTTAGGGGACAATGATCTTTGGACACCAGTAGGCATAACCTCCTGGTGACAGTCTAACACAGTCTGGCTCTTAGATAGATCCTTCAAAACAGGGGAAGAGATCACCACCTCCTCCTCAGGCTCAGTTGTATCTTTGACTACAGCCTCCTCAGAGGCTTCATTTGATAGATTCTCCAGTGTTTCCTCTTCATCTTCCGATTCGGATTGCACCCTTTCCTCATTCTCAGACTCAGAATCTGTTGTTGTTTCCAAAGGTTGTTTGTCTAAACTATGTTCAGAGAAATCCTTTGGCCACCAAGAAGGTGAACGTCTGGGATTATTTTTCCCAGCAACACAATGGGCTGCAATATGTCCCGTCTGGTGACACTTCTTGCATCTAAAAGGAATCCCCTCATAATCCAAGATCTGTGTCTAGGAGCCCCTAGGGGAGTCAATGCATATCACCTCACGAAGGCCCTTTGAAACATCCAGATCTGCGAGAAATCGAGCACAAGTCGAATGGTGGCCCTTCGTACTGTCTTCTTCATATAGAAACTCCCCTATAGCATTACCAATGGTCTTATAAACTGCCTCTTGACACAACTGTATCAGAAGATAAGGGAGCCGCACCCAAATAGGAAACTTGTTAAAGGATTCTGAGAGAGGGTTAAAATCCTTATGCCAAGGTTTGGCCATAAGAGGAAATCTTCCCTGCCAAGAAAAATTATTGTGGCACAGAATAGACTGCCTATCTTCAGGGCTTTGAAAAATTACTATAAAAAAACCCCTGGTGCAAGGCTGGATTTGACCATCATTAATATGCAGCCAACTCTTAGCAATCCAATTTTGTAGATCTACAAAAGAGGGCTAGAAACCATGGAAGCGGAAAATGGCAGCACAAGAGGAAAACTATTTTTCTTCTTGGAAGATATTTTTTGCTAATTCAGGGTCTAGAGTTACCCTAATAGGTTTTAAAGCACTTACAGGCATTACGCGAGTAGGTACAGGTGTTGTTTGAGACCGAGCTTCGTGTATCTCTACTTTAAAGGCCACCACATTCGCATAGGTTCGCACCCCTATTTCATGCCCTGAACCAGGAACATAGTTCGGACCCGCAACTGTAGTATCATCAATCCCCTCTGCTGAAATCCCTTTGCGTGCATTCTGGTTTCTTCCACCACTACCCGAAATGACCTCCGCCCTTACGGCATCCACAGCCTCACCGGCCGCTCGAAACTCAGCAACCGGTTTCAAATTTTGATTCGCGCGTGCTGGAGCGGGAGCCATCCTGAAATATGTATTTTATTCAAACAGTGTCTTGCCTTGTTATTGTTTTGTTTATTGAGCATTTGAATATACTTCATTATTTTTGGCCCCCATGAATTTGTTTACTTATTTTAAATTTGATATGTCATTGCATTTTGTATGGACATTTGAATATGTCATTCTTGATTTTGTGTACATTCAAGTAAGTCATAGCTATTTTATTGTGTGGCATTTGAACATGCCCCTTATTTATAGTCTCCTTAGACCATTATATTTTGATTTAATTTTGAGTTCCCTTATGTGTGTGCTTGATTTCTTTTTGAGCTTGTATTGTTATGATATATATGTTTCCATTATGTTTATCATGCATATTACGCTTTGATGTGATCACATTCTATGTGTTTAAAAAATACATTTACCTATACATGTTTTCCTATATGATACATGGTTCATTCATAGTTATATGGTTATCTTATCCTTTTGGGGTGAGGAAACTACTAGTTTATATCTTCCCTCACCTCAAAGGGGGAAATATTAGTGTGGGTATGTCATAAACACATGGATTTCACATATTCATAGTTTTAGATATCAGTGGGGTCATGTCATAGAGACATGGCTTCCACACATTCACAATATCAAATATTAATGGAGACATGTTTTAGAATCATGTTATCCATAATTATTTAGTATTCATCATCTACATATTATTGTGGGTCATGTTTTATAAGCATGTCCTCCACATTGGCACTTATATCCAATTTTTGGTTTTAGATTATAGTGGGGACATGCTTTAGAAACATGTTCTCTTCACTTATGTAGTTTCAAAGTGCACAATAATATCATTTAGATACTCATTTATGGTATAATTATATACATTGGTACCATTGCCATAAACAATATTAACATGAGATGTATCTCAGGTACATATGATATGCAATGTTTGCCTAATATTTATAAATCAAATTAGTTTCATATTCATAAAACATTCAAGGATTATCATCACTGATCAAGTTAGACTTTTACAAATTCTATTGATCCAATATTCTATTAGAGTATGTATTCATTACATTTCTCATGTTTGCTAGTGTATCAACTAGATAATTCATCTTTTAGTAAAATTATCCTATGTGTGGATTTATCCCACATTGACTAGTTAGGCTAGTTATATTTTTTGCCTTGCCTATTTATGCAAGAGCTTTCCTTTATACTAGCATATCATATTTTTTAATAACACTTAATTCAGTTTGCTTTACAATCAATTGTTTTTAGCTTCATGTGTGATGTTCTTAGAGTCATCACTTATAAATATTGGGTTGGAATTCTTGTTGACCATTCTTAACATGGTAATATAGATTTAAGGTATTTCTCCCATCTACATTTCCATTTCTTCATAAATTTCCCTTGCTACTACTTCTTCCCTTATCATTGATTTCTATTGAGGAAAGAGACATACCATTTTTAAAGACTTTTTGAAGATTTTGTTGTTTTTAAAGCTTGGATTTTCATTTGAAGAGGTAGTTAAAGGGATAGAAATAAGGCATCCCTCTTTTGTTTGGAGTCACCATTTTAGATATGCATTGAAGAGGCACATATATATGCATTGCTTTTTGAAGCCTTTACTATTAAATTTTAAGGAGAGAGTCATTTATACAATATTGGCATTAGAATTACCTTGGCATCCCAAATCTATCCAAGTTATCTTAGCAAATCTACGTCTTTTTATTTTTCTAATGCGTCCTAGTCTATTGGATCAACTTGCATGAAGGGTGTAAAGGTATACCATATCTGATTTTGCATTGATTTCTCTCCTACCTACATTGGTTGAAGGCATTTTAATTGACACATAGATCTGCAAAGGAAACATCGACCAATAAAGAAGGAAATGTAATGCTTAGAATTCATTGGAATAAAGATCTAGTGTTGAGATCTAAATCTAAAATGTGGCATTAGAATTCTTTGCTTATTCACATCTGTATTTCTTTATCTAAGGCATCTTAATATAACTTTCTTTTTGTTGAAAATGTCTCCCTTATACAGTCCATTGGCATTAAAGAGTGCATAAGCACTGGTTTTTAATTGTTTTATATTTTTTTGCATATGTGATAAACTTAGCTAGGCATTGGAAGAGATAAGAGAGAAGAGAGGCATCCTTATTTTGTTACTACATTGATTTTCAGGCAAGTCATCTTAATCTAGTTTTTTTAATCTACATTGAATGCTTTTGTTTTAGCATTGAGGCCACAAATATGAGGAGAACCAAGTTAAATAAATATAATTAATATAAATAAAACTACTATTTTCCCTCTCTCTCAAAAACATTGCTAGTTTTATTTATTTTGCTATTGCTAAGCTGTAGTTTTTGCCTCATGAGGAAGCAAACTTTACTTACATGCATATAGAGGTAACCAGGAGGATTTTTTTCATGTTATATATAATTTTTGATATCATGGTTCAATTTTAGTTCCAACGAGTGGTTGGATAACTATGTTCTTTTTTGATTTGATCACAAATTCTAGTTTGTAGTATTTTTTAATGTTTTGATCCATTTTACAAGAAATCGTAACACTAATAACTTTTGAACCATAACTCAGATTTAAGTTTTTTTTTCAAAAGTGCATGGTTTTTTATTCTCTATCTATTGGTGTCATTAATTTAAAAAAATGTACTACTTTTATAAAGTATCAAATTGGGGAGAGGGTCCTTAATACAATCTTTTAGTGGGTTGTCTCGGTGTCGATTTTAGGTACCCTTTTTCATTCTTTCTTTTCTTTGATGATTATTTATCATGTCTTCTAATTTTGGTGTTGACCATTGTGATATTTTGAATACACATAATTCCCATACATGGAAACCTCAAATGGAAACAATCATAAAGTGCAAAATATTATGGTCCCTAATGAATGAAACACAATCAAAATGAAATAAAATACTATAAATAATGTGAGTTAAATTATTTTATTTTATTTTTATAGGTGTGATTCTCCATTCAAAATGTGTATTAATTTAAAAGGTTTATTTGGGAAATTATATCATTTGAGAGCCATGCATCTTGAAGTGGAGATTACTTCACTAAATCTGGATGACTTTGCCTCCATTATAGACTACCTCAATAATTTTAAGCATTTTTTGACACATTGAAGGGGAGTGGATGAGTTAAAAAGGATGAAGAGTGTATACACATAATATTTTAAACTTTAATCAAATATTGATGCTTTCTATCTTGCAAGAACCCATCAAACCTCAATCTCTTTGAGTGCATGCCCTAAGGGGTACACTAGGAAAGGGGTGGGTAGACCATTGGTTCTTTATAGGATTGTTTTTATTTATTTCCACTTTTTACCAATCTAACCAAATCTTAAAATGATTTCCCTAAGCTATTACTCTTCTTTTGCACACTCTTATAATCTTTTACCACCTTTAGTACCCCTTTTCATAACCTAAAACCCCTTTCAATAGTTTACATGACTAGGTCGACTAGGTCAACCTTGTATTCTTATTGGTAAAACTCATTTAGGGTCTAGGTCAGCTCTTGGCCAACCTAACCTATATGACCTAGTGAGTTTTTGTCAATAATGACACAAGGTCAACTAGGTCGACCTTGTCGACTAAAGCTTTTGGAAGGGTTTAGGGTTAAATCCACCTATATAAACACATTCATTTTATCATTATTAGAGAGACATCAATATTTATTATTCATTTGTGCTTCTTTACAATCTATTCTTTGATTATTCTATATGAGGAGTCTTAGGTTAGGGTTTTTACTTGGATAATCTAGTCTTGTCAAGAAGTCTTGGATGCTTTAGCCTTTCTTAGTGATCCTTACAAATAACAATAACCTCTTACAAAGAACATTTGGCCAAGGGAGAGGTTGAATCTTGATGGGTTCATCTTTCAGGGAAGTATATCTAACTTTATTAATATATTTAATAGATAGAAGTAGCATAATTATTAGTTTTTGAATAATATTACTCTTCTTCTCCATGTATTAGGGTCTTGCCTATACATAGTTTAATTAGGATTCTCTTATGTATGTTTAATTTTATTTGTTTACTAACCCTCATATTGTGCCATAAGCTTTGGTGAGCACTATATTAGATTTTTATTTAATTTTTATTAGTATAGTGAATATTAAAACATAGGACTTAATTAGGGTTGTTGCATGGTTTTGCTTGACTAGAGGTTTTGGAGCCCTCCATAGTGTTATTGTTGTGATAAGAGATCACCTAATTAGGTCTAGTAGATCCACATATTGGTTATCTTCTAGATTATCTAATGTATCCCCAATAAAAAGTGTAAGTAGGATCAATCTTCTCTAAGATAGAATTGATTTATAGATTTGATGCATTTTTTAATTGCATACATTTTGGTGAACCTGACATGAATCTAACCCTTACAGGTTTTCTTTCAACATTTTCATTTTATTTATTAGTTTTCTATATTTATGATACTAGGTTGATAGGTTCGGTATAGTTTATAACTTATGTGAACATGTTTAACACATACTCACATAAAAAATGACTATATTATTTTTGTGCAAGTCTTCATCAAATATAGGTTACTTGGTCGAATAGGTTGACATAGTACTTTTATTCACTTCTAAAAAACATACTAGGTCGACCAGGTTGGTATAGTATTCCAAATAGCTTCCAAAAAACATATTAGGTTGACTAGGACAATTTAGTCATCTTAAAAGGGTTTAGGAAATAGGGAATTGTAGAACTAGGTCGACCCAGTTGACATAGTTAGCAAAATTTGTAACATTCAAGTCATTTCAATAAAAATATAATATTCCTTAGCATCTTCCAAGCCACTAATGTTGCTTTATCTATTTATCTTTCATTTCAATTCTTTCTTATAGTCCTATTTTGCATAGTTTCCAATATTTAAAATTACCCTCATATAGCAAACTAGGTTGACTTGATCACCCTAGTTATGTATGTTTTATTCAATCTAAAACACTAGGTTGAACTTGTCGACATAGTTTTTAAAAACCCTTAATTCTATATTATAGTAGCGACACTATCAAATATATTCTATAATGTCTACATATACTATCATCTTAATCGAGTTTGTATTGTGTTTCAAATTGGGAATTAACAATTATATACAATTAATTACTTCACACATTCACTTTCAATTATTTACATACTTATAATAGATCCCATAGTCTAATTATGTGTTTTTTTAATATACCATTTAGATGCACTATTTTTCTCTTTCTTGTACACAATACCAAATCACATAATTTCAAAAATACATTTAAACATTTGTCTACCTAAGGCTTACCTACTTGGATTTCATCACCAAGGGGGAAGCCAATTTGGTTTTTTGGCCAAGTATAAACATGTGGTTAATGTTATATATTGGAAAATCACCTGATACCCTTATCACTGTAGGATTATGAAGTGAGAGGGTAGGCCCCAATACTAAGCTAGTACCATTGCCAATGCAGATTCCTTTCAACCTCAATGTCTTAAAAACATCCATATATTGCTTTCTAATTCCTTACTTTCAGCCAACTTCCCTATAACTTAAAATAACATTTTATAATGTAAAAAAATTTAGGATGACCACTTACTTAGCACTTATTTTTTCAATTAACTACTGGCTCTTTGCTCATTATATGTTATATTGAAAAAACTTGCATTGGTCAGTGTTGTTACAAGGTTTTGTGTTATGTACCTTAATTGGATCATTCTCATTGACCTAATTGATTGTGTGTTTTCTTCCATTTCTTACTTTCAAAGTGCATTACAAAATCTTTCCTTATTTTCAGTACAATATCATTTTGTTTAACATAGTGTCTTATAGACTATTTTTACTCTTGCATATAGTACTAGGTTGACCCAATTGACTCTGTATATCTTTTACCAATCAGATAGAGTACTAGGTCAACCCAATTGACTTTGTACTCTTATCAGACTCTATTTTCTCTAATTTGTAGTACTAGGTCAACCTAGTTGACTCTGTACTCTTACTATTGTCTTGTCTAGCTGAATCAGTTCTCTATTTTTATTTTCTTATCATTCTATTGATTTTTATCAACTATCATGAAATCCCTTATCAAAATCTTCTTAGAAAACCTGAATCCATTTATACACTATATGGGATTCTCTTTGCTTCTTATTTTTTCCTGTCTTTTCTTCTTCTTCTTAGTTATTAGGGCATCTTACTATTCCCATCCACACATTACTCTAACCTTTCAGGCATCTTATGATGCCCACCCATATATCATTTCAAACTATAGGGCATCTTACAATGCCCAACCCTACATCCACTTACCTTTTGCGGCATCTTGTATTGACTACTCTTATTCTACCTGACATGATACCAAACTAATTCAACTTCAATAAACATTCTGAGACACCTAGTCTTGTCTTTCATGTGCTCATCATTGATATAGTTTTTAATGTAGTTTCCTTCCCTTCTTATGTATGTTTTCTATATGTTATCTATCTAACACCTTTTTTAAGTTACTTACATGAGTCTCACTCTCTACAAAAATTCTCTCTTTTCATAAATCTTTGTACTCTTTTTTTGTCTTTTGGTTTACCTTTTTCTCATAATGTGCATTATAAAACCATGGATATGACCTAGTCTTCCTCATGACATCCTTTTATCCTCTTTGTTTTTACACTTGTTACACACTTTTTTGCACCTTCATGGGTTTCTTTGGTGAGTTTTAGTGTAAGACCATGGATTGGACCTATCCTTCCTCACAAATACCATCTTGTTCTTATCCCATTTATTTTTCCAATACTTTTTGGCACCCTTATGGGTTTCTCTTTTATGAGCTATAGTGTAAGACCATGGATACGAACTAGCCATCTTCATAAAATCACCATCTTGTCATTCCTTTTCTAAAATGTATTTTTCAATGGTTGTGATTTTTTTAATATTTGTTCTTAGCTTTAGCTTTTGCTTCCTTTATAGATAAAAATTATACCAACAAACTATGTTGATATGTTTTCCTCCATTTACCTCATTCTTATGATAAAGAATCACACTTTTCTATCATTGTATCCCTATTTCAACCTTTGTCACATTTTTTATGATTTGAAGTAATTCAAATTGTTTCATGTTTCATTCCTCTTTATTTCCTTTCCTTTCACTCCACATTGGATTAAACAAGGTCAAATTCAAGATAGCATTTTTATTTCACCTAACTTTATGAGACTCTTAGACACCATGCTCTCCTGAGTTCTCTCTCTTAGTAACCAAGTCCCAAGTATTCAAATAATAGTCAACTTTAGCACCCATGTTTGGTTTTCTAAATCTATATGGAGGAGGGATAGAAAAATCCATCAAGAAAGTTAAAATATAGATCATTTGAAACAAAAGGTAACATAAAATTTTCAAATGTCAAAATCACACTAAAATACATGATTATAAACACATATCTTATTTCTAATCAAAGCTTAAACTCCACCATTGGATTCACAATAGAGACAAGGTCCTTTAGTGTGTGGTAGGCTAGTAGATTGGAATAGGAGAATTTAACAAACTCTATGATGCTACCTAATTTCTCATGCAAGTAACCAATCTTCAAATAAGATTGATGGTTCTATAAAGGGTCCTAAAGAATGGAGAAAATTTTGTGAGAAGTTAGGTCCATTTTAATTTTCATTCATATAACCTTCATGGGATGATCTACATACTTCATTTATTGACCTAAGACTTGTGTGGCTAAGATAAGTTCTTCAAAGTCCTTAAGGTCAAAATTCTTATTGTTTTGACAAACATAATTTGAGTGTCTTAACTTTGATAAAGAGTTCTCTCTACCTTGGTTTTTCTTTCATTCTACCCTCCACCCATTTCATTTACCCCTTGATATGCATAATGTGATTCTAAATCTATTTTCCTTTCTTTTATACTTCCTTCTTCTTCACATCTTAAAAATATTCTAGCACCACATTATTTCATTTTTTTCTATCTTTATAACAAAATAACATGTTTTAACAATTATGGATTACTTTCTTTACACCATGGCTTTACACTTCTAAACATACTTTATTTTCTTTTACCATTTGATATTTTTGTACACCCTTTTTGTGGACTCTCGAGTCTGTTTCTAATTTCATGTACTTTTTTCATTGTTGGGTGAGGTTGGATTTTTACTTCTCACTCACCAATGTTATTTTCCCTTTAATGCACCTTTTTACATTGATGATTGATTAAGGATTGTTATTTCTCACTTATCAATGTTGTTTTACCATTTTTGCTTACCCATCTTTGTGTAAGTATGGATTGTTACTAATTTTATATTGATGTTTGATAACCATCATTTTTAACATGTGTCCTTGGTTTGACTTGGTGAGTTTTCCTTTCTTACTTCAGGTTTACTTGTTTGAGTTTTTTGGTCTTTAGTAGCCTTAGCTTTTCAGTTACCCTATTTACTCTAAATTTTGATCTAATCATTTGGACTAACATATCACTTGTCACCCTATCTTTCCTAATTTATAAGTACATCCCATCCATATAACACTAGTTATCTTGGCATTCATATGTTTGTTTCTTTTTTCTCTTTAGTTTTGTATTCTTGGGTTTGTTGAAAGTAGTCTCTATGCCCTCCATAATTAAAATTATAAACACAATAGACAAACATTCAATGACAAAAGTAATTCAAGGTACACATCACATTTACTCTTTATTTATTTCCATTTTAGTCATTTACTTTCATTATTTTTGCTTTAAAATACTGCAACTTTTTTTAGCCACCGACATTGTGTGTTACAATGTTCTTTCTTGACGCACTATCCCCTATTGCATTTTATTGACACATAATGAACTTTGAGTGGAGAATATGTATACACATAATATTTTCAACTTTTATCAAATACTGATGCTTTCTATCTTATAAGAATCTGTCGAGTCTCAATCTCTCTAAGTGTATTCCCTAAGGGGTGCACCAAGAAAGGGGTGGGCAAACCATTAGTGCTTTGCAAGATTATTGTCCCTTATTGGCTCTTATTACCAATCCAACCAACTCTTAAAAACATTTCCCTAAGTTATTACTCCTCTTTTACACACTCCTCCAATATTTTTCCATCTTTAGTACACCTTTTCCTAACCTAAACCCTTTTTCAACAGTTTACATGACTAGGTCAACTGTGTCAACCTTGTACTCTTATTGGTAAAACTCATTTAGGTTCTAGGTCACCTCTTAGCTAACCTAGCTTGTCACTTAGTAAGTTTTTAAATAATGATACTAGGTCAACTGGATTGACCCTATCAATCAAAATTTTTGTAAGGGTTTAGGGTTAAATCTACTTATATAAACACATCCATTTCTCCATTATTATAGAGACATCAAGAGATATTATTCATTTGTGCTTCTTTATAATCTGCTCTTCCACCATTCTACTTGAGGATTCTTAGCTTAAGGTTTCTACTTAGATAATATAGTCTTATGGAGATGTATTGGATGCTTTGGCATTTCTTAGTGATCCTTACAAACCACAACAACATATTTTGAAGCACTTTTGGCCAAGGGAGAGGTTAAGTCTATATGGGTTCATCTTTTAGGTAAATATCTCTAGATTTTCTCCTCTTTTTAGTAGATAGAAGTAGCATAAGTATTGTTATTTGAATAATATTACTCTTCTTCTCCATGTATTAGGGTCTTACCTATACATAGATTAATTAGGATTCTCTTATTCATGTTTACTAACCCTCATATTATGCCACAAGCTTTGATGAGCACTAGATTAGATTTTGATTTACTTGTTATTTGTATAGTGAATATGAAAACATAAGACTTAGTTAGGGTTATTGCATGGTTTTTTTTTACTGGAGGCTTTAGAACCCTCCATAGTATTATTGTTGTGATAAGAGATCCTCTAATTGGGTCTAGAGGATCTACATATAGGTCATATTTTTAATTATTTAATGTATCCCCAATTATAAGTGTAAGTAGGATCTATCTTCTTCAAGTTAGGATTAACATATAGATCTAATGCATTTTTGATTGCATACAAAGAGTGTGTGTACTTGATCATGTCTAAGTTGAGTGGCCCATTCCAAATATTTACTTCTACCTTCTTCTCTAGTACGGATGCCTTATGTGTTGCATTCAAAACACCATATCTAGATTTATTTTATGAGAGACTTACTAGGAAAGAATCCAAGATATCTTACCTTGAGTCTTGCACCTCTTAAAACTCATTAGTTACATCACATCCTAAGACTAAGAGAAAAACTAAGGGTAAGAATAAGAACACTCCTCCATCTCAAAATGCACCTAAGCCCAACACTAACACATCTAAACCCAAATCATCTTCCAAATCCAAGAATAATGTTAACCTATCTTATTCCTATTATGGGGGGACTGGTCATGAAGAGTCTAGGTGTTTTAAGAGAATGCAAGACTTATAGGATGCCATTAAGAAACACAATATTTCTATCTCCACTATTTCTCAATATCATGAGCATTAACAATCACTTAATGTTTTTAGAAGATCATGGTTACCTATTTCAAATAGTTGAGTTTTAGATTTAGGTGCTTCACTATTAGAACACAACTATATACTGAGGGGGGTGAACTAATATATTTATTAACTTAGTCCTTTTCTAAAAAATTTAATGCAGATTAAAACTATATACAGAGATAACATACACACAAATAGACACAACATTAGATATACCATGGAAAACCTAATATGAGAAAAACCACCATGAGAATAGCTACTACAATCTACCATTCTAATCTATCATCATAATAAATAACCTCACTAGTTAAAATGTTTAAGGGCACTAACCTTAAGGAGACACTAATCCCATGATTTAAGAGCACCTAATTTATGGAAGAACCTACTCCCTAACTGAGCACCAACTCAACTTATCTAATGTCACCCACCAATTAGATCTACATGGATCTATAACTCTAGATTACAATATATATTCATAAATTAATCCACTTCTTTGTTCTCTATTACAGGTCTAGTCTATGACTACTCATGCTCTACACTTATCTCTCTTCTCTTCCCTTCTCTTCTCTACTCTACCCCTCTATCTTTATGTCTCTATAACTATCTATTTAACATAATTCAACTATAATACCAACAATAACAACTTATGATTATATCCTAGATGACATATACAAGAATTTAATCTAAGGTTTTGTATCTTTTATGTGTTCACACTAATTTTCTAACACATCACATTTAGTTCTATTGGACTTTAGTTCCTATCTTTAACTGCATGTTTATCACATCTTGATCTCATGCTTTACCACCATAATTCTTGGTCTCATTACTATATTTAGCATATAATAGGCTCTAGTTTTGATGCACATGCCATATTACACAAATTTGATCAATTATAGAAATCAAATTCATTATTTATGTCATAATTTATGGCTTAACTAAAAGTTCCTACATGTTTCAATGCTTGACTATTGGGATGATCATATATTTAAATACTGACCATTGATCTTAAGTTTGGTGCCATGATATGATGATCCTTATTCAATCTACTCAACTTTAAAATGTGTCCATTAGATCAATCTCTGATAGGATCATGCACTTTGTTGGATCTTTGTATAATTTTGGACTTTAAATTTTCAAATTTAGAATTCAGTCATTGATATTTATGATCCAAGCTCTCACATGCCATTATATCTTCATAGTTGCATGAATTTTATCTTTATCTAAGGTTAAATTTCAAGCTCCTAATCTCATCTTACTGGTTCCTGAGTATTTAGAGCAAATTTGATTTATCGATCCCATTAAAATAGCTCTATCTTTAACTCACCTCTATATTTTTAAATGTCAAGCACTTGATCTTATTGATGCCACTTTCTTTATTAGATCTTCTTTACATGAGCAACCACTCACCCTTTGATCTTCTAACAAGCTCAATATTTATCTCTGACAATATCTCAAGATTGTGACACTTGGAATTAGCACATGCCTTCTACACATTACTATCAGTTCTCACTATTAAAACACTTGGCATCCTCATGTTGATCATTGACTATTTGAATTTGAACAACATCATATATTTACTATTCAAGCTCTATGATTGCGATAGTTATCTCTGACACATTCACTCATAGATACCTTTGACATATTGAATTTATTATGTGTTATTGGATCTTCAATGTATGATTAAGTGCTCACTATTAGATCTTATAATAAGCATAAATGTTACCTTATGCATATTTGATAAAGTATGGGGACCATCTCAATATTATTGGAGGGCTAAATTTGCACCTTCATATCTTTTGCTTCTCCCATCCGCCTGTTTTGAAATTTAGACCATATAAACTAGGCATGATAATGAACAAACCCATATGCTCATTTATTCTTGAATGATTCATTCATGTTAGATATAATTACATTAATCTGATTACTTAGATTCTTCTACCACAAAGCTAACTATGCTTAGAACTTCTTGGAAGGCCAATTTTTTTCTTTCATAACTTTTTATGCACTTCATTACGTGACCTATAATTTAGTGCATAATATCCTCTCACATAGGGGATTCCATCCATATATTCATCTAATCAAGAAACATTCATATGTGTAATATATGACATCATAAAAATTCCTACTTATCTTTTTCTTTCCATCTATAAATTTGACTATGGGAAAACACTATCAAAATGCCTGAGAACCCAGCTTTACTCATGCATATATTTTGTGGTGCTACATCACGTGACCTGAGATTCATTACATAGAAATAGGCACAAAAATGGATAAATCCATATGATCATTTTTTCCTAATACCTCCATGTGTGCAATTCATGACCTTATCAACATGATTACTTGGCTCTGTTTGAACCCTTTTGCAAATTTGGCTAAGTATAGAAACTTAGTGGATTTTGTCTAAGTAGCCAACTTTGCATCCATATATCTTCAACTGTGCTTCATCACATGGCTTTAAATATGGCATATAATAAATAGGGACTAATTTTATCATAACCATATGACTAACTCCTCTAAACTCATCCACACATGGTAATGGTGACATCAACAAACTACCTACTCAGATTTTCCTCTATAGACCCAAAATATCTAGATGATCAATATGAAGAACTAGATAAATTCCACTCATATACATAAGGACTCCAAACATCCTTGACCTCTAATAGGATCCTTGCATGTCTTCTAATCACTATATTCAGCCTTAATCATCAATGACATCCATAATGCCAATAATGTCCCTTTTGACCAAACTTGATCCCCCTTAGGCAATGGATCATTTACCAAAACATAACTTGGACACATGCTCTAATCTTATTTATCATTTTCAATTTTTATCCAAATTTTTTTAGGGAGCATTTTTAAATTTTCTCCCCCTTTGACATCAATGGCAAAGGGAGTATTTTTCACTATTTGTCTAAATGTTTCTCCCCCTTTATCAGAGAAAGGAATTTTTCCAAGAATCTTCAATCATAAACTCATTAAAAATTTGCAAAAGTATGAATACCTAGTTTTTATTTTCTCTCTTATTCTAGGGATTAACAAAGCTATTATGATTCTCCCCCTAGACTAATACCCCATCACTAAGATCTAGTGATGTGATGTAGGAGCCACTACTCCCAACTTTTATCTCAGATACTCAAATTGTTCCTTGGGAAGAGGTTTGGTGAATATGTATCCACTTTGATCCTGAGTTGGGACATATTCCATTGTGATCTCTTGATCTACAACCTTTTCTATTAATAAGTGATAATTGATATATACTTGGTTTTGGAGTGTGTCACTAGATTATTTGATATGTTAATAGCACTTGAATTTTCACAAAGAATAGAGATAGGTGATTTATACTCTACCTTGATGTCTTTGAGTGTTTTCTTCATCCACAAGACTTGAGTACAACATGCCACTACTGCCACATACTCTACTTTTAATTGTAGGAGTAGCTAACTCTTACTTTTTGCTCAGTTATGAAATAATTCTATTTCTAAGTAAAAATGCACCACCACTAGTGTTTTTTCTATCATCCATAGTTCTTTCCCAATCTGCATCTATATATGTTGTCAAAGTAAAATCTTCACTTTTGGGATACCACAGGCCATAATCAATTGTGCTCTTGATATATCTAAATATCCTTTTCACTACATTGACATGTGGCTCTTTAAAAGCATCTTGAAATCCTACAACCATGCACACTACTTCCGTGGTATCAGGTCTTGATGTAGCTAGGTATAATAAGCTACCTATCATTGATCTATACATAGTATAATTTTCATCAAAGGACTAATCCTCTTTGCTCAAATTATAAGTAGTTATCATGAGAGTACTAACTAGTTTGCTATCTTCCATTCCAAACTTCTTGAACATTTCCTTTACATACTTGGTTTGGGATATAAATATCCCTTTATTAGTTTGTGCTATTTTTAGACCAAGGAAGAAAGAAAGTTCTCCAAGCATAGACATCTTAAACTCACTTTACATTTTTGTGGCGAATTTTTTGCACATATTTTGTTACTACCACCAAATATGATTTCATATGCATAAATAACAACAATCAACATATGCTCACATTATGATTTGAAGTAAAGATTGTTATCTTCACATCCTTTGTTGAATATTTTTTTTTACAAGTAGTGGTATAATCTTGAATATCATGATCTAGGTACCTATTTTAGACCATACAAAGCTTTCTTCAGTATATACACATAATCATTTTCCTCTGATAGATTAAAACCTTTAGGTTATTCTATGTATACTTCATCTTCTAAGTTCCCATTCAAGAAAGAATAATTAACATCCATTTGATAGACTTTGAATTTCTTGTAAATAGAGAATGCTAAAAACATCCTTTTGGCTTCCAATCTAGAAACTAGAAAAAATGTTTCCTCCAAATCTATGCCCTCAACTTGTGCATACCTTTGAACATCAATCTTGCCTTATTCCTTATGATAGTTCCATCCTCATTAAGCTTATTTACAAAGACCCATGTTTTACCTATTACATTCTTGTTTATAAATCTTGGAACTAATTTCCAAGTTTTGTTATTTTCAATTTGGCTCAGTTCTTCTTCCATGGATTTTAGCCAATTCTCATCCTTGATAGCATCAACATAGCTCTTAGATTCAATTTCAGACATTAGATAAAAACTTACTTGCTCCTTATTTTTTCCAAATCTTCTCCTTGTATGAACTCCTTAAATCTTATTACCAATAATCTACTCTATAGGATGATCTTTTTGAACAAATCTTATAGGTGCCTTTTCATTTACTTCCTCATGCTATTCATTAGTTACTTCATCTTCATGATCTAATTCTTCATTATAGATTTATTTGTCAAGTTTAACATGTTTCAATCCTTCTTCAACCTTGGCATTGATGCTCTCTACAATATTGTGTATCCTTTTATTATAACAAGTGTAGGCTTTGCTTTGAATGGAATAACCAAGAAATATTATTTTATCACACCTTGATTCAAAGCTTCCCGATTTGTCTTCTTTTTTCCTAATGTGGCATTTGCTTCCAAACACTCTAAAATACTTCATAGAGGTAGGTTTTCCATACCTTATTTCATAGGTAATTTTGTCATTGTTTACCTTTGTTTTAACTCTATCCAAGATATATACTATTGTTTAGACTACTTCTCTCCAGTATCTATAAAGTAATTTGGCCTCTTTTTGCATTGTTCTTGCCATCTCTTTGATTGTCATGTTCTTTATTTCAACAATTCCATTTTTCTATGGAGTCATTTCTATAAAGTAATGTATTTTGATTCTATACTTCTCACAATACTCTATGAACTCATTTGAGATGAATTCTCCACCTTTATCAGATCTTAAGCATTTGATTTTTCATCCAATCTAATTCTCCACCATGGCCCTAAAGATCTTCAATATCTCAAATACTTATGACTTGTCCTTAAACAAGGTTACTCATGTCATTCTTGAGTAATAATATATAAAAACATGGATTATCTCTCTCCTTTAGATCTTCTTGTCTTAGTAAGACCAAAAAGATCAGTATGAACTAATTATAGAGTCTTTGTAGTTATATACTCCTTTGTTTGAAATTTGACCCTTGTCTGCTTGCCTAGTTGACATTGTTTGCAAGTATTGTCTATAGGTTTTTTTTATCTTAGGCATGTGTCTAACACACTTTTTTGAGCTTAATTTTACTAGGTTATCAAAGTTGACATGACCCGTTCTTCGATGCCATAACCAACTCTCATCAATATTTCTTATCAGGCAGCTATTACCATTCACTTCAACAAGATTATAGATATTGCTTTTAGTTCTTTTCCTTTTTATAACTAGTCTTCTAGATCTCTTTAACTTGTAGACTTATAAATTAAATGTGACCTTATATCCATTATCATATATTTGGTTGACACTTAGCATATTATGCTTCAATCCTTTAATATAAAAGACATCATGTGTAGGCAATTTTCTATCTATGTTTAAGGTTCCTTTATCTCTAATCTTTACTGTAGTGTTATCTCTTGAGCAAATAGATCCTTCCTTAAATTTTCTTAGTTTAATGAACTCATTCATGTCACCATTCATAAATTTTGAGTAACCAATATCTCTTACCCACAAATTCTACTCCTTAGCATGGAGTGCATTTTGATCAATCATAGATTGATCTTTCACTTTCTAAACATCCTTGGGTTTATTATTTGGCTTCTTTTTCTCCTTTTCAAAGACTTGAGAACCTTTGTTGACACTGGGAGGCATGCCTTTCTTTTTAATTTATGTTTTTGGTCTTGCAAAGTTTGTTCTACATTGTTTAGATATGTGAACAAAATTATTGCAATTATATCATATTACATTTGCATCTAACAAGGGAGTAAATGAATTTTTGCTTACAAAATTTGTTCTCCTTTTATGTACAATTCTACAATCAATAGCCTTATGACAAAAATAATTACAAGTATAATAATAACCATAGAAAGATTAGGAATACCTTGTCATAGCATTTCTTTATGCAGGATGAGGAGCTCTTCTAAACTCTAGCTTCTTCAAGTCTCTCACTCTTACGTAACCATGTGCATTAGCTACTTTTATCTTCTTCTTTTCTTTAGGCTTATTTTATTCTTTAGATTTATTCACATCAATAATGTTTGTGCATTTTTTTGTGTCCTTTTAATCTTTTTCTTTCTTTGATCCTGATTCTCCTTCTGCTTTGAAGTTATCATATAGGTTAGCAGATGTACTAGTTATGAAACTTTTTCCTTTTTCATAACCAAGACTAGATCTCTCTTTTGAAGGATTTTGAGAGTTTATCAAATCATCAAGAATGTTTGATCCTCCTTTTAGGTTTAGACCTTGTCTATTTGATCTTTAGCTTTCTCAAATTTTTTTCTCAAATCCACTATCTTTGCTTCTAACTTTATGCACTCATCATATTTAGATTGTAGTTTAAGTTTGACTACATATTCTATTCTTTTAGCCTCTTCATCTTGTGTCTTTAGGATAATCACCATATGATCAATTTTTTTAAGACTTTTGGACATTTTCTCAATCTCCTTTTATCCAAGCTTCTTCTATTTTGAGTTTTCTTTTCTCATCTTTTCTATTTATTTTAGAGCATAGATGAGTTCACATTCTAAATCCACTTCTCCTTTTTGTTCTTTATTTGAGTATTCAACTTCTCCTTGATCCACAAAATATGATTTTATTGTCATGAATAGGACTTCCCTTGCCTCAGCCATAAAATAAAAATCATGATCATCATCAAAACTATCACTATCTTCTTTTATATATAGGACTTTCTTGTTTTTAAAGAAGTTCTTCTTCTTGGAATAGTTAGAACCAGGGTTCTAATACCAATTATTTGAACAAAACTATATACTAAGAGGGGGGTGAATCAATATATTGATTAACTTAGTCCTTTTCTAAACTTTTTAATGTAGATTAAAAATATATACAAATATCACATTCACACAAATAAACACAACACTAGATATACCGTGGAAAACCCAATATGGGAAAAACCACCATGAGAATAGCTACTAGAATCTACTATTCTAATCCAAACTAAAAATAAATAACTTCACTGGTTATAATTTTTAAGGGAACCAACCATAAGGAGACACCAATCCCCTAATTTAAGAACACCTACTCTAAGGAAGCACCCACTCCCTAACTGAGCACCAACTCAGCTTATCTGATAACACCCACCAATCAGGTCTATATTGAGCTATAACTCTAGATTATAATATAGATTTATAAATCAATCCAATTCTCTATTCTCTATTATAGATCTAGTTTGAAACTAATCATTCTCTACACTTCATCTCTCTTCTCTTCCCTTCTCTTCTCTACTCTACCCCTCTATCTATGTGTCTCTATATTTCTTTATTTGACATAATTTAATTACAGTAGCAGTAGAAATAACAACTTATGATTGTATCCTAGATGAAATATATAAGCATTTGATCTAGGGTTCTATATATTTTATGTGTTCACACCTAGTTTGATAACATATCATGCTTAGTTATGTTGGACTTTAGTTCCTATCCTTAACTACAAGTTTCTCACATCTTGAACTCATGCTCAACCACCAATATTCTTGGTCTCATTACTATAATTAGCATATAATAGGATTTAGTTTTGATGCACATGCCATATTGTACAAATTTGATTGATTATAACAATCAAATTCATTATCTATGTCATAATTTGTGACTTAACTGTAAGTTCCTGCATGTTCCAACACTTGACTATTGGGATGATCATATCTTTAAATAGTGATCATTGATCTTAGGTTTGGTGCCATAATCTAATGATCCTTGTTCAGTCCACTCAAATTTAAAATGCATCCATTAGATCAATCTCTAATAATCTCACACACTTTGTTGGATCTTTGTAAACTTCTAAACTTTAGCTTTTCAAATTTAAAACACATCCATTGATTTTTTTGATTTGAACTCTTGCATGCCATTATATATTCATAGGTGCACAAAATTTACCTTTGTCTAAGGTTAAATGTTGAGATCCTAATCTCATCTCACTACTTCCTGAGTCTTTGGAATGAATACACTCTATTGATCTTGTCAAACTAGATTAGTCTTTAAGTCGCCTATATCTCCTTAAATATTAAACACTTGATCCCATTGAGTTCACTCACTCTATTAGATATTCTTTGAATGATTAAATGCTCACCATTTGATCTTCTAACAAGATCAACATTTATCTTTGACAAGCTCTCAAGAATGTGATAGTTGGCATTAGAGTGTGCCTTCTGCACATTACTATAAGTTCTTGCTATTGAGACACTTAGCATCCTCTCATTGATCATTGACTATTTGACTTTGAAACACACCATAAATTTATTGTTCAAGCTTTGTGATTGTGATATTTATCACTAACACATTCACTCATAGGTAACTTTGACATATTGACTTTGTTACACATCATTGGATATTTAATATATATGATTAAGAGCTCACCGTTAGATATTATAACAAGTTCAAACTTTACCTTGTGTTGATTTAACTAAATATGGGGACCATCTCAATTTTCCTAGAGGCTAAATTTGCACCTTCATATTTTTTGCTTCATTCATCATCCTATTGTAAAATTTGGACCATATAAACTAAGCATGATAATGACCAAACCCATATGCTCATTTCTTCCTAAATCCTTCATGCATACTATATATAACACCATTAATCTACTCACTCATATTATTCTACCACATAGATAACTATGATTAGAACTACTTGGAAGGCCAACTTTGTTCTTGTATAACTTTTGATGTGATTCATCACATGACCTATAATTTGGTACATAAGATCCTCTCATATAGGGGATTCCATTAATATATTCATTTGGTCTAGAAACCTTCATACATGCAATATATGACATCATAAAAATTCCTAATTAGCTTTTTGTTTCCATCTACAAATTTGACTGTGGGAAAAAACTATCAAAATTCTTGGTATCCCAACTTTGCTTATGCATATATTTTATTGTGTTGCATCGTGTGACCTAAGATTTAGTGCATAAAAACTAGGCACAAAAATGAATAAGCCCCTATGATCATTTTGTCATAACACCTCCATGTGTGCAAAGTTTAACCTCATCAACATGCATACTTGGCTCTACTTGAACCCTTTTTCAAATTTGGCTAAGTATAGAAACTTAATGAATTTTGTCTAAGTAGACAACTTTGTATCCCCATATCTTCAACTACACTTCATCACATGGATTTAAATATGGTGAATAACTAGGGACTAATGTGATTAAAATCATATCACCAACTCTCCCAGACTCATCCACACATGGCAATGGTGACATTAGCAAACTGCCTATTCAAATTTATCTTTATAGACTCAAAATGTCTAAATTATTAACATGAAGAATTGGATGAATTCCACTCATGCACACAATCACTCCAATCATCTTTAAACTTTGATAGGATCCATTTCATATCCTCTAATCACCATATTTATCCCTAAACATTAATGACATCCATAATGACAATAATCTCCCTTTTCACATCAATGATAATCCTATTTCCAACATTCACACCAAATGAAATCATCCAAGGAGTACTTTGTATCTTTTAGTCAGATTTATACTTCAAAAATTGAGGTTAGATATTCTTCCTTCATTTTTATTATTGGGAAGGGTGACATATAGATATATGTTGGCCACATCAATGATGAATTATATGTTCCAAACATCACCACAAAATTACTTCCAATTTATCATATTTTCCATTTTGGTCAGGGCAAGATAGTGACTTTCACACCACAGGGTACTAAAGTTAGAGCTTAGATAGAGACACACACTTATTACATAGGGTGTTATTGATCACAATTATTAAATATATTAAATTTAGGGTTTTGATGATACTCCTCCTATAGGGACATGTTTATTTTCTCATGTAGATTCTAAGAGTCAACTTTGGCATGAGAGATTTGGACAACTAAACTACATATATTTGAAAGAGTCGAGCACTCAAAGTATGGTAGAGGGTCTTCCTATAGTTTCATGTCTTGATGGAGTTTGCTTATTTTATGCATTAAAAAAAACCAAGATCTATTTACTAAAGGTATGTCCATGAGAAATTATTCACCATTTGAGCTTATGCATAGTGATTTGATGTTCTTTCCTACTCCTTTCAATGGAGCTAAGTATGAATTTACCTTTATTGATAATTTCTTGGGGAATACTTGGGTTTATATCCTCAAGTAAAAGAGTGACATATTTGATCACTTCAAATTATTTAAGGCTTTGGTTGATAAATAATCTTCGAGTTGCATCAAGAAGCTTCATATAGATAATGGGGGGAGTGCTTCAGTTAAGAGTTATCTGATTTTTTTGGCAATCTATGGTATTGTTCACCAAAATTTTGTTGCACATACTTGATAACATAATGGCTTATCATAAAGGAAGAAATAAACTATAAAGGAAATGGCTAGCTGCATGATTCATTTATTAGATTTACCTAGTATTTATTGGGTAGAGGTAGTTAATTATGCTACATTTAGAACCACAAACCACATTGAACACTTGAGCATATGGCTTTTGAGGAGGCTTGGTTTAGAATCAATCTTGATGTCTCATTTTTTTGAGTCCTTGGGAGCCTTGCTTGGGCATATATACCAAAGAATAAAATGAAATCATTGGATAAGAAGAGCAAACCTTTAATTTTTGTAGGGTATTGTGAAGACATGAGAGCTTATCATCTTTTAGATCATAATGCTCATGATGTTCATTTTTGAACACATGTATAGTTTGATAAGTACTTCACATCTCATAATTCTTCATCTTCTTCCATTTTTTAGTCTTCTTTCGATGATTCACCTCCTCTCAAGGATTCATTATTTGATGAGCCAGTTTAGGATATTCTTAAGGACATTATAAAGGATGAGTATCATGTTCACACTAATGTTGCCACCATGCCTAGGTAGGCTCATAATAAAATTTTTGAGGTAACACAATTCATACAAGATCTTCCACCTAGTTGACATCATCATGCACATTCCTTGGGTATTGGACTTTTATGTTACAAATTCTTTAGGGATCCATGGTATTTATCATAGGCTCTTGGGATACATGAGTGGGATGATGTGATGATAGTTGACTATTATTCATTGATGAAGATTCACACTTAGGATTTGGTCACTCTTCATACGGGAAGAAATTTGGTTAGGTGTAAGTGGATTTACCACACCAAGTATGTAACTGATAGGTCCATTGAAAAATATAAGGTAGGTATTATTTCAAAGGTATTCTTATAGGTTAAAGGTATTGAATACTCTAAGACTTTTTCACCCATTTCCAAGATGGATTCTATTCACCTTGTAATTTCTATTGATACATCATAAGGTTGGCCATTATATCAAATGGACATTTAAAGTTCTTTCTTTCATGGAGAAATGCATGAGGAAATCTATCTGGAGTAGCCTAATAGGTTTGTTCACTATTATTCTCTTGTTTGTCAACTTAGGAGGTATCTTTATGGTCTTAAATAAGTCCCTCAAGCTTGTTATAAGAAGATGGATTCATTTATTCTCTCAATTGGCTTTGTTTGGTATCACTCCAATACCACATTGTATATTTAACATATTAGGGAGGATATTTTTATACTAATCTTGTATGTTGATGATCTAATTCTCACAAGTAGTTCCTCATCTCAAATTCAAAATATTCAATAGGTATTTTTAGCATAGTTCAACATGACAAATCTTGATCTTTTGCATTTATTCCTTGGTTTATCAATTTCATAATCAAATACATGGATTTATTTAAGTCAATAGTAGTATACCCTAATATTCTTTAATGCTCTAGCATGGATGATTACAAGCCAAGTCCTTTTTCCTTTTCAGTCTAGAATGACTCTTACTACCTTATGTAGTAATCCACTTTATGATCTTATATTGTATAGGTAGATGGTTGGGAGTATTATGTATTTGACCCATACTCACCTCAACATTTCAATTGTAGTTGGGCTTATATCTAGGTTTTCACATGACCCTCATGATAGCCATTAATAGGCTGCCAAGAGGTTTTATGATATCGATGAGGTACTACTCATTTTGGATTATATTACACCATGGGTTCTACTTAGTTAGTTTGGCAAAATTATTTAGATTGGGTAGGTTATCTTGATGATAGGAATTCCATTTTTAGATACATATTTTATCTTGGTTATTCACTTATTACTTGGTTGTGTATAAAGCATCAGGCTATTTTACTTTCATCTGTAGAGGCTGAGTGGAGGGTAGTAGTTACAGTGAGTCAATAGGTTATTTGGCTTTGTTATTTATAGATAGAGTTTAGATTCATGTAGGATTTACCTACTATACTTTAGTGTGACAACAAGAGTGAAATTAATATATCTCAAAACCTAATTGAGCAACAACAGACCAATCACATTGAGGTAAATATGTACTTCATTTATCATCACATTAGGGATAGTGTTCTTAGCTTGGAGTACATTCAGACTCAAAACAAGGTTACAGACATCTTCACAATGCATTTTTCATCACCTCATTTCCTTGAGTTCATGGCACGTTTGGGGTTTCAAAAATTTTCCTTGGGGGGTGTTCATGAGGACATATTTATTCTTTTCATGGATACATATTGTACATAAGTTACTTATCAGGCCTAGTTATCAAGACTCATAGTGTGGATATGCCACTTTATTTTTAGGATTTTTTTATCCCTTAGCTTCACTTAGGGGGGGTGTTAGAGTATGTATTTCATTAATTTTTCATTTTTTCTAGTGTATTAACTAGTTATTTAATCTTTTAGTGAGTTTATCATATTTGAGTATTTACCCCACATTGGCTAGCTAGGCCAGTTATGTGTTTTGCCTTGCATATTTATGCAAGAGATTTATTTTGTACTAGCATATCATATTTATGAATAACACTTGATTCTCTTTATTTTTTAATTAATTGTCTACAACTTCATGTGTTATGTTCTTAAATTTATCACTTATGAATCTTGGGTTAGAATTATTTTTCACCATTTTAACATACACTACAGTAATTGGTTCACCTTTTGGTATGGTTGATATGATAAATCACTCAATCTTACCAAAATTATAGGTTGGAATTCATTGTATTATGCATCCTCACTAGTTTTATAGTTTGAGTTGACTTGGTTCACTCACACTCACTAAGTTATAAGTATGATTAGGTTTCACATTTAAGCTGGTCTTAACTTCTAGGTGGAAATCTATATTTTCTCCAAGGTTTAAAATATGTCCCCTCCTATCTCTCTTTATCTATATATCCTTAGATATATGCACTTTCTATATTTATATATTTGTCCTAGTCTCAATTTTAATTATTCATAATGATACATCTTTGAAATTAAATTTTAAAAAGGCAAGATGATTGCATTGATACACAGGTGTACTCCTAACCTTGCTCTATTTTAAATATAATCATTTCAATACTTTAAAATTTCATATTATATGTATTGATTACATACTATAACATGCTCTTATTTGTAGGTCAATCACCATCAAAGGACTCAAGTTGGACTCAAGTAAAGGCAAGGTGTGGCATACACACCTAGGTTCATGTTCCTTTCCTTTAAACTAGCAATATCATTACTAATTTAAAGTGGGGGTAAATATAGACACTATTTATGAATTATATATCACTCAATCTTTTATACTTAGAAAACTCAAACTTTGGTTATTGTTCTTAGTGTTAGAGCTTTCATGCTTCTGTAAGTCTTGCATTTGCTCTCTCTTATGACCCTTAGCCTATCTCTTAGTTTGACTAGTCTTATGTTGATCACCAAAGCCTTCTATCTTTCCCATAAAGATTAAAACCTATTTATCTTCCACCCATGTAATTTTTGATCCTATACCTAATTTTTTAATCCCTAGACACTTGTGTCCAAAAACAAACACCTACATCAATATAGGTGTCTTACTCTGATGCAAGTGTCTAATGACCTAAAGTCATCTAATTTGAAAATGAAATGTATCACAATGGTCATCCTAAGTTATTTAATGTCATATATTCTTTTTAAAAATGGGTATAAATAGAAGATCAACCCTTATTGAGTCCTCACTTACACCTAGCACAAATCAAAGCAAGTTATCAAAAGCATTAAATAGAGAAAAGCTTTCTTATTTTTTATTATTATCGTATTAGTCATAGTAATAACACATAAAAAAGTTTTAATTAATTAAGGATCAACCCAAGAACCTAATTTTTCAAGTTACAAGCTAGGTCGCTATTTTATTTATTTTCCACATATTGCATGATTCACATAGAAGATAACACATAAGGGAAAACTACATATGTACGAATCCCTCTTCAATGTATTAGATATGTAAGTAGAGATCATTTATAGAGGGGTATTTAGGGTAACTCAGCACTATGTATGCACTAACCCATTTCCATAACCACTTTGAAGATGAGGAACTAGGATTTGATCATTTGATGAGGATTGATAATTGGTGACCCAGATTTGAATGTACCAAAGTAAACGTGATGACAAACCCAAAGGAATCCAAGTGTTTGAATCTTATTTCATCATATATTTTCTATTAAACATCTATGTCTAACCCAAACACTATCATTGATGCAACTGTCCTGAGACTGAAGCAAGTGTCTGAGGCTATAGTGGTACCAAATATAGAATTTGGTAGTTATTATAGAATATTCTCCCAGTATGATTCCTACATGTTCCATATATAGATTCATATTATCATCAAAACCAACTATCTTATTTATTTTTCATTATAATATCTATCATAGTTTTACTTTCTATTTTTAACATATCTCAACATAATAAATTTAATATATGTTATATCTAAGTTTTGTAATTAATTGGCCTACTATCGATCTATTTATCACCCTTGTGATTATTCATTTATATATTATTAACCCTATATATCCTAATAAATTCACATCTATAAATTTAGGGTCAAACAAAAACAATATACCTCATATTATAAATATTAGGAATTGTGTGCCTTTGCATGATCATGTTGTGAATAGATTTGAAATTGATAATGTATGTAAAGTAGACCATGATTAATAATAATTATTATATGAAAAAGATAGAATTGAAATTATTACACATTTTAAAAATTATATCTTAGAAAACCATAATGAAATAGTTAAATTAGTGTAAGTATTAAAATAAACTAAGATTTAAAACATATATTCTAATTAAAGTTTTATTTGGAAAAGTAATACAGTGTTAAAATAAAATGTACACCCTATAAGGTATATAATAGATATATGAGTGCTCGTAATGTCGATCCTACCCATAAATTTATAAAATAACTTTCTCATCACCCTGATAAAATTCCTATTTTAGTTGATGTCATCCAAGAGTTACAACTTATGACTACACATGTAGTCATTTGTCAAAAAGGGCATGCACCCTTATGGCGGGATCATGTGTAGATGGAAATATTTAAGCAAAGAAAAAAATCAAAACTTTGGATAACATAATTGTAAAACTAAAATGTAATTTTAAACCTTTGATTATAAAATGAGTTTGTTTAATAAATTATATATTTTAGGCAAAATGATGAGTTTCAAAGACTAAAAAAAGGAAATTCACAAGCTCATCATTCAAGCTAGTTATGTTGAAGATCACACAAAAAATATTTCAAGATATGTGAATGTTTTTTCAAGCATAAGAAGATAAATAAAGTGTTTCATCACTAAATCATATGGAAGAACCAAAACATGGAGAAGTTATTATGATGAAGAGAGTGTTATTAAAACCAACTAAAGAGAAGCATGAACTAGTTAAAATAATGAATATTTTCATAACTATATTATAATTGAGAGGTAAGTGAAGTGATGAAGAGTTATTATTTATAGTGATGGCATTGATAAGATTATTTTCAATGGGATGCTAGATAATTTTGGTTTGAATCAGGCCATGCATCCAAATATGTATAAGGTGTCTTAATTTTTGAAAGGACATAAAATATTGGTAAATGATAAATGTTTGGTCAATTATCATATTTGATCATGTAAGGATTAATTTTTTATCATTACATTCCTATGAATGCTTGTGATGTATTTTTGGAAAGGCCATGGCAGTTTTATAGAGATATTATACATGATGGTATGATGAATACCTATAGTCTATCTAAGGATGAAAGAAATTATAATTTTACATGATTGAAGGAAAAAGGATGAGAAGTGGACCAAAGATAAAATACTTTATTGATTTTTGGAAAATAATTATTGAAAGAGGTGAACAATAAGAAATCATGTTTTCCTTTCTTTCCCAAGTAAATGTAAGCTAGGACAATAGGTAAGACAAGAAATTTTTTGAGCCAAGTGAAGGATTTTTTAAGTGAGTATGAATAAATAATTTTTAATTATATTCATAATCAATTTACACCCATGAGAATCATTACTCTTTAATTAGATCTAATTTACCAAATAATGTAACATATAGGTTAATACTTCTAGAAAATGAAGAAGTGAAGAGTACAAGAGTTTCTGGAGAAAGGGATGATAAGGGAAAGTTTGAGCCCATGTGTGGTTCCAATAGTATTAACACAAAATAAATTGGATAATGTAAAATTTTTATAGATTCTAGAGTCATCAATAATATAATAATAAAATACATATTTATATTGTCTTGGATGGATGTTTTTAAGGATTGCTTGAGTGAAGCAAGGCACCTCACAAAGATAGAATTGAAGAGTGGATATCAAAAAATTTAGATAAGATAAGGTGATGAATGGAAGACAAATTTCAAAATAAATGAAGTGATGTACAAAGGGTTGGTTATGCCATTTGGATTGACAAATGCAACAAGTACATTCATGAGACTCATGAATAAAGTGTTGAAATTCTATCCAATAGATTAAGAAAGATCTATAAATTATCATATTTAGTAAATATAATCTTAGAGAAGGTAATAAACTATTAATTATTAAAATTATATCAAGAGTATGACTACATTATATCCACTAAACCTAACTAAGGGAACACTTACCACACAACACTAAAGGAGAGGGTTCTAAATCCTCTAGGAAAATAATACTATGCAATAACCCTAGCTAGGTCTAAATACATGAAATAAAATTTATCTAATTTTATCAAAGCTTATAACACAAAGGGGGATGATTAAAAATAAAAAATAAAAAATCAAGGGATCATGGTAGTAGAATGGGGACCTATATCACTAAAATAGAAGATGGTGTGTGTGTGTGTGTGTGTGTGTCTATATATATATATACATATATATATATATATATATATATATATATATATATAAAGTCTAAGTATCTAGGTAATCTAGGTAGTTAGGCATTCAAAACCTATTAATTTATGAAATATCTATCTATCAAACTAAATAGTAAAATTTAGATATACTTAAATTTGAGTGAACTTATCAAGCCATAATTTCTCCCTTGGCCAATGGTGTTTTATAAGTTATTGTTATGTATTTGTAAGGATCACACTATATAAACTAGTTCTAGGCTAAAATATTCCTAATTACATCCAAGACTTCACACAAGACAAGTTATCTTCCCTCCAAGGCAAACCCTAAGCAATGTCTCCTTCAAATGTAGATGTAATAGAATTGTGAGTTGTAATAATGAAAAAAATAGATGTTCCTCTTATTGGATTTAAATGAAGGTTGTATTTATAGTGATGGATAAGTCTTAAATTTTCTAAAATTTTAGCCAACAAGATCATCTTTTTTGATCCTGTTTAGAAAAATTTACCATTAAACCTTGAACTAGGTCACCTAGACTAATTTAGTTCCATAACATGTGCCATAGCTTTCACAATAGGGTTGACCAAGCCAATTTAAAGAGAATAATGGGTGTTTTCTTAGTTAATGACTATATGAAAAGATAATTTATTATAGAGTTGGATAAAAGGGGTTTATTTTCTTATTAATTTGGATAAGTGGGATTTATAATGGGTTTAGGTATGATAGAGTTACCAAAAATCTTGTGAAGCACCAATGGACTATCCACCCATTTATCGATGTACCCTTTATGGTGTGCACTTAGGGAGATTTAAAGTTTATATAATAATGAATCATTAATAAATGATAAAGTTTAAAAATATTATGTGCATACATATGCCCCAATAAAATCTCATAACATGTCATGTAAGTGTAACATGGGATGGTGCTTCAATAAAGAACATATCAACATGCTAACTGAGCTAAAAAATTGCATTAAAATATATAAATTTAAATGACATTAAGTAATTTTTGTAAATAATTAAGAGTACCATATACATAAATTGACTTACCTTAATCAATGAATGGTTTTTTCTTGTATTTGTAGTCTTCATCATAGAGTTCATAGTAACTACTTTGGAAAAAATCCTAGGGATACAAAGAGCAAAATTAGAGTGAATGAAAAATTTCATAACTGAATGAGTCACTTGGAAAATTTGAAATCCAGGGTGACAAAGGCTAATTTAGAACCAAAATACCAAGGAAAATGAATAAAAAAGAGTAAATTAGGTAATAAAAAATCTAATGCTACTAAATGATTGAAAAACACAATAAATGCATCATAAGTAAGAAAAGTAATAATCCAAATTAGATCAAGGACACATGAACCTAAAATAATAGAACCAACATTAATATAAGATAATTAGCATTTCATACTCAAAAAAAGATGGAAAAAGGGAAAATGTAAACAACATGGATGAAGGAGAATTAACAATGCATACTCAATCAACAATGGAAATATAGAAAGTAAAATAAATGGAATGAAATGCCCTGCAAAAAGGTGAAAAATAAAAATTAAGGTCACAAACATAAGTAATGAAAATTTTATAAGGCAATGATTAAAAAGGTATCTTTTAACCATTCAAATATGCATATTCTATTCTAATGATAGATAAACTAAAATAGTCATATTATAACCATGTTTGAAAGAGATGAAGAATAAGAAATATATAAATTGATAAAAAATATTTAGAAACAATGTCAAGGTGGGGAATGAAATGGGTGGTGGGAGAAATTAAGGTTGTACCAAGGTGAAAATATTTTTTTAACAGAAACAAGACACTCAAATCAAGTTGAAAAGACAGAGATTTTTGACATTAAGGACTCTAGAGAACCCACCCTATTTGTGAAATTTTGGGTTAACTATTGAAGTATAAATATCATCTCATAAAGGTTGTATATGAAAGAAAATTAAAATGAACCTACCTTCCCACAATGTGTTCCCCATTCCTCAAGAGCCCTTATAGATTTGTTGGTCTACTACAAAGATTGGGTACTTGCAAGAAAAAGTATGTGGCATAATATATATATATATATATGAGACTTCCTACCCCATTCTACTATCCTACCTATCCCAATGGACCTAGAGTCTAATATGAGGCCATTTGTGGAGTTTGATCTTCAACTAGGATAGATGTGCCTGACAATAATCATAGATTTTGGTGTGATTTGATTTTTTAATATTTTTTTTTTCCTTTTGATGATTGCCTTTTGTTTTAATGATTTTTATTTTAATGTTAAGGATTTTTCTATTCTTCTTCCATACAAATTCAGAAAAACTAAACATGTGTGCTAAAAATTATAATCACTAGAAAAATTACACTTGGTGGTTAGAGAAAATAACTTAGAGAACATTTTTTATAGGACTCTTGTACTTTCATGTTACTCATTTAATTGCACATTAGATAAGAGTGTGATATTGAAACTGACCTTAGTGTGCCCATAGTGAGATGGAAAAAAGTAGAGGATGGAAATAAGCGTGGAATAATTGAGCTACCTCAAATCATTAAAAAATGTAACTTTAAATTGGTATAATTTTGTATAAAGCATCATCATAAGGAATAGTTTATGTGATTTGAGATAGATAATTTATTGTTAGAGTTGTTACCAAAAAAATATGACTAACTTTAAGAGTATGAAGTCACAACTCTCAACCATTACATTGTTCTTTAAGGAAGACACTTAGCTAAGGTTGCAAATGAAATCAATTTATGAAATGAATATTTTTGAGGAAGGTCTAGTCCTATTTAAGGTCTTATAATGCAACTCATAAAACACAAACCAAAGAGGTCTAAAAATGGAGAGTGTTTATAGTAAATAAGAGTATTTTGTGAGGAAGGCCTAGTCTTATCCAAGGTCTTAAACTGTAACTCACAAAATGAAATCCAATGAGGTGTAAAAAATGATGAAGTTTTTAAAGAAATAAATCCAAGAGTTGAAAGAGTCTTTAATGTTGATTTTTTAAATGAAAATTAAACATAAAAATATTCATGAGGAATGATTAGGTCTTATCCATAGTCATATGATGCAAACTCATGAACTAAATAATATCTGTAAAGGAATGTAGATAGACAAAAGCACCAATTATAGGAACTAAGGCTAATGAAATTGATGTGATGTTGCACCTTAAGAAGTTTTTAAATGCATTCAAGAAGTGTTAGAAATAAAATATATACAATATTTGATAGATGTGTAAGATAACTATAGGATTGGAAATGATAATAAAAATTTAAGCAAAATATTTATTTGAAAATTGAGAATTAGTTGATTATTTGAAAATATGTCCTTCATGAGTTTTTAAATAGTAGGTGCTAGAACCAAGAATGTATTTAACTAAGGACCCCACCATTTTTGGGCATACATTCCCTCTTTGTCATAGGTATAATCTAATTTGAAGACTAAATTACCAATATTGAAGGTACATAATTTGACCTTTTATTATGTTGTTTGGAAATTTGAGTTGTATATTAATGTTTATAATTCAAATCACTCATGCAATGCTCATCAAGGAGGTTTAAAGCATGAAGATAGACCTTAAAAACTTATTCATTGGGGATGATCTCATGAAAATAGATGCATAAGTATGGTATCTAAACTTTTAAAGATAAGAAAGATTTAGAGACATATACTAAGGAAAATGGTGTTACCCAGTAGTAGCATGAATGTTAGTGTAATAAGCCCAAAGTAAAGGATAAATATTTAGATGTCAATCAAAACAAGAATCCCAAAGCATCTTTTCAAAATTTTATTAAGAATTTTTTTAGTGGCATCGGCTTGACCATTGCATTGATGATGATAAGGTGTGGATAATATATGTCTGATTTTGAATTTACCACATAATTATTTCATATCCATTTTTTTTAAATTCCCACCATTGTCAAAAATAATGGTGTGGGGAATTTCAAATTGACAAATGATTTGATTAAGTATGAATTTGGATATAATGATACCCATAACATTAATAAAGGCCATATCTTCAACCCACTTAGTGAATTTTTCATTGGATATAATGATGAAGACATGACCATCATAAAAGTGAGGTAATTTACCAATGATATCTAATCCCCACATTGAAAAAGGCCAAGGATATTATAGTGTTTGTATATTGATAGGAGGAGAGTGAATAAAATCATCATGTATATGATAGGGATTACACTTTTAAGTGAATGTTATAGCATTTTTTTCAATATTAGGACAAAAATATACCATGTAGAGGCATTTTTAGGTGGTAGCATGTTTGCTATAGTGATCGCCATTGTTCCATGTGTTTGTTTCTTAAGAGTAGGAACCTCATCTTAAGTAACATGATGGATTAAGTTACATTTTCTATTATGATAGTATAGGATGTCATAGCGAAGGACATATTTTCAAGACTGCTTGTGAATTTTGGTCTTTTCATGAGTGTTGGTTTTGAGAGGATAAGTATGATGTTTGATAAAATTTAATGATATTATGATCCCACATGCTATATTAAATAGTGATAGCCTCAATATGACATATAAGAGAATTATTTGTCGTTGGTAATGAAGATGGTGATTTGGGTATGTTAATGAGAAATTGGGAATCATGAAGGGTTTGATAAGGGTTAAAAAGAGAAGTAAATAAATCAAGCAAATAGACTATAGAATTATTCTCTTGTGGAATTGGTTCTATGGTGAAATATTTGAATTATTTATCAATAGTGGTGGAAATTTGAGGATATATGATGATATTTTCACTTTTTCTTTGATATTCATAATTAACCTAATGATAAATGAGTTATGATTCACCTAAAGCATGTATATAAGGGATATCTAAATTGATGGTAGCTTGCGTACCTAAAATAAGAGCTACATACTCACCCATGTTATTAGTAATGTCAAATTTTAATTGGAAAGCAAGAGGTATGATATTTCCAGTGGATTAGCTAAGACACATCTTGCCCCATCTCCTTGAAGAATTTACCTCTATGAAAATGAATTATCCAAGTATCTTCATGCTAATCAATTGTAAATTCATGTAAATCTTTGGTGATGACTTTGGATTTCAGTTTAGAAATTGAAATGTCTAGTTCATCAAGATTACTAGATTTTAAGTCAACTGTAAAATTATGAAAATAATCTTTAAGTGAAATAACTTGATTAAAACTTTCAATATAAAGGAATTCTTCATCTAGAATTTTGTCTTGAAGATGATTAATAGTAATATAGGGGCTATGGCTAGTTGATCAAAAATCACTTGGATTTTTACTATTTTTTGTGTAACAATTATTAAATCAAATTCCATTAAGAAAAACATAAATTTTCTAATTCTATCTCTAGGTAAGAAATCTTTGGATAAAAATGATGAAGAGGATTAGAATGGATGACATAAGTGGTTTGATAAATCATGTAATGCCATGTTTTTCATCTTTGAAATAAATAGCAATACAATCACATTTGACTTTGGTAGAGCATGTTTCATATTATATTAGAGATAAAATAATATTAAAAAATGTTATATTCATGACCAGTTTCATCTTATTGGGTAAGCATTGCCCAAACTAATATGGGGTAGAGCAAGTGTATAATATGAGAAGATGATCATTAAAAGGTGGTTGAATAGTGGGAGGATACAGTAGGTATTATTTGATGTTATTGAATGATTTTTCACATGAATCAATCCATTCTAAATAAATACCTTTCTTGAAAAGGTATTTAACTAAGTAGATATAGTAATCCATCTTGGGAATGAATCATCATATTGCCCCAAGTTTACAAAGGTATGTTTGTATATATATGGAATGGAATGAGGAATATACATGTTAAGAATAGATTTATTTTTAACATGATCTACATCAATCCCATGTAAAGAGATTAATAATCTAAAAAGTTTTCCCAAGGTGACACTAAAAAGACATTTGTAAAGATTAAGTCAAACTTCGTAGTTGATGAGGTGATCAAAAATGATAACAAGATCATGAAGATAATTTTCATGATGCTTGGATTTAGAAATAACATCATCTACAAAAGTTTTGACTATTTTATGAATGATAATGTGCATGGTATGGTTCATTGCACTTTTATATATGGCACCAACATTTTTAAGACCAAAGGGAATTTTAACAAAGCAATAGGTGCCCTATTTAATGGTGAAAGTGGTTTTATGTTGGTCCATAGGAGCAATATGAATTTGAATATATCTGGAGAAACCATCCATGAGAGATCATTTACTATTTGGAAATAGAATCAATGATGGCATTGATTGATGGTAAAAGAAAATTATCTTTAGGGCTTGCTACGTTAAGATTTAAAAATTATATACATATGTGAATAACCATGGTGATTTTATTACACACAAGAATAATGTTGGAAACCCATTCAGAATAGTCTACATTTTTTATGAATTTAGCATCTAAAAGCTTGATGATTTCTTTATGACATAAGGTAGAAATATCAGGAAGAAATCTATGTTGATTTGGAAACATGGGTTTGGTATCATAATAAGTAATGATATTATGGACCATAATGTCAAGATCAATACCAAGCATGTCTTCATATGACCATATAAAAATTCATGATATTTTTGAAAAGTAGACTGAAATTATCATGTTTGGTAGGATCAAGTTCATTATATATGAGAATAGGTAAAGGAATAGTAGTGGTTTCATAAATAATTGTAATATTTTCCTCAATAACCATAAAATTTACATCTTGTAAATGATATGGATCAGGAGGAAGTGTGGAAAAATGATGTGTTTTAAGATCGACACTAACAAAAAAATTATTAAAACAAAGAATTTTTTTCTCAAAATAACCAAGCTTATTATTTTTGCATGGAATTTTAGGTTCATGATCATGGAGTATTCCTAAAGTATCTTCATTAGTAGGTAGTATGGGTAAATGTCCAAAATATTCAACATCTACTTCAAGATCTAAAATTTGATTTTTGTGATTACCAAACTCAAAATGTTTTTTGTCAAATGGTTGTAGCTTGTGAATCTAAGATAATTCAACAGTATAGGTATAAGTTATTTAAATACAATATGGTATCAATATAGTGGGATAATCATTATTTTGATTTTTATTGAAGTATTTATAATATGCATAGGATTGGTTTGGCTTATATGATATACTGAAGGTAATCAATCCTGATGCACTAGATTGATTAGATCAATGTGGTTAGGAATTGTAAATTAGATTATATCAAATTGATAAATTTTTTGAATGACCCATGGAGCATATAGTAAAGGTGAATTGATATGTGGGTTATAATTCACTATCAAAGGATATTTGAATGACATGGACATCACGATTGAATACATGTGTTTTTGCTAATGTGTTTTGATAATACAAGACACATAAATATCATGAATAAGCTTGAACCATAATGTAAGTATCATCATAATATGATGATATATCACATGTATATGTTTCATTATGAACATCTATAGTATATATTCCCATGTTACTAAAAGTGTGAGGGGACATGAATAAAGGATCTTGAGATAATTTGGCTAGTCAATATTCATTGCAAGTGAAATCATCTTCTATGTAAGATTATTAATGTGTGTTTCATGGGGTAGGACTAACAATGGTGTCATATATTAAGAGAATGGATTTATCTCATGGAATAATCAAAAGAGAGATATGTTAGGTGTGGATCTTGAATATATTTCAAGATCAAAGGTTAAAATTATGATGTTATTTCATTTAGGTTTGGATACTATTCTTTGAATCCATAATGATGTAGGGGGTTGCAAGGGGAGAACCTCCCTTGTGGGGTCCAAGGGGATGACCCCTTTGATGGGGGGTCAAGGGCCACATACCCCATAATTTTTTTTATTAAAATTGCCTTGTTAGATTATAATTTTGTAGTCAATCTAGGTCATTGATTAAAGGTTTCTAGATCTAATGGTAGAGGTTATGTTTAGGTGTTTTTTAACCTAAAATGTATTGATATATAGCTGAAATGGATGAGTGTGAAAGAGAATGAAATATTATACACAAAGAAGAGGTGGAAAAGGTAGAAAGGCGTAACAAGATTTGTTACAATATTTTGTTTCTCCC
This sequence comes from Torreya grandis, assembly GCA_037957365.1. NCBI lineage: Eukaryota > Viridiplantae > Streptophyta > Pinopsida > Cupressales > Taxaceae > Torreya > Torreya grandis. The sequence continues at coordinate 2,261,419 of JARHVA010001839.1, forward strand.
TTGTATTGATAGAAATAATATACTGGACAAGTTTGGTGGATGTAGCCCATCTTGGGTGAACCACGTTAAAACTAGTGTCTTGTGTTATGTGCATGTTTATGTTTATTTTTATAATGTTTGATCAATTTATTTCGTAGTTTCTCTTGTACACTATTTGGGGATATATCTAGGTTTTAATTTATCCTAATAGGATACATTATAAAATATATGGGGTAATCAAGTTGTATTGAAAATATTTTGTAAATCATTAGGTAATCTGAATCTACAAGAGCTACAAGTAAATTTGAATGCTTATTAACAAATTTAAAAAGAGGACTATTGATCTAAGCAATAATAGAGATGAAATATCAAGATTTGGTATTTAAAAGTTGGATGCTCCAATGATTAGGATCAACCTCATGTTTTTAACATTACCCATTATGTATGAATTTGATACATTGAGTACCAAAACATTCAATATATCATATACAATGAGTCTATGGATGACATAAGAGTATGCTTTAAGATAAAGCAAAATTAAGAACCATGAGATAGGTGCAAATTATTTTGGTCTATTGGTAATAGGGAGCTAAATGAATCTAAGTGGTTTTTTTATTAGTTTTATCAAATCCATGATAGGTGAGTTGAGTTTGTTTGACATTTTCTTAGAAACATCTGATTTGTTAAATTAACCAAAGAGAAGTAACATTTATACTAGATCTTTCATCAACTAATACTTTTATAATTAAAGTGTTATTTATGCCAATTTTGATAAAAAGAGGTGGATCATTAGCTCGAAAGATAATTTCATCATTTGTTATATCATCTTCAAGAAATTATATGGAGGGTTTGTTGGAAGATTTTTTTTTGATAGAATGCACCTCTACAGGCTGAGGAGCATCAAGAGGTAGTTCATATTCATTAGATGAATGTTCTTATATGTCTTGTAGTTATTTCATAAGTAACTTATGATGATAAGGAGAAGTTATTACTAATACCATGAGAGGAATTTTACAAGGCATATAACTAAGTTCATCTAAGAAATTCTTGTGAGGTTTAGAAGAAAAGTGAGCATGGATCTTAGGTTGATTAGGTGAAGTAATTTTTGAAAGTGTCTAATGTTCCACTAGTGAAGATGGATATTCACTAGTGGTTGTTTCTGAATATGAGAGCTAATAATTTGTAGTGTACTTAAGAATTTGATCTTTAGTAGATGGTTTTTTAGGTTTGGTAATAAGGTCTTTATGAGTAGGTTTGTGATGATGATTCGCTTTAATTGCATTCACATATTGAGAATTGGTATAATATTGATTATATTAAGAATAAATAGCATAAACATTTTCATTAGAGTGTTATTCATTGGGATATATTGAAGATTTTAAATATTTATGGGTAGTATATTTGGCAAAGTTTCTCTTTTGATAGCCTTTGATATAATCGAGATGATGTAATTTTATCATGATATAATGATCAAAGGCATCTCCTAACATGAAATAAACTAAAAAATGTACAATTGCACGACATGTCTCATGAGAATGACCAATGTAAGCATGGAACCAACAAAAATTATTAGGATAATACCATGATGGAGGATAATTATTGTTATAGATGAAAGGTTTAGATTGAGATAATAGTTTCTTCAATTTTGAGACCATTTAGGGTGGGTCAGAGGGATTTTGAATATAAGGTTTAATAGTTCCCATTTTTTTTAGAGGATATTTAGAGTATTAGTGTTGGTTGTTATATTATTTGAAGTTTGTAAATATTCCTTGATTGAATTATGAGATGGTTCAAATTGGTTCATAATGAAATATTGTCTTTTATCTTGATCAAAAGCCTCTTCTGAGTTTTGAGGAGAAAATATTCATACCTTATATTCAAGAGAGGATTTAAGAAGAGTAAAGAAAAATTAGAAAAGATTATCATAACCCATGTTATGGTCACCCTTATGAGCTAATGATTTCCATATTTTGATAAATTTATAAGCATATTTAATAGGTTATTACTTATCATTAAGTGACTAAGACAATTTTTAGGAAGATCAATTTGTTGAAATTCTTTAACTAGAGTATTTATGAGATCTTCTAGTTTCCATATGGAAAGTTAGGGGACTTAATCATACCATTCTAAATCATCTCCCATAAAATTTTTTATAGTAGCAAAATAATTGGTTTGGACCCATTCATTATTAAGATTACCAAATGATTTGATGAAGATACTAGGGTCTTTAGTTACATATACTTTATAGTTGGAGAAATGTTTCCAATATATATGGATACAATGAATGGAGATAAAGGTTCATTTTGAAGATGTTGGAGCATGTTATTTTACATGATAGGTTGAGGGATGATATTCCCATTGGAATCTGTGAGAGGAGGGGGGAGGAATTTTTTATTATTTTGAGGTATGATAATAGGGGTTTGACTTTCTATTTGTAGGATATGATTTTGCATTTAGAGAATTTGAAATTGTTAATTGTTTGCATAACATTCATTTTTTGAACCATTTGAAAATAATTTGAGTTATATCCATAAGTGGAATGCTAGTGTTTGTATGAGGAATATTACCTATAGGAGGGTTCTCTATGTTAGTATCTATTATTCCAATGATGAAGTAAGGAGGTTTGGATATTTTATTGTTCATGCTAGGATCATCTAGATCATCATTTTAAGTAATATAGACCATGTTTAATTTAATTGACCTAGATGATGGTTAGGAGTAGTTACTCCACGAGGAGTTATCCTCTTGGGTGGATAAGGTAAGTAATAAAGAAACACCCATATAAACTATAAATGAGTTGAGACTATCAAGGAATATCCTAAGAGGTGATTCCATAATGTTAGATGAGAATCAGGAAAAAATAGGAAATAGAACACAATTAACCACTTATAGAATTAAGTTGACCAAGGTTAACTTATTCATGTAAGAAGGTAGAAATAATTATTTATAAATATGTAGGGTTGACCTAGTCTATCTAGTTGATTTTTGGAGATAACATAGAGATATAGAGACCTGTAGGGTTAAGTTGGTTAGCCTAGTTGGAAAAATAAGTGAAAATAGTAGTTTGAAAACCGACAGGGTCAAGCTAGTTGACCTAGTTAGATAGATGGGGAAAATAGAAGTCTATAAACATATAGGGTCAAGTTGTTCAACCTAATTAGATGGACAAGTGAAAAAAATAGTCAATAAACCTATTGGGTCATGTTGGTCAACCTAGTTAGACAAATAGGGAAAGAGAGCATCCCACAAAACCCAATGAGTCAAGCTGGTCAACTTAGTTGGATATACAGGTAAAAATAGTAATCTCAAAACCTATTGGGTTGATATAGTTGACCTAGTTAGATAAACAAGAAAAATTAGTAGTCTTAAAACCTAATGGGTTGATTTGGTCAAGCTAGTTGGGTAGACATGTAAAAATAGTAGTTTGGAAACCTATTGGGTTGAGTTGGGAAATAAGTGGAAATAATAGTCTATAAACCTAATGGCTTAATTTGGTTGACATAGTTAGAAAATAGGTAAATTAGTAAAGTCAAAGATCTGATATTTCCACAATCCATATAATAGTAATATTCTTTTGGAAAAACAATGTCATGTTTTGAATCTCGATGCATTTTTTATTCACTTTTATGATCTTTCATCAGGTAAATAATCTATAAATATAATGGATCAAGTGGTTAACCTAGTTAGGTATAAAAATGGAAATAGAAATATGTAAACCTATTGGGTTGAGCTGATCAACCTAGTTTGATAGATAAAAAATTAGTAGTTTGTAAACCTACTAGGTTGAGTTGGTTAACCTAGTTAAGAACATAGGTGGAAAATAATAGTCTAGAAACCTATATCATCAAGTTATTTGACCTAGTTGGATAGATAGGAAAAAAGTCTAAAAATAGAGGTAAATAAGTAGAATATAGAATATTGAGTCAAGCCTAGTCAACTTAGTATGTTTAAACATAGTCAATTGGGTCAACATTGATCTATCTAGTTGAGTCCCACATCACATAAATATGTCAACATTAGTCAACACAATATTTAATACAAAGGAGAAAAACAAATAATATGCATAAATGAAAGTGTACAACTAACTAAATATTTAACTATCTATTTAAAAAGAAGATTAGGAAGATGTAATAAAAGGATTTCATTTATTTATAGGCTCCAAAATATACTTGCTTGTCCATTAAATAGTAAAGGCCCATTCTTTTAGATTGTTGACTATGGAGGATTAGACATTGCCCATAGCCCACTAAACCTAGTTTCAAAGGTAAGTTGTAAGTAACTTATCGGTGCTAAATACTAACCAATGCACCACAGGATCAAATAAATGGATGGACTCCTAATGTTTAATACAAAGGTAAATCCTATGAATTTCTTAAATACCATGAGGTACATGGAAATTAGAGACTATTTTTATCTCTATATTATGGATATGATTATTAGGGCAAGGCCTTTACACTAAAATATTTGTAAAGTATGGACAAGAACCATAAATATAGTATCATATAGCCCTTCATGATAGTAGATAATTAATTTTAAAGCTTTCATTACTGTTGGCCATTTTTGGCCCATATACCATATTATTCCCAAGTGTGAGAAGGTGGACATTCAAGAAAAAATGGCAATTTCAGACAAATTTGGGTTTATAGAGGAGCATTACTTAAAAAAAATAATAAGTAATCAACAGTCAAAACCCTGAATCAAGGATGAAGGCTTAGAAAGCATAATTTGATCTTGGTAGTGTATTTCAAGTTCTCTAAGGAGAACTACTTAATTAATTCATAAGTTGTGAGCAATCATAAACTTGAAATAAGTAAAGGAGCTTGACAAACCTGATTTGGTCTCAAAAAATAGTGCTTCTCGAGTTCTTCAAAGGATGAGTCTTCTCCAAAAGCCAAGGGTCATTTCTGAAATAAGGTGGTTCAAGCAAAAAACTTGAAGGTCCTTTTCACATTTTTGAAGGGTCTCACAAAAAACCTAAAGGTACACTTCAAATAGGCTAAAGGGAATTTTCAAAATGCCAAAGGGTATTTTTTCAACAAAAGGGATCTTTTCAACATTTTTGAAAGACCAAAAAACTCTTTTGAAGGTCATTTTCAAATTCTCTAAAGGACCTTTTTTTTTCATTTCTTTGAAGGGATTTACATAAATTTTGAAGGGGTCAAATGAAATAAATTTGAATGGCACCAACAAGCAGTAAGGGAAAAAAACAAAAGAGACCCAAGAAAATTGTCCAAAAGTAAAAGTCTAGAGGAGTTCTAGAAGAAAAGTTCAAGGGATAGTTGTAAGGAAAAATACATGGAAATAAGTCATCCCAAAAATAAGCCAAGTATGAAAAAACTTGAAGAATCAAGTAATGAGCAATATAACATTTTGAAAGGAAAATTATAGAAAATATTCTAGGGAAAAATAGACCAAGAAAAGTAGAAAGGCCCATAAACATCAAGGTTAATGGTCAGTGAATCCAAAGGGAGAATTAGTCAAGGACAAGTGGCACAAGCACATCCAACAAGCTCAATAGATCAATGAATAACAAGGAATTCTCCTTTTGACTTTGGCATGTAAAGTGGTTAAACAAATATTGGATGCATCCAGGTGGAGAAACAAACTTGAAAAGACCAATTGGGATAGTCCAAGTTACAATAAAGAATATGCCAATCTTTAATACACAGATAAAAACACTTGGACTTGGAAAAGACATGTAGGTACCACTGGTATGGCTCACTTAGTTCCAAATTAGAGAATTGAATGCATGAGGAGATGGGTGGTGATTTTGGATAATTCATTTGGTGGTCAAAGTAGTTTCATACTTTGAATGCAAGAAGCTTGAGTAGAATAAGCATTGGTGTTAGTCATCAAGGAATTTATCTTTCCATTATCCCACATAAGTCCCTCTTCTCTCTTATCCCTTTCTTTTATATATATGGGCTTTCAAGCCATTTTAATGGTTCTCAATTTTTTTTAGATTTTATTTTATCTTTTTTGGAGATGGGACGTTCTTTGAGATATTGCAAAATATGTTCAGCTTGATTATTCTCAACCATGTCAAGAAATTGTAAGAACTAACTCTTAATGCAATAAAAGGACTTTATTTGCCTATCACTTGCCTTGGATTCATGTCTGTTGAGTTTTGCACTATGGTAATATGTGAAAGAGAATCTTCCTCATCTATAGTCCTCATTTCTAGCCTTGTTTAGGGTGTTTTCAAGGCTCTTCATAGGTTTGGTTTAGTGTTCTTTCTACCATTGATGTGAGATTTTAGTGACTCATATAACTCCTCTCTATTTTCATTCATTACTTTTGGAATCTTCTCCATGAAATACTAATGCAACCAGCTCAATCTTGAGATTGTGTAAGTTAGTATTGTCCTCTATAAAATTAGTGTGGGTTCAAGCTGGTGAGATTTTCCCATTTATTTTTGGTGCATCATCTGGTTAGATTCCTTAGAATCCCTTATCCCCTTTCTAACCCTTTTCCTTGTGAATCATTAGTTTAGATTTTAGTTTAGGTGAGCATCAAAGAGGAACTATCCTAATCCAGATGTTCAACCTCACTACAAGATATCCATATCCTGAGGTTATTCTCATGCTTGTAGATAGAAGTGAGAGAGCCTGAAGAACTCTCTAAAAAGGGTGAAATTCCATGCTACAATAGTTTCTAGCATGCCTAGTGGGACCAAGGTCTAAAGTAATAGAAATATTTTTTTGGTGTTGTTCTTTTGCATATCAGCCTTTGGAGACATTCAAAAAACATCAATGGTGACTCTGAGAATTTATCAACTAGTTTAAAGTATCCCAATCACCTAATGATTCTTATCTAAAGAGGAATTTCTTGGTGTCTTTCCTTTGATCATCTTATGGAAGAAATCACTTAACATAAATGGTAACTCCAAATCAAAGCTTCTAGTTATGAGGAGACCAATTATGTCTCATTGAATATTTTTAAATATATCCTACACCTCATTTGATAAATGAGGCCAATATGAATAGCAATGGTGGATATCCTTATTATCTATCTCTTTATCAGTAACCTTGGCAAGTTATTCATAATCTATATGAGCTTTATCCACCCTATCAAGAACCCTATCAAAGTTATGAGGAACCTTGGCAAGTTCCTCATGATCCATTTATAAAATAATATTTCCGTAGTCATTTTTATGGAAAGCAATCCTATCACACTGTTGTTCTTCATCCACCGTATCATGAGCCATTTGTACCAGTATTGAATCAAAATTTAATAAGCCTTACCAAACATAATCTAGAATTATGCTCATATAAATGTTATGGTCAAGATACCCCTAATCACCAAATCCATTATGTGATGGAATCATTATAACAAATAAATGCATAATGGGCCCCTCTTGAGAAAATAAATTTGAACAATCTCATTGGTGACATGTTGGACATAGGTGGTTACATTCAAAGTACTAAGGACAAGCTAAAAGGACTTGAGGAAAATTAGGGGAAACCTCACCAACCTTTTGTCCCTACCTACATGCCACCTCTATCTAATTATGTGCCATCCATTCCTCCTCAATAGACCAGTCCAAGTGTTCCTTTGAGTTTTCCAAGTTCTTCATATGTTGCTCAAACTTTCCTTTCCTAGAATTTGGTTCAGGAGAACTACCAAATAGAAAAAGGAATTTTTGTGTAATAACCTACTATTGAGATTTAAGATTCCTTTCTTCCTCAAGAAACCCTTATGAGTTCCTTCAAGGTTCCAATCTAGAATCAAGTGGTGAAGTCATGGGGTAAGCAAAATGAAACAAATCTAGATTTGAGGATCCAGGTTAAGGAAGAATTTGAACCTCTACAAACATCCCTCATCCCTCTTTAAGAGTCCTCTTGTGTTATTGACCACCTTAAAGAGGATCTATTTCAAGATAATATATAAAATCAAATCAAAGAGTTGGAGCTAAGAATAAAGAATCAGGAAGAGAAGTAGAAGTATAATATTAAAGAACTTTTAGCTTTCCCATCTTGGAACCAAGTCATGCAGTCAAGCAGACCTAAAGCTACTCAGTCCTCACCCCTCCCTCAACAATCTAAGCCTCTATCTTTTTCATCTTATAAATCCACTCAAACTTGTATGAAAAATGAGGAGGTGGTGGTGATTTTTGAAGTTAGACAAGAGACCTTGCAGCCTTGACTTCTTTCCCCTCAAAATCCAAGAGCCTTTATTTTATGGTGATCTATCTAAAAAGAAAATAATCAAGAAGAGGTGAAGGTGATCCAAGTAAAATTTAAAGAACCTATGGTAGCTTCCTTGAACCTTTCTAATCCTATTGAGTATTTTTAAGGATCTATTATGCCACTCCTTGAGAAGGAGCCTCTTCTCTATGAAGCAAACCAAGAAGATGCATCTAAAAAGGCTAATAAAGAGGATGTCATGAGTAACTATGAGGAATAAATCACCATAGGGACCCCCCTTGGTGAGAAAAAAATCAACTCAGCCTTCTTGAATAAAGAAGACCTTATTGAAGACTCTTTTATAAATTTCATAAATTAGAGTGCACCATTGTGGATTCAAAGCTACCACCTTATGTTAACAATGAGGGGGTCAAGGTTGTCACTTCCTTGAATGAACTATCATGTTGTAAAAAGGGTGAGGAGATGAATGAAATAGTTATTCAAACTGATGAACTTATGGAGTAGCTAAAGGTTATTAATTATTCAAAAGCCTCATTTGAGGACTTGTTTGAGATCTTGAGAGCTGGCTATGTTCTTCTCCAAGGCAATTATGACCTGGTTACAACCAAGAAGGGAAACCTTGTCAAGAAGATCAAAGGGGATGGAGTGGGCATCCTTTTAACTCTATCACCTCAAGATTCCATTGCAGATAGGGACTTGTTTTAGATCTTTAGAATGGGTTATCAGCTCATTGATGAGCCCAAAAAACATGAAACAAAGAATAAGCCCAGTCTTACTAAGGACACCATATAAAAAAAAAGTTCTATGCCTTGTTAAACCACTATTGGAGGTTGTAATTAAAGATCCATAGGAATAATTTGAGACTATTTAGATTCACATAGCTAACCTATTTGGAGTTGCTTGGTTCTCATTGAGCATGATGACAAAGAAGATGATAGTTACAACAAAAAAGAGGTAGGCATCAAGACTAGGGGTCAAAAAGTTGCATGCCTTATTCAATCTCATATCTCATGATGAAATATGAGTATAAAACTTTCCTTTTGATCCAAGAGGAAAGATACACATATTTTTAGGGTGTATATATTAGATTAGTCTTGTTCAAATTCCTCCAAGTGTTTTTTAGGCACATTTGTTTGTTGTCCTTATTTTCATTTTAGGTTAGTTTCCTTTCAATAGGTACCTTGGGCACTTTGTTTTATTTTTCCTTGTTACTTCAAGAGGAGGTTTCATAAAGGGTCAGACTTGTTGAACCAAAGTAGAGACTCCATCCCTAATGGACTAGACAAGGCAACATGAGATGGGTTTTTAAGCATAGCAGTAATGCTTCCCTGTGAGTCATTAGAAATGTTGGCCATTTTTGGCCCACATACCAAATTTTTCCCAAGTGTGATAAGGTGGACATTCAAAAAAATTGGCAAGTTCAAAAAACTTCAAGTTTCCAGAGGAACACTACTTGAAAAACTTTATAAGTAATCAACAGTCTAAACCTCAAAGCAAGTAGGAAGGCTTAGAAAGCCTAATTTGATCTTGGCAGTGTATTTTATGTTCTCTAAGGAGAACTACTTAATTAATACATAATTTGTGAGCAGTTAGAAACCCAAAATAATTATAGGGGCTTGAAAAACTTGATTTGGTCTCACAAAAAAAAGTGTTTCTCAAGTTCTTCAAGGGACAAGTCTTCTCCAAAAGCCAAGGGTCATTTTCAAAAGAAGGTGGTCCTAGAAAAAAACTGAAAGGTCCTTTTCACTTTTCTAAAGGGTTTTAAAAAAAACCTAAAGGTACAATTCAAATAGGTTTAATGGCATTTTAAAAATGCCAAAGGGCCTTTTTTAGTAAAAGGGATCTTTTCAACCTTTCCAAAGGACCAGATAGCTTTTTTGAAGGTCATTTTCAAATTCTCTGAAGGATTTTTTTAATCATTTTTTGAAGGGCTTTACATAAATTTTGAAGGGGTCAAATGCAATAAATCCAAAGGGAACTAGCAAGCAGTAAGGGCAAAAAACAAAAGAGACCTAAGAAAATTGTCTGAAAGTAAAATTCTAGAGGAGTTACGAAAGAAAATTCCAAGGGATAGTTGTAAGGAAAAATCTATGGAAATAAACCATCTCAAAAATAAGCTAAGTACAAAAAACTCAAAGAAGCAAGTAATGAGCAATGGAAATTTTTGAAATTGAAATTATAGAAAATTGTTCAGGGCAAAATAGACTAAGGAAGGTAGAAAGGCCCATGAACATCAAGGTCAATGGTCAATAAATCCAAAGGGCCAATAAATCAAGGACAAGTGGCACAAGCACATCTAACAAGCTCAATAGATCAATAGATAGCAAGGACTTATCCTTTTGACTCTAGCATACAAAGTGGTCAAACAAATATTGGATGCATCTAGGTGGAACAATAAACATGCAAGGATTGATTAGGATAGTCCAAGTTGTAATAAAGAACATGCCAAGCTTTAATGAAAAGATCAAAACACTCATACCTGGTAGAGACATACAACTAAAACTAATATGGATCACTTAATTCCAAATAGGAAAATTGAATGCATGAGGAGATGGGTGGAGATTCTAGATGGTTCATCTGGTGGTCAAAGTAGTTGCATGCTTTTAATGCAAGGAGCTTGAGTAGAATAAGTGTTGGTATTGGTCATCGAGGACTTTATTTTTTTATTGTTCCACATAAGTCCCTCTTCTCTCTTGTCCCCTTATTCTATATATATATGGGATTTCAAGCCATTGTAATGGTTCCTAATTTTTATATTTCATTTTATCTTTCTAGGAGATGGGACATTCTTTGAGATATTGCAAAATATGATCATCTTAATTAGGCTCGACCCTATCAAGCACTTGTAATAACTACCTCTTCATGCAATAAAAGGACTTTCTTTGCCTATCTCTTGCCTTGGATTCATGTCTGTTGAGTTGTGCACTATGGTAATGTGTGAAGGAGAATCTTTCTCATCCATGGTCCTCCTTTCTAGACTTGTTTAGGGTGTTTTCAAGGCTATTCATAGGTTTGGTTTAGTATTCTTTCTACCATTGATGTGATCTTTCAGTAAGTCATATAACTCCTCATTATTTGAATTCATTGCCTATAGAACCTTCTCCATGAAATAATAATACAACCAGCTCGATCTTGAGATTGTGTAAGTCAGTATTATCCTCTACAAAATCAATGTGGGTTTAATCTAGCGATATTTTCCCATTTATCTTTGGTGCATCACCTGGTTAGCTTCCTTAGGATCCCTTATCCCCTTTCTAACCCTTTTCCTTGTGAATCATTAGTTTAGATTTTAGTTTAGGTGATAATGAAAGAAGAACCGACCTACTTCAGAGGTTCAACCTCACTACAAGATACCCACAGCCTAAGGTTGGTCCCATGCTTGTAGCTAGCAGTGAGAGAGCCTAAAGAACTCTCTCACAAGGGTGAAATTCTATGCTACAAGTACATAATTTCTATGGAAATTAAGACAAATTAAAAATAAAGGCAAAAATCAAGTGGTGAAAACCAATTTTTTATTTCTAAAATTAAATAAATAGGTAGCCAAATCTCTTAAAATAAAAAAATGAGATTAATTACTATGAAAATAAAGTGAATTTTCTTACTTATGTCAAAATTATAACACACAGAATAAAGTTGGATAGGCCAATCTAGTTGAGAAAACATAACAGAACAAGGTCAATGTTGGTTGACATAGTCTATTATAAAAATAGGCCAAAAAAAATGGTCATCCAGGTTAACTTAACTAACTATGTGATATAGTTTTAACAAAACTAAAATTTTATCAATAATAGAATGAAATTTTTAAGTACTGAGTGGTTTTACCAAAAAATGCAAAAAAAACTGAGAAAATTGACAAAATTTAATTACTTTGACTAGGTTGACAAAATTAAATTACTGAGAAAATAAATAAATAAGGTTGACTAGGTTTACTTAGTTTATTGAGTATGAAAGATGAAAAATTTATAAATTAATATGGTCCACCATCATGACCTAGTTTAAATATGAAAAATTGCATAAAATGAAGAGGGTCAACTAGCATGACCTAGTTTGTTGGGACTGAAGACCAAATATTAAATAAAATGAATAAGGTCTACCAACATGACCTAGTTTTTTGGGATTGAAGATTGAAATTTGTATAAAATGCATAAGATTGACCAACATGACCTAGTTGTCTACATATCTATCACCCACCTAAAAATAGATAATAGAATAGGGTCAACCAATATGACCTAGTTGATTGTACACATAAATTCTACAACTAGATAATAAAACTAGGTCACTCCGTGTGACCTAATTGATTATTAAAAAAATTGCAAATCAAGGGTTAGATTCACGTTAGGTTCATCAAAATTTATGTAATATTTTAAGATATATCAACAACTTATCCTACTTAGTAAATCTAATATCTAATAAGGTAATCAACTAACATCTATTATAATAATTTGTATATTGGGAGCATGACCAAATTGGATCCACTGAAGCTAACTAAGGGAGAACTTACCATAGAACACTAAAGAAGAGGGTTCCAAATCTTCTAGGTAAATAACACTATGCAATAACCCTATCTAGGTCTGAATACATGATATAAAACTAATTAAGTGTTATCAAATCTTATAACACAAAGGGGGATGGTTAAAAATAATCAAGGGATCTTGGTAAGTTAATGGAGGCCTAGATTACCTAAAATCAAAGATGAAAAGAAAGTAAAACCATATAGTTATACTAATTATAATTATATATTTAATATAATAAAATATTTATACATTCAAAACCTATTACTTTATGCAATATGTAACTATCAAATGAAATAGAAAAAGTTGGAGATACCCTTTGAGCGAACCTATCAAGCCTCAATCTCCCTTTGGCCAATAGTGTTTTATAAGAGATTGTTGTGGTTTTTTAAGTATCATAATATATAAGTAAACTCTATTATAAAAGACTCGATACTTGAATCCAAAACTTCCCACAAGATAAATTATCTTCCATCTAATGCAAACCCTAAGCATTGGCTCCTTCAAATGTAGATGTAGTAGAATTATGAGCTATTATAATAGAAAAATGAATGTTCTTATTATTGTATTTAAATTAAGTTCATATTTATATCAATGTATAATTCCTAACCCTTCCATAATTTTAGCAACAAGGTTGACAAGGCTGAATTAGTAATAAGAATGGGTGTTTACTTAGTTAGAGGCTATTTGAAAGCATAATTTCTTAGGGAGTTGGATGAATTGGGTTTATTTAATTAGGGAGTTTGATAAGAAAGATTTATAATGGGTTTAGGTATGATAGAGTTAACCAACAATATTACAAAGCACCAATGGTATGCCCACCCCTTTCCCAATGCATCCTTTAAGTCATGCACTCAAAGAGATTGAAACCTGACAAGTTCCTTCAAGAGAGAAAGTTTTAGTAAAAGATAAAGTTTAAAAATATTTTGTGTATACAGAAACCATTTCTTGGTAAGTTTGTCATTGTATATTTGGATGACAATTTGATTTTCATTAGAATAAAATAAGAACACTTGATGTATTTCAATAAAGTGTTATAGAGGTTGAAGGAGTAAACATTATTGTAAAACTTAAATAAATATAGTTTTATGAGAGAAGAATTAGTTTTATTAGGTTTTTTAATTTCATGTGTTGGATTGATAATGGATCCTGAAAAGGTAAAAACCATTTTTTATTTCCCATAACTAAGAAGCATTCTATAAGTTATAATTTTCAATGGTTTATAAAGATTTTATAGAAATTTAATTACAAAATTTATTGGTATTTGTGAACTTATCATAGATATGATAAGATGTGATAAAAAAAGAGTTCACTTGGAAAGTCGTAAATTAAATTAGTTTCTAGATTTTGAAGAATAAGGTGACAGATTAGTTAGTATTATCATTTTTAGATTTTAATAACATATTCTAGGTTGAATGTGATGCTAGTGAAATAATAACAAGAACATTTTTTGAGTCAAGAAGGTAAGTCTATTTATTTCTTTAGTGAAAAATGGAGTGAATAATATTAAAAATGTTTAGTTTATGAACAATAGTGTTATGCCATAGTGAAATCTCTTAGTAAGTAGAGGCATTAATTTTTACCCAAGGAATTTTTGTCGTACACAAATCATTAGGCATTAAAACTATCTATTATCTATAAAAACATGCTTAATGCCCTTGTTTAATAATCATACTTGAATAAAAAGTGGAAAACATTAATCTATAGTATGTTCAATAGGAAACTCTTCTCCACAAAAAAAAATCATCTTCACTATCCTTCAATGTATTAACGATAGATGCAAAATAAGTTAATCCTATATTTTTGGGTAGAGTTGCATCACATAGTATATTGTAAATAATTTACTTATATACATTGGATCACTTAAAAAATTATCATAAAGATATTTTTTATATATTTTTATTAAGTTTATCGATGACATCATAATCTCTACCTACATGAGCTGGTACTATTGGCCATTTTTGGCCCACATATAAAGCTATTGAATGGTTTAATGAAGTAGTGGATCAAAGTCTTAGAAATGGATCCAAAATTTTCAAATAGAGAGGATCCAAGCAAGGTTTTCTAAGGATTCAACAACAATGTTCAAGGATAATCCTGCAAGCTAGAAGCCAAGTGCAAAATCTTTTAGTCAGCTAAGTTTTTACTTGTTCATTCTTTCAAACTTTATGGGGACTAAGTGTTAAGTGTTGAATTATTTTGGACATTTTGTCTAAAACAAAAGGTCTGAAGGATTTTTTTCTCTTAGAAAGTGTACCAAACAAAAGTTCTGAAAGATATCTTTTTCAAAGTGAAGTGGCCAAGATAATTTTTTCAAAGGGATTTTCTCAGGGAAATGGTCCAATACAAAAACTCCAAAGGGAATTTTCAATTCTTCTGAATAACACTTTTTGAAGGCAAAATGCTAAAGTAATTTTCAAAGGGAGCACTTGCAAAAGCTGACATTTTCAAAAGCTCTAAAGGGTACTTTCCCTTTGGAAAGGGGCATTTTCAATGTGGCTGAAAGATACTTTTCCTTTAAAAAAGGTACTTATCCAAAGGAGTTTTCAAAATCCAAATGGTCTTTCTCAAAAATCCAAAGTTTAATTCCTTTAAGAAATATTCTATGGAAATTATTCAAGCAAATTAGCTAAAATAAAAAGGCTCATAAAAAAGTATCCGAAGGAAACATGATGTTCATGCTAGTGTCAAAGTTAAAGCTAATAAAATAGACATTGTGATTCAAATATCCCATGATGGGCCCACAAATGTCAAAATATGAACCCCTAAAAGTAGTCATTTAGATTTGTATGGACTTACATCAACATAAATAGGTATAGTAAAATCAATATCCTTAGATTAGTTTTCCATTTATAGGAAATATCTAGTCTATGTTTCAAAGCAGGAGCTAGTAGGTGAAATTAATGAAGAGGTCCTCTTACTTTTGACATAGCCATCATCTTTGAAAAATATTTGTTTAATGCAGAAGTAGTATGGCTTGGTCTAGATCCAAAGTTATGGGGATTTTATCCTTATACATGCAAGACAAGTGAAATATGGTGTGGGAATGAAAGGTGAAGATCAGGTAATTATAAAAAGTAGCTCAAGAATTAAAGATGTTCTTATAGAATTTCTTGTCTTCTAGCATGTTTTATAATTAATGAGGGGCTCAAGGATATTTGTGGTGATCTTGGATGGTTTATTTCATGGTCAAAGCATTTGCACACTTTGAATGCAAAAGAGTTTAATGACATAGTGGTGGTTGTAGCCATTTATGACCTCTCTCTCCATTTTCTCATGTAAGTCCCCTCTTATCTCATCCTTTTCTACTATATACATAGGATTCTAAGCCTAAAAAGAGATCCCTTGATTGGTGATAGAGTTACTCTATCAAAATTACCTTGTAACACTCTCTTGAAGCAATGAGATAATTTTTTTGATTCTATTTTGAAGTCAAGTATACATTATTGGAGTTTAACTTGTAGATGTATGTCCCTTTTCATCATATTTAGATTCTCTACATATTTTTATTTAATTATTTTAGTTTTTTGTAGGTTGTGTGAAGTGTTATACATTGGTCCCTTTCTTGAAGTGTCAAGTTTATAGTGTCTCATACAGACCTATATATTTTTATCTTTCAAATTATAGGGTTTTTCTTTGACTTCCACACAAAATACTTATGCTTGTGACCTTGAGATGGGATTAGAATAGTCTTTTTCTTGGTTAGGTTCATTAGTATTTGTTAAGGTTTATAGGCTAAAAGTGGCTCATTTCATATTTTGGTGCATCAACATCCTTAGCTTAGGTTTACCTTTCATGTTATCTTTCTCTCCCTTTTCCTTAGTTAGCAGTATATTTTAGTGTGGGAAACAAGCCAAAGTGAATAATCTAAGGAGCTATCCTCATTAAAAATTCTAGAGGTTCAACCTCACCATAAGATACCCATAGCCTGAGGTTATCCCAATATTGTAGCTGGAAGTGAGAGAGCATAAAAAACTCTCCCACAAGGGTGTAATTCTATCCTAAAATAGTTTCTAGCATGCCCAGTGGGACCACTTTCAAGGAAGACTAGTCAATTTTGATGTTGGTTTTGATCAATTTTTAGTAGTTATATATTTCATATTTTATTATCTGGTGACTCCAAAGAACACTCAATAATTTGGTGATATAATAGTAATTATCTTTCATGCCAAAGGTGACTACAAGATCAGCTTCTAGAAGTATTATTTTTGAGTTTATTGAACTCCCTTTAAATTTAGACAAAAGGCTAAGATTCACCCATACTCACCCATACGTAGGAACCCATTTTCCTAAACCATTGGTGAGGTGTACCTATGCAAGGAGACCTTTGTTAGCCCCTTTTGTTACCATGATTCTCTGAAGAGATATTTTAGGCTTTAGTGGGCAAAGTCCTTTGAATCTACCACAATATGATCATATGCCAGTAGCAACTCTCAAAATCATCCCATATTTTACAAGAGACCAAGCCATAACCCCTACTAAACACATCAATGACATAGCCAATTTTTACAATATCCATAATGTCATTACAAAAATAATAGATAGTAGACTATTAATTGTATACCTTAAGGGAAAAGATTTAGATTGGTATAGACTCTTAGATTCTAATTCTATTCAATTATAGAATCAGCTAGGAGAGGCCTTGTGTAAAATATTTATAGATAAGAATGACCATTTGTCACTAGTAGAACAGCTTACCACAATCAAGAGAGTGCCCCCCCACGAAGTCATGCAAGACTTCAACATAAGATTCCAAAAAGCTTGGGATAAAATCCCAATGTCTGTTAGACCATCCCCTAAATTTGCATTCCTATACTACTTAAAGGCTCTAAATAGCGATATAGCTATAATGATCCAATCCATGGGAGGGGACATGTTTCTAGATGCTTATGAGGTGGCTATTAAAGCAAAAAATTACCTAGTTTAAGTTGAAAAGCTTGTTTTTAGACCTCCAATTCCTCTTTTCCCTAAAATTAAACCACCCCCTATAGATATTTCCCCACTTGATATTATTATTTCAACTCCAATAATTATTTTTATACCTTCACCCAAGCAAGAAAAGGCCTCCACTAGTGGGTCAAGTAACTCCCAAGATAAAAAAAACTACCTAAAACTTAAGAGCATGCTCCAATCCTTGAGAAATGATGTGGTAAATGTTAAGAGGTAACAAGCTCAATTCAATAATCCTTACCAAGCTCCATATCAACCTCAAAATTGATAGTGTCAAGTAAATAGGCCACCTTACAAGGGAAGTTTCTAGACCATGAGCAAAGATAAGGACAACCTAGCTACAATAAGCAAAGTAGCTATAACCCCAATTTCGTAGGCTCTTCCAACTCCTTGGTTCTTATTCAAAATAATATGGCTCAAGATGCTAAAGAGACCATTCCTTGGGATCAATATTTTGGGCAATCTATTGTCCCAACTAATGCTTTTAACTAGGCATTCAATGACCAATGGTAGCAAGTTATTGCTTATGGATACAATCAAGCCTTAATGGCTCAAAACATAGAGACCCCCATGATGAAAAAACTAGGATAGTCTCCACAAGACCAAGGATCTGATGAGGTACCAAACCAATTGGATGTTACAATGGTCATCAGTGAGTAAGAAGATTACTATGCACTCAATCAACATGCTAGTTATAGCTAAGCATACATTCTAGTGGTAACTAATATAAGGTTCAAAAGAAAGAATATGGATAGTAATTAAGAAGCATTCAAGGAACCTCTTATCATTAATCCTTCATTGCCTAAGCCTATTGAGCCTATTTTCACCCCATAGGTCTTGACACCTCCTAAAAATTAGAGTCAAGGGACCCATTTTAATCTAAAAAGCTCACAAATTCAATAAACAATAGTAGTGGCCCCCAAAGCATAGGTGAAGGTTGGTGGTTCACCAATCAACATTATTTAGCAAATGATGAAATATAGTGTGAGTGTATTTATGTGGGACATGATTTCCATGCCTGATCAAGTGGATATCCTTCAAGAAGGTTTGTCCAAGATAGGTGTTACAATAACTGTAGGCAAACAACCAAGTAAAGAAACTGAGGTCCTCACCAATGTAACCCAAGATCCTATGGGATAAGGATCCAGTAAGATAGTCAAACCTCCTCCATTATACATTTCATTAATCATTGGTGATTCCTTGGTACATAATTGCTTGGTAAATAGTGGAGCTATCACTTTAATAATGCCAAAGTCTATAGTTGATTAGCTAAACCTCAAATATGAGCCACATACTAAGAGATTATTTAGCTGTATGGTTCTTCCATAAAGCCATTTGGTATCATCAAGGAATTGAGCTTGACATCACATGCTTGTCCTAATATTTTAGTGGTTTAGGATATGTTGATCCTTGATGTAACTCCTCATTTGCATTATGCCTGTCTAGAGAATTCATAGCCAAAATTGGGGATTAGCTAGCAATAGACTAGTCCTACATGTCTTTCAGAACAAGGTATGGGACTAAGGCATCAATCAAGGCTGAGTCCATGGCATAATTTCACATTGAGCCCAATCAACCAGATAGCATAAACCTCAATTTTACTATCTTTGATGAGGATGAATTTATAATTAGTTAAGAACTAAATACTTATCCTGAGGAGATTTTAGACTTATTCTTGAATGAACTATGAGGGGATAATCAATTTCTCAACCCTTTGGAAGTTTTTGAAGAAAGAGACATGGGTGATTATTTGCTACATGAAGAAAATCAACTCATGCCTTCCCTCATTAGACCTAAAGAAGACCTTAATGGTATATAGAAGTTGTTCTTTGATGGTTCAAGGATAAAAATAGAGAAGGTGTATGGGCAATGCTATTTTCCCCTTTAGATGCTAAGTATTTATCTTCTTATATGATCCATTTTAGTTACTCCTCCAATGTAGTAGAATATGAAGGCCTAATCCGTGGCAACCAATGGGCCAATAAGAGAGGAATTAGAATATTGCAAGCATATAGAGATAGTGAGCTTATAGTGAACCAAGTCAAGGGCCTAAACATTATGAATAATCATTTTATGAGGTCCTAAAAAATAGAGTATGAGACCCAATTGAAGATTCAAAGCCTTTAAAATTCAAGTTGTGCCAAGGAAACAGAATCAACATGTTGATAGGTTGGTAGATGTGGGAGCCCAGTTTGATATTCCAAGCAAGCTAAAAAAGGCCAAGGTTTATCCACATGTCAAGGTGGTGGCGAGCCTATCAATACCAGATAATGAAGCCCACTAGTAGGTCTTCAAAAATGATAAATAAATTACTTATTTCTTACAAAAAGAAGCAGAGTTCTTTACCAACTAGGATAAATTTCAACATCAATATGAGGATCAAATTGTTCAACTAAAGTCTAAAAAACTTCCTAAAGGGTGGGTCACCCTTGAAATTCTTTTCCATGAGGGAGACCATATAAGGAAAGACAAGTTAGTGATGTCAACTAATGAGGAGAACTATGAAATAGTCCTTATTTTCAAGGACAAGCTCCTCAAGCTTAGGAAGGTAAATAATGAGGCAGAAAGGCATGTTTTTATTGAAGTTTATAAGGAATATTTAGACATATTCACTTGGGAATATAGTGACCTAAAAGGTTTTGATCCAAAGTTAGCCTAGCATACTATAGAATTAAAGGCCAATTCTAAGCTTTTGAGGCAAAAACAAAGGCCCGTTAACCCCAAAATAGAAGAGCTTATGAGGAGAGAGTTGACCAAGTTAATTGAATCCAATATCATCTTTCCCATCAAGCACTCATCATGGGTAGCCAATTTGGTGTCTTTAAGGAAAAAGAGTGGGGAGATTAGGCTGTGTGTTAACTTTATAAATCTAAATAAGGTCTCCCTTAAGGACCATTACCCTCTACCATTCATGGAGCAACTTCTCCAAATAGTTGTAGGTTTAGAAACTTTTTCTCTTTTGGATGGATATTCAGGGTACAACCAAATTTTAATAAATAAATAAGATCAGTACAAGACTACCTTCACCACAAAGTGGGGCACATATGCTTATTAGAAGATTATTTTTGGCTTATCAAACATTGGGGCCACTTTTCAAAGAGCAATGGACATGGCTTTCTAAGGCCTACTGAATCAAATGGTGCTAGTTTACTTGGATGACATCACAATTTTCTCCAAGGATGATAATGAACATATAAACCACTTGAGGTTGATCTTTGAGAGATGCATAGAGTATGTGATCTCTTTGAATCCCAAGAAGTATGTGTTTATTATGCATGAGGGAAAACTCTTGGGACATATTATCTCAAAACAAGGATTAGCTATTGAACTTGATATAATAAGTGCCATCTTGGCCTTAATTTTTCACAAGCATAAGAAGGGACTCCAAAGTTTCCTTGGGAAAATAAACTTTGTGAGAAGGTTTATGCTTGGTTTTACCAACTTGGTCAAACCCATCACTACCATGCTAAAGAAGAACCAAGTATTCACTTGGTAAAATGAAGGTAAATCAACATTTGAGGCTATCAAACAAGCCATTTCCTAAGCACCCACACTCATGAATCCTAATTTCTCAAGATATTTCATATTGTATGCCTTTGATAATGTTGACAATATATCAACTATGTTGATGCAAAAGAATGGTGAAAGACATGAGAAACCAATAGTATTTTTTAGTTAGGGGCTTGAGGGGTATGAGATGAGATATACTTTTGTATAAAAACAAGTCCTTATAGTGGTAAGAAGCATTAAAAAGTTTAGGCCAATGCTCTCCAATAACAAAATCTATCTTATGGTGTCTCATCCTAGAGTGAGAGACTTCATTATTAACAAAGACTGGAATGAAAAGAGAGGTAGTTGGATTACCAAAGTCATAGAGTATGATGTGGAGATCAAGGTCACTAATCTAGTAAGAGGTGAAGGCTTATGTGAGCATATGGTTGATGACCTTTATGAAGATAAAGAGGTTATCCTGGTAACACAAGATAACTCACAGATGGATGCACCTCCACTTCACACTAGTTAGCTCTAGGATATGACACATTTATTGATAATAAGTGAGTGCCCACAAGGTATGGATAGGGTAAAGAGAAGGTATTTTAGACTTAAATCCATACCTTATGCATTGGTTGATGGTGTTTTATTTAGAAAGGACCTAAATGGGGTACTCCTTAGGTGCATAGATAATGACTAAGTGACCAAGATTTTGGAACATTTCCATGATGGGCCTATAGGAGGCCATTTTGCACCTAGAACTATAGCAACAAAGATAATGAGGGCTATTTATTACTATCCCACCCTCTTCAAGGATGCATATGTATAGGAAGGGAAGTGTCAAAAGTGTGATTTATTTATGGGTAAGCAAATATTAATACTCTTCCTCTCAATCCAATTTAGGTGGAGCAGCCCTTCATGTAATGGGGGTTAGATTTTAGAGGAATGATCAACCCTCCAGCAAGTGTAAAACATAGATGGGTGCTTACTGAAATTGATTACTTCATCAAGTAGGTGAAATCTATTGTATTGAAAGAAGATAATGAAGGTGTAGTCCTAGACTTTTATAACAACATTATGGCTAGGTTTGGTGTTTCATCCACTATCATTTCTAATAATGCATTAGCATTCCTCAGTCTAAAAATAAGTGAATGGGCTCTCAAGATGGGCATCTACCTCAACACCTCTTCCAAATATTATCCTTAAGGAAATGGACTAGATGATTCCATAAATAAAAATTTACTAAGAATCATTAGGATAACTATGGAAGAGAATCAGAAGACATGGCACACTAAACTAAAGACAACCTTGTGGGCTAATAGGGTGACTTTTAAAGCTACCATTGGAAATTATACATATATCTTAGTATATGGTAGGGAGTCCAAGTTGCCCATTTCTCTTGAGCTACCTACATTAGAACTATC
The DNA here is from genome assembly GCA_037957365.1 of Torreya grandis. Taxonomy (NCBI): domain Eukaryota; kingdom Viridiplantae; phylum Streptophyta; class Pinopsida; order Cupressales; family Taxaceae; genus Torreya; species Torreya grandis. The sequence goes on from JARHVA010001839.1 coordinate 2,283,922, forward strand.
CCATCATTTGGGGTTGATGGAAGATCAACCCATGCATGTGAGACTGACAAAACTCATGGGGCTTGAAGAAATGAGAGACCTTGTAATGAAAACACTAGAGTCACATCAAGATAAAGTCAAGAAAGCCTTTTATAAGAAAGACATGGAAAAGGAATTCAAATAAGGGGATATAGTCCTCAAGTGAGATTCAAATAAGGCCAAGATAAGCAACCATAACAAATTTGATAGCTTGTGGAGTGGTCCTTATTTGATCCATAGATGCAAACAACATAATTATTTTCAACTAGCCCAACTAGATGGAGAGGAATTACCCATCCCATTCAATGGGATTCATCTAAATACTTGTTATTATAAGAGTTTGCAACCATTATATATATTGTACATTTTGTATAGCTTTTCATGTTTTCTCCTAAGTGCCTTGTGCACTTTCCTTTTCAGTTGTGTGTTTCCCTTCCCTAAGTGATTTAGGTATAGTGTTTGTTTTATTCTTATTGTCCTTGTTTCTTCAATAAGAAGTTCCATAAAGGGTCAACCCTATATCCAGTTTCAAATCATCTCAGTTGTAAAGGCTAATAATTATATGCCCAATGGACTAGATAATTCAACATGATCTAGGTTCTCTTGCATCAATAGGCATGCAACCCCTATAAACTGTCAAAGATGTTGGCCATTTTTTACCCATATATAAATATCTTGCATGGTTTGATGAAGAAGTGGATTAAAGTCTTATAAATGGATCCAACATTTGCAAATAGAGAGTATCCAAGCAAGGTTTTCTAAGGATCCATTAGTAGTGTTCAAGGATAATCCTGTAAGCCAAAAGCTAAGTGCAAAATATTTTATTCAGATAAGTCTTTACTTGTTCATTCTTTCAGGCTTTGTGGGGACTAAGTGTTTCTTTTCTTTCAAAACCCTTTTTAGCTAAGTGTTAAGTGTTGAATTCTTTTGGATATTTTGTCTGAAATAAAATTCCTGAAGGATTTTTTTCACTCAAAAAGTGTACCAAATAAAACTTTTGGAAGATATATTTTTCAAAGAAAAGTGGCCAAGACAATTTTTTCAAAGGATTTTCTTAGGGAAATGGTCCAATAGAAAAACTCTAAAGGGAATTTTTAATTCTTTCTAAGGGCACTTTTTGAAGACAAAAGGCCAAAAGAATTTTCAAAGGGAGCACTTGCAAAAGCTGATGGTTCATTTCAAAAAACCAAAGGAAATTTTCAAAAGCTTCGAAGGGTACTTTCTCTTTGGAAATGAGCATTTTCAAAGTGGTTGAAAGATACTTTTCCTTCAGAAAAGGCACTTCTCTAAAGGACTTTTCAAAATCTAAAGGGTCTTTCTCAAAAAATCCAAAGTTTAATTCCTTCAAAAAAGAGTCCATAGAAATTGTTCAAGCAAATTGTCTGAAAGAAAAAGGCCCATAGTAAAGTATCTAAAGGAAACATGATGTTCACACCAATGTTAAATTTCAATCTCATAAAATAGTTGTTAGGATTCAAATATCCCATGACGGGCCCATAAATGTCATAATTTTAACCCCTATAAGTAGCCATTTGGATTTGAATGGACTTACATCAACATAAATGGGTACAAGAAAACCAATGTCCTTAGATTGTTTTTCCATCTATAGGAAAGATCTGGTCCCTATTTCAAGGTAGGAGCTGGTAGGTGAAATTAATGGAGAGGTCCTCATCCTTTGACATGGCCATCATATTTGACAAATAGCCATTTAATGTAGAAGTATAATGGCTTGGTCCAAATTCACAGTTATGGGGATTTTGTCCATATACATGTAAGACAAGTGAAAGATGGAATGGGAATGAAAGATGAGGATCAAGGGATTAAAAAAGGTAGCTTAAGCATTAAATATATTCTTAGAGAATTTCTTGTCTTCTAGCATTTTTGCTAATCAATGAGGGGTTCGAGGAGATTTGTGATGATCTTAGATGGTTAATTTTATGGTCAAAGTAATTACATGCTCTAAATACAAAAGAGTTCAAGGACATAGTGGTGGTTGTAGCCATTTACAACCCCTCTCTCCATTTTCTCATGCAAGCCCCCTCTTCTCTCATCCTTTTATATTATATATATATAGGTTTTTGAGCCTAAAAATATATCCCTTAACTATTGATAGAACTACTCTATCAAAATCACCTTGTAACACTCTCTTAAAGCAATAAGATAAAAAAATTATTTTAGTTTGGAATGAAGTGTGCATTATTGAGGTCTTAACTTGCAGAATGTATGTCTCTTTTCATCATCTATGAATCCTCCATGCACCTTTATTCAATCCTTTTGGTTTCTTATAGGTTTTGTTTAGTGTTAGACTTGGTGCCTTCTTGAAGTGTCACAATTTTATAGTGTCTCATATAGACCTATTTATTTCTATCCTTCAAATTGTAGGCTTTCCCTTTGACCTCCACACAAAATACTTATGCTTATGGCCTTGAGATAGGATCAGATTAGTCTATGTCTTGGTTAGGTTCATTATTAGTTATTAAGGTTTACAAGCTGAAAGTGGATCATTTCATATTTTGGTGCATCACCATCCTTATCTTAGATTTCCCTTTCATATTATCCTTTTATCCTTTTTCCTTAGTCAGTAGTAGATTCTAGTGTGGGAAACAAGCCAAAGTAAAGCATCTAAGGAGCTAACCTCATTAAAAATCCTAGATGTTCAACCTCACTACAAGATACCCATAGCCTAAGGTTGTTCTAATATTTTAGCTAGGAGTGAGAGAGCCTAAAAAACTCTCCCACAAGGGTACAATTCTAGCCTACAATAGGTACCTTATAAGGTGGAAGATTAGAAGAGACATTTTGACTACCTAAGATTTTTTATATAGGATAATGTACTCTATCTCTTTGAGTTGTGATAACATATATATAATATAATAATATGGAAAATAATAGCATAGGGATGGTGGATATCACTAGCTTGAGGTCTAAAGGAGGAGGAACAAAAGGATTCATACATGCCCTTTCCCCTCAAAAAATAATCAAAAAGATCCCAGCCTCAATATTCATATAATATGTGAAAATAAGGAGAATAAATAATTCATCATTATTAATATCATCCCAATTATTATGGAAAATAAATTTATCCCATTCCATGCATGATATTATAATACATCATATAATTCATGACACAAACATACAATCATGACAACCATAACTTGAATCACAAAATATCAATAATTAACATCTATTAAAACTATGCTAAGGGTTTACTTATGTGAATAAGGCAAAATAAAAAAATCAGATATATAAGTCAAACTTTAATGGAAGAGGAGTTTGAAACCGTGTGAGAATAAGAAATTATAAGGGAGAAATTTATGTTTTTGCATGCTCAAGTTAGTAATCAGGTTCAACAAAATGTTTATAGGTTCAAAGACAAATTCAATAACTTAATTACGGGGATCATATTTTATGTTTATGTATCAATAAAAATTAGTTATGGTTTTATTTAACCCTATTTATGTGTGTTTTAAGTTGTATCAGGATGATTCTACACATTGGTACTATCAATATTAGGAATACACCATCAATATTAAAAGACATTTTACTTTAAAACTAAATTATGGTAGTTTGAGGGGAATATGCTATAAATCTTATAACACTTTAACTTAATATTTTGGGGAAAATATGCCATCAAACTAATAACACATTTCTACTTACAATCCATGTATAATTCATTTGAAGAGTATATTCTTTCAAACTGAGATCACTCTATACATAAAATCCATGTTGATACATGATCATTCAATTTCACCAAAAATCTTACATCAACAAAAAATATATTATCTAGGAATTTATCTAAGTGTTTTTATGTGCAAGGTTTCAAACTAACATATCTTGTTGTAAGTTTTTTCAAGTATTCTGTTTTGCATAAACCATCTTAGTGTCATTTTGTGTAACCTTTGGTGAGCATGTGTTTACTAATATTTTATGTTGATAGTGAGCACACTTGTGTTTTTAATGTTTAATGCATTCCTTTGTTATGCACATTTGTATCCATTCCTTTGTCTTTATAAGTCTATGAATCTTTACAAAAAAAAAATTGATAACATTTTCTTACCATGTAGATGTGCAAAGATCTTTAATATTTATCTTTGGATATATGATATTACTTGAGAAATAGGGTATTTGGTGAAGTTTATTCTTTACCACAATAACTGATGAAGATCTAATCCATACATTCCTCTCATACGTCTTCTTGGCTCTAATTTTTTACCTTTAATCATTTCTCTAACCTCTGATTTGCTTACATCATGTAGGTACTTTACTTGTATCTTGAACTCTCGTGATCACTCTTACCTTATCTAGGCACCTAATCCTATTTTAATACATAGTTATCTTCTCTTTCTTAAAGAACAAGAACTCCTCATCTCCCTCTATACTCTTCCCTCATTATCACCAACATTATAATCTCATACACAACTTCCAAGAGTCCATTCTCTATTATTTTTTCAAGCTTGCTCACTCTTTGACATAGGTGCATAGGCCTAACAACTCAATAAATTATTTCAAGGTTATTGTATCTATAGTATGGATCATAAGTCCATCCACCTGATCATTTATATCTTCCTTACACATCCAATCGTCATTCTCAATCTCCAAGCTATAACTCTCAAATAATATGCACTTTCCTCTTTAATGCCTACTCTCTAATAACCCTATTTTAGCATAAATATTGTTGATTTGAACATACCATAGGGGTTAAATAATAAATAAGACCATATTTTTATACCATTTATCCCCTTACATCTTCATACAAATTTTTATATCACACATCTCAGTGGAACCCTACTTATTCACCAAGCCTCTTTACCAATGATGTCTTTTTAGGCCTATTCCAAAGACATAGACCTAGATACCATATTTTACGGTCAAGTAACAAATCGAAAAAACCAAAATATTTTATATCATTTAAAATAAAACTATAACCCATATTTTCAAGAAATTTTAAGGGTGGAATCAAAAGTTATGCTAGTTGCAAGTTTGAAACCTTAGGTTAGATTTTGCCATGCATGTGGAAGGCAGAGAGCCTATAAAAAGAGTTAAATTATTTTTTAAATATTTTAAAAATCTCATTAATGTTTTTTAATATTTTACCTAACTATTTTCAACTTTTAAAATGGTTATGTACTCATGAAAAATCACTAAAAGTCTCCAACATGCATTAATACCAAATTTTGAATGCTCTTCAAGACTATGTGTGAAGGTTTTAGTTGTCTCTTTCATATATAAAGGATTTTTGGGATTATAAATGGATTATTATCACAAATAATAAAATATATACTATTATTATTCTTTAAAAAAATCAATAACCCTCAAAAAATCATCAAAAATGCATCTTACTTGCCACTCTTGACTGTACATTAGCAAAATTGCTTTTAGTTGACTTGTGATGTAGATAAACTTATGCTTAACTAGACAATTATTGTAATAAAAAAATTCATACAAATAAATGAAAATTTTCAGATTTATAACATGTCTTTATTCGCATGTAAACACACCAATACTCTCTAAAGGAATATTTTCTTTATTGATCACCTTGCATACTTCAAATCTTGATATTTTCTTATCTTTATTGAAGATCCACATATATATCCTTATAATTTATACTATCCTACCTAATTTTACTATACTAACTCTTCAAAACTACATGTAATTACATCTTCTTATGATGCCAAACATGCAAGAAAACTCCTTTACAAGGCCATCTCCACATAGGGTGGTAGTTACAAATCTAAGTTTTTTGACCTATATTTTCTTAAACACGACTTGAACATTTAAATATATATTAAACACATTCCTAGGACCTTATATTACATTTAACCAACTTACATCAACATTTATATTCACACAAAACCAAAAATACCACACAAAGCCTAGTTACAAAATTCAAATTTTTAAATTCCCTTTTTGGTGAGAAGTGCTAGATAAGATAGAAACACACAAAATAAATAATATTATTGAATAAAAAACACCCTAAAGGACTATATAATATCCCTCACACTAACACAATACCAAAATTGGTCATTATGAAACTCTTAAACACACTAGCTTCTCATGTTACCTTGTGATGTTTTGCATCAAGCTCCCTAAATGGGAAAATTTGAGCTCCTACTCAAATCCACTATGTTAAACTTCTTATTTGATTTCCAATTATTACTCCTATAATTTAATGATCTCATATTGATTTTTCTCCTCTTATATTTATCATTTATTCTTATCTATCTATTTTGTCTTTGTCTCCTTTCTTTGTCTTGCCTCTTTTCTAACTCACCTTATATCTTCATGAAGTATATGTTCTATTGAAATTCTTTGTCTTATTAATATTGAATCTATGATTTCTCTTCATCATACTCTACCTCAAATGGATAATTCTTATTTTTCACTCCTACTCCTACTCCATGGCTTCTATTTTCATGTTTTATGGTTTGTTCATGCACTCCTTGTTAGCCTATCTTCTTAAAAATGATTTCTCTTTTGTCCTCATAATCTAATAGCTTATTATGCATTTTTTATTCCTTCACCATTTTCCTAATATCATTTATATTCACTTTGGTTTCCTCTTCATTATGCTCCACCTTCTCAAATTGAGTATTCTTGTAGCCTTCTTTCTTATCTTGTAATGACATCTCCTTGACCAATTTAGTTTCATCATAAACTAACACTTCTTGATAGCCATTCATCTTACTATCATCACGCATAACAACAACCAAATCAACTATAACATTACCCATTTAGTAGTTCAACTTCTTAATTTTCTCTTTCTTCATTTTCTTGATCTCTTACTCACCTACTTGTAGCTTTCCTTTCATGAGTCTTTTATTTTCATCTCTTAGCATACTACTTGGATTGATTCTCAGGCTAATACTACCATTTCTTTATTATCTCCATATTATCTTTCTATTATTCCTTGGATCAACTTTGGACTGATATTTTCCTCCTCCAAACATGATTTATTCATCCAATCATCTTCTTGGTGAGTAACATAATTATCCTCCTCTTTTCCTTGCTCTATCATGAGCTATTGTATCTCATTTCTTCTTTCCTCCATGTGATTATGGAATGACTCCCTCTCTTTCATATACATGCCTAAACCATCATGCTTAGTACATATCAAACTACATTCATGAGACTTGATAGCCTCTTCAAGGATCTCATTGTTCTTTCCACCCTCTTTTTCTCTTATATTATTCTTACAAGCCTCTCTAAATATCCATTTCATATTCTTTAGTTACTTATAATGTCATCTTAACCTCTACTCTTTACTTTTAGAATTAGTTTCCAATGCCTTTTCCTTGATGAACTCACATTATTTTGTGCTCAGCTTGTTCATATTTTTAGGCTTACCTTGGCTTAAAACTTGGTTTGATTAATATTGTACCCATACTTATCCATCTTCTTGGATGTAACTCATTGCTTGTTTCTAAGTGTATGCCCTTGTATGACCTAGAATTTTATCTTCTTAAAGTGTTCCTATGGGAAAAATGTTTTTTGTCTTTGAAATCTTCTTTTCTCCCTCTTTTGATTTTTCCTCTAGCTCTTGTATGACAACTACCACCTTATTTTTAATTTTATTTAAGAACTCTAGTAGATTAACTTCAGCCTCTTGCATCAATTCTCTCCATATCAACTCCTCTTCCTCATTGTGCTCTTTCATATCTTGTACTTAGGATCCATCTCCATTCTTTTTTAGGACCCTTGTTGTTCCATGTTATATGTTCTATGTTGCCTTATGCATCACTATTTCTCTCTCTTGAGTCTTCATTAAATCATGTCAAGTGCTCATATATTCAAATACTATTCTATAATATATGTTGTCTATTTTTCCATTATTTATGGCATGCTCCAAATCTTCCATATCTATTTTCAATTGATCCCAAATCTCATAGGCAAATGGTTGGTCTTGTTTCTCATCTAGCAAATCTTCGTCACGTACAATCTCTTATTTAAGATCTTTGATTGATTCAACCAATAAAAATTCTAATTTCTAATCGTCATACCTCTTGACTCCATCTTCTTGATTCAGTTATACATATTTTATCACTTCAATAAGGCATCCTTATTCTAGAATATCTCCTCTAAGTATCTCTCCTATTTCAGGGTAACAAATCACTATACCTCTATACATGGTTGCCCAATAAATATCTTCTTCAACATAAGCATGTTGTTCATGATTTAAAGTTTTATGTCCTCAAAATGGACTTATTATTTCTTCACTTTCATAACTACATGTACACATGACAAGAAAAAATTTAAATTTAAAAACTTGAGACTTGTTTGCTTCTATATTATCCTTCTTAGGTTATTTTGATAATGTCCTTATTTATTCTTCTCATCATCCTCCATGACTATCTCACTCTCCTCTAGGTGATTCCAACCTTACTCTTGTATACCAACATGTTCATCCCTAATGAACTTCTTCATCTCCTCCTTGAGCTACCTACATATCAACCTATTTTGCTTCTCATTGTCTCTTATGACAATCTTTCTTTTTCTCTCCATGAGTAGCCTTATATGCCACTTAACTCTATTCTTATTCATTATACATCCATACCATTAAATTTTCTCTTGTTTCATGATCTTCACCAAGAGTATTATCCTCTCTATCCTTTGATATATCTCATTCATCTCCTCTTCAACAATAAACCCTTTTCACTTTGGGTCTTCCCTCCTCTTTCTCTCATTGTGGTACTCTAACTTAGCTAAGCCCTTCCTCACTTTTACTTCTTTATCTGCATCTTCTTTCAAGAAAGTATTTTTTACATTGCTCTATCAAATCTATTTCACCTTGGTTTGGTGTCTCAACCTAGGTTATCTCCTCCACCTGGTCTATTAACACTCATGTCCAAGTATTTTCTACCTTAGAACTACTCCTCTTCTTGGATTCTTTCTTCTCTCTTATTAGGGCTAATCTTATACCACAAGATCTTTAAATCTCTCTTTTCCACTTTCTCTAATCATTCTCAAATTTTTTTACATGGTCGCTATGCCTACCTTCAAACTCATTCTCATCTACAACTTAACTTCATGTAATCTCAATTAGTAACCTGTAATACTCAAAATCATAAACTATTCTAAGAGTTTACCTGCTCTGATACCACTTGATGAAGATATGATCTATACACTCTCCTCATAAATTTCCATAGTTCTGATTTTTTACCTTTTATCATTTCTTTGACCTCTGATTTACTTGCTTCATGCAGGTGCTTCGATTGTATCTTGAACTCTCTTGATTATTTTTACCTTGTCTAGGCACCTAAGCCTCTTTTCATACATAGTTATCTTCTCTATCTCAAATAATTATTATTAATCATATCCCTTTGTACTTTTCCCTCCTTGTCACCAATATCATCATCTCATACACAACTTCCAAGAGTCTATTCTCTATTCTTTCTTCAAGTTTGCTCACTCTTTGAGATAGGTACATAGGCCTGACAGTTTAATGCATGCTTTTAAGGTTCTTATCTTCACACTAGGGATCATATGTCCATCTACCTAATCATTTATAACTCTCTTACACATCCAATAATCATTTTTAATCTCCAAGCTATAACTCTCAAACAATCTACACTTTCCTCGTTAAGGCCTATTCTTTAATAGCCCTATTTTAGCCTAAATTTATTGGTTTTAATAGATCATAGAGTATAAATAATAAGTAAGACCATAATTATATACCTTTTATCCCATTACAACTTCATACAAATATTTAGATCACAACTCTTAGTGTAACCCTACTAACTCACTAAGCCTCTTTACCAATTAGGTCTCTTTAAGCCTTTTCCAAGACACAAAATTGGATACCATATTTTACATTTAGGTACCAACTTAAAAACACCAAAATATTTTAGATCATGCCAAATAACACTAGAATCCAATTTTTTAAGAAATTTGAATGGTGGAATCAAAAATTATGCTAGTTTCAAGTTTGAAACCCTAGATTAGATTTTGATAGGCCTCTATAAGGTCAAGAGCCTATAAAAAGGGATAAATTTATTTATAAATAGTTTCAAAAGATCTTAAAGGTTTTTTAAGGTCTTACCTACCTATTTTCAACTTCTTAAATGGTAATTTTTGCATGAACAATCACTAAAAGTATCCAATATGCATTGATACATAATTTTAAGTGTTCTTCAAGGCTATATATGAAGGTTTAAATTATCTCTTGCACCTATAAATTGTTTTTTTGGCACATAAATGGATTATTATCACAAATAATAAAATATATACTTTGTTTATGATTCAAAAAAATTAATAACCCTCAAACAATCATCGATAATGCAACTTATTTGTCACTCTTGACTATACATTAGTAGAATTGCTTCTAGTTAGCTTTGATGTAGATGAAATTATTGTTTCTCTTAATATTTGCTCATTTCTTAATTTAGGAAGAATATAAGAAACGAGTAATAAGAGTATGGTATAAATACATAGTTGGTGATGTGTGCATAATCTAGATGAGTATGAAGAACTCCTCTTTATCTTGGAAGGAATAACTTGTAGATAATAAAGCACTAACAAGAGGGTTTGTTAGCAAGATAGTTATGTAGAATGCCTAGCATGAAATAGATCCAAGAAGTGTGATATTTTTAGGAGGTCCTTAATCCACTCTTTGATAACAATTAATTTGAAAGAGATAAATGAAAGATACTTGCATCAAATAATATAAAGTACTAAAATGAAATACAAGAAGAGATAGATACTTAGAAAGGAAAAGAAAGTAAATATAGAAATAGTAGGTCAATACTAGTGCTAAATGGGTTGGGTTAGGTTCAAAAAATCAAGTAGGAGTCTATGAATAGATAGGGACATAGAAAGTTAGATTTGGTTGTGGGTAAGGGTTCATAAATAAATTGTTTTTATTTTATGCTACATTAACCATTAGTGGTTGGGTTGACCATCAGTGGTTAGGTTGACCATTAGCTGGTTGGGTTGATCATTAGTGATTATATGTGACCATCAATGGTTATGTGACCATTGATGGTTCTCTATAGATTATGAAGATTTTCAAAAAAAGAATCGCAGACTAGGTCAAAGATTAGATAAGGGTTTGTTAAGGGTCCAAGAGTTAGAAAGCAAGATGAAAAAAATGTTTAATGGGGGAGAGAGGTAAAAAACTAAAGTAACAATATTAAAGTACAAATATACTTTTTACTTATTAAATGGTTGATGGTTGATCGTTGGGGCAATTTTGGTGGAGTAACAGTACTTTACCCTGAGAGCAATTTTGGTAGAAGTTTGGATTTCTATTGTTGTTACTAAATTTATAAAAGAATATTGGCTAGAAAGCTTGAATACTTGTGTATAAGAATGCTTATGCTAATGGAACCATTTTACCTCTTACCCCCTTCCTTTTATAGGAAAAGAGAGATGGATGATACAAGGTTACGTAAAGGGTCAGGCTATTGATTTTAATGCTTGGGAGTTCATTAGCACTGGGTAAGGTAGATATATTAAATTATGCCATGTTAGCTTGTACAACTAGTATTTTTGTAAGAAAAAGGAAGACCTAATCATCAATGATTAGATTAATCATTGGTGATCATGTTGACCATTAGTGGTTGAGTGTTTAAAGTTAAAGGGGTCAAGTTGGCTTAAAAAGGATTGGGTTAAGGGTTAGTGAGTAAGCTAGTAAGTTTATTAACTTAGTATCTAACTAGACTCAAGGTTTGATGGGTTGGTTAATGAGTTGAGAAGGGCTAGGTGGTCCCTAGGGGGACCTAAAGTACATTGACATCTAGAACCATCATGTGTGGTTTTCTAGTGTCTATATTTTTCCCTTTTTTGTTATGTGGATTTGAATTGACAAGATGCAAAATAAAAATGAATTGTTGGTCAAAGGTCAGATTGCCTTGAGTATGGGAGGAAGTGTTATCCCTTAAACTAGGAGTTGATGAGGTGAAACCAAAATTGAGTCTAGGTTTGACAAGCAGTTTATGGTGAATCATGAGGTTGGTGACAATGATGGTTGGGTATTTGAAGCACAAACATGTGTAAAAAATATGACTAAGTGCTATAGTCAAAATCATGTAAAGACTAAGGTTATCAATTTTGTTAAAAATAAGGTTAGTTCTAGAAGGATAAGTGATAGGGTAACCAGTCCACAACATTAGTCATAGTTGATTAGGTTACTCTATAAGTCTCTTTGATAGGGTCAGTGTTTTTTTAGGTATTTGAGGTAGGAAGTGCTTCCTTAAAAAAACAAAAATGGTCTAGTTGTGCACTAGGTGGTGTAAATTCAAATGTTAAACATGGTAAGGTTGGTTAGTGTGGTCAAAAAAGATCAAGGTAATGTCATCATAAAATATATGATTATTCAGGTAAAAAATGGCCAACATCAAGGTGGACATGGTTAGGTGGTTGGTTGGATAAGCTTAATCTCCCATAGGTTGGTTTTAGTTTGGTGGAGAAGGTCATCTCCAAAAAATAAATCACTAAGGTGTTGATTCTTAAATTTTTTTAGAAAGGTGGGTTTCATGATCGGTGATGGTCAGGGGTCCCAAGATCAACCCTTGATGGTCACCTTGACCATTGACAATCAGGGGGAAACCCTAGAAGGTCAGAATATAAAAAGTGAAAATGAAAATTCATTTTCATTTGTTTCTAGTTGACTCTCTTGCTTTCTGTGCATTCTAGAGATTTAGTGATTTGGTGCTTTATGTGAGAGGGTTGACTAAGTATTTTGCTAACTTGGTGATTATTTATTGGTTGGAAGCATGTATTGAGGTGATCTAATGATATAAGGTGGATGAAGACACAACTAAATAGCAAGATGTGGGCTTCATCCTTGACAATGATTGAGAAATGAGGTAGGTGGTGTTTTTAAATTGACATTTTAGTGGATTTGGTTATTTTGAAGTTGAATTGGGGTAGTTTGTGGTTATTTTGGTAAGGTTTCGGGAGGTTTGACATAGATTTAGGTTTTTCTTATGATTTTAAAATTTAGTTGATGAAATTCAAAATTAAAAGAGTATTTGGGTTATGGGTAGGGTATAGGATAGAATTAGGTAATTTTTTGTTGAATTTTGTTATTTTTCTTGGGTTTTAGGAAAGTAAGGTGAGGTATTTTTCCACCATTGGTCACACTTTATTACCATTAGTGGTTACACCTAATCATTGATGGTCAGTCTTGATCATCAATAGTCGACTACCAAATTCAAACTATCTTTTGACCATCGATGGTCATAGTGATCATTAGTAGTTTAAATAATTATCATGTATTTAATATAGAATAAAGGAAATGGGTGGGTTTTTAAAATGTTTATAGCATTAAAATGTTAAGGGTTATTTGGTATAAGGTACATGTCAAGTAGGAGTTGTGTGTTCAAATGTTTATAGGTTAGGGTAGGTTTTTGTTTGAAAAAAGGAGTTAGGTGTTGGTTTGATAGGTTAGGGTAGGTGTTAAAATGTTTGTGGGTGAAGGTCAGGTTTAAATGCTTGAGGGAATGCTATAGAGGTAATGGTTGTGGGTTAGTTGGGAATAGGTTGATTTAGGTGGGTTTAAGTTTATAAAGAGGTTGATTTAGGCAAAATTAATGAAGTAAATGGACATGAGTAATGGAAATAGATAACTAAGTGTGTGTGCTAACTTTGATTTTTATAGGCATGATATTAGATCTAGATGAAGGATTAGGTTCTTCAAATATTTATGGAGATTCATGGAAGAATAATTGAGGATGATTGGACACACATGGAGGAGGTTAGACTTATATCTATGGTACACTATCAATGTTTTCCATGCGATGAGGCAATGATCATGGCCATCATCGAGAGATGGGATCTAACCATGAACACCTTCCTCTTACTGATAGGAGAGATGACCATCTAACTAGAGGATGTTCATAATATTAAATGACTATCCATTTATGGGGAGTCGATATACCATATTGAGAGTGAAGAGAGTGATGAGTAGATGGATATTTTGTATGGTGAGGATCAAGCCCTTACTAGGTGGCATGTTGGTGTTTTTGGTTATAGGCCATAGTATTAGAGGGCTCAAAATGAGAGGCATTTAATGAATATGATAGTGATGGTAGTTTCTTGTTTTATATATCCATATTAGAGAAGTGGGTGGTTTCTTATCTACTTCTAAGAGTTTTGATGGAGATGTTTCTTGGTAGGATAGTTTTTGATTAGGAACCAATTTTGCTAGTTCAAATATATAGGGAGCTTTGGGGATTCCAAGTTCACCAACAATATGGGATCAACATGGGGTTTAGACTCCATTGTTGGGCCTATGTACATATCAATATTTTGAGGTTGTTGGGGCTACCATGGGAGGGATACACCCAAATGGCCTTCAAAGTGGGCTTAATGTGATGGATGGGTGACTACTCACTCACAAGAATGGGAGGAGGTGTGAGGGATATTGATTGGTTTAAGGATACATTGGATGGCTTGGTTATGAGAGATGAGGTTTGGAGACCATATGTTGGCTTTCCTAGGTTGGCCCACTATAGCTACCATACATTATCATTGCAAAGATGGAGATGGATCTATGAGAGGAGAGAGGGTGAGATTGAGCTCATCTCATTTGATAGAGTTCATAGGTATTTTAGCTTGGTTTAGGGGATAACATGTCCATTATTGAGGTATAATAAGGAAGATGTAGAGTTTTTACTTCCTAAGCCACAACTAAAGGAGGTGGTCCTAGATTGTGAGGAACTACCTATTAGAGTTGAGATTGATGATGCTAGTTTTGTTATTGGCTATGTACCATGATACTAGGCACATTATGTAGTGGTCAATTTTGGGTGGGATGATGGTGGTTGATAGGTTATGGATGTGTATCCAATTGGAGGGGTCCATAGGTATAAGAGGTATAGGGAGGTGGCCCTGATGAACAGGTAGGGGTATTACTAAATACTACATAGGCATAGATTGTAGGGTTACAAGGATAAGTAGCCATATTGTAGGGCTATATTGTGACACTATAGGGTCAAATTGCAACCATGATAGGTGAGATAGATCAAGATAGGACTTCACTAGGTTTGGTGACCTAAGAGAGGGATACCTTGAGATAGAGGGGAGGGATAGTGATAACATTAGTTAGACCACTAGGTACCATCCCTATGGCATGGTACTTGGCTGTAGTAGAAGATTTGAGGTATTATGATGTCATATTTCTAACATAGTGTCTAGATCAACCCTGATGGGGTGAGTATAGAGCCAATTTTGTAGGTGGGACAACTATGGTGACTCTAAGTTAGTGGGATACTTTGATAGGTAGACAAGTAGGAATCCTAAGAGGATAAGCACCAGATGATAGTGGTAGTGTAAGTGGATCTAGTGGTAGTGGTGCCCCAAGGGCATGATATGATATGATATGATATGATATAATATGATATGATATGATATGATATGACATGATATGATATGATATGATATGATATGATATGATATGTTATGATATGATATGATATGATATGATATGATATGATACGATATGATATGATATGATATGATATGATATGATATGTTGTATATATAGATGTACATGATTTTGATACCGTCTTGTGCTGAAGTAGTGAGATGTTCATGTTTTTGGGAGAGAGAGAGATGTATATATTTTTACATGTATTATTTATTTTGATGACATGAGGTATATGATGATGTGATGTTGATTTATACATATATGTGATGTATGTTTCATGGTTCATGATTTTAGTTTTGCATGGTTATGCTTTATGCTTTATTAGATGTGAACTTAGTAGCTTAGGCATGTGATGATAATGTTTTTTTTGTTCATGGATATGATGTTTATGGATACAGATGGTTTGATGTTGTTTATGGTTATTGATGTGGTTTATGATATGATGTTATCTGATGTGATGATCATGGATTATGTGAAGTGTAGTGATTTTGTTTATGGTTTATGATCATGGATTATGTAATCTATTAAATATGGTTATGATGTTAATGAAAGCACATAAAGTAAGTTAGATAACAAACTAGATGTGGGAAAAGAGATCAAAATTAGGAGACATATGTCTACATGAACCAATAATGAGAGGATAAGAAAAAAGGCATGACGCTTTTTCATTTATAAGGATAGAACCAAAATGAAGATAGACTAAATTAGGGAACATAAGCCTTTTGAATTCTTTGAATTAACATTTAT
The DNA here is from genome assembly GCA_037957365.1 of Torreya grandis. Lineage (NCBI taxonomy): Eukaryota > Viridiplantae > Streptophyta > Pinopsida > Cupressales > Taxaceae > Torreya > Torreya grandis. Next base: position 2,300,054 of record JARHVA010001839.1, read on the forward strand.
TGGTTGATAAAAAGGTGTCTTGATCACATTGTGTCAAGTAAACTCATAATCCCCTGATTTGTAGATGGTATAAAGGGGATATAGGTAATAAGTGAAGGGTAAATGTGTGATAGGTAGGGTAACCTTATGTGGGTTAATTTTCCCCTTTTACACGTGACCTAAAAACTATAATAGACAAGTCCATGTCTTCATGTAAGGTGTAGACTAATCGATGCGGGAAGTTTACTAGTGTTATATATGAAAGTTGATTATAGCTTTCTTGGGATAGCTTGTTCTGATTTTGATATAGGGTCTTCTTGCTATTGTTGTTTTTTTGTGAGGTTTGTGAAGTTGATCTATGTGGGAAGCTTCAAATGATTGATTTTGACAAATTTGACCTAGTCATCCTTCAAGGGAGTGGTCTAAGTTTGGATTTGTTTATTTCAGTAGTTATCTTTCAAGGGAGTAGTCTATCTTTTAAGCAATTTAGTTTTGGGCAGTTTTCCTTCAAGGGAATAGTTTGCATGCTAGAAATATGTGACCCAAATGATATTTTGGTATCCCAAATTATTTTAATACTAGTTTTAGACATGGACAAGTCTATTTAAGCTTAGAGGTTGACCTTTATGAAGGTAAAACTTTAGCATAAAAAGTTTAATGATGGGTGAAAGTAATGGTTTGAGGGAAAATGATCATGGGATTTTATCTAATTAGAGATGAAAAGTATCCATGAAAACCATGCCATGAGTAGAGCCATGGTACCCATATTTAGGATTAGGTTATAAATGTGACAGTTAGTCACATGGTTCTATGTCATAATTAATTGTTCTCAAATGGGTAGGGATAGGTAAGTAAAGGTGAAAATATCATAAATCAAGGGACAAGCTTAAGTTAGAAAAAGGTGATTTTGATAATTGTTTAATAAAAGAAATGATGTAGATGTAAAGCATTGAGAGGCTTAGGTTCTAGTTTTCCTTTAAGAGAGGATAAATGATAAGCTACTAATCCATACTTATGGGTTATGATGTAGGGTCCAAGCCAATTGAAATCAAACTTACCTCTTTTGATTTTCTCCATGTTGATGACATGTTGGTTTTTCTTTAGGATGAGGTCTCTAATGTTGAATTATGATTCTTATAGGTGCTTGTTATAGGCATACTTAAGGTGCTCTTGATAGACACAAAGATGGTTAAGAGATGTTAGGTGATGTTCATCAAGTAGTTCAAGTCATGCTAGATGTTCTTTTAGACACCTAAATTTGGCCACTAATAACCTTCAATCAAGCTTTTGATCAATTTCCACTTAAAATACACAATTTGGCCTAAAAACACTAAAACATGATAAATGAGTTTAAATTGATATATTCAAGTGCTAATTTTGGCTAGAGTATCCCTAAATGGGGTAATGTAATTTATGGACTAACTAACTTTGATCAGATCATTCAGAGTCAAAATGCTAATTTTGCACTCAGGGGCTCTGGATTGCTCTTTCCCATCAAATATTCTACACAAGACACATGCCTTTGTTATTTTTTGTTAGTAACATCCTAAATGGGAATATAGATCCAACACATCTGACATTTCCTTCCGATTATAATCCAGTCAAATTTTAGACCAATAACAAGGTATTCTGATCAATTTAAGTAATTTGTGCATAAAGTGCTTAAACATGCTTAAGAGATAATTAACCCAAATCAAGGCATATTTAATAATTCCATGGAAGCTTGTTGAATAATTTGTTTTGGAAATGAATATTGAATATTTGCATCATCAGGTGACATCATTTCTTAGGAATACATCCCTAGGCCATAAATGCCACAAATATTAGGATTTATGCCCTCCATGCCTTCCATGATGCCCTCCATGCCTCTTAATTTCCCCTTCTTCTAATTTCATGATGAGTATAATTACAAACTTAATTCCAAAAATTAAATTAATCTTCAACCACACATCTCAATCTCAGGATGGATGGTTCAGGTTGATTCTAGACATTTGTACAAATCTATAAATAGGAGACCTTACTACATCATTTCTAAGATATTTTTGGTACAAAGCTATAATGCACAAATGAGTCCAAAATCCATTTCAACTAGTGTTACCATGCCAAATTGATTATAAGCTAAACCAAGCCACAAACCAAAGGTGCCAAGGAGAAATGGAGGTGGTCAAGCTTCCATTGCCAAGGACTTCATGAGCACAAGCTAAGAAAGCCACTATAACAAGAATTTTGGAACATCTAAGGTAAAAGAGGGTTTATTTTGCATTTTAGTTATGTGTTTTATTCATGTTTGTTAACTAAGCTCTCCTTAGTGTCTAGGCCTAGAGATGTTATGTTAGTTAGTGTGTTTCTTTCATTTTGTTTTCATTTTGGAACTAACGCCATACTAACCATCCTCTCTTAAGTCAAATTCCTAGATCACATAATGGCATGCATGGTGGGACCAGACACATCTCACACCTAAATAAGATCATTTTTCAACTTTAAAATATTCATTTTGACCCTTAAAACTCTTGTAAATTGATTTTTTATCTTTATTTTTCCATTTTTATTTACGATAATTTTACATAGTAACCGATGTCAGTAAGACCAACATCAGTTGCATAGCTTAACTGACATCGATTAGCAAAAATGACATTTGTTAGATACCTATCAAGAAGGTTACATTGGTGTAACCAATGTCAGTTAGATAATTGAAATAAGTTAGCCAAAGTAACCATCATCGGTTATATATAACTGACATCGGTCATTGTGTTTTTATTAAAACATAGAACTGAGAGCTCTTTTTCTAAAGTTCATTATTTCAAACTAAAAAGAAGTTCAAATCTAAAGGGCATGCTAACATTTTTTTATAGGACCAAGCTTGACATTTGCTAAAAATATGTTTAGATCACCTTTTTCAAGTTTAAAAATCAATTAGGAACCTTGTTTTGGTATTTAACAAAAAAAAAATTAGATGTTTTTGGTGAATGTTTTCAAAGTTTTCAACTAATACCAAGGGATCAAATGAGCACCACCTCATTTTCCATTTGGGCTTGAAAATGAACTCACCTTTTCAAATATTTTTGTATTTACTTAGTTGTTTAGATTAAAAATTTATTTGGAAAAATGAGGAATATGGCAAAACAAGGGATGTTGCATGTATGCTCTTCCATTTATTCTATTTAGGGAACCCTTGGAATCAAAAGTGCCATTCTCATTGCAAGTATCCTAGTCCAAGGCTTAGAAATAAAGTCATCTAAAGCACTCCCCAAAAACTCATCAAAGTTTGGGTGACCTTGAAAATGACCCTAAAGTATTTCTACTTTCATGCTTTTTTATTTTTATGCAAACTTGACTTGCGAGGGGGACTTCATCACCTCTCATGAGTTCTTTAGGAAATCTTTGACCTGGGGTTTCATTTGTTAGCATTGGCTTAAATTGGATCCTTTGGAGTTACAAACAGGACATAGTGGCACTTTGGACATCACACTATATTGAGCTAACAATAGGATGTATTGGTTGCAAAAAGGACTAGACATTTTTGTAACAAGCCAAGTGATACAAACCAAAAATCCATGCTTTTATTTTGCATTGTTTGGCATGAAAGTCATTATGCAATTGATTCCCCTAGATCATTCAAAAACTTGTTAGATCTTAGATAAATCCCCACTTTCCATGGAAGTATTATTGGTGTAAGGTGTGCCTCAAGGTCCATGTCATAGTAATATCATTTAAGAGAAGGGGGGTTATAAAAACCATACTATATAATGCACATTTACTTTTGGATGAACACTTAAAATCCTCTCAAATGATTTATATTGATGGATTCCAAAAATATGAAGCAACCTTATCAATTTAACATCTAAGGGTGATTAATTAGTTGGTCTTGTCCTAGATAAAATTATTTTGTGAAGTCAAAACTTGGTGTAAACAAACAAAACCAAACCAAACACATAGTCTTAATTTTTCTTTGAATAAAGAGGTGTTATGCTACCCATGTGAGAAAATTCATTTGCCTTGTTCAAAGTTCATCAAAATATTGAGATTCATATAACCATTTTGGCATAGTTATGCTGCCTAATTGAGTTTAGACCTTTACCAAAGTGCTTTAAGTCCTTCACTTATAATATAAATTTAGAATTGCACCTTTACAAGTTTATATGGTTGATGTGTTAAGTGGGTTCACCATTTGCACTAAACTTGAGGTAACTTAGGTTTAATTTCCATTTTAGGTTTAAGGTTGTTTAAGACTCATAATCATTGTCATCACTTGATAGACTTAAGCCATTTTGTCCTAAGCACTTGCACTTTGAGTCTATGCACCATAACATTTTGAGTCAAGAAAAGTAGTGTTATGCTGTCAAAATTATGGGAAATTATCTTTGCCTTAGATATTTTTTGAAACAAACTTTTTTGTCACACATTTTAGGTAGTATAGCATCATTACGCTACCCAAAACATTTCAAACATTGTTTCATAGACACTCTTGCATAGAGTTCCAAATTTGTTCTTACATTTTCAAACTAATCGGGGTGTACTCTTATGATCCTTTATCTAAAGAAAAGTTATACCATTCACTTTTTTCTAAGATTATTTTTCAAAAGAACCAAGTTTTATACCATTTTTAATGAGAAAATAAAACTATTTCTTAAGTGCATTTTGTTTCATACCTTATACCTAGTTGATCAAGTTCATGTCCAAGAATCAAATGCATAGTGTTTGTTAGAAGTGTTTCAAATCCATTAGATTAAAACTTTAATCTATTTTAAAGTCTATATTTTGACACCATTTGGCTAAGAGTCCTAGCACATGCCTTGTTTGAGCCTAGCTTTTGATGCTACATTTGGCCAAAAGACCTATCAACTTTAAAATTCTTAGATTATAATGATTTGAAACACTTTGACCTTAGAGTTTGGCAATTTGATTTTTGGTCCATTTATTTTCTTATCTATGTGTGAACAGTGAAATGTTAGACACTTTACGCTAGCTTTTTTCTTCACAAATCTTTCCATAAATATTTTGATCCCTTTGACAAATCTAGACCAAGTTGAAACATCACTTGTTTTAGATTTTTCCCTTTTTATAATTTATAGAACTCTTTGACCTTTTATCACAAAGCATTGGATATGGATCCCAACATGTATTCCTACACTCATAGTGGACTCATGTACAATATAGGGATTAGTAATGTAGTTGTGCAAGAAGAAATGGTGCAAGACCCCTATGTAGATAATATTGCGTATGAGATGGATTCTTATCCCTCATATAACACTCAATCAAGGGCATAAAGCCAAGATCCATTGGTTAACTATTTATTTAACATGCCACCTTATTCAAAATAGGACTAGGAATAGACCACACAATACCTAGCTACAATACCCATAGTGGATGAGCTAGCTCTTCAACAGTCATATCCTACTAATATAATTGCCATGTATGATCCATTTTTTTAGCAAAATCTGTTAGAGAATAAAGATAAGATTTTGGTTAGAGCTATAGAGGTAGGGGCCAATTTTCCAACAGACTTCCCCCATAAAAATTTACCAAGTCTAGTAAGACTACCCCACAATATCATTTACAAACAACAGGCTTCTTCTAGAAATCTTATGGCTTTAGTCCAAACAATGTATCAAGACCCTAATATATCTAACCAAGGACAAAACATCATATAAGATCACTTTAACCAAATACAAATAGCATATCAAACCTACCTAAATTTATCTCATGATTTCAATCAGATGAACATGGTGAGTAAGCCTCTTATTGACCTAGTTCCTTTAATAAGAGTGTTGATAGAGTTAACTAGACAAGAGAATACAAGTTCTAACCCATTCATATAAATCTCTTTGATAGATAACTTGATGCATATCTTCATTATTAAAGTGTCTTCAACCTCTACATAGAATAGTGAACCAAACATAGTGGATAATGTGTAAACAACATCCAATCTTGATCAAAGTGGTATTAATGCACAAACAACTAGCCAAAAATATGTTCCTATGGTTAATCCCATGATTAGAACATCATACCAAGGAATAGGGGTTTTTACACCCAAACTCAATCGATTTCTTCCTCAAGTGTACAACCTATAGGATTAGGTAATCAAACAATGGCTAATGTCATGCTTCAATGATAGAATGTGATGAATCTTACTCCTCCTCAATAGGTAATGAGTAGTATTCCACAATAGTAGACACAATCTAGTGTATCAACACAATAGAGGACAAATACATTATCACATCAATCAGGGGAAACTAATGTGCCACGTCATCAGGTAATGATGAACATACCTCTTCAGTCATAGACTAATATGCCAATTTAAGGTCGAGCAATGACTAGTTAATAGTGTGTAAATATTGGTCAGTAATAGATGCCAAATATGTAACCTATTTTTACTTCCCCATAACGATTTTTGAAATTAATAAGTTACCATATTTCTCAAGTACCTACTAGATAACTTTTGGTTCAAAATGTGCCACAAATTTAGAGACAAGGTCTTGTTCCACAAATTCCCACTCCACTACAAGGTTTGATTAGTTGGTACCATGTCCCTTATCAACTATAATAGGCACAGTATAGTTGTATCCCTCCATCCCAACCACAAAATCCTTCAAGTCAAACCTTTATTGCCAACCCAAAATAAAATATTTCACAGCCAAATATGCAATTTCATGAACATCCTAATCCATGTATGTGTATTCTTGGTCCATTCCCAAACTAAACCAATATACCCCAATGGGTATCTCCATCATGCCCTAGTTAAAGTGTCCCTCTTATGACCTCTCAATCATCTACCCAAACCAATATTCTCCCTCAAACCAATGTTCCTTCCAGTTTCTTATCCCAATAATTGCAATAGATGAAGGATGTAATTGTTGCCATTCAAGCTAGAAAATAGAGTAAAAAGTTCAAATTGGATGATGTGTGTTCCTACCCATTCAACATGGAGTATTTTTAGATACCATTTCCTTTAGGATATGAACTAGCTAAATTTGACAAATACAAAGGGAAAGGTGATCCTAAGGCTCATTTGATCAAATTCTTTGTTGCATGTCAACCAGTGGCATATAGCAACATATACCTTTTGATATTGTTTCCAAGGAGTTTGGATGGACAAGATTTGGAATGGTTTTTGAAGTTGACCAATAATTTATAAATAAATTTTGATAATATTTCTAATAAATTTGTGTATCACTTTTCCTATAATCTTGAGCATGAGATTTCATTAGTGGACTTTATGCAAGCAAAGCAAAAAGCTAGTGAAAGTTTTTCAAGTTATTTATGGAAATGGAGAGATCTTGAAATCCATTTCACCCATAGTTTACCAAATAAATAATTATCTACTGTGTTTACTAAAAATTTGGATAGTGAGATAGCTTATCATCTAGAACTACAATGTGCACATATGTTCAAAGAGATCATTGATAAAGGTTTGTTGATTGAGTGTATGTTCATCAATAAAGGAGTCATCAAACTTAATTCAACTAATAAAAATCAAGGTACCAATCAAGGAAATGGCTAACATCAACATCCTATTCAAGTGAAAGCATCACAATTGACAAAAGCCAATAACCAAGAAAGACCAAAGCAATTCAACCATAATAAGAATGTTGTGGGAAATGGAGTAGCCGAATCCCATCATGTCTAAACTATGAAAATATCATCTACACCACCTTTTTAGCTTACTCTTACCTATAAAACTCTCCATCCAATTCCAAAATCACAATAACCAAAACCTACACAATAAATATAGTAGCCTTTACCATTACAAACCCCTCCTCCTAGGAGAACCGTGCCTGCACATCATGTTTTTAGTGACCTAGGAAAACCTATTGAATCTATATTTTTAAATTTTGATACCACTAATATGATTAGTTGGACTATACCAAATCATTATTCATAAAGCATTTCATATCCTGATTAGTACCATGAAAATGAATTCTATGACCATTATCAAGTTAATGAACATAATCTATAAAGATGTGTCCAAATCAAGAATTTAATTAAGAATATGTTTGAGAATGGAGAGATAACATTGGATAATGGTGCTTCCACTTCTAATAAAACTCTTGGGATTTATCAAAACCCCTTTCCCTAACATAAAAATCAATAGCAATAAAATAATCAGCAACAACAATAGCTAGTGCAGTAGCAACATCAATAGTATCAAAATCAAAGGCCAAACCAACAGAATCAACAAAATTTGTAACAAAACCCACAACAATAGAAAAATGGAAAAAACCAAGGTTAGAATAGTAAAAACCAACAAACCTACCATGTAGTTTTACATGACTACAACAGGGTTGTAGGTCATATTGCATGGGGTAGCATTAATACCATCTCCATTAATCTTAGACCAAACACTAATCAACCTAGACCATTACTAAACAACACCATTCAACCAAATTATATGGATAATATTTCTTTGACCTGAGAATGCATATAAGCAAACTAATAAACTAGGACTTCCCCTTTTGGACCTTATATCAATAACTTGTCCTTGCCATGTGACCACATGTGACTGCACTAGTAACCAAGACTTGTCTTATTTGGTCCCACACCATTTCCAATATTGATTAGTAATAATGGTCCATTATTTAATCTTGATTGTGGAATCACAACTCAAAGGTCAAAGATTACTATCTCAGGCCCACAATGATCTACCACTTTTCTTTTCATCTAACCAACCATTTAGCGTTGGAATAAACCATTCACTACTGACCAAGACAAGAAGTTTGATATTATGGAACAATTGTAAAAGACACCAACACAAATTTTTATTTTATATTTTCTACAAACTTCAATAATCCATAATAATATCTTGAATGATATTTTAACCCAATCCACTATTGCTAGTGACATATCCCCTGATAATTTTCAAGCTTTGGTTGGACACCTAGCTCCAACCCAACAAGTCAAATTCAACCAAAGTGATCTGTCTTCCCTTGACATGCTTCATAATAATCCATTATACATAAAAGTTTATATAAGATGGCATAAATTGAAATGTGTCCTTATAAACAATGGATCTAGCCTCAACATAGTGTCTCTAAAGCTCATCAAGCTTCTTGACTACACAATGGTAGATCTCTAGCCAGAAACAATAACTATCAAACCCTATGATAATCAAGAAAGAGAATCACAAGGCACCTTTAATTTTCCAATTATCATTGGGCCTTTGACCTATGATACACTTTTCCATGTGCTTTATCTTGATTTATCATACAATATACTTCAAGGTAGGCCCTGGTTACATGAGATTTGTGTAGTCCCATCAATGTTGCACCAATGTATCAAGTTTTTCTACTCAGGGATGGAAGTGAATATTCCAAGAGAATTACACCAATATGAACACTACAAGCATCTTGAGGCCAAATTTTAAATCTATAATTATTAGTATAGTATGAATCCAAGTTCCAATTAGGATAAAGGAAAGGCTATACTTATTAATCTATCACCAAATAATTGCATAGATCCTAATACCTTAGATTCCCTTTCCCACATGCCACCTCTTGAAGCTTCCAATAATTTCACCATTTTAGATAATGGACCAAAAGAGTATGTGACCTATGATACATTTCATATTTCCAATCTTAATTAGAATCTAAAAACCTTTGGGTGACCTAAAGTCACCTCACATAGGCATTGGCAAAAAAAGAGCAAAGATAAGGGACATGTCACATTTGTACTAACATCTGGCCTAGAACCCAACCCTCTTAAAGGGGATGAATCATGGTTATAAAATGATAACCAAGCTAATTTTTATAAAATTTCAAAGTATCCTATTCCCAATAGGATCATGGAGCATCACAATTATTAAAGGAAAGGCCTCAGACCAAATCAATAAGTAACCATCAAGCCAATTTCCATGACTAAGTATGAAATATCTTATGGACTTAGATTTAAACTACCTAGGATTGACCCCACATATCCTATTAAAACTCCATCACCAATGACTAGTGATGATGATGCCAACAACAAAGTAGAGTTTGATCATAGACTCACCTTTGATAACCTAGCTGAAACTAACCTATTTGATAACAATGCCATTTGTACCCTTACCCTAGCCATTCATCACAACCCTTTACCATTATATTAACCCTAACTGATAGATTGGGACCAGTAAAAATCTAGTCTTTTGATTGATGAGTTCCAAAATGATGAGGCATTCTATGACTTTTTAGGCCCTAGAGACAATATTTCATTGGGAGATCAAAAATTAGGATTCTCAATCACATTGGATCCTATAGCCTATTTCGGAGATCAAGTGAACACCCTTAGCCAAAAACAAAAATGTAAAACATTGAGGTCCCAAAGTGAAAACATCTTTGAGACATTTTCTGACCAAGGAAAAAGTAAAGAGTCTAGTGGTGAAAACTTGTTTTAGGTGCCATTAGATGGGGGTGTTCATTCTTCTTTGAATTTAGACCAAAAGATCACCAATGATGAACTTGATTCTAGATTCGAGTTCAGCTTTGAGCAACAACAAGTATTTGATCCAACTATTCAAGAATTTCCAACTATTTTTGTCACATGGCTAGATCTCCCATTAGGGGACTCAGATTCATCATGCCTAGAAGAAGTTGAATAGTAAGTCCTAACAGAGGACCTTGACATAATTTAATAGTTTAAGTCATTACTTACCATCTTAGAAGATAGTTTGACCCTTCTAGTTGAAGATACAATAGAGACAAATATCAAGAATCCATTAGACTTGAAATAGATAAAATTAGGTACATCCCTCACTGAGGAGGAACATGACCTCTTCATAGATCTGTTGAGAGATTTTGTAGATATCTTTGCATGGGCCTATTTTGACATGCCAAGTTTAGACCCTACTTTGGTTCTACATCACCTTGTGGTTAATCTTGATGCCAAATCAGTAAAAAAAAAAAGAAACTTAAGATACATCCTCACATTACTATATTGGTAAAGAAAGAGTTGGAAAATTTCTTGGAAGCACGATATATCTAATCCATTGACTACTCAGAATGGATCTCTAATGTGGTACCTATTAGTAAAAAGTTGTAAGGGTTCATAATTTGTACTAATTTTTGATACATCAATAAACATTATCCTAAAGATGATTTTCCCTTGCCTAATATCAACATGATCATTTATTTCATGGCTAATTATGAAATGCTTTCACTCATGGATGGCTTTTTAGGATACAACCAGATCAAAATAGCATCAAAAGACCAACATAAAACAACATTCACCACTCCATGGGGAAAATTTTGTTATCAAGTGATGCCATTTAGCCTTAATAATGATGGATCCACATATCAAAGGGCCATGACTATCATATTCCATGATATGATGCATGATATTATAGAAGACTATGTCAATGACATATTAAGAAAATCCAAAACTAGGGTTGACCATCTAGCAGTGTTGCATAATATATTTGAAATATTATGAGAGTATAAAGTTGGATTCAATCCAAATAAATGTGTTTTAAATTTAAATTTAGTTAAATTACTTGGCTTCATCATGTCGCATAGAGGTATTGAAGTTGATCTAACTAAATTTCATGTTATAATCGAGATGCCACCACCAACCATAAAGTAACTCTATAGTTTATAGGATAAGATCCAATTAATTTGATGCTTCATCTCTTAGTTAGAAGACAAGTGCCATCCATTTACACACCTTTTGAAGAAAGAAGTTACATTTCACTAGGATGATCATTGCCAAATAGCTTTTCAACAACTCAAAGACTATCTTGTTAATCTACCTATTTTATTACCTCTTATGCTTGGAAATCCATTCTTATTATACCTATCATCTATTGATCATGCTCTGGGGACACTCTTGGCTCAACATGATGACAATGGAAAATATCATGTCGTATACTACTTAAGTTTTACCTTGGTTACAGATGAACATAACTATGCACCTATTGAAAAAGTTTTTCTAGCCATGGTTTTCATAGCCTAAAAACTGCACCATTACATGTTGAATAATAAGACCATGGTCATTTCAAAAGTAGATCCACTCAAGTATATACTATCTAAAATAGATTTGCAAGGTAGAATGGATAAATGGATCATGCTTCTCAATGAGTTTAACATAGAGTATGTCAATCAAAAGGTAATCAAAGGACAAGTTCTTATAGATCAACTTGCTGAAGCACCTCTCATAGACACACAACCACTCATGTTTCAATTTCATGATGAATCTATAATTACCATCATTGACACACCCCTTGTGGAGTAGCCATGGAATATATATTTTGATGTTTCATTCACTACACATGGATCAGGGGCAAGCATATTGTTTATTACACCATATGGGGATCTAATCCCTAAATAATTTAGAATCAACTTTCCTTATACAAACAACATGGCCAAGTATGAAGCACTTATTTTAGGAATTTGACAAGTAGTGCATTGGAATATATCTTATCTCCAAGTTTATGATGATTCTCAGTTAATCATCAATTAGGTCACAAATCATTTTTAGACCAAAGATGACAAGATAGTTCTATATAAAGCCATGGTCAACACTCTTAAACAAAAAATTATCAACATTTATTTTGAGCACATACCAAGGGATAGTAACAAAACTATATATGCCATGGCTACTATTATCTCTCTAATTCAAAAAATAGATAAAGCTAGAGAGTATTAGTTCCTCGTCAAGAATTTATCAGCACCAGCTCATGAACCTTCAACTATTGTAATGATTTGTGCTATTGTTGGTCCTAATTCTATCTAGTACTCAAAACCTTAAAAATACCTTCATGACCAAGTTATACCACCTAACCTATCTAAAAAAAATGAAATATTTTATGCATCATTCCACTCATTATACTCTACTAGGATCCACCCTTTATCATCATATTTTTTATGGAACTCTACTTCATTATTTAACTTTGGTAGTTTTTATGCTAGCATTAAGAGAAGTTCATGAAGGATTATGTGGAGCTCATTCTAACGAGGTTGTCCTATCCAAAAATCTCTTACATACTAGTTATTATTGGCCCATAATAGATGTAAATGTCACTACATATATAAAAAAATGTGACAAATGTCAATGACATGCTAATCGAATTCATGCCCTAGAAAAAACTCTAAAATTGATGTTGACACCATGGCTATTTTTTACATGGGGACTTGACCTCATTAGGAATATTAACCCCACTTCATCTGATGGCCATAAACATATCCTTACCACCATCAAATATTTCACTAAGTGAGTTGAAGCTATACCCCTCACTTACGTGACTAGAAAGCAAATTTATAAATTCATCTTCAACCATATTATTTTCTGCTATAGTATCCCCTCTAACATTATATCTGATAATGGAGGATCATTCAAGAATAAGGATGTAGATTAGCTATGTATCAAATATAACATCACACAACATTTTTATACAGCATATTACCCTTAAGGTAATGTCCAAGCTGAGGCATCCAATAAAACCATTATCAATATTCTAAAAAACATTTTCAATAATGATGGTCATGATTGGCACTTGTAGATATTCCCTACCCTTTTGGCATATCATACTAATCATCATACCCCCATAGGAGCCACTCCATACTCACTTGTTTATGGTATTGAACCCATCCTTCCCATTGAGGTTGAATTGCCTTTACTACACATCTCTTTCAAGCATGTCTTAGATGATCATGACTATTGAGTAACTCACCTATAAGAGCTAGACCTACTTGATGAGAAATACATAGCTATGCTCGACAATCTTCAAGCATATCAAAACTAACTCAAAGGCCACTATAATTAGCATGTTAAGAATAGAAAATTTGAACTTGGTGATATTATTCTTAAAGAAAACCAAAAGAATACCATGACTAAGAAGAAACATAAAGGGAAATTAAAACCAAATTGGATAGGGCCTTTCATCATTATTGAATATTATGGATCAGGAGCATACAAGCTTGCCACACTAGATGGAGATGAACTTCTAGAACTGATGAATATTATTCATCTCAAGTGGTACTATGCTTGAATTCTAAGGTGTATTATTTGTAAGGACCATTTTAGTTATGCCATTTTAAAACTATTCTTCTTTATACATAATATCATCCTTATCCATCCTCTTGGCCTTATCCACTTTCTACTTCTGACCTATCATCCCAATGTGTTCTAAAGCCTATCCTATTTGATCTTAGTTTTTACCATTTGTTTTGCATTTTTAGCATCAAGATATATGATCAGTTTCATCAGTTGGTTCAAGTACTTCAAATAGAGATCATATTTTGGGATAGTATGATAGAAGTTTTGGCAATTGCATCCTTCATTTATTACTCCTTTCTTACCACCAGTCTTGCTACTAATTATAACCACCTTTAGGCAAATTAGTATCATTGATCTATGTCATTATGTTCTAGTTATAACCACCTATGGGTAAACTAGGGGAAACATTAAGCCTTGGCATACCAACTTGCCACTTCTTATGTCATCCAATGCCTTTTTACTAACTGTGCCTATTTTGTTTGAATTGACTGCTACATTAGTTGAATTCTTCTGCTATAACGGTGGAACTACAGTGAATTGAGGTCCTAATATATGACTATGTAAGTAGCACTCTATATTTATTGAGGTTAGCTCAGTCACCCTTTTCCCCATGCTCTCACTATTTTGTGGGAAACCTAAGCCATGCTTTCACCATTTTGTGAGAAACCTAAGTGTGAACTCTCTCATCATTTTGTGAGCTTGAACCATTTAGTGTCTCATCATTCTTGATCGAGTTGAGACACTCCAAAATGATTCCAAAAACATTTAAAAAATGATTATAAAAGAATAAAAACATTGATCACTTCTTTGCCTTAAGGATTTTGGGAACCCTCACTAAGTTACAAGCAAATCACTTGTCATTTAGTTTCCCAATCCTTTTGGCTTTTTTCTCTCATATACTTGTTATTTTTAAAGACCATTCCTATTTTTATATCACATCGATTCTATTTGTTTTCCTTAGTTATCACATTTTTCCCATTCCCTGGGAGAACTACATTTAGACTAAAGTTTTTTAATAGATATTACATCCATGGAACTATGTAGGCAGCATCCCCTTGCCTAGTGCATATGGAGATAGCTCGACCACCCCATTCCTTTTATTTTATCCCCCATTTTATTTTTTTGTTAAGTTATCACCTATTTTCAATGGGTAATGTTCATAGGGTTTCTATTGCATTATTTATTTGTTTATCTATATGTTTATTTGCTTTTAACAATGTTGCCTTGATTTAGTTTATGTGTGTTCATTGGGTGATTCCTTGTCCACACTTACACATGAATACATCCCTATTCATATGTTTACATTATCATCATGGTTTCTATCATTGGTTCATTGTTTTCTATTGAATATTGGATTATGGGAGTCAGTCCTCATGCATATTTTAGCCAAATCCTTATGATGTTATATCATGATTCATACTAACATATGATATAACAAAACTTAGCTTCAAGAAGTCTATTCAACAATGGTGGTATCTCTTCAGCATCGACATCCTGATTCCATCCTAATCATATCCCAAATAGAGTAATTAACTGTTAAATAATTTCAACCTTAATTAGTTTAGACGAGCATCTCCCTACTAGTAGGTTATTCTAATTCATCATTACCCTTTATGTTAAGTTATCATCATCCTTAGCCAAGTTTATCATGTTTACCATAATTAGGGTCTAATGATTCTAACTACATATGGGAAAATCATTGCACACCATCCCACTTACATTTCTTAATGATTATAACTGCCTTTGGGAAAATCATTATGTTATCCCCACTTTACTTATTTTGCCTATATAGGGGAATGTTATTATCTTGTTTGTCTATCCTAACAGGGGTAGCTCCATCTTCTCAATGACTATAACCACCTTTGGGCAAATCATTTTGTTATCATACCATGTTACCACTATTGGGGTATAATACTTATAACCACCTTTGGGAAAACCATTTTACACCATCCCATTTGAATTCTTAATAATTTTGATTACTTTTTCAATATCATTGTGTTTTCATCCCATCATCTTTCTTTTCTTCGGTCCCCTAGTTTCACTTCTTTCTTTTTGAGGGGCCATTTATCAACCTGTTTATGCTAATCGTTCCCTCGAGGGGGCATCATATAGTTAGTTTATCATCATTTTAGTTGTAGGCATACATGACCTTTTTCATTATTTTAGAAGATATTATTCTTATATCTTGCAATGACTTCCTAAATATGGATAAATTATAGACACCTAAATCTGGCCATCAACAACCTCTAATCAGGCTTTTCGTCAATTTTCACTTAAAATACACAATCTGGCCTAAAAACACTAAAACATGCTAAATAAGTTGAAATTGATATATTCAAGTGCCAATTTTGGCTAGGGTATCCCTAAATGGGGTAATGTAATTTATGAGTCAGCTAACTTTGATCAAATCATTTTGAGTCAAAATGCTAATTTTGCACCTAGGTGTTCTAGATTGCTCTTTCCTATCAAATCTTCTACACAAGATACATGCCTTTGTTATTTTTTTTTGGTAACATCCTAAATGGGAATATGTATCCAACACATCTAACATTGCCTTTCAATTCTAATCTAGTTGAATTTTGGACCAATAACAAGGAATTTTGATCAATTTGAGTAATTTGTGCACAAAGTGCTTAAACATGTTTAAGAGCTAATTAACCCAAATCAAGGCATAATTAATAATTCTATGGAAGCTTATTGAATAATTTGTTTTAGAAATGAATATTAAATATCTACATCATTAGGTGACCTCATTTCTTGGGAAGACATCCCTACAATATCATGATGAGGATAATTACAAACTTAATTCCAAAAATTAAATTAATCCTCAACCACACATCTCAATCTCAAGATAGATGGTTCAGGTTGATTCTAGACATTTACAAAAATCTATAAATAAGAGGCCTTACTAAATCATTTATAAGCTATTTTTGGTGAAATGTTATAATGGACAAATGAGTCAAAAAGCCATTGAAACTAGTGTTACCATGCCAAATTAATTATAATCCAAACCAAGCCACAAGCCAAAGGTGCCAAGGAGAAATAGAGGTAGTCAAGCTTCCATTGCCAAGGACTTCATGAGTACAATTTGAACAAGCCACTACAACAAGGATTTTGGAGCATCTAAGGAAGGTAAAAGAGGGTTTATTTTGCATTTTAGTTTTGTATTGTATTCATGTTTGTTAAATAAGCTCTCCCTAGTGTCTAGGCCTAAAGATATTATACTAGTTAGTGTGTTTCTTTCATTTTTTTCATTTTAGAACTAACACCATACTAACCATCCTCTCTTGAGTCAAATTCCTAGATCATAGTTCTTGATGATAGTCACTCTCATAAATAATGTCTTACAAGGATATGCAAAGAGAGGGAATCTAGAATTTGAGAGGAAAAACTACCTCTACTCCAAAGACTAGAGAGAAAGGGGTAGCACCCATAGAGGTTTAAATGCTAGTGTGATAGGCCTATAAAGTGAAGGGGATGTGTAAATGACAATCCCAACCTGAAGCACTAACTAATTTGGTTAACATTTTGTTGAGGATTTTGTTAGAGGCTTCTACTTGTCCATTTACTTATGGTTGGTAGGGTGAGCATAAGCTTAAATTAATACCAAATGTGTTGTAAAGACCTTAGACTTTCTTGTTCTTGAAATATTTGTCATTATTAGTGATGATCTTATAGGGAACGCTAAAACAATAAATGATGTGATGATTGATGAAGTTGATAATATTTTTGGCTTTGGTCGAGATGAGAGGGATAACTTCTACCCACTTGGTGAAATATTCAATGGTAGTAATGATAGATTGGGGGCACTATGAAGAATGAGGATTGATTTCCCCAATGATATCTAGGCCCCATTATGAGAATGGCCAAAAGTACTTAGATACTTTAAGGCCATGGGTTGGTATGTGGTGTAAATTAGCATGTTTTTAATACTTCGCACACTTCTTTACATAATCATAATAGTCTTGGTTGAGGGTAGGCCAATAATAGCCAAGGAAAAGGATACATTTAGTGATAGCTAGACCACTAAAGTGTCCCTCACATATTCCATCATGCATTTCTTTGATGTAATGGGAAGCCTCATGAATACAAAGACAATGGATAAGGAGGTCATCTAAGTCATGCTTACAAAGGATCCCCACTAGTATGGTATAATAAGAGGTACTCTGAATAAAGGCTCTTTAATCATTCCTAGAGAGGTTGGGAGGAATGATACTAAGGTTGAGGCAATTGAAGGTTTTCTCATACCATACATCTGATAGAGATTGATTTACACTAAAAATGGTAGGAAGGTTAGAATGGATATAAGATGGGGTGATAAAATGATGAATGGTAATAAAGAGTTTAGATTTGGAGGTTGAGATGGGATTTGGGAAGCAAGGGAAGCCATTGTATCCATAAACTTATTGATATATCATGAAATATACTAGATAAGGTAATGATCAAATGATGCTAAGAGTACATCTACTAGGTGTATTTCCTTTAGCAAGACATCAATTTTACATTGGTAGGATCCATTGACCCAGTTGACTACAAGTTGGGAATCACCAAAGACACTGATTACCTTGGCTTCCAAGGATATAATGGTTTGGAAACCTATTACTAGGGATTCATACTCAGCCACATTGCTTGTGCATTCAAATTCAAGTTTGAAGGAAAGGAGAAGAGGTTCACCATCGAGGGGAATGAGAATAACTCCAACACCCCCACCACATTGGCATTTGGATCCATCAAAGAACATGATCATTTTGTAGCTAGGGTCCTCTTGAGAAAGAGTTGTGATGGACTCATCTATAAATGTAAGAGGTAGGGGTTGGTTATCTAGTAGAGGAACTTCAACCAATTGATCAACAATGACTTGCCCCTTAATTTAAATTTGCTAGAGAAACTCAAGGTAAAACTCATCTAAGAGCATGATCCAATTAGCCATACAGTGGTTTTGGTATGGTTTAGAGTACATGTAATTGAGTGGGTCAATGTTAGTGATGATGAAATTTTTTTGATTGAGAAGGTAATGATGAATTTTGGAAGCCACAAAGACTAAGGTGAGGCAAATTTTCTTAGAATTGGTGTAATGAGTCGTATACTCAATAAGTGTTTTACTTATGTAGTAGATAGCTTGATTTTTGTCTTGTTCATCATGATGAGTAAGTTTTTGCCCTAGGGAATGGTTAGTGGTAGAGATATAAAGGTAGAAGGGTTGATACACTTTAGGAGGTGTCAAAATAGGTAGAGAAAGAAGGTAATCTTTGAGTGAATCAAAGGCTTGTGGGCAGTCCTTAGTCCACTTTAAAGATGTATCTTTCTTGAGTATATGGTGAAAGGGTTGACATCTATCCAATAATTGAGAGATGAAGCAATAGATTAATTTCATCTTTCCCTATAAGCTGTGAAGTTGCTTGAGGTGGGTTAGAGGTGGAATTTCCAAAATTACTCTGATTTTGGTTGTGTCTACTTTAATTCCTTAAAGGGATACAACAAAGCCAAGAAGCTTTCCAAAAAGGACCCCAAAAATATATTTTTTGAGATTAATTCAAACATAGAAGTGGATAAGGTGTTCAAATATGATTTTGAGAATGTCTAGATGATCCTTTTGATATTGGGATTTCCCAAGGAGATCGTCCACATTTTTTAGACCAAATGGAATGACCTTATAGCATAAGGTCCCCCATGGGGTGATGAAAGAGATTTTATGTTGATCTTTGGGATCAATCAAGATCTGATTATATCTTGAGAAATTGTCCATGAGAGACATCTCATGGCCAGCTATAAGATCAACAAGTTGGTCAATGCTAGGTAAATGGAAGTCATCCTTTGGACAATCAAGGTTGAGGTCATGAAATTTAATACAAAAGTGTAGTCCCCCTATGAATTTGGTAATGGGAATGATGTTATAAACCCATTGAGGATAGTTAGTGGGTTGGATGAGTTCGACTGACAAAAGGTGTTGAAGCTCTTCTTTGACTAGAAGGGAAATGTGAGGGTGCATCCTATGGAGTTTTGCCTAATAAGATTAACATCAAGATGGGTGAAAATTTTGTGAAGAGAAATGGAAGGGTTAATTCTAGGCATATCCTAATAGGACCAAGAAAATGCTATGCTTTAGTCATGAAGGAAGGAAGGGCAATCTTGTTTCTCTATAGAATTTAAGGATTGACCAATCTTGATAATACATGGGTTATCCTAAGAAACCAAGTTTACATTGATAGTGGATTATTTCAACATGGTTTGGTTCTTAGGAGGAAGAGATTTATGGATAGAATAATCCCCTAAATTGAGGTAGGTGAGAATGGAATCATCATCCTAATGTTGGATGGTGTTGATGGTACAAGAATCATTTTCTACCATTTCAAGATGGATGAGAGGAAGGGTTTTTATTTGGCCACCCTTTTGATAGGTCAAGGGGCCAAAACTAATGGTATTGATAAAAAAAATTATATGGGATGGTATTTAAATATTTAGACTTCTAAGGATATGGGTTTGATGAGGATGGGATATCCTCATAAATGGTGGTGATGGGTTTAGGTGAAATGGTAGGTTTTTCTGGTGGTACAAACCTAAGGCCAAATAGCTCATGAGGTCCCTATTCATAATGGCCAAGTCCAAATCCCTTCCAAGCACACCTATGAATATAGGCTTTGGAAAATGTAGGTCTATTTAGATAGGAAAATTTAGAGGTAAATTCCTAAATAGAAGAGGTGGTAGAGGAAGCGAGAAACAAATGATCAAGTCTCCCATATATGAAATTGGTTTTATGATTAGGCAACCAAAAAGGATTGATGTTTCTAATGTTGGGTTCATAAATGGGATCATGATTAATATTCCCATACTCTTGAGGATTAGGAAATTGATCCAAGGCCAAAATATGGTACTCTCCTAATGAGAGATGTTGGAACATAGGATCCAAGGGGTCCTCTATGGGGATCTATGAAGAAAGAATGGATGAGCTAGTTTAAGCTTCATCAATGGTACATGTGGAGTTGTTGGTGGTTGGTGGTAAGGTGGATGAATGAGGAAGAAGAACATCATTAGTTCAATATGTCATATTGCAAGATGCAAAAGGATTGGGTTTAGATGGTATGGTGATGACATGACCCTCTTATTCAAATTTAACACATCAATGAAAGGTAGATGGGACACAACTAATGGAATATATCCAAGAGAATCCAAGTAATATTTTGTATTAGAACTCACCCTTTATAATGTAAAAGAGTTATATAATTTTTTGAGGTCTTAAGTAGATGTGGAGAAAGACTATCCCCAAGGTAGTGGCCATAATATCATTAAAAGAGTGGAGGACCACTACAGTTTTTGGCATGATGTTATTTTTCATCTCAAGTTGGTTATAGGTATGGGAGGAGATAATTTTAATGTTATCTCCTCCATCAATAATCACCCTTTTGATGTGGGTTTGATTGATGTATGAAGTGATGAAGAGAGGAGGATTGGAGCCCTCATGATGAATAGAAGGTATTTCTAAATCCTTGAAAGTGATAAGGGTGGAAAGTTGAAGGGCTTTGATAAATTCTATAAGGGGTTGAGGATCTTCAAATTGAACCTCTATAAATTGAAGTATCTATATCAGTGCTTGATAGTAAAGAAGTGAGGTGTTTATTAATTCATATAATCTCATATTTACAAGAGTTTGGTGAAGTTATTTCAACACTACACACTAAATAAATTAAAAAGGGTTGGAAGGAGATGCACCAAAAATGGATACTTTGGGTTTTGGTAGTGGTGAAAGTGAAGGTGTTTTAGTTTGGTTAGAAGGTTGAGGGGTGGAAGGATATGTCCATAGAATGAACACTTTATCCTTTTCATTATCTTTTTGTTGGGCCCATGATCAGGTAATCATATGGATATTGTGGATTACAGGAAGTGTTGGGTTAAAATGTTACTCCAATTCCTCCTCACTCTTAGGTGAGAGTGGGTGAGTAGGTAAGTGTTGGATAGGATGGATTCGTGGTTGGGTTGGTAATGGGACTAAGGAGGTTCATCTGATAATAGATCATCCTCATCTCATAAGCTATAAACAAGTGTTTGGAGAGATTTATAGTTCTTCATGTCATGTATAAGAGTCATATGGTATAAGAAAATCAAATTTTCTAAGAACCATGATGGTTTGGTATGTGAAGGTTCAAAAGGTTTTATCTATGGTAGGCTTAAGGAAGAGGTTTTCAATAACATTTATAGAATGGTTGAATAAGATTCAAGTAGAGTTGTTGGAGGTGATGGGGTTTTAGTTTTTGGAGTGGGAGACTTATTAGAAGTAGGCTTTACCATGGAATTTATTGATGGTGGAATGGTTTTGATAGGTAGGTTTGGTTTGGATTGTTTGAAATTAGTTGGTTTGGAGGTGGAATATGTATAGGTGGAAGGTTTGAATGATGAAGGTTTGGAGATATATTGGAAGGTAGAGGTGGATAGGTTAGTTAAGAATGAAGGAGATGTTGAGGATTTGGATGGTGTAGGTAAATGTAAAATGAAAAGAGGAGGTTTGGTTTGGGTAGTTTTTAGAGGGTTCACCTTCTTGGTATAAGTGTGAGATCCTAAGATGGTATAAGGATGGGGTCCTAATATAGAAGGTAAGATGGATTTTTTGTAGGTTTAGTCAAGGTTTTATTTGGTGGATTATATGGATTTAAGTCCAAATACAAAGATGGGTGAGCAAGGCTAGGTGTATAAAGTATTCCTAGATTCTTGATGGGTTTGGTTAGAGAGGCATAGGGTGATTTGATAATTTTATATGGAGGTGGGTTGGATGGTTCCCCTATGGTTTTAGAGGGAGAAGTATTTGATGATGGGGTTGAGGTAATGATAGGTTTGATGGTGGATGAAAGTGAGGTTAAGGGTTCATGTTTTTTTTGGTAAGGGAGTCTAAGATGGTGCCAAAAGGTGGCTCTATCTAGATTGGGTTCAGAAGAGAATTTGAGGTTTTGGACTAATCTAGAAAAAAAATTATAAATGGGTTTGATTCCTTAGTCATTGGTTTGAAAGATCAATCCCAAAGGTTGAGGTGAGGTAATGATTTATTCACATTTGCTATGGATGGAAGGTTCCATCATTTGGGAAGATGTTGCCTCTATGGAAGGAATAGAGGAGGTCATCTCTTCTTTTAGAATGGTTTCCAAGGAGGGAGTGGTTGGTTTCATGGTGGGTAAATAATGTATGGTGGCAATGGTTACCTCCTTTATTATTTATATCAAAGTAGAGGTGGGTAAGTCAATAGTCTCATCAACTAAAAGAGATGATATTTCTTCCTTTGTTTAGGTGTACAAAGGAATGGATGAGGATTCCACTACTTCAACAAGTGAGGTGGAGGAAGAGGTAGTTGAAGTAATGATTTCCTCAATGATAGGTTGACTAATAATAATATTGATCATATGGACATTATGTGTGTAAGATTATTCTAGTTTGTTGCTATCATGGTTGGTAAAAGGAATATGATTAAGAAAAGGTTTCCAAAAAATGTCTAATGACTGATTTAGAGGTGCATTGGGATTATCTAATGTAAGTTCACCCTTGTCAATCAAGTTTTGGATAATGGTTTTAAAAGTGTTGCACCTACTAATGTCATGTGAAATAACCTAATGGAAGATACATAAATTATTTTCATTGTACCAAATAGGTGTAGGGAGAGAAACATCAAATTGTTAGGGAGGATTGATACGAGGAAGTTGTATGAGGTTATATTTGAGAAATTTGTCCAAAACTAAAGCATATGATTTCCCTATCAGATTATATTATCCTAGGGTGGTTTGGTTTTGATTTTGATCTTGTTGGTTTGAGGGTTAGAAGAATTGGTTTGATTAGTTTGGTTGACAATTGGAGGTGGAGTAGGTTTGAGGACAACTATGTTTGTGGTTAATTTTGTTTTGGTTTTGGGATAATTGGATGGGTTGGTGTTTTTGGATGAGGAAAAGTTATTGGATTTGAAGCTAGAATTTTTATTTCTCAGTTTCAATTTCCCTTCATCAATGGATCTAATTTCAAGTTTATGTGCCATGGTAAAAGCCTCATCAAAGGTTATGAATGTCTGAACTTGTAGAGTAAGAAAAAAAAATTAGCACAACACCAAGAGAAAATTTTAATCAACTCAAGTTGGGTTAGAGAGAAATAGATTTGGTTGATAAGACCTCTATCTAGCTATGAAATCAGAAATTGATTTATCATCAAATTGCCTAATGGAGTAAAGGTAAGTAATGGAAACCTTTTTAGATATGTTGATTGAGAAATGATCTACAAAGATTTGGGAAAATTGAGAGAGAAAACATTGAGTGCTTGGTTAGAGCACTATACCAATCCAAGGCTAGTCCAGATAAAGACATGGGAAAAGTATGAAGGAGAAGAACATCATCATATGCAATCAAATAGAAAGAATGGTGAAATTATCTTAAGTGTTGTTGGGAGTCCTCCTTGCTTTGGAACTTGTAAAATTTGGGTATTTCTTATTGAGGAGGATAAATTTAGAGAAGGATGGATAGATAGATAGGTTAATTATAGATTTTATCATAAGATAAAAGGTTATGAGCCCTAGAGATAGATGAATCTAGGTTAGTCATTTTGTCCATTTACATTTTGACCAAATTTGTTTGGGGTTAGGAAGTTCCATAATTGTGTGGTAAGTTTGGTTGAGGTTGGGTGGATGAAATATATGGAGAAGTGATAGAATGTTGATAATATGCCACATATTGGTATGTGGTCATTGAAGGTTGGGAAGATGCCACATATGAGTTAATGGACACAAAATGTTGGGTATAAGGTGCTATGAATTCTTGTGTATTATGAACATATTGGTAGGATGTCATGGGTATTTTTTGAAGGATTGATATGGGCTGGTATATTGAGGTTGAGTAGTAACTCTTGTATTAATAGGTGGAAAGGTAGAAGGTATAGAAAAAACCAAATTTTTAATTAGGGTAGAAATTGGTGGGTTGGTAGTGATAAGGGGAATGGTATAAAAAGCAATAAAAGATACCCCCATGGTGTATGAGGAATGGGTAACAAGAGGTGAGGTTGTCCCTATGTTAAAAGTGTTGGTTGGTGTAGGGGGTATTTGGCTATTGGTTGGGATGTTGGATTGAGTTTCGGTGGTGGTATTGGATGGGATATTGGTGGAAGAAGATGCCTATGTGATCATAGGATGGGTAAAGGTGGTGAAAACCATAAGATGATATGGCATCCCATAAGGTGGATCCATAGGAGGAACTAAAGCAGTAGGGGTGTAGTGAGATAAGGTGTTAAGGTAATGTTGAAAGGCTATGTGGTTGTTATCAAGGAAGGTAGAAAAATTTTCATCACCCTCAAAAACTATCCAATGAATGGTAGGAGGGGGATAATGATGAGGATAACTCTCAACATCTAAATTATACTCCATAAAGGAGGAAGAAGAGGAAGGTGTTTCTTGGTTGGTTTGATTTCTCAACTATTGTCTAGTAAATACCATGTGAGGAATATAAAGGAAATGACAAAAATATCACAACTCAAACATAAAGCAAGCAAAATAAAAAGATCTCAAGGAAATCAAAACATACACTAAAGTGCATTTAGAAACTTATGATTCTTTTTAGATCACTTTTTTTTTATGCCTTAAAAAGTGTGAAGAACATTGGTTTGTAGATCAAGTACTAAAGAGGAAGTCTAAGGTTGGTTTTAGGTGTTAAAGGATCTCAAAAAGAATCTATATTGGAAATGAATATGTGGCTTGGTATTTGAGCCTAGCCCCTCACTTCATACACCACAACAATAAGGGTGTCAAGTGATTAGCTAGTATATACCAATTTCTAAATTTTATACTCAACTAGAGAGTTGAGTTGGTTCTCCCCTTGGTAATGACCTCCAAGTAGGATTTTTGGGAAAGGGTAAGGTTACCACTAGGTGAAGAAATATTAGTCATGACTTATCTCAAGTTTTGTTTTGATGTGTTGATTTATTATGTAGTTTGGTAAAGTGTGTGATAACAAGAGTGAAGCTACAGTTTATTACTTTGCTTTTAAATTAACTAGATGAACTAAAAACATGCGAGCAATCAATATATGCAAGGTTTATTTTATACCAAATAGAAATTTCAAATTTTGTTGTATTAGCATATAATAAAGGAATAAAATGGAACCTAGATTATTTTAAGGTCCCACCGAGCATGCCAAAATGTTTCTCTTAATTTGTGCTCATTTCTTAATTTAAGAAGATAAGAAAATACTAATAAGGGTGTGGTAAAAATACCTAGTTCGTGATGCGTGCATAATCCAGATGAGTATGGATAACTCCTCTTTATCTTGGAAGGAATAAACTATATATAATAAATCACTAACAAATGGGGTTGTTGGCAAGATAGTTAGGTGGACTACCTATCATGAGCTAGATCTAAGAAGTGTGATCTTGCTAGAAAGCTGTGAATCCACTCTTTGATAGAAATTAATTTGAAAGAGATAAATGAAAGATACTTGCATCAAATAACAAAAATTACTAAAATTAAATACAAAAAGGGATAGATACTTAGAAAAGAAAATAAAGAAAATGTAGTAATAGTGGGTCAATACTAGTACTAAGGTTGGGTCAGGTTCAAAAAATAAAACAGGGGTTTGTGAATAGGTAAGGACACAAAAAGTTAGATTTGGTTGTGGGTAAGGGTTAGAAATAACTTTCTCTTATTTCATATTATAATTACCATTGGTGATTGGGCTGACTATCAACAATTAGGTTGATCATCAGTGGCTGAGATGACCATCAATGGTTGAGCTAACCATCAGTGGTTGTAGGTGACCATTGGTGGTTAGTTGACCATTTATAGTTCTTTGTGGATTTTGAAGACTTTTATAAAAAGAGTTACAGATTGGGTCATAGATTAGATAAGATTTTTTTAATGGTCTGAGAGTTAGAAATCAAGATGCAAAAAAGGTTTTATGGGGGAGAGAGGTTAGAAACTAAAGTAACAAGATTGAAGTACAAATATACCTATTGCTTGTTAAATGGTTGATGGTTGATGGCTGGAGAAATTTTGGTAGAGTAATTTTTGGTAGATGTTTAGATATCTATTACTATTGTTGAATTTCTAGAAGAAGATTGGCTGGTATGTTTGAATACCTATGTGCAAGAATGCTTGTGTTTATGGATCCATTTCACCTCCTACTCCCCTCTTTTATAGGTAAAGAGAGATAGAGGATAGAAGGTTCCCTAAAGGGTCAAGATACTAATTTATATGCTTGGGATTTTGTTAGTACCATGCAAGGTAGATCTATTAAATTATGTCATGTTAGCTTGCACAACTAGTATTTGTGTAAGAATTAGGAAAACCTTATTATCGATAGTCAACTTAATTATCAGTGATCAAGGTGACCATTAGCAGTCAAGTGTTTGAAGGTAAAGGGGTCAAGGTAGGTTTTAAAATATTGGGTTAAGGGTCAATTAGTAAGTTATTAAGTTTATTTATCTTAGTAGCTAACTAGACTCAAGGTCTGATGGGTTCGTTAGTGGGTTGAGAAGGGTTAGGTGGTCCCTAGGAGGACCTAAATTATTTTGACATCTAAAACTATCATGTACGGTTTTCTAGTGCCTACACTTATGATTGAATTAAAAATTCCTATAATAACCCACTTTATACAAATAAATTAAAAAATTTAGATTGATTACATTCCATTAGTCTCATGTAAACACACCAATAGTCTCTAAAGCATTATTTTCTTCATTGATCACCTTGCATATAAATTTTTCATACATAGAATTTACACTATAGGTAGAGTTATCTTCAAATATTGATATTTTATTTTATTTATTAAAGATACAATTCTATCTCCTTTTAATTTATACTCTCATACCTTCTTATCCTATACTCACTCTTCACAACTACATGCAATTCCATCTTCTTACAATGTTAAACATGTAAGAAAACTCCTTTACAAGGCCAACTTCATGTAGGGTGGTAGTTAAAAATACAAGTTTATTTGCCTATATTTTCCTAAACATGACTTACACATTGAAATACCTATTAAACACATTCATAGGACCTTCTATGACCTTTCTCCAACTTACATCAACATTTGGATTCACACAATACCAAAAATACCACACAAATCCTAGTTATAAAATTCAAATTTTTAAATTGACTTTTTGGTGGGAAACTCTAGATAAGCTACAATCACCCACACTAAAGACTCTTATTTACTCCAATAAGATCACACAAACTAACATAAGACAAAAAATAGTCAATATGAAAATCTTAAACACACTAGCTTCTCATGTTACCTTGTGATGATTTGCATTAATAACAAATAAGAAGAAGATATTTTTGGAGATAATTGTATCTTCATTGTGCTCTTGTGATTTTAATTTATAGTTATTATAAAATATCGTGATAGATTTTATATCATTATTTGAATGGTTTGAGGATCATACTACAAATATGTTCATGAAAATTGGTGACTATGAAGTGCTATGATTTTGTGTGACTTTCTTATATGACATTTTTTGTATTTGTGAATTATCCATTGCTTATTTTTTGGCATTTAATTCTGAAAGCCATGGAAAATTAAATATTCTTTTGATAATGTCTATGACTTATTTTTTTTAAATAAGATCAATGAGATAGTAGTAATAATTATTTTAAGGTTTATAGACCCCATTGTCATTGCATTAAAATAAATGTTCATCATATAAATATTCATTGGAATTATAAAGGGGCTAGTTATCACTATCATCATCAAATAAGGGAAGGGATTGATCTCTTGTTATAATAAATGGAATAATCCTTTCCAATATGTATGGAGGCAATAAATTTATATTGAAATTTTTTGTAGCTTATGGGGTTTATCATCAACAAAGTTTACAAGAGTGGTTTTCACATCATGATACATGTTGATTAACTCAAGTAATAGATCACCGTTGATATTTTTTATAGTAGTAATGTGAAATTATTTATGAGTTGTAATTTAAAATTACATGGATCGAGATTAGCATCATGTTTGTTCCACAAATTTTTGTGGATAAACATTGGGAATTTTATACTCGAAGAATAAAATTCCCTCATGTAATGATTCCATTGGTAGCCTAATATTAGGATGTAATAAATTGTAATGTCAATAACCATGATCTTAGTGCACATAGTTTTGGGTCCTAAAGTAAGGATAATTAAAGTGCATCCAAGATGATTTTGGTTATTCTTATAAAATCCATAGTAAATAAGTCTTGTTTTCTTGGTATGTTTAATGTAAAATATTAATGATTTGATTAACTATATGGAAGAGACATTAATTCCCAAACCCTCATCCCAACATGTTTTCCTTACTTGAGTATAATTTGTCATGACACTAATGAAGAGAGGTGGCTCATTTGCTCAGAAGGGGATTTCATCATTGATAATATCATCCATAGGAAACTATATAGATATTTTGTTATTTGTTTTGGGATGAGATATGGTTTCAATGGAATATACTTAACTACGAGTTTGAACTTCAATAAGTTGACTAGGTGATTGAGTTTAACTTGGTGATGGATATTCATCTATATCTTTCAATTTTTAAATGAGAAATTTATGATGATAGGGTAATGTTATCATGGGTTCCATTATAAGGATTTTTCAAGGCATAGTGTTGACTTATTCTATAAAATTCCATTGAATTAATTTTTGTAATATCCATAACAATTTTCTATTTCATAACTATATTTTTATTTAAGATATTTGATAATAGGAAGAGAGTTTTCCTTAGTTTAAGACTTTGTTGGTGGATTGGGTGAATCATGGTAGTTTTGTATGGAATTTATTTATCTGTGAGAGTCATGTCTTCTTGAAATTATTCTTAGGTTTGGAAATAATATCTTTATGAGTGAGATTATGTCATTAGTCAACCATTTTTTCATTAACATATCTAGAGTTGATGCAATATTGATCATAGTTTACGTCAATTACATGTGCATAGTTATTCATATGGGTGGTATTAGGACTTGAATATTTTTTAGGTTTAATTTGTTACAATTGATGTTGGTGTTGAAATTGCGATTGATTGTATTCATTTATTGGTTTTATTTACCTTTATATAATTTTAGATATTATTTAACATGCTCTTTGGGGATAGCTTCATGGTTTAATTTATCACCTAGCATGAGATTATATATTTTTTTATTGAATTCATGATAATTTTTATGAGTGACTAATATTAGTAGGACACCAAAAATACTTATAAGTATTATACCATGGTGGGAGATGATTATATGGATAAAAACAAATGGGTTTAAAAGGTGGTATCCTTTATTATAGTTCTTTTGGAGAAGGTTTGAATTCTTGGTTTTTATTATTGTTATTTAACTTGATCAAATTAATCTTACAAAGTATTAGGAGAGAAGGACTTTAATTTATATTATATGTGATGTTTTAGAGTGGTAATATTTTATATTTATTATGTACCAAATACTTACATCACTTGATGAACCATGAACATATTATTTAGGCAGTTATTTAGCATTGATGAAATTTCCAAGGCTATTTTTGGGAAGATCATGATATTAAAATTATTTGACTAGAGTGTTGAATATATCTTATAATTTTATGATTGGATGGATATGGAAATTATTATATCATTCTAATGCATATCCAACTAGGGTTTTAGATATAATTTTGGTAATTGAAGAAGTGTTAATTTTGATGAATTCCTTATATATTTTTCTAAATGTCTAAGATGTAAAGTGTGGTTGATGTACCTATCATAATTTATGACTAGATAGATACCTCCAATGTCCATAGAAATAATATAATGAGTTGAAAGCTCATTTTATGGAGTGATTGAACCATATTGTTATAAATAAGAGGTTTGGGAATTATATTCTCATTAACATTCATAATGGTCTAGGGGAAAGTTTTGAATTAGTTAGTGGTTGACTAACCCTTTTTAAAGTATGATTTATAATGTGGACCATGTGGTTGATATTGGTAACTTATATAATAACATTTGATCTAATACATGTTTTTAAGCACTTGTGTGCTATATAGTGGAAGATTTTGTCTAGAGTTGTTGAGGGGATTATTATCATTGAGAGGGGAAATATATTTAGATTTTATATCCATTGTTGTATATTTTTTTATATATCCAATATTTCATTTCTTAAAATGAGATTAAATATAATTTGCATCAATATCATTTATTTACTTATTAGGATCTTTTTTGTAATTATTAGAAGAGATTGAGTCCATGTTGTATTGAGTTCATTAAGATTGATAAAAATTTCACCATGGTAGATTGGTCTCAATGATGAGCATGGAAGGGATAAAACATATATCTATATATAATATAAATGGGTTGAGGCTCACTAAAAAAAATCTAAGAATGGACATCACTAAGAATGATGAAAAAATATAAGAATCTTGACTAATTGATAATTGTAGTAACCTTAGGAAAAGATAATGTAAAAATGGCCCAACATAGATGCAATATAGGTTTTAAGTCATGTTTACGAGAATGTATGTAAGGTGAATATTGTCAAAAATATACATATCATCTAACATAGGAAAATATATAAGACCATACTAGATACAAGACACATACAAAATCTTGTAACACAAATGGGTACTAGTATATATAAAATGGTTGCATATAATAAGGATTACAAGGATGATATTGGGATATCTAGGCAATAAACTTATGAAAAAATGCCAAACTAGATCCAAGTTTTAAGATAGATAAGATAAATAGAGATAAATTCCATTAGGAAATAACCAAGATGTATTTAATATAAAAGGTTATAACCAAGAGGTATTTAAAATAAGTCATTGTAACCAAGAAATGTAAATAAAGTAATAAATATGGTAAATATAACATACACCAATTAAGCATGGAAGATAATAACATACTAATATGACACATGCACATATACATGCATACATGTGTGTGTGTGTGTGTGTGTGTGTGTGTGTGTGTGTGTGTGTGTGTGTGTGTGTGTGTGTGTGTGTGTGTGTGTGCGTGCGCGCGCGTGCATGCATGCATATCTACACACACACAAAGATACATACATACATGTATGTATGCATGCATGCATGTATATGTTCATGTGTTATATTATTATGTTATTATATTATATGCTTAATTAGTGTATGATTGTTAGTGTATATTATATATATAATAGATGCACATATGTGTGTGTCCACAAAATGAAATAAAAAAATATTTTATGGATAGGAATACTTACCTAGTTGATTTTTTTTTAAACAATATCCCCCTTATCTTAATTGGAACTTTATGAGGATGTTTTAGGTGAAGCTCAATATGGAAATAAGATAACCTAAGTATCCTTAATTGGCTGATCTAAATACTAGGTGTACCTTACTATCTCAGCTTCTCTTCTTGGATATTATCCTTCCTAATCTATAAGCTCCTAATCCATAATTCATCTTCTTATTATTAAGGTAAATTTTTGTGTAAGAGTATAATAGATTAGATTTATTTCTTATTAAAAATTATAATTAAGGACACTAAAAATATGAATCAATTTCTAAACAATAATTAGTTAGAATTATCCAATGTCATTAGATCTACTATATGTGTACTAAGAAAAAAAAAATCCTATGGTCTAACCAATGGTGTCATCTAAGAAGAGGATTCAATAGGAAATATTTAATTTGGTTGAAGACATCGACTAGAAACACCAAACATATAGAAGATGAAGGAAAAGGAATAATTGGACTAGTTAGAGGCCAAATAACTAGATGATGATGATAAATGAAGGTGGATACAATATTTTATCCTCATGGAATTTATCATAAAGAAAAGCATGGCCCGCCTTGATCTTGATACAATATTTAGGAAGTATACTTTGGGATATTGATGTGCCAACAAGTCTTACAAGATAAATCGTTAGTAAGTGAAAAATAGAGTGTATACATGTACTGAACCTTTTTTTCATTTTTTAATACGCTTGATATATTTCCTTTGGGATTTTAAAACCATCATTGCTACCTTTTATTATCCAATACTTGGTTTTTCTTTCACCCTCTAGCCAAATGTTCTAATGTGAAACACTATTTCTAAGATCTAAGTAATTATTTGGGTGTAGGGTAGACACGAGATAAATTATAACTTTAATAGGTAATGTTAATTTATGTTATAAATACCCAATGCTTTATATGGAAGGTATAAACATTAAATATTTTATAATTTCTTGGTGAAACTATCATCCCATTTCAACCCACTAAATCTCATAGGAAGCCTAAATAAATGCATTCATACTGGAACATAAATGTATGATTATGTACATTGACAAGTGTTAACAAAAAAATGTATTGAGTGATTTATATGATAGTTTACATCCCATGCATACTCTACATAAGTATGACTTGGTTTTTAATCCACATCTTTAGTTGAATTGTTCTATATACAACCCTCTTATGAATTTAGATAACAATGAATATATAACCTATCATGTATGATTTATTTAAAATTCATGTGATATATTATAGTTTATGAAATTTTATCTCTTAATTATTTATATGCTTAAGAATTTTAATTTTTCAAGGCTATTAGGATGATCCACTTCATCTACCACTATGGATAAGAGGTAAAGGTTAAAGAGGAAGAATGGGAAGGTTCCACTTTTTTTGAGAGACCAATTCAATTTTTGAGGTAAATCCAAATATGGATGGTACTTCAAAATATTCATGACAACCTTCCTTCTTATGGTCTAGTTTTTTATCTGATGCACCAAAAAAAATTGGTGCCTTATTATTGTAGACACCTAAAATTGGCTACCGCTGGCTTTCAACTGAACTTTAGACCAATTCCTACCAACCAATACAAATTAAGCCTAAGAATCACTAAACATCCCAATTTTCTTGTGCATCATTAATCAAAGCTTAGAATCACATTAAGACATCCTTAATTGGGTTATCATACTATGTCAAATCATAACCTTTCACATATTTATCCCTAATCTTTCTATGGCATCACAATAGTCAATTTGGTCTATGGACCTATTAAATGGACACATGAGAAAATATCAAATCTTGAAAGATCTAAATGGCTAATCAGAATTAATTAACAAGATAAACCAAATTATATGCCTAGTTGAATTATCCATGTGTAATTAATGAATTACTAAAAAAATAAAATTCAAAAATATGAAATATCCTAGCCTTTCATGATTACCTTTATGATTTGTCAAGACTTTTGGAAAATATCCTAAAATATCTCATTTTGGAGACCCATGCCTATTCATTTAAAATCATGGTTAATTGACACCTATTAACTCTATTGAGGTTATATTTGACTCACCTAGGTTAGGTTTCATCCCATTCCAAGCCTTAACTCCACCTTGAATCACCTTGGTTTGGGTTAGTTCATAAGCCTATAAAACAAGTCCTTGCTTATTGAATTCTAAGATTAGATATTATAGAGTTATAATGCAAGTTTTGTTATATGAGATTCATATCAATAAAGTTATAATGACAAAATATTGAGCCAAGCCACACTAAGCCAACACAAGCCACAATGGTTTCAAGGAGAGAGGGAACTACACAAACTCCATTGCCAAATATTCTTTAAACATAAACCAAGCAAGCCACTCAAAAAATCATTTGGATCTCTCAAAGAAGATAATAAATTATGTGTCTTTTGAATTTTAGTTGTGATTTTCATTTGGTTTTGTTTGTTAATCACACTCCAAGATCTAGGCTTATAAGTGTTAGTGTTAGTGTGTTTTTATTGAGTTTTATTTACGTGAACTAAAACTCTACTAACCTCCCTTCTTGGATTCCTATGATCATAAATGGAATGCCTAGTAGGACCTAAATCATCCCACATAGCAAAGAGACCAAAGTACAACTCTTGTTTTTTTGAATGAATGCTTGATCATTTTTAAATTTTGAGTTTGTACTTTGTTTTTTAATATTCTAAATTTTATTATTACATAGATTACATAAATATTGTCATCAATTTTCCTCACTAGCATCAGACCCTATGAAAGGTAGAACATGGTAGAAAAAACTTGGTTTTTGAGTTTTTTTGAAAGTTACAGGTTAATATTCTTGGTGTTATAACTTAAAAAGTCTTTGTCTAATCATTTTGTTACATATTTTCTATCATTTTTATGCTTATTTGGGATAAAAAACATTTTTCAAATCATTTTGTTTTGCCTATGGGTTTATAGGTAATTGATATCATCTTTTATAAATTGACATTAGTTGTGTTACAATTGACATCAGTTCTCTTCTAACTAACATCGATCACTGTGGACCAACATCGGTCTTTGTGTAGAAAAAAGAGAAACCTTGAGAGCTTGTTTCCAAATCTTATTTTCTCACTCATGAAAGTGCTTCAAGGTAGGATAAAACCCTTCAAAAATTTTAGGAATAAAGTGAGATAAGGACATAAATTTGAAATACTAAGTCTTGAACATTTCATTTTGATGCCTAAAAGGAATTTAGTTAAGTTTTGAACATTTTATTTTAGTGCTTAAAAGAATCTAGGTGTTTATGATTAGTTTTTTTTGTGAAATATTTACAAGTTTAAAAATAATCCAAGGGACCAAAAACTTCAAAAAAACTTCATTTGGTGCATAAAATTAACACTTAGTTAGATTTTAAATTCTTAAAAGTGTTCATTTGGTTTTATATCTTTATACTTGTTTGTTTTTTCACAAAAATAAGAATGTGTGTATATTCTCCCCCCATCCCATTTAGGGAACTTGGGTGACCAAAAATGATTCTTCCTTGCAATTTGTGCCTTGTCCATTACATTAAAATAATGTTTTTGAGGATCTCCCCAAAACTTGTATGGTTTGGGTGATCTAAAATAACCTTTAAAGTCTTTTCACTTGGTCATTTAATTTATTTAACTTGGCTTGTGAGTGGAAGTTCATATCCTCCTCACAAGTTCTTTAGGGGTACTTTGACCCAAGAATTCATCTCCTAACATCATACCAACCCCTCTCCATGGTGGGGTATATAAATTATAGCATGTATTCTATGATTACTAAGGGGTTGAGTGGCTAACCTCTACAATCATAATGAAAACTTGAGTCAAGTCTAGCTAACCAGGGGAATCCACTAAAAAATACATAGATGGAATGACTATGTAAAGTAATAGATCCTTAGTTTATCTGGTATGAAATCAATTTAAGTGAGGCATATCTAGTGTTAAACATAATTGAGACCATCAAGAAGGTCAAAAATTTAAGTTTTAGAACAACCGCATTTGTTGCAGACATATTGTTGATGTAGGGTGAGTAGCCCAAAGTTTCATGTCATCATATAGTCTCTTGGGAGAAGGGGGTGTAAAAACCCTACTACTTCATATGATTTTATTTTTATATTAACACTTAAAATCCTCCCAATAACATGTATATGAATGGAATTTAGTGATATGATGTAACCTTGTTATTTTATGGATTTGGACGTTATTGTTTCTCTAATTTTTTGCTACTTGCATTCAAATGAAAGAAAACTAAGGTTAATAGGTTTTGGGTTTGATGTTACCTGGATTTAGTGCACACCATATCCAAGCTTTGTGGGAGATTCTCTTTGGATATGGAGGAAACACCTGCAGTAAGAAAGAAACTTGAACAAAGAACATGTTAGAAGAGGATATGGTGGACTGCCAAGCTATGCACTTGGTCCCGCAAGCATAAAGCTCCCTAAGGGATGACAGTCAACTATTTAAAGAAAAGAGTTTTGTAAAGGAAGAAATGATAAATGACTAAGAAAGAGAAAAATAGATAGCACGTACCTATTCCTTGCAGTCTATGTGTCACAGTCACCGACGTGGGTAGATCTGCTGAGGTTGGTAGGATAAATGGCACTGACATTGGTTGGGTTACTGATGTCAGTCAGGGCTGTTGGCTTTTGGAGTATTTTTGGGATACATATAGGGTTTTCAAAAGTTTAGAGGTTGGTGTAGGGTTGCAGGAAGGTGAATGAGGTCTGAGGAATGGTATAGGTGGAGGATTATTGTGAGAAGGGGGTGAGAATGAGGGGAAGGCCTTTCAGCCCCTCCACAAAAGAAGTCGGGCCTCTTGATAGTATTTAGAAATATCAAATGAAAACTAATTAACAATGTATTCTAAAATACTAAAATGAGAACTAGAATGCTTAGCTCTATTAGGTGAAGAACCAAAGGTGTTAGAATGCTTATTCCCATTGTGGTTGATGTTGAGGTCCTCGTACAATCTTTCAATCCAGTCTCTGGAATGACGTATACAGATCTTCGGTAGCTAGGTGAATGATAGTCAAGTTCTGGTGCTTGAAGACTCAGAGTGTGTGCACCAATGTGTAAAAAGGTAGGGGGCAGCTCAATGTTAGAGCTTAGCTTATGTAATCGACATCGGTGATCCCTCCAGCATCAGTGTAGAACTTCTGACATCGGTTGAGGATTAACCGATGTCGATGGAGAGAGAATAGGCAAAAGGGATATTTTTATCTCTTTGCCCATTTCTCCACCCACCAAGTGCCTTTGCCATTAGAAAATGGTCAAAACAAAGGCTTATGAGGCATGGGAGCTAGTTAGGGAGTTAAGATGGAGTGAAAATAGGTCATGGGTAGTTAAGATTTAGAGGACTTAGTCTTAGGCTGACTCATAGGCTAAGAAATGGTCTTAGGGCAAGGTGTCTAGGTGAGGTGTCATGGTGAGGTAATTAATTTAAAATTAGTTTTTAAATTAATAAGGTATGGGTTGGGAGTGTTAACATTTAGAAGGGGACCAAGGGGGTTGACATGATATTGGTGTCTACATTTGCCCCTTTTTGTCTTATGGTTTGTCTTGATGAACTGCAAGACAAAAATAGATGTAGGTTGCCCTTGATATTGGATGAGGTATTCCCCCTTAAAGTAGGAATTGAGAGAAGGTAATCTAAAATCAGGTGTTGATTTGATAGACAGTCGATGGGTAGGGTGAGGTTGGAGTGTGAACACTGCAATAGTTGAGATTGCACGTATACCACTTCACTTGATAGGCAGGTCAAATTGTCACAGGTAAGGTTAAGGAGGACTAAAATTGAAGTAACCAGTCCCCAACTTATTAGTGTAGTTGATTGGGTTAAATGATCAAAGTGTAGCTCTAATGGTCGAGGAGGAATAAAATTGAAGTAACTGGTCCCCAGCTTATTAGTGGTAGCTGATTGGGTTAGATCGATCAAAGTTATAGCTCCAATGGGCATCGTGTTCCAAGTATCCAAGCTAAGAAGTGCTCTTGGAAAACACAAAAATATCATAGATATTGGGGATCAACTTGGTCGCGATCTGAAAATAGGTGTGAGGGGCGCATAGAATTTGCTAACTATTTGTGAGGTAGCATATGTAATCAAAACAACCAAGGTAAAGTTGTCTCAAAAGTGGTCATGGTCTGAGGAGATAGTCATGATCTCTGAGGTTGTTTGTCAAGTTGAGCTGAGATATAAGTGATCTCAAGTTTTGTCTATTATGGTTAGGGAGATGTATGTGATCTCCAATGTGCCCCATGAGAAGTCTAAGGTGACTTCTACAGTATTAGGGCTAGTTGTTTGGTCATGATTTTGGGCAATTTAGGATAGGCGGTGAGCATAGGGTTTAGATAGTTGGTCCATTAGGTAGACAAATGAATGAATGGCTAAGCTAACCTTAGAAGACCCCATGTCAACTAAGTGTTGCCTACATAACCCCTATTTTAAGGGCCTCAGGCCAATGTAATTCACCCAAAAGGGAAGAAGAGTCAAAGAGGTTGATAGTTGTTTTGGTTATGTTAGTGTTTTTAGCATTTCCCATATGTTTGATGGTACATGCTTGAAATGATGAGGGTATGATGATGTATTAGCCTTTTCCATATTGTGTTATGGTGTATGTTTTAACATAGGTTATGTGGTTTTTCATCCTTAGCAAGTTTCCATATTGGTGATGGTGTATGCTAAAAATGAAATGAGTTTATTTATGCTTCAACAGGTTTCCATATTGGTGATGGTATATGCTTGACATAAATTGTGGTGGGTTGATAGTTTCCATGTGTATTATTTTCCATAGAAACTAATGTGAATGGGCAATGATAATTTATATAACACAAATTGGTATTTGCATTAAATAAATCATGATGTTATTTTAGTGGTTAGAAAATGTTTTGGTTACATGTGACGAAGGTGTGTAAGAAGTGAAAGGTGTGTTGCTCTTTCATTGACAAGGACCATAATGATAGCATAGATAGAGTTTTTTCAAATAAAATCCCTATTCATGCATTACATCATTGACCATTACTTTTTGTTAGAGAAGTACCCTAATCACTTGACGTTAAGTGAGCTCAAAATCCCTTAGGTATTTTGGGGTAATAGGTGTGATTATGTGATATTTGAGGATAGCGTAACCCTTTTTAGCAGGGATAACTTTGCCCCTTTTATAGGTGACCCTGAGAACGACTATAGGCAAGTCCATGACTTAATAGTTTCTTAGTCAATTTTTTTTGGTAGACTGATCAATGTGGGAAGTCTACTTGGGGATGTTGTTTTGTTTTGTGGTCATGTGAAGCTGATCGATGCAGGAAGCTTCTAAGAGGGTGCTATTTTTGTAGTAAAATTTGGGCATAGCCATCCTTCGAGGGAATGGTCTATATTTTGCTTTGTATGTTTGGATTGCTTTGAATATTTATCCTTTAAGGGATTAGTCTATTAATTAAAACAATAATGTAGCTGTCCTTCGAGGGAGTAGTCTACATTTATAGTTTATGACCTTTTGTTATTTTGTTAGGCATCCCCGTTTTATGTTTTTTTGTTGACTAAACTCTTAGTCATGGACTAGAATATAAAGGTTTAGGGGTTTCTCTTTTATTAGGACAAAGTATTAATGCTTAAAAAAGGGTTAACTAATGTTTGTAGGGAAAAAGGGTTGAAAGAAATAAGAATGA
Organism: Torreya grandis; assembly: GCA_037957365.1. Taxonomy (NCBI): domain Eukaryota; kingdom Viridiplantae; phylum Streptophyta; class Pinopsida; order Cupressales; family Taxaceae; genus Torreya; species Torreya grandis. The sequence goes on from JARHVA010001839.1 coordinate 2,339,827, forward strand.
GGATGACGGGGGTTGCTCAAGGGATGAGCTCAAGTTAAGCATCAAGTGAATGATTACTTGGTTAACAATAGAATGGTCACAGATGTAAGGCATTAAGGGGCTCAAGTTCTGGCTGGCCTTTGAGAGAAGATAGATGATAAGTGCCTAATCCATACTTATGCATTATGATATAAGGTCCAAGCCAATTAGGAGAAAACTTCCCTTGTTTGTTTCTTTCCATATTGGTCACGTGTTGGTTTTCTTTAAGCATGAGATCTCCGATTTTGAAATCTCACTCTTTCATATTTTTGTTGTAGGCACGCTGGATGCGACCTTGGTAGATATGAAGATGATTAAGAGGGGCAAGACGATGTTCATCGAGTAACTCAAGTTATGTTAATCGATCTTGATGAAAGTCATCATTAGAGAGTATGTTGTGCAAGGAGATGTGAAGAGATGGTATTTGTACGTCAAGAGGCAAGACAACCTCAGTTCCATACACTAAGGAGAAAGTTGTAGCACCCGTAGGGGTTCGGATGTTAGTGTGGTAGGCCCACAAAGTGAAGGGAATGTGAGTGTGCCAATCCCCTCCAGTGTCATTGACCACCTTCATTAGCATTTTGGTTAGGATTTTGTTAGAAGCTTTTGCTTGTCCATTTACTTGTGGATAGTAAGGTGAGGAGAAGCTGAGTTTGATGCCAAAAGTGTCGCAAAGCTTTTGGATGGTTTTGTTTTTGAAGGATTTGCCATTATCGATGATTATCTTATGAGGTACACTGAACTGACAGATGATGCAGTGGTTAATGAAGTCGATGATTTTTTTAGCTTTAGTGTAGATTAGGGGAACAGCTTCAACCCATTTACTGAAATATTTAGTTGTTATGATAATAGACTGATTTCGAAGAGATGAATGAGGGTTAATCTCACTAATTAGATCTAAGTCCCATTGTGAAAAGGGCCAAAAATCCTTAGCAACTTGTAAAGCATGGCTAGGGACATGAATTAGGTTAGCATGTTGCTGGCATTTGATACAACGCCAAACATAGTCACTGTAGTCTTGGTGAAGAGTGGGCCAATAATAGCCCAGGTGGAGGATGCACTTTGCAACCGAGTTACCACTAAAATATCCTCCATAAATCCCATCATGGACTTGTTTGATGGCATGAGATGTCTTAGTGGTGGTTAGGCATCAGAGAAGGAGACCATCAAAACCTCATTTGTAGAGAAGACCCCCTAACATGGTGTATCAAGTAGTACTTTTGATAAAATCCCACTGTCCATTGCTAGAGAGGTTAGGAGGAATGATGGAATAAGTCAAGTAGTCAACAAGTTATTTATACCAAACATCTTGTGGACTAGAGTCGATATTGCCAACAAAGTTGATGTCAGTTGAGATATATGAGGGCAACACCAAATGGTGTATCATGACATAAATTCTCGAGGAAGCAGATGAAGATGGGATGTGTGAGGCGAGAGAGGCCATTGTGTCAGCAAACTTATTTGTAGAGTGAGGAACAGTTTGCAAGAGATAACGGTCAAAAGACCCTACCAATGTGTCAACATGGTGTTTATATCATTGAAAAACTTAATTTTTAAAAATATATGAATTGTTAATCTAATTAACGACTAGTTGCGAGTTGCCAAAGATATTGATTGTCTCAATGCCCAAGAAAATGGTAGTTTGAAGCCCCAAAATTAAGGCTTCATACTTATCCATGTTATTGGTGCATTTGAAGGCGAGTTTGAAGGATAGAAGCATGGGCTCACCCTTATGAGGGATAAGAATGACCCTTGCACTCCCATTGAGTTGACATTTAGATCCATCAAATAATATTATCATTTGATAGGGGATGTCATCAGTGGATATCATGGTGATAGACTCATCAAGAAATTCACAGTTAGAGGGTTGGTTATCAGGTAAAGGGGCATCTGCTAGTTGGTCAATGATCATTTTCCCCTTTATAGACTTTTGTTGAATGAATTCCAAATCAAACTTAGTGAGAAGCATGAGCCAACAAGCCATACATTAGTTTTGGTATGGATTGGAATGCATGTATTTGAGAGGGTCAGTGTGGGTGATGACATAATTATTGTGGTTGAGGAGATAGTGGCAGAGTTTGGAGGTGGCAAAGACTAATACCAAGCAAAGTTTTTTGGTATGAGTATACTGAGTTTCGTAGTCAATGAGCATCTGGCTTATATAATAAACTTCCTACTCATAATGTTGTTCATCTCGATGCGCGATCATGGAACCTAAAGAATGATCTATTGCTAAAATGTAAAGATAGAAGGGTTGGTCATCTTTAGGTGGAATAAGGATTGGTGGAGAGATAAGATAGTGTTTAAGAGCTTCAAAAGCCTCTTGGGAATCTTTATTCCAATTAAAGGAGACATCTTTCTTGAGGAGGTGATGGAAGGGTTAGCATCAGTTAGATAGCTTCAAGATGAAGCGACAAATAGATTGAAGCTTCCCTTGCAGGCTACGAAGTTGTTTTAGGTTAGCTGGTGGGGGCATCTTGAGTATGGCTCAAATCTTAGTTAGATCTACCTCAATGCGATGGAGAGAAATGATGAAACCCAAAAGCTTCCCTGAGAGAACCCCAAAGACGCATTTCTTAGGGTTGAGTCAAAATTTAAATTATAGTAGGTGAGTGAATATTGTTTTGAGGATGGTTAGGTGGTCTCGATGAAGTTTGGATTTCCCCAGCAGGTCATCCACATAGTCCTCCATGATTTTATGGAGGAGATCATGAAAGATATAAGTCATGGTGCATTGCTATGTAGCTCCTACATTTTTGAGGCCAAATGGCATGACCTTATAGAAAAATGTCCCCCATGGGGTGATGAAGATGGTTTTATGTTGATCTTCTAGGGCAATCAAGATTTGGTTATATCCTAAAAACCAATCCATGAGGGATAACATCTCATGACCAGCCATAAGATCAACAAGTTGGTTGATGTTTGGCAAAGGAAAGTCATCCTTTGGGAAAGCTAGGTTGAGGTCGCGATAGTCAATACAAATTTGAATTACCCCTATTGCTTTTGTGATAGGGACAATGTTTGACACCTATTGCGGATAATCAATGGGTTCAATAAATGTGACAGAGAGAAGACGTTGAAGCTCCTCTTTGTTAAGGAGTGTGACATGGGGATGCATCCTTTAAAGCTTTTGACTGACAAGCTTAGCTTCATGATTCATGATGATGTTGTGGATGAAAATGTTGGGGTCAATACTGAGCATATCGCTATATGACCAAGAAAAGGCTTTGTTATGATCTGTAAGGAATGTGGTATAGTTAATTTTTTCCTAGGAATCTAAAGATTGACCAATCTTTAAAATGTGAGGAACATCAAAAGATGGGAGATTAATGTCAACAATTGATTCGTTTAACATAACTTGTGTTTCCAAAGGAAGTGATCATTGTATGTAAGAGTCATCTGCACCTATGTAGGTGAGTATGGTGTCATCATCCAGGCATTGGACAGTGTTGATGCTAGAAGATTCATCGTCTATCATGTCTAGATAAACAAGAGGAAGAGACTTTGATGCCCCACCTAATTGATAGGTCAGGGGTTCCAAGTGAATGGCATTTATGAAAAAAAAAACTAGGAGGGATGGAAACCACCGACTTTGTAGGTGAGGGTGGGAGAATAGGTGAGTTTGGAGGAGAATGTTCTATGACAGTTTCATGGTGAGGGATCTTAGAGGGTTCTATAGGTTCTTCGAAACCCATTCCATGTCATTTCTTGGAATTTTTGATTACCTCATCATTTAGAAGTTCAATGGGCTTGTGGGGACCTTGTTCATAATGCCCAAAGCCAAAACCCTTCCATGCACACCTATGAAGATAGGTGTGAACAAAGCTAGGGTTGCTGAGGAAGGAGAAATCACAAGTGAATAGTCAGGGTGATGAGAGAGGATTTCCAATAGTAGGAGCCCGATCTAGCCCTCCATAGGTGAGATTAGTTTGGAGATTGGGAGGACCATATGGGATGACCATTCTAATGTGATGGTCTTAGTTAGGGTGGTGATGGAGTTGTCCATATTCTTGTGGAGTTTGGAACATGTCAAGGGAAAGCAAATGATACTCCCCAAGTGAAAGGTGCTAGAAGGTATCTTCCATAGGATCTTTTGTGGTCACTTAAGGAGTAGGTGTAGGTGTGATCGGTGTCTATGAGCTTGTCAAGGATTTTGCAAGTAGAGGTGGTGTTTGGGTGGATGTTTTTAAAGGGATGAGAACATCATTAGGTTGGTAGGTCATGTTGCATGTTTTAAAGGGGGAAGGGTCAGCAGGAATGACATGAACCTGCCCCTCATGTTCAAACTTGACACAATGATGCAACATGGAAGGGACACAGGTCATGGCACGTATCCAAGGTCATCCCAATAGCATGTTATATTGGAATTCCCCCTTGATGATATAGAAGAGTTCTAAAATTTTACATGGGCCAACACAAACATGCAAGACCATAGTGCCAATGGTACTGGTGGTGGCATTATTGAAAGAACAAAGAATTGCATCAATTTTTGACATGCAATTCTTCGAAAGGGCTAGTTGATCATATGCATGGGTAGAAATGATGTTGATGCTAGCACTTCCATCAATCATAACCTGCTTAATGTGATTTTGATCAATGTAAGTCATGATAAAGAGGGCAGCATCTTGATCTTCCAGGTTGGAGGCAAGAATCTCAGAATCACTAAAGGTGATGGAGGCAACGGTTGGTAATGATTTGACTAAAGTAGCCAATGGTTGGGGGTCTTCAAGTTGGACCTCCACTGCCTATAAAGCTTTGATCAAGGCTTGGTGATATTGCAGAGAGATTTGTATTAGGTCATACAAAAACATCTTCACAGGGGTTTGGTGAAGTTGTTTCACCATGGAGTCGTGAATTACCCCCAAAAATGTTGGCTGAGATGTGCCCAAGATAGAAATCTTAGGCTTTGGTGGTGGAGAGGGCTTGGAAAATGGATATGTCCAAGGGGTAAAAACTTGCTCTTTTCCTTTATCCTTTAGGGTTTGGGACCTGGTGGCCACATTAACAGTGTTGATTTCGAATAAAGGGGGAGAAGGTGGTAGAGGGACCATAATCTCACGTTGGGATCCTAATTCGAGTGAGGAGGTTTGGGAGACATGGGATGGTGTCAGTAGTTTGTCAAAATAATCTTCGATGAGAAGGGTGTCCTTTTCTAGGTGTTGGTGAATGACAACCTTAAGAGCATAGTAATGCTTAGTATCATGCCCAAGTGTGTGATGATACAAGCAGATTTGAGTGTTGTCAAACTAAGATGGTTTTGATCTGAGAGGTCGGTATGGCTTAATGGGTGGTAGAACAATGCTAGAAGACTTCAACAATCAGTGTAATATCAAAGCATAAAAACCCACTAATGGATCTACACTCATTATTGTAGTAGGGGTTGACAACTTTTATTTAGGAGCTGTAGGGGGAGTTTTTCGTACCACCTTTTTGGTTGGTGGTGTGGCCACACGCGTAGATGGCACTTTCTTGATTAGAGGTGTCAAATTTCTTAGAGGAAATATGTTTTGGATAGGTAAAGGGAGTAATGGAGGTAGTTTTTCTTTGTGAGGTTTTGGAATAGGGAGCACTCTTGTTAAAGTGGAAGGATGTGGACCCAAGATAGAGGGCAATGGTGAAGGTGGGGGAGGAGTAGACCGACATGGTTTAGCATTCTTCTTTAGTATGGTGTGAGGACCATTACTGTGTGGGGTGAGGTTCAAATCTAACTTCACTTGTGGGTGAGTTAGGTTTGATACAAGGTGAACACCAAGAGATCTAATCTATTTCAACATGGTAGATGCCTGCAAGGGTTTGGATTCAGATGTGGAAGGCTGAGCTTCTGATGATTTGGAAGTGGAAGCCTAATCCTCATCAGAGACTTTGGGGTGAATCATCATGGAAGGGTTGATAGTATAAGGTGAAGTGGGATGTGTAGGATAAGGAGTCCTAAGTCATTCCCATAATGCCTCATCCTCTAGGTTCCTAGAATGGAGGAATCCTAAGTTTTCTACCAATCAAGAGAAGGGTTTAGATGACATCACACAAGGCCTTACAATCAATTCTTCAGAGGATTTAGGTAATTGCGAGAGCAAAAATGTGTTGGATGCAGTGATCACGGGCCAAAGGTGAGAGAGAACCATCACCAGATCTTCCTCGGCTGAAGTGGGTGAGGTGATGAGTTCTTCTCTTGATGGATAAGGGATTGGATAATTTGGCTCTTCAAGTGGATAGAGCACAGGGATGATCATGCCTTCCACGTGTGGTCTAGGAGTGGGGAAAGTATGATCCTCCATTGGTAATAATAAGGACAAGGGTGGGGCCACTGGTGTTGGTACCATCAAAGCATCCTCCAATATGGGAGAGGTCAAAGTAGACTCTCCTACGTGTGAAAGGGGGGTAGATGGAGGACTATCCTCCATCGGTGGAGGAAAATAAGAGAAGAAGGCTCCTCTAAAGGGTAAAGCAGAGGGATGATGGCCCCTTCTTCATGAGGGTGTGGGGTATGAATGGTAAATTCTTCCAATGGTAGAAGAAGAGGGAAGGTAGGGGCAAGAGGAATAGGTAATACAGGATCCTCCTGAGGTAGAAGAATGGGTAGAGGATGTGATTGATGTCGTGGGAGTGATACAGGTGAAACAAGTTCATCCACTTGAGGAAGAGGGAGAGGCAAAGGGAGCTCTTCATTGTGTGGGGGTGGTATGGGTAAAATAGGCTCTTCTGCTTGTGGTGGAGAAATGGGTTGACTAAGCTCTTTAGATTGTGGGAGAGGTTGGTTAAGAATGAAAGGAAAGACCATGTCGACTGTGTGTATGTTGCATTCTAGAGGGTCATCGACCATGGTCTAAACATTGTTCTAACTTGGGGTATGGTTAGGAAATGGTTGCCTAAAGACATCCATGTTTTGGTTTTCCAGTGCATTAGGGTTATCCAAAACAAGGTCCCCTTTGTCTAACATGTCTTGAATAATGTTTTTTATGGTTTTACAATTATCTGTTTCATGACCCTTGACATGATGATAGTTACAAAAGTTGTTTTCCCTATACCATGTAGGGATGGCTTGTGAGGAGTCAAATTGGATAGGTGGTTAGATTTGAGAGAGGTTAAGGACTCCCTGATTCACTAATTTATCTAATATGGAAGCATACGCTTCTCCTATTAGAGTGTATCGTCGTTATTCATACCGTTGTTGGAATTGTCTAGTGATGCTTTGCAAAGTGGAGGGCTCAGATTGGTTGGTTATGGTAGAAGATGGTGACCTAAGGACCACATCATTTGCCAATCCCTTGGACTTTGAGTGGGAAGAAGAAGGTCTGGAAGAAGAAGGCTCATTGTCTTTTGCATTGGTATTTTTGCTATGCAATTTGACCCTGTCTTCCTCAATTGCGTAGAGTTCAAGATTTTGAGCCATAGTGAAAGCTTCATCAAATGTGTAGAAATTTTGAACCCACAGAGTGGACGAGATGTGCTTGGCACATGCTCTTGAAAAGAGCTCAATGATCTTAGGTTGAGGTAGTGAGAAGGAGAGTTAGTTGATCAAACCTCTCCAATGGGCGTTGAAGTTTGCTATTGACTCATCCTCAAATTGTCTAATGGAATATAGGTCTGTGATGGAGACCTTCTTCGTAATATTGATTGAGAAATGATCAAGGAATAGCTAAGTGAGTTAAACAAAGGTAAAGAGAGAATGACTGGTAATGGAGCTATACCAGTCAAGGGCGGTGCCAGAAAGTGACATAGGGAATGTGCAAAGTAATAACCCATCATCATGTGCTATGAGGTAACAAGCATGTCTAAACACTCGTAGATGTTGTTTTGGGTCCTCTTTACCCTAAAAGTAAGTAAATTTTAGGAGTTCCCATTAGCTAAGATATGGTCAAATACAAAATGAAGGGTGGATAGGTTCGTTACAGATTTGTTCATACAAAATAACACTCCTCAAACTTGAAATAGATGTCTCAAGGTTGGACATCTTATCCATCAGTATCTTAATTAGATCGGTAGATGGATTGGCATGAGGGGTATCCCCTAAGTTATAGGGTACCTAGAAGGTGTTAGGAGGGGCGTATGATGTATTTGGTTACATTTTTATAGGTGCAACATACTGATAATTCATCATAGGGGCCAATGTCAAGGCCAAGGGGGCTTGTGCCGCAAAGTTGGAGGGCACAACTTGACTAGATGCCACCCAGGGTGGTTGAATGGTGTTGACACTAGTTAAAGGATAAGTGGTCACTCTCGTATTTATAGGTGCAAAGTGGATGGGATAGAGACAATCAAGTTCTAGAAAGGTGTCAAACTTGGTTGAATTGTTTGCGGTTGAGGGGGTACGAAAACCCCGATGGAGGTAGGGCAAGAAAGGATAGAAGGGGAGGCCAAATCTTGAACATTGGCCATGGTTGGGTTATTAGTTGAGGTAGTGGCCTGAGTGACCATAGGTTGGGTAGTGGATGATGTTGATATCATTGCCACTTCAACCAAAGAAGTTGGCATCCCATAAATAGGGTTACTCGAAGGACTCACGTTTGGCTTCTAGTGAGATAATGTTGGAGAGCCTTGACATTGTGGTTAAGGATCTCTCAAAATCTTGATCCCCTTCAGGAATAATAGGATGTTGATTGGGGGTAGGTTGGATAGGAGTATGCTCAGTGTCTAAAGTATACTCCATTAGATGACTTGGCACGAAGGGTGAAGGTGGGAATGGTTGTTGACTCACGTGGTCAACAAGGAATTTGGCTTGACTACATGTCAGGACCATCCAAGGTGAAATGGGTTTAGGTTCCAAAAACTATGTGTTTTAGTTTCAGAAAACTAGAATTTGTGTGAAACAGCAAGAAATTGGGGTTTTAAGCTTGCTGTTTAGAAATTTTTATTTATTTATTTATTGACAGTGATTCATGTTAGTTGTTTAACTGATATTGGTGAAGGTTTAGCTACTGACATCGGTGGAAAAATTGATGCCAATTTTTGTGTAATTCCAAAAACATAAAAAATTGATAGTTTTTGGAAGAAGAAGAAATTTTGAGTTGTTTTAGACTTTAGAATGGTACGACCTTACCAGCTCAAACACTCAGATAAAAATAGTAGAATAGATGATTAGGCAAGCAACCTCTAAAATGTTAGATTCCTAGGAATGAGTTTTAAAGTCATGGTGGCTTATGCCTTAAGAGAATGTGTTGGGATTTGAGCTTATATAACAGGTCCTAGAGAGGAAGTCTATGGCTGGTTTCAGATTGTGTTATGGTGCTCAAAGATATATGTGTTAGGTTTAGTATGTGGCCTAGTGTTGGGGCTTGCTCCCTTCACTTCATGAACCCAGAGCTGAGTTGGGCCACTTAGCTAAAATATACCTTCCCTATAGTTTATACTATACCAGAGAATAGAGTGGGTCCTCTTCTTGGTGGTGAAATCCAAGTAGGATCACCAGGTGGGGTAAGGTATCCGCTAGGTGATGAAATCCTAGACGGGCCTTGTCTCAAGTAAGTTTATATGTTTGATTTGAAGTGATTGTGGTTTGGTTGTGTCACATTTATGCACTACGATTCATTCATAATGCTTTAATTACTAAGTGGGAGAAGTATGCATCTAAGCAAGAATGAAATGCAGTAGTTTTTTACCCAAATCAAAATATGTTATTCAAATGTAAACAAATGGAGAAGAGGTAAAGAGTATGAGTTTTTTACTACTCTATGATGCATGTAAGAAGCAACAAGAAGAAAAAGAAATGTTATTTTTAACTTCTACTAATGATTTCCTTTTGAAACAAAAAGATAGAAGAAGGGATGCAAGAAGTGAATATTTTTCTAACGCATCTATATGAAAGTTTGATTTTTTAAAAGAAGAAGAATGAATCCAAGAAAAACTCCAAGTGTCCCACCGGGCATGCCAGAATGTTTCTCTAAATTTTTGCTACTTGCATTCAAATCAAAGAAAACTAAGGTTAATAGGTTTTGGGTTTGATGTAACCCAGATTTAGTGTGCATCGTATCCAAGCTTTGTGGGAGCTCCTCTTTGGCTATGGAGGAAACACCTGTAGTAAGAAAGAAAGTTGAACAAAGAACATGTTAGAAGAGAATATGGTGGACTGCCAAGCTACGTGCTTGGTCCCGTAAGTGTAAAGCTCCCTAAGGGATGACAGTCCACTATTTAAAGAAAAGAGTTTTGTAAAGGAAGAAATGATAATGATTGAGAAAAAGAAAAATAGATAGCATGTACCTATTCCCTGCAGTCTATGTGTCACAGTCACTGATGTTGGTAGGTCTACCGAGGTCGGTAGGATAAATGGCATCGACATCGGTTGGGTTTTTGATGTCAGTCAAGGCCGTTAGGTTATGGAGCTAAAAGCTTCACTAGGATGCAAATAGGAGAAGTTACAGAGGATGCAGAGTTACAGAGAACTGTTGAATGCATTGCAGGGAAACCGACGTCGGTCTGATCAACCGATGTCAGTCAGATGGTAGTGAGGAAGCAACTGGCGTCGGTTACCAGTCGGCCGACATCGATCATGGAGGTGCCAGCGTCGGCAGCCTATGCGTGAATAGGAAATTTGCATGTTGATCCCAGAGAGTCTATTTTTGGACTGTTTGTTTGTATGTCAAAGGCTAGTTGTAGTCTTGAGTTTCACGTCTAATTATTGTAATTAAGATAGTCTAATTATTGTAAACATGAGATCTATATATGGACTCATGGGCTGTATTGTAAACTTGTAGCTAGAGAGTAAGAGAGCAATAATCTCCTTCTGAGAGAGGAGAGCAATGGTGCATTCCTCTTAGTGCCACAATACCAAGGTGGGTACTGGTTTGGAGAATTGGTAGGGTTCTTCGTATGTGTATGATCTTGGTCAGCATGTGTGCATGACTTTCTATAGGAGATATACAATGGTGAGTAAGGTCTAGTGATTTATAGGTAGCAGCAGAGAGCAGAAGATCTACTTGGAGTACGGTTGTGTACTTGGTGTACTGGCAGCGTGTTACTGACTAGTTCGAGAGGTGAACATCAATTCTGTATTGGAGTTGATTGTTGTGACCAAGAGAGAGAGGGAAGAAGGTCTTGAGGTGTGGTGAGCCTTTGAGGTGGAAGAAGAAGTGGCATCTTATTTATTGTATATTCTTCTGAGTGATTATTAATACAATTGTGTATTATCTCTCAATTCCTGTGTTGTTTCATATTTCTAGTTACTTATTGATTCTGGTTAAATTCTGTGTTTAGTTGCTAATACAAAAAGTAATCATATGTGCTCTAATTGGTGGAGCAAGATCCTGACTAAGTAGGCATCGGAGCATGTTTATTGTTTTAAGTTCTTGACAAGTGATATCAGAGCTTTTGGTTGGGTTGACTAACAGGTGGTTTCAGATCTGGTAGTGTTTGTTGATTATAGGTCACTCACAGGGGTTTCAGATTGAGTGGGAGTATAGCAATGGCAGAAGAAAATAAGCTACAAATGGAGAAACTGAATAGCACAAATGATCTGATTGATGGAAAGAAAGAGCAGGTAAAAAGAGATTGTTGGTCGGCAGAAGATCAGCACATAGAAGCATATGTTGTAGGCGATGTTGCACAGGATGTTTTGGATAAAGTAGAATCTTTGTTTACAGATTCTTTTGCCTCTTTCCATGCAGCCCGAAATAGAGCATCTTTTCATGGGTATGTCTTTGGAGACTTTGGAGAGATTTATTTAGGGGTTGGAGAGCCTTGTCAGATGATTGACGAAGGGGAAGTGAAGCTGAAATTACAGGTGGATAACACACAGTGATTGAAGGAAGTCATGCAGGTACCAGTCTTAGAGATGAGTCTAACTTCTTCAGAAAATTTGGGTGATGAGAGATGCACTGTAACTCTCACAGTGGATACACTTGAATTAGATGGTGGTAAGAAAGTAGGTATCCTTTATCTATCTACTTATATTTTTGATTCACCTTCTATTGTAGAGATGTGGCTTTGTAGGCTTAGTCACATATGTAAAAGGAGAATGCAGGTTTTGAAGCAGAAGTTAGATGTCTTTGACAAGCTAAAGAACTTGAAAGCCTTGGTGTTCATGGAGGAGATGACGGACAGAGATCAGGGGAGGAGACTGAATTATTTTGAGCAGAGCTATGTTGATTTAAACAGGGTTTTGATCCATGGAGAGCTCACAGGTAAAAAGTTATCACTCATAGACAAACACAGGTACCGGCATTGGTCAGACATTAATCGACGTCGATAGAATGAAGACCGATGTCGGTCATGAAGAAATTGACATCGACAGAAATGACACCAGCATCAGCTAGGGAAACGATGTTGACAGTCAGGGTTAGTACAGGGAGCTGACATTGGTTGGGAGCAGACTGGGAGATGGTTGAAATCGGTCACTGGTACGGATGGTGGGCAAACAACAAGCTGTCAAAAAGTCTCAAATGCTCATATCGAGGTCAGAAAGGGTAAGTGAACCTCATATTCATTGTTCACCTTCTTTATATTGCTTATTGATGGTCAAGAACTAGGAAGATGGAAGAGGCAATGTAGGTAGAATCCAGATACAGTGGGAGCTTGGCATGGATGAGGAGTGTGAGTCCTTAGAGAAGAACCAAATAGGTATTTGTTGGTAGAGTTGTTAGCTAGAAGTAAGCACTAAGAGACGGAATGGATTCCCAAGTTAAAGAAGAGAGTGGATGGATATGTGAGATGAAAAGCCAAGGCATATGGTCTTGAGGAAGCTGCATGACAGTGGTACAGGTTTTGACAGGTAGATGACTAAGCATGGCTTCAGTCAATGTCAGTGTAACTATTGTGGTTTTGTCTTACCAAGTGGATGATGAGTCGCGACATTATCCAGTTACTGTATGTGAATGGTATACTAGTTATAGGTTCAGAGATATAGGGATTTGCTGAGCTAAGGGTAAGGTTAGTTCAGAGGTATGTCAGGAAGAATTTGGAGCAGGAAAATTCTTTGGCATAAGAGACATGGAGATTTTATCTCTAGTGGGAGCTGATGTGAAGATGGTGGTGGTGGGGTTCATGATGCAGGATGTAGAATCAGAAAACACACCAAGGGCTGGACAGTTCAAGCTTAGCTTAGAACAGGGTTTGAAATCACATGAGGTCTAGTGTAGACCTGAGTTTTTCCCAAGCAGTGGGGGTTGTCAAAAAGTATAGAGCCAATTTGGGGAAGGAGTACTGGAGGGAAGTTCAGTGGGACTAGAAGTAGGGATTCTTGTTATGCAGGGTCAAGTTCTTCACTACATGGATATGTAGGTTTGGATGTGGCAGGTTACTTTGATGACAGGGGTAGCATCACAGGTCGTGTGGTGGTTGGTCTTCAGGATTGATCTTGAAGAGGGATACAAGCCAGGGAATAATTCAGATGGTGTATAAGGACAGGTACAGGTGTAGCTATTTATCTCCAAGTGGGAGATTGTTAGGTTGTGGAGCTAAAAGCTTCACCAGGATGCAAATATGAGAAGTTACGGAGGATGCAGAGTTGCAAAGAGTTGTTAAATGTGTTGTAAGGAAACCGACATCAGTCAGATGGTAGTGAGGAAGCAATCGGTGTCAGTTACCAATCAGCTGACATCGGTCATGGAGGTGCCGGCGTCGGTAGCCTATGCATGAACAGGCAGTTTTCATGTTGATGTTGGAGAGTCTATTTTTGGACTATTTATTTGCATGTAAAAGGCTAGTTGTAGTCTTGAGTTGTGTGTCTAATTATTGTAATTAAGATAGTCTAATTATTGTAAGCATGAGATCTATATATGGACTCATGGGCTGTATTGTAAACTTGTAGCTAGAGAGTAAGAGAGCAATAAGCTCCTTCTGAGAGAGGAGAGCAATGGTGCATTCCTCCTAGTGCCATAGTACCAAGGTGGGTACTAGTTTGGAGAATCAGCAGGGTTCTTCGTATGTGTATGATCTTGGTCAGCATGTGTGCATGACTTTCTATAGGAGATATACAATGGTGAGTAAGGTCTAGTGATTTATAGGTAGCAGCAGAGAGCAGAAGATCTACTTGGAGTACGGTTGTGTACTTGGTGTACTGGCAGCGTGTTACTGACTAGTTGGAGAGGTGAACATCAATTCTGTATTGGAGTTGATTGTTGTGACCAAGAGAGAGAGGGAAGAAGGTCTTGAGGTGTGGTGAGCCTTTGAGGTGGAAGAAGAAGTGGCATCTTATTTATTGTATATTCTTCTGAGTGATTATTAATACAATTGTGTATTGTCTCTCAATTCCTGTGTTGTTTCATATTTCTAGTTACTTATTGATTCTGGTTAAATTTCGTGTTTAGTTGTTAATACAAGAAGTAATCATATGTGCTCTAATTGGTGGAGCAAGATCCTGACTAAGTAGGCATCAGAGCATGTTTATTGTTCTAGGTTCCTGACAAGTGGTATCAGAGCTTTTGGTTGGGTTGACTAATAGGTGGTTTCAGATTTGGTAGTGTTTGTTGATTACAGGTCACTCACAGGGGTTTCATATTGAGTGGGAGTATAGCAATGGCAGAAGAAAGTAAGTTACGAATGGAGAAACTAAATAGCATGAATGGTTTGATTGATGGAAAGAAAGAGTAGGTAAAAAGAGATTGTTGGTTGGCAGAAGATCAGCACGTAGAAGCATATGTTGCAGGCGATGTTGCACAGGATGTTTTGGATAAAGTAGAATCTTTGTTTACAGATTCTTTTGCCTCTTTCCATGCAGCCTGAAATAGAGCATCTTTTCATGGGTATGTCTTTGGAGACTTTGGAGAGATTTATTTAGGGGTTAGAGAGCCTTGTCAGATGATTGACGAAGGGGAAGTGAAGCTGAAATTGTAGGCGGATAACACACAGTGGTTGAAGGAAGTCATGCAGGTACCAGTCTTGGAGATGAGTCTAACTTCTTCAAGAAATTTGGGTGATGAGAGATGAACTATAACTCTCACAGTGGATACACTTGAATTAGATGGTGGTAAGAAAGTAGGTATCCTTTATCTATCTACTTATATTGTTGATTTACCTTCTATTGCAGAGGTGTGGCTTCATAGGCTTAGTCACATATGTAGAATGAGAATGCAAGTTTTAAAGCAGAAGTCAGATGTCTTTTATAAGCTAAAGAACTGGAAAGCCTTGGTGTTCATGGAGGAGATGACAGACAGAGATCAAGTGAGGAGACTGAATTATTTTGAGCAGAGCTATGTTGATTTGAATAGGGTTTTGATCCATGGAGAGCTCGCGGGTAAAAAGTTATCACTCACAAACGAACACAGGTACCGGCGTTGGTCAGACAGTAACTGACGTCGGTAGAATGAAGACTGATGTCGGTCATGAAGGAACCAACATCGATAGAAATGACACCGATGTCAGCCAGAGAAATGACATTGACAGTCAGGGTCAATACAGGGAGCCGACATCGGTCGGGATTAGACTGGGAGATGGCCAAAATCAGTCACTACTACGGATGGTGGGCGAACAGCAAGCTGTCAACAAGTCTCAAACACTCATATCGAGGTTAGAAAGGGTAAGTGAACCTCATATTCATTATTCACCTTCTTTATATTGCTTATTGATGGTCAAGAACCAAGAAGATGGAAGAGGCAATGCAGGTAGAATCCAGATACAGTTGGAACTTGGCATGGATGAGGAGTGTGAGTCCTTAGAGAAGAACCAAACAGGTATTTGTTGGTAGAGTTGTCAGTTAGAAGTAAGCACTGAGAGTCAGAATGGATTCCCAAGTTAAAGAAGAGAGTGGATGGATACGTCAGATGGAAGGCCAAGGCATATGGTCTTGAGGAAGCTGTAGGACAGTGGTATAGGTTTTGACAGGTGGATGACTAAGCATGGCTTCAGTCAATGTCAGTGTAACTATTGTGGTTTTGTCTTACCAGGTGGATGATGAGTCACGACATTATCCAGTTACTGTATGTGAATGGTATACTAGTTATAGGTTCAGAGATACAGGGATTTGTTAAGCTAAGGGTAAGGTTAGTTCAGAGGTATGTCAGGAAGAATTTGGAGTAGTGAAATTCTTTGGCATAAGAGACATGGAGATTTTATCTCTAGTGGGAGCTAATGTGAAGACGGTGTTGGCGGGGTTCATGATGTAGGATGCAGAATCAAAAAGCACACCAAGGGATGGACAGTTCAAGCTTAGCTTACTGTAGACACCTAAAAAGTGTCTAACCCTTGGTCCTTTCTCCCTCCTAGTCCTCCTTGGTCCCTAACCCACCTAAGTATTATTAATTGGAAATAAACATCTATTTTTAATTAAATAAGGCCCCCTTTACACCCTACCCTTGCCACCTTGGATCCTCCCTTGAATCCCTCCACCTTCCCCCTAGCATTTATTAGACCAAATCTCTCCATTATATCCCCTCGCGCCCATTTTGGCATCCTCGTGACTGTTCTTCCCATGACCCCTCGCCCGGTGGCGTGCAAGAATGGGCAGAAGCTATTTTTAGCCTTTGTGCCCATCCTGCGACCGCTGACGTCGGTGACCCTTCGGTTGACGTCGGCGAAACTGCCGGCGTCAGCAGCCTTCATTATCCCTTTCTGCATCCGTTGCAGCCCCTGGACTCTTGAGCTCGAAAACAGACTTCTCTTGGCACTTTGGCTTTCGTCTCTCCTCTGTCTTGACCTCGTGCAATAGCAGCAACAGGTGAAAAGGCTCTGGATCAGGTATTCTCTTCTTGCAACAAGTCTTCTGTGGCTTCGACAACAGCGCCTCCTTTCTTCAGTCAGCAAAAAGGTAAGCAAAGTTTGGTTTTTTATTTCATTTATTTAGTATTCAGTAATCTATCCTATCTATTGTCTCCTACTCCCTCTGTTTTTCCCCCTGAGAGGCTGCAAAGCCTTCTCAGGTCCTGTCCTCTGTGTCTCTCCCTCTTCCCCATCCCCCTGTCAACAAAGACCTTGCATAAGGCACCCAACCAGAACCTAACCTGCTTCATCTCCCCAGTCCATCCAAACTTGTCCCCGTTCAGTCTCAGACCCGTCCATAGTCCAGAAAGCAACTCAGACCCGACTACAGGCCACAACCCCAACCGACGCCGGTCACTTCCCCAACCGACGTCGGCAGGATAGCTAACGCCGGCAGATCAGATAACTGACGTCGGCGACATTTCCGACCTCGGCGACTATCTTCAGCCCAACAGCTCCTTCAGGTAATCATTTTGTTTTCTTCTTTCCTTTCTAATTTCTTTGTCACTTTTGTATTCTGGCATTCTATCTTTTTATTAGTCATTTATATTTATCAAACAGTGGGTTGACCTCCCTTAAGGAAGTTTTTACACTTCCGGGAACAAGCTTTTGCTTGGCAACCCACTGCCCATCCATCTAACATTTTTTTGTCCAAGTTTCCTTTTTTCTTGCAGGTGTCATTCCTCCACAGCCAAAGAGGAGTGCTCACAAGCGTCTGGATTTACGGTGCGCAATCTTTAGTCTAGGTACTTCCCAAGCCTTGTCCATTACTTTTTAGTTTCTTCTTTCTTTATGATCTGAAAAGCGAAAATTTGAGGTAGAAACATCTCTGGCACGCCCGGTGGGACCCTAGGTTCCTCCTGGGTTCCTTTTCCTTTTCATTCATTTAGGTGCATTTAGGCTCCTTCCTTCTTGTCTCTTTCTTCTATTCCAAATGACACTATAAGCGGGACTAAAACGAACCTTTCTTCCTTGCATTCTAGACTAGTCTAAACATCATACTCTCAACCCTTTTCTCAAACTTGTCTTCATAACAAACATCACATTTCGACTTGGGCATTAAAACATATTGCACTTTCATTTCTGCTTGTGCTCGCATTAGTCCACATCTAGTAACTTAGGCACATATTGAATAAATCGTAGACACTTGATGTTACACTACCTGACCACATGCACTAAAACACACATAAAACTTACCTGAGACAAGGCCCGACTGGGATTTCATCACCCAGCAGATACCTTACCCGTCCCGGTGACCCTACTTGGATTTCATCACCAAGGGGGAAGCCCACTCTGTTCTCTGGCGGAGTCTAAACTCTAGGCGAGGTATATCTTGGCTAAGCGAGACTAGCTAACCACTGGAATCGTGAAGTGAGGGGAGCTTGCTCCCTAGCACCAGGCCACGTACCAGACCCTAACACAGATCTTTGAGCACCTAAAACAACACCTGAAACCATCCTTAGACCGCCTTCTTCTAGGACCCATTTTTCAGCCAATCTCCCTAAACATTCATCTAAGGGATAAGCCACGATTTCTAAGGTTAATTCCTAGGATTTATCGCTTAGGCTTGTCTATCTTTCTCTGTTTTCCTCTTCTCATCTGTTTGTTTGAGTGTGTGAGGACGCTTTCTTCTTTGTTTTTCCAGGAACCTTTTGGTTCTCTAGAAAACACAGTCACCGACATCGGTTCTACCACCGACGTCGGCTTTCCCCTGTCACCGGCATCGGTTCTGATACCGACGTCGGCTTAATCTGTTACCGGCATTGGTTATCTGACAGATGTCGGCCATATTTCTTACCGACATCGGTTTTTCAACTGACGTCGGTCTCTGTCACTGTCCTTTTTTTTTCAAAACCAGCAACCTGAAACCTGTCCCTTCTCTGTCAAAGACTCCATCCTGGTCTTCTGAAGCTGAGCAACACAGTTCCTGAGACCTGAACCTTCTTTGCCTTGCATGGTTTTGACTCGTAGCCAAGCTAAGGCTCTTGTCGACCACGCTAGCCGTCAACCACTTCCGTCCACCCCAGCCGTGACCAAGCCTACAATGGAGTTCAACTCAGAGACCGAAAGAATTCTTGCCCGTCCAACCCCGCCGCAGACTCCCATTGTCCAAGAAGGGGACCAAGACTTCGAGTGATTCTTGGACCTCAACTTCAAGGCCTTGCCACACTATCTCGCACATAGCCGAACACGGGACTCCTTGGGCAATCCGATCTATAGAATGCCAACCTCCCTTATCGCGACTACGGCTGTATCGTCAACATCCATAGTTCAACCTTCGGACACCCAAGCCATCACTTTGACCACTGACTAGACTTTGACCAATCCTCTAGGTGTGGCCTCTCCCTCTATCATTGGGCCCACTGCCACCGGGGTTCCGGCCCCTTGTCAACCTCAACCCGCTCAACCGCTATCCACTCCTTTTCAAAACCTTGTCGTCTCTATTCTACCTACCATGGCCCCTATCAACACCAGGGTGGCTTCTTACCCCTTGGCCCCCGTTACCACAGTCCAACCTCTCGTGGCAACAACGGGCCCAGCTATGTCTTCTAACCAACCACCTTTAGCCTCCACCTCTATCCCTGCGATTAGTCATCCATATATTCTACAACTGACTATGTCGCACACCTCCTCTAGCCTCTTCCAAGCACCCTACAACTTAGGGGGTGCGCAACCCATCAATCCGTTGGCAGACATCATCAAGATGCTGATGGACAAGATGACCAGTCTTGAGACCTCTATTTCCGGCTCGCGTAACACTCTTTCATACGAGCAGATCTGTAATGAACCCATTCATCCTTCTGTCCCAATCAGACCATATCCCAGCCAGTGGGAGCTTTCGAAGTTTTCTCATTTTCAAAACAAGGAAGACCCACAACAACACTTGCGGGCATTCAGACATGCCTACTACCTCATTGGCCATGACAATGCGTTACTCTTACGCACGTTTCCTATGTCTCTCTCGGGTGCTGCACTTGACTGGTACAGCTCCCTTCCTAGCCATTCTCTCTTCTCATTCACACAATTGGCTCAGCTATTCCTCGATCACTTTTCCATCAACATAACCAAGAAGGTCTCAATCATGGACCTCTATTCTATTCGGCAATTCGAGGACGAGTCCATAGCCGACTTCGTTGCTCGATGGAGAGGCCTTATCAACCAACTCTCCTTTTCCTTGCCCCAGGCCGAGCTTATTGAACTCTTTTCTCAAGCCTGTGCTTGACATATCTCTTCCACCCTGAGGGTTCAAACCTTCCGCACTTTTGATGAGGCCTTCACGATGGCCCGCAAACTTGAGTTGCGTGCCATCGAGGAGAATAAAGTCAAGTTGCGGAGTAAGAATCCCAGCTCTAAGACCAATGACTCTTCTTCTGCTAAGCCATCATCATCCAATTCTAAATCCAAAGCTTCAGCTAATGCCGTGGTTGTCAGACCTTCATCTTCTTCGTCTAATCAGCCTGAGCCATCTACATCTCAGAGCGCTACTCGGCAATTCCAGCAAAGATACGTGCAGCGACGATATACTCCTCTTAGAGAATCATATGCGTCTGTGCTGGAAAAGCTTCTTAAACAGGGGGTCCTCAATCTCCCTCAAGCCTGACCTCCTCCACAATTCGATCCCTCACACGCCATCCCCGCGTGGTATAGGGAGCAAGACTTCTGTAGCTTCCACCGTGTTAAGGGCCATGACACAGAAAACTGCAAGACCTTTAAGAACATAATACAAGACATGCTTGAAAAGGGGGATCTCATCTTAGACAATCCAAATTCACCCCCTAATCAGGCCATTGACATCTTCAAACAACCTTTTCCCAATCATCTGCCAACTCAGAACAATGTCCAGACCTTAATTGACGACAATCATGAGCACAATATCCGGACAGTCAATACGGTCTCTCCTTTCATCCCCAATCAACCTCTTGAGGTTAGTCCATCAATCAGTCTGTCACATGTGGACAAACCTCTCTCCCCGGCTAGTTCTCCATTGACCTCTCTCATCTTGGAGGATGCCTCGGCCTTACCAGCACCACCAGTCTCGCCATCCTCCTTTCTGCGGCCTCTGGAGGACCCGACCCTTCCTACTCCTCAGCCGCAAGTGGAGGGCACCGTCATCCCTACCCTTTACCCGCTGGAGGAGCCTCACTCCCCGGTTTCTTCTCCACCCAGGGAAGAACCTGTCTCCCCTTCGTCTTCATCTAAATCTATCATGACTTCACCACACCATGCGTCTAAGACCACTACACCCATCTCGTCTTCAACCTCGCAACCATCAACATCTTCCTCTCAGCCATTTTCCCAGTTAGTGGAGAAGATCGAACTTCTCCCTTCGAGGAAAGTGACGCCTCAAGTGTTGTGGGAGCGTCTCAAAGCCCTTCAACATACCCGCACCCTCTCATCACATGCCGCTAATCCTCCCAAGGTGGAATCTCGTCAGACTCTTGACAAAGACCAGACTCTCAAACCTCAACCAAACCCGTCCAAACCGAAGCCTGCATCTATCTCATCTAAACCCATCAAGTCATTTGGCGTTCATCCTATCTCCTCCCTCACTCACCCGCAAGTGAAGGTGGACCTAGGCTAGACCTCGACCAGTAGTAGTCTTCCAACCAAGGTGAAGAAGACTGCCAGACCACAGAAACGAATGCCTCCTTCTCCGTCACCATTGCCATCCATTTTGGGCCCCCATCCTTCGACCTTGGCTAGCATCCTTCCCACTCCGACCTTCAACCAAAACTCGTTGCCTCCTTTGCTTCCTCTGCCTACCTCTAGTCGTCCCTCTCCTAAAAAGGCGGTATCAATCACCAAGAAAGAGCCGTCTCCATCTGTCACCGCGCCATCAACCCATAAGGTGGCACGGAAACCTCTTCTAACCTCGCCTAAGCAAGAGTCACCAACCTCACGCATATCAAATAGCACAGACCCTCTATTGGGCTCATACTCGTTGATATTGCACCGACTTCTCTAGACTTCCGACATAACCCTTCCGCCCATCAAGCCTTTCCAACCTCTCGGGTCCAAGCCCTCCTGGTTCGACGATACGAAAATTTGCTTATATCATCGTACACCAGGACACGACACCGAGACTTGTTGTGCCCTCAAGGCCGTCATTCACCGCCACATGGAGAAAGACACTCTTCTCCTTGAGGACACTCTTGACCAGACCCCAACTCCTTCCTGTCCAACCTCTTCAAACACGTCAACATCTCACCAGCAAGACATGACCCCTTCTTCGCCTCCCATTTTCGAAATCAATGCTATCCGTATAACCACTAGGTCGCAAAAGGACAAGGCCAAGGAAAAAGCTGCCATTCCTTGGACCTATCCCTTCGTCAAGCCACCCCTTGCGCCCAAGCCTAAAATTTCTATCCTTGGCGCGTCCCAACCTTCTTCGTCTTCCTCTTCTGGACCAATTCACGACTCCATGCTGAAGCAGCTTCACCAGACACCTGTGAAGATGTCTCTTTATGACCTTATCCAAACCTCGCCTCAGCACCGTCAAGCCCTTATCCAAGCCTTGCAGGCAGCAGAGGTCCAACCCGAAGACCCCCAACCACTCGCTGCCCTCGTCCATTCCTTGTCTCCTGTCGCTTCCATCACATTCAGCGATTCTGAGATTCCCACATCTAACACAGAAGATCAGGACGCCGCCCTCTTCATCACTGCCTATGTTGATCGAACACGCATTAAACGCGTTATGATCGACGGTGGCGCTAGCATCAACATAATCTCTACCCATGCCTTTGATCAGCTGGCTCTTCCCAAGAACTGTGTCTCCAAAACTGACGCGATCTTACGCTCTTTCAACGACACCACCACCACGACCATTGGCACAGTCATCCTTCACATTCGCATTGGTCCACGCATAGTCTTGGAGCTCTTCTATATTATCGAAGGAGAGTTCCAATACAACCTTCTACTGGGCTGACCTTGGATCCGTGCCATGGCCTGTATACCCTCCACCCTGCACCGTTGTGTGAAGTTTAAACATGATGGGCAAGTCCACACCATCCCCGTTGACCCTTCACCCTTCAAGACTTGCAACACCACCTACCGTCCCAACGATGTCCTCATTCCCATCAAGTCATCAACTCCGGCACCACCTCCATCTGCGGAAGCTTCGACCAGTTCGCAATCGGCGGTTGCCCTCACCCCTCCTCTTCAAGCGCCGACCAAAGACCCCATGGAAGACATCTTCCAATGACTATCACTTGGGGAATATCGCTTGTTGACCCTCGACATGTTCCAAACTCCGCAAGAGTATGGACGCCTTCACCTCAGTCCTAATTATGACCATCGGATCAGGACGGTCGTACCTTATGGTCCTCCTCACTTCCAAACCAACTTTGTCTATGGGGGGCTTAATCAAGCTCCTACCAACGGCACTTCCCTCTCTTCACCCCAACCTTTCACATCTGACTTCTTGTTTCTTGGCAACCCTGCCTTTGCACACACTTACCTTCACAGGTGTGCATGGAAGGGTTTTGGTTTCGGACGATATGAACAGGGCTCCCATCAGCCCATCGAGCCGCTCAATGATCACGATGCCAAGAAACGGTATGGCCTGGGATATCATGACCCCACCCAGGCTCCTTCCGACCTTTGTCCCGAACCAACCATTGACCAATCTCTTCCAGACTCACCCATCTCTCCTTCATCACCTACGGAGTCGGTGGTTTCCATCCCTCCTAGTTTTTTTTTCCATAAACACCATCTGCCTGGAACCCCTGACTTATCAGCTCAATGGGGTGCCCAGGTCTCTCCCTCTCATCTTTCCTAGCATGGTAGAGGATGAGTCGGCAACCATTCACACTGTCCACTGTGTTGACGATGACGCCATCCTTTCCTACATGGGTGCCGATGACTCTTTCGTCCAGCGTTTTCTCCCTTCCGAGACCCAGGTTATGTTAAATGAATCCACCATTGACATCAACCTCCCTTCTTCTTCTGATGTTCCTCACATCTTAAAGATTGGCCAATCTTTAGACGCTCAGGAGCAGCTTGACTATGCCCAGTTCCTTTCCAACCATAGCAAGGCCTTTGCCTGGACTTACAGCGACATGCCTGGCATCGACCCCACCATTGCTACCCATAACATTGTCACCAAACCAGAGGCTAAGCCTGTTAGGCAGAAGCTTCGAAAGATGCATCCTCGCGTTGCGCTCCTTGTCAAAGAGGAGCTTCAGCACCTTCTTTCTGTCTCCTTCATCCAACCCATCGATTATCCATAGTGGGTCTCTAACATCGTCCCAGTTACTAAAGCAATTGGGGGGATTCAGATCTGCACGGACTATCGTGACCTTAACCTAGCCTGTCCCAAAGACGACTTTCCTCTTCCTAACATTGACCAACTTGTTGATCTCACGGCCGGCCATGAGATGCTATCCCTTATGGACAGGTTTTCAGGATACAATCAAATCCTGATCGCATCGAAAGACCAGCACAAGACTACCTTTATCACCCCATGGGGGACTTTCTGCTATCGAGTCATGCCTTTCGGCCTGAAAAATGCTGGTGCCACATATCAACGCGCCATGACCTACATTTTCCACGATCTCCTCCACAAAATCATGGAGGACTATGTGGATGACCTTCTCGGCAAGTCCAAACTTCGCCGCGACCACTTGACCATTCTCACAATCATCTTCTCTCATCTTCTGCAATACAATGTCCGCCTCAACCCCAAGAAGTGTGTCTTTGGGGTCCTCTCAGGCAAACTTCTCAGCTTCATCATTTCCTTCCGTGGTATCGAGATAGATCCTGCCAAGATCTGCGCTATCCTTGAAATGCCACCCCCGACCAATCTCAAGCAGCTTCGCAGTCTACAAGGGAAGCTCCAGTCCATTCGCCGTTTCACCTCGCAGCTTTCAGACCGCTGCCAACCTTTTCATCACCTCTTTAAGAAGGGCGTCTCCTTTAAATGGGATGAGGGCTGTCAAGAGGCTTTTGAAGACCTCAAAGGCTATCTGGTCTCTCCACCAGTCTTCATTCCACCTAAGGATGACCAACCCTTCTACCTTTATATCTCTACCACCAACCATTCGTTAGGTGCCATGATCGCGCACTGAGACGAGCATCATCGCGAGCAAGCGGTTTACTACATCAGCCGAACACTGGTCGACTATGAAACTCGGTATACTCATACCGAGAAACTCTGTTTGGCATTAGTCTTTTCCACTACCAAGCTCCGCCACTATCTTCTCAACCACAAAACCTTTGTCGTCACTCACACTGACCCTCTCAAGTACATGCACTCCAAGCCATATCAGAATCAACGTATGGCTCGGTGGCTCATGCTGCTTGCTGAGTTTGACTTCGAATTCATCCAACAAAAATCTATCAAGGGGCAAACCATCACTGACCAACTGGCAGATGCCCCTCTTCCCGACAACCAACCTTCACACTGTGAGTTCCCTGACGAGTCTATCGCTACCCTTTCCACCGATGACACCGTCTACCAGATGACTATGTTCTTTGACGGCTCCAAATGTCAACTCGGTGGGGGTGCGGGGGTCATCCTCATCCCACTCAAAGGGGAGCCCATGCCGCTATCTTTCAAGCTTGACTTTGATTGTACCAATAATATGGCCGATACGAGGCCTTAATTTTGGGACTTCAGACTGCCCTTTCTCTCCACATCAAGTCTATCAATATCTTCGGTGACTCGCAGCTCGTCGTTAATCAAGTTAACGGTTCATATCTCTATAAAAATGAAGTTTTACAGAGGTATAAGAATCGTGCTGACCTTCTTTTGGCATCTTTCGACCATTACCTCTTGCAGACTGTTCCACGCTCTACGAACAAGTTTGCCGACACCATGGCTTCTCTTGCTTCGCATATCCCGTCTTCTTCATCATCATCCTGCCTTTTTGTCACAGTGCATCGCGTACCTTTGCCTTCATACATCTCTCCTCATATCGACCATATCAATGCTGTCAATTCTAGCCCACAAGATGACTGGTATAAGCAACTCGTGGACTACTTGTCTCTTTCTGTCACTCCTCCCAACCTCTCTAGCAATGCGCGGCGAGCTTTTATCAAGCGCACAACTCGCTATACCATGCTAGGGGGCCTTCTCTATAAGCGAGGCTTCGACGGTCTCCTTCTTCACTGTCTAACCTCCGCTGAAGCTTCTCATGCCGTAAAGCAAGTCCACGACGGGATTTGTGGTGGACACTTCAGTGGAAACTCGGTTGCCAAGCGCATCCTTTGCCTGGGTTATTATTGGCCCACCATTCATCAAGACTGTAGCGATTATGTTCGGCGTTGCATCAAGTGTCAGCAGCACTCTAACCTGCTTCATCTCCCCAGCCATGCCTTGCAAGTCACTCAGGATTTTTGGCCTTTCTCTCAGTGGGGCTTGGATCTCATCGGTGCGATCAACCCTCACTCGTCTCTTCATCATTAGTCCATCATCACTGCCACTGAGTATTTCACCAAGTGGGTGGAAGCCATTCCTCTTATCTCCACAAAAGCCGACAAAATTGTCGACTTCATCAGCAGCCACATCATCTGTCGTTTCGGTGTCCCTCACAAAATCATCACCGACAATGGCAAGTCCTTCAAAAACAAGACTATCCAAAAACTATGCGACTCATTTGGCATCAAACTCAGCTTTTCTTCGCCTTACTACCCACAAGCAAATGGGCAGGCCGAGGCTTCCAACAAAATTCTCACCAAAATTCTCATGAAGGTGGTCGATGATACAGGAAGGGATTGGCATGTTCATATCCCCTTCGCTTTGTGGGCCTACCGCACTAGCATCCGAACCTCTACGGGTGCTACTCCCTTCTCTCTCGTGTACGGAACAGAGGCTGTCTTACCTCTTGAAGTACAGATCCCGTCTCTCCGCATCTCCCTGCATGACATTCTCTCCAACGATGAATTTCGTCAAGATCGCCTAGCTCAACTTGAGTTACTCAACGAGCGCCGTCTTGCTGCCCTTAATCATCTCCATGTCTACCAAAGTCGCATAAAGCGGGCCTACGACAAAAATCTGTGAGAACGAGATTTCAACATCGGAGACCTCGTCCTCAAAGAGAATCAGCACGTGACCAATATGGAGCGAAGTAAATGAGGCAAATTCGCCCCTAATTGGCTTGGACCTTTTATCATCACGCACAAGTATGGGTCAGGGACTTATCGTCTGTCTTCCCTCGATGGACGGCCAGAACCTGAGCCTCTTAATGCGTTGCATCTTCGACCTTTCTTCTGTTAGTCGAGTGCTCGATCACTTGACGTTTAACTTGAGCTCGTCCCTTGAGCAATCCTCATCCTCTTAATCCTCATCCCTTTCAACCCTATTCCCCTTTAACAAGTCCTCTATGACCCTTTTATGATGCATGAATGCTTTGTCCTAATAAAAGGGCGTCCTTGAGCTTCTACTGTCTTGTCCGTGACTCTAACTCCTAACAAATACAAGTCAAGATGTCAAAACATATCCATGGTCACTAAATCAAGTCAAATCAAAAAGACAGACTGATCCCTCGAAGGACAGTTGTACTATCATTGCTATAGCTAGTAGACTGATCCCTCGAAGGATAGCTACTCAGACATTATTAAGCAAAAATATAGACCACTCCCTCGAAGGATGGCTATGACTAATCTGGATATAAAAAGCAACTTTTCTTAGAAGCTTCCCGCATTGATCAGCTTCGCAACATGACCATACATCAAATGACATCTCTATGCAGGCTTCCTGCATTGATCAGTCTGCACCAAAAAAAAAAAATGAGTCACAGACATTGGCTTGTAGTTGTCTCAGGGTCTCCTATAAAAAGGGGCAAGGTTATTCCTGCTCTTAAAATGGGTTACCCTATCCTCCTCCTATCACTTGCTCAAGGGACTTCGAGCTCACTTTAATGTCAAAGTGATTCGATTACCGTTCTAACACCATACTGGTCAACGACGTAATGCATGAACGGGGCTTTTGTTCTTATAACCCCTATCTATGCTTCCTTTCTGGTCCTTGTCAGTGAAAGAGCGATTTGCCTTTCACCTTTTCTCCACACTTTGGTTACGCTTTGGCCACATCAATTCTCGACTCATCTCAAACCCAGCCATTTTCATCATTTTCCGCTGACACCAGCCTCGACATTTTCAACATGACATCAGGCATCATCCTAGACCATTTCACATAGTTTCTATGGACACCAATACACATGGAAACTACCGACCAGACCCAATTTATGTTAACCATAAACCAATACTTGCTGAAGCATAAATAGACCTTCATTCATTTTTAGCATGCATCCATCACGACTATGGACACTTGCTAGGGATGAAAGCCTCTCGACCCCTGTGACATCTATAGCATCATCTTCCCCCTCGTCATTTCAACACAGGACCAAACTCATCATCGACCATTTTGACCCTCGCAGTCTGAACTACATCGGCCTGAGGCCCCTACAATAGGGGCTATGTAGGCAGCACTCAGTTGACATGGGGTCTTCTAGGGTTAGCTCGGCCGCATCCTTTCATCCATCCATCCTCTTGACCCATGACCATTGGAGATCATGCGTATCTTCTTTGACCTTCTTCCAAGCCAATGTTGCCTTGGTTGTTTTTGCATGTATGCTACCTCATGACTGGTTAGCAGAATTGTCCACAGACTATTTTTGACCCTTCACAAGTATAGGATCACGAGCCAGTTGATCCCTACTACTTGTGGCTTTTTCATGTTTCTGGGATCACTTCCTGAGCCCTGGATACCTGGGACACGATGACCATTTGGAGCTTCAGCTTAGATTGAGTGATCCGATCAGCAGACGACTAAATGCTGGGGCCCGGTTACTTCAATTTTGGCACTCCTTGACCCTTGACCTGCGACACTTTTGACCTGACCATCTTATGCAGTGGTATGCGCGCAATCATGACTTTTGCAGCGTTTTCACTCACTTTTCCCCTCTTTCTCATCCACCTTTTGTCAAATCAACACCCGATATCAGGTTCCCTTCCCTCGACTCCTGCTTTGAGGGGGAATACCTCATCCACTTCGAGGCAATCCACATCATCCCTCACCTGGGGCAACCACTCCCTGTTTTTGTCTTGCAGTTCGTCTAGAACAACCAACAAGACAAAAAGGGGCAAATGTAGACACCTAAAAAGTGTCTAACCCTTGGTCCTTTCTCCCTCCTAGTCCTCCTTGGTCCCTAACCCACCTAAGTCTTATTAATTGGAAATAAACATCTATTTTTAATTAAATAAGGCCCCCTTTCCACCCTACCCTTGCCACCTTGGATCCTCCCTTGAATCCCTCCACCTTCCCCCTAGCATTTATTAGGCCAAATCTCTCCATTATATCCCCCCGCGCCCATTTTGGCATCCTCGTGACCGTTCTTCCCATGACCCCTCGCCCGGCGGCATGCAAGAATGGGCAGAAGCTATTTTTAGCCTCTGTGCCCATCCTGCGACTGCCGACGTCGGCGACCCTTCGGCCGACGTCAGCGAAACTGCCGGCGTCGACAGCCTTCATTATCCCTTTCTGCATCCGTTGCAGCCCCTGGACTCTTGAGCTCGAAAATAGACTTCTCTTGGCACTTTGGCTTTCATCTCTCCTCTGTCTTGACCTCGTGCAATAGCAGCAACAGGTGAAAAGGCTCTGGATCAGGTATTCTCTTCTTGCAACAAGTCTTCTGTGGCTTCGACAACAGCACCTCCTTTCTTCAGTCAGCAAAAAGGTAAGCAAAGTTTGGTTTTTTATTTCATTTATTTAGTATTCAGTAATCTATCCTATCTATTGTCTCCTACTCCCTCTGTTTTTCCCCCTGAGAGGCTGCAAAGCCTTCTCAGGTCCTGTCCTCTATGTCTCTCCCTCTTCCCCATCCCCCTGTCAACAAAGACCTTGCATAAGGCACCCAACCAGAACCTAACCTGCTTCATCTCCCCAGTCCATCCAAACTTATCCCCGTTCAGTCTCAGACCCGTCCATAGTCCAGAAAGCAACTCAGACCCGACTACAGGCCACAACCCCGACCGACGCCGGTCACTTCCCCAACCGACGTCGGCAGGATAGCCGACGCCGGCAGATCAGATAACCGACGCCGGCGACATTTTCGACCTCGGCGACTGTCTTCAGCCCAACAGCTCCTTCAGGTAATCATTTTGTTTTCTTCTTTCCTTTCTAATTTCTTTGTCACTTCTGTATTCTGGCATTCTGTCTTTTTATCAGTCATTTATATTTATCAAAAAGTGGGTTGACCTCCCTTAAGGAAGTTTTTACACTTCTGAGAACAAGCTTTTGCTTGGCAACCCACTGCCCATCCATCTAACGTTTTTTTGTCCAAGTTTCCTTTTTTCTTGCAGGTGTCATTCCTCCACAGCCAAAGAGGAGTGCTCACAAGCGTCTGGATTTACGGTGCGCAATCTTTAGTCCAGGTACTTCCCAAGCCTTGTCCATTACTTTTTAGTTTCTTCTTTCTTTATGATCTGAAAAGTGAAAATTTGAGGTAGAAACACTTACAATAGGGTTTGAAATCACATGAGGTCTAGTGTAGACCTGAGTTTTTCCCAAGCAGTGGGGATTGTTAGAAAGTATAGAGCCAATTCGGGGAAGGAGTATTGGAGGGCAGTTCAGTGGGACTAGCAGCAGGGATTCTTGTTATGCAGGGTCAAGTTCTTCACTACATGGATATGTAGGTTTGGATGTGGTAGGTTATTTTGATAACAGGGGTAGCATCACAGGTCGTGTGGTGGTTGGTCTTCAGGATTGATCTTGAAGAGGGATACAAGCTAGGGAATAATTTAGATAGTGTACAGGGACAGGTACAGGTGCAGCTATTTATCTCCAAGTGGGAGATTGTTAGGTTGTGGAGCTAAAAGCTTCACCAGGATGAAAACAAGAGAAGTTATAGAGGATGCAGAGTTGCAGAGAGTTGCTAAATGCATTGCAAGGAAACTGACATTGGCCACATGGCAGTGAGGAAGCAACTGGCATCGATTACCAGTCGGCTAACATCAGTCATGGAGGTGCCGGTGTCGGCAGCCTGTGTGTGAACAGCTAGTTTGCATGTTGATGTCAGAGAGTCTATTTTTGGACTTTTTGTTTGCATGTCAAAGGTTAGTTGTAGTCTTGAGTTGCACATCTAATTATTTTAATTAAGATAGTCTAATTATTGTAAGCATGAGATCTATATATGGACTCATGGGTTGTATTGTAAACTTGTAGCTAGAGAGTAAGAGAGCAATAAGCTCCTTCTGAGAGAGGAGAGCAATGGTGCATTCCTCCTAGTGCCACAGTACCAAGGTGGGTTCTGGTTTGGAGAATCAGCATGGTTCTTCATATGTGTATGATCTTGGTCAGCATGTGTGCATGACTTTCTATAGGAGATCTACAATGGTGAGTAAGGTTTAGTGATTTGTAGGTAGCAGCAGAGAGCAAGAGATCTACTTGGAGTACAATTGTGTACTTGGTATACTAACAGTGTGTTACTGACTGGTTGGAGAGGTGAACATCAATTTTGTATTGGAGTTGATTGTTGTGACCAAGAGAGAGAGGGAATAAGGTCTTGAGGTGTGGTGAGCCTTTGAGGTGGAAGAAGAAGTGGCATCTTCTTTATTGTATATTCTTCTGAGTGATTATTAATACAATTGTGTATTATCTCTCAATTCCTGTGTTGTTTCATATTTCTAGTTACTTATTGATTCTGGTTAAATTCCGTGTTTAGTTGCTAATACAAGAAGTAATCATATGTGCTCTAATTGGTGGAGCAAGATCCTGACTAAGTAGGCATCGGAGCATGTTTATTTGTTCTAGGTTCCTGACAAAGGTTGTTGGCTTTTGGAGTATTTTTGGGATACACAAAAGGTTTCCAAAAGTTTAGAGGTTGGTGTAGGGTTACGGGAAGGTGAATGAGGTCTGAGGAAGGGTATAGGTGGAGGATTGGTGTGAAAAGGGGGTGAGAATGAGGGTAAGGCCTTTTAGCCCCTCCACAAAAGAATTTGGGCCTCTTGATAGTATTTAATAATATCAAATGGAAACTAATTAACAATGTATTCTAAAATACTAAAATGAGAACTAGAATGCTTAGCTATATTAGGTGAAGAACTAGAGGTGTTAGAATGCTTATTCCCATTGTGGCTGATGTTGAGGTCCTCGTACGATCTTTCAATCTAGTCTCTGGAATGACTTATGCAAAGCTTCGATAGCCAGGTGAATGATAGTCGAGTTCTAGTGCTTGAGGACTCAAAGTGTGTGTATCAATGTGCAAAAAGGTGAGGGGGAAGCTCAATGTTAGAGCTCAGCTTATGTAACTGATGTTGGCAATCCCACTGGCGTTAGTGTAGAACTGCCAATGTCAACCGAGGATTGACCGACGTTGGCAGAGAGAGAATAGGTAAAAGGGCTATTTTTAGCTCTTTGCCCATTTCTCCACCTGCCAAGTGCCTTTGCCATTGGAGAATGATCAAAACAAAGGCTTATGAGGCATAGGAGTTGGTTAGGGAGTTGAGATGGAGTGAGAATAGGTCATGGGTAGTTAGGATTTGGAGGACTTAGTCTTAGGCTAACTCATAGGCTAAGAAATGGTCTTAGGGTGAGGTATCTAGGTGAGGTGTCGTGGTGAGGTGTCATGGTGAGGTAATTAATTTAAAATAAGTAGTTTTTAAATTAATAAGGTGTGGGTTAGGAGTGTTAACATTTAGAAGGGGACCAAGGGGGGTTGACATGATATTGGTGTCTACAGTTATAGTTAGTTATATTTTATCTTTTTATTTACTTGGTCCTTTTTAGTCTAAATCTATTTATTGTCTTTCGATGTCAAAACAAGTTTTGGGTCCACATACTCCATTCTTTTATGAGGTGTTATGCCATCATTTTGACACCATACTTTTACATTAGTCTTTTTGTCAAAATCTTTATGTGTGTGTAAATTAATTAGAAATGTTAACGTCATGCTACCCAATCCATTTTAATTTTATGCCTTAGAGTCTTGAAACAAACCATTGTTCATACCTTTAGAGTGTGATAATGTTGTTATTCTAATTGAATTATTTCATATACTTATTTATTTTTTTATCTAAGTTTCTAATTTTAAACCAAACCATGTGTGCCTTTTAGATCTTTGTTTAGTGTCGTTATGTTGTTCACATTTGTCTCGCTTATTGTTTGATCAAAGAAGCCTAGTTTCCTAAGTTGAGTTTTCAATTAACCTTAAAAATTTCAAATCCAAATGTTGATTGATTTATGTTTATGCCTTGTGTAATTTAGGCTTAGATACTAATCTTTCTCTTTTGGGTTGTGTAACTTAGGTTAATTTTTTACCCACTTTGAAAACTATTCTCTGTGCCTTCATTTAGGAGAAAATAGTCTATCTCTAAGTGACTTTTATTTCATGCCGTATACCAGTTTGGTCAAAATTCATGTCTAAATTTGAGTGCATAGTCTATGATAACATGTTTTAGATTTGTTAGATTAAATCATACCCCTTTGTTTGAGCCTAGATTTTGACATCGTATTTGTCCAAAATACCTAGCAACCTTTTATTTCTTAGATTAGACTTATTTGGAACACTTTGAACCTAGAGTTTAGCATTATGATTTTAGTTCATCCACTTGACCTTTCTATGTGAGAAATTTAATGTTAGACATTTGATGTTAGGTGTTTTATACCATGTTTTGCATAGACCTTTTTATAGATACAACTCCATCCCTTTTGACCAAATTAGATTGAGTTTAAACTATTTGTCTTTTTAGACATTATTTTTTAGAGTTTGTATAACTCTAATCCCTTTTTCTATGAAACATTTACCATTAATTCAAACATGTCTCATTATACTCATAGTGATGTCATATATAATATAGGTTATATTAATATGGTTGCATAATAAGTCTTTACTCAATA
This sequence comes from Torreya grandis, assembly GCA_037957365.1. Taxonomy (NCBI): domain Eukaryota; kingdom Viridiplantae; phylum Streptophyta; class Pinopsida; order Cupressales; family Taxaceae; genus Torreya; species Torreya grandis. The sequence continues at coordinate 2,373,305 of JARHVA010001839.1, forward strand.
CCTCTATGGAACGATGTCATTTGTGAGATGGATCCTTACACCCTAAACACTCAAATAGGAAAACAAATCCAAGATATTTTGTCCCACTATTTGGTCAACATGCCTCCATACTTAGAGTAGGTATAAGAATAAATAACACAATACCTAGCTAGTGTACCTTTGATTACACAACAAATTTAACAACAACCATACTACATTACAATGCCATCAACCTACAACCCTTATTTATTTAATTGTCACTTACTTTCCAATAAGGATGAAATATTAATCAGATCCATGAAGGTAGGGGCTAAGTTTCCAAGACTTCCCCCATGAAAATTTTCCAAGTTTAGTAAGAGTGCCTTACAACATGCCTTATAATCAAACCAATGAATAAGCCTCTTTTAGCAATCCTCAAGCTCTAGTGATGATGCCATATCAGGACCCTCATATGCTTGTCATATGAAATGGACTCATGTAAAATCACTTTATATAGATGTTGATAGCATACCAGACCTATTTGAACTTAGTGCACAACTTCAACAACATTACTATGTTAAATGCTCCTCTTATTGAGTTAGCTCCTTCAATAAGATTCTTAATAGAATTGACAAGCCAAGAAAATTAGAGTAAAGACCCATTCTCATGAAGCACTTAAATTGGATACATGTTTAATTCCCTAGATATCAAAGAAGTATCTTCTACTTCTATGAAGAATATTGAGACAAACATAGTGGATAATACGTAAGTGACATCCAATCTAGACCAAAGTGGTGTAAATGCACAAATAACTAGTTCGCAACAAATGTGCCTTTAGTTAACACCATGAGTGGTTCACAAACATATAGGGAAGGAAATTATACTTCCCAATAGAAAAAAACTACCTCTAATCCTCAATAACTTGCTTCTTATAGCATACAACTACAAGGATTAATTAGTCAAATAACAACTAGTGTCATGCCTCAACAAAATGTGATGAATATTATGCCACAAAAATAGGTGATGAATAATATTCTACAACCATAGGCACAATCTAACATAACAATGTAGTAAAGGCAAAATATTTTTCCACCTCAACAAGGGGCAACCAATGTTTCACCTCATTAGGTAGTAATGAACATACCTCTTTAATCATAGACAAACATACCATTATAATCATAAACAATGTCTAATCAATAGTGTATGAGTATTAGTCAGTGACAAATTCCAAACACTCAACATGCATCCACTTCCCAACAAGGATTCATGCAACTATGATGTTCTAATATTCTACAAGTACTGATTAGGCAACAATTGCCTTTAACCCCTAACGTACCACAAACTCAATGGCAATGCCTTAGTTTATAGGTTTCCCTTAATCAGTAAGGTTTGACTAGTTGGTAGCAAGTCCCTAATCAATCTCAATAGGTATAGTACATCACCCCTATCCATATCCTTCCATCTTAGCCATAATTCCCCCAAAACCAGGCCCATATACCAAATACTAACTAGAATATCACACCACAATGTGTTCACTTTCAATAATCACATCCTAATCTATGAATGCATATTCCTCATTAATTCCCTCACTAACTAACATTCCATAGCAAACCATGCCTCCAATATACCATGGTCAAATCAATCTACTTTTCAAGAAGTAGCAATCCACCTCAAACCAATGTTCCTTCTAGTTTCTTAGCCCAAGAACTATAATAAATGAAGGATGCAATTTTTGCCATCCAAGTTGGGAAATAGACCAAAAATTTTAAGTTGTATTGCATGTGTTCCTACCCTTTCAACATGAAATATTTTCAAATACCATTTCCTCTAGGGTACAAACCAGCAAAATTCAATAAATACAAGGGAAAAGGAGATCCCAAGGCCCATTTAACCAAATTATTTCTTTCTTTCCAACCATTGGCCTATAGTGATATATACCTCCTACTTTTATTCCCAAAAAGCTTAACAGGACAAGCATTGGAGTGGTTTCTAAAATTGCCTAAGAATTTAATTTATAATTTTGATGATCTTTCAGATAAGTTTGTTCAACACTTCTCCTACAATATCAAACATGAGATTTCATTGGTAGATTTGATGCAAGCTAAACATAAGTCTAGTGAAAGCTTTGTAAGTTATCTGTAGTGATAGAGAGAACTTGCCAACATATTCATCCATAATTTACCAGACAAGCAATTAGCCATTATGTTTACCAAGAATTTACATAGTGAGATATCTTACCATCTAAAAATATAGTGTGCACACACTTTCAAGTAAATTATTGACAAAGGTTTGTTGATCATAAGAGACCTTGTTAACAAAGGGATCATCAAGCTTACCTCATCAAATTAAAACCAAACTACAAACCAAGGAAATGTCCAAAACCAAAATCAGAACCAAGTCAAAGCACAAGCATCACAACTAGCCCAAGTGAATAATTATGAAAATTATAAGCCATTTGATCATAATAAGAATGTTGTTGGAAATTGAATAACTGAGTTGTGACATATCCAAATGGTGAAAACACCATCTACTCAGCCTACACTGCATATGCAAATTACTCCTAACCAACAACCTCTTCAACAAACATAGCAAGTGTAGTAGCCAAGATCAATGCAACAAATACAGCAACCTTTGCCTTTGTAAACCCCTCCTCCAAAGAGAATTGTGCCTACTCATTATGTACTTAGTGACCTTGAAGAACCCATTGAATTTATGTTTCACAATCTCACCACCACTAATCTGATTAGATGGCTTATTCCAAAACATTATCCTAAGGGCATTCCTTATCTACATCGGTACCAATAGAATGAATTCTATAACTATCATCAAGTTAATGGACATAATTTTCATTATGTGTGAAAATTAAACATTTGATTGAGAATATGTTTGAAAATGGAGAGATAACATTGGATAATGGATCTTTCACATCCAATCAACAATAAAAGCAACAAAGGCTAGAACAATAACAATAATATTATCAATATCTAAGATAGAAACAACAAAACTAATATCAGAACCAACAACATCAACCAAATGGATTGAACCAAGTCTAAAATGATGCCAATAGACCTACCACATAGTTGCACATGACTATAATAAGGTTATAGGCCATCTTATGGGAGGTCACATTTTCATAATTTTCATCAATCGAAGACCAAGTACCAATCAAATAAGATCATTGATAATTAATTCTAATCAACCAACCCATGTTGATGATCCTTCCTTGACCTGGGATTGCATACAAGCATACTAGAAAATAGGGATCACTACTTTTAGACCTCGTACTAATAAGTCATCCTTACCTCATGACCACACACTAGTGCATTGATAACTAAGACTTATCTTATCAAGTCCCCTCCACCATCATTCACTAGAAACCATGGTCATGTATCTAATATTGATTGTGCAATCATAACTTGATAGTCAAATATTATCATACTAGGCCCATATCCATCTACAACTTCACCTATATAACCCATCATTTTATATAATAACAAGCCATTTATTATTGTGAAGGAAAAGATGTTTGATATTTTGGAGTAATTATAAAATATGCTTGTATAGATATCCATTTTAGATTTGTTGTACACATTCATAATCCACAAGAACATCTGGATAGAGTTCCTTAGCCAATATTAAGTTCCTAATAACATTTTTCAAGACAAATTCCAATATTTGGTTCAACATCTAGCCCTAAGAAAATAATTAACCTTGAGCAAAGTGATATTTCATCTCTTAGACCTATACATAATAATCCATTGTACACCAAAGTTGTCATAATGCAGCACAAAGTGAAGTGTGTCCTTATAGGCAATGGATCACATCTAAATATTATTTCTCTAAAACTCATTAATCTTCTTGGGTATACCATAGCTGATCTCCAACTAGAAATGATTACCATCAAGGCCTATGATAATGACTAATTAGAATCACAAGGAAACATCAACTTGTTAGTTATCATTGGGACCTTGACCCACGATACACTATGCCATGTGTTAGACCTCAATTTATCATATAATATGCTTTTGGGTAGACCTTGAATACATGAAATCCATGAAATCCCTTCAACATTACACCAATGTATCAATTTATCCCATTTAATTATGGAAGTTACTATCCAAGGAGATTTACAACCATATGAACATTACAAGCATTTGGAGGCTGAGTACCAAAGCAATAACTATCTTTTTGGATTGAATCTAGTTATTACGAAGGAAAATGGAAAATAAATACTTGTTGATTCACTAAGGCCCAATTGCATTAACTTAGATACCCTTAATTCATTTTCCCACATGTTACCTCCTAAAATATCTAATCATTATACCATCTTAGCTAGTGGCCCAGGAGAATATTTGACCCATGATACATTCTATATTTCCAAGCTTCCACAAAACCCCAAGTCCTAAAAAATACCTACATTTAGACCACCTTACATGGAATGGAAAAGAAAGGGCAAAGGAAAAATTCATAGTCCATCAACTATCATTTTCATACTAGTCACTGGCCAAGAATAAGACCTACTTAAAGGTGATGAATCTAGGTTGTATGATGACAAAATGGCCCACTATTATCTAAATTCCAAGTATTTCATTTTAAATAAAATCATGGAGAAGCATGCCTATGAAAGAGGATTCCTTAGGATAAATCAATAGGGTCCATTTGAGCTAATTTTTTCCACTCAGTATAAAGGAACCTATGGTCTTGGATTTAAACCACCTAGGGGTGACCCCATGTACCTTATTCATGTTGTAATGCTAATGACTAGTGAGGACAATGCTAATATTGAAGCCGAGTTCACTCATATCCCTTTGGATGACTTGGTCAATACCAATTTATTTGATACCAATGCCATTTGTACCCTTAGACTAGTTATTCACCATAATCCATTTTCTTTATATTATCCTTAACTTATAGATTGGGACCATCAAGAGTCAATAATGCCAATCGGTGAGTTTCATAATGATGAGGCCTTTTACAATTTTATAGGCCTAAGGGATAATTTTCCATTGGGAGACCACAAACAAAGGTTCTCAATCAAGTTGGATCCTTAAGCTTATTTTTGAGAATGGGTGAATACCCTTATCCATAAATAATTAAATAAAACATTAAGGTCCCAAAGTGAAAACCTCTTTCAAGGTACTTTTAGACTAGGGAAATAGTAAATAGAAAGGCTAATCTAATTGTGAAAACTTGTTTCAAGAACCATTAGATGGGGGTGTTTAACGTTATTCAAACATAGCTCAAGAGACCACCAGTGATGAACTTACCTATGGGTCCAAGTTCATTTTTGAAGAATAGTAGGATTTTGATCGAATCATCCAAGAGTTCCCAATAGTGTTTATCACATGGACATCCCTACCCTTAGGGGATCCTAATTCATCATGCTTAGGAGAACTTGAAGAGCTAGTCCTAACAGAGGACTCTATCATTATAGACCAATTTAAATCATTGCTAACCATTCTAGAAGATAGTTCAACTCTTCTTATGGAGGACACTATATAAGTTAACATCAAGACTCTAGATGACCTAAAATGGATCAAATTAGGTACATCCTTAACTAAGGATGAATTTGAAGTCTATACATCCATTTTAAGGGAATTTGTTGATATATTTGCATGGGCCTATTTTAGCATGCCAAGTTTGGACCCCACATTGGTTGTGCACCACCTTGTGGTACATTCAGATGCAAAACCTTAAAAAAAAATGTGTAAGATGGATTCTTACATTGTTGTATTAGTAAAGAAAGAGTTGGAAAAACTCTTGGAATCAAGATGTATTTTAAAAGTAGACTACTCATAGTGAATCTTAGATGTTATACCAATTAGCAAAAACTAGAAAAAATTAGAATATGCACTAATTTTAGAGACATAAACAAGGCCTTCCCAAAGGATGACTTTCCTCTACTGAACATTAACATGATATTCAACTCTATGGAGGGTTATGAAATGCTTTCACTAATGGATGGATTTTTAGGGTATAACCAGATCTAGATTATGCTAGAAGACCAACATAAAATAGAATTCACCACATCATGGGGAATGTTCTATTATTAGGTTATGCCATTTAGTCTCAAAAATGTTGGGGCCACATAATAAAGAGCTATGACCAGTATATTTCATGTTATGATGCATGACATTTTTGAAGACTACATCAATGACATCCTAGGTAAATTAAAGAATAAGGGCAATCATCCATCAACACTATGAAGGATTTTTGAGAGACTACATGATTACCAAGTTAGGTGTAATCCTAAAAAATGTGTTTTTAGAGTTACTTCAAGAACATTTCTTGGATTCATTATGTCTTTTAGAAGCATTAAATTCAATCCAACCAAAGTACAAGCCATAACTTAGATGCCACCACCGACCAATTTGAAGTAGCTCTATAGTTTTCAAGGCAAGATCCAATCTATCAAATGATTCATATCTCAATTGGTCGACAAGTTCTATCCTTTTACACACCTCTTAAAGAAGGTGTTACATTTCATTAGGATTATGAATGCCAAAAATATTTTCAGCATTTGAAGGAATATCTTGTATATCCACATGTTTTATTTCTATCAATACTAGGAAAGCCATTATTATTGTATCTTTTAGATACATATAAATCCCTAGGGGCACTACTAGCTCAACATGATGATAATGTAAAGGATAATTTTGTTTATTATTTAATTCGTACACTAGTCACATATGAGCATAATTATACAACCATTAAAAAACCTATTAGCTATGGTCTTCATAGCTCAAAAATTACAATATTATATGTTAAAAAATAAGACCGTGGTCATTTGTAAAGTAGATACACTCAAGTATATACTATCTAAAATAGATTTACAAGGTCTCATGGCCAAATGGATCATGTTATTGAGCAAATTTGAGATAGAATAAGTCAACCAAAAATCCATCAAGGGGTAAGTTCTTATAGATCAACTTGATAAAGCCCCCTTGTAAATATATAATCACTAAAATTTCAATTCCTAGACAATTCCATTATGACCATCATTGAAACACCTCTTGAGGAGAAGTACTAGAATTTGTATTTTGATGGATCATCATATCACATGGATCGAGGACAATCTTTTTTATTTGTTACACCATAGGGGGATCTAATCCTTAAGTCATACAAGATCAGCTTTCCTTGTACTAAAAACATAGCCAACTATGAATCACTCATTATAGGACTTTAATAGGTAATACAATGGAATATATGACATCTAAAGGGTTATGGTGATTCTTAGTTAATCATCAATTAGGTTACATATCATTTTTAGACCAAAGATGATAAACTAGTACCATACAAGGCCATGGTCAACACTCTCAAACAACATATTATCAATGTCCAATTTGAACATGTACCAAGGGCCAATAAAAAAATAGAATATTCCATGGCCACCATTGGATATTTGATTCATCATATAGGCATGATAAAATAATACCAATTCTTCATTGAAAATATGCTAGTACCAGCTCATGAACCTTCAACCATTGCAATGATCCATGATATTGTTGGTCCCATCTCTATATGGTATTATGACCTTTATGCCTATCTTCATGACCAAATAATTCCACTAGATCTATTATAAAAAAAATATAAGGCCTTTATCCACCATGACACACATTATACCTTACTCAAACCAACCCTATACCACCATAATTTTGATGAAAGTTTGCTTTATTGTTTAACTTTGACAAAATTTACATTAACATTATGTGAAGTTTAGAAAGGAGTATGTGGAGCCTACACAAGTAGGTCCATCCTATCCAAAAATATCTTGTATACTAGGTACTATTGGCTAATAATGGATGCATATTAATCTACATATGTGAAAAAGTGTGATAAATGTCAAAGGCATGCTAATCTAATTCATGCCCCAACCAAGACTCTAAAACTAATGTTTACACCATGGTTGTTTGCTACATAGGGCCTTGATCTCATTATGAAGATAAAACCCACCTCATTTGATGGCCACAAACATATCCTTACCACCACCTAATATTTCACTAAGTGGGTTGAAGTTATAACCCTCACTTATGTGATTAGAAAAAGATTTTCCAAATTCATCTTTAACTATCTCATTTGTCGCTATGGTATCACCTTTGACATTATATATGATAATAATGATTCATTCAAAAATAAGGATGTCAAATCACTATGTGTCAATTATAAAATTACTCAACATTTTTCCATGGCATATTACCCACAAAGTAATGGCCAAGCTGAAGCATCTAATAAAACCATTGTCAACATCCTTAAAAATATTATCACTAATGCCAGTTGTGATTGGCACCTTCAAATATTATGTGCCCTCTAGGCATACTATACCAACTATCATACTCTAATAAGAGCCACTCCATATTTACTTATTTATATCACTAAGGTCATTCTTCCCATTAAGGTTGTGTTACCTTTTTTGGGCATCTCTTTAAATCATGTCCTAGATGATGAATACTATCAAGTAGATCACCTATAAGAGCTAGAGTTACTTGATGAGAAATTCATGGCTATAGTCAATAATCTTCAAGCATACCAAAATTGACTCTATAGCCACTAAAACTGGTGTGTCAAACATAGAGAATTCAAGCTTGGTGATCTTGTCCTTAAAGAAAACCAACAAAATACCATGGTCGATAAGAAACACAAAGGCAAGTTCAAACCTAACTGGATAGGCCCTTTCATCATTATTGCAAAGTATCGTGCTAGATAATTCAGGGTCAATACACTAGATGGGGATGAACTTGATGAGTTAATGAACATTATACACCTCAAGTGTTGCTTCAATTGAGAAACTAGGTGTATTATCTATGAGGCCCATTATAGTTATACCATGATATCGACATTCTTCCTTATACCATACTATTATCCCATGATTTTTATATCGCTCAAGTTTTTTTCCACCTAGACCTTTTCCCTTGGTTCTATTCCATTGGTTCCATGGCCACTTTTAGCACAAAGACTTAGATCAAGTTCTAGCAATTATTGTCGTATTCTAGATAGAGGTCATATTTTGGAGTAGTATAATAGTAGTTTGGTAGTTGTCTCCTTCATTTCTTGTCCCATTTTGTACCAAGTGTTCCTAATTATAACCACCTTTAGGAAAATCAATGTTTTATCATCGTGTTACTAATTATAATCTCCTATGGTAAAATTGTATCATTGACCTATGCCATTGTTTCCTACTTATAACCACCTATGGGTAAATTAGGAATAACACTTTTTTATCATGCCTTGAATTACAACCTTTCCATGCCTATGCCATTTGCCTATTTTGCCTATTTTTTTTGAATTGGCTACTACCTAGTCGATTTCCTCCACTGTAAGGTAGAACTACAATGACTTACGGTCCCATCCTATTACTATGTAGGAAATGCTTAATTCATGTTGAGGTCAGCTCAGTCACCCTTTGACATAATCTCACCAGTTTACTAGTAACCTAAACCATACTCTCACCATTTTGAGAGTAATCTTCAGTTTTCACACTCTTTTTGTTTTACAATCTTGGACCATTTAGTATCTCATCATTCTCCATTGAGTTGAGATTCTCTAAAATTTTCAAAAACACTTGAAAATAGATCTAAAAAATCCAAAACACTCCTCATTGACCACTTATTTTCCTTAAGGATTCTTGAAACCCTAGTTATCATAAGAAACCACTTGTAATTTAGTTTCCTCATCCTTACTGGCCTTGCATCTCATGTTCTTACCATTTTGTGAGCCCATTCCCACATTCCTCTATCAACACAATCCTCTTATTTTCTTTCTCAAAAAATTTCTTCTATCCCATTTCTTAAGAGAACTACATTTGGCCTAAATTTTTTGTTAGATCTTGCATCCATGGAGCTATGTAGGTAGCATGCACTTTCCTAGTGCATCTAGATTCAGCTTAGCCACCCCCTTCCTTTTCTTTTATTCCCCCTTTTTTGTTTGTTTCATTGTCTCTTATCATCTAGGGGCAATGTTCATCATCTTGTTTATGTCATGTTTTTTATGATAACATTGTGATTAACTATTATTTATTTTTATTTCATTTTATTCTCTTTGTTTTGTTTAGTTATTTATTTTCTTATTATTTTGTTTATTTATTTGTTTTCTTATTGTGCTTCAATTCAGTATATGTGTGTTCATTGGGTGATTCCTTGCACATTATTCTTAAATCCATCCATATTCATACGTCTACATTATCATCATGGTTTTAATCATTGGTGTATTGTTTTAAATTATTTATTAGATCACATGTCAATCCTTATGCATATTTTAGCCAAGTTATTATGGTGTTCTATCATGATGCCCATCGTTACGTGCTACAACAAAAATCAGCTCTGGGAATTTACATGATAATAAGGTAATGATATATCTCCCTTGTACCAAATATTTCCTGATCTACTCCAAATCATATGCTTCATAGAGTAATTAAACAAAAAAATAATTTCCCTTCTTGTTAGTTCAGACATGCATCTTCTGACTCATAGGTTGCCCAAATTCATCTTTCTCCTTTGTAACCATTTTCCATCACATTCCATCTCATGTTTGCCATTATCAAGGTATAATGCTTATAACCACCTCTAGGAAAATCATTGTATACTATCCCACTTGTATTACTAATGATTTTAACTACCTTTGGGCAAAACATTATGTTTCTTCTACCCAACTAGGGCATGTGTTCAGTGTGATAATGCTTATAACCACCTTTGGTCAAACCATTATCTCTATCTACCCAACTGGGGAATGTTTTTATCCTACCAATGATTTTAACCACCTATGGGTAAATCATTGTTTTCCCTTTTAATGATTATAACTTCCTTTGGGAAAATTATTCTCTTGTTACCTTACGCCTTTTTCAATGATTATAACTGCCTTTGGGCAAATCATTACCTTTTTGTCCCACTTATGTTGATGATTATAACCACCTATGGGAAAATCATCATGTTTGTCTACCTAGTTAGGCCAACTCCATGTGCTATTGATTATAACCACCTATGAAAAAATCAATATTTTCTACCCCATTTCATCTTTTTGGTCTAATCATTTCCTCCTTTCAAGGGAACAATTTCTGACTCCTTTTCCAATCACTCCCTCAAGGGGGCACCTATATTTCATTCATTACCATTGAATTTGTAGGCATACAAGACCTTTTTATTCTTTGAGAAGATATTATTTGCCTATATCTTTCAATGCATTCCTAAATAAGGGTAAACTATAGACACCTAAACTTGGCCACCACTAGCTTTTGACCAAACTTCAGACCAATTCCTACTAACCATTATAAGTTAATCCTAGGAATCATTGAACATCCCAAATTTACTTATGCATTATTTTTCAAGGCCCAAAATCATGTTGAGGCATCCCTAATTGGGATATCCTACCCTATCAAATCATAACCTCTCATGGATTCATCCCTAAACTTCCTATAGCATCATAACAATCAATTTAGCCTTTGGACCTATTAAGTGAGACACGTGAGCAAATATCAAATCTTGAAAGAGTTAAATGGCTAATCAGAATTAATTAACAAGCTAAACCAAATTAAATGCATAGCTTAATTATCTATATATAATTAATGAATTACTAAAAAAATGAAATTCAAAAATATGAAATATCTTAGCATTTCATGATTACCTTTATGAGTTGTCAAGCCTTTTGGAGAATATCTCATTTTGAAGATCTATGCCTATTCAATACAAATCATGAGTAATTGACACATATTAACTCTATTGGGGTTATATTTGACTCACCTAGGTTAGCTTTTAACACATTCCAGGCCTTAACTCCACATTGACTCACCTTGGTTTGGGTTAGTTCATAAGCCTATAAATACAAGCCCTTGCTTATTAAATTCTAATCTTGGATATTGTAGAGTTATAATGCAGATTTTGTTGCATGAGATTCATATCAATAAAGTTATAATGCCAAAATATTGAGCCTAGCCACACCAAGTGAACACAAGCCATAATGGTGCCAAAGATACAGGGGCTACACAAACTCCATTTCCAAAGGTTCTTTGAGCACAAACCAAGCAATCCACTCAACAAAGAATTTGGATCTCTTAAGGAAGGTAAGAGATTGTTTGTCTTTTGTATTTTAGTTGTGTTTTCCATTTGGTTTTTTTATTAAGGTAGCTCACCCCTAATATCTAGGCTTGTAAGTGTAGTGTTAGTGTTAGTGTGTTTTTATTGAGTTTTGTTTACTTGAACTAACACTCTACTAACCTTCCTTTTTGGATTCCTATGATCACACTTATTACAAGACTTTATGTAAATAAGAGGAGGTGTAAAGTGCTCGACGATAAAATCAATTTTCAATTGTCTTGAAGGACTTAGTAAAAATAAAGGGTGGGTACCATATAGACCTTATAAGTAGGAGTTTTTAGGTGATTTATAAATTTTAGTAAAAATATATGCGATTGTATGATGCATATTTTTAAAAAATTGGAGTGTTTGGTGCATGGCCAATGTACAAGCCAATTTTGGCAGTGTATGAAACTATTATTTTTTTGGCACATAATTATTCAATACCAATATCTATTATATTTGGTGTAGATTTGGTTCTCTTTATTTTTTCCCCCCATAAATTTGGGATCAAAAAAATTATCAAGACTATGACATTACCATATTACCATTCTACAAACCTATGTACTTATTTAGTTTTTTTATAAAGATGGTTGGGTATTAATTTATCATATCAGATTATGGTTTATGTTCAAAAGCATAAAAAATCATAGAAAATATTGAGGAGCCAAAAGTGTAGAAAATTCATTATCATGCATCCACATATGGGAATTTTTATGTCGATAATAATATATTTGGTTTTATAAATAGTTCTAAAATATGCATGTCAATGACATCCAATTTTGAATTTATGGAGTGTGGGAATGACAAGAGATTGGCATGCCAAAGAAATTATTTCCTTGTATAATGGTTGAGACAAATAAGGATATTATAGCACGGTAAGAGTTGATTATTTATTCTAAATATAATATCTCCCCCACCCCAATAATAAATAAATAAAAATTTTAAGAAAATATAATAGATTGAGGGTCTCAATTAATGATCTCTTATCATATCTTTACTTATGATGTAAAATACATAGATTTATTAACAAAAATTGGAGACATTTTTATTCCATATTTACAAATATACAATGTTAATTTCCATGTTTTTTTTTGAAAAAAATTGTAAATTAATAATTGATTTTTCTATATTAGAAATTTACTAAAGGATTTATGTGTTTTATGTTGAATGTATTGAAAATTTATCATGGATATTTATTTAATTTAAATTTTATATATTAAATATTCAACTCAGTCAAAACATATTTTTGTATGTGATATGTGTTGTTTCCAAAATCAGCTTAGCTCATTTTTGGGAACAACCCCCTACGAAACTTGTCCGTTTCATCTTTCGTCTCTCTAAGTTTGTTTTCGAGGTGGTTTTTCTCATTCTCATCTTGGTCTCCCTAAAACTTTTGAAATTTGTGAAACACGTCTTCCCAAAAAGTGAAGGCCATTACGATCTCGAAACGTTCTGAGAACCAAGTCCCCTTTTCAGACTACCTCTTCTAGAGTTAGTCTTTTCTTCCATTCCCTATAGGGGCGGCAAATTTTGCCACCTCTATATTTCCCTTGTTTTTGTGCAAGGGCAGCAAATTTTGCTGCCCCTGTACCCCGACATGCAAAGGCGGCAAATTTTGCCGCCTTTGCACTCGGATGAACCGGAACATGCAAGGGCGGAAAATTTTGTTGCCCTAGCAGGTCTCGATAACCATGTGTGACATTTATTGCCACACACAGCGGGTTGTTGGGGTGGGTTTTTCACCCCATATAAGCTGATTTGAACCTCTTTTCTCTCATTGCTTCCTCCTCTCCTGCTGCCTCTTGTGCCTGAGTGACCCAGCTGACGAGTCAAAGTGTGTTTTGGCGGATTCAACCTCATGGCACGCGTGATTTCTTAGGTAGGGTTTGTTTTTGGCATTTATTTTATTTTCTTTTTCTTGTTTTTGCTTAGTGTTAGTTGTTTTTTTTTTTTTTTTTTTTTTTTGTTTTTTTTTCTCTCTCCCTACCTGCGCACTTCCTCTCCACCTTGCCGCGGGCATTGTTTTCTCCCTCACGCTCACCCATAGTTTTCTCTTCCCTCTTCCTAGCCCACGTTTAGCCCTAAGGGCAGCGAAGTTTGCTGCCCATGTCTTCCCCTGAATAATAGTCCCCTGAAGGGGTGGTGATTTTTGCCACCCTTTGTCTTCCTAACCTGTATGGGTGGCAAAATTCATTTCCCCTACATTCTTCCTTCCCTCATTGTAGGGGCGGCAAAATTTGCCGCCCTACAGACCCTCCTTGCAAGGGCGGTGATATTCGCCACCCTTACCCTTTTCCTTCTCCAGTCTGCAAGGGCGGCAAAATTTGCCACCTATGCAGCCTGTCCCTACACGGGCAGCAAATTTTTCTGCCCTTACACTCTTCTATCCTTACATGCAGGGGCGGCAAATTTTGCCACCCGTGCACCATTCCCTCGAATTTTCCTAACTCTCAATAATTTTTTGAGTTGTCCTTTTCTTTCCCTTTCTTCCTCATTTTTCATTCCTTCTTTCACCTAACTTTTTTAAGTGACCTCCAGTAACCAATATCACTTAAATTGCCCTTTCCCCCTCTCATCCACTCTCCCCTAATTATTGTGATCATGACTGCAGTTCAATCAGCAAACTCCTACACATCTACTCCCATCCAGTCGAGATCATTCCCCATGATGGAAGCGTCTCTTAAGAAGGCAAAAATAATGAAATACAAGTACCAGGGCATCTTCCCACTCATGTCGGTCTCTTTGAATGTCGATGACATTTGAGACACCGAGATTGGCCACGTAGACATGGCCGAATTCCTAACCCACACAAAGGTAACAAACCCCAGCACCGGGATTAAAAGGATCATCGAGAGCAACATCCACCTGGTGACCACCTTTTTGGTAGTAGCGCATCATACTGAATTCATCCTCCAATACATGCACTTCTACAACAAAGAGACCAGGTCGATCTCAGATGCCAGCGGCAACATGGTAATTCGGTTGGACCCCAAATTCATCGATAAAGTGTTCATGTGCCCTCCAGCCACTGAATTAACTAAGATCAACTTCGTGGACACGTAGAAGGAGTATGATGAAGACCCTAAGAGGGCAAAGAAGGTCATGAACTATAAGTGGTTAAAGACCCCCAGGACTAGCCTCTCTAGATGGCTATGGAACTTCCCAAGAAGTGACTTCATTAAAGAAGTTGGTGACTTGATCACCCTTCTAAGTAGAGTACGGGGCCTCCCATCTTCTTCACTATTCCATGAATGGATGTATCCATTCATCAAGATCATTCTCCAGGGAAAATAGGTTATCTTTTAGGGAGAGTAGATCAGCAATGCCCTCCATGAGCAGCTAACCAAGGTGCAGACCTCTCACAGGTTCTACATGACTTCATACCTTGTGTACATAGCTGCCACGATGCAGACTTTTCAAGGCTTGACCATGGAGGGGGATAGAAAGACAACCCCAGTACACTCATATTACCCATAGCTGACTCTGCAAGGATCAACCCATCACTTTAAGAGGGTAAATGATGCCTTTTTGCTACATTTTTATGCCTCTTTGACCCTCAGCTTGAGCAGAAGAGAATATCAGACGAGGCCTGGATGGTGGTCAATGATTTTGGCTGCATGTTCCTTTAGTTCCCCACCTTTTGCTATCTTCAAGTCGGCTTCTACTAGGGCTACCCCTACATGCTCCCCAAGTTTCCTTCAAATAAGCTAGTGTTAATGGAGCTTTGCCGACAACTGATTATCGTGCATACCAAATAGATGGAGCTGAAGAGACCAGGTTTCAAGTTTCTGATTGATATTGGCAGATATTCCGTTGTAACATTAGCCAAAGCCAAGGTCATGGAAACTAAAATGCAGATGGTTACTTTAAAACCATTCAAGAGATGAGAAAAATTTGACTAGAGGGGAGTCAAGGAAAAGAACAAGAGGAAAACCCAATTCCATGAACCCATAATTGAGGATATCTAGGTTGACCTCAGAATGGCCAAGGAGATTAGAAAAATGGACTATTACAGGTTGACCCTAGAGCAAATTGAATACCTAGGGTTTGCAGAGATCCCCTCCAATCTGGTTGATGATGGAAACATCGTTAATAGTAGGTATCTGGTAGAGAAGGTTGTTGGTTCCCCTCTTCCTCTAATTTAATGGTCTCAAAAGGAGATGACTTCTCTGAGAAAAAGATTTGAACCAATATTGGCTTACACCAATGATTGGTTAGCAGCCAAAGGGATCACCCTGAAGGAATTTGTTATAGGATCAGAGGCTGAATACCAGGTAGAATTGAAGAGGAAAGCAGAGAATAGAACTAAAAACAAAGGTGATGTTCCTTCTCCTTCTGGGCCTCACAAGCCTAGGATCATCTTTGTATCCAAGAATCCTAAGGCCACTGAAGAGCCTGCAGCGGCAACAAAAGAAACTAAGGAACAGAGCCCTCAGGCACAAGCAGCTTAGCCCATGGAGAAAGATGATTAGCCATCAGGGCAACCTAGCACTGGTCCTTCACTCTCACAAGAACAAGTGCAACCGATCAAGAGCATATCTCCTTCTCCTCCTCAGTCTCCTATGGTACCCTCTTCTCCCATCTCTCCTATCAGTATTCCCTCTTTTGGATCTGCTTCTCCTTTCGAAGTCATATTTGGTGATCCTCAGGGCCCTTATGGAAGTTCCCCTCACTCTTTTGGATCCATTCCAAGTCTATCATCTCCTTCCTTCAACTTGCCAGCAAGCCCTACACCTGAGCTAGAATTAATAGTTGGTGCAGTTTTGCCAGTTACTCCAACTGCAACTACTATCACCACTAGCAGTATGGAAACTGCTATAGTAACACTAGCTGTGGGAACTGTCGTCATGATAGATACCTCTTCCCTCCTGCCTTGGATGTCTACTTTCATGCCAAAAATAAATAAGATGGCCATTTCCCCATATGAATTTGACTTTGGCAAATAGTGCTGGTGAAAGCAAAGGCTCCTAATAGGCCAAGAATCCTCTCTAAATTGGTTGAAGAAAAAGGACAAAAAAATTTGGAAATTGCCAAGCCTCCACAGGATGCAACCCTTGAGGGTTTTGAGATGAGAAGCTATTCCATCTCTCGTGTTGAACTTGAAAAAGTTACTCACGAAGGTGTGAAAAGTGATCTTCAGTCAGCTATGGACATCATGGTCTAGAAATTTGATCAAGAGAAGGAAATGAAGGATTATTACAAGGCCAAAGTAGAGCAGCTAACAGTAGTAATAAAAAGGTTCACTCTTCCTTCTGAAGTAGCAACTCTAGAGGCCTTCTCCGTGGATGACTCAGTCATTCAAAAATTAGAAAAGACTTATTTAAAGGGTAAAGTCCTAGAGGACTATATTGAAAAGATGCATACTCAGGGAGTTTCTTTGCTGTCAGAGGTTGCAGAAAGGATGGGTAAAATGAAGAAGGTAAAAGTAGAGTTAGATGACTTTGTCTCCCTCATTTCTCAAGAGATCGATAGCTCAGAAAGGGATCTTAGTAAATGGAAGGAGATGAAAGATTTAAAGAAAAGCACCCTGATATCTATCAGTGTCATCTCCAACAAAGACTCCTATGTTGAAATCAAGGAGTCACTAATCTTCAGAATTTAGGTACTCAAAGATCTAATTGATGATCTCAAAGCTTTCAAGGAGGCTAGTGAGAAGAGTGACCTGAGCCTGCTGAATAAACTAGAAGAGCTACCATGTAACCTGACCTCTAAGGACAATCAGTTCCTTCTGGCAGAAGAAATAATTAAGAATTTCAAAGAGATGATTTAGAGAGATTTTGAAGAAAAATCCTTCTCAATGTCTACTGTGGACAACATTCTAGATGCCTAGTTAACTTTGGAAAATCTAAAATCTAGGTTAACTAGCCACACTAAAGCCATCACAGCATTGAAGGATGCATTGATCAGAGCCAAAATCATCTCTAAGAACACAGTTGCACCAGATAGCATTGAAATTTAGGCATCCATCACTATGTTTGATGCACATATGAAGAAATCTGGCAGCAAGAATTGAATCTCTCTCCTTCTTTCTTCTTCTCTCCTTATGCACTTCTATTTTGTGCAAAGTGCATGCAATTTTGTAAAATGTAATTACATGTAAATATTTCATAAAAATATCTAAAAGTCAAAGATGAGTCATCTTTGACCAAGATATTTTGTATATTTTATTATTTTCTCTTTTTCGAGGATTTTCTCCCTATATATAGTGGAGACCTCATTTTGTAAATGATCTTGGAAAAATTAATAGCAAACACTCTGCTGAAATTGAAGCAACTTTTGAGACTTTGTGCTCAAATTTGTAAATCATATTTTGTTGAATGAATGAGAAGCAGGTTATTTCAGACTTTGTGTTGAGATTGTCTGTGTTATTTAGGAAATAGTTCTTATGTCCTTTTTCCTAGTAATATCTTATTTATCTAATTTAATAAGCAAAGTGGGTGTGTTAGTATTATCTGAGGGCATTTTTGGAAGGTAGAAGATAGACTTTGTGATGCTTTTACCTTTGAGGTTCAGTTATCTTTTGTAGTTTCAGGTGAAGACTTTGTGCTTCACTTTACTCTATGGTTGTACTTGTTCCAAATCAGTGAAGGAGACTATAGAAGACTTTGTGCTTACGTGCGTGTTCTTGAGAACTTCATCACTTTAGGTGATTTTCTACTCCATGTTTGATACCATTCCTGAAGGAAGAGGAACATTGTTGGCTGTGGACTAGGATTTCCCCCTTTTGTTCTTTATACATTACTTCTAAAAAGAGAGAAGTAGATGCTATGATACCACCCCATGTGTTATTTTCTACTTAATTATATACATATATCCAGCATATAAAATTTAATAGGGAACCTCCCCTTGATGAGAGGAGAGATTTACCTCGTCCAGATCTGGTAAACCCACACTTCTTGTGGTGTAAATCTCCCTGTGCTGTGGTTGATATACCCATTTTGTCATTAGTTAGTTGATGACAAAATATTCACCCAACAATATGTAGATGTACATTTTCCATCCTACTCATCCCATGCCCCTTAAAACATTAGTCATTGAGAAAGACAAAAGTTGAAAAAAGTTTTGAACCCGAAATGTATCTCCAATGAAGAACACAATCATAGGTATAAGTTAGTGAAATACATGAAATAAAAGTTATAGATGGAAAAATGGGGGTTTTTATGTTATGATAAGTCATTTTTTTCTCATTTGTGTGGTCATATTTATGATGATAATATTTAGCAAGATAGTAAAAATGACAATGAGGGTGCCAATACTATGAATGAACCTTGTAAAAGTCCTAAAGAAGAACCAATTCATGGTGATGAATAGGTCAATATAGAGGATGGTGGAGTTAATTAAATAATAAAATGAGTATAAACTCCATTGTTCAAAGATATGGAGGTTTTGAATGCCACTTTAGCATTAATGGACCTTAAGGTCAGATTTGGATGGTTAAACTTTAGTATAACAACACTATTTAAGGAAATAATTAAATTTCTAAAATTAATATTTTTTATTATAAATTCTCTCCTTAATAGATACATTAATTCTAAAAAATTTGTAGTTTTAAAATAAAATTTCTTATACATGTGGAATTTACTAAAAATATTAGTTTACCCAAGGAAAAAAATGTTTGCTTCATATTATTTTATTAGTCCTAGAGCGAGACTATTGGAATCATTTAGATTTATCTTAGAATTATTGTCGAATGTGTTGTCTAATCAGATTCTACTGATTATCATGCAAAAAATATATATGATCCTTTTACAAAGTGAAATAGTAGGTTTTTAAATAGGATAGATAAAATAATAATATTTGGTGCAAGGTGATTGGCTGATATTTTTTATGTTATGGACCACTATACTTGGATTGAGGCTAGACATTAATTGTACAACATGAAAAGGACATGTTTATACAAGGTGGGTATGATATTACATTTAATGTTACATTTTTTTAGGTGTTGTGGACTGCATGGTTTGAATATTTTGTATTAAATGTCATCTTACTTCATTAAGGAACACGATAGTATGTGATAAAGATCTAAATGCCTATAGAAGCTTGTTTAATTTTGGATTCTATTTAGTTTTTTTAAATGATAAAATAAATTTAAGTGTATGTTTTTGTGTTGTAGTTGTTACTTGATGAGCTTCATGATTTTTATATATGACCCCACAAATGCATTGGATAATTGGGACATGAATTCTATAGGCCATTGGAGTTGAAGCATGGTCACACACTCATCTGATAACTTGGTCACTACCTTGTGAGACAATGCTCTATTATTGAGTTTTATATCATTCTTTTCTTGTTGGGTTATTGATAAAGTGTATTTTAGAGAGGATTTCTAACACGATGTTGTTTAAAGGCTTGAGAACTTATTTATATTTTTGCTTACTATTTTTTTGAGATAGGGGAGCCCCCAATAAGGTTTATCAAGCCCATTATATGGAGACATTAAAAATTTTACCAAAATTTAGTTTGTGTAAGTAAACAAACACTTGCATAATACAAGTATCCTTGATTGATACAAAAAAATTGTTCCATTTTATACAACATTTAGACCACTCAGTTGGAATAAATAGATTTTTTTGTATCATTTTAAATTGATCTTTGGTGAAGAAAAAAAGGTAGAGCTAAAATCCCAAGTACCCTACATCACTTTCTAAAATTGATCAAAAAAATAATTAAGGCATGGTTTGCAACTTAAACCCTTTGAGGGTTTATGCATGCTTCTTTAGAACAATGCAATCTCAGGACTACTTCTTGAAGAATTAGGGAAGCTGGAAAAACTCAAAACATTCTTATGCCACACTTGTTCCTATTATTGCAAGGGTTATAATTTATAGCAAGGTACAACTTCTCATTTATCTCTTTTTAAAAGATAACCTACTTTTTTTCAATCATTCTGAGATTATAACATTTGCTTACAATGTAAAATATGCTTGATCTACAAGTACAACAGTTATATGATGCCACCTAAGGAATTTTGGATGGATAAAAAATGAATACATGTTTTTTATTTTATGGTAATCAAGGCAAATTATTTTTCTAATTTTTATACTTCTTGAGTTGGCAACTTGGTAATTCATTTTTATTCCATCATAAAGATGCAAAAATTTTCACAACCATTGGATATAATTCTAGCCAATTAAAATGTTTCGAGTTAAAATTGGATGTTTTATTTTATTTCTTGATTTTTTTTTTCACACAAGTTGTCTTTTCTACATTTGTTCAAGAGACCACCCGATAAGATTAAAAAAAAATCTCAACCCATTTTATTGTATCCAACTAGATTGGCTCTTCAAAATTTAGATCCATTTGGGTTGTGGTGTCTATAATGTAGTATCTATCTTATACATGACTAGAGGTGGATGCATCAAATGAAACCCCAATAAATATATGAAAAGAGTATATAAAATTAAAAAACAAAATAAATAAAACTAGTTCTTAAACTTGAAAGGACTACAAAAGGATTCTTCTAAAGGGATTTTATTTTCATACAATTTAGTGATCTATGATCACATATTTCCATTTAAATATTATAGTTTATACAATATATACAATTATTTTTTATTATTTATGTTTTATATATATTTATCTATCTAATATTGATAGCTCTATAAATCCTAATATTTAAGTACTAGAGTTCCATGTATTTGATTCACTTCTAAAAATCTCCTACTACAAGACTATCACTTTTTGGTAGCTTTGCTTTCTCATTACATCAAGTGAAGTCTGTGAGCTTATTTGAATTTGGAGAGAATGGAATGTAAGTGCTAATATTTATTTTCACAACAAAAATAGAATAAAAAATAAGGCCATAAATTATTTGAATATGCTTATCTAATATATATGTATGCAAATAATTCTCATGTGATTGGTATTTATATACAAATCCCCTTCTATGTTTAATTTGCTCTTAATCCAAAAAAGATTCAACCATAGTTTGGACTTCTAAGTGACTTGTTATTTGAAAGTTTGTGGTCATATCAATCCTAAAATATTTACAAGTGGACCATAATCTCATTTGAGAGGGTTTATAAGGAAGTGCAAAATCTTCAAACTCTAAATCTCAAATGATGTATTTTTAATTGAGAAAGAGGATTCAATTTAAAGAT
The DNA here is from genome assembly GCA_037957365.1 of Torreya grandis. Taxonomy (NCBI): domain Eukaryota; kingdom Viridiplantae; phylum Streptophyta; class Pinopsida; order Cupressales; family Taxaceae; genus Torreya; species Torreya grandis. The sequence goes on from JARHVA010001839.1 coordinate 2,395,428, forward strand.
TTGGTCATGACCTGGATAAATAAAATCATAACTCTATTACGTGTATTTAGCTCATAGTGCATATGTTATTGGTCCTATTTACTTAAATTCTCATGGTGATTATAAATCATTCCTTTCAAACCTTATAAGTAAACATCATTAAAAAGGATTAATCTTATATCATTACTTACTCTTTATTAATTTAATATATCCAAAAATCCTTAGAAATGATATTCAAGCACACTGTCAAGACTTGTGTGGTAAAAGAATAAATTGACAAAGAACTCTTGTTTGAAAAAAATGTGGGTCAATTTGGATTCATTTTAGTTAAAAAAATGTTTACAAAGATGCAATAATAGGCTCAGAGGAAAGGAATTAGATTTACTAATAGTGATTTTGCCTGACAATAATGGTTCATTGTATGGTGGGTATATTACCATATTATTATTTCTTTAGGACTGTTAATTGGGTTTATTAAATTTAATCCCAAATATAGTTTTACACCACCTTTCTTGAGTGCACAAATAGCTCTTTAAAGTAGTTTTACATTTGTTTATTTTTTAAGTCCATGAAACATTAGATTGTTTAAGCAAAGGAACCATAGCATTGAAAATGCTTTACTATGTTTACCTCAATGATGGTTTTAAAATAAGTAGGTCAATACTTGTCTAATGCCTCTCTAAAGATTAATTAAAAGGTAAGCTCTATAATTTTAAATTAATATAAACAAATCTATGTAGTATTCTATGAATTTAGGCTTTTTTATTTGTTTTTTCATGACACTTTTATTAAATATGTTATTTATTTTTTTGTAAATGGAGTATTTATTAATTTTAGGAGAGTTGGGAGGCATGTCAATAAACACAATTTAATGATTTGACTTGGATATTTTTTATTGTTTCCTTTATGTGAGGTAGATGGGTGGTAGAAACATTGTGTTTTTGGATATTCTCAATGGAAGGATGCCTTTAGTTAGTGATATACCTACCATAATTTTTGGGGAAGATGTTACTCATCTTGTTAATGTAGTGGGATCTAGTCCATCTATAGAGATGGGGTATAAGCCTACTAGAATAATATTTTTTAGGTAAATGGTGATTGAGTTATTTTCCCTGGGAATAGCAAGTTATTATTTCAGCTAACCATAGTGTGGTTGATAATTTTATAACAAAGATGGTATTAGTGACTACCAATTTTATCAAGTACTTCTCTATGAATTAGATGAAATATGAAATTTGATTGTTCTATTAGGCCCCAATGACCCTTTTTCAAGATTAAATGACCATTCTTACCCTTAGGTAATATTAATTGATCTGATTTATCTTGTGACATTTTCCAGGATTGTGCATCACTTGAGCCAAATTATCAACCTCCTATAACTTTTTTAGTTGTATAAAAGCTTCACCATACAATTTGATTTCCAAAAAATGATAGGAACAAAATCACTAATGATAAGAGTGGAAACATTTGTATAGGTTAGTGGTGGACATGATTTTTTATTTAATTTTTATGCTCATGTTTTTGTCTTACAATAGCTGATGAATTACATTGCCAAGCACTATGGTGGATTCCAAGATTTACCATCCAAATGATTTTTATTTTTACCTATGTAGTCATTTTGGTATTTATGTACATGTTAGCCTTAAATTATAGTGAATGGCCATCTTCAATTTGTGTCGAAACAATTGATGTTGACATTATCTAGTCTATAGTATGTGTACAAACAACTGATGGTGGCTTATAAAGTGTTTTCTTATCATGGAACAAGTATGACTACTCATTTCCATGTTCTTTGGGATGAAAATAATTTCATAATTGAGGGGTTTAGTCATTGATAAACACCCTTTTTTACACATACTTAGCCTCTAGCTAAATAGGATGAAAAGTTATGAGTGGAAAATTCATTTTTGACCTTCACTTTTTTTTTATGGTTACTTGTTTGCCACTTTTTTATTATTTGTGATTATGATTATACTTTGTTCAAGGGTACACATAGGTATAATCTCAGTGTTTATAAATAATAAGTATAGTATTCCCACTCATTTTATCTAGAACTAATAGTTACAGGGTGCCCACTCATTTTTAACTTAGTGAGGTCAAATAAAAGATTATGAGTCTCTCCTTTCTATTTGCATGTAGATGTGGTATTTAATCCACATCCTCAACTCTCACTCCCAAATAGGCATTCAATTTAAATTTTTAGTTATTTTTAAAAACCAAATGTTTTAAATATTTCATTTTTGATATATGTAGACAACTCGTGTCTAGTCAAATTCTTAAGCTTTTAAGCCAAAACCATAGTAAGTATTTCTTATAATTTAGAGGAACAAAATCAAAAATCTTGATTTTAGTAATTGATTATTGAAAGTTTGTGATTACCATGTTATTTTAGTTTTTCCTATAATTTCAAATGGAAAATGTTACTATTTTTCTTAGAGTTAATAGTGTTTTATGTAAATGCCCACCAGGTTGATTGCATTTTTGTGTCGACCCTTCTTTTCAATTACAAATATTTCTTTGTATTGAAATATATTTGTACTTATGTTTCTTGTTTGTAAAATTCTCTTTTATTTTTTTCAATAAGATGGTATGAATTTATAATTCTAATTGTAATCATCTTTCCTTTTTATTTATAAATTAAACTACCATGATCATAAGAACAAATGTTTTTCATTATAAAAAAGTCAATATGAATTGGTAATTGGCAAACTAGTATCAAGTTATGTAGATAATATAGTGAAAATTTACATCCATCTATTTATAATATTTTTCTCCTCTCCATATTGAAAGTAAATAAGAATGCATATAATATCCTCTCCTTTTTATGGAATATGTTCAATTTTTGACATTGCCAAAAAAAATAAAACCTCGTTACTATTTCTAATTCCTCCTATAGGGACTTGGTTCTATGCAACCTTATTTATTTTCAGATTAATTTAATATAAATAGCATTAAACTATTGGAACTCATATTGTACATGATATGAAATTAACCACATAAATATGAATTCTAAAGGGGAATATATTGCACATATTATTTTAGAGTTGATTCAGCAAAGAGGAAAGTGAGGTACTTAGTTGATTTTTTGATTTTACTACTCAATGCCTATGTCACAATCCTTAAAATGACTATTTACTATCTCTGTAATTACTCAAATTAGGAAATAGAATATCAAAACCCTCCAATACACTGATCATGAAGCTTAGACCCATCTAGTGAAAATTAATATACTCTATATTATCTTACAATCCTTGTTGATTTTTCTAGTTTATGTCACCTTAGAAAGTTTTACCTAACTTTGTAAAATATTTTTATGTATGTACTTTCCCTTGATCTTATGTGTATATTCTGAATTTGATTATCCTTTCCTTGAAACCCTATTTTCAATTTTGACCCTAGATTACTTTGGAAAAATGGGTTATAAATATGGGTTAGATAGCCTCAACCATTCCTCATTGATTGATTAAGCATTTCCTATGTTCCAATACTATTAATAGGTCCTAAACCATACGTATTTGTCTCACCTAGGTGTGTGTGGGTACTCCATTATGATCCATTAGAATGTAATTCAATTCTTTGGATTTTGACATGACAACATGAAACTTTGTCTTGCATTTTTATTTAGACTTTGATCTAAGATTCTTATTTGAGGGGTTTTCATATGTGTATACTAATATGATAATGTCTCAATGGAGTGCTAATGGATTTATTAATATTTTTAGGATTGTCCAAGATGAGTGATAGAGATTGCAATATGGGTATGACCTTAAAATTATTTTTAATTTATAAATGACTCTTTGATAGTTCCCCCCATAACTGATAGAGGAAACATGCATAGGTTGAGCCAAGATAGAATTTTAAATTTAAAAATTAGTAATTAAGCGTTTTCCAATATTTATAATAGATGTAGACACATGCAACAAAAAAAATCATCTAACTATTATTGACACTATCTGAAGAGGGGAAATTAGTGATCTAAAATATGGTGACAATCTTGTTATGATTAAAGAGTGTTATGGCATAGACTAATTATATCTTGAATATGTGTGATATAAAAATTATTTGGCCAAGATAATAGATTATGGAAAATGTACATAATAGTAAAATATGTATGCACAAATGATGTCTATCAAAGAAATGTCAAAATATATTCCATTCATAATTTTTCTCTCTCTAAATTTTCCATTTGAATCTTTTCTTTCTCTAATTTATTCTTTTTAAATTATTTTTGCTTAAATTATCTTTTTATATCCATACTTATTGTCTTTTCTTATTTTTCACTAATTTTGTTTTTTCCACTTATTTTATTTTCACTTGTTCCTTGGGAGATGAAATCATAAATTTCTTCAATTACATAATTGGTGTATCTATTTAGGATCACCACTATCAATTATATTTTGTATTTTATCCTTTAAATCTAAACAATTATTCGTACGATGCCATATATTCTATGATATGCAAAATAGTATTTTTTTCTATTTAAAGGATGTATATGAGGTAGTTTGATCAACTTGTTTCTAATAATTTATCTTAGAATCTCACTTGAACTCTTATTATCCTTTTTCATAATTTCTAAATCATTAGTTGTATATGTATTCTACTTTGGCTTCCAATATTGACATGAAGTCTTGTTATGCATAAAGTTGATAGATGAAGATACAAATGCAAGATTAACACTAACATATTATGCATTCTTTGCATATGTGCTATGATTTTCCCATGATATGATATTTGAAATGAAATACTAAATTTTCTTTTTTAATTTTTCTAATGACTTTCTCATAATGATTATTTGATCTTTATGGCTTCGCATGCACAAACCATAGGTAATTTTGATTAAATATACATACAAACACCATAAATAGGAGAAGTATGAGGTGGAGGGATTTGAGGAAGGACATGTTGATTACCTTCATTTGTCACTAGATGGTGAGATACCTGACCTCTTGGGATAGTGATAGTATAGCCTTAGTTAGAGGAAAGTAGATATCACCATATCGAGGAGGGTCAATAGGTTAGCATAAACATAGGTGGTGTATTGTGATTACGTGCAAAATTAATTTTATGTTACATTAATGTTCTCAAATTTATTGTATAATTATGAAAAATATTGAATATTTATAACTGACACTATGTAATTTGAACAATTATTTCTTGAATTAAAAATTATGTACCAAAATTAACCCATATCGTTATTATATGGTGTACACAATAAATAATTGACCACTAAAAGAGATATATTAGGTTTTTAATAAAAAATAATAATAAATAAAACTCATAAATCAATTTTAAAATAGGTACACCATTCATCTCCTAGGCCAAATTTACTAAAATAATAAATTATAAAATCTAAATAATATGTGCAATATATTATTGAATAAAAATACGTTTTTGATTTTATTAATATGACTAAAAATAACCTATGATAATTTTTAAAATATAGCCATTATGGATCATATATGATCTGAACAAGGAAAGATAAGCCGCAAGAATAGGAAAGGAAAACCCTAATAGAAAAAAGAGGATAAAAGGCTAGGAAAAGAAAAAAACTTATGATTTTCATAAAGACAAGGGAAAATCAGAGATCATAACTCAAACCCTAAGAAAAAAAATTGAAAACTTAGAAAGAAGGATGGAAACCTAGGGTTTGGCAATGCTTAAAAAAAACATAAGTTCAGTAATATGTTTTATCAAAATTAGGGAAATAAGGGAATGCTTAACTCATAATTATTATAAATAGATAACTAAAATTATAATGTTATATATATGTAATAAATGACATGAACTGATTTGGAACTTGTTAAACAAAAAAGATGTTAAAAGGGGGGGGGGGGGGAAATGGACAAATTAGTTAGCTAGAAATATGATAATGTAGTATTATGTATGTGACTATAGATCTGACTGTGTGATTGTGTTGGATGACTATGAACTGGGAATATGGCTTTACTTGATATTTAGATGAGACCATGTTAATCAGATAGGGTCAGCCTACAATGTAGTCCATAAGGAATGTTGATATCCCTAGGGTTTTTTACCTCTTTGAAAATACTGATATGTCCATTATCACCTGTTGGTCCTATGTATATTTTATATGATGCACGATCTATCATGAAAGATAATATGTACCTTATTATACACTTAAAAACATATATTTATAAACATAGAGGAATAAACAAAATAAATGATAAAAATGGATTAGTAGTTGAATTTGTTCTTGACCTCAACACCCCCTATGTTAGTGTTGCCTACATACCAATACTCTGAAGATGGATCAAAATCTATGTAGTTCTCCCATACTATAGTGTTATGTGGGAAGATTGGTGTAATGTTATATGTACATTCAATACTAGTGTAATTAAGTGCTTCAACCATGACTTATGAGCTTTGAGGTGTATTCATACTTAGTTCAGGGTACTAGGGCTATATGGACTCTAAATTGCGAAGAATAGGTGTTTTTACCTTAATGTGTAGTTAGATGTTCTAGTGATTTACCATGTATCAACATATTTTTATTTTGAAAAATCTTTTCAAATGTGGATTTATAGTGATATTTTTGGGAATTCCTCAGATGGAGATTTTGAAACATGTGGGATGAACCATTAAGTGATCTTGAATTTTAGTAATTGGCCATTATTTTATGGGAATATGTGATTGGCATAATCAAATGTTACCTATGAGCGAGATAGTCCTAAAAGAGTGGCATTATCTAAGAAGTAGAGACAACTAAGATAGAAATGTTAATCAATATGAGGATGAGCTTATGTTATTTGACATGAAGACTAAGAACTATTATGTATCAAAATTTTATAAATTTAGAGATCATCTACATAAAGATAGAGTAATATTGGCTTAGAGCTATGGAATTGGGCATGAGATAAGTGTGTGTAAGATGGCCATAAGTGCATTGTTTTATAATTAAATGTTAATTTATATGACTACGGTATTCAGGAACTAAGGCACAAAGTGAAAATTAAATTTACAACCCATCTACAATGGTTGATTCATTTAAAGTGCATATTGCATATCTTAGAAGTTCAGTACCCTCTAGCGTTAATGTTAGTGAATACATTTTGGATTCCAACCCATTTCATGTCTTTGGGTTACAAATACCAATAGTGAAAATTGAGGTTTTGGTGTCTCTTAATGGGTTTTATTTTCTATAAATTTTCAATTCAATATGGGGCTTAACCACCCTAAAATTATCCATTGGTTTGATTAAGGAACCAACCTATCCAAGTGATTCATAAGAAGCACCAATTCTTTAATGATTCAAGAAAGTATCATCTTCAAGTAAAGTTACAAGAGCAACATTGGTTTCACATATACAACTATACTCCTTCCTTTTTATTTTCAATATTTTAAATTTAAAGTTACATTTCATTTTTTAATTTCACATATGGACATTAACTAATTTTACATCATTGTATGATTTTCCATGGAACACCATGCATCATTTGAGGTTTTCTCTTAAAATAAAAATGTTTTTTAAACACTTTGATTTATCTTTCCTTTATTATAGTAATTTCATTTATAGACTAAAGTAGAGAAAATGTAGTCACAAATAGTTAATAACGTCAATTTTGACTCTATTTTACTTTAATTGAATTAAGCACTTAAATTAGACCTATTTATCCACCTCACTCTATCCTAAGCACCTATGTGGACCTATTCATTTCTAAATTTATAGCTTATTCCTAAAAATATTCTAAACTAATAATTTAATAATTTTGGGAATATTGGTGTATTATTCCTAATTTAGTTAAAGGGTCTAAGTAATAAAATAAATAAATAAATATGCATTATTAAACTACTAATTTGTGAAATTTGATTGCAATTCAAACTTTTTTAAAAAATAGTACTAAGGGAAAGAAAACAAGACTTAGCTAGAAACTAACTAATTTGACTAAGATAGAGGCTAAGATTCACTATGTAAGACTAGGACACTATCACAAATTAATATTTGACCTTAATTTTATGATTGGATAGTAGTACCAAAACTAGACAGGAGTGGCACTAGTGTTGTAGTCCACCTCTATCATTGTTATCTTGAGGATTTGAGATTTTTGGGTTTTATTTATTATGTTTGTGTGACCCTGTTTATGAAGTTTTGATAGCTATAATTCTATAGAGATCCTTATAGAGAAGATTTTATCTTCAAACCCTATACTCTATTATGTTTTGACCAATTTCAAGAAAAGAGGGGAGGGTTAGTGTGTGTAATATTCACTAGGCATGGATCTACACACCTTGTGTGGGCACACTACCTATATACCTATTGTCCCATAAAATGTCACTCATTTTTGGGATAACCTATGAACTATTTTGGTTCAACAGACCAAAATCCTCTCTCCCCTTTTCAAAAATTGTTTTGAGAATTCAAGTTCTTCATTTTTCAAAGCTCTTTCAAAAATCTATGGACTCTGCAAGCTTGAATCTATAGACTCTACAGGCTTGAATCTATGGACTCTACAGATAGGTTTCTATAGACTCAGTTTCTATGGACTTTGCAGGAAGAAATCTATGAACTCTATAGATAGGTTTCTATAGACTCAATTTCTACAGACTTCACAAGAAGAAATCTACAGACTCTGCAGGAAGAAAATCTACGGACTCTGTAGGCCAAGTTCTACAGACTCATTTCTATGGACTCAATTCTACAGACTTTGCAGGTTGATTTCTATGGACTCTATAGGAAAGAAGTAAGCTCTCAACACTTAGGCAAATTTAGATTTGGTTCAATGACAAGGTTCAACCAAAAGAGTTCATCAGCAAGCTTCTAAGAAAAGATTGAACCATTGAACCGTTGAACCTTGAACCAAAAAGGTTTAAGGGTTCAATGGGTTCAAGGTTGAACATCATCAAAAAGAGTTAAGTGCTTCATCAAAGGTTCAATAGTTCAACTACTTCAAGGTTTAATGGCTTCAAAACACTTATCAAAGAGAAGAAGGCTTGAACCATTAAACTGTTGAACCATTGAACCACTTTGGTTCAAAGGTTCAACAGGTTCAGTGGTTCAATAAGTTCAACAGCCATATGGTTCAACGCATTTAGTTTAAGAGATCAAAAAGACTTAGTAAAATAAAGAGATTGAACTAATTGAACTATTGAACCAAATTTGGTTCAATCGGTCAGTTCAATCGATAGGTTTAAGGGGTCGCCCCAAAGCCAAAGGAAAAAGTGCCCTTGTGGAGGGTAGTGAATCAAACTAAGTGCCCTTGTAGAGGGAAATGAACCAAGCCAAGTGCCCTTATGGAGGGTAGTGAGAAAAGGTGGAAAAAAATAATTCCTTCAAAAATTTCCCATCGCAAAGTTGTTAAGGACCATTTCCTTTAGACAAAATGTCTGAAAAAATTCCTTTTGACTTCTGTCCGAAAGAATTGACCTGACCAAAGGATGAAGCCCAAAGCTCGAGGGAAAGCTTGAAGGTAAGTTGGAGAAAGGAACATTTCCTCCAGACAAAATGTTTGAAGGAATTCCTTTGGACTTTTGTCCAAAGAAAAATCCCGAAGCAAAAGTATATCGATAAAACAAAAAAGCCTGAAGGAATTATCAAGGAAAGTGATGGGCCCACAAACATCAAATTTGAATGTCGTGAACTAGCCGTTGGGATCCAGACATCCAGTGACATCCCATAGCCATGAAATTTAGGGAAACAAGCTAGCCGTTGGTTTCCTAATGATGATAGGTCTAAAGACATTAAATTCATGGAAATGAAATAGCTGTTGATCTTTGAAAGTTAGAACGCAAACTCGAATGCAAAAGGCTAAAATGCCAAAGGGAAGAACCAATAATGGAAGAGTTTAAGGAGCTATCAAGACTGAGGATATAGCCTTGAGAGCTCAAATCATAGCAAGAAGAGACAAAGAGGAAAATATCTATGCAGTAGTTATTTCGATAGCTGGAATAGTCTGTAAAGTAGATTTTTAAGCTTGCAAACATTGAAGGCATGGCCTGTTAGTCTTCTTTGGAGTAAAGATAAAATGGATAGTTGCATAGATGTTAGAGGGGATAGACTAGATGATCTATACCCAAGAAGAGACATATTAGATGAATGGACATGCCATAGTTAAGGCAATGCACTGTTCCATGCATGTTCCCTCTAGATAGAACTAAGGGTGATTGAAGGAATTGACTGCAATGTGGGCCACCCCATGGGAAAGAGCACCAAGCCTTGCTTGGTGGCTATACATTTTAATTTCTCTCATTATGCAAAGGAGATCTTCCCAATGCAGAATCAAAACTCTATCCAAATTGAAAGGTGAATACTGAGACTTTGATCTTAGATTGTTGTTCATATTATTTTATCTAAATGAGAAAGCAAGTTATTTGTAGACTTTGTGCTTTTATATCTTGTGCTATTTTGGGAAATTGTTCTTATGTCTATTTCCTAGGAGCATTCTTGTCTATTTGATCTAACAAGCAGAACTAGTGGAAGTAATCAGGAAGGTGTCCTGAAGCCAACTATGGAGAGACTTTGTGCCCCCACAATTGCCTTTAGTGTGTTTTCTTTCTATTCTTATGTAAAGGATCTTAGGACAACTTTGTGCCCTCATTATCCTTTATATTCTATTCCTATGTAAAGGATCTTGGGATGAATTTGTGCCCTCATTATCCTTCGTATTTCACTCTTGGGAGTCAAGGTGGAGACTTTGTGCTACATCTCAATCTGTTGATTACTATGCCTTTAGTTACCAGTTACTTGTCACTACCTGAAAAAACTCTTGTTGTTCCCTACAAGAACACTTTTGAAAGAAGAGAAGTGCCTTCAATGTTTTCACCAAGATTTCCTCCTTTGTTTATGAACATCATCTCTGAAAGAAGAGAGATGGATGGTGTATCCTACCCTTGAGTGTTATTTTTTGCATATATATATATATATATATATATATATATAGCACCTCATACTTATAGGAAACCTCCCCTTGATGAGATGAGAGATTTTCCCCTATTGATGTAGTAAACCTACACATATGGCTGACCAATCTCCCTATGTTATGGTTGAAGAGACCTATTTTTCTCACCAGTTAGCTAGTTAACAAAATATTCACGCAACAATTTTTGGTGACTCTACTAGGGAATTGTGTGTAATCTAAAGCCTCAAGTTTTATATTGAAGTGGTCCCTTCCCTTATCCATTATAGACTTTGGTGACTCCATTTTGTGTCTTACCCATTGTCATTAGAGCCTTACCATCTTCCTCCATCTCTATTATATTATCTGGTCTACAAAACTAGAGCTGTTGGGGAAGGACAAGCAGTTTAAAGCTTCAAGTTTCAAGTTGAAGCAAGACCAGTTCTTTCCCATTTTTATTCTACAATCTGGAAACTCCACACTATACCAGAAGCCAGAGATCCCAAGGTGTTGTTGACCCTATCTTTTATTTGGTGTAGTAAGGAAATTTTGATTTGTTCCCTCCCCAACTTCAAGTTCAACGATCCAAGAGTGTTTCTCCTACCTGTACTAGGACACCAACACAAGGTAAAGCTACTTTTTATACTATTAACAGAGCTTTGCCTATCCACACACCACTCAAATTTATTATCCCTCATTTTCATAATCCCATCATAGCATTTTAAGGCCCCTAAGGTAACTCATTTGGTCCACTAAACCTTACTCCACCTCTACATGAACTTCCACACAGCTCAAGAACGAACATTCCCAAATTCTTTAGTGATGGAAGAGTTCATCCTGATGAACATATTTCAGCCTTCATCATAGCCTATGGCATAATAAGAGTGAAATTTGAATATGTAGCAGTCAAGCTTTTCATAGAAACACTACAAGGTGCTACTGCAGACTGGTTCTACCATCTGCAGGCTAGATCAGTGACTGACTAAGACACACTTAAAGCTAAATTTGAAGCTAGGTTCAAGTCTATAGAGGATGCACATTCTTTACTAGCCTAGCTCACCCAGATGAAGAAGGAACCTCATGAACCGATGAGGGATTTTATAGCAAAGTTTGACAAGCTGAGGAACTAAATTCTTGCTATTACTCAGCCAACACCTGAAAACCTCAAATACTTCTTCATCAACTCCTAGCTGCTTGAAGTGAGTTTTTTGCTAAGACACACTAGCCACATATACTTTGAAGCTACTTAAGACTTAGCTATTGAGGTAAAAGATGACCTTATCTTGGTAGGAAAGATAAGGAGAGATCCTAACAAAGGTAAATCCTCTTCATCTTTTGAATATCCATCTACAGGCACCATAGATCAAATGGTGTAAAAGTTGGCAAATGAACTTCCAGCCTTGAAAAGATAAATGGCCCAAGGTATGTCTACTCCTCCTAATCAAGATATGCCAAGGATGAAATTTTAGAACTAGTCATATCAAGGCAATGCTACCATGAATCAAGGGCAGCCAAATCATCTTCCTCCCCCATAGAGGAACCTTGCCCTTGAAGCACCTCCAACCAACTCAACAATTGGATATCTAGAAACTAAACATCATTTCTCTTTCCAACCTGAGTTTGACTAAGAAAATGATGTTGATCTCTTCATAGAGGACAAAGAAGAATCAGTTGGTGACTCTAACATTAGCTTCCAAAATTACTAGGATGAACCCAAAAGTGAAGGTGAAGCAGAGGAGGGATCATATGCTATGTTCACTCGGTCCAAGAATCAGTCAACCCAGCAAGCTGATAAAAAAGAATAAATGAGTGACCTCAACCAATAATTTCAATTGCTAAGCATGGAACCACTCTACCCTTCTAGCCAAAGGACTCGATGGTTACTAAAAAAGTAATTACCCTAAACATTTATGCACCTTCAACTTCAAATTCATAGGCTAGTATTCTTCCTCCAAAAAACCAAAAGGATGAACTCCCATCCTCTCTTCTTAGTCCATTTTAGTCATTTGACATAATTGACCATGTCAAGAAAACCAAAATTCAAATGACTGAATTTGAATTCCTATAAGCCAACCTTGAGCAGTTGGACAGGTTGGTGGAGTGTGTGAAGAATACAGCCATCCCCATAGGACAAGAGATTAGAAAGGTAACTCATGATCCCCTAAGGAACATGCTCATTCCAAACAATCTTGTCATTACTCCTCCTGCTGCCCCTCAAAAAGTGGAGCCTTTATATGTTTCCCTGTTGATAAACGGTCACAAGCTAAGCAACTGCATCATTGATTTTGGTGCTTTAGACAATGTCATGCCTACCAAAGTGGTAGAATCCCTTGGTCTTACACTAACCAAGACATTTGGGAGATGCTTCTCCATGGAGAAAAATAAGTGCCACTACTGGGACAAATCAAGAATGCCCAATTTGTGATTATAACATTCCCAAAAAAGAGAATCAAGATGACAGTCCTGGTGGCTAACATCCCAACCTCATACAACATTTTACTAGGATGAAATTTCTACAAGGATGTGGGTGGTGAGTTGAGCATGGACTTATCTGAATCAAGGATCCCTATCAAATGTGTCATGAAGAGGCTACTCCCTGAAAAGGAGGCAAAATATGTTGTCACTCAGACATCAGCACCTGAAGCTCAGATTCTATTTGAGTCTTTAGGTAGGGATAATTACTTCTTATCTATAGAGGATGTTCATGTTTTAGCTGATGAAAGTCTTGTAGGTGGCGATCCAAAGATTGATTCAAGCAAAACATCAAAAGAATCGGTAGGGCATAGTATAGATGAAAAAGGATCTTCCCTCTCTAATTAAGAAAAAATTGATAGAAGAATAGTTTTTGATGATGTTTGGATCTACAAATTTGATGGCATAAATTCCTCTACCAGTGCTGGAGCTGGGATGGTGTTGATATCTCCTCAAGGATATATTCTTCTTCCTTCACATGAGTTGTAGTTTAGCAACACCAACAACACTACCGAGTATGAATCTCTATTACTTGGGTTGAAAGCTGCTCAAGACAAAAGTGTCAAACTCCTTCATGCTAAAGGAGATGCTAAACTAATAGTTTATTAGGAGTTTGATGCTAACAATCAAAACATGTGTTAGACTGAACCAGTAGAATAGTAAGCTATGGTAGTGGACCATACTACTACGTGCCAAAGTTAGGAAGAGGAACTCTTCACTAAGAGAGCAAAGATTTATGGTTTTTGGATTGGAGACCATGTCTTTCCATGGGGCAAGAAGAGAGAACCAAAAGAAGTGCATAAGAAATGTGATTCCTGGTGGAGAGTTCCATTCACCTATCACTGATTTCAGGGACAAAATGGTTTCCTTCTAGTTTATTAGGATAGAACACCATTTTCATTGTCTCACAATGGGCAGCATCTGAATCACTTCAATTCTTGAAGTATCAGATAAGTTCACATGTACATATGTATATTTGTATAGTCTTTGTTTCTAATTTGTGTTGTTTGTTTTCATTTTTGGCACCTTTCTTTTTTGGGTAGCATGACTCCATAGCCCAATGGTATACTTCAAGGCACTAGAGATTCTAGTTTCTGTTCCCCTTAGTTGTTTCAAAAATTTAACTAAGGGAAGTTTCTCAACTAGAGCCAGTTGTTGTCCCCAAAAATATCACTCATTTTTGGGACAACCTATGAACTATTTTGGTTCAACAAACCAAAATCCTCTCTCCCTCTTTCAAAAATTATTCTAAGCATTCAAGTTCTTCATTTTTCAAAGCTCTTCCAAAAATCTATGGACTCTGTAGGCTTGAATCTACAAACTCTGCAGGCTTGAATCTACGAACTCTATAGATAGGTTTCTATAGACTCAATTTCTACAAACTTCATAGGAAGAAATCTATAGACTCTACAGGAAGAAAATCTATGAAATCTACAGGCCAATTTCTATGAACTCAGTTCTATGGACTTCGTAGGTTGATTTCTATGGACTCTGCAAGAATGAAGTAAGCTCTTAACACTTAGGCAATTTCAAGGTTGGTTCAATGACAAGGTTCAACCGAAAGAGTTCATCATCAAGCTTCTACATAAAGATTGAACCATTGAACCTTGAACCAAAAAGGTTTAAGGGTTCAATGGGTTCAAGTTTCAACATCATCGGCAAGATTTAAGCACTTCAGAAAAGGTTCAATAGTTTAACTACTTCAAGGTTCAATGGTTTCAAAACACTTATCAAAGAGAAGAAGGCTTAAACCATTGAACCTTTGAACCACTTTGGTTCAAAGGTTTAATGGGTTTAATGGTTCAATGGCCATATGATTCAATGCATTTGGTTCAAGAGATCAAAAAGACTTAGTCAAATAAAGAGATTGAACCGATTGAACCATTGAACTGTTGGACCAAAGTTGGTTCAATCAGTAGGTTCAAGAGGCTGCCCCAAAGCCAAAGGAAAAAGTGCCCTTGCAGAGGGTAGTGAACCAAACTGAGTGCCCTCATGGAGGGAAATGAACCAAGCTAAGTTCCCTTGTAGAGGGAAATGAGCAAAGGTGGACAAAGAGAATTCCTTCGGAAAAGTTCTCGTGGTAAAGTTGTTAAAGACCATTTCCTTCAGACAAAATGTCTAGAGGAATTCCTTCAAACTTTTGTCTGAAGGAATTAACTCAACCAAAGGATGAAGCTTGAAGCCTAATGGAAAGCCCAATGGTAAGTTAGAGAAAGGAACATTTCCTTCAGACTTTTGTCTAAAGGAAAAGTCTGCCAACAAAACAAGAAAGCCCGAAGGAATTCTTAAGGAAAGTGGTGGGCCCACAGATGTTAAAGTTGAATGTCGCAAACTAGCCATTAGGATCTAGATGTCTGGTGATGTCCCCATAGCTATAAAATTTAGGGAAACAAGCTAGCCATTGGTTTCTTAATGATGATAGGCCTGAAGATGTCAAATTCATGAAAATGAAATAGCCATTGATCTTTGAAAGTTGGAATGCAGACCCAAATGCAAAAGGCCAAAATGCCAAAAGGAAGAACCACTGATGGAAGAGTGTAAGGAGCCAACAAGATTGAGGATATAGCCTTGAGAGCTTAAATCATAGCAAGAAGAGACAAAGAGGAAAATATCTATGCAGTAGTTATTTCAATAGCTAGAATATTCTGCACAGTGGATTTTTGAGCTTGCAAACATTGAAGGCATGGCCTATTAGTATCCTTTGGAGTAAAGACAAAATGGATAGCTATGCAGATTTTAGAGGGGATATACTAGATGATCTAGACCTAGGAAGAGACATATTAGATGAATTGACATGCCATAGTTAAGGAAATGCACTGTTCCAAGCATGGTCCCTCCAGATAGAACTGAGGGTGCATTGAAGGCATTGACTGTAACATGGGCCACCCCATGGGAAAGAGTGCCAAGCCTTACTTGGTGGCTATACATTGTAATTTCTCTCATTATGCAAAGGATATCTTCCCAATATAGAAGCAAAATTCTACCCAAGTTGAAAGGCAAATACTGAGACTTTGTCCTCAGATTGTTGTTCATATTATTTTATTTGAATGAGAAAGCATGTTACTTATAGACTTTCTATAGTTATAGCTTGTGTTATTTTAGGAAATTGTTCTTATGGATGTTTCCTAGGATAATTCTTATTTATTTGATCTAACAAGCAGAACTAGTAGAAGTAATCAGGAAGGTGTCCTAAAGCCAACTATGGAGAGACTTTGTGCCCCAACAATTGTGTTTAGTGTGTTTTCTTTATGTTCTTGTGTAAAGGATCTTGGGATGATTTTTGTGCCCTCATTATCCTTCATATTTTGTTCTTGTGTAAAGGATCTTAGGATGACTTTGTGCCCTCATTATCCTTTGTATTTCACTCTTGGGCAGTTGAGGTGGAGACTTTGTGCTACATCTCAGTCGACTGGTTACTATGCCTTTGGTTACCAGTTACTTGTCACTACCTGAAAGAACTCTTGTTGTTCCTTGTAAGAACACTTCTAAAAGAAGAGAAGCGCCTTCAATGTTTTCACTAGGATTTTCTCCTTTATTTTTGAACATCATCTCTGAAAGAAGAGATGGATGGTGTATCCTACCCTTGAGTGTTGTTTTCTGCATATATATATAGTATATAGCACCTCATACTTATAGGGAACCTCCCCTTGATGAGAGGAGAGATTTTTCCCCTATTGATGTAGTAAACCTACACATATGGCTGACCAATCTTCCTATGCTATGGTTGAAGAGACCTATTTTGCTGACAAGTTATCTGGTTGACAAAATATTCACCCAACAATACCAATACTCTGAAAAGGGATCAAGCCATATGTAGTTCTCTTACTTGATGTGCTTTGTGTAATAGTGTGTGTGAAGATACAAAATGCTAAACTAGATATGCTTGAGGTGGCTACGGACTGGTGTACGAATTTGAATAATTTTTTAAGTATATTGGTTAGTTTTATGTAGAGAATAAGGAACATTTATTGAGTAGTCTTTCTTATATTCTTATTTTCCTAGTGATATTTTCTAACCCTTTCTAAATGATCTTTAAATGGGATTTTATAGGGATCTATTGGTCATGGGTTGAATGTGCTCACATTAGGCTAACAAGGAGAAGGATGGGAAATCAAAAGAAAATGATGATTGGGGCTAGAAATGGATTTGGATAGGAGCACTGAAAGTGAACAAGAGTGGAACTAAAACTATATTCCAAATGTGGCACTACTATCCTAAATAGATGGGACCTAGGGGGATTGATTTGTCTTGAAACGAATAGTCTAGGTGAGTTGGGACTAGGTCTCGAAGGCTATAGATGACTAGAAATTAGTGAAAAGATGCCTATGAGGATTATGATAGTAAGCAAGTGGGACCAGTGGGTTAGGTGTCACTAACCACACTCAAGTTATTAATTTTTGCATTTTATATGACTATATTCTCCCCCCTTTTATTTTATTAATGTATCAAAGCAAAATATTAGGATAAAGGAATAATAGAAAGGATACATAAACTTACTTACAAAACTAAAGCTCATGAAGCTATGTGATGTTGGGTGTGCATAGAGAGAGCACACTGTGAAGTGTAAATCTATAATATAAAATAAAAAGTAGATTAGTTCTTACTAGATACTCTATATCTAAAATAAGAATATCCAAAGCTAGGTAAGAGAGAGAGAGAGAGAGGAAGAGAAAGGAATGAATACACCTCATCATGTATGTGAACCAATACAAAACTTATGCTATAGAATAATATTGGGTGATGTTGAGTGATCTTGGATGTGTGCTAAATTAAGAGTAATATCATGAACAAAGTTGAGTGCTCAATTCCCTAAGAGTGGCTCAATAATGTAAAGGTTGGCTCTTTGGATCCATCATCACCCACTAAGTGAAGCTAGGTGATCCTACATGTGTTGATCAATGTCTGGACTGTGTGTCCAATCCCTCTAAGTAAGTGGCTCAAGAATACAAAGGATAGCTAGTCATTTGGATCCATCATTGCCCCATGAAGTGAAGCTCTGAACTGATACCAGTATGAAATGTATGTCATATGATATGGCTCTTAAATCCCATGAATGATCTATCATCTAAAAATGATGGTGTGGAGAATTGAAAGTATGCTGTAAACTAGGCCAGTCTAAAATGAGTGCACTATGATTATATGAAAACCACTTAAAAATGAGTAATTTTGGCTTGTATGAAAGCCAACTCCAAAATGATGCCAACCACCTATAGATAGAATAAGGCATACAACTGCTAAGAATGCCTAGGTAATACTAAACTCAAAAATAAAATAAAACAAATGTGTCACACACATTTCCTACAATCACTGGTGTTTGGGACATGGATTCTAATTTAAAATTTATACCAACTATCGTATTTAAAATTGAAAGTGAGAGTCATCATGCCATACATAATACCACCTTATGTCTAGATTCTCTAAGAAAAAGTGTACTAAAAACTACTAATTTTGAACTGGTCTGACTATGCAAAATTGTAGTTGAACCCACTTTTCTACCTTCTTCTAAAAGTCTAGTTTTTTTTGTTTAGATAGGAGCACCAAAAGTGGAAACTAATGGCACCAACACTATAGTCCAATTTGGGTGCTATTATCCTAGGCCAAATCTAGTAACTATTCTAGAATTTTTACTATCTACCTAATCTGTTCTAACTAGTTTGATGTCTGTTTATTGTTCTAGGTGTGTTAAATGCTACTTTTTTATTGTTAGTAGCTATTATCTCTATGAAAAGACTCCTTTTTATTTCCCCCTCTTCCAAGGGTAGGAATGAAGATCCTACAATAACTACCCTTAAAATAAAAATCCCTACAAGTGTGTTATGTTACAAAGATACATGATATAACAATGATAATCAACAAGATATAGCATGGTTTGTATTGAGAGATTGTTAGATCAATAGGGGTATGCCTAGATAGATATAATAATGTAATAATAAGGTCAAATTATTGAACTATAATTTAAAGTGTTAGTGTTAGTGTTAGTTGTTAGTTGTCAAGGAGGGATGGAGCATGATGTCCATCATGACATCCAAGAAATTAAAAAAAATCATGATGTGGATCATAGCATTACAAATAAAGAGAATAAAATAAGCAACAAACATACAAGGTAAGACTAAAGAAGCATACATGAGTAGCCAAGGGGCCAAGTAAACAAGGGACATGGGCACATGTCACTCAAACTAGAAATTAAGCATACAAGGCATGTTTAAATGCCACATACACATACAATTGAAACAAGTAAGGTTGGCATGAAAGCCATAGCCACATAGAAGAGTATAGGCAAATGACATTGGTAAATGTTCTAACGCACACACATGAATAAAAGTAACGGATATTAGAAAATGTCCTAAGGTACATACAAGAGACAAAACTAGAACTAAGAAATGCAATCACATTTAATTATACAGATTAAGGAAGAAAAGCATGTAAAAACCAAAAATATAATCTCATTAACTAATCAAATCAAGAGAGAAAGTATGTAAGACATGTTAGTACAAGACTAGGTATATGTTAAGAAATACATAAGTGTTATATACTAGTAAGTTTTGATAGAGTAATCTATGTAAGCTAGTAAGTAATGTACATCAACATGATAACTAGAGTGTGTAGTCTAGGAATAACATGACCTGGATGGTGTAGTCATGTAGAGGATGCCCCTAGTGGGTATGTATATCTATGTGTATCTTGAATGTATAATTAGGATGCCCCATCAATGGTTAGAGTGAAGCAATCAAGGAGCTGGATGTCACTGTACACACTCAAAGAAGATCAAGTGAAGCATGGTAATGTAGATAAATCAACAAATAATAGCATATAAAAATAAATGCAACTCTAGCATAATATTAGAAATGTAAAGCATGGATGATACGTACAATTGAAATATTTTTGATGTCTTGACATTTTTGAATGTTTTTATATTTTTGAATATTTGAATGTTTTTTATATTTTGATAATGAGTTATGTAAAATCAAGCATAAATGAGACTATGTACAATAAACACCAAGAAATATGTACAAGTAATCAAAAAGAAACTAAGTACAAGTAAGGTAGAGAAGAGATGATACTAACTGATGAGTCTCATGGGAGACTCCATATCGTGGTGTCTTGTATTGAAGAGAGGGATCATGCATGATTTTGAAGCATGAGGGAATGGCTATAAATATGACTCTAAATATTTGGATTCATTACCAGTATCTTATAAATCATAATAACATGTTTTATTCCATTCATCATTATCATCTTGACTTTGAACCAATAGAATGCGAGTGTTGACTTTTGTTGTATATGGATATTCTCCTTTGATGAATTGTGTTTTTGAATTATTTTCCTTAGGATTTTCAATAAATTCTAAATATTGGTGACAAACATTATCAACTGCTAAAATAGGAGTAGTGATGCCTTGAGCATGCTTTCCCAACCTTTGACCTTGATAATCAAACTATTGTAGATATTTTTAACCAAACCCATACTAATTTAAAAGCTGAGCCTAATTTTGGAGAGATAAATTTCCATATTTTTCATGCTTTACCTATGCCTTTGGTATTATTCCTTTCCCTAATTTTACTTTTTGATCCTTTTGTTGTTTTGAGTTATGCTTTAGTAACAACTTTTTAATTATTTCTAAATTTGACCCTTTGTGAATGTGTTCATGTGTCACTATGGATTAATTGACTGATTTATCTTATATACGGTCATTATTAGCAATTATCTATTGTATATGTTGTTTTAATGCCAAACATAAATTTGTGTGATGTCCATGCCTTCTATGATATGAATATTAATATCTAGATCTTCTCAATGGATGTAGAGGAGGTAGTTTGATCAACTTAGATTTAATCATTTCCCTTAGTACCTCACTTGAACTCTTATTTTCTCATTGATTGCTTTTTGAATCACTAGTTATAGAGTTACTTTTTTGTGATTTATTGTTTTGATATGTAACATTGCTTACAACCAATTGACTAGGTGAAGGTGCATATACATGATTGACACTAGGGTGCATTTAAGGGTTTTGTAGTCTGATATGATTTTCCAATATTGTGATATTTTCATGTAATATCTGATTCTATGTTTTTAAATATTAAAATAAATTACTCATAATAGTGATTTTATCCCTTAGAGTCTCATAAGTGCAAACCCTAGTTGTTTTTTATTGAACATGTAAGTACATATGTTGAAACGATTTTGAAAAAGCTATAGGCCAAATGTATGCATTAGGAACAATGGTATGGACTACCTCACCTTTTGGAGGGGTGATTCATGGACCTAGTTAGGGGTAAATTAGCTATCACCCTCTTGAGGGAGAGGAGGAGAAGGAAACTATTTCATGTGCATAAGATATGGCATTGAAACTTGACAGGTGGTTGTTAGCTTATGAAATGGATCCTCTAGATAGAAACCATGCATGTGGAATAAAATTCATGTAATTTGAGTTATAATTTGTATAATAATATGTTTATAGTATTCCACATGATATATATCAAACAAGGGATAAAAATCATGAATTTTTGCATTAATGCATAATAAAATTTGGCATGTTCTATGACATATCTAATGTGTTTAACATGATAAACTTGAAAAAATTTCCATACGAGAGATAAAAAGCATGAATTTGTGATTTAATGCATAAAAAACTTTGGCATGTGCTATGACATTTCTAATATGTTTAGCATGATAAACTTGAAAAAAATTCCATGTAAGAGATAGAAAGCAAGAGATAGAACCTTGTATGAAAGACAAGTAAACTTGGCTTTGACTGAGAGGTATCTTACTATGTTTAAAAATTAATTTATTAATATCATACCATATTATGAAAAATAGACATGAAAATAAAAGAATAAAGCTTTGTATTAGTATATGGTAGACTTCATTATTCATGACATGATAGGACCAAGTATGGTCTCCTTATTATTTGCTAAAAATGCAAGAAATGTTTGAAAATAAGTGAGATCCATTTTTGAAATCTGGTTTTAGATCTAAGGTGATAATTCAAGAATAAAATAAGAAATAGTACATGAAACTTGGGTTTGAAAGATGATTAATTTGAAAATTACTATGAAATTTTGAAATTTAAAGTGATTTTGTGAGTTAGGTATGCAAGTAAAAAATTAGAAATTTATTGGAAAAAATTGTGATTTAATAGGACCTAGGCTGTACTAGTAAGGTTTTCAAAAATAATTATTTCTAAAAATTAATATTGAATTTTTAAATTTTAGGTGAATTTCTAATTTTAATATGATAGTAAAAAATCAAAAAATTATTGGAAAATTATTGTGAAAATACTGGACCTAATATGGGAAACTAGGGTTTGAAAAAAAAAACTATTTTAAAATTACTATGAAATTTTAAAATTTAATGCTGATTTTTGATTTTATTGTGTAGGTAAAAAATTAGAAAAATATAGGAAAAATTAGTAGGAATTTTACCCTAAGGTTTATAGGGTTTTAATGCATAAACGAAGTAAGACAAGTTCACCAAATGACTTAACAATTTTGGGATATTGGTGTACTATTCCTAATTTAGTTAAAGGGTCTGAGTAATAAAATTAGTAAATAAATACATAATTATTAAGATACTAATGTATGAAATTTGATTGTAATTTTAACTTTTCTAAAAATAGTACTAAGGGAAAGAAAACAAGACTCAGCTAGAAACTGATTGATCTGATTGAGATAGAGGTTGTAATTCACTATGCAAGACTAGGACACTATCAAAAAACTAGACTTGACCTTCATTTTATGATTAGATAAGAACACCAAAACTAGATAGGAGTGGCATCATTATTTTAATCCACCTTTACCACTATTGTCTTGAGGATCTGAGCTTTCTAGGTTTTGTTTGCTATGTCTATGTAACCCTATCTGTGAAGTTTTGACAACTATAAGTTTTTAGATCTCCCTATAGAGAATATTTTATCTTCAAACCCTAAACTCCAATATGATTTGACCAATTTTGAGAAAAGAGGGGCGATTAGTGTGTGTAAGATTCACTAGACATGTATTCATACCCCTTTTGTGGGTGTGTTGCCTACATACCAATACTCTAAAGAGGGATCAAGCCATATGTAATTCTCCCAATGGATGTGCTTTGTGCAATAGTGTGTATGAAATGTAAAATACTAAACTAGATGTGCTTGAGGTGCCTAGGGATTGGTGTAAGGATTTGAATAAGCTTGTAAGTATATTGGTTGGTTATATACAAAGAATAGGGAAGATTGCTTGAGTAGTCTTGCTTGTATTCTTTCTTGCCTAATGATGTTTTCTAACCCTTTCCAAATGATCTTTAAATGGTATTTTATAGGGATCTATTGGTCATGGATGACATGTGCTCACATTAGGCTAACAAGGAAAAGGATGGATAACTAAAAGGAAATGACCATTGGGGCCAAAAATGGATTTGGACAGGAGTGGTACTAGTGCTATAGTCCAAGTGTGGTACTACTATCCTAAGCAAATAAGACTTGGGGGGATTGATTTGTCTTGGAAAGAGTAGTTTGGATGAGATGGGACCAGGTCTAGAAAGCTATAAATGACTAAGAATTAGTGAAAAATGCCTATGAGGGTCATGAAAGAAAGAAAGAGGGATCTATGGGTTGGGTGTCATTATCCACACTCAAATTACCCATTTTTTAATTTTATATGACTACAACTTTTAAAAATCCCTCTAAACATATTTACAGGCATCTTAAGACTTAAAATTGGTACATATACCTTAAAGATAATATCAACTAATAGAGGACAATAGTGATATAAATTTTGTCCCTTATGGGTTGATCATGTACTTATCCTTTATAAATGTCACTTTGGATTACTATAATGTCACATCTATGTCACCGATTCTTTCACTTGGCAATCACTTGTAAATTTTAATATAGAGGCACACTTACACAAATGCGCATTGATTAAAGCTTCCCTTTTCATCCCAATTTTTATTCTAACTATCTAAATTAGTCCTCAACTTAGTGAAGATCCTTTTTTATCTAATCCAAATCAAATCATGAAAAATTATTCAATACATATCTAAAAGCATTCATATAATCAAAAGAGCATAATTGCATAAATCACTCTAAGTGTTTGAACTACGTAGACTTGATTTCCATATTCAGAGTTTTAGATGTGTAGGAGGAATTTAATCATTATATGTGTGATTGGGATCAACTCAACCTATTACACTCCCCCTTATTCTATTTATAATTATTTAGCTATTGTAATCCCTATTACAGTTTCAACTTTTAAAAAGTCATTTGTAGGTATTTTGCATAATCTAAAAGATCAAATATTTACACATGGAAATGATTTAAGTAGTATTAGATGATCATGACCTATATTTTATAATTTTTAGTAAAATATAAAATTGACCAACTTAAGACTATATTTATAGTTGATCATGTCCTAGTTTGGACAATCTTATCCTTTACCAATTTCAGTCTCAATATTTGTGCATTTTTAGAATTAATCCCTGTTAGTCAATTCCATCCATCTATCATTTTTATGCAATCAATTCTCAGATAGTAAAAAACTAAGTCTTTCATTTTATTTATATTTTATTTTATTTTATTTTATTTTATCAATTTTAGTGTGTTTCTTCTATTATGCTTTTCACAAATTAACTTACAACATTATGCTACATTCTATTCATTTAATTTGAATTAGGGTTAATCATCACATTAATTCAAAATTCTAGTAAAACATGTCCACTTAAGACCCCATTTTATCCCAACAATTCCATGCACTTACCCAAAGATATTTCTAATTAAAACAAGGTTAATGCATCTTGATCACCTCTATGCAAACAATTTTTGAAATGGTTGATTACACTATTTCAAAGTTTAACATAA
Organism: Torreya grandis; assembly: GCA_037957365.1. NCBI lineage: Eukaryota > Viridiplantae > Streptophyta > Pinopsida > Cupressales > Taxaceae > Torreya > Torreya grandis. The sequence goes on from JARHVA010001839.1 coordinate 2,420,562, forward strand.
GTATAATGTAAATTTAACATAACATACAATGCATCAAAACTGTAGTCACCAACATTATGGATACATGTTTAATCTCTCACAAGCTATTTTTTCACTAATAATAATTCAATATTTTTATACACTTGTTTCTTTGGCCTATAAGTTTCTACATTTATAGGGTTTTGGGATAGTTCAGTGGATTTGCATTTAAAATTTGAGTATGTGGAGTGTATTATCTATACTAATGATGTAATTAAAATCAACTGGCTATACAAGATGTTGTATTTATTATTTGTGACCTTAAAGCCCTATTTGTGAGACTTAAAAAGAATAAATGGAAGCATCAATGCAAATTATTAAAAAAAAATGTATTTCTATAAGAAGTTGTAATGCATAAACAAACATATGTTTGTCTATGGGCCAAGTCCCACCTCTAAAAAAATTATTTCAATTTAATGTAGGACATGCCAAGGAAAATGGTTTTCCAAACAAAAAATAATAATTAGTATCACTATGAAATGACCTCAAATTTGTTCATAGTTTCATAGATTTTTGTCTTCTATGTGCAAAACTTGTTGTGTAAATAAATAATGGAAATGAGACACAATAGTTTTTGCAACCATTATTGGATTTTAACTTTATAACTATAATAAATGTCTTTCATTATATCTATTTTATAGCACATTTTAAATAATGTCTCCTACTCATTTTAGCTCAAAATACCAAAAGAATTATTGATATAAAAAGTGCATGAAAAACTATAAAAATGTTGCTTTTTTAAATTGAAACACTAAACAAACAAAACATGCAAATTATTTGACATAACTCATCAATGAATTTGATCACACATGCTACAAATAATGTGAAAAACAAATATTAGAACTAAAAAATTCATCAATATAATGACTTCACATGAACTACAATGGAAAAATACTATAGATGAATATCATGGTTAACAATAACAAATTTGTGCATGTAATCTGGATGAAAATCAAAACAAATAGTAGCTTTTATTATATATTGGGAAGAGACAAATAAATAAAATAGGTTAAAATTAAAAACCCCAACCACATAAATGAATGTGTCAAAGGGAAATATTATAATATCAAGGTGTTAACAATTCTTTTGCCCACTGAATAAGATAGTAAGATTAGGTTCCTCCTTGTAAATTGAACATAACATGTTGTGAGAAAATTTAATTAATAAATAATATTTGAAACAAGAAAATACATAATTTTTAAAAAAAATAATCAAATACAAAACCAAGGTAATCTACCAAAATGGCTATACATGAAATAATAGCTTCATCAAAGATAAATGCTCTAATGATTACTTGATCTCTATATAGACACTTAAATTTGTATTAAACACGAGTAACATCAACTTTGGCACACTTTAACCAAATCTTACTTGGAATTTAAATACACATTTTACTCTTAAGTATACTTTCCTTATTTTATACCCACTTGTTGTCTTGGCCAACCTAATTTAACAAGTATGCATACTCAATATCACCCAAGTTTGTGCAAGAGCCTTCAATAAATCTAAACAGACAATTTCTATATCTCATATCATTAATTTTAACTTTTAGAATAATATAAAAAATATTTGTATAGTTATAATTTATTGAATATATTGGTATATATTAGTATCATCCAAGAACACTCAATAAAAAATTTAATTTGGGAATTATCCATTAGGTCAACCTTAAAAAAATACATGTGTCAATCATAATGTTAAATATCAAAGAGACAAATGTTGGGGATCAACCAACAATGTTGATTACACTTATGAAAGCAATAAAATGCGGAATTAAATCATAAAGATAAGTAACTAGAATCAGAAAATAGCAAACAATAAGAGATACAAGAAACCATCCTGAAAACTTGTATTAAACTCTTTACAGAAAGAATACAATTGAAGAAACTTCTTTTCTTCCACACCTCTCTCAGATGTATAGATCTCTCTCTAGATCTCTTTCCCTCAAGAGCTCTCTCTCTCAATTACAATCAACTCCAACACCCTGGAATGATTCACATATACAATTATGTACTATTCAACATTCTACAATACATTACAATAAGCTAAGAAGAACTATCCTATTATATAATAATTAGGAAACATGAGCATTCATTTACAACCAATAGTTATGCCTCTTAAACAAGGTCTCTAAAACAGTCTTACTAATAATAGAGACATGGACTTAAGACTATGAATTAATCCCATCATGAAAACACTCAGTTCTGTCCACAGAAATAGCTTTCTGGATGCACAAGTAACCGACATCGATTCCTACCTATTTGCCTGTGACCGACGTCGGCCGATCCCTGCCAACGCTGACATCTCCTGAATTGCTCCTGATCGATGTCGGTCACTCTTGATCGATGCCAGTGACTGTGTAACTATTGCAACTTTGCAAAATGTTCCTTTGGTGAAGCTTTTAGCTCCACACCTTAACAATCTCCCACTTGGAGATAAATAGATGCACCAGTACCTATACAGCAACATCTTATAGCTCCTCCATCTTCAACTCAATCATGAAGACCAATAGAAGTTGAATGAAGATTCAACTTCTCCTTTGTAACCAGCTTGGTTAACATATCAGCAGGATTCTTATCTGTATGGATCTTCTCCAGCTTCAACTCACCATCTTTCAATACATGTCTTATGAAGTGGTACCTAAGCTATATGTGCTTTGTTCTTGAATGAAAAGCTAAATTCTTAGCCAAATGAATTACACTCTGACTATCACTGTATAATCTACAACTCTCTTGCTCCTTTCCTAACTCTTCCATGAACTGTGTCATCCATATCACCTCTTTGCTAGCCTCTGTGACTGCAATATACTCTGCTTCTATAGTTGACAAAGCAACAACCTTCTACAACTTTGATATCTAGCTAACCGCCGTTCCACCAATAGTGAAAACATATCCTATGGTGCTTCTTCTGCCATCCAAATCACCTGCCATATCTTAATCTACATAGCCATGTAGAGAAGTATCTGAACCTCCATAGCACAAATGCCTACTGCTGGTTCCTCTCAAATATCTAAGGATCCATTGAACTGCTTTCCAGTGTTCCTTTCCTGGATTGGCCATATACTTACAACTCCCACTGCTTGGGCAATATCTAGTCTAGTACACACCATTGCATACATTAAACTCCCTACTACAGAAGAATATGGAACTCTACTCATGTACTCTACCTCATCATGTGAATTAAGACATTGTTCTTTAATCAACTTAAAATGTCCAGCCAAAGGTGTGCTTACCGGTTTTGCATCCTGCATATTGAACCGTTTCAACACCTTGTTCACATAATCCTCTTGAGACAAAATCAATCTGTGATTTTTCTTGTCTCTCTTAATGCTCATGCCAAGGATTTTCTTTGCTGCTCCCAAATCCTTCATGGCAAATGTTTGAGCTAATTTCACCTTAAGCTCAGAGATATCCTGCATGTGTGATCCTGCAACTAGCATATCATCTACATACAACAAAAGAATAATATATCTACCATTATCTAATATTTTAAAATACACACAATGGTCAGATAGACACCTAATATAGCCATGCTTAGTCATAAACCTATCAAATCTCAAATACCATTGTCTAGGAGCTTGCATGAGGCCATACAAGCTTTTCTTCAATCTGCACACTAACTTCTCCTTACCTTTGACCTCAAATCCTTGTGGCTGTTCCATATATATTTCTTCATCCAAATCTCCATGAAAAAACATTGTCTTAACATCTAGCTGCTCAAGATGCAAATCCTCAATAGCAACTAAAAACAATACAGTCCGTATAGAAGTCATTTTAACAACAGGAGAAAAAATCTCACCAAAACCAATACCTAGTTTTTGTGCAAATCCTTTCACTACCAATCTGGCCTTATATCTCATCTGTCCATTCTCACCTTCCTTCAATCTATAGGTCCATCTGTTCTTCAATGTCCTCTTTCCTACTGGCAACTCAACCAAATCCCATGTTTGGTTCTCTTTCAAGGACTCCATTTCCTCAACCATGCCACGCTCCCACTAATTCTTGGATTCTACCTGTATTGCTTCTTCAAAACTCTCTGGTTCTCCACCATCAGTAAGTAATAAATAGAATAATGAAGGGGAATATCAAATTAGAGGTTTACTTACCCTTTTTGACCTCTTGATGGGCGTCTAAGACTCATTCACAACATGTTGTCCACCCAAATTCTCTGACAGTAACCGACCTTGGTCACTTCCAGGCCTGTAACTGGGTGACGTCGGTTCTCCCTAGCCGACGTTAGTTCCTACCTGGCCGACGTCAGTCTCTGTATGACCGACATCAATTTTTGTCCTATCGACATTGGTTCTTGCCTGGCTGACGTCGGTCTCTATGTTTTCCTATTTGTGATTAATTTTTCCCACAATCTCATTTTGGACCGTCACCTCATCCAATTATCCATTGCTCTGCCTAGATTGATTCAGCTTCCTCAGCTGATCACTATACATCACTTTTTCATTGAAAACAACATCACAGCTCCTAATTATCTTGTTAGTTCCTAGATTCCAAAACTTGAATCTGAAATCATCAGAGCCATAGCCAATAAATGTGCACCTCATAGACTTAGCATCCAACTTCTTTCTATTTTCCTTATCAACGTGCACAAAGGCTTCACAACCAAAAAATTTGAGAAATGAGAGATCTACCTTTTTACCTGTCCATGCCTCTTCTGGAATTCCACCATCCAGAGCTATAGAGGGTCCTCTATTAATCAGGTACACTGCAGTATCAATAGCTTCTGCCCAAAACTCTAAGGGCAAGCCAGCATGCTAGAGCAACTCAGTCATCCCCAAATCACACTTGGACTCCTTGGCATACAAGGACTCCCTCTTCAAAATGCTGAGCACTGTATCCAAATGAGCCAAATGCTCTTGCCAAGTCCTACTGTAGATCAGAATGTCATCGAAGAAGACAAGTACATATCTCCTCAACTGTGAGTGGAAGACCCTGTTCATGGTGGACTAGAATGTCGCTGGAGCATTGGTTAGCCCAAATGGCATAACCACAGACTCAAAGTGTCCACAATGACAACGAAGTGCGGTCTTCTCAACATCCTGTTCACGAACTCTAATCTGATGATATCCCGATCTCAAGTCTATCTTTGAGAAGTAACAAGCACCGTGGAGCTCATCAATAAGCTCATCTATACGAGGTATGGGGTACCTATTTTTGATAGTCCTCTTATTCAGGACTCTGTAATCTATGCACATGCGAAGGGTGCCATCCTTCTTCACTAAGACAACTGAAGAAGCGAATGGTGATTTGCTCGGTCGAATGTGACCCATAGCAAGCAGCTCCTTGATTGTCTTCTCTATCTCATCCTTAAGCCGCTTAGGATGCCTGTATGAAGTAATCATGACGGGCTTAGCACCCTCTTCAAGCTCTATAATGTGCTCAATACCCCTGTCTGGAGGTCTCCCTGGTGGAATATCACTGAAAACCTTCTCATGCTTAACTCTCAACTGCTGAATGTCAGGATGATACTCGGCCTTATGTTGCCCCTCTTCAATAGGTGTCAACGTGAACTCGGCAGCCCACTCTACCATATCATGTCGCATGAGTCTCTCCATCCGATGGAAGGAAATAGTCTTGACATTACTGTCCCGAATGGCCTTCAGGATATGTGTCTTCCCATCCACATCAAACCGAATCTCCATGTCTTTGAGACGAAGAGTGACTTCCTCAAAGGAATGAAGCCACTTCATGCCCAAGACTAAATCGATATCTCCCATGTTCACCACGTAATAATCAGCCTTGAATTCATAGTTATTCAAGCGCAAGGGGAGATCCTTAATCATACGGTCACACTTCAGAGTGTAACCATCAGCCACCTTAACCGAATGCCCTCAAACTCTTCGGTTATAAGCCCACGCCTCTCCACAAATCTGGCATCAATAAAATTATGGGTGGCACCTGTGTCTAAAAGGGTGATAACCTTTTGACCAGCCAAAACTCCACGAAGTCTAAAAAATCCCACCTGCTGTATGCTAGACAACCGTGCCTCCTGGAGCTGGATCTCTTACTCTGCTTCCACCTTAGGGTCTGAAGCCTCTGACTCTGACTCCTCAGAATTCTCCTGCTATCCGAAATTTTCAGAATCCGAATCCTCATAGAAAGCCCACATAACTCTATTGGCTTTACCCTTTGGCCGCAAAGAACAATCATGGTTAGCATCATAGGGACCCTTGCAGTAGAAACATAATTTTTTCTTCCTCAAATCATTTAATGTTTCCTTGTCAAAAGGTGCTGGAGTTTTATCTTTAGAATCATTTTTAAAATCAGTCCTCTCTGATTTTTTATAAAATGGTTTGTTATCCTTACTAGAAGATGCTCCTTTGGACTGAAATTTGTTTGTTGGGACTGCATGTTCCATACTTCTTGCTTTTTTCATATCTTCTTGTAAAGAAATAGGATCAAATGCCTTTATCCAACCTCTTAGTGGTTCGGATAGGCCCTCAATGAAAAGAACTATCAATCTACGCTCTGAAATGTTTGGCACTATGACTGCCAACTGCTGAAATTCACCAATGAAATACTCCAAGGTGCCTATTTGTTTCAGCTGTGCTAAGTCCCGAAAGTAAACCTCTGGATCTTTTTTGTCAAATCTTTCAACCAACCTATCCACGAAGTCCTGGTACTCTGTCACCTGATTATGCTGAAGTGTTACCATACCATGGTACCACCAATCATTATGCTACTCCCTCCAAATGAAAAGTGGCGTATTTGATAGCTTCAATCTCTGTCATTGGCTTCAGTGTCAAAAATGTGTCAAGCTAATGAATCCAAGCTTGCGTTGTCATCTTACCACTACCATTAAAAGTAGTAAAAAAAAGCTTGCATGTAGCCTTCTTCAGCTCACTATTTTGACCCCTAAGTCTCCTATCCTATCTAAGTGACCTATAATGCTCTCTCCTCTGATTTACAAAGCGTTCAAAAGTCATCCTCTCCCAAACTTGAGGAGCTAATAATACCCATTCATCATTTGCAGCCATGAGTGCATCTGCAAATAGGAGGTCTCCAGCCACCTCCGCTGTCGGAGCTTCTTCCGGCTCCTCTGGAACAAATGTAGGGCGTGTAGGCCTATCAGCTGTTATGGAATGGGTCCGCTGTGGTCTATGATTACCTGTAGCACTCATGTTATCTCCATATTCCCCATTCTGTCTAACAGGTGGGTTCAACTTTTCTACCATAGTAGTGAGTGCCTATAATGCCTGTGCCATCTGTTGTCCTGTAACCATAGCACGGAAGAAATCTCTGGTATCCTAATCATCATTATTCATGTTGCCTCTGGGTGGGCTACCCTCATACCTGTCACCCATGATGACCCGCTGTGGTTCTAGACCCTATTTGCCTTCAAGTAAGGCTCTCTTGTGTGTATAATACCTGTGTGAACCAACCTCCTCTGGCGGCATGTAATAACTAAACCCTCAGGGTGGCAGGATTTAGCTCTGATACCACTGTAGAAACCCTTGTTCTCACTTTCTCTGAAAACTACTTGTTTTTTTTTGTTTTCGAATGTTTTTGGTTTTTTTTTTTTGAGTTTTTGCATGAACAAATGAAAGTGGCGATTTTTGAAGAATTGTTGAATAAATTTAAATAAAATAATGCAACACCGAAAATGATAGAATCTAATGAATCTAATGATGCTAATCGATTTATTGATCTTCTATGACAATTACAACTAATATTTGGTAACGTGCAAATCAAAAGCAACAATATTTTGATAAAAACCTGGTTATTGCAGCCAGCTGAAAAAGTACATGAAATGGTATAGCTTCATCATTAATCTACTTCTCCCTCCGTCTGATGCTTAAAAAGTGATCCCAAAGTGCAGGCGCCACAAAGTATGGAGACAGAAGATCAAAGAAGTAGGCGATTTGCCTAAGATGAAAATGTACATCTTTTTTTTGAAGGTACAACCCTGCTGTAGGGAAGTACGGCTCTATGACAGCAACAAACCAATAAAAGTACGGCCCCTATTTGATGTGTCAGAAACTCAGGGAATAGGCGCCTCAAAAGAAGAAACTCTTCCAGATGAATTCCAAACTGAAAATCCTGAATGATGCAATCTCTGATGAAGTTCTGTGATAACCTCTGAATGAAGCTACCTCTTTGAAAGCAATAAATCAGCTGGTATTTCACAGCTTCTAAACTGCAACACTGAAGATGGCTCGTTTTCCAATGCCAAATGAAAACTAGAACCCTTGGCTCTGTTCTCAGAAGGACTTAGCAAAAATTTGATTTCAAAACATAATGAGCTCCAATCCCAATGAAAACCCTTATATCCATCACAAATTTGACTTTTCTCAATTAGGCATCATTTAAATAAATTCAAACTTTTCCTTTTAATTTTTCAATAGTCTTCAATGCACTTTTAATTATAAATTATAATTAAAAAGTGGCCCCTCTCAATGTTGGTCGACCCCCTTCAATAGATCACTTAAGTTATAATATTAAATAATATTATAACTTTATATTATAAGCTCTAGATAATTAATATTTAATTTGACAATTAAAATATTAATATCTCCTTCAAAATATGTCTGATTCATGAACCGTCTAAAGCTGGTGAATAAGTGATTAATTTTGCACATGACCAAACCATAATGCTAAAAATAGCAGGGGTGCTCCGCTGAGTGACTATTACTGCTAAAAATAGCAGGTTAGGCAAATGGTGTCCGAATGACCCCGAACGAAAGCCAACTGGTAATGTTTGACGACCGAAGCCAAGCCAAGCTCCAATCAAGACCCTCTATCCATCCTATCATCCTACGAGGGTCGCATAATAGGCTAATCATAAGCTCTGAAAGATGTCAACTGGAAGGGGACATGACAGTTCGATAGCAGTAATGGGCCCCTCTCCATTAAAGGGAGGCACACTTTTAAGGACTGCTCCTGGAATTGGGTCATAATGCTGGAGATTCAAAGGACTCTGACTATGAAAGGCCACAAAAAGTAAAGCCATAGCTATGATAGGATTCAACCGAGGCCTTCTTGCGTAGGTGTATTTTATGGCAGGTCTGGGAAAGTGATTTGCTGAATAAGGATGAGTCCTCTCAAACCTCAGTCGCTTTATTGAGTTTAAAGGCAATTCAACGAATTCAAAAGGGACACCCTTAGCAGTAGATCGTGTGGTGATTTTAGGCATAGGAGGTCACACTGGTCTTTGGTCAGAGACTGATGTTCTTACCAGTGGAGTCGCCAGATGCTAAAAATGGTTGATTTTGCTGTAACAGGGCCAGCATCAATCCTGGAACTTTGCTAAGTGTTAAACTTGGTCCCACTGGGCGTGCCAAAAACTGTTGACGCAGTGGATTGCACCCTTGACAAGAGAGTGAGCTCTTGTCTTCCACGCATCACAATGGAAACTCCCCTCTTGCCTGTGGATCTGGAAAAATTGGGGGGAGAGTCTCTAGATAAGGGCTAGCTCCCTTTGATGCATCTGAGTTATCCCAGTAAGTTGCTAATATATATATATATATATATATATATATATATATATATAATGGGGGGGTGAAAAGAGAGAAGGATTACTGAAAAACAGAACCTAACCTAAGAGGGTGATGCACCAAACAAGTTTGATCTACATATAATCACACTCTGAACCATAAGAACACATACATACACTTTAACTGGTAAAAGGAACAGATTGCAGGGAGCTTGACAGGGAGGCTTTAATGCAAACACACAGAAAAAGAACTTACCGTAGGTGCTGTAGGAAAAACACACTGTCTAGTAACCTCTTGCAGTCTGGTCCTTTTTTAAAGGCTTTAAATATTGTAAAGGCTTAACTGGTTATTAGTTAAAGCCTAACTAGTAACCTCCATAACCGCTCTTGTAACCATTTTTGAAGTGCATAAATAAGATCTTGCAATGATCACAAAACATCAATTGCATCAAGTGCTTTCAATCATCTCTTTTCATTTTCTAACAGAAAATGGGCAGAAGGAGATTAACACTAACTTAACAAAGGTGATGCACCAAGATGTATCCCACAAACCTACTTGGACTTGCACTATGAAAGACAATTCACAAAACTAATCTTAACACCCAAGGTTCTCCTAACAAAAGTGTTTCAATATGAAGGTTGAATGCATTATGTTTCTCAAGGTAGATGATTAGTAGGTCTGATCATAGACACGAATAGCCTTTTTTTACACTTAAATAGACAATCAATATGCCCTGTTAGAAGTCAGATTACTTACACCAAGCATGAAAGAGTAAGATAAACACAAGGAAATATGACCTTCACTTCTATTCACAATGAACTACTTCACACACTTAAGCAAAAATTTGAGAACTCAGAACCAATTTGAAACTTTTTATTCCAAGGCAAAATAAGTAGTCATTTTAGCAGGGTTTCGCCATACAAAATGTGGTCCCTTTACAAAGCCAAAAGTGGTTGTTTATATAGAGAATTGTGAAGAGAGAGTGAGGGGTGTAGGAGTTATGAACAGTCTAAACAGTCTTCCAAAGCCATGTGTCTCACTTATGAAGATGCTGCAATCTTACAACTGCGTAGGAGTTAGAACTTAGCTTGACACCTTGATCATCTTCTTGAAAACTGCCATTCCTTGCATAAGAAGATTGACAAATAGGCTTCTCAATCATCAATTCACCATGAATGCCTTCAAACCTCCTCATTTGACACCTATCATGTATTAATAAACTCCTTTGATCTGACATTACATCATTCATATGTTTAGGTGTCTTGAAACTCCCCATTTTCCATGCCTAGCTTGGTCCAAGTAGCTCAAAACTTGAGTTAATTTTCTCCAAGTCACTCTATCTCCATGGATGGCCTTCAAATATCTTATCAAACCTGAAACAATCCATTTTGGCTCCTAGAACCACTCCCAAGACTCCATTTTGCTCCTCAAGCTGTCACTAGGCCTATTTTCCTTGTAGCCCTAGAAACCTATAAAACTCCTTGTATAGAAGAATGTGCAGAGAATTGAGAAACTGAGCACATATTTGAGGACCTAGTATCCCCATATAGATTTTTGTCAAATTTCATGTCCAGACTCTGAGTGGAAATGTCTTTTTTCTACCTTTCTCTCTCCTCAATGATACCTCAATTAGGCCTCCTTGCTTAGAACCCTGTTTTTCTTCTCCAGACCTCTCCCACACTTGTGAAATCACCCAAAAGCATATGATTCACTTTCCCTAGGCTATCACTAAACTCATGTTAAATTTGATGCCCTAAACCCTGTGGAAGTATGAGAACCATGAAATGGCCTTGCAACTTAGTCTCTTTTTAGCCTTGTTTGAGCTGCCTTGGAAAACAAGCCTTGTTTGACAACTTCCAAGATCTCCTATGTAGATTTTTTTGCCTAAAGGGATGAAATACATCTCAGGTGACCTCTTCCAATGGTTGGCAAGTTCTCATCTATCCAAAACCTCTGCAAAACACCAAAAATCATGCAAAATAGCGCATTTATTATAGTCTGTACAATTGCAAGTACAGAGAAAGTACTCATGGAGAATCTAATTGGAATCCTCAACAACATATAGGAGATTTGAGGAGCAAACTAGGTTATTCCATGTGCTTTAGAAGTCCATTTCTCTTGACTGGTCACTATTAGGGTTTTAGGAGGGTTTAGAGTGGTTTTAGTTATTAAGGATTGTTCATAAAGAAAGATCCTCTTTCTTTCTCCTAATGCCACAAGATTGTAGTTAGGGGACCTCTACATCACCTCCAAACACCATTGGGTCCATTGCAAAACCTCATGAAAGTTCAGAGTGTGAGAAGTTGTCTCTTGGGTTGCAAGAAAGCCATTAGAGAGGGGTATGGGCTCTTAGCCTTTATTCATGCATGATAGACACTCAATCCAACAACTGATGCCATAAGAATGAAGTGTGGAGACCCCTTTATCATCCTTGAAAACCATTGGATTTTATGCATAAGGTCATGATTATAGCAGGTGAGAGAAAACTGGTCTTAAAATGCAGTCATGCGTTAGGAGAGCTTAAGGTGTCTTAAGAGGTCAAACTAAACTTTTCTTTGCTCTCCCCTATTTATGATGACTCTTTAGGGTCTGTGATAACACTTTATACCTTTCAATGCCCCCAGGCCTTCACTTTATCTTCAACAAGTCACTTTGCTCATGATTGTCCATATGGGCCTGTGTGTGTCTTAGGCTTGTTAGCCCTGGACAGGGCTTATCAGCATTGTATCCTCTATCATTGGGTCTGAGGGTTTTATGGAGATCACACTATCACCATGAGACCATTTACCAATGATTATCTCTCTCTTAGACCTTTCTTAGACTTCTCTAAACAAGAAGAAACTTCCCATGAACCTAAGTAGACCTGTAGGTTGTTATCTGACTGTGTAGGCAGGGTTTTGAGACTGTTTAATCATCTTGCTCAATACCTTCTTCAGGTTTCACCATCTTCAAATTGTTTCATAGCACTGACCCATCCATTCCTTTGAGTCAAACCCCAATCCTTTTCATGTATGTTGCTCCTTACTCAGGCTTGAAACTAGCTTGTTCATGACTGTAGCTTGTAGGTGTCCTGAGTGCATTCAAGGGTTTGTAGGACTTCCATTTCCATTCTTTGACACTTCAAAGACCCAGTCTCATTGTTGAGAGTCTAATACCCTTCTTTAGCAATATCAAGTCATTATGACTTCACAATATACAATATTCAAGACTACCTTCTCAAAGTGGTTGTAGGTGTCAATTTGAAAAAGGTTTGAGCATTGAAACTTGGAAGCTAATCTTGAACTTTGTCATGGCACTTAGACAGTAGCCAAACTCATTGAGAGTTATTTCTCATCTCTTCACAAGGTTCCTTGGTCATTTCATGATATTCTTAGAGCCTTGCTCTCTCAATTTCATGCACAGACCTGTATAAGCATGCCAGGGTTTTGAACTCAGCCCTATTGACCATTTTTGAACTTGAAAATGGTTTAAGTGTTTCCAATGGCTTGTGACTTTCCTATGCTTACATTGCAGTCAGGTTTCCTATTTGCTCTTCTTGATATGACTGTTGATTTTGGTCCAAAGTGAGGACCTACAGGTCTAGGGCGTATAGGTCTCTATTTGCTTGCGTACGCTGCTTAGGGAGTCAACTTCTTGAATCTTGAAGTTTAAAGGTTGAATCAACTACTTTCAACTCCTTATCACCTTTCAACAAGCCTAGACCCTCTAACCAAGCATTACATCATTTCAAAATTTGAATCCCCTGTACGGATTGTATGTACAGTCAACTTATGTATAAGATTTGTGTGTAGAGGTTAGGTCTCTTCACCATGATTTTGGTGATAGCGGTGAGGGGTCTATCATGGTGAAATGAAAGTCTATGAGTTTTTGGTGCCTCTCCCCATTGTCCAGACATCTCAAACATAAATCTGGACTTATGAATGTTCACTCACAGGTGTGCAGACCTGTGAGTGACTAAAACACTTATGACTTTTATTTGAGAGTACAAATTTGGACTTCCACTCTCACTTTATTTCACCTCCAATATTCAAAGTTCTCTCTCATGCATACAAATGACTTCTCATTACCATTCAAACCCCACATTGATGTTCAAACTTGTAGAGAGCCATTTATGCATAGACCATACTTTCAAAGAGCAAAACATGGTGCCTCTTGAAGGGCTATTTGCATAGAGATACTTCTTAAGAGAGAACACATGAATTATGGGAGAGTGAGGAGGTTTTCCATGAGCAATGGAGTGATGGAACCCTCTGAAAGTCACAGACATCTCAGACAACCAAAACTTTCAGCAGGAGTGATTGAAACACCCTATACCTTGAGACATTTGTCCTCTTATTGAAGACACCTCATGAAGATGAATTATTTGATGAAAATACCATGGAAATGAGCTCTTTTACCTATGCAAACATCCCTCCAAACCATTCTTGTCCATCGAATTCTGAAGTGGAGAAATAGAAACAAAATTAGACCTTGCTTGGATGGACAAGGCATAGTGACCTGCTGTCATTTTTTGCTATTGTTCATAAAGGAGGGGCAATGAATCTACAAACCAATGTCACTAATTTCAAGCTTATTAGGACCTCTAACAATGGCCAAAGTTTCAGCTCCTAACTCTCTCTCCAGGTCGTACTATCCACTTGAATTTTGCCTTTCTAAGCTTGTGAAGGCAGCGATGGAGGAGAGAGAATGTTTGAAGCATTTGTTCGACCTAAAACTTGATCCAAAGCCTGAAATGATCTGAGAAAGCCCAAGAGACACTCTAAAACCGTTTTCAACTGAAAAATGATTTTCCAAGACTGTACAAGTGCCCAAAAGTGCTTGTAAAGTGGCATTTTGCTCGTTTTAAGCGTTAAAAACCTACAAGTTTGTCAGTCTTTGACCATCCCTAAACATTCTCTGACATCAGGTACCTTGAGGAACCTTGTTGAAACATTTGCATTTGAAGATAGTATATGTAACTCCTTCACATAGGCGAAAAGGTGACCAAAATGTCATTTTAGCACATAAGAACATGATAAATGGTTAATACATGATATTGTGACCTTAAATACACATTAATACCCATTTCTGATGACTCTAAACCATATCAAACTTTTGACCACACCAAGACCTCATAAATGATCCCTAGGACTAGACAAGTACACATAAAATCAAACTTTGCAATAGAACCACATGGAGAACATTTATGACCATTTAAGACCATGACAAGACCACATACAAGTTTTGACAACCCTATGAAAGTTTAAACTTAGAGGGGTTGACCAATTTTGACTTGGGGTCAAAATTTGGTCAACAATAACATTGGATTCTTTTGTGGGTATTATGCAAGACCCAATTTGCAATGCAAATCTCATTACTTTTGATCGCAAAGATTTAACCTCAAAGGATATAATTGATCAAGACTTGCCTTTATCAATACAAATTAATATTCACAAGAAAGGATGCCAAAGAGAATACATGCAACAAGTTTCATCGACATATAATATTTCAAATCGCTCTAATGATGATATTAATAAAATTTCACTTTTTGATTTTTTACACAAGTCCCCCCAATACAGGAATATTCTTTTGAGAACATTATATATGACAACCTTGCCAAGTATTGTGGATCCACCATGTGTTCTCGGTGTTGAACTCTATCAAATGGACCAAGCATAATATTTACCTTGAAAACAAGGATTTACCACATCAACATACCAATGAAGACTGTTTTCATTTATATATTTGAAAATATATGTTCGTTCAAACATGGATGCAAAGATTAAAACAAAAGCCAAAACATTAGTCAATATAGTGTCACAACAACTTGGCAGGCCGGATAATATATTTGGAATGACAATGAAATTTAGATTTCATGATTTAAGTTGGAATGATAACAAACATTACAATATAAAAACTAAAATGGTTGTTCATTTCACATTCCCAATGCGGCTCTTCCTATTCCTATAGGAATGGAGAAATTATTGAATAAGACAAAAATAAGACACTTATGCTAGACACCTAGGATCAATAACAACTATGTACAATATTGTTACATCCCTTAATTTGTAGGGGTCTTTGTCAGACCAAGCATTTCTCTAAACTTAAAAAAAAAAATTGACCAAGTGCTTTTGTCAGGATGTTTGTTGGTTGCTCTATTGTAGGGTAATGTTGCAATTTGACACTGCCATCTTTCACATAGTGCCGAATCAAAAGAAACTTAGTATTGATAGGCGCCCCCTACCTCCCCACAACTAATAGAGAATTTTGTATCATGTCTTATTTATGTCTCGTCTCATTATAGATATGTCCAATCAGTACACAACTCATCCCCATACAACTCATCTTCATACACTGTGCCCAAGTGCTTTTTTCAGGATGTTTGTTGGTTGCTCTGTTGTAGGGTAA
Source organism: Torreya grandis (assembly GCA_037957365.1). Lineage (NCBI taxonomy): Eukaryota > Viridiplantae > Streptophyta > Pinopsida > Cupressales > Taxaceae > Torreya > Torreya grandis. Next base: position 2,436,412 of record JARHVA010001839.1, read on the forward strand.
TGTTGCAATTTGACACTGTCATCTTTCACATAGTACTGAATCAAAAGAAATTTAGTATTGATATGCTTGGTTCAGTCATGAAAGATTGGATTCGTTGTGGTCAATTCCTTCTTTTTGAGCATATCCCTTTGCGATAAGGGTTGCTTTGTGCTTGTCAAGTGAGTCATCAACCTTGTATTTGTTGAGGTAGACCCACTTGCAGCGTATTGGTTTGCAGCCGTATAGAGGATCAACGAATTTTCAGGTCCCATTTTTTACCAATGTACTGTACTCATCTTTCATTGCTTTTATCCAAGATTCAAGCTTCTCAGCCTATTTGAAAGATGTTGGTTCTGAATCAAACACAACATTGAGTTCTTCTGAGGAATCATTCAAGGTGAGCTTTTCAATTCTATCTGGATTTTTTTCAAGGGACTTGTTTAATTGTGATGCGGATGCATGACACTTCTTGTGCTTGTTTTCCCAACTTCATCAGGTTTCACACCTCTCAATGTTTGAGTGGCCCACTTAGGCATCTGTTTCTGTGTTTTAGGTGCTTCAAATTTATCCTCTGAAATTCCATCACTTTTTTGCCCTCTGTTCTGGTGGCCCCTGTTTATTGTTTGATGAAGTTTCACTCTTTCCTTGAGGAGTTTCAATCTCATGTATAGGAGACAATATAAAATCAATAGATTCCCAACTGCGTGTCCCCAACTCATTGTCTAGAACATCCAAATTACTTTTTTTGTAGACATCAAACTCTACATACTTGTCAAGTCGACTCAATTGTCGATCAATATGTTATGTCCTTTGCAGTCTCACAAAAGATAACTTCTCTTGCGACAAGAACTTCTCTTTCTCATCGTATACCCTGTATGCCTTGGAGAATTCAAAATATCCCAAGTGGATGCATTTTCGACTCCTATGGTCCAACTTGTATCTTTTATTCTTTGGAAGTAATGTGTAACAAGTGGATCCGAAAATATTAAGATGTATTGAAGGAAGGTGACCACACCACATCTCATACAGAGTCTTGGATTCAAGGGCTATTGATGGTGATTTATTATGGAAGTACACTGTTGTTTTAGTTACTTTGACTCAAAAGTGCAGATTTATCTCTTTGTAGTAGTACATCATAGCACGAACCATATTCATCATAGCTCTATACATTTTTTATGCAACTTTATTTTGTTGTGAAGTGTAAGAAAATATGAGATGATGTTTGATACCGTTTTGCCAAAAATAGGATTCAAACTTCTTTGAAATGTATTTACCACCATTATCTATCATGTCTCGATGCGGGTTTTAGCGTCATTTTCAATCATGGTTCGAAACTTTTGAAAAGTTTTGAAGGCTTCTAATTTTTTCTTCAAAAAGTATATCCAAGTCATCCTACTGTAGTGATCAATGAATGATATGTACTTATGACCACCAACGGAGAGGATTAGAAGTGAACACAAGTTCAAGTGAACTAGTTGCAACTTTCTGTCATCTTTCCACTATGACTTCAGGAAAGGTTCTCTTGTGTGTTTAGCCAAGATGTAGGGTTCACACTTTTCATTTAATTTTGTGGGCAATGTAGGCATGCCAACAACACCATTATTTTTGCAATACACGAATGGTGTTATAGTGAGTGTGCCCAATGTTTTATGCCACAACATGTTTGGATATGTTCCATCTTTCACGAGATGAGAATAATTCTTAAAATTTGATGGCTCACCCTTGAGTTTGAGTAGTTTCCCTTCCTCAAATCCAGTCAAGATGATTGCATTGTCACTTTTTCTCTTAATAGTGACTATCACCATTATCTAGTAGAATGGAATGGCCTTGTCTTATGAGCACTAGGGACAAGAAGTTTTGTTTCAATTGAGGAAGGTAGAGGACATTTTGAAGTTTGAAATCTAAAAGCCTTGGACACTTGAGTCTTATTGTACCTCTTCTTTGTGGTTGCAGACTTTATCTATCTGTGAGGTATACTGCATATCATGTCCCATTTTTAATTAAATTTAATTTTTTGGAAAAAATGTCCATTCCAATATTTTTCATGGAATAAGGAAGGATTTAGGAAAATAATTTTATTTAATATTGATTATTTGGACCCAAAATATTCACTATTTATTAATTTTGATAATAAAAGCCAAGTAATTAATAAAATATTATTATTGAATGATTTATTAGCCTAAGTGGGGCATGGTATTTTAAGGAGAAGAATAATGATATGGGTTTTAAAGCAAAGTAATAAATTAATTTTACATTCTTATCCTCTAGAAAAGCTGACAAATTTGAAAAATTCCTTTAATAGGACAAAAGCAGGAAAAACAGAATTAAAACAGGTTATGGAAAGTGGAGGAAGAAAACTAATGGCTTTTTTTAATTAGCTTTTTATATTTCTAAAGCTATGAGCTGGATTTGGGCACCCCTTTTGGGTTCTCTTGGTTATTTATATTCTATAATTTTATTTTGAAAGATCTTTTACCAAATTAATTAACTTCACTTGTTGAACAGTGTTCATCAGATCATCCTAGAACAAAAACTCTTAGATGTTGAAGGTCTTTAGATGGAAATCTATTGATCCAAAGGATTGTAGGACGAAACTCTTGTGATCTATAGGGACAATTTCACTCAGAAATTGTAATAGAGTTTTAAGGAGTATAAATTCAGTTAGTTTTGGTGTTTGTATGTAGGCAATTGGTGTGAGTAGAGGTTATATAAGCAATTTTAGATTTGTGGGTTTGTTATAGCAGATAGGAAGTATCTTGTAGGGTTAGTTTCAAGTTATTTCAGTATTCTCCAATATTGTGTGAGAACCCTATAACTGTTGTGTATTTATGTTATACTTTGAGTAGTGTTTGTAATGTTATTGTGTAGTTCTAGTAGGGGGTATTTGCCCAAAATTTGTATTTCATTTCAGAACTGTTGTGGAGAGTCTATTTCGGTAAGTTGTAATATTTTTGGACTTAATTTGTTCAAATACAAGTTACCATAGGTGTTGGCTTGCAATTACTATGTTATTCCATAAAAATTGCCAAAATATGGGTTCACTAGCTACTATAGAAAGGACATATCTCATACATAAATTGTTTCCAATACAAAGTTAATTTTAGATTTGATATTTTTTATATTAATTTCAATGTGGGGACATGAAAGTGGTATCAGAGCTGAGATCTTGTCAGCCTGTTGGGGAAGATAACCATTGTTTCTGTTTATGCATGTTGCATGTCATGTTTTAATGGTTGTGTGTGTGGTATCAGCCATTGCATGTTAGTTTTAGCAGGTAAATTTTTCTTATTGAAGTGAAATCATAACAAATTTCTTTGAATTTTTAATTAAGACCATGGAACTGATGGACAAACTAGGAAGAATGGTTAAATGACAAGAAAATTACAACAATCATGATGAGTCATTCAAGGCTATCATCTCATATAGAAACTATGTTGATCTTATGAGTGGGAGAGAGCTTAAAAATAAACTGAGTGAACTTCTATCACCCACTTTTGATGGTAGTGAGAAGATTTCAGCTCGAGCTTGTTGTAGGAATTTACATATCTTTCTCTCAATCCTATGAAGGATAAGTATGCCATCCGGTATGCTACTTTGCATTTTGATGGAAATGCTTATTATTGGTGGAAACATGGTATGGCCACACTAGGACATGATCAAGGATGTACTTTTGAAGATTTCATTCAAAAGATACTTGACATATTTGAGGTTAGAAATGAAGAGAACTTGGAACTAGAAGAACACCAAGTCGTAGAGGTTGAAGGTAAAGATTCTTTATCTGAAAAAGATACTTTAGTGGTTACTAATGAGTTTACTTGTCAGAACAATGTTTGTCTTAATGAATTCAATGGAAAATCAGCTTTACATGTTGAAAATGAATATTTAATATTGAAGAGAATGTCCTAATTATTTTTAATGGGATCCAAGAGACACCTATTGAGACTCTATGAGAATAATCAACAAGATAGCTGTATTGATGAGCTTGATTTTAGAAAGGATGCCCCAGTTGAGACTTATTCTATTGATGATATTCTTCATGAGAAGGGTTGTACTACTACAAATTCTTCAGAGATTTTCAAATCAGCTAATAAAGGTAAACATTTAGATTGCTTCTTTGATTACAATTTGAGAAATAAGGATGTTGGTAGAAGCAAGGATTTGTTGCATCATTTTCATATGATGTCATTACAATGTTTATGCCATGATGAGAAGTATTTTAACAATATTGTAAAGATGAAGGGTGCAAAGTGGAAGGGAGATCATTTCTCTCAACATCGAAATGTTTCATACATGATGGTGTGGGATCCGGGTGTTTTAGCCAAATCCATCATACAGATTGAAGGTAAAATTTCTTTGATAATAGAAAATGTTTTGTTGACTTCTAATGATTGCATGTGTCAGCAAGAAGGTGATGAAGTCAAGGAAGAAAGGGATTTATTTGATGGATGCAAAGAGTTCAAGATGGAGGAACATGCACTAACCTCCAAATTTTCAAAGGGAGAGACAATGATTGGTTTTCAGAGTAGCATGGTGGATGGATATGCATATTTGAAGAAGATATTCTGAGTTGCAAAGATAGAGATGTTGAGGGTATCTCAACAATTCCAACTTTAGCAAAGGTGGATGAGCTCATTATCGATAACCTAAGGTATGAAAATAATGATCATATTTCAGATTTGTTGTTTCCTCTTATGTCACTATAAAATTATGGTCATCATGGGAAGCATGCTAACAAAGGTGATAGAGTAAAGGATATAACTTACAGTATAGGGCATGATGACTCTTTGATTCAAATTCAAGATTATTTTTGCATATGGGATTGGGGTGATCTTTTGAGTTTCAAAGTGCATACAGGCATTGATATTGCTATTGAGTTATCCATCTCTTGCATTTGGATTGAAAGAGAATTATAAGGAACCATATGGGGTTTATTGGACATTCTAACCACTTTGTGAAGGTAAAATATGACAGCAACAGGATGTGTACCATCTATAAATCTTTGAACAAGATTCCCAGGTTTGAAGAACTTATTGATGAATTGGAGCAGATAGCTCATTCCTCAAAGATTAATTTGAGGACAAGATACCATTGGATTTAGGTGAGGGATATGGATATGCATAGGATAACATTCAGGAGCCACTTCAGGAACTTTGAGTTCATGAACATGCTAGATGATTTAACTAATGTACTAGCCACCGAGGTGAATCAGGGATTTAGTGATCATTTGATATTTTTTGATAGCATTTTGATTTGTAGTAAAGCTTGGGAAAATCATGTGGCACATGACATTGACTATTGAATTTTTAGAGCAACATGCTCTAAATACAAAGGAATCTCTATATGATTTTGAGGTTACAAAGTTTCTATACTTGGGCCATGTCATTAGTGCTAGATGCATGCAGGAAAATACTACACTAGAAGACTTTGATAAGTGGGAGAAGGTATTAAGCTTATTTCATGTCATTATTTTAGATTTTTCACAAACTATTGTTACAGAATGTGATGCTACAGGGAAGGGAGTTACTTTGGTTACAATGCAAATGAGGATTTCCATAAAAAAAAAAAAGCATGAAGTTCAAAAATTCAGAAGAGAATTTTCCTAGTTATGACGAGGAAATGTTTTCCATCATGTGTGCTTTGAAAGAGTTCAGACATCATCAAGTTCGTAGTAAATGTGTGGTGGAGATAGATTACACAAGATTGAAGTTCCTCTTGATCTATATAATTGGAGTGATGAGTCACATAAATGGGTAAGGGAAAACAATGTAGATGTTGATGTCTTTTTCAGAATGATTACTTTTTGGTATGTTTCTACCATTCATAGAGATTGGAGGTTTCCCACCATGGCATATTATGCCAATGAATTATTTGCCACTGACATTTTAGATAAAATCGTGAAGAGTGACAAGTATGTGCTAGTGGATGGTCTCAGGGAGTATATCAACATCCATTGGAATAAGTTATTGTTTGCAGATTTGGAATTTAGTGTTTGTTGGTGTGAATGTTGTTGTAGGGTGCTAATTTATGCTCCTCTATTGTATTCCTATTGTTCTCGATTAGTCTATGAATCTGAAATTAACATATCTCAAGTTGAGGTCGCATGGTTAAATTGGCTATACCTTGAAGAGTACTACAACCATGTGACTCAACTCAGGGCCATTGCTCCGAGATTTACCAGAGTGATAGGAAGTTGGATAAAGCTGCAATTGAAGAGTTTACAGAAGCTTTTAAAGAGAATGTAGATCAACTTGAGAATTGGAGAGAAGAGATGATTTTCCTAGATATCAAATAATATACAATAGGTTGGTTGTTTTCATTGCTTGATTCAAGTCAAGAATGGAAAGTTCTAATCATTTGGTAAGTATTTCACATTTCTTTGATATATATTCTCATGAGAGCAAGTTCTTCAAAGAGGTGGTTAAACTATATGACTTGTACAAGAATGTTATTGATGATAGAGAGAATAGATTTTACAGTGCACTTTGGCAGGAAATGTCTCACTTGACAGGTACAGGTTTCAGATTACATGGGCAAAATAGTTTGATTGGCATGGATATATTTGAGTATTTTAGTTTGCAAAGTGTTTCTTGGTAGAAGATAAATCATCTCACAGGTACAAAATTTAGACTCTATGGACAACATGGTATAAATCATCACATTGGCATATGGTGATTCCTGAGCAACTTAGGTTGCAATTGCTTGAAGACAAGCAATTTTGGGAAGGGCGGATTTGTCATGTCCTATTTTTAATTAATTTAATTTTTCATGAAAAATGCCCGTTCCAATATTTTCCATGGAATAAGGAAGCAATTAAGAAAATAATTTTATTTAATATTGATTATTTGGACCTAAAATATTTATTATTTCTTAATTTTGATAATAAGGACCAAGTAATTAATAAAATATTATTATTGAATGATTTATTAGCTAAAGTGGGGCGTGGTATTTTAAGAAGGATAATGATGCGGGTTTTAAATCAAATTAATAAATTAAGTTTGCATTCTTAGCCTCCATAAAAGCTGGAAAATTTGAGAAATCCCTGAAAAGAACAAAAGCAAAAAACACAGAATTAAAATAGGTTATGGAAAGTGGAGGAAGATGACAACGAATAGATTTTTTAATTAGCTTTTTATCTTTTTAAAGATATGAATTGGATTTGGGCACCCTTTTTGGGTTCTCTTGGTTATTTATATTCCATAATTTCATTCTGAAGGATCTTTTGACAAATTAATTAACTTCATTGGTTAAATAGTGTTCATTCGATCATCTTGGAATGAAAACTCTTGGATGTTGGAGGTCTTTGAACAGAAACTCATTGATCCAAAGGATTGTAGGAATAAACCCCTATGATCTAGAGGTACAATTTTACTCAATAATTGTAACAAAGCTTCAAGGAGTGCAAATTTAACCAGTGTTGATGTTTTTATGCAGACAGTTGGTGTGAGTAGAGGTTATATGTTTGTTACAGCAGATAGTATCTTATGGGGTTATTTTCAATTTATTTTAGTATTCTGCAATGTTGTGTGATCAACATATAAGTGTTGTGTATTCATGTGTAATGTCTTCAAATTGGGGCAATGATGATAAAAGAGAGTTTCACAACACAACCCTTAATCAACTCCAAAACAATTGAATTCTAAAAATTAAAATCAGCAAACCCTAGATGAAATATAGATGCTCAAAACACAAGTAGAACAAATCTTAGGCGTCAATGTTGCACAATTAATACCAAAGCCTATGAAGCATATATCCACTGAATTTTCACCTTAAATCCACAAACATGTCATGCATGAACTCTGAATTTGCTACTATAATAAATACCTGCTTATGTGTAAGAGGTGGATGTACCTTAGAAAAATACCCTTGCAATATTTTGATTTTTTCCCTGAAAGTACAGTTGCATTTTTTCTTAATAATTCAACTCTCAACCCTTGCAAATCTCACCAAAAATAATAATAAAATATAGAAATATTTCAGAATGAAATATTTCCAATGTTAGCCCTCCAAAGCCTTCAAAAACCCCTCAAGGCTAAGTCGTCCATGTGCAAAAATTTACTCTGTTAAATGAATCAGAATTCTCCTTTGGATTCACTCACAAATGATGTCAAAGGACCTTGAAAAATATGCCAAAAATAATCAAATAATTATAATATTATTTGTCCACTTTTTAGGGCCTAATAGCACCCTATAAATCTCAGAAAATGCTCCACAAGTGAATCGCTCCACTCATAAAATAATGGCAGAATTTTTAGAATGAAACCCTAGTATTTCCCTTCCAGATTCTTTTCAAACCCTTATGATAATTTGCCACAAAAATCAGAAAATAAAGAATTTGGACCTTGCCAAACGGAGTCTAAAAACCCTTTGGATATACTCAATTCTTCTCCCCAACTGGTTCGCCCTACTTCAAAAAAATAAGGAATAAAATTTGGAATATTCTACTAACCCAAAATCCTTCTCAATAGCTTCCAAAGGTCTCCTAGGGCAAGTCGCCCAAGCTAAAAAAGTAGTATAAAATATTAACACCACAAAACACTCTCAATCAGCTTCAAACCCTCGAAATCCGCTCTCCAATCAAGTCGACTTAGCTAGAAAATTTCATAAAAGTGTGTGCAACCCTTTTTGGCCTCCAATGACCCCCCCAAGTGGTTCACCTAGATCCCTAGGCATGTCGCCACCCCTTGGGAAGGTCTTCCGCACCTCGAACAAGCTCCTAAAATGATTCTCTCCTCATACCTGTGAAATTACCAAAACCCTATTTTCGATAGAAGTTGCAATATTTTCTCAATGAAGGAGGTGTCTAAAAACACCTTTGTATGATCCACTTGCATGAACACATGCAATTTGAAGCTCACTTATAACCCTTGAATAGAATTGCCCATGTAGAAGGAAAGGAAGTTTTCGTCCCCAAACCTATGACACTTCTTGAAGGTTTTCATCCTCAGGAGGTGGAAACCAAGCTTGAATTACTTGATTCAATATCCCAAAACAATATTCAACATGCCCTTTCCGCAAGAGCCTTTCTTACTTTTTATATTCTTACTCCAATTGTGGTGCCCAAAATAGAGCGGGAGAGGTACTTTTCTTTTTAATAAAAAGATATATAACAAGCTTCCTTATAAAATCACTTTTAGAATGGCCCTTAAAAAGGTTCCAAAATTAGATAATATAGTGCTTTATCAATATAACCTTGAAGCTTACTAATGTTATCCTTTTTGCCTTTAAATCCTTAGCCATAGGGAATGCTCAAGCTAAAGGTCTCGTCCAATGACTAGCTCAAAAAAGGGGACATTACAGTCCTCCCTACCCAAAATTGATTGTCCTCAACCTATTACAAAAGCCAAAGAGCTGTCCCTATCTCCTTCGTAATACATCTTTTAATTGAAATGATTTCCCATTGTAAAGAATCTCCAATTTGTACTCCTTGTTTGCAAAACACATACCTTGTGGGCTTCCCCCATAGGTTTGAGAGGTTAAATTCATCTTCCAAGAATCTTTCATAATCCCCAAAGAAATTCCATACTTGATTTCTTTTGATATAGTATCCCAAAGTGTATGATGTGCCTTCAAGGAAAATATCCACCATTCTAGAATTAATTAATAAGGCCTCTTTAAACCACATACCTTGAATGATGGCAATGCCCTTGCACAACGTTTCTTGTGTGAATCTTCTACCACTCCTTTTACGCATAGGAAGGATGTATTTTTGACCAAACAAAAGCCTATGCCAATCCTCATCATGGAATTGTACTTCTCCAAATGTACTAAACCAAAAGTATGCTTCCTTATGCATAATTCCAGATTGTATCCTTGGCTGTATTTTACCAAAAAAATCAGATTTTTGCTTTCTTATGTACTGCTGTAATTGATCATTAGAATCAGATTTTACCTTGTGATCATTTTCAGAATACACCTTGATACCAAATCTTCCCAATGTAGGTTGGCAATTGACAATAAATTGCCACTTTCCCTTCTTTATGCAGCTGAACCTCATTTACTAACTCAAGGAATTGAAAATAAGAAATTTCATACCTCTTACCACCTTTTCCTATTCTTTCTATTGGCTGCCATGTGGAATATAAATGGGATTTGATGTTCCAATACTCCATAGGTGCTTCCCTCCAAGTTTGTCCTTCCTTTGCAAGAAGAAGAATCTTCCTTTTTGGCCAGTTGGATTCTTTGTGGAGCTGCTAGTCACTCTCCTGTTGACCATTTTTGGTCCAACAGGGCAAAATCGGTCCCCTTCCTTCCCTGCTATCCTGAGCCAGTTCATTTTTTGATTTTGCACAAGTCTGGAATTTCTACGGACTCTGCAGGCCCATTTTCTACGGACTCTGCAGGCCCATTTCTACGGACTCTGCAGAAAATTCTTGCGGAGTCCACATGGGTTTCCACAAACTCTGCAGGCATGTTTTCTACAGACTCTGCAAGCATGTTTTCTACGGACTCTACAGAGAATAAATGGGTTCCCAACACTTAGGCACAAAATGGACAAGTGGTTGGTTCAGTCATTTTGGTTTAAGTGTTTGGTTCATCACTTTGGTGCAACGGCAAAGCTCATCGTCAAAACTCAACAGTCGGTTCAACAGTTTGGTTCAAAGGAACGGTTCAATAGAGTCTCCCAAAGGACAAGTGCCCTTGCAGAGGGCACTTGGTCGGCGACAATACCAAAGTAGATTTCCCAAAGGGCACTTTCAAAGGCAGTTGAAGGAAAAGACAAGGACATAATTACTTCAGACAAAAGTTCCGAAGAAATTCGGAAGGACTATGAACGAAAAAACCCTGCAAAAAAGGACTTAAGGCAAAGGCAAAGCATAAACAGATTTCTTTCGGACTTTTTGTCTGAAGGAATTCCTTCGGACAAAATGTCCGAAGAAATTCGGGGAAAAGTCCGCGGGAAGAAAACCCGAAGGAATGCCGAAGGGTAAAGCAAAATGGTCGAAACAATTCTTGCGGACATTTTGTCTGTGGGAATATAGCCGAAGAGAAAAGGCCACCGAAGGACCCTGAAGGACAGGTGTCCTTGGGGGGGACTCTCGGCTGCCGAAAGAAGGGGCAGTTCTCCAAAGCCAAAGGGACATCTTCCCTTCGGGAGGGTCCAAAACAAGAAGCCCGAAGGAAAGGGAAGCAAGAAGAGGCCAAAACAAAGGAAAAGAACTGAAAGATTTGCCAAGGAAAGTGACGTCTCCGAAGCCGTCAATTTTAGGGAAATGGACTAGCCGTTGGTTTTCAAATAGTGACGGGCCCGCGAACGTCAATTTTATACCCGAAAAGCCCAAAAGCGGACGCTGTCAAGTGTCGTCTGCCGGGGCACATGATAATTTGCCTCTAAAAGTAGTGGAACGTGCCACGTGTCCCTTGCAAAACCCGCCAGAGCGTGACAAGTGTCTGCATCCGAGTCCCTAAGCTCCTTCCAACAAATTTCCCTCAGATTTTCGTGGAGAGCGCCAAGTGGCAAATGTGGGAGGTTTTGACATATTTTTTCTAAGAGCAGCGGAACGTGCCACATGTTCCTTGCAAAGCTCGACAGAAGCCGACAAGCGTCAACATCTGCAGTCTCTCCCTTTTGTTCAGTAAAGGCTGTGGTGGGCCCCGGATGAACTGCTAAAGAGAGCAGAAGCTGCCAATTGTCATCGTCTGTGATGAATCCGAATCAGTCCCGAATGCTTTTGTATTGTTTCTAAAGCTTAGTGGAAGCTGCCACGTGTCATCTTCCGCAAGACTTTCAAAAGGTCCCTAAAGCTTCTATAAGTAAAGTGGATGTTGCCGCGTGTCCTGCCCGTTTCATAGTAGAACACGCCACGCGTCACTTATTAAATTCAGCGAAAAGCAGCCAAGGCAAGCGGGAAAGACACGAACAAATTTCTAAGATGGACGACAGACCCAAGGACGTCAAATTTGCAACAACGAAGTAGTTGTTGATCTTCGCAGACTTAAGCGCGAACCCGAAGGAATTCAAAGGCTTAAGGCCAAAAGAAAGACAAAGCCAAGAAGGGGCAAAAGAACCAAGTGTAGAAACGGACAAAACAGTCCAAGTGGCGAAGGAAGGTGTCGACTCAAGGAGTTACTCTAGTGGGTGGCACAGTGTTTGTGAATTAATTATCAAGAGGCGCGAACGGCGAATGGCGCGACCCATTTTCTTCACTTTGCATTGATGAGCAGACAAGCCGCGTAATCGCCTTGAAGGAGCAGTCTTGTTTGTAGACAAACGGCGCGGCCCATAACTTCTCATATGATGTTTAAGCGGCTTTCTCTTACCAATGATCGGAACGCACATGGGTCACTTGTAAAAAGGGCGCCAAAAGGCTTTTTTCCTTCCTCTATATATTGTAGACTTCTCATTTTGAGAAAGATATCTTTTCACATTGTAAGGCGAAGCCCTGGGAATTTTCACCTGGAATCAATAAAAAATGCATTTTTTACCTCTATTCTGGTTAGATATCTCTGAGTGCGTATGAATGTTAGTCTTGTGTTCAGTCATTGCTTCCAAATGCTTTCACAAAGTTGACACCAACGCACCTGGTTTCTATAAGGCGTCATTCTTACAGGGGACAAGAAGAGCTGTCCCTAGAGCACAGAGGCAGAAGGAGGTTACTAGACAGTGTGCTTTTTCTACAACGCCTATGGTAAGTCCTTTTTCTATGTGTTCCATTAAAGCCTCCCTGTCAAGCTTCCTGCAGTCCGGTCCTTTTGCCAGTTAAAGTGTATGTATGTGTTCTTATGGTTCAGAGTGTGAGTGTGAGTAGGTCAAATTTTTTTGGTGCATCACCCTCTTAGATTAGGTTTTGTTTTCTTGTAATCCTTCTCCCTTTTCACCCCCCCATTATATATATATATAGCCTTCCACACATCAAAATGGAAACTCCCCTCTTGCCTGTGGGCAAGGCAAAACTGGGGGAAGAGTCTCTAGATAAGGGCTAGCTCCCTTTGATGCATCTGAGTTATTCCAATAAGTGCTAATACATAACGTCAAAATGGAAACTCCCCTCTTGCCTGTGGGCAAGGCAAAACTAGGGGAAGAGTCTCTAGATAAGGGCTAGCTCCCTTTGATGCATCTGAGTTATTCCAATAAGCACTTATTGGAATAACTCAGATGCATCAAAGGGAGCTAGCCCTTATCTAGAGACTCTTCTTATTGGAATAACTCAGATGCATCAAAGGGAGCTAGCCCTTATCTAGAGACTCTTCCCCTAGTTTTGCCTTGACTTATTAGAATAACTTAGATGCATCAAAGGGAGCTAGCTCTTATCTAGAGACTCTTCCCCCAGTTTTGCCTTGCCCACAGGCAAATATATGTATTAGCACTTATTGGAATAACTCATATGCATCAAAGGGAGCTAGCCCTTATCTAGAGACTCTTCCCCTAGTTTTGCCTTGCCCACAGGCAAGAGGGGAGTTTCCATTTTGACGTGTGGAAGGCAGGAGCTTAGCGTCCTGTCAAGGGTGCAATCCACTACGTCAACAGTTTTTGGCACGCCCGGTGGGACTAAGTTTTTACACTTAGTAAAGTTTCAAGATTGATGCTAGTCCTGTTACAGCAAATCAACTATTTTCAGCATCTGGCGACTCCACTGGTAAGATTTTCAGTTTCAAATCAAAGACCAGTCTGACTTCCTATGCCTAAAATCACCACACGGTCTGCTTCTAAGGGTGTCCCTTTCGAATTCATTGAATTGTCTTTGAACTCAAAAAAGTGACTGAGGTTTGAGAGGACCCATCCTTATTCAGCTAACCACTTTCCCAAACCTGCTATAAAGAACACCTATGCAAGAAGGTGCGGTTACATCCTGTCATAGCTATGGCATTACCCTTTGTGACTTTTCGTGGTCAGAGTCCTTTGAATCTCCAATGTTATGACCCAATTCTAGGAGCAGTCCTCAAAAGTGTGCCTCCCTTTGATGGAGAGGGGCCCATTACAGTTATTGAACACATCAGAAATATTGCTAACCTCTGCAGAATTCACAATGTCACTGAGGAGAATATTGCAATCAGATTGCTGGCATTGTCTCTCAAGGGCAAAGCTCTGGACTGGTATGGGACTTTAACCATAAATTCAGTCAGTTCCTGGAATGAATTGGGCACTCTTTTGACAAACCATTTTGGGGAGAAGAGCGACCACCTCTCACTTGTCGAGCAACTGACTACGATGAAAAGAGCTCCACATGAATACATGTAGGATTTCAACACTCGGTTTCAGAAGACATAGGATAGAATCCCCATTCTGGTAAGGCCGACTCCTAGCTATGCTTTCCTGTATTACTTAAGAGCGTTGAACAGCAATATCGCTGTTATGATATAGTCCATGGGAGGACATGTATTGTCTGCCGCCTATGACATAGCTATAGTAGCTGAGAATTGCCTAGTACAGGCTGGGAAAATAGCTCCTAGACCTCATATGCCACTTTTCTCTGAAATGCTGCCCCCTAATTGAGATTGTTGCTCCCACCTTAGCTCTCCTACCTAGCACAAAAAAGCCAGTTGCTACTTCATCAAATGAACTCCATGAAGTCAAAAGGCTGTTGCAAAATGTGACAAATGAACTAGTGGCTATTAAAAGGCAGCAAGCTCAAAACAACCGACCAAACCAAGGATATCAGCAGTATGGTCAAACAAATAGACCCCTTTTCTAAAATTACAATCAAGGGCAGGGTTAGTTTGCACAGACCAGACCTTTTCAAGGCTACAATCCAGGCGCCCCTTTATCATCCAAGGCTATGGTGCCCGCTCACAACAATTTGGTGCAAGAACAACCAAGTTGCTCAACCATGGGATATGGTCAAGAGCAGGCTGTTTATACAAATGAAATGATGGGTCACTACCTAAATGTACAAGACAATCAGGTAGCCATCCAATTCCAAGGTTTTGAGGCTTCAATGCAACCCGGCACGAGCAACAGTCAGACTCAGCCTGATTCTACTCTCATGAATCACCTGAAAGATGAGTTCTATTTAGTCAATTGCGTGGGTACTGCGGACAATCAGGGCAACTGTGTCGCAGCCAACACAAGATTCAAAAGGAGAGCAATGGAAGAAGCTTAGGCTGCGGCCCAAACGTCAGCAATACCTTCTTCATCACATATAAATCAAAAGGTCCCAAACTTCAGACCACTGGTTGTATCTTCAGCTCCTCGGCCTGCACCTCAGGCTGTAAATAATCCCAAAGAAATTTTGAAGGAAGGCAACCCTCATGTCAATGTGGTTAAACAGATGAAGAAGCTGCACATGAACATCTCCTTGTGGGATTCATTGTCAATACCGGGGCAAAAGGACATGTTGCAAAAGGAATTGCATGCGCTGAATGAACAAGCTATCCCAACAAGAGTCGATAATGTTTTGATGATGAATGGACAGCTTTCCACCTCAGGCCAAGTCAGGAAAGAAGAAAAGGTTCCCTCTTTTTATTTGTCCTTGGTCATAGGATATTTCTTGGTGCACAATTGCATCATTGACAGTGGAGCAAGCACCTCGGTAATGCCCAAATGCATAGCCGACAAGCTGGGGTTGAAATACGAAGAAATGACTAAGGGAGTCCTGCAGCTAGATGGAACACCAGCAAAGACAGTTGGGGTAGTGAAAGGTTTGAGCTTAACGCTACACGCTTGCCCGACCTTCTCAATTCCTCATGATGTGGTAGTGGCGGATGTCCCTCCTTACTTTGCCATCTGCTTATCTAGGGATTTTACATCCAAGATAGGCAGCTACTTAGCAGTGAACTGGTCTTATTTGGTTTTTAGAACCAAGTATGGAACTAAAGTTAAGATTGAATCCGAGCCACTCCACAGAGATCATCTGGAACCATACTCGCTCAAGGCGGCAAATGTCAGCTACGCCATTATTGACCAAGAAGAGTTCCAAGTAGACCAATCTCCATCTTCGGCCCTTGAAGGAGTTGCAAACCTGCTCTTAGATGAATGGGGAAGTGACAACTTCGAGTATGATCCTTACAAACTCATAGAGGAGGCAGGCCTTGGAATTTATTGCATGCATGAAGAGAGTACTTTTGTACCAAATCTGATGAAAGCGAGCCAGGAAAGCTTAGGTCTATGGCAGCTGTTCTTCGATGGTTCAAGAAGTAAGTTAGGAGCCGATGGTGGAGCGGTGCTAGTTTCTCCCTCAAAAGAACAATACTTTTCGGCTTTTCGGTTCCAATTTTCCTGCACATGCAATGTTGCGGAGTATGAATCCCTCATCCACTGTTTGGAGTGGGCGAGGAAAAGAGGAATCAAAGAGATGCAAGTTTTTGGTGACAGTGAGCTGATTGTCAATCAGGTAAGAGGCCAAAATTTGACAAAGAATTCTTTACTGAAGTCCTACAAACATAGGGTATGGGACTTAGTGGAAAATTTCTTTGCTTTCAATATTACCTCCATTCCTAGATAGCAGAATAAGCAAGTAGATAGGCTGGCAGCAGTTGGTGCCCAATTTGATGTCCCTAGGGAAATACGCTGAGACCACAGCTCACGCCACTTGAAAGTAGTAATCTGGCCTTCTGTACCTAACAACATCACCAACTGGAAGGTCTTTGACAGCGACCAGCAAATAGCGCTCTTCTTGCAAGAAGAAGCTGAATTCGCTGCTAAAAACCAGGCAAAGCTACAGCAGCAATATGGCAACCAAATTGTTCAGCTAAAGAACAATAAGCTCCCCAAAGGTTTGGTCACTCTAGAAAGTATCTTCAATGGAGATGACCAGTTGAAAAGCGACAAGGCATGTATTGCAACGAAGGACGAGCACCATGAGAAGGTTGAAATATTCAAGGATAAGCTACTTGCACTTGGGAAAGTATGCACAGACCGTGAAAGGCAGACCTTCATCTTGTTGTGCCAAGAATTTGCTGGTGTCTTTGCTTGGGAGTATAGTGATTTGAAGGGTTTTGACCCAGGTCTGGCCCAGCATACCATTGAGTTGGAAGAAGGCGTCAGGCCAATCAAGCAGAAGCAGAGCCTTGTCAACCAAATGATTGAGCCTCTCATGCGGAAGGAACTCACCAAGTTGATTGAGTCCAGGATAATATTTCCAATCAAACACTCTTCTTGGCTGGCCAATCTTGTTCCTGTCTAAAAAAGGAATGGGGAGATCAGACTGTGCTTTGATTTCAGAGACCTCAACAGAGTCTCTTTGAAAGGCCATTATCCTCTCCCAAGCATGGAGCAGATCCTTCAAATGGTGACAGGCAGCGAGCATTTTTCCCTCCTAGATGGGTATTCAGGATATAATCAGATTTTGGTGCAAGACTGCGACCAACACAAGACAGCCTTCACTACCAAATGGGGGACATTTGCTTACAGGAAAATGCCATTCAGACTGTCTAATGCTGATGCCACTTTCCAACGAGCCATGGACATGGCCTTTCGAGCCCTGATAAATAACACTGTGTTGGTATATCTTGATGATGTGACAATTTTTTCCAAGGAAGTGAGCCAACACATAAAACACCTCAGACAAATCTTTGAGAGGTGTAGAGAGTTCAGTATCTCTCTCAACCCTAGAAAATGCGTGTTTGTTGTCCATGAGGGGAAACTCCTTGGCCACATTGTTTCCAAGGAAGGCTTAACTATTGATCCAAAGAGAGTTCGCTCCCTCCTAGAGCTGTCCTTGCCTAAGCACAAAAAAGGCTTGCAAAGCTTCTTCAGCAAGGTAAATTTCATCCGAAGATTTATCTTGAACTTTGCAGAGGTGGTCAAGCCATTGACCTCTATGTTGAGGAAGGGTGAGGAGTTCACATGGACAGCACAAAGAAAGGACAGTTTTGAAGAAATCAAGCAAGCCATAGCCCGGGCTCCTACTTTGATCAGCGCTGACTTCACCAAAGATTTCAACCTCTACACTTTTGACAATTAAGAGGTAATCCTCTGCCATGCTTACCCAAGCAAATGGTGATAACCTTGAGCAACCAATTGCATTTTTTAGCCAAGGCCTAGAGGGTTTTAAGGTCAGATACACATATGTGGATAAGCAAGCCCTGGCGGTCATACGAAGTCTGAAGAAATTCAGGCATATGCTGTCCAATAGTAGAATCCACCTCATGGTTCCACATCCCGACATCAAATATTTCTTGATCGACCGAGACTTGAATGAAAAGAGAGCAGGGTGGATCACTAAGGTGATGGAATACGACGTAGATATCAAGATCACCAAACTGGTAAGAGGGAGAGACCTGTTTGAGCACCTTGTTGCAGACTTTAAGCAGCAAAAAGAGGATAGTCTACTAATTCATGATGCAGCTAAAATAGAAAAACTAGCTGTCATGAAGGATTGGACATTAGACGTGAGGCATTTCCTTCTCACTGGTGAGTGCCTGCAGGGCCTTGACAGGACCAAGAGGAGATATTTCATATTCCAGTGTCTCCCTTATGTCCTGATTGATGGAGTGTTGTTCAGAAGAGATCTCTCAGGTGTCCTTTTAAGATGCTTAGACTCAAGTCAGGCCGACAGGGTGCTGTTTGAGTTCCATGATGGGCCAGTCGGCGGTCATTTTGCTCTTAGGGCTACAGCGGCAAAAATAATGAGAGCTGGTTACTTCTGGTCTACTCTTTTCAAGGACACCCATGCCTGGGTATGAAAGTGCCAAAAGTGCACACTTTTTGATGGGAAACAACGGTTGGCTGCCATGCCTTTACAGCCTATTCAGGTAGAGCAACCATTCATGCAATGGGGCCTTGACTTCATAGGGATGATTAACCCTCCCTCTAGTGCTGGACACAAGTGGGTCCTGACCACCACGGATTATTTCACAAGATGGGTAGACGTTGTTGCTCTGAAGGAAGCCAATGAAAGTGCAGTCTTGGATTTTTATGAAGACCTGGTAGCAAGGTTCGGGGTTCCAACAACCATAATCTTAGATAACGCGTTAGCTTTTTTGGGAACTAAAACAAGTGAATGGGTGCTGAGATATGGTATCTATCTTAGCACTTCATCCAACTACTACCCACAAGGGAATGTGCTGGCTGAATCTACAAATAAGAATCTGATCAGGATCATCAAGCAAACAATGGAGGAGAATCAGAGGACTTGGCATGCCAAGTTGAAAACAGCCCTGTGGGCAGCTAGGGTCACCCCAAAGAGGGCAATTGGTAACTCGCCGTACACGCTCGTATATGGAAGGGAAGCTAGGCTTCCCATTTCACTTGAGTTGCCAGCATTGGACCTCGCTCGCCAGCTGCAATTAGAAGAAGGCAATAGCATGGAGGTTAGGCTATGCGAGCTGATGGAGCTCCAAGAGACAAGAGACCAGGGTATGGCTTCTATGACCAGCTGCCAATAGCAAACGAAGAGACACTTCGACAAGAAATCTTCATCAAAAGGTTTCTCTGAAAGAGACATCATCTTGAAATGGGATGAGGACCAAGCTAAACCTGGAAAGCACGCGAAGTTCGATGCCCTATGGAGTGCCTATACGTCATCACTCAGTGCAAGCAACATAATGCATTCCAACTCTCCAGCTTGGATGGTGAAGAACTGTATATCTCAATTAATGGGATACATCTTAAGCATTACCACTGAGCCCTTCTTCCATCGTGTATATATTTTTCTTGTTTTTCCCTGTTTTCCCTAAGTGCCTTTTGCACATGTTAGTAGTTTTCTTAGTTTTGTGTGTTTTCATTTCCTTTTGGGGTAAATCTTCGTGATTGATTCTTGAATCTATCGGGGTTGTTGCTGATCTTTTAAGTTACATTCTGACTCCGTATCCAATGGACTTTAAGGCAACTGGTTTCTCAGCATAGCAGGAATGCTTCCTTGGGAGTCACCAATTTGTTGACCATTTTTGGTCCAACAAGTCAAAATCGGTCTGCTTCCTTCCCTGCTGTCCTGAGCCAGTCCATTTTTTGATTTTGCACAAGTCTGGAATTTCTACGAACTCTGCAGGCCCATTTTCTATGGACTCTGCAGGCCCATTTCTATGGACTCTGCAGAAAATTCCTACGGACTCCACAGGTGTTTCCACGGACTCTGCAGGCATGTTTTCTACAGACTCTGCAAACATGTTTTCTACGAAATTTGCAGAGAATAAATGGGTTCCCAACACTTAGGCGCAAAATGGACAAGTGCTTATTTCAGTAGTTTGGTTCAGTCGTTTTGGTTCAAGTGTTTGGTTCATCGCTTTGGTGCAACGGCAAAGCTCATCATCAAAACTCAATAGTCGG
Source organism: Torreya grandis (assembly GCA_037957365.1). Classification (NCBI taxonomy): domain Eukaryota; kingdom Viridiplantae; phylum Streptophyta; class Pinopsida; order Cupressales; family Taxaceae; genus Torreya; species Torreya grandis. The sequence continues at coordinate 2,456,534 of JARHVA010001839.1, forward strand.
TTCAACAGTTTGGTTCAAAGGAACGGTTCAATAGAGTCTCTCGAAGGACAAGTGCCCTTGCGGAGGGCACTTGGTCGGCGACAGTACCGAAGCAGATTTCCCGAAGAGCACCTTTCGAAGGCAGGTGAAGGAAAAGACAAGGACATAATTCCTTCGGACAAAAGTTTCGAAGAAATTCGGAAGGACTATGAATGAAAAACCCCCGAAAAAGGACTTAAGGCAAAAGCAAAGCATAAACGGATTTCTTTCGGACTTTTTGTTTGAAGGAATTCCTTCGGACATTTTTTTTGGACTTTTTGTCTGAAGGAATTTGCTTTACCCTTCGGCATTCCTTCGGGTTTTCTTCCCGCGGACTTTTCTCCGAATTTCTTTCAGACTTTTTGTCCGTGGGAATATAGCCGAAGAGAAAAGGCCGCCAAAGGACCCCGAAGGACAGGTGCCCTTGTGGGGGACTCTTGGTTGTCGAAAGAAGGGGCACTTCTCCAAAGCCGAAGGGACACCTTCCCTTCGAGAGGGTCCAAAACAAGAAGCTCGAAAGAAAGGGAAGCAACAAGAGGCTGAAACAAAGGAAAATAACCAAAAGATTTGCCAAGGACAGTGACATCTCCGACGCCGTCAATTTTAGGGAAATGGACTAGCCGTTGGTTTTCAAACAGTGACGGGCCCGCGAATGTCAATTTTATACCCGAAAAGCCCGAAAGCGGAAGCTACCAAGTGTCGTCTGTCGGGACACATGATAATTTGCCTCTAAAAGTAGCAGAACGTGCCATGTGTCCCTTGCAAAACCCGCCAGAGTGTGACAAGTGTCTGCATCCGAGTCCCTAAGCTCCTTCCAACAAGTTTCCCTCAGAGTTCTGTGGAGAGCGCCAAGTGGCAAATGCGGGGGGTTTTGACATATTTTTTCTAAGAGCAGCAGAATGTGCAACATGTTCCTTGCAAAGCTTGGTGGAAGCCAACAAGCGTCAACATCCGCGGTCTCTCCCTTTTGTTCATTAAAGGCTGTGGTGGGCCCCAGACGAATTGCTAAAGAGAGCGAAAGCTGCCAAGTGTCATCGTCCGTGATGAATCCAAATCAGTCCTGAATGCTTCTGTATTGTTTCTAAAGCTCAGCAAAAGCCGCCACATGTCATCTTCTGTAGGACTCTCAAAAGGTGCCTAAAGCTTCTATAAGTAAAGCAGACGCTGCCGCGTGTCTTGCCTGTTTCACAGCGGAACATGCCACGCGTCACTTATTAAATTCAGCAGAAAGCAGCCAAGGCAAGCGGGAAAGACACGAACAAATTGCTAAGAAGGACGACGGACCCAAGGACATCAAATTTGTGGCAACGAAGTAGCTGTTGATCTTTGCAGACTTAAGCACGAACCCGATGGAATTCAAAGGCTTAAGGCCAAAAGAAAGACAAAGCCAGGAAGGGGCAAAAGAACCAAGTGCAGAAACAGACAAAACAATCCAAGTGGTGAAGGAAGGTGTCGACTCAAGGAGTTATTCTAGCGGGTGACACAGTGTTTGCAAATTAATCATCAAGAGGCGCAAACGATGAACGACGTGACCCGTTTTCTTCACTTTGCATTGATGAGCAGACAAGCCGCGTAATCGCCTTGAAGGAGCGGTCTTGTTTGCAGACAAACGGCACGGCCCATAACTTCTCATATGATGTTTAAGCGGCTTCCTCTTCCCAATGATTGAAATGCACATGGGTCACTTGTAAAAAAGGCACCAAAAGGCCTCTTTCCTTCCTCTATATATTGTAGACTTCTCATTTTGAGAAAGATATCTTTTCACATTGTAAGGCGAAGCTCTGGCAATTTTCACCTGGAATCAATAAAAAATGCATTTTTTACCTCTATTCTGATTAGATATCTGTTGACACAGTGGATTGCACCCAGGACAGGACGCCTAGCTCCCGCCTTTCCACACGCAACAATGGAAACTCCCCTCTTGCCTGTGGGACCGGCGAAGCTGGAGGGGAGAGTCTCTAGATAAGGGCTAGCTCCCTCTGATGTATCTTTTAGGCCCTGGACTTCCTACTGCTAACAAATAAATGAAAAAAGGGGGGGGATGAAAGGGGAGAGATGCTGAAACAGAACCTAAACCTAAACTAAAAAGGGTGATACATCAAAAAAAATTGATCCACTCAGGCCCAAACATACACTTTTCACCAAGAAGAAGCACCCATACACTTCATCTGATGTGGGAACTCTTCTGTATTAGTGAGTCAGGGGTCCGTAGAGATACAGGGAGGAAAGAACTATCAAAGGTGTTCTGAGACACACTTTGGCAGCGTATTCACATGCGCCTATATTCCTACTGTAGACACTTCTGGTAGACCTGTAGAAAATAAACTTCACAATGCGCTAGACATGCTAGAATCGATCTGTGAAAAGCATAAAAGAAAATGACTTAACACAAAAAGAAAACATAGACATGTGCTTGAGTGAAAGTCCAGATGGAGGTAAAAATGCTAAGTCCTGATTCAAGGTAAAATCTGGCAGAGTTCTGCCTTACAAGCCTGAGAGATTTTTGGGCAGAGTTTTGCCTTAAGACTGAGAGATGGATCCTTCTCAAAAATGAGAATTTTACAATATATAGAAAAAAGGAGAAGAGAACTTGGCGCTTCTTTTGAAAAGACTTTGGCGCTTTTGATGAATTGGCCCATGTGCGCTAAGAGCATCAGGAAGAAGTCACTATTGCTGATGTCATTCTTCTGGAAAAGACCTGCGGGAACCATGTTGTGTAAACGCTGATCTTGACTTTGGCGTTAGAGCATTAATGTGGAAGCACGGGCCGCGCCTCTTTTCTGTAAACAGACTACTCCCTTCAAGGCATTCATGCGGTTTGTCCCCTTATAAATGCAAAATGGAGAAGACAGGCCGTGCCATTTACTGTTTGTGCTGTTTGGTGAACATCTGACAATAACTTGCCTCTCCTCACCACTTGGACTGCTTTGTCTTTTCTTGCACTTTGTATTCTTCTTTGCTTTGTCTCTTTTTGGCTCCTTCGGCCCTCGGGGGCTATCTTTTGGCGGGTCGCTGCGTTCCTTGGGCTCTTCTTGCTTGCCTTGGCCACTTTCCGCCGATTTCAAATAAGTGACACGTGGTGCATTCCGCTGTGAAATAGGGAGGATATGTGTAAGCATCCGCTTGACTCATAAAAGCTTTAGGCACCCCTTGAAAGTCCTACAGAAGAGGACATGTGGCACGTTCCGCTGCTCCTAGAAAAGCATGTCAAAGCCTTCCGCAGTTGCCACTTGGCACCTTCTGTGCTCTGGCTTTTCCTGGAGTAAAGTTGACGTTCACGGGCCCATCACTGCGTTTGAATTTCCAACGGCTAGTTCGTCGTGCTTGATTTTGACGTCCTCGGGCCTGTCACCCCTTGGACTTCTTCGGCTTTCTTTCTTTGGCCTTTTCTGCAGACTTCTTTTGTCGATCCTTCCCGAAGGGGAAGTGACCCTTCGGCTTTGTGAGAAAAGTCCTTTTCCTCGGTGAGAGCCCTCCGCAAGGGCACATACCCTTTGGGCGGGTTGTTTGCTTCGGGCTGGTAGCTCCTTTGGCCTTTTCCCCGTGGACAAAAGTCTGCAAGAACGCCATGGAAAGAACAGCCAATGAAAATTCCGAAGGCAAAGCGGCCGAACAATTCTTGCAGACTTTTCCTTCGGGCTGGTTGCTCCTTCGGACAAAAAGTCCAAAGAAATTCGGAAGAATGCCATGGAAAGAACAGCCACATGTTCCTTGCAAAGCTTGGCGGAAGCCAACAAGCATCAACATCCGCGGTCTCTCCCTTTTGTTCATTAAAGGCTGTGGTGGGCCCCAGACGAATTGCTAAAGAGAGCAAAAGCTGCCAAGTGTCATCGTCCGTGATGAATCCGAATGAGTCTCGAATGCTTTTGTATTGTTTCTAAAGCTCAGCAGAAGCCACCACGTGTCATCTTCTGTAGGACTCTCAAAAGGTGCCTAAAGCTTCTATAAGTAAAGCGGATGCTGCTGCGTGTCTTGCCCGTTTCACAGTGGAACATGCCACGCGTTTACTTATTAAATTCAGCAAAAAGCAGCCAAGGCAAGCGGGAAAGACACGAACAAATTGCTAAGAAGGACGACAGACCCAAGGACATCAAATTTGCGGCAACGAAGTAGCTGTTGATATTCGCAGACTTAAGCGCGAACCCGATGGAATTCAAAGGCTTAAGGCTAGAAGAAAGACAAAGCCAGGAAGGGGCAAAAGAACCATGTGCAGAAACAGACAAAACAATCCAAGTGAAGGAAGGTGTCGACTCATGGAGTTATTCCAGCGGGTGACACAGTGTTTGCGAGTTAATCATCAAGAGGCGCGAACGATGAACGACGCGACCCGTTTTCTTCACTTTGCATTGATGAGCAGACAAGCCGTGTAATCGCCTTGAAGGAGCGGTCTTGTTTGCAGACAAACGGCGCAGCCCATAACTTCTCATATAATGTTTAAGCGGCTTCCTCTTCCCAATGATCGAAATGCACATGGGTCACTTGTAAAAAAGGCACCAAAAGGCCTCTTTCCTTCCTCTATATATTGTAGAATTCTCATTTTGAGAAAGATATCTTTTCACATTGTAAGGCGAAGCCCTGGGAATTTTCACCTGGAATCAATAAAAAATGCATTTTTTACCTCTATTCTGGTTAGATATCTGTTGATGCAGTGGATTGCACCCGGGGCAGGACGCCTAGCTCCTGCCTTTCCACACGCAACAATGGAAACTCCCCTCTTGCCTGTGGGACCGGCGAAGCTGGAGGGGAAAGTCTCTAGATAAGGGCTAGCTCCCTCTGATGTATCTTTTAGGCCCTGAACTTCCTACTGCTAACAAATAAATGAAAAAAGGGGGGGATGAAAAGGGAGAGAGATGCTGAAATAGAACCTAAACCTAAACTAAAAAGGGTGATACATCAAAAAAATTTGATCCACTCAGGCCCAAACATACACTTTTCACCAAGAAGAAGCACCCATACACTTCATCTGATGTGGGAACTCTTCTGTATTAGTGAGTCAGGGGTCCGTAGAGATACATGGAGAAAAGAACTATCAAAGGTGTTCTGAGACACACTTTGGCAGCGTATTCACATGTGCCTATATTCCTGTTGTAGACAGTTCTGGTAGACCTGTAGAAAAGAAACTTCACAATGCGCTAGACATGCTAGAATCGATCTGTGAGAAGCATAAAAGGAAATGACTTAACACAAAAAGAAAACATAGACATGTGCTTGAGTGAAAGTCCAGATGGAGGTAAAAATGCTAAGTCCTGATTCAAGGTAAAATCTGGCAGTGTTCTGCCTCACAAGCCTGAGAGATTTTTGGGCAGAGTTTTGCCTTAAGACTGAGAGACGGATCCTTCTCAAAAATGAGAATTTTACAATATATAGAAAAAAGGAGAAGAGAACTTGTCGCTTCTTTTGAAAAGACTTTGGCGCTTTTGACAAATTGGCCCATGTGCGCTGAGAGCATCGGGAAGAGGAAGTCACTGTTGCTGATGTCATTCTTTTGGAAAAGGCCTGCGGGAACCATGTTGTGTAAACGCTGATCTTGACTTTGGCGTTAGAGCATTAATGTGGAAGCACGAGCTGCACCTCTTTTCGGTAAACAGACTGCTCCCTTCAAGGCATTCACGTGGTTTGTCCCCTTATAAATGCAAAGCGCCATTTACTATTTGCGCTGTTTGGTGAACATCTGACAATAACTCGCCTCTCCTCGCCATTTGGACTGCTTTGTCTTTTCCTGCACTTTGTATTCTTCTTTGCTTTGTCTCTTTCTGGCTCCTTCGGCCCTCGGGGGCTATCTTTTGGCGGGTCGCTGCGTTCCTTGGGCTCTTCCTGCTTGCCTTGGCCACTTTCCGTCGATTTCAAATAAGTGACACGTGGTGCATTCCGCTGTGAAACAGGCAGGACACGTGTCAGCATCCGCTTGACTCATAAAAGCTTTAGGCACCCCTTGAAAGTCCTGTAGAAGACGACACGAGGCACGTTCCGCTGCTCCTAGAAAATCATGTCAAAGCCTTCCGCAGTTGCCCCTTGGCACCTTTTGTGCTCTGGCTTTTCTTGGAGTAAAGTTGACGTTCGCGAGCCCGTCACTGCGTTTGAATTTCCAACGGCTAGTTCGTCGTGCTTGATTTTGACGTCCTCGGGCCCGTCACCCCTTGGACTTCTTCAGCTTTCTTTCTTTGGCCTTTTCTGCAGACTTCTTTTGTCGATCCTTCTCGAAGGAGAAGTGACCCTTCGGCTTTGTAAGAAAAGTCCTTTTCCTCGGTGAGAGCCCTCCGCAAGGGCACATACCCTTTGGGCGGGTTGCTTGCTTCGGGCTGGTTGCTCCTTTGGCATTTTCCCCGTGGACAAAAGTCTGCAAGAACGCCATGGAAAGAACAGCCAACAAAAATTCTGAAGGCAAAGCGGCCGAATAATTCTTGCAGACTTTTCCTTCGGGCTGTTTGCTCCTTCAGACAAAAAGTCCGAAGAAATTCGGAAGAATGCCATGGAAAGAACAGCCGACGGAAATTTCAAAGGCAAAGCGGCCGAACAATTCTTGCAGACTTTTCCTTCGGACAAAAAGTCTGAAATAATCCGTTCAATGCCTTAGTCTTTTCTTCGAGATTTTCTGCTTGCAGCCTTTCAGAATTCCTTCGGACAAAAAGTCCGAAGGAATTATGCCTTTGCCTTTTGACTACCTTAAACGAAATTCCGAAAGAACTTACCTTTGCGGCTTTCTTGAAATCGACCCTTCTGAAGGGTGCTTTTGTCGACCAAGTGCCCTCCGCAAGGGCACTTGTCCTTCGGGAGACTCTCTTGAACTTTTGCATTGAACTGCTCCTTTGAACCAACTGTTGAACCAAGCTTTGAACCAAAAGCCGTTGAACCGTTTGATGAACCGACTGAGTGAACCGAAGCATTGAACCAAGCTAATGAACCATTTGATTGAACCTCAGTTGTTGAACCGTTTGATTGAACCAATGCGATGAACTCAGCCGATTGAACCAAAGCGATGAACCAAAGCATTGAACCAAAGCGATGAACCGGTTCAAGGGTTCAATGGTTCAAAGATGCTAACTCTTGGAAAGATCATGTCATTGAACCACTTTTAGCTCTCTTTCCTTGTGAATTTCTTCAGACAAGAGTCTAAAAAAGCTTTGTAAAACCTTGCACTCTTTGAACTGGTTCTTCATGCGTCGAAAGACTAAACCTGCAGAGTTCGTAGAAGTGGACCTGCAGAGTCCATAGAAAACTTCACTGCTGAGTCAATAGAAATCCAAACTTTGCAGAGTCCATAGAAATGGACCTGCAGAGTCCGTAGAAATTTGCAAGACTCGTGCAAAATCAAAAGTACTAGCTCAGAACAACACGAAAAAAGGGGGGACCGATTTTTGGCCTGTTGGGCCAAAACTGATCAACAATATCTCTCAGTGCGTATGAGTGTTAGTCTTGTGTTCAGTCATTGCTTCCAAATGCTTTCACAGGGTTGACACCAATGCACCAAGTTTCTACAAGGCGCCATTCTTACAAGTGACAAGAAGAGTTGTACCTGGAGCACAGAGGCAGAAAGAGGTTACTAGATAGTGTGCTTTCCCTACAACGCCTATTCTAAGTCCTTTTTCTGTGTGTTCCATTAAAGCCTCCTTGTCAAGCTTCCTACAGTCTGGTCCTTTTGCCAGTTAAAGTGTATGTATGTGTTCTTATGGTTCAGAGTGTGAGTGAGTAGGTCGAAATTATTTGGTGCATCACCCTATTAGATTAGGTTTTGTTTTCTTGTAATCCTTCTCCCTTTTCACCCCCCCATTATATATATATATATATATATATATATATATATATATATATATATATATGTATATGTATTAGCACTTATTGGAATAACTCAGATGCATCAAAGGGAGCTAGCCCTTATCTAGAGACTCTTCCCCTAGTTTTGCCTTGCCCACAGGCAAGAGGGGAGTTTCCATTTTGACGTGTGGAAGGCAGGAGCTCAGCCTCCTGTCAAGGGTGCAATCCACTGCGTCAACATCTCTTTCTTTCAATATTTACGGAGTGTCCTCTTTTCTTCAATGCCTCACTATTTCCCCTTGTGCAAGAGGGAGTAGGGTGTTACCCTAAGCATGTTTTGAGTTGCCCTTGGCAATCCATTCTCTTCCCATCTCTTTTAAATAAATTATGACAATAATGACAATTTGCAATGTTTACCAAATGCTTTTGAGAAGGCTCAAAATTTAGATGAGGGGGCTGCATTTTATGTCTAGGGGCAGCCTTCTTTTCCACTCTCTTCATGCTCATGATACATCCTCCTAAAAATTTATTGACCTTGGAAGTGGGGACCTCTCCATCACTTAAACCATGCAAAACAACCTCTTTACCTACCATCTTGAATTTGAGCTCCATAGTTGGGTAATTTTGTGTATATTCCCCAGGTGAATGTAACCATTGAATACCAAGGACCATATTGGTCTCCCCTATGGCCACCACATAAAAATCATCCTCAACTACATGTTTTTCCAAAGTGAGGCTAAGCTTTGGAATCTTGGTTGTGCAAGGGATGGTGAATTCATCCGCTACTGTAACTCTGAAACCCTTGAACTCCACTAATTGTAATCCACATGATGTTACCAATCCCCTATCAATGAAATTATGATTTGCCCCACTATCAAAAAGTATAGTAATTGGTGTACCTCTCAATGAGCCCTTAACTTCGAAGGGTAGCCCTTAACTTCGAAGGGGTAGCATCTAGATGCCCCAGAAAGTGATATCAAAGTGCCACTCAATTCCTCCTCTCCTATTTCCAAAGTATGCTTTGCATAGTTGGCTGCCCCAACTCCTTCCTCCTCATTTTCCTCATCGGAAAGAACCTCGACGTAGTGAACTTGTCCCTTGCCACGACAATTGTGACCTTTCTCCCAAGGGTCCTTGCATTTGAAGCAAAGACCTTTTCTTCTTAGCTCATTCTTCACATCAAAGCTACTACATGGTAGTCCTTCCGCTTCCCAAACCTGGTTGGTTTGGTCTAATCAAAAGGCCCACATGATTGGCCTTAGGTGGCCATGAAAAGCTACCCTTGGGCTGCGCCAAACTGCCACCTCTTTGCTGCCCTGTAGATGGGGAAAAAGTACTCTTTGGCTGTCCCAAAGGTGGAAATCTACCCCTCTGAGTAGAAGACTCCAAATTGTAGGCCTTTTGAATGGCCTCACTCAATGTAGGTGGATCAAAAGCCTTGACCAATCCCCTTAGGGAGTCAATCAAGCCCTCTATGAATAGTACCACCAATCTCCTATCTGAAATATCAGTCACCATGACTGAAAGTCTCTGAAAATCTATGACGTAATCGTCCACTGAAGTCCTTTGCCTCAATTAAGCTAAATCATGAAAGTGAAGCTCAGGATCCGTTCTATTGAACCTCTCAATCAATCGCCTACTAAACTCCTCATAGGAGTGTATTTGTTGATGTCCCTATGTGATCAAACCATGATACCACCAATCGTGGACTGCTCCCTCTAAATGTAAGGTGGTGGACTAGATGGCCTCTCCCTCTACCATCGGTCGAAGTGAAAAGAAGGTATCCACCTAAATCCAGGGCCTAGTTGAACTCCTCTGTGACCCATCAAAAGTAGAAAGAGATAACTTCCCCAATGCATGTTGGAGATCTCCCTAGCTGCCTCTCTGCCTCTAACTGAGCTTGGGCCCAACCTGTCTCTATTTCCACGCTGAAAACTCAAAAAATGTCATAGCCCCTCTAATTGTCTCAGACAAGGTAACATACTCTTCCATATCTCTCTCTAACTCCTCGCCTGGGTTGAATAACTCCTCCCTTGCTGGTGTGGGCTCCTCCCTCTAAACAAAAGTAGGTTGTGTGGACCTACGTGTGGATGCCTCATTCCCCAAAGGGGGTGTATGTGCATCTAGTCTGCTCCCTGAGGCACTACTATCTCCATTGAGTGGCTTTAAGCCACCCATCTCATTGAGGCAATGAAGAAACCCCTCCATCATAGCTGTCATCCTCTCCTGAGTTTGAAAATACTTCTCAAACCTCTCCTCTACCAACTTGTCTCTCTTCTCACCCTCTGTCTCCTGGTGCTCCATATCACTCATAGCTCGGTCCTACTTAGGTGAACCAACTGGTGAAAGTTCTGCTTCCCTCTTGTTACTCCTCCAATAATACTTAATCTGTTTGTTGCCACTCATGTATCAATGCCTCGCCCCACAGAATAGCCAAGATATGGCTCTAATACCATTGTAATATCCTCAAATTGAGACAATGATGATTAAAGAGGGTTTTCCAACAAAATCCTTAATCAACTGATTTTTGAAAATTAAAATCAACAAACCCTAGCTAAAATATAGATGCTCAAAACACCACAAGTAGAACAAACCCTAGGAACCAATGTTGCACAATTATTTCCAAAGCATTTGAAGCATATATCCACTGAATTTTCACCTTAAATCCACAAACATGTCATGCATAAACCTTGAATTTTCTATTATAATAAATATTTGCGTATGTGTGAGAGGTGGATGTACCTTGGAAAAATACCCTTGTAATATTTTGATTTTTCTCCTGAAAGTATAGTTGTGTTTTTCTTTGATAATTCAGCCCTCAACCCTTGCAAAACTCACCAAAAATAATAATAAAATATAAAAATATTTCAGAATGAAATATTTCCAATGTTAGCCCTCTAAAGCTTCCAAAAACCCCTCAAGACAAGTCCATGTGCAGAAATTTACTATGTTAAATAAATCAGAATTATCCTTTGGATTCACTCACAAATGATGTCAAAGGACCTTGAAAAATATGCCAAAAATACTCAAATAATTCTAATATTATTTTTCCACGTTTTAGGGCTTAATAACACCCTTTAAATATTAGAAAATGCTCCACAAGTGAATCACCCCACTCATAAAATAATGGCAAAAATTTTAGGATGAAACCTTAGTATTTCCCTTCCAAATTCCTTTCAAACCCTTATAATAATTTGCCACAAAAATCAGAAAATAAAGAACTTGTACCTTGCCAAATGGAGTCTAAAAACCCTCCAATATGCTCAATTCTTCTCCCCAATTGATTCGCCCTACCTCAAAAAAATAAGGAATAAAATTCAGACCATTCAACTCACCCAAAATCCTTGTGAATGTTAAATATTGTAAAGGCTTAACTATGCTTATTAGTTAAAGCCTAACTAGCAACCTCCATAACCACTCTTATAACCAATTTTGGATTGCATAAATAAGATCTTGCACTGATCATAAAACATCAAGTGCTTTTCACATATCTCTTCTCATTTGCTAACAGTGGTATCAGAGCCACCACTTGAGGAAGCCGAGGAGGTACGAGTGTGGTTCTAGGGTATGAACAGAAGGAGAAAGAGGAAATCACGAAGGGTTTGCTAAAAAAAACATGAAATTTTGCACGAAATAAACAGTCACGAAAATAAAAATCGTGATTTATAGAAAAATGGGAGAAAGACACGAAGTCAAGTGGTTGCACACAACAGTTGTGGGCAGAAGAGCAATGCCGAGCTTGAACATGGAAAGGGTTTCATGGAAGAAACCATTTGCGGGAAGGTTCATGGCAGCAAGGATTTCGTAAAAGTTTCCCAACAGTCGTGGAAGAGTAAAATGCAATTGACGAAGGGAGAGACGAGGGCACAAAAGTGAGTCATGGAAAGCACGCACAGGTTCATGGAAAAGCTGGAGGGCACACATTGCCGAAGGTAACACAGTTTTGGTTTGCACAATCACGTGAATTTACACTATCGAGGGCATAATGTTTTGCAAGGGAAGAATGAAAAGGAAGATAGAAGACACATGCTACAAATCGAAGACATCGGCTGCAGAAAATCAAGGGCTTCTTCACAAACCCGTGCAGGGACGAATTTCACCAAGCACGAATTTTCGTGAGTCATTTATTTTTAGGATTTTTTATAAACAAATATTTTTTTGAAAGATTGAACAGAATCAGGAAATAATTAATATATATATAGGAAATTTGCAGATTTTATTTTATTGGTTCAAAATATTTTTTCGGAGTGAAAAATGACAAATATCCAAAACCTAGTCCTCTCAGAGGCCCAAAAATTGATCAGGCAAAATTATAACATGTGGAGTCATAAAATTTTAATAATTGCGGAATATTGCAATTGTGACAATTATTCTTGGCACCGAGACAAGACATGTTAAAGATTTTGCAAATTATGACAAGCATCATAAGGAGGCCTTGTTATTACTGAAGCTATCTGTGTCAGATGATATGATTCCTGAGGTCCGGAATGCCACTACAGCAAATGTGTTATGGACTAGTTTGCAGAACAAGTATCAGATTTTGGAGAAAAGCCAAGTGTTGTACCTGAAAAATATGTTATTCTCTGTCAAGATGAATGAGGGTGATTCTCTGTCAGATCACCTATTTCAGATGAAAGATCTCTGAGACCAACGTTCAACCATTAACAAGAAGGATGATGATGACGACATGGTGGCATTGGTTCTGAACAACTTGCCAACATCCTACAAATCTTTCATGGAGTCTCTTCATTTGATGGCGAAAAGCCAGACGCTGACATTTGATCAGGGAGTTCCTATTTGCTACAGAAGGAATGGAGATAGACACAAGCAGAGGAGTCTAGTGTTGGACAAGAAGAGAGTGCACTTGTTGCTCAGGTGAAGGTGAAAGGGAAGTGGAAGCGTATTTTTATGGATCCATCTTCTAAGTATCAGGGAACATGTTTCTACTATCATAAGGTTGGGCATATGAAAAAGGATTGCCGGAAGCTACAGTTTGAAATTTCCCAACAAACCAATTAAGCAGCAAATGTGGCATCAATTGAAGAAGGGGAATTTGAAGAAGAGTATGCCCTTGTGGCATCATACTCATAGTTACATACCAGTCGCTGGTTCATTGATTCTGACGCATCCAGGGATTTTACATGTCATAAAGATTGGTATGTCAAATTTACTGCAAGTACAAACCATTTTGATTTAGTTTCTTTAGCTGATGGCATGTCAGATGCAGTAGAGGGGATTAAGATGTTCGTATAAAATTGAATAGTGAAAAAACAATCATAGTCAGTAATGTTTTGTATGTTCGTAGCCTAAGTAAGAATCCCCTGTCTATTATTCAATTAACGGAAAATCCTAATATTGCTATAAATTTCTCTAGAAAACAATGTGTTGTGTCTGATATAAGACAGGGTAAGGTAATTGCTTGAGGTATTGGGCAAGGTGGTCTGTATAGACTCGTTGACTCTCCCACAGTCAACGTAGATGCATAAGTGGATGATGAATCCACCATACAAGGTGTGTGGAAGGATAGGCTTGTTGACCCTGATCCAGTTAACTTACATGCATTAGTGGTGGAGGGAATATCCACTATACAAGATGTGCAGGAGGATGCAATTCCTCAATCTCAGTTGAATGAACTAGTAATTGTGCAGGAGGATGAAATACCTTGGTCAAATTCACTGGCTCAGAGAACTAGGATTAAGGTTGTTTGTTTAGTAGAGCATGGTCATTTTGCTCTAGATTCTAACCTTGGTATGGTACCCGAACGGTCAGTTCTACACTCCATTGGATATAAATGGGTGGATATGTTTTGTTCTTTGCACAAGTACATGGCTCATCTTATTGCAAAAGGCTTTCCCAACAGGGGGAATTGATGAGGATGCATATACTGTGAAGATGATCACAAATCAGTTGCTTCTCTGCGGATGTTTGGACGAGGAGGTCTATATGGTGTAACCTGATGGTTTTCAAGTTCCCCATAGTGATCATTTGTTTTGTAGGATGATTGAGTCCTTGTATGGACTTCGGCAGGCTTCACAAGCCTGGGATGTTTTATTTGATCAGGATCTCCAAGGTTTTGGATTTAGACTTTTGGAGATTGGGCTAAAATCATCAACCATTGATGATTCATTACCGGTCAATGAATCACTCATCAGAGACTTGGTGGACAACTTGCTACATCTTATGTCCACATGGCCGGATCTTCATTTTTTTGTTGGCTATCATGTTCATTGTTGTCTACACCAAAGTTTTCACATTGGACAGCAGCAAAATGTCAGAAGACTGTGGATTTCATGTTGATATCTCTTGATCAGTCTGTATATGTAATGACTTAACTATTTGGTCTTATTTTGTTTTTAAAATTTTGGGACAAACTTGGTGTTTCCGGTTTAGTCATTAAGAGGGGTTGTTAAATATTGTAAAGGCTTAACTGTGCTTATTAGTTAAAGCCTAACTAGTAACTTCTATAACCAATCTTGTAATCAATCTTGGATTGCATAAATAAGATCTAGCACTGATCAAAAAACATCAAGTGCATCAATTGCTTTTCATATATCTCTTCTCATTTGCTAACATCGAATAGCCTCCAAAGGTCTCCTAAGGCAAGTTGCCCAAGCTGAAAAAGTAGTATAAAATATTGACAATATTTTATACACCGCATAGCACTCCCAATCAACTTCAAACCCTCGAAATCCACTTTCCAATCAAGTCGCCTTAGCTGAAAAATTCCATGAAAACACGTGCAACCCTCTTTGGCCTCCAATGACCCCTCCAAGTGGTTTGCTTAGCTCCCTAGGCAAGTCACCACCCCTTGAGAAGGTCTTCCACAACTTGAACAAGCTCCTAAAATGATTCGCTCCTCTTCAAATCTGTGGAATTACCAAAACCCTATTTTCAATAGATGTTGCAATATTTCTTCAATGAAGGTGGTGTCTAAAAACTCTTTTGTATGATCTATTTGCATGAGCACAAGCAATTTGAAGCTCACTTACAACCCTTGAATAGAGTGTCCCAAGTAGAAGGAATGGAGGTTTTCATCCCCAAACCTGACACTTCTTGAAGTTTTTCATCCTCAAGAGGTGGAAACCAAGCTTGACATATTTATTTCAATTTTCCAAAACAATATTCAACATGCTCTATCCGAAAGAGCCTCTCTTCCTTTTTATATTCTTTCTTCAATTGTGGAGCCCAAAATAGAGAGGGAGAGTTACTTTTCATTTTAATAAAAAGATATATAACAAGCTTCTTTATAAAAGTACTTTTAGAATGGTCCTTAAAAAGGTCCCAAAATTAGATAATAAAGTGTTTTATCAATATAATCTCGAAGCTTACTAATGTTCCCCTTTTTGCATTTAAATCCTTGGACCTAAGGAACACTCAAGCTAAGGGTCTTGTCCAAGGACTAGCTCAAAAAGGGGGACATTACATTATGTTATACTTTGAGCAGTGTTTGTAGTGTTACTGTGTATTCTGGCAGGTTATTTATCCAAAATTTGTATTTCATTTCAGAGTTATTGTGAGGAGTCTATTTCAGTAAGTTGTAATGTTTTTGGACTTAATTTGTTGAAATGCAAGTTTCCATAGGTGTTGGTTTACAATTACTATGTTATTCTATAAAACTTGCCAAAATATGGGTTCACTAGCTAGTGTAGAAAGGGCATATCTCATACAGAAATTGTTTCCAATACAAAATTAATTTTAGATCTGATATTTTTGATATTAATTTCAGTATGGGTACATGACACTGCACCACAAATTTATTCACTAGACTCCTCAAAGAAGTCATATGTAGAGTGGCACTAGTATCAAGAACCCAAGCATCAAACCATGAAGAACTGACTGAGACATTGTTTGTTTCATCATCTGTACTGAAAAACACACATTCATTGGTGAATTGGGTAGTGTTCAAATCTTTTGTTTTCTTTGATTTTTTCTATTTCTTATTACAGTATGCTTCAATTTTTTCCCATGGAGTTCTAAATTTGTAAGTCTCATGACTTCTTTTTTTGTGACACCGTTCACAGTAGAGGTTTTGTTTATCATTCTATTTTTGGCCACCTTGATTTTCATTTTTGCACCTTTTCCCTTGTACTTCTTGTAATTATTATTTTATTCATTTTGGAAGACGTGGCTTTGTTGGATGTTCTAGAAGAATTTGCTTTGTTGGATGTTCAATTTTTCTTCCAAAATCCTTTTTTTTTCTTGTCATCTTTTCAACCAATTGATCAAATGTGAATCCTCAATTGATTGCTTGCTTGTAGAGACTCCAAATAGGTTGAATAGTTGGGAACAAGGATTTTTATGAATGCAATCATGTAGATGTCGATTTTAACACCTGTTGTTCTTACATCATACTTGATGGCACGTATCTCTGAAGCCAATCTCATCACATCACAACCTTTCAACTCAAGGTTGAACAACTTCAGTTGCAACTGAATGAATTTCAACTCTGATTGGGAATCATATAGCTCCTTCAGTTTGCGAAATGCTTCCTGTTATATTTGGGAATTGCACCCTTGTGAGAGAGTTCTTCAGGCTCCCTCACTTCCAGTTACAAGCATGGGAACAACCTCAAGATGTGGGTATCTTATGGTGAGGTTGAACCTCTAGACTTTTTTATGAGGTTAGTTTCTCAGGTGCTTCACTTCAACTCTTGATCTCACACTAAAATCAACTGTTTGCTAAGAAAAAGGGGAAGGAGGATGACTGAAAAGAAAATCTAAGCTAAGAGAGGTGATGCATCAAAAGAAGTGATCCACTTGGTCTAGAAAAAGAGCCAACTACTGATGAATCCAAATAGGACAGGTTATTTTGGTTCTGTCTCAAGGCCATAGGCATGGAGCTTTTGCATAGAGGTTGGAGAGAAACCTTACACTTTGAAGGATAACAAAATAGTTCTAAGGGGAGACACTATGAACTGGTAACACTTCAAAGGAGCTCGACACACAGACACTTAATGCATCCTGTATAAAACCGAGAGGACTAAAAGCAAGGCGTTGGAAGAAATCGCAGGTGATGAATAACAATCATACATTTTGAAAAATGAAACCAAATGTGCACACTTGTTTTAATCAGAAACAAAAAAGTCTTCCTTGTATTGCTTCAAAAGAGTCTTTTACAAAACAATTTCTGCAAAGTGATTCGATCACCAATCTGGTGATAATTTTCTTGGCACGAAGGCCTCTATTTATATAAAAAAGGGGGAAGAGAGAAGGGAAAGAAAGAAGTCGTCGTCGATGGCGGGAAATATGACATTGCACTTTCTTGTTGCCCCTTAATGCGTCGCTTAGGATCACTAGACAATACTCTCGAGCCCCTCCCGTCTTTAAGACTTTCTTTGGCGCGTCTGAAAAGTCATGCTGTGAGCAGCTAGAATGTTTCTTCTTGGCGTGACACATTTAAGCATCGAACAACAATTGCGGGCAATGAACCATGGCGGATGAAAGCCTTCATAACTTTTAGCTACCAGCCGCTCGGACTCTCCCGTGTTTATTGAACATCCTTGTGCCACTTGTCCTTTATTGATTAGCCTTTTCTGCTCCAAGTATGCCACGTGGTAGCCTTCCATTCGTTGCATCATGATTTGTTGGGGATCAACCAACAATGGATTACACTTATGAAAGCAATGAATGCGGAAATAAATCAGATAGATAAGTAACTGAAATGATAAATAGCACAGAATAAGATATACAAGAAAACACCCTGAAAACTTGTATTAAAAACTCTTTACAATAGGAATACAAATGAAGAACTTCGTTCTTCCACACCTCTCTCAGATGCACACAAGATCTCTCACTAGATCTCTATTCTTCAAGAGCTCTCTCTCAAGTACTGTCCTTCAAACATTCACAATGTTCTACTCATACTCAATTACACTCTCATCATCATACAATAGCTTAGAAGATCTCTCCTACATATAGAAATAGGAAACTTAAGCATGCTCTAACAACAAACAGTTAAGCCTCTTCAACAAGGGCTCTAAAAATAATATTGCTAACAATAGAGACGCGAGCTTGAGTCTACAACTCAAACTCATCATGCAAACACTCGCTTCTGTCCTCGGAAATCGCTTTCTGGACACGCAGGTAACCGACGTCGGTTCCTGCCTGTTCGCCTGTGACCGTCGCCGGCCGACCATACTGCCGACGTCGGCGCCTCTGTAACTGAAACTGACCGACATCGGTCTCTCCTGACCGACGCTGGCGTCTGTGTAGACCTGAACCTGTTTGTCTATGCTCCTTGGTGAAGCTTTTAGCTCCACACTCCTAACAATCTCCCACTTGGAGATAAACCAGCTGCACCAATACCTGTACAGCAACATCTTCTAGCTCCTCCATCTTCAACTCAATCATGAAGACCAATAGAAGTTGAATGAAGATTCAACTTCTCCTTAGTAACTGGCTTTGTTAGTATATCAGCAGGATTCATGTCTGTATGGATCTTCTCCAGCTTCAACTCACCATCTTCCAATACCTGCCGTATGAAGTGGTACCTTAGCTGTATGTGCTTGGTTCTAGAATGAAAAGCTGAGTTCTTAGCCAAATGGATTGCACTCTGACTGTCACTATGCAATCTGCAACTCCCATGCTCCCTTCCAAGCTCTTCCATGAACCGTGTCATCCATATCATCTCCTTGCTAGCTTCTGTAGCTGTAATATATTCTGCTTCTGTAGTTAACAAGGCTACAACCTTCTGCAACTTAGAAATCCAACTAACTGTCGTTCCACCTACAGTAAAAACATAACCTGTGGTGCTCCTCCTGCCATCCAAATCCCCTGCCATATTTGAATCTACATAGCCATGTAGAGAAGTATCTGAACCTCCATAGCATAAGTGTCTACTGCTGGTTCCTCTTAGATATCTAAGGATCCATTGTACTGCTTTCCAATGTTCCTTTCCTGGATTGGCCATATACTTGCTTACTACTCCCACTGCTTGGGCAATATCTGGTCTAGTACACACCATTGCATACATCAAACTTCCTACCGTGGAAGAATATGGAACCTTGTTCATGTACTCTACCTCATCATGTGAATTGGGACATTGTTCTTTACTTAACTTAAAATGCCCTGCCAAAGGTGTGCTTACCGGTTTCGCATCCTGCATGTTGAACCGTTTCAACACCTTGTCCACATAATCTTCTTGAGACAATATCAACCTGTGATTTTCTCTGTCTCTCTTGATGCTCATGCCAAGGATTTTCTTAGCTGCTCCCAAATCCTTCATAGCAAACGTTTGAGCTAACTTCACCTTAAGCTCTGAGATATCCTGCATGTGAGACCCTGCAACCAGCATGTCATCTACGTACAACAATAGAATAATGTATCTACCGTTATCAAATCTCTTAAAATATACACAATGGTTGGATTGACATCTACTGAAGCCATGCTCAGTCATAAACCTGTCAAATTTCAAGTACCATTGCCTTGGAGCTTGCTTGAGGCCATACAAGCTTTTCTTTAACCTGCACACTAGTTTCTCCTTGCCCTTGACCTCGAAACCTTCTGGCTGTTCCATGTAAATTTTCTCATCTAAATCTCCATGAAGAAATGTTGTTTTAACATCTAGCTGCTCAAGATGCAAATCCTCGAAAGCAACCAAAGACAATACAACCCTTATAGAAGTCATCTTAACAACCGGAGAAAAAATCTCGCTAAAGTCAATACCTGGCTTTTGTGCAAATCCTTTTACAACCAATCTGGCCTTGTATCTCATCTGACCATCCTCACCTTCCTTCAACTTGTAAGTCCACCTGTTCTTCAGTGTTCTCTTACCAGCTGGCAATTCAACCAAATCCCATGTTTGGTTCTCCCTTAAGGACTCCATCTCCTCAACCATGCCACGCTCCCACTTACTCCTGGACTCCACCTGTAAAGCTTCTTCAAAACTTTCTGGTTCTCCACCATCGGTTAGCAATAAATAATATAAAGAAGGAGAATATCTAATTGGAGGCTTACTTACCCTTTCGGACCTCCTGATTGGTGTCTTGGACTCGTTTTCCACAATCTGTCCACCCAAATTTTCTGACAGTGACCGACCTCGGCCACCTGTAGACCTGTTACTGGCCGACGCCGGTTCTCCCTGGCCGACGCCGGTGCCTGGTCTGCCGACGTCGGTCTCTGTATGACCGACATCGGTTTCTGTACTGCCGACGCCGGTTCTAAACCTGCCGACGTCGGTCTCTGTGTTTTCCTGTAAGTGATTATTTCTTTTTCCCGCGAGCTCATTTTGGACCATAACTTCATCCAACTCATTATTGCTCTGCCCAGCTTGATCTAGCTTCCTTGTCTGATCACTGTACATCACTCTTTCATTGAAAACAACATCACGGCTCTTAATTACCTTGTTAGTTCCTAGATTCCAAAATCTGAAACCAAAATCATCTGAGCCATAGCCTATAAACGTGCACCTCATAGACTTAGCATCAAGCTTCTTTCTATTTTCCTTATCTATGTGCACAAAGGCTTCACAACCAAAAACTTTGAGATATGAGAGATCAACCTTTTTACCTGTCCATGCCTCTTCTGGAATTCCACCATCCAGAGCTGTAGAGGGTCCTCTGTTGATCAGGTACACTGCGGTGTCAACTGCTTCTGCCCAAAACTCTAAGGGCAACCCTGCATGCAATCTCATACATCTTACACGCTCCATAATAGTCATGTTCATCCTTTCAGCAATACCATTCTGCTGAGGTGTCCTTGGAACCGTCCTTTGCCTACGGATCCCATTCATGTAACAATACAATTTGAACTTAAGACTGCAGAACTCACCGCCATTATCAGATCTCAAGCACTTTAATCTTTTGCCTGTTTCATTCTCAACCATGGCTTTCCATATCTTAAAAGTCTCAAAAACATCAGATTTCTTTTTAATACAGTAGATCCATACCTTTCTTGTGGCGTCATCTATGAATGTAACATAGTACTGTGATCCGCCAATAGAGGCTACATGAGCCGGTCCCCACACGTCTGTGTGAACAAGCTGCAACTTCTGCCTTTTCTTAGTAGACCCAGTCTTTAGAAAACTAACCCTTTTCTGTTTTCCAAACACACAATGCTCACAAAATTCTAGATCCATACTTTTCAAATCTGAAAGCATACCTTTAGACTTAAGGATAGACATCCCCTTCTCACTCATGTGGCCAAGCCTTGAGTGCCACAATTTAGCATCCACATCTGAAGTAGATAAAACTGAAGGAGATTTGTTAGTAATACAATTACACAAATAGAGAGTACCTTCTCTCTTACCTCTGGCCATAACAAGTGCACCCTTGGTCACTTTCCAAGAATCTGCTGTGAGAGTTACTGTACAACCCTCATCACCTAGCTTACCTGCAGAAATCAGATTTCTCTTCAAACTAGGAACATGCATCACATCCCTCAACACCCATGTGTTGCCATTCTGCATCTTTAGCTGCACTTTACCTTTGCCAATAATCTTACAAGGCTCAGCATCCCCTAAGTACACTATTCCAAAATCTCCATGGACATAGTCACTGAAATATTCTCTGTTAGGGGTAGCATGGAAAGATGCACCAGAATCTAATACCCAAGATTCTATGTTATTATGCAAAGAGAAAATAAGAGCATCCTGTGCAATACCTGCAACCTTTGTCTCTTCCTTTCCTTCATGCTGATTATCCTCCTTAGGCTTTGACCAGCAATCTCTGCTTATGTGCCCCAACTTTCCACAGTTCCAGCATTGTGGCCTTCTGCCATTCCTGGATTTGGATCTGCCTCTTCCCTTAGACTTAGATCTTGATCTCCTCTTGCTCTTTTCTTTTTGCCTTCCTCTGCTCTCGAGATTTAAAGCATTCCCGGATGTCCCAGAAGTCTCTTCTGTGCTTTTCCTATGAATTTCCTCATTCAAAATAACACTAACCACATCCTCTACTTTTAAAATATTCGAAGCAGAAGCAGTATTAGAAACTGCCATTATCAAGCCATGCCAGCTTTCAGGCAAAGAACATAAAATTAAAAGAGCCTTTATTTCATCTTCAAATACAATATTCACAGAACTTAACTGATTAACAATACCATGGAAATCATTCAGGTGATTGGAAACAGATCCACCTTCTTGCATATGCAAATTAAATAATTGCTTCATCAAATATACCTTGTTTGAAGCGGAGGGTTTTTCATACAAATTTGCTAACGTGGTCATTAACTCTACCGTAGTTTTTGCCTGTGACAAATTAGATATCACAGTGGAGGCTAGACTCAGTCTTATAGACCCAAGAGCCTTTCTGTCAAGAAATTCCCATTCTTCATCCTCCATGTCCTTGGGCTTCTTTGCTATCCCACCTAACGGTAAGTAAAGATCCTTCTGATACAGATAGTCCTCTATCTGCATTCTCCAGTGCTGATAGTTCTTGCCATTAAACTTTTCCATTCTCAACTTACTTTCCTCTGCCATTGCTTCTCCCACTCAAACAGAAATCCCTGTGAGCAACCTGTAATCCGAACACACTACACAGATCTGAACCACCTGTTAGTGAACCTGAGCTCTGATACCACTTGTTGGGGATCAACCAACAATGGATTACACTTATGAAAGCAATGAATGCAGAAATAAATCAGATAGATAAGTAACTGAAATGATAAATAGCACAGAACAAGATATACTAGAAAACACCCTGAAAACTTGTATTAAAAACTCTTTACAATAGGAATACAAATGAAGAACTTCGTTCTTCCACACCTCTCTCAGATGCACACAAGATCTCTCACTAGATCTCTATTCTTCAAGAGCTCTCTCTCAAGTACTGTCCTTCAAACATTCACAATGTTCTACTCATACTCAATTACACTCTCATCATCATACAATAGCTTAGAAGATCTCTCCTACATATAGAAATAGGAAACTTAAGCATGCTCTAACAACAAATAGTTAAGCCTCTTCAACAAGGGCTCTAAAAATAATATTGCTAACAATAGAGACGCGAGCTTGAGTCTACAACTCAAACTCATCATGCAAACACTCGCTTCTGTCCTCAGAAATCGCTTTCTGGACACGCAGGTAACCGACGTCGGTTCCTGCCTGTTCGCCTGTGACCGTCGCCGGCCGACCATACTGCCGACGTCGACGCCTCTGTAACTGAAACTGACCGACGTCGGTCTCTCCTGACCGACGCCGGTGTCTGTGTAGACCTGAACCTGTTTGTCTATGCTCCTTGGTGAAGCTTTTAGCTCCACACTCCTAACATGATTCTCGCGTTGTTGGACCAAGCTTAAGTTGAGCCCTTGGAGAATTTCGATTTACTCTATGCAGAGCAATTTGGGTTATTTGAACTCCCCAACTTCAGACTTTCCGAGATCCTTCACTTATAAAGCCTTTTAAGTAGGGTACTTAGAGAAACCCGATTTACTCTACGCAGAGTAATTCGGGTTCTTCAAGTCTACTTAATTTGGGTTTGTCCATCTTGAAGTCTTCTCACTTTGTTGTTTACCAAGCCTTAAGACTTCGGGCTTTTCAAACCCGATTAATTCTAATGGCTAGTCGCTTATCCTGATTTTGACGTCCATTGGCCCGTCATTTCCTTTGGACACTTGCTCTCGAGTTTTTTTTCCGGCTTATTTCTTTTAGGGAAATCTCCCGAAGAAATTCCTTTGGAAAATTGGTCCGAAGGAATTCCTTCAGAATTTTTCTCCACGTTTGTCTTCGAAATTACCCTTCAGGGTTTTCACAATGGACTTTCCTGAAGGGTAAGAGACCCTTCGGGCTTTCTGTGTGTCCCTTCGGACTCCTGCAAATGATTCTCTTGAAGGGAAAGGTACCCTTCGGGAATTTTGAAATGGTCCCTCTGAAGGGTAACATAGCCTTCGGGAAAAAAAAAACCCCTTCGGAAAAGTTGAAGTGTACTTTTGAAAAAGTTGATTGGTCCCTTTTTCTCTAAACAACCCCGTCGGATTTTTTGAAAAAAGACTCGTCCCTTGAAGAACCCGAGAAGCACCATTTTTCAAGATGAAATCGGGTTTGTCAAGGCCCTTTACTTATTTCAGGCTTCTGACTGCTCACAATTTATGAAATAATCATGTAGTGCCCCTTGGAGAACCCGAAATACACTGTCTATGAGTAATTTGGGTTTGCAAACCCGAATTACTTCTACTTATAAAACATTTAGAAGCTAAGCACGCTGGAAACCCGATTTGCACTGTGCCTTCAAAAAACCCGAAGTTGTCACTGCTGGAAAACCTGAAGTTTTCGCAAAGACTTACCATTTTCTTCCCTGAAAGCACTTTTTTCATACTTAGGCAAACTTTGATATGTGAGCCAAAAAATGGCCAATATTTATGATGATTCGCAAGGAAGCATGCCTGTTATGTTTGAAAACCCAACTCATTTGCTTTGTTCGATCCATTGGGCGTGGAGTCACTGATTTTGCACAAAGCTAGCTCTTTCTAGAAATATCCCTTGAAGCAACAAGGACAATCGAAACAAAACAAACTGTGCCCATGGCACTTAGGGAAGGTAAAACACACAACTGAAACGGATGTGCACAAAACACTTAGAGAAAAACATGAAAAGCTATACAAAATGTACAACATACAATGGCTGCAAACTCTTCTAATAACATAGCTTTAGATGAATCCCATTGACTGGGATGGGTAATACTGCCCCATCTAGTTAGGCGAACTGAAAAGCGTTATGTTGTTTGCATCCGTGGATCAAATAAGGGCCAATCAACAAGTTGTCAAACTTGGTATGGTTGTCTAGTTTGGCCTTGTTTGAGTCCCATTTGAGAATCAGGTCTCCTTCCTGAAAAGTCCTTGTTGTAGCTCTCTTATCAAAAGCCTTTTTGACCTGAGCTTGATGTGCCTCCAGCGTCTTCATTGCAAGGTCCATTGTTTCCTCAAGTTTTGTGAGTTTTGCCAATCTCACATTCATGGGTTCATCTTCTAGCAGCTCCAGCTGATGGGCTAACTCTAACGCATGTAGCTCAAGGGAAATGGGTAACTTGGCCTCCCTTTCATATACTAGTGTGCCACGTCCTCTGATTCTCCTCCATGGTCCTCTTGATAATCCTCAACAAATTTTTATTTGTGGACTCACTCAGTCCATTTCCTTGAGGATAATAATTTGAAGAAGTGTTGAGGTAGATGCCCATTTTGAGAGCCCATTCACTTATTTTCAAACCAAGGAAAGCCAATGCATTATTAGATATGATAGTGGACGGAATGTCAAACCTGGTCACAATGCTGTCATAAAAATCTAAGACTGCACTTTCACTGGCTTCCTTCAATGCAATGGCTTCCACCCACCTGGTGAAGTAATCAGTTGTAGTAAGCACCCACTTATGCGCTGCACTTGGAGGGTTGATCATACCAATGAAATTCAAACCCCATTGCATGAATGGTTGCTCCACTTGAATCAGGTTGAGAGGGAAAGTTGCTAACCTTTGCTTACCTGTGAAAAGAGCACATCCCTGACACCTCCTCACCCATGCATAAGCGTCCTTGAAGAGGCTTGGCTAGTAGTAACTAGCCCTCATGATCTTTGCTGCAGTAGTCCTTGGAGCAAAATGACCCCCTGTAGGCCCATCATGGAAATGCTCCAAAAACTTGGCTAGTTGATCATCATCTACACACCTTAGGAGCATTCCATTAAGGTCTCTTTTGAACAAAACCCCGTCAACTAAAGCACAAGGTATGGACTAAAGTCTGAAATACCTTCTTTTAGCTTTGTCCATACTTTGAGGGCACTCACCTGTTAGCAGAAAGTGCGTCATATCATGGAACCAACTAGCGTGAGGTGGAGGTGCATCTACTTGTAAGTTATCTTGTGTTGCCAAGATGACCTCTTTATCTTCATGAAAGTTATCAACCATATACTCACATAAGCCTTTACCTCTTACTAGCTTAGTGACCGTGATCTCTACGTCATACTCCATGACTTTAGTAATTGTTGACCATTTTTAGCCTCGTGGGCAAAAAATCGGTCTCCCTTTTCTTTTCTTTTCTTTCTATTTTTACGTCCAGACATGAAGGATAATGCATAAATATGCTTCTGCATCTCATTTTTTCTCTTGGCATGCAAAGGGCTCAACTTCAAGCATTTGGTATGGAGAGTACAGGCAGGGTTGGAAGGAGTGATTATGCAAGAATTCGCAAAAGAGCAAGTAAAACCGCTTCAGAAGGCTTTTAATCGGCAAAATGAACCAAGTTCAAAGGGCCAAATGATCGCTTCCAAAAGCCCGAAGGGTAGGTGCCCTTGCAGGGGGCACCCAGACGACAAGCAAGACCTTTGTAACTCTTCTGAAAGGCAATATTGGAGACCAAGCAGCCCTTGCGGAGGGCAGAAAACGCTTTAAAAGGGACCAAAGAAAGAGGGCCAAAAGGCAAGGTTTCCTTCGAGAAAGTGGACAAGGCAGAAAAGGGGCAGAGTTTTCCTTCAGAGAAAGACAAGGCAAAAGATAAAAGATTTCTTTGGACTTTTGTCCGAAGGAAATCCAAGGAGAAAACAAAGGTTGAATTCCTTCGGACAAAATGTCTGAAGGAATTCCTTCGGACAAAATGTTTGAAGGAATTCCTTTGGACATTTTGTCTGAAGAAATTCACAAGGCAAGGAGCCAAACAGAAGATTACCCTTGGGAAAGAAATCCGCGGCAAAATGACAAAGGCAAAGTCCTTCGAACAAAAGTCTGAAGGAATTCCTTCGGACATTTTGTCCGAAGAAATTTGTCTGAAGGAAAAGACCGACCGAAAGAAAGAAAGGGGCCAAGGCATGAAGGAAGGTTTCCTTCGGGCAAAATGTCTTAAGGAATTGAGAAGCCAAGGCAGCCCGAAGGAGCCCAAAGGGCAAGTGCCCTTGTGGGGGACTCTCAGCTGCCAAAAGGGGGACCTTTTCCAAGCTCCAAAGGGACACCTTCCCTTCGGGAGGGTTCAACGACAAAAGGCTGATTGAATTGCGACAAAAGCCGAAGGAATTACCAAAGGGGTGACGGGCCCAAAGACGTCAAATTGAACATCGCAAATTAGCCGTTGGAATTTAAGCGTCCAATGACGTCCCCGCAGACGTAAAATTTAGGACAATGGAATAGCTGTTTGCTTTCAAATGGCGATGGGCGTGCGAACATCAACTTTACGGCAATGAAATAACCGTTGATCTCTAAATGCTTGAATGCGAACTCGAAGGAATTCAAAGGCCTTAAGGCCAAAAGGAAGAGACTGTCGAGAAAGGAGCCCAAAGAGCCAAGGATTGACAGAAGATAGCCCCGAGGGCTGAAAGAGCTATGAAAAGACAAAGGCCAAGAGTGAACTTAGCGACCTGCCGAGAAAGGAGCCCAAGGAGCCAAGCACGGACATGGACAAAACAGCCCAGGTGGAAAAGCAGGCGTCGGCAGAAGAGTTATTACAACGGTTGGAACAGTCCCTATGAAATGGTCATCAAGGAGCACAAACAGTGAATGGCGCGGCTTATTTTTCCTCATTTTGCATTAATGAGCAGACAACCGCGTGAATCTATTTAAGAAGCGGTCTTGTTTGTAGACAAATGGGCGCAGCCCATGCTTTCAAAATAATGTTTGATATAACTTTAATGCTAAAGTCAAGACTAGCAACTGCCACAGCATGTTCTTTCAACGACTTCCTCTTCTCAATGTTTTTAACGCAGCATGGGCCACTTGTAAAAAGGAGCACCATTGCTTTCTCTCTCTATATATATTGTAAACTCTCATTTGAGAAAGCCATCTCTCATTTTTGTAAGACAAAGCTTTGCCAAAATTTTACCTTGAATCAATAGAATGCATTTTACTTCTATATGACTGGTTATATTTCTGTGTCTGAGTATTAACCTTGTGTTCAGTCATTTTGCATGATGCTTTCACAAGTTTGACACCAACATCCCTGGTATAGACAAAGCACCATTTCTGCAGGTAACAAGAAGTGTTGTATCTAGAGCGCAGAGACAGAAGAGAGTTATCAAACAGTGTGTTTTTCTACAGCGCCTATGGTAAGTTCATTTTTTGTGTCTCCATTAAGCCTCCCTGTTAGATCTCCCTACAGTCTGGTCTTTTCATCAGATAAAGTGTATGTCCTCTTCTGGTCTGAAGTGTGAGTAAATGAGTAGATCAAACTTTTTTGGTCCATCACCGTATTAGTTTAGGTTCTGTTTTCAGTAATCCTTCTCTCTTTTTAACCCCCCTTTTTTATATATTAGCAGTAGTAGTGAAATAACTCAGAGATGCATCAAAGGGAGCTAGCCCTTATCTAGAGATTCTCCCCTCAATTTTGTCAGACCCACAGGGAAGAGAGGAGTCTCCATTGTGCTGTGTGGAGGACAGAGGCTCAACCTTCTGTCAAGGGTGCACTTCACAGTGTCAACAGTTTTTGGCATGCCCAGTGGGACCAATTTTTAACACTCAGAAAAGTTCCAGGATTGATGCTGGTCCTGTTACAGCAAAAAATCAATCATTAATCCAACATCTAGCGACTCCATTATCAAGAGCATCAGTCTCTGGTCAAAGATCAATCTGACACCTTATGCCTAAGGTCACCACACGATCTGCTGCTAAAGGTGTCCCTTTTGAATTCATTGAACTACCATTAAATTCAGCAAGGCGATTGAGGTTTGCAAGGACTCATCCTTATTCAGCAAGTCATTTTCCCAGACCTGCTATAAGATACACTTACGCAAGAGGCCCAGGTTGAATCTTGTCATAGCTATGGCTTTACCTTTTGTGGCCTTTCATGGTCAGAGTCCTTTGAATCTTCTGTATTATGACCCAATCCCAGGTACAATGCTTAAAAGTGTGCCTCCCTTTAATAGAGAAGGGCCTATTACTGCTATTGAGCACATCAAAAATATTGCCAACTTCTGCAATATTCACAATGTCACTGAAGAAAACATTTCTATCAGATTGTTGGCAGTCTTTTCAGGGCAAGGTTCTGGACTGGTATGGGACTCTGCCTATGAATTCAGTTGGCACATAGAACGAATTGGACACCCTCTTAACAAACAAATTCGGGGAGAAGAGTGACCACCTCTCTCTTGCTAAGCAGCTAACCACCATGCAAAGAGCTCCACACGAATTTATGCAGGGTTTCAATACTCGATTTTAGAAGACATGGGACAGAATCCCTATTTTGGTGAGGTCAACCCCAAGCTATGCTTTCCTTTATTATTTGAAAGCATTGAACAGCGACATTGCTATCATGATATAGTCCATGGGAGGACATGTGTTGCGCATTGCCTATGAAATAGCCATAGCAACTGAGAATTGCCTGGTGCAAGCGGGAAAGATAGCCCCTAGACCTCATATGCCACTCTTCCCTGAATTGCCACCTCCAGTCCAGACTGCTGCACCCACCTTAGCTCTTCTGTCTGGCATAGAAAAACCCGCTGCTACTTCGTCCAATGATCTTCATGGAGTCAAAAGCTTGTTGCAAAGCATGACCAATGAACTGGTGGCTCTTAAAAAGCAGCAAGCTCAAAGCTATCGGCCAAATTAGGGATATCAGCAGCTCGGGCAAGCAAATAGACCCCCTTTCTAGAATTACAATCAAGGATAGGTTCAGTTTGCACAAGTCAGACCTTATCAAGGCTATAATCTAGGCGCTCCTTCGTCATCCAAGGCTCTATAGCCAAATTGCTCACCCATGGGATATGATCAAGATCAGGTTGTTTATACAAATGAGATGCCAAGTCAATACACGAATGCACAAGACAATTAGGCAGCCGTCCAATTCCCAAGCTTTGAGGCGTCAGTGCACCCTGGCATGGACAGCATGCCGGCTCAGTCTGATTCCACACTCATGAATCACCTGGAAGGTGAATTCTGTGTAGTCAACTACGTGGGCAATGCGGACAGCCAAGATGATTATGTTGCAACCAACACAAGGTCCAAAAGGAGAGCTATGGAGCAAGCTCAGGCAGCTGCTTAAACATCCGTAGCATCTTCTTCATCACATGTGAATCAGAAATTTTCAGATTTCAGGGCACCGGTTACACCCTCAGCTACTCAGCCTGCGCCTCAGGCTACAAGCAATCCCAAAGAAAATTTGAAAGGAGACAACCCTCAAATCAATGTAGTAGACCAGATGAAGAAGCTACACATGAATATCTCTTTGTGGGATTCATTGGCAATGCCGGGACAAAAGGACATGTTGCAAAAAGAATTGCATGGGCTAAATGAACAAGTTGTTCCAGCAAAAGTCAATAATGTTTTGATCATGAATGGGCACCCTTCCACAGCAAGGCAAGTAAAGAAAGAAGAAAAGGTTCCCCCTTTCTATCTGTCCTTAGTCATAGGAGATTTCCTAGTGCACGATTGCATTATTGATAGTGGGGCAAGCACCTCAGTAATGCCAAAATGTATAGCGGATAAACTGGAGCTCAAATACGAAGAAATGACTGAGTCTTGCAGCTGGATGGAACACCAGCAAAGACAATAGGAGTGGTGAGAGGCTTGAGCTTGACGCTCTACGGCTGTCCAACTTTCTCAGTTTCTCATGACATAGTGGTGGCGGATGTTCCTCCCTACTTTGTCATTTGCTTGTCCAGGGATTTCACATCAAAAAAGGCGGGTACCTAGCAGTGAACTGGGCCTACCTGGTTTTTAGAACCAAATATGGGACTAAGGTTAAGATTGAATCGGAGCCAATCCATAGAGATCATCTAGAGCCGTACTCACTCAAAGCGGTGAATGTCAGCTATGCCATTATTGATCAAAAAGAATTTCAAGTGGATCAATCTCCGCCCTCTGCCCTTGAAAGAGTTGCTGACCTGCTCTTAGATGAATGGGGAAGTGACAACTTTGAACATGACCCTTACAAGTTCATAGAAGATGCAAGCCTCGGGATTTATTGCATGCATGAAGAGGGTACTTTTGTCAAATTTGATGAAAGCAAGCCAAGAGAGCTCAAGTTTATGGCAGTTTTTCTTTGATGGCTCAAGGAGCAAGTTGGGTGCTGGTGGGGGAGTGGTGCTAGTTTCCCCCTCACAAGAGAAATACTTTTCGGCTTTCAGGTTTCAATTTTCTTGCATGTGCAATGTTGCAGAGTATGAATCTCTCATCCATGGTTTGGAGTGGGCGAGGAAAAGAGGAATTAGAGAGCTGCAGGTTTTTGGAGATAGCAAGCTGATCATAAATCCGGTGAGAAGTCGAAATTTGATCAAGAATTTCTTACTTAAGTCTTACAAGCACAGGGTGTGGGACTTAGTAGAGAGTTTTCTTGCTTTCAATGTTACCTCCATTCCAAGAGAACAGAATAAGCAAGCAGACAAAATAGCAGCAGTTGGTGCTCAGTTCGATGTCCCCAAGGCTGAAACAACAGTGTGTGCCATTTGAAAGTGGTAATCAGACCCTCCGTGCCTGACAACATCACCAACTAGTAGGTGTTTGACAACGATCAACGAATATCACTCTTCTTGCAAGAGAAAGATGAGTTTGCTGCTAGAAACCAGGCTTAAGCTACAGCAGCAGTATGGGGGCCAAATTGTTCAGCTGAAGAACAATAAACTTTTCAAAGGTTTGGTCATTCTCGAAAGTATCTTCAACGAGGATGACCAATTGAAAAATGATAAAGCAAGCATCACAACGAAAAAGGGGAACTATGAAAAAGTTGAGATATTCAAGAATAAGTTGCTTGCACTTGGAAAAGTGTGTACAGATCATGAAAGGCAGGCCTTCATGTTGTTGTGCCAGGAGTTTGCTGATGTCTTCGCTTGGGAGTATAGTGACTTGAAGGGTTTTAACCCAAGTTTGGCCCAACATACCATTGAGCTGGAGGAAGGCGCCAAGCCCATCAAGCAGAAACAAAGAACTATTAACTCGAAGATTGAGCCTCTCATGCGAAAGGAACTCACCAAGTTGATTAAGTCCAAAATCATATTTTCGATCAAACACTCTTTTTGGCTAGCCAATCTTGTTCCTGTCCGAAAAAAGAATGGGGAGATCAGATTATGTGTAGATTTTAGAGACCACAATAGAGTCTCTTTGAAAGACCATTATCCTCTCCCGAGTATCGAGCAGATCCTCTAAATGGTGATAGGCAGCGAGCGTTTCTCCCTCCTAGATGGGTATTCGGGATACAATCAGATTTTGGTGCAACACTGTGACCAGTACAAGACAGTCTTCACTACCAAATGGGGGATGTTCACTTACCGAAAAATGCCATTTGGACTGTCCAATGCTGGGGCCACTTTTCAACGAGCCATGGACATGGCTTTTCGAGCCCTGATAAATAATATTGTACTGGTATATCTTGATGATGTGATAGTGTTTTCTATAGAAGCGGGCCAACACATGAAACACCTCAGGCAAATCTTTGAGAGGTGTAGAGAGTTCGGTATCTCTTTCAACCCAAAGAAATGCGTGTTTGCTGTCCATGAAGGTAAACTCCTTGGCCATGTGGTTTCGAAAGAAGACTTGACCATTGATTCAGAAAGAGTTCGCTCCATCCTAGAGTTGTCCTTGCCTAAGCATAAGAAGGGTCTGCAAAGCTTCTTTGGCAAAATAAATTTTATCAGGGGATTTATCCCAGATTTTACTGAGACAGTCAAGCCATTGACTTCTATGTTGAAGAAAGATGAGAAATTCACATGGACAGCACAAAGGAATGATAGTTTTGAAGGGATCAAGCAAGCTATCGCCCAGGGTCTTACCTTGATCAATCCTGACTTCACCAAGGATTTCAACCTCTACACCTTCGAAAATGAAGAGGTAATCTCCGTTATACTTACCCAAGCAAATGACGAGAACCTTGAACAGCCGCTTGCATTTTTTAGCCAGGGTCTAGAGGGTTTTGAGGTCAGGTATACATATGTGGAGAAGCAAGTCCTTGCAGTCATACGGAGTCTGAAGAAATTCAGACATATGTTGTCCAACAGCAGGGTTCACCTCATGGTGCCACATCCCAGCGTCAAAGATTTCTTGATCAACCGTGATCTGAATGAAAAAGAGCGGGATGGATCACTAAAGTAATGGAATATGGATGGATCACTAAAGTAATGGAATATGACGTGGATATCAAAACCACCAAGCTGGTAAGAGGAAAAGGCTTGTGTGAAGAACACCTTGCTGCAGACTTTAAACAATAGAAAGAGGACATTTTGCTCATTCACGATGCAACCACAACAGAAGAACCAACAGTCCTGAAAGATTGGACATCAGACATGAAACGTTTTCTTCTCACTGGTGAGTGCCTACAGGGCCTTAATAGAACCAAGAGGAGATATTTTAGACTCCAACCTCTCCCTTATGTCCTGATTGATGGAGTGATGTTCAGAAGAGATTTCTCAGGAGTACTTTTAAGGTGCATAGACCCAGGTCAGGTCGATAGGGTGCTGTCCAAGATCCATGATGGGCTAGCTGGTGGTCACTTTGCTCCTAAGCCTATAGCTGCAAGAATTATGAGAGATAGTTACTTCTAGGCCACTTTATTCAGAGACACCCATGCCTGGGTACGAAAGTGCCAAAAGTGTGTTCTCTTTGATGGGAAACAACGACTGGCTGCAATGCCTCTATAGTCTATTCAAGGACAACAACCATTCATGCAATGGGGCCTTGACTTCATAGGGACGATTAACCCTCCCTCCAGTGCTGGACACAAATGGGTCTTGACCGCTACAAACTACTTCACGAGATGGGTAGAAGCTGTTGCTTTAAAGGAGGCCAACGAAAGTGCAGTCTTGGATTTTTACGAAGCCCTAGTGACAAGGTTTGGAGTTTCAGCTACCATCATATCAGAGAACGCATTGGCTTTCTTGGGAACCAAAACGAGTGAGTGGGCATTGAGATACGACATCTCTCTTAGCACTTCTTCTAACTACTACCCATAGGGGTCCAACAAGAATCTGATCAAGATTATCAAAAAAACAATGGAGGAGAATCAGAGAACTTGGCATGCCAAGTTGAAAAGAACCCTGTGGGCAGACAGGGTTACTCCAAAGAGGGCAGTTGGCAATTCGCCATACATGCTTGTGTATGAAAGGGAAGCTAGGCTTCCTCTTTCACTTGAATTGCCAGCTTTGGACCTTGCTCACCAGCTGCAATTAGAAGAAGGCAACAGCATGGAAGTTAGGCTATGTGAATTGATGGAACTTCAAGAGACAAGGGACCAAGCTATGGCTTCTATGACCAGCCGTCAACTGCAAATGAAGAAGCACTTTAACAAGAGATCCTCGTCAAAAGGTTTCTCTGAAAGAGACATCGTCTTGAAATGGGATGAGGACCGAGCTAAGCCTAGAAAGCACACGAAGTTCGACGCCCTATGGAGTGGTCCATATGTCATCACTCAATGCAAGTAGCGCAATGCGTTCCAACTCTCTAGGTTGGATGGTGAAGAATTGTGTATCCTAGTTAATGGGATACATCTTAAGCATTATCACTGAGCCTTGTCCCATTATGTACATATTTTCCTTGTTTTTTCCCTATTTTCCCTAAGTGCTTTTGCACATGTTAGTAGTTTTCTTAACCTTGTGTGTGTTTTGTTTTCCTTTTGGGGTAAAAGCTTCATGATTGATTCTTGGGTTTCTCAACGCTGTTGCTAACTCTTTCAACGCTGCATCTTGACTCCATGCCCAATGGACTTTGAGGATACAAATCTTCTTCAGCATAGCAGGCAATGCTTCCCCTGGGAATCGCCAAATTGTTGACCATTTTTTGGTCCCGTGGGCAAAAAATCAGTCTCCCTTTTCTTTTCTTTCCATTTTTACGCTCAGACATGAAGGATAATGCAAAAATATGCTTCTGCAACTCGTTTTTTCTCTTGGCATGCAAAAGGCTCAACTTCAAGCATTTGGTATGGAGAGTACAGGCAGGGTTGGAAGGAGTGATTATGTAGGAATTTGCAAAAGAGCAAGTAAAACCACTTCAGAAGGCTTTTAACTGGCAAAATGAACCAGGTTCAAAGGGCCAAAGGATCGCTTCCAAAAGCCCGAAGGGTAGGTGCCCTTACGGGGGGCACCCAGACGACAAGCAAGACCTTTGTAACTCTTCCGAAAGGCAATTTTGGAGACCAAGCAGCCCTTGCGGAGGGCGGAAAACCCTTAAAAAGGGACCAAAGAAAGAGGGCCGAAAGGCAAGGTTTCCTTCAGGAAAGTGGACAAGGCAGAAAAGGGGCAGAGTTTTCCTTTGGAGAAAGACAAGGGAAAAGATAAAAGATTCCTTCGGACTTTTGTCCGAAGGAAATCCAAGGAGAAAACAAAGGTTGAATTCTTTCGGACAAAATGTCCGAAGAAATTCGTTCGAACATTTTGTTCGAAGAAATTCACAGGGCAAGGAGCCAAACGGAAGATTACCCTTCGGAAAGAAATCTGTGGCAAAATGGCAAAGGCAAAGTCCTTCGAACAAAAGTCCGAAGGAAAAGACCGACCGAAAGAAAGAAAGGGGCCAAGGCATGAAGGAAGGTTTCCTTCGGGCAAAATGTCCGAAGGAATCGAGAAGCCAAGGCAGCTCGAAGGAGCCCAAAGGGCAAGTGCCCTTGCGGGGGACTCTCTACTGCCAAAAGGGGGACCTTTTCCAAGCTCCGAAGGGACACCTTCCCTTCGGGAGGGTTCAACGACAAAAGGCCGATGGAATTGCGACAAAAGACGAAGGAATTACCAAAGGGGTGACGGGCCCGAAGACGTCAAATTGAGTATCGCAAACTAGCCGTTGGAATCCAAACGTCCGATGACGTCCCCGCAGATGTCAAATTTAGGACAATGGAATAGTCGTTGGCTTTCAAATGGCGACGGGCGCGCGAATGTCAACTTTACGGAAATGAAATAACAGTTGATCTCTAAATGCTTGAATGCGAACCCGAAGAAATTCAAAGGCCTTAAGGCCAAAAGGAAGAGACCGCCGAGAAAGGAGCCCAAAGGGCCAAGG
Organism: Torreya grandis; assembly: GCA_037957365.1. Lineage (NCBI taxonomy): Eukaryota > Viridiplantae > Streptophyta > Pinopsida > Cupressales > Taxaceae > Torreya > Torreya grandis. Next base: position 2,492,112 of record JARHVA010001839.1, read on the forward strand.
ATTGACAGAAGATAGCCCCGAGGGCGGAAAGAGCCAGGAAAAGACAAAAGAGCTAGGAAAAGACAAAGGCCAAGAGTGAACTGTTGACCATTTTGGTCCTGCAGGCCAAAATCGGTCTCCTTCCCCTGCTGTTCTGAGCCATCAATCGTGAATGTATCCACCTTCTGCAAATGCCCATTTTCCCTTCTGAATAAATCCTTTTCCTATAAAGGATTGATAGATCTAAAACCTGTAGGTTTCGGTTTAGTATGGAGCTTATTTCGCTTTGAGAAAATGCCTTAGACAAGCCTTTCGGCAAGGAAATGGACCAGTTCAAAGAATGTAAGGGTTTTACAAAGCTCCGTAGGGCAGGTACCCTTGTGGAGGACAGTCAGGCGCAAACTGGGCCATTCCAGCACGCTGCAGAGGGCAATTCTGGACTCAAAGGTGCCCTTGTGGAGGGAAGGGAACCCTTGTGGAGGAATCAAAAGATAAGGCAAAAGATAGGCGAAGACAAAGGTTGAATTGCTTCGGGCAAAATGCCCGAAGGAATTCGAAGAAATTCACAAGGCAAAGAACAAAAAGGATTATCTTTCGGAAAAATTTCCGCGGCAAGAAATTCACAAGGCAAATTCTTCAGACAAAAAGTCCGAAGGAATTCCTTTAGACTTTTGTTTGAAGGAATTTTGCCCGAAGATAAAACCCGCCGAAAGAAACAAGCGGCAAAATGAAGGAAAGATTTCCTTTGGGCAAAATGTCTGAAGGAATCGAGAAGCTGAGGCAGCTCGAAGGACCCCGAAGGGCAAGTGCCCTTGCAGGGGACTCTCGGCTGCCAAAAGGGACCTTTCTTCAAGCCCCGAAGGGATACCTTCCCTTCGGGAGGGTTAAAAGACAAAGGCCCAGACAAAAGGAAAAAGCCAAAGGAACGAAAAGAACAAAGGGAAAAAATCGAAGGAAAGAAAGCTGAAGAAATTGCCAAAGGGGGGTGACGGGCCCTATGACGTCAAATTCTAGCATGGCGAACTAGCCGTTGGAGTTTCAAACACCCGGTGATGGGAGCGCGAACGTCAAATTTAAAGCGGTAAAATAGCCGTTGATTTTGAAATGCTTAAGGACAAGCCGCAAGTGAACTCAGCGACCCACTGAGAAGATAGCCCCGAGTGCTCACAAAGCCAAGAAAAGACAAAGCTAGGAAGAAACAAAAATAACAAGGAAAGGCGGGAACAGTCTAGGTGGCAAAGGAAGGTGTCGGCACAAGGAGTTATTCCAGTGGTTGAAACAGTCTTTGCCAAGTGGTCATCAAGGAGCGCAAACAGTGAATGACTCGACCTGTTTTTCTTCATTTTGCATTAATGAGCGGACAATCGCACAAGTCTTAAATAAGGGCAGCCTTGTCATTAAAACAATTGGCCGATCCATCCTTCTGAGTAGCGTTTAATACATTTTAAGCGCTAAAGTCAAGATTGGCAACTACACAGCATGGTTCTGTCAGGTCGTTTCTAGAAGGATGATATCAGCATCGACTTCCTCTTCCCAAGGCATTCAACACAGCATAGGTCATTTATTTTCCAGAAAGCGCCAAAGTCTTTTCCTAAAGGCTATATATTGTAATCTCTCATTTGAGAAAAAGGATCTCTCAGCTTGTAAGGCGGAGCTTTGCCGAAATATACCTTGAATAAAAAAAAACCATTTTTGCTTCCATTTGAGCTTGCACTTTTGCATATGTCATGGCTTTGTCTTGTGTTAAATCATTTTCCTTCATGCTTTCACATAATGATTACAGCATGTCTAGTGTATTGTGAGTTCTTTTGCAAGGTAGCCAGAAGTGTCCGTAGCAGAGTATAGACGCATATGAACAGGTTGCCATAGTGTGTCTTAGAACACCTCTGGTAGTTCTTCCTCCTTGTATCTCCAGAGGACCCCTAGCTCACTGATGCAGAAGAATTTCTCATATCAAATGAAGTGTATATCAGCATGTTCTTGGTGAAAAGTGTATGTTCAAGCTAAGTAGATCAACCATTTTTGGTGCATCATTGTATTAATCTAAGTTCTGTTTTCAGTAATCCTTCTCTCTTTTCAACCCCCCCTTATATATATATTAGCAATAGTACTGAAATAACTCAAAGATGCATCAAAGGGAGCTAGCCCTTATCTAGAGATTCTCCCCTCAGTTTTGCCAGACCCATAGGCAAGAGAGGAGTCTCCATTGTGCCGCGAGAGAAGCCCAGCCTTCCCTCAAAGAGTGCAATCCACAATGTCAACAGTTTTTGGCACGCCCAGTGGGACCAGTTTTTTATCCAAAGAGTTGAAGAATTTTGGTGTGTTCTTCAACCAGCGAGCCTTTGGAGGCTTTTTCATCAACACCAATGGCGACTCCGAGTTGAATCAGTTGGTTAAGCAGACCTGGTGCCATCAACAAATCACAGTTTGGTATGTATAATTCCATTGCTCAGAAGCATGGACCTTGTTTTCTTTCATATAACTTTGGTCAAGCTCAGGTTGTTCATGGAATCACCTCAAGCAACGCTCCTGGTTGCCCTTCACCTAGTGTAAAGGAAGTAACGTTGGAGTTTGAGAAGCAAGTGATGGAGAAATAGACTGGAGGAGCAGGATGGATATCAGCAAGAACTTATGTACAAAGAGGAGTGCTTGTTTAGGCAAGCTCAGGGCTTGCAATCCATGAAGAAGGGAGTAGAAAAATGGAAGAGTCCATTTATTCAAGGCAGTCAGCCTTGTGTGCCTTCTCCCATTCCAAAGCAACCCCCTCCTATTCTAAAGAAAACCTCCTCTTGTGCACCAAATCTTTTCTACCAGATAGCACTTGCCCACTCTAGCTCATCTGATGCAGTAACCACTCTTGCTCTTGATCCCTTGCACCTAGCTTTCCAACATCAAAGGGCATTAGAGCAACCTCTCATGGAGACTAACCTTCTCAATTCTTTAGAATGTGGACCCTCTTTTGATGGGAATCACCCTATATCTTTTGAAAAGCAAAACATCTCTCTTGAAGTAGCTCTACCTGTGCATCAACAGTCTCTTCCTAGTCTTCCTCAGCCTCAAGTCTTTCAACGTGATGTCAAGATTCCAAGTTGGAGGAGGGAATATCATGAACCAGCTCAGGGCCTTGAAGAAGATGAAGCTGCTCCTACTCATCATGATGATGCTTGTGACCTCCAAGAAAGACTCTTTCAGGAGAATATAGCTAAGCAAATTGCAAAATTGGAGTCCAGAATGAGGTTCCTCAACCAAAGTGTGATGGATGGTTCAGGTCAAGCAGAAGATCCTATGTCTGAACACACCCCATCTACACTCCTTCAAGACAACTATCAGGGCACATCTAATATAGATGAAGTGTTGGCTAAATGGAAGGAAGAGAATCATTCAATTCTAGCTCAAGGACTGCCTCCTCTTCCACATGAGTTTAACCATCAGCATTCTACTTCATCCCTTCTCAAGGAGGACCCTGTTTTGTAGGAGGCAAGTGAAGAAGAAAGGATCCAATTTGCAGCTGCCCAAGAGGCTATCATGAGCGACAATGAAGATGAAATCATCATGGATGCTCCTTTTGAAGACATCATCAACAAGGGAGAAGACATGGGTCATGCATACATGCGGATGTTCTAGCAATATGAAGAGGAAGGTAAGCATGGTGAGCTCTCTCCCCCCTTGTTTGATGAACTTCCTTGTTGCTTTGATGAGGAGGACGACCATGCCATGGAACCCGAGTTGGAGGAGAATCAGAAGGATGTCTTTGAACAACTAGAGACTCTGATTACTGAGCAAGAAAAGGAGAGGCCTGTCCATTTTGAGGAAAGTTGTGAAGAAGAGAACCTTGAGCAAGAAGGTGTTCTGTGGGATGAGCAATCAGTCTATGATCTCATTTCAAACATCACAACAGTCACCCTTCTTCAAGAAAGCCATGATGAAGTAGAGGATCAGTTTGACAGGGTTTTCAATGAAGCAAAAGGGGACAAGTCAATCCATGATGCATATCAAGGGGCTTATGGTGATAAGCTAGAAGCCATTGATTTCCTTATGAAATACACCAGCATGAAGGGTCAGCATGAGGCAGTCTCCAAAGAGCAAAGTGAATACACAAATGTTGGAGATATGTTTGACCATGATCCACTCAGATACAAGACAATCAAGGTGGTAGGCAAGAAGAGCAAGTCACCAAATCTCCATTTCATTTAGTCACTTGTCTGGCACCATAAGTTTTCTTGCCATGAAGGAGACTTAAGAAGTTTTCCTTTTGATCTAGGAGAGAGGCACAGATACCTGGTTAGCTGTACATGGTAGTTTGCTTTCAGTTTTTCTTTCCTTGTTTTTCCTAAGTGTTGTTTGCACAAGGGTAGTGTTTTTTATCCTTTGTTGTGTGTGTTTTCCTTTGTGTTTGAGGTAAAAGCTTCATGATTGATTCTGGGATCTCTTGAGGCTATTGCTAAATTTTTTAAGCAGCGCTCTGACTCTGTGCCCATGTGATGGGCACCCCTGTTATGCCCAAAACTAACCCAGCTGAAACCCCCTATGACTCCGAAACGGTTTGCTTGTATTGTTTTTTTTTTTGTGTGTTTTGCAAAGTCTTATGCATGTAACATAAATATAGAATTGAAAGCATAGGCACACATAGCTGAAATAACCAACACACTGTATTTATATTGATTGCAAAATGAGTAAGCAAGTACAATGTCGGCCATGTGATAACTCACTAAATACTCCAATAATGGAATGAACATTGTTTCAAGTGAATATCCCCAGCGAATACCGAAGGTGCGATCATTTTGTTCTCTGTCTAGCAGAACTACGGACTTTGCATGCTGGTTTCTATGGACTCTGCAGGCTTGTTTCTACGGACTCTGCATGCATGCTTCTATGGACTCTGCAGGCTTGCTTCTACGGACTCTGCAGGGTTGTTTCAACGGACTCCGCAGGCTTGTTTCTATGGACTCTGCAGACATGCTTCTACGGACTCTGCAGGCTTGTTTCTATGGACTTTGCAAGCTTGGTTCTACGGACTCCGCAGACTTGTTTCTCCTGACTCTTACTGCAGATAGTGGCTGCTATAGTGATGTGGCTGCTATAGTGACGAGCTGCTACAGTGACGCGACTGCTACAGTGGCGCGACTGCTACAGTGATGTGGCTGCTACAGTGGCACGGCTGCTGCAGTGGCACGACTGCTGCAATGGCACGGCTGCTACAGTGGTGTGGCTGCTACAGTGGCGCGGCTGCTACAATGGTGCGGCTGTATGAGGCTGAAAGCACAGACTCCAAAGACCAATCCCAAAGATTGATGTCTAGAGTGCTACAGATGGGAAGGACGTTCCCAAATGCCCAAAATAACCTGCAAACTGCAAGTGCATCATTTTTTTTCTTATCCAACATGTCTAATGAAGCCACAAACACCTCCTTTTATTCTTTCTCGAAGGGGGCGACTCAACTCTCATGAGCAATGTGGGATAAAAGATGTGCAACATTTTATATATTAAAATATTACTTATGTCTCCCTTGGGTACCATCCCCATAAAGTAAATATTTAAAGTAACACTTTAATATCTTGCAATTAAGTTAAATGTTACTTTTATAACACTTTAGGCATTAAAATATAATAGCAATCGGACTCCGAATAATGCAAGTGATAGTTTGCCGGAAAGCTCTCATCAAGGAGTATCAAATCCAATCATCAAAACTGGCCTCCACTGTGTCCTGCTAACTTACTACAAATAGTAAATATGCCTGAAACTGAGTAAGTCAACTCCGTTTTGGCCCAAAATGGAAATGACTAGGCCAAAACACTCTAGGATCCCTTTAAACTCTTCGTTAGCCCTCGGGACCATGTAGAACTAGGCTAACGCACACACACATTTGGTCAACTGCTAAAGTGGGGACATTACAGCCCAATGGACTTTGAGGCTACTGGTTTCTTAAGCATAGCAGGCATGTTTCCCTTTGGAATCGCTAATTTGTTGACCATTTTGGTCCTGCAGGCCAAAATCAGTCTCCTTCCCCTGCTGTTCTGAGCCATCAATCGTGAATGTATCCACCTTCTGCAAACGCCCATTTTCCCTTTTGAATAAATCATATTCCTATAAAGGATTGATAGATCTAAAACCTATAGGTTTCGGTTCAGTATGGAGCTTATTTCGCTTTGAGCAAATGCCTTAGACAAGCCTTTCAGCAAGGAAATGGACCAGTTCAAAGAATGTAAGGGTTTTACAAAGCTCCGAAGGGCAGGTGCCCTTGTGGAGGACAGTCAGGCGCAAACTGGACGATTCCAGCAGAATGCGGAGGGCAATTTTGGACCCAAAGGTGCCCTTGCGGAGGGCAGGAAACCCTTGCGGAGGAATCAAAAGACAAGTCAAAAGATAGGCAAAGACAAAGGTTGAATTTCTTCGGGTAAAATGCCCGAAGGAATTTCTTCGGACATTTTTTCCGACGGACATTTTGTCCGAAGAAATTCAGAAGGCAAAGAACAAAAAGGATTATCTTTCGAAAAAATTTCCGCTGCAAGAAATTCACAAGGTAAATCCTTCGGACAAAAAGTCCGAAGGAATTCCTTCGGACTTTGTCCAAAGGAATTTTGCCCAAAGGAATTTTGCCCAAAGATAAAACCCGCCGAAAGAAACAAGCGGCAAAATGAAGGAAAGATTTCCTTTGGGCAAAATGTCCGAAGGAATTCCTTCGAACATTTTGTTCGAAGGAATCGAGAAGTTGAGGCAGCCCGAGGGACCCCGAAAGACCCCGAAGGGCAAGTGCCCTTGCGGGAGACTCTCGGCTGCCAAAAGGGACCTTTCTCCAAGCACCGAAAGGACACCTTCCCTTCGGGAGGGTTAAAAGACAAAGGCCCGAACAAAAGGAAAAAGCCGAAGGAACAGAAAGGACAGGGAAAAAGCCGAAGGAAAGAAAGCCGAAGAAATTGCCAAAGGGGGGTGACGGGCCCTATGATGTCAAATTCTAGCATGGCGAACTAGCCGTTGGAGGTTCAAACGCCCGGTGACGGGCGCGCGAACGTCAAATTTAAGGCGGTGAAATAGCCGTTGATTTTGAAATGCTTAAGGACAGGCTGCAAGTGAACTCAGCGATCCGCCAAGAAGATAGCCCCAAGTGCTCACAAAGCCAGGAAAAGACAAAACCAGGAAGAAACAAAAATAACAAGGAAAGGCGGGAACAATCTAGGTGGCAAAGGAAGGTGTCGACACAAGGAGTTATTCCAGCAGTTGAAACAGTCTTCGCCAAGTGGTCATCAAGGAGCGCAAACAGTGAATGACTCGACCTGTTTTTCTTCATTTTGCATTAATGATCAGACAATTGCATAAGTCTTAAATAAGGTCGGCCTTGTCATTAAAAACAATCGGGCGACCCATGCTTCTGTAGTAGCATTTAATATGTTTTAAGCGCTAAAGTCAAGACTGGCGACTACACAGCATGGTTCTGTCAAGTCGTTTCTAGAAGGATGATATCAGCATTAGCGACTTCCTCTTCCCAAGGCATTCAATGCAGCATGGGTCATTTATTTTCCAAAAAGCGCCAAAGTCTTTTCCTAAAGGCTATATACTGTAATCTCTCATTTGAGAAAAAGGATCTCTCAGCTTGTAAGGCGGAGCTTTGCCGAAATTTATTTTGAATTAAAAAAAGCATTTTTGCCTCCATTTGAGCTTGCAATTTTGCATATTTCATGGCTTTGTCTTGTGTTAAGTCATTTTCCTTCATGCTTTCACAGAATGATTCCAGCATGTCTAGTGTATTGTGAGTTCTTTTTTTGTAGGTTAGCCAGAAGTGTTCACAGCAGAGTATAGGCGCATGTGAATAAGCTGCCATAGTGTGTCTTAGAACACCTCTGGTAGTTCTTCCTCCCTGTATCTCCAGAGGACCTCTAGCTCACTCATGCAGAAGAATTTCTCATATCAAATAAAGTGTATATCAGCTTGTTCTTGGTGGAAAGTGTATGTTCAAGCTAAGTAGATCAACCATTTTTGGTGCATCACCGTATTAATCTAGGTTTTGTTTTCAGTAATCCTTCTCTCTTTTCAACCCCCCCTTATATATATATATATTGAGGGGAGAATCTCTAGATAAGGGCTAGCTCCCTTTGATGCATCTTTGAGTTATTCCAGTACTATTGCTAATATATATATATATATATATATATATATATATATTATATATATATTCTAGATAAGGGAGCTAGTACTATTGCTAATATATATATATATATATATATATATATATTCTAGATAAGGGAGCTAGTACTATTGCTAATATATTCTGGATAAGGGAGCTAGTACTATTGCTAATATATATATATATATATATATATATATATTCTAGATAAGGGTATATATATATATATATATATATATGCAATAGTACTAGCTCCCTTATCTAGAATATATATATATATATATATTCTAGATAAGGGAGCTAGTACTATAGATAAGGGTATCTATATATATATATATATGCAATAGTACTAGCTCCCTTATCTAGAATATATATATATAGTACTATAGATAAGGGTATCTATATATATATATATGCAATAGTACTAGCTCCCTTATCTAGAATATATATATATATATATATATATATATATATATATATATATATATATATATATATATATATATATATATATATATATATATATATATATATATATATATATATATATATATATTCTAGATAAGGGAGCTAGTACTATTGCATATATATATATAGATACCCTTATCTATAGTACTATATATATATTCTAGATAAGGGAGCTAGTACTATTGCATATATATATATATATATATATATATATATATATATATATATATATTAGCAATAGTACTGGAATAACTCAAAGATGCATCAAAGGGAGCTAGCCCTTATCTTGAGATTCTCCCCTCAGTTTTGTCAGACCCACAGGCAAGAGAGGAGTCTCCATTGTGCCATGTGGAAGAGAGAAGCCCAGCCTTCCCTCAAAGGTTGCACTCCACAATGTCAACATGAACTCAGCGACCCGCCGAGAAAGAAGCCCAAGGAGCCAAGCACAAACACGGACAAAACAACCCAGGTGGCAAAGTAGGTGTCGGCAGAAGAGTTATTACAGCAGTTTGAATAGTCCCTATGAAATGGTTAAAGAGCGCAAACAATTAATGGCGCAGCCTAATTTTTCTCATTTTGCATTAATGAGCAGACAACCGCGTGAATCTCTTTAAGAAGCGGTCTTGTTTGCAGACAAAGGGGCATGGCCCATGATTTCACAATAATGTTTGATATAACTTTAACGCTAAAGTTAAGACTGGCAACTGCCACAACATGTTCATTCAGCCACTCCCTCTTCCCAATGTTTTTAACGCATCATGGGCCACTTGTAAAAAGCGGCGCCATTGCTTTCTCTTTCTCTATATATATTGTAAACTCTCATTTGAGAAAGCCATCTTTCATTTTTGTAAGGTGAAGCCTTGCCAAAATTTCACCTTAAATCAATAGAATGCATTTTACCTCTATTTGACTGGTTATATCTCTGAGTGTGTCTGAGTATTAACCTTGTGTTCAGTGATTTTGCATGATGCTTTCACAAGTTTGACATCAACATACCTGGTATAGACAAAGCACCATTTCTTCAAGTAACAAGAAGTGTTGTATTTGGAGCACAGAGACAGAAGAGGGTTATCAGACAGTGTGTTTTTCTACAACCCCTGTGGTAAGTTCATTTTTTGTGCGTCTCCATTAAGCCTTCATGTTAAATCTCTCTACAGTAGGGTCTTTTCATCAGATAAAGTGTATTGATGTCCTTTTTTGGTCTGAAGTGTGAGTAAATGAGTAGATCAAACTTTCTTGGTGCATCACTTTATTAGTTTAGGTTTTGTTTTTAGTAATCCTTCTCTCTTTTCAACCCCCCCTTTTATAATTAGCAGTAGTAGTGAAATAACTTAGAGATACATCAAAGGGAGCTAGCCCTTATCTAGAGATTCTCCCCTCAGTTTTGCCAGACCCACAGGCAAGAGAGGAGTCTCTATTGTGCCGTGTGGAGGACAGAAGCTCAGCGTTCTGTCAAAGGTGCAATCCACAACGTCAATAGTAATCCAACCAATTCTTTTTTTGCTCAAATCCTTGTTAAGAAGGAAGTCTCTTACCCCAGGATAAGACCCCATAAGGTGGATTTTGCTATTGGATAGCATTGGTCTGAACTTTTTGAGACTCCTTACTACTGCAAGGACTTGTTTTTCTACAAAGGTATACTTCACCTCATACCCTTCAAGCCTCTAACTGAAAAATGCTGATCGCTGCTCAAGTCCTTCACCATTTCTTTGCATCAGCATAGTTGATATATTATCAATGTTGGCAAAAGCATACAATATGAAATCCTTTAAGAAATCAGGATTCACATGTGTGGGTGTTTGAGCAATGGCTTGCTTGATAGCCTCAAATGCTGATTTACCTTCATTTGACCAAGTGAACACTTGGTTCTTCTTTAGCATAGTAGTGATGGGCTTGACCAAATTTGCAAAACTGGGGATAAATCGTCTCATGAAGTTTATCTTTCCAAGGAAACTTTGGAGCCCCTTCTTATGCTTGGGCAAGGATAAGGCCAAGATAACTCTTGTTCTCTCAGGATTAATGGACAGCCCCTCCTTTGAGATGATGTGGCCCAGTAGCTTGCCTTCATGCATGACAAACACGCACTTCTTAGGATTCAAAAAAATCTGATACTCTCTACACCTTTCAAAAATCAGCCTCAGGTGGTCCATATGCTCGTTGGCGTTCTTGGAGAAAATCGTGATATCAAGCAAGTAAACCAACACCATTTGGTTTAGCAGCCCTGGAAAGCAATGTCCATGGCTTTTTAGAAAGTTTTGCCAGCACTTGATAGACCAAAAAACATCTTTTGGTACGCGTATGTGCCCCATTTGGTGGTGAAGGCAGTCTTGTACTGGTCTTCATCTTTCACCCAAACTTGGTTGTAGCCATAAAATCCATCCAACAGAGAGAAGTGTTCTGACCCTACAACTACTTGGAGAAGTTGCTCCATGGATGGCAGAGGGTAATGATCATTCAAGGAGACTTTGTTCAAACCTCTAAAGTCTACACAAAGCCTAATCTCCCCACACTTTTTTCTTACAGGCACCAAGTTGGCTACCCATGATGAATGCTTGATGGGAAAGATGATCCTGGACTCAATCAACTTGGTTAGCTCCTTCCTCATCAGCTCTTCAATCTTGGAGTTAACGGGCATTTGTTTTTGCCTTAAGTGCTTGGCATTGGACTCCAACTCTATGGTATGCTGAGCTAACTCAGGGTCAAAACCTTTTAGGTCGCTGTACTCCCAGCAAAAATGTTTGCATACTCTTGGCAAAGTGCTATGAAAGCATGTCTCTCAGCCCTGCTGCTTACCTTCCCAAGCTTGAGGAGTTTGTCTTTGAAGATGAGGACTCTCTCATAGTTTTCTTCACCAATTGATATTAATACCTTGTCTTTCTCATATGGTCTCCTTCATGAAAAAGGCCCTCAAGTGTAACCAACCCCTTAGGAAGTTTATTCGACATCCGCTGAACAATCTGATCCTCATATTGATCCTGCAATTTAGCTTGGTTGGAGGAGAACTCAACTTTCTATTGCAAGAAACAAGCAATTTGCTTGTCACTCTCAAAAACTTGCTAGTGGGTTTCATTATCCGATACTGATGGCCTCACCACCACCTTGACCTATGGCTAAACCTTAGCTTCTTTCAGCATATTTGGAATGTCAAACTGAGCTCCCATGGCTGCCACCCTGTCAGCATGTTTGTTCTGATCTCTTGGGACAGCTTAAATGTCAAAGGCCTCGAAATCTTCAATTAGGTCTCACGATCGATTTTTGTAGGATCTCATCAAAAAATTATTTGTAACGTTCAGGCCTCTGACTTGGTTTATTATGAGTTCATTGTCCCCATAAACTTGCAACAGTTTGATTCCTCTTTTATTGGCTCATTGAAGGCCACAGATCAAGCCTTCATATTCTGCGGCATTTGAAGAGCAATTGAAATGGAACCTGTAGGAAGAGAAAAACTTATTACCCGAAGGGGAAACCAATATTGCCCCAGCATCTACACCATTTTTGCTCCTTGAGCCATCAAAGAACAACTTCCATAAACCATTGGGGTCTTCTTTAGGTCCAATGAGGGAAGGCATGCGCTGATTCTCTTCATGTAGCAGATAGACACCCATGTCTCTTTCCTCAACACCTTCCAAAGGGTTGAAAAATTGGTTATCTCTCCATAGCTCATCCAAGAACAAGTCTGGAACCTCTTCAGAATGAGTGTTCAGCTCCTAGCCAATTGTAAACTCATCCTCATCAAGGATTAGTACAATTGAGGTTTACGTTATTTGGTTGATGGGGTTCAATGTGGAATTGTGACATGGGTTCAGCCTTGATCGAGACCTTAGTCCCATACCTTGTTCTGAATGCCATGTAAGACCAATCTGCTGCAAGGTAACCCTCAATCTTGGCTGTGAACTCTCTAGAAAGACATAATGCAAAGCAAGGAGTGACATCCAGGATCAACATGTCTTGCACCACGAACACACTAGGACAAGCATGTAAGGTTAGGCTGAAATTCCTGATGACACCTAATGGCTTTGTGGAAGAACCATCAAGCTACAGGATTCCCTTGGTGTGCGGCTCATACTTGAGGTTCAGCTGGTCAGCAATAGACTTTGGCATGACTAAGGTGTTGGCCCCACTATCCATCAAGCAATTGTGCACCAAGGAGTCACCGATGATTAATGAGATGTAGAATGGGGGGCACTTGGTCACACTACTTGACCTTTCTCCCAAAAAACTCTTGGCTGCATTGGTGAAAAATTCAACTTTCTTGTTTGGTTGCTTACTTGCTGTTGTAGAAACACTCATCCTGGACAAACCTTCCTGAAGAATGTCTACTTGGCCAGGCATAAAAAGCATGTCCCACATTAGTATGCTCACGTTGGATTTCTTCATTTGCTCCACAATGTTGATTGGCGTACTCCTAACCTTTCCTTGCGTTTCGGGAGTAACTGCTTCCGGCTTTGTCAGTGAAAGAGTGATGATAAGAGGCTCTTTGAAAGCTTCTTAACTGTCACCCATATTCCTTCTCTTGAACCTTGTGTTTGTTGAGACTTTGGTGTGGGCCAAACTGGGAGTAGCCTACTAATTAGATGCATAACACTTTTGTTCACTGATGACCATCAAGGCTTTCGGATGGTTTGACCCCTGATTCGAGCCTTGTTTTTGTGGAGGCTACTCCTGCTTTGTTAGCGTGGGCACTTTTGTGCTTTGGGCCATAAGAGCCTAGTTATATCCATAAGCAACAGCCTACTGCCATTGATCATTGAATGCTTGGTTGGAGCCATTAGTTGGGACAATGGATTGTCCAAAAGAATGATTCCAAGGCATTGTCCCTTCAGCCTCCTGAGCCACGTTGTTTTGAACTGGGACCAAAGAGTTGGAAGGGCTTGCTGCGTTTGGATTATAATTATGCTGCCTAGCATAGTTAGGCTGCCCCTGTCCTTGAAAACCTCCTTTGTAGGGTGGCCTATTAACTTGGTAAGGTTGTTGTTGACGCTGATATGGAGCTTGATAAGGTTTATTGTAAGCCTGCTGCCTCTTGACATTGACCACATCATTCCCCAAGGATTGGAGCATGTTTTTCAATTCCAAGTAATTTTACTGCTTTTGGGAGTCATTGGATCCACTAGTAGAGGCCTTCTCTTGCTTAGGTGAAGGGACAACAACAATTGTTGGCATTGGAAGTATAACATCAAGTGAGGGAATGACTGTAGGAGGTGGTCTGATTTATGAAAAAGAGACATTGAGGGTCTAGGAGTAGGCTTGCTAGCCTGAACTAGGCAATTTTCTGTCTTGATGGCAACTTCGTATGCATCTAGCAATATGTCTCCTCCCATAGACTGAATCATTACAACTATGTCACTATTGAGAGCCTTCAAGTAATACAAGAAAACAAACTTTGGAGATGGTCTAACAGCTGCCGAAATTCTATCCCATGCCTTCTGAAATCTCGTATTGAAGTCTTGCATGACCTCATGAGGATCTCTCTTAATTGTGGTCAACTGCTTTGCAAGTGATAGATGATCGCTCTTATCTGCAAACTTTTTACATAGGGCTATTCCCAGTTCGTCCCATGAACTAATAGAATTAGGAGCTAGGCCCCGATACCAGTCCAATGCTTTTCCTTTGAAGGATATAACCAATATCCTAACAACCACATTCTCCACTATGATATTGTGAATGTTGCAAAAATTGGCTATGTCCGTTATGTGCTCAGTAGGAGTTACAGCTTGGTCTCTTGTGTAATAAGGAACACTTTTGAGGGTTGCTACTGGCATAGGATCATACTGTGGTAAGTTCAAAGGGCTTTGGCCGCTGAAACCCACAAAAGCTCTTTGGAGAATCATAGCAGCAAGAGGAGCTGATAAAGATCTTCTTGCATAGGTATACCTTATGACTGGTTTAGAAAGATAGCTTCTTACGTAAGGGTGAGTATGGGCGAACCTTAATCTTCTTACTGAGTTTAAAGGTAATTCAACAAACTCAAAAGGAATACCTGCAAAAGTCGATCTTATAGTCACCTTTGGCATGAAAGACAGCGATTGCTTTGCCACCAGAGAGCTAGGTGTTCTTTGGAGTCGCCAGATGTTGAAGGATTAAAGCTACCACTGCTGCAAACTGATAAAAATAGCATCAAATTTGACCAATCTTCCATAAAAATGGAAGTGAAATGGTAGTTGTCCCACTGGGCGTGCCAGAACTGTTATAGCTGGGAATTGCACCCTTGTGAGAGAGTTCTTCAGAGTCCCTCACTTCCAGCTACAAGCATGGGAACAACCTCAGGATGTGGGTATCCTATGGTGAGGTTGAACCTCTAGATTCTTTTATGAAGCTAGTTCTTCAGGGGCTTCATTTCAGCTCTTGATCTCAAACTAAAATCTACTATCTACTAAGGAAAAGGGGAAGGAGGATGACTGAAAAGAAAATCTAAGCTAAGAGAGGTGATGCACCCCAAAAAGTGATCCACTTGGTCTAGGAAAAGAGCCAACTACTAATGAATCCAAATAGGCCACATGTTATTCTGGTTCTGTCTCAAGGCCATAGGCATGGAGCCTTTGAGTAGAGGTTGGAGAGAAGCCTTACATTTTGAAGGATAACAAAATAGGTCTAAGTGGAGACACTATGAACTGGTAACACTTCAAAGGAGCTTGACACACAGACACTTCACACAATCGTGCACAAAATCAGGAGGACTAAAAGCAAGGTGCTGGAAGAAATCGCAGGTGATGAATAACAATCATACATTCTGCAAAATGAAAGCAAATGTGCACACTTGTTTTAATTAGAAACAAAAAAGTCTTCCTTGTATTGCTTCAAAAGAGTATTTTACAAAGCGATTTCTGCAGAGTGATTCTATCGCCAATCTGGGGATAATTTTCTTGGCACGAAGGCCTCTATTTATATAAAAAATGGGGAAAAGAGAAGGGGAAGAAAGAAGAAGTCGTCGATGGCAGGAAATCTGACGTTGCACTTTCTTTTTGCCCCTTGATGTGTTGATCAGGATCACCAGACAATACTCTCGAGCCCCTCCCGTCTTTAAGACTTTCTTTAGCGCATTTGAAAAGTCATGTTGTGAGTAGCCAGAATGTTTCTTCTTGGCGTGACGCATTTAAGCATCGAATGGCAATTGCGGGCAATTAACCATGGCAGATGAAAGCCTTCATAACTTCCAGCTACCAGTGGCTCAGACTCTCCCGTGTTTATTGAACATCCTTGTGCCACTTGTTCTTTATTGATTGGCCCTTTCTGCTCTAGTTACACCACGTGGCAGCGTTCCATTCGTTGCATCATAACTCTTACGTCGCTGGACCAAGCTTAAGTTGAGCCCTTGGAGAACCCTGATTTACTCTATGCAGAGTAATTCGGGTTCTTTGAACTCCCCAACTTCGGAGTTTCCCAGATCCTTCACTTATAAAGCCTTTTAAGTAGAGTACTTAGAGAAACCCGATTTACTCTGTGTAGAGTAATTCGGGTTCTTCAAGTCTACTTCCTTCAGGCTTGTCCATCTTGAAGTCTTCTCACTTTGTTGTTTTTCAAGCCTTAAGACTTTGGGCTTTTCTAACCCGATTACTTCTAACGGCTAGTTGCTTATCCTGATTTTGACGTCCATTAGCCCGTCATTTTCTTTGGACACTTAGTCTCGGATTTCTCTTTCGGCTTATTTCTTTCAGCAAATCTCCCGAAAGAATTCCTTCGGATTTTTTGTCCGCGTTTGTCTTTGAAATTACCCTTCGGGCTTTTCACAATGGACTTTCCAAGGGGTAAAAGACCCTTCGGGTTTTTGTGTGTCCCTTCAAACTCTCGTGAATGATCCTCCCGAAGGGAAAGGTACCCTTTGGGAATTTTGAAATGGTCCCTCCGAATGGTAACATACCTTTCGAGAAAATGGCAACTGTCCACTTGGAGAAGAATAAAAAGCCCTTCAAAAAAGTTGAAGTGTACCTTTGAAAAAGTTGACTGGTCCCTTTTGCCCTAAAAATCCCCTTAGTATTTTTTGAAAAAAGACTCATTCCTCAAAGAATCTGAGAAGCACCATTTTTCAAGACCAAATCGTGTTTGTCCAACCCCTTTACTTATTTTGGGCTTCTAACTACTCACAACTTATTAAGTAATCAAGTAGTGCCCCTTAGAGAACTCGAAATACACTATCTATGAGTAATTCGAGTTTGTAAACCCGAATTACTTCTACTTATAAAACATTTAGAAGCTAAGCACTGCTGGAAATCTGATTTGCACTGTGCCTTCAAAAAATCTGAAGTTGTCATTGCTGGAAAACCCGAAGTCCTCCCATAGACTTACCATTTTCTTCCCTGAAAGCTCCCTTTTTCATACTTAGGCAAACTTTGATAAGTGGGCCAAAAAAGGCCAACACTTCCCATGGAGAATTGCACCCCTAAATATGACGAAACACATCTCTGTCGACAAAGGCCCTCATCAAGGTCAATGTTTTCTAGTTTTTCTGTTTTCATGCCTGATTATCCTATGCATTCTCTATTGGCTCAACTAGTTGTTTCTCTCCATCACAATTATCAAACCATAGATCATTGAAGATGAGTCTGTTGTCTACTTGCCGAGACCATTCTAACCAGTTGTCTTTGCCAGTCAATGTTGTGTTAATAATAGATTTGATTGAATACATGCTTTTGAGTTTTGAGTTTTGAATTTTGGTAACCCCAATTGGTTCCTTATCACTTCAAAATAGTCATCTTTTCTATATATCATCAGACTGATATACCAAACCTCTCGATATACCCGCCCTTCTTGTATACCTATCGGTACATGGAAGAAGCTAGACCTTTCTATATACTCGACTGTACATGAAAGAGGCCTTAAGGTACGTGAGAGCAGAGAGGTATATGGTACTTAGGTGGCACGTGAAAATGATTCACCCTATTATTAACACTAGCTTAATAAGGAAACTTCATACATCAATATACTCGATTGTTCTTGATTTCTAAATTTACATTTTTTGACAGTGACGAGGGGGTAAAAGAGTAGCTCTCCTTATTTCTCTTTGAATTGGGTAATTTGGTTGTTTTTGTCCAAATTCGCTTAGAGTAGCATGCTCAAGGCAATTTCGAAAAAAAAAAATTTAAATTTAAATGCTTTCAAATTTTCAAATTTAAATGCTTTTCAAAATTTGAAAAATAAGCACTTAAAAAAAATAGAAATTTTGCTTTTAACAAAAAAGCTTTGAAATTCTATACCTCTTTCCTCCAATTTTGTCTTATATTGAATTTCCAATATTTGAAATATAAAATGTACGACCTTTTCTCTTTATTTGGAAATGATTTATTTAGAACTACCACACAAGTGTAGAAGATTAGCTGGAATACCACGTATGAGCTCCACTTGGCTCACTATGGCCCACATTGGATATTACACAGGGAGGATGTAGCTTAATCTGCCTCCATGCAGTTAGAAAACCTCTGAATTAATGTCAGTACAGCACAAAATTAGTGCCACACATTCAATATGCCCTTGCAATCCTTCTCTAAT
The DNA here is from genome assembly GCA_037957365.1 of Torreya grandis. Taxonomy (NCBI): domain Eukaryota; kingdom Viridiplantae; phylum Streptophyta; class Pinopsida; order Cupressales; family Taxaceae; genus Torreya; species Torreya grandis. The sequence goes on from JARHVA010001839.1 coordinate 2,510,161, forward strand.
AATTACGCAGTCCAAGAATAGGATGAATCAGCTGAAACATCTTCCAATTAGGAAAACACCTTGTCAACAACTAGTAATTCCTCCTTTGCAGAATCTGTCAGATTCAATGCACCTTTCACCTACTTGTAAGGTTAGAAAAATTCCTTTGCGCGGTCAAAACAACAAATTCAAACAAGGAATTAGCAGAATAACATATTAAATGCAGTCTTCTGTCAAAACAAAGCCAAAAATGCAACAAATAATAGCGCCAAGGTCTGACTTTTGTCAGCATGAACACCTATGCAGTCGAAAGCCAATAAGACAGCCAAATCACCAATATGAGGTGTCAAAATCCAGCTGAATTCCCTTCAATTCCAACTGCTATGCCCCACAAATTAATTTTGCACAATTGAGAGGAAATAGTAGGCTGTAAGGCTGAAATAGAGGAGAAAGAATACAAAATTATTAATTAACTTTCAGTTTTTGATACCAATGTCACACCGGATTAAATATTCGGAATGACAATGAAATTTAGATTTCACGATTCAAGTTGGAATGAGAGCAAACATTACAATAAGAAAGCCAAAATGGTTGTTCACTTCACATTCTCAATGTGACTCTTTCTATTTCTATGGGAATGGAGAACTTATTGAATAAGACAAAGATAAGACACCTATGCTGGACACCTAAGATTAATAATAACTATATACAATATTGTTACATAACCCAATTGACTCATCTTATCCAATGCACCTAAGAGACAATTTACATGATTACCCGAGTCTCCAGCGTCGATACTTAAGAAGTGTAATGACCCCTTCTCGAATCTGATCTCATAATGACCGTTGGCCTATTCCTGGAAATCCGTAGGCTATTCGGAAGGTGCAAATGAGGGTTTCCTATTTTTTAGGATGTCTTTGTTCGAAGTTTTGATGGCGAATTCTTTCTGGGTTTTTCAAGAGCTTCGCGGAGGTATGTCTGTTTCAGTTTTCTGAGCATTTCCAGGAATTTACTATTTTTAGTAAATTCTATTTTTGGCAGCTAGCAGGATTGTCACAAGGAGTTAACTTTCCTTTTTAAGTTGACTCATTCAGTTTTGGGCTTCTGAATTCGGTCTTGGTGGAATAAGTGAATTTCACTTAAAAAATAATAATAACGTTATATTTTAACGTTGACCTTGGCCTAGACAAAATAACTTAATGTTGTGTTAAAAGAGGGACTTGAAGGGGGGGGCGCCATCATGGCATGGAAAGGGGCGCCACTTTTGGGGATAAGCTTCAAGGGAAAGCCAATTGAAGCCTATAAAAGAAGGCATTGGGTTATCATTTCATCATCTTGGTTTTAGTGCATTGTTATGCTGCCGCTTTGGCTCTGGAACTGCTTCGGAGAATGAAGGCCTCCTAGCAAGGGCATCTCTTCATACTTGCAAGACAGCATCTAGTGATGATTTAATCATTGATATTTGTAATTGCTTATGTATTACTTTCAGTTATTTCATTGTTAGTTCCTTTGGTATTATTAGAGTTTTCAGATATTGTATTCTATATAAGACAGATCTAGGTTTTCAGTCATAAATCAGAAAATACAAAAAAACAAGTTCTGGGTATCATCTTATTGTTTTGGTTAGGCCTAGGCGCCCCTTTGCTTAATTTTATAGAATTTTTAGAGTAAGCAGTGAATTTCTAGAGCAAGTCGCCCTTTTCCAGCTGGGACGCCCCTTTGGTGTTTGCATTGGTTTTTGTGTAACACATTTGGATGCATATTTCACTAGTTTTTTGATGCTAACTTGGGCGCCATATTCAGGAAGAGACTTTGCAACAGAAATCAGGAAGATTGATTAAGTTTTGCATGAGTTATGAACATTTGAAGAAATTAATAGGTGGTTGGTTTTTCTTCTTTCTAAGAGCAAATTCTTCTTATTTTTGTAAGCTGACAGTAGTACTGGCAGCCCTTCTCTATTTGTTCAAAGCTGATTTCAAAAGTGCAATTTCCTTTAAAATATTGTAATAGTTTACAGCTCCGCTTTATGGTAGCTACTTTCCCTATTGGGTTAGCAAGCACATTCTGGGTGTAGAGCATCCGCCCTATGGTAGCTACTTTCCCTTCTAAGGTTAGCAAGCACATGCTGGGTGTGGAGTAGTTTCTTTTTCAGTATTTCCATTAAAGCATTGTTATTAAGTTCACTCCGTCATATGGTAGCCCCTTATTCCTCCTTGGATTGGGTAGCACATACTTGACGTAGAGTTCTTTTGTTGGTAATTTACTCCGTCTTATGGTCGCCCCTATTCTGCCTTGGATTGGGTAGCACATACTGGACGTAGAGTTCCTTATTTGTAATTACTCCGTCTTATGGTCGCCCCTACTCCTCCTTGGACTGGGTAGCACATACTGGACGTTGAGTTCCATTTCTTGCATTCTAGTGGCAGAGTTATTTCAGTTTATTTGAAATTAACTTCTAATCTTGACGGAATTTGCTTGTGATGTTGTAATCCAAAATCTAAAAAAAAAAAAAAATTGGTCCGGAATATTTCAAGAAGCTTTTGGAGTGTCATCTCATACTGCTCCCTCTTCCTATAAAAGTTGATATGAGTCAACCTTCACCAAAATGATATGATGCTAATGCATATTGTGATTATCACTAAGATACCAAACATTCTACATATAAATGTTAAACTATGAAACATAAGATACAAGATCTCATTGATAAGGAGCAACTTACCTTTGATGATCCCCCAAAGGATTCACGGTCACAACCTAGTGACCATCAAAACAAAATGATATTTAACGATACATCATAAGATCACTCTAACAAAACTCCAAGTTCAAATGGCATATAATGCACATCCCCCACCATATTATGGACACCCATTAAATGGAACTATTGGCACACTTCAATGCACAACACCTCATATAGTATAGAGGTCTTCTATCACAGTTTCTAGAATTACATATGAACATTCCACTTGAAGAAGAGAAGTTTATTCCTATATAGCTAATTATAAAACCAAGGTTAATCATCTGTGAAAGGGTAAGCAACATGCAATCCCCTTTCATAGGCAGCCCATACTTGAGAGACCATTGCACCAAAGATACATAGTGGATTCCACGAAATCCTCATCTACACCTACACGATCTACCTAATTGCTAAGAGCAAATAAATATGTTCCAATTACAGCTACATTCAGGAAACCACAAAGCACTAAACAATGGGTTCCATGAACCCCTAATGCTTCTATTAACTCTACACGACCACATAGCCTTGTGAGACATACACAATGACACTTATACATGGTCCTTGGCAGTATCACTAGTTTGATGTAACATATTCTGAGTTTGGAGATACCTATGAACATCCCTTAGATGAGATCATAGGTTAGACCTTTTTCCTTTCCAAATATTTCAAAAATTAAAAAATTCCAATATTCAAAAAAATACAAAAACATTCAAATAATTCAAAAATACAAAAATATTCAACATCCACATGTTTGCTAGCTTCTTGGCATCTATGTTGTTTACTTTATGTTGGTAGATAGAATATCATCTCTATACACATGTTTCACGTGTATTTGAGTGTGTTATAGCCATAATGCAGACCCATGATACCTGTACAAATAGATGTTGGACCTTTCCTCTTCCCACGTGGCATATTACATTGAGGACATCTATTTCTTTGATCACTTTTTCATTATCATGTTGAGATTATATACTAATGCTTACACATGCCTATACTCATGTTTACATCTATCACAATGTACTTGATATACTATGTTACATGACATTTTTGCTAACACATATATGCAGAGACTGGTATGATATACTTATGCTAGTTTCTTATACTTCATTTATTAACATTGTCACTTCCTTGAGTGTCTTTTTCTTGCTTGCTATTGTCTTGTTTGTGGAACATTTAAATAGGTCCCTTGCTTGTTGGTCCCCGTGCCAGTGTATGTTGTTTTCTATTTGGGCATTTAAATATGTCATTCTTACGAGTGTGTGGAATTTGAATGTCCCTTATTTTTTTATCTCCTTAGACCCCTCTTGTGTGACATTGAGTGTTCTTGTGTGTGTGTTTGATTGTTTTTTGAGCTTATATTGTTACTTTGTAGATGTTGTCATGATACATATCATTCATCTTAGGGTTTGTTGTGATCACATATTGAGAGCTTCATTGTTGTATCTACTTAGACATGTTATTCATATATGCTACATGATTCATACACAAATTATACAGTTATCTTATCCTTTTAAAATAAGGTAACTACTGGATTCCATTTCCCTCACCTCAAAAGGGTGCATATTAGTGGAGGCATGTCATAGAGACATGACCTCCACAGTTTTTCAAATCTTAGATTTTCTAGAATTTCATTACAGTTTATATGGTTTATATATACACTTGGGTTAAAATCCTATATATTGCACCGATTTTAACATATTTGGAACATAGTTTCACAGAGTTGTGACTATATTATACACATTTACAGAGCAAAGGTTACATTTTGACAGATACATCAAATTGAGACACATTAGAGGTGTATATACCATGCAAGTGCACCAAAAATTGCAAATACATATTCAAACAAATTTACCAAGAAGTAGCAATATTTTACGAAGAAGCACCATTTTCACCAAGAAGCACTGTTTTGAGCCTTTTTTATCTATAACAATTGGCTACCTTTAGTAGTTTGGTTGAGATTCAATGCTTTCAATGGCCTAACACTACTTTCATTTTGCAGGTTGAGTTGGTTATACCACTTAACTTGGCTTTTATTGTATTGTCACTTGAGTTGTGCGATTGAGATTCAATGATCTCAATGGCCATTCACAACTCACCCTTGCACTGGATTGGGGGCATAATTACCTTTCAATCTCCCACGTCAAATCTCCAAGGTTTAGTTTTGAACCTCTCTCAACTTCAATGCTTCATAAAGAAACATCTTTACCAAATCAAAGTACCAAGAGACAACATGGTTGCATCGATACATGTGTACTCCTTTGCTTTCTTTCTTTTCAAGCATTTCAATTATATCAAATTTTAGATTATATGTACTGATTTAAACTATAACATGCTCTTATTTATAGGTCACACACCATCAAAACATTCAAAGTGGCTCAAGCAAAAGCAAGGTGTGTTGTACACACCCAGGTACATATTCATTTTATTTAAACTAGTAATTTCATCCTTATGCATTACTAGATTAAAGGGGCAAATGTAGATATTAAAATATGATTTATATAGCATCTTAGTCTTGTATACTTGACAAATACCTATTAGGGCTCTACCATTTAGTTCTAGACCTCCCTATAACTGAAAGGCTCACATTTCACCCATCTCCCTATGCCTAACTATCTATCATATGGTCCGACCCAATCATTTATGATGACTCAAATCTCTTGCATCGTACAAAAAGTTTAAAACTTGATATATATTCTTCGCTATCAATTTTAGATCCTTAGCAACTTTCTAGCCTATTGAACATTTGCGTTCCACATGAAGACACTTGTGTCAATGCAAGTGTCCAGATTCTTATCAAGTGTCCAGTCCTCAAAAGTCATATAATTGGTAAATTTTTCAATCCTATGGGTTGGCCCATGTGTCTTATTGGACCTTACCAAGAGATATTTTCAAAAGGTGTAGTATAAATATAAATCTAAGCCTACTCATTATTCCTCTAGCAAGTACCAAGCAAACACCTATTCAAGCTCACTCAATTGATTGCACAACTAATTTCTATTGCCCTATTCTTCCCTGTTTTCATATCAATCATAGGAGCAGTCATATTATAGGTCTGAATCGCTCAAAGAACAGTCCATGAGCAATATTTGTTAAGTTACAAAATAGATCATTGCATGCCTTTGCATATAGTATATTGCACCTTTGTGCACACGCAAGCCAACACCTAGGGGAGAACTACATAAGTTTGAAGCCCTCTTTGGAGTATTGGCTATGTAAGTAGTGCTCCTTAATAGAGAGGTCTTTGAGGTTAGCTCGATACTATGAGCCTACTAATCCATTTTTGACAAAGTACAAAGACATAAGGTGAAGAGCTAGGATTTGATCTGATTCCAGTCATCGACACCCTGTGTGCGTGAGTAAAAGACATCAACAAAAAGACAACATAAAATCTAGAAGGCTCTAGATGGTCACTTCACAATACAGTGAATATTTTGTACAGGGCAGTTGCATCGAGATTTAGACAAAAGAGTTAACACAAGTGTCCAGGCCTCCAGAAACAATATTTTTAGAATATGATGACTGGATCTTGATCTTGTCCCTACCTGTTTCCACCTCTGTACTTCATAGATTTGTCACGCATTTGTAGATAAACTAAGTATTATCTCTTATTCATGTTTATGTAATCAAACTATTGTTTTGAGTATACTTTCTATATTTAGCATAACTCAACATTTTAATTCATAATATTTATTTATCTAAGTTTTCAATTAATTGCCCTGCTCTAGAATAATTTTATTCATTCTTGTGCATAGGCTATTCTTCCTCCTTAACCCTTAACACCACACATCCAAAAATGGTTAAACACCCTTTTAGTTGATACAAGCACCCCCTGTGAAGATGTCACATAGATGGTTGGCTAAACAAGCAAAATCATGTTTTTGGGTGTTTCACATGCTTTGAGGCAACTCCTGCTAAGGGGGTGGCATGTTATGTACACAAGAACATAATACTATGATGTATATCGGGGTTATGGATTAATTGACATATGGTATTCATAATCTTAGATTATTTATATTCGATTGAGTTTTTTGGGTTGACTTATATTGGACCTATTGGGTCAAATTGTTGACTTGTGGATTAATGTTTACCCTTCCCAAATGTTATGAGACTAAATATTATATATATAGAGGACTCGTTATTTGATGGGCATCATGTAAGATATCGAGAAAGTGTAATTGGTTCAACACTCTTTAACGGTGTTTGTATGATGTAACCCTGCCTCAAGGGTATTATACTAAATATGTTGGGTGTTTGGGTAAATCGACATCCCCTCCTTTACGTGGGATTTTCCATTATTCTCAACATATTTATATTATTGGATGCTTGGCTCATTACACTAACTTATGTATAAATTTGCCCTACTCAGAAATGTCAGCCTCCAGATTCATGATTATCTTTATGATAATAGAGGAGTTGACCATTGTGCCGAAAAGATTTTAGTCCTTATTTGACTAACATCCCTCCTTTACGTGGGATTTTCAATTATTCTCAACATATTTATATTATTGGATGCTTGGCTCATTACACTAACTTATGTATAAATTTACCCTACTAAAAAATGTTAGCATACGGATTCATAATTATCTCTATGATAATAGAGGAGTTGACCATTGTGTCGAAAAGATTTTAGTCCTTATTTGACTAACATTCAACAATGCATTGGCCACTCCATTGTGTTCGCTAGAGGCCATCTTTATAGTTATAATTATTTGTTACAAGATGGATTAAATGGCTCTTGGATTAGTTTTATTTTGAGTTATAAAGGTTTTCCTTTTTCATGTGGTAGTATGAGCCAATGCCCAATTGGGTAGGCAACCTCTCTTGCTATGGAGGTAGAGATTTTATTTTCCTATTTGTAAGGATGGTGTGATTCCTTCTGTGATTAGGTGTAAACCATGGGTCATTGTGATTGTTAGCCTTACGTGACATTGCATATCCCATATTGGATGATTTTCCCTCAACAGAGCTTTGAACTCAGCCATCCTAAGAACATGTAGATTAGTTTTTGAGCCTTGAACCTCACCATGTGACACCATTTCTTGTGTTTCCAAGCCTTCATTATATGCATTTGTTGTCATTGCAAGTATGTGCCATCGTCTACTTGTGTTACTATCTTTTGAAGTTGTTGTTGTCAATCAAACTTGCACCCCTCTGAAGCTAGTTTCAGGCCTTTACAGTCTACTAAAACATGGAAACAATCCTACTCTGTGGGTGACCTAATCAGTAAATTGAGTCTCTAGGTTGTAAGGGCTATCTCCCTTTGATGTATCAATTAGGATCTCTGCTACAAATTGTCTGGGAAAAGAGAGAGAGAACTTGAAAGGAAATCCTACCTAATGATGGTGATACCCCTGAATGTAGATTGATCCACTCAATTTAAGCTCTTAAAAACACTGATTTAGATAAGAAAAAAGGCTAAAATTTCAACTCCAATTAATCAATATGCACAAGTATTTCATAAAAAGGTTCTATCTTGCGACTTCAGTTTGAGGGAAATGGTAAAACAGGATTGATTGAAGGCACCAACAACCACTAACTTCCACTGTAGACCCAGCGAAAAAGATGTTTAAACACAGAACATGACCTGCATAACATGACCAGCTAGTAACTAGGTAAGGATCAAGACTTGGCAAGGAAGAAAAAAAATCTACCACTTGTGCAAATCAATGACAAAATACACTATACCAACTTGCTGAAAATTGAAAAAACAATCCTTTTCTATTACTCTGAAAAAGGTTACAACACAAACTTTGGCAGAAGATTGTCTTGCCAAAAGAGAGGATCCTTTTTAAACAGGGCTGAAAGCCAACTTATAGAAAAATTACAGCAGCCAAGAGATGGCGTTGAAAATAGAAGAGGTAAACTCATTCATTAGCCTAAGTCAAACTTGCGTTGCATGAGTCTTCCTCTTTTGTCTTTTCTTGTCTTTGTCATGCATGGAGTTCCTTGACATTGAAATGAATGGTGGCTAAGCTTGGGCTGTCTTGTTTTAGAATAATCATTAATTAAAGCATGCATGAAAAGTTTTGGTGTTTGGAATATGGACAATGGAACTCAGGTTTGACTAGTCAACTTCTCCTTTGCATAGAATGTTACGCCAATCTAAAAAAGGAACTCCGTTTGACTTTGTTTGAAGACCGAGCTGGAGGAAGAGATCACCCCACTTTGCATGTAAAGCCACGTCAAGAGTCAATAGATGAGCTCCACTCGGACTGCTGGAACGTTTGAGAGCTTGCCTACTCAGATTGGATCTATTTTTGACCTTTTTATCATGGCTTTTATTTTCCTGTGCATGCATTCCTCAGCCTTATCTTCCTGTGTATCTCTTTGGAAATTTTCCCGGGATTATTTCCCATTGGCTTGTTTATTCCTTTGGATATTTTTCTTTTCCCTTGGTTTTTCTTTGTTTGGCCTCGGGTCTATTCTACGGACTTTCCCTGTGTATATTTCTTTTGGCCTTATACTTTCATATTCCTGCAGACAAAAATGTCCGCGGGAATTATCTCGGACCCTTTTCTTGGTCATTTCCCCACCGACAAAAAGTCCACGGGAATTCTGTCTTTCCCTTTCCTTTGGGCAATTTGCTCGAAGGAATTGTCCTTTGTCACTTTCGCCACGGGCTTTTGTCTCTTCCACCTTTGTTATCTCTGTGTTGTCCTCCGAAGGAATCCTTCGGACTTTTTGTAAAGCCCTATCACTTTCCTGCGGACAAAAAGTCCACGGGAATTCTTTCCTGTCTTTTGCTATAGGGACCCTGCGCTAAGTCACTTTCTTGGACATTCCTTCGGACAAAAAGTCCAAAGGAAATGTCCCTTGTGCCTTTTCCCGAAGGATATGTCCTTCGGATTTCTTGTCTTGGACTCTCCTGAAGGGTATGTGCCCTTCGGGAATTTTGTGAAAGACCCTTTTCTGCCTTATGTAATGTCTCTTCCTAAGGGCAAGTGTCCTTCGGGCTTCCTGCAAAGTGTCCCTTCGGCTCTTTGAAAATGCCATTTTTTCTAAGGGTAGGAACCTTTCGGGATTCTTGTAGGTGTCCCCTCGTCCGAATTGAACCTTCCCGAAGGGTACATACCCTTCAGGGTTTTGCAAATGCCCCTTTTCTTCTGACCCTCTTGCAAAGTACATTCCTTCGGAAAAAAAGTCTGAAGGAATCCTTGTCTTCTTCCCGAAGGGTAAGTAACCCTTCGGGATTCTGTAAGTGCCCCTCGGGGTTTTGTCAAGTGTCTGTTTCGGGCTTTCTATAATGGTCTTTCTCAAAGGGCACATGCCCTTCGGGCTTTTGTAAAATCCCTTAAAACTCATGTGATGAACATTCCTGAAGGGTAGGTGCCTTTCGGGATTGTTGAAAACGTACCTTCCAAACTTGAAATGAGCCTTTTTGAAGGGCAGCTGCCCTTTGGAATTCTTGTAAGTGTCCTTAAAACTGCCCCTTTGAATTCCTTCGGACTTTCTTGTAAAGTCCTCGAAATTTCTTTCCCTTGGACAAAAAGTCCGAGAAAATTGTCCATGTCATAGGCCCGAAAAAATTCTTAGGAAGACAAAACACTTCGGTAAGAAAGCAGCTGATGTATAGTCCAAAATCAAAACTGAACCCTTGCAAAAATTTGAAAAAATAAACCTGCCTTGCTTAGGTGTCCGAAAGAAAAGACCACTCAAACAGCTTGCCCTCATTCATAAGCAAAACCTACAGCCCTTTAGGTTAACATGATGACTGAATGTGATGTTTTTTGGAAGGAGAAAACCCTTTCGAACTTGCTGAATGTATCCTGCCCTCAAACAGACTGCATGCTTTATATGATGGCTGTAGGTGTCTTTACCAATTTACATGGCTGTAGGTGTCTATTTAAGGACCCCAAAAAACTGATTTACAAGACAAACTGGTACCATAAGCAGAGTTCCAAATAGTAGGGTTGACAATTTTGGCCTTTGGGGCAAAATTGTCAACAGTTGCTAGAAACTTGGTTTGTTGTGGGTGCTCTTAGTCATTACAGGTGAGTTTCATCTTCACATGTTGCTGTTTTGGATGCATCTTCTTGTTGTCATGTGAATGTCTTGTTGCTCTGTTGCATGGATTTCTGCATCAACACTTGGTTTGGTGTTGGTTTTTGTGTTGCTAAGGGCCTTGAATTCTCATGGTACCAAATTCGATCCTTTTATGAATCACCAAGATTGAGTAGGAGATTATCATGTATTTTGAAAACAACTCTTCAGAAAATCTTGAGAAACATTATATTGGTTGGGGATGATGAGTGGACCTTCCATTGTTCCAGAAATACAGTACTTTGGACATCTCTGTTTAATTTGTATATGCATTTTTTTTAATAACGCTTTTATTTAATCTTTTTTATTTATTTAATCTATTTGCTTTTATTTTATTTATTTATATAAGTTGTATGTTTCAGTCATGTTGATTGTTTTTAGTCTTTAGAGCTTGAAGATATTGGGACATTCTCTTCTTTTTATTTATATTTGGTACCTTTGATGAATAAGTAATTTGTTAGAGAAGAGCATATTCATTTAGAAATCTCATGGTATTCGTGAGGAAGATAGTGTGTAGGATTAGTGAATTGTTCACTCTGAAAGGACAGCCGTCCAGAATGTTATAAGCTGGGCCCAAGCTTTTAAACCGTTAAAGATAAGGTTGCCTATTTTAATTCATTATTGGCCTTTGGAACCAGTTTTTTGAGAATTGCTGATAATAGTAGTAGTAATACATAGATTATTTCCCTGAAAAAAAGGGAAAAAGTACTGAAATAGCTGTTTTGAAAACGATCTGATAAAATGATGAACAGAAGGACCATAGACACCCTATGGAAAACTCTTAAAGCAGTATACTTAGTATTCTGCTTTAAGAGGAGGCTGATCCAAAAGATGTGAAGAATATAAGGAAAATATAGGTTTCTTTTAAGTATTTCAAATAATGTATAATTACTGAATGAGTTTGTAACTTTCTTGCTACTAATAGCTTTAGTGCTGTTGGCATATTTTTAGTTTTGTCTATAACATTGTATGATGTTTTCAATTTCAGGTGGTGGGAAGGTGTGATTATAGGGAAAAGTTCAGATGATGAAGATGAACTGACAGTTCATGTTTTAGGTGTATACATGTTGCAATGGTGTCTAGTTCTTTTTAATTTATTATTTATATAAACAAAAACATCCCTCAAATAATCCTCTCCAATCTGTGTGTGTGAATCACTGGTGAGAAGTGCTGTCACCTTTTGTTTGTATAAGTCCTTAAGTTTTTGGCTTTTTATTGGTTACAATAGGATAATAATAGATTGTGTTATCTTGGTAAGTGATGTGGCTTTGATTCCAGATTCTATAATGCAAGTTAAATCTTTGTTACAAAGCAATACTGAAAGTCTAGCTTTTTGAGAAAACACTTTAGTTTATATTTCTTTGCATGTTCAAGGCTAAATACAAAGCTTGTAGGATATCACTATTTTAAAATGTTCATATAGAGAGTACTAGCACTAAAATGTTATTGCAACTAATTATTAGGGGCCTTTTTAACAATATGGAAGGTCAACATTTTTGGTTTTATTGGGTTTTCAGGAGGGAAGAAAGAAATTATCAAATCTTGGAAATTGAGGTCATCATTGGTTTGGAAGGATGGACGGTGGCTTGAATTGTCAAGTTCAAGCGCAAGAGAAAATCTGGGTCCCAAGGTAAGGATTTAGAAAACGAGCTTTAGCCTCCCATTTTGTGTCTTGGATGGAACTTAATTTTTTTTTTCTATAAAGGGATCCATAAGAGAGCAGGATATGCCTTGGATCTTTGTGCTAACTTTGCTGGTTATATTTGTGAAAAATAGGTCATTTGTGGACAATAATGTCACTTTTTTTCCCTCTCTCTATAGGATGAGCTAAACTGTAGAAAACGGAGAAAGTTGGATAAAGATGGCACTCTAACAGAGACAACAGATGCGGGTGAGTGGCAAGAGATGATGAATTTAGAGAGCAGTGTGAAAGTACAAAAGCCAAATGTGGTGGTAGAATCAGAAAATAAGATTCCTGCTAGTCCGGCACAGAGTCCAAGTTCATCAATGAAGAAAAAAGACCTATAGGGGCTTGCAAAGGGAACCTTTGGGGAGGCTTTAGGAGTGTCTAAGTTGGAAAATAAAACAAAATTATCGCTTGTAAACAAAACCAATAATACAAGAAAGATGCCAATGAATCCCCCTACAAGGATATTTACAGGTAAATCTGTTGTAAACAAAGCACCAGTACAATCACAAAACCAAACTGGCCAGAGGACTAATAAAACCAGGCCTGGAATCCCCAAGCCTAGAGACTCGAAATTGAGAAACAATCAAGCGGCTAACGAGAGTAAGCCTGTAAAGGGTACATTTTCTGCAATTCCTAAAACTACGGTGACCTCAGGCCATGATTTCAACATGGAAAGCAGAAAGGCAAGCAAAAATTCGAGTTCTGGGGGAGATCAATCAGATGCGCAACAACCTAGTAGTGTTCAACGTTTTCCTGTTCTAAAAGAGACCAGGATACCCAGACCACTTGGTTTGACCAAAGTTAACTCTTCTCCATTAAAACTGTTACCACAAGAGTCCATAGAAAAGTTGCCATTCAATTCATGTAACTCAGTTCAAGATTCAAAGAAGCTCAATGTTCATGATCCGATAAAGAAAAGATCCATGTTCAAGAGGTAACAAAATACAACGGTCCTGCAATAAAAACAGTCATGATGGGATCATGAGGTTGGGAATTGGAAATCCAGTCATTTTCCTTACATGAGAATAGGCTGATTTGTAAACCTCACTTGTCTCAAGAGTAAGTTTATGAAATTACCGTTAAAAGGCACGATTGGTATTAAATCAAAGTTCCAAATTAGCACTAATGAATTTTAGCTGCAACTTTGAGGCCACAAACTCATTCATCCAAGATGAATGTTAAGTAATAAAGATATGAAACATGGTTTTGGCCAGAAGTGGGTATTGATATACTTTGAAGTTCAGATGAAGCCAAGTAATAAAGATATTAAACATGGTTTTGACTAGAAGTGGGTATTGATTTACTTTGAAGTTCAATGAAACCACTCACCGTGAATTGGAAAAAAAAGGTTTGCAAAGGTCATAAATGGGACAGTTATCTTGTAATATTCGAATGATTAATATTGGTTTCCACAAACATTAACATATTAATAAGAAAAACATTTTCCGCAATTTTTTATTTTATTTTTAGAAAATTATACATTTCATTATGCTCAATGAAATGGAAATATAATAATGCAAGTAGCTCAAATAAAGTTAGAAGTTTGTGTTCCATATTCTTAGAAGCTTTCTTATCTATAATGAGGCTTTCTCTACATAGTTAATTATGGCATCATATCAACATATAAATAAAAAAAACATTTCTCCAATTTTTTTCTAATAAAAAAATTATACATCTTATTATGTTCAATGAAATGGAAATATGATAATGCAAGTAGTTCAAATAAGGTTAAAAGTTTGTGTTGCACATTGTTAGAAGCTTTTTCTGCTGACTCTTATCTCTACATAGTTAATTATGGCATCATATCAGCGTTCAATTTAGTGTTTAATGCTTTGGTTGTTTTGGTTACTTAAACAATATGTGGTGATGTTTATATTTTGTAATTTATTATCTTAGTATATATATTTTTGATTGTATTTAAAGCTTAACTCAATATGAATAAAGGCGTTTTCAACAAAAGAATGTCATGCCATGCATCTAAATGTTAAATTAGTGTTCTTTTCTCCATATAATAGTAAAGCTTTTATTCCATCGATGGCCGCTATTGTTAACAATATTCTTTAAATAACCAAATTAGTATAGAAACATATTAATATGCATAAACAATTTAATTTATCTTTTGCATTTTTGGTATGGAATAACTTTCATTATTTCTTTATACTTCAATTCTTTATAACATTTTAAAAAACTGTTGTAATTATATATATATATATATATATATATATATATATATATATATATATATATATATATATATATATTAAAAACCCTGGTAAACTTTTTAATGTGACCGGCGGCGCTGGCTAGACACGCTTAATACCGGTACCATGGGGCGGGGAGAGACTAGAACTTAAGACCAGCAGAGCTGCAGCGAAAATACTTAGCCAACCAAGGTAGGGCCTCCGCCTTTTTTATTTTATTATATTCAATATTAATAATTATTTTATTATTTTTGAATTATAAAAATAAATTAAAATTATGATTTTTTAAAATTAGTATATATATCTTAAATACATTTCTCTGAAATAATCAAGAAATATGAATTTTAAGGTTTTTATCTTAAATCTTTCACATACCACATTGATTAATAATTAATTACTTTCTCTACCAATTTCTCATTGATTGGTGATAAATGGCATCAATCTAAATTCAAAATTGTGTTGGACTTGAAAATTTATTTTCAAGTAAAAAAGGGGCTCTAAACTCCATCATATGCCCAAGATATTATAATTTTTGATCGATATTTTCAAGCAAACAAAAAAAACTTAATAATGAAATGATTGTTAAATGTAACGCTGGAATTGGCACATGACAATCAAATGGATATTAAATATAAGGTCAAATATAATTATGAATAACTCATTTCATTACACTCCCTAATTACCATTGTAGAATACCTATTGGCATAATTAGTATTTTCAATACATGCATAAAATGTCAATGTGATGTGTAAATGAATTTACACTAAATAGTGACACAAGTAGTCAATTACTTTTAACTAGGATAAATAACATGTGTACAATAATAATCAAGAATAATTAATGAATTCTAAATTCAGAAGTAGGGCAACCACATAGGGTTTAGGTTTTCTTTAGAGATCTAGTGACAATCATTAGGTAGTGACAAAACTCAAAAGTAGGGCAACCACATAGTGTTCAGGTTTTTTAGTGATCTAGTGACAATCATTAGGTAGTGACAATAGAATTGCACATATATCAGTGATAGTTTTGATGTAGAAACCCTATGAATGTTCGTATTTGCTTGACAACATACAAAGCATTTTGGACACTTTGGACAAAAGTGTAGATGCCAAAATTGATTTGATGATCGTGCTTGCCTAGTCCTATCACCAAAAAAGTCACTCATATTTATGTGTTTTAACTCCAATCATTTGCAAAATTAATTTCTTCTTCTTACCCTAACTAAATTGCAATATCAGAAAACTTGGAAAGCAAAACGTTTTGGGGCTTGCGATAAACCAAATAATAGTTGAACTATCTTGATGATTTTTTAGTCTCCTAAATAGTAGCATATCGAAGCCAACAAATCTCAATAAGTGGAGTAGATTTTATTGCATTAAATCCAATGGCTTGTGGTGTGTGTCATATACTTGTGTGTTTCCATGAATGCTCTAATGACTCCTTGATTCCTCTAGAATGCTTGCAAGTGCTCAATAGATTTGTGTGAACAATAAAATGAATTCTCTAAATTTTCTTTTGTGTAAATGAGCCTACAGTGTTTGTGTATTTATGAATAAATAAATTTAAATTATGACCCTTATTGACATGCTAACCGAAAAAATAATAACTAAAATCGAAAAAGATAGGACCATACAAGATGGGTGTACTTTAACCAAAAGGGGTAACTAATGACCCGAGGAGTGTCCACAACCCTCAATATTGTCTACAACATTGGCGACACTTTAGATGCACTACCCGAGACACCTAAAATATAGAGAGAAATAGATTTGGGTGAGAGAGGATAATGAGAGACATAATGACAACCCATAAAACACACTAATAATGTTTAATTTGGACCAATGATCAATAAGTACACAAACATGCTAAAATAATGAAATTTAACAACTAATAAATGCCTAAGGGTCATTTTTAGGTGTATTTGTCTCCCACTTTGATGTGTGCATGTGCATACATATAAAATTTAAAAAAAAGATATGGTATGGATACAAAATTTTGTACACATGGAGCTTTATGAACAAATGCCAATGTACCTAGGAATCTGCAAAAAACATTCTTTTTTTACATGTGTTGGTGCATGTCAATTATAATAATATGTTAAAATATGAAAAGCTGAAATATATGTACGTCATTCTACCAAGAGAAATTTAGAGTGGCATTGTGGAGCTAAGTGTATACATAATATTTTTAAACTGTATTATTAACTGATGCTTTCTCTCTTGCAACAACTTATCAAATTTCAATCTCTTTGAATACACATCTTAAATGGTGCATCGAGAAAGTGGTGGGTAGATTATTGGTGCTTCGTGAAAGATGTTTAATCTATCATGCCTATGTCTTCTAGAGTTACCTCATACTTGATCCCCTAATCAATCTTCCTCCGTATAACCCCTAACTATATCAAAACCCATATTTTTCGAATATATTGGCTTGGCTCGATGTAGTATTTCTTGATTCATGCCAATTTTAAAACTAAGTTGGACCAGGTCGATGTAGTTTGAAAGTTACGTCAGATGTTTTACAACTAAGTCAACCCTAGTCAATCTAGTTTGATGTTAACTGTCATATTTTTAACTACATTGATGTTGGATGATAGCGTCAAATAGAACTTTGAGATGGGTTAGAATCACTCACCATTATAAATACAAGTCCTCATTTCAATCCAATAGAGATGAACATTCATTTTCAAATTGTCATTGCTTGCAATTATGTTTAAGTCTACATTTGAAGAAGTCATTACTTAGATCATTCCTTTGGAGGGAAAAAAAACTTGTTTTGTGGATTCTTGAACGTAATAGGAGTCCTTTTAGCTTAGAGATTGATTTAACCTTTGTGATCCTTACAACTACAAAAATCTCTTGCAAAACACTATTGACCAAGGTGGGATTGAGACACGACATGTTTTGTTCAAGATAAGTATATTCTAACCCTAAATATTTCATTTGATAGATAGAGTTTACATAATTTCTACTTTGAATGAGTGTATAACTCCTTGTTTGAATTTCCTCTACACTTATACTTAGTGTGACTATATGGTTTTTCAAACTTGCCATTCCCCACCTTCGGTGACCTAGGCCCTTATTTACCTACCATGGTTATTTAGCCTTTTTAGTTTGTTTTTAACCATCTTCCTTATTTGTGTTGCTAGTTTGACAATACTAGATTAGATTAATTCCAATATTAGAGACCTAGTTATGGTTATTTCATTATATTGATTGCCTAGAGAGTTTGAAACCCTCTCTATTGATGTTGTGTAATAAATGATCCTCTTGTTATGTATAACATATTCTTTTAGTCATATCTTGATACATTAAGTATCAATGTACTCTACTTGATTTACCTTCTCTGAATCTAGATCTCTTATATAAGATAAGTTGCAGGTCAATCTTAGCTCATTGCATTACCTAAATAACTCCAAATCTGAGGGAAATCTTAAACACAATTTTGAGTATAATATTTAGTAATATTTTTTATAGAAGCTAGACGAAATTTTGAGTACTACTCTAAATAAAACTACATACAAACTTGAGTACATTTTTTTTTATATGATTACATAATATCAATGTGAAGTGGAGTTAGAAACCCTTATCATAAATGATCGTCAACATTTAAATAAAATTTAATTCATTGGATGTTTGGGATAAATTTGTGAAGCTCGCATCTCAAAAAAAATGAATTAGATGCACTCGATATGAAAGTTTTGGTGTATAAAATATGAATATGTAACCTCAGTATTATGTATCTTATAGATAAATTTCTCCATAAGATCCCATGAGATAAACAATGCAAGATCAATAATAATATGACAAATTGTGGTTCCAAGATATTATAGCATTATCATTGTAAGGTATATGATTGTAAAACATGAGTATAAGATTCTGGCTTCAATGACCTATGCAAATAGTAAAACCATTCTTTATGATTATGGATCATGGCAATATATCATTAACACGAAAAACATAAAGCACATAAGTAAGACAATAATGATAGAAGATATGTCAAATAGATGACCAAGCATGAAACAAACACTTCAGACACTTGAGTCACACAAAGCACATAATAGACAAATAATACATTGAAATATTATCATGCATAATGTAGGTACTATTTAACCTTAAAATATAGATTATGGAATCTAAGGTTAAAGGGGATAGAGATAGCCTAGGTCACAAGGGTGATAAACTATCTCTATAACATATTGATTAATTGTAAAACTCAAATAAAACATATATTAAATTTATTAAACTAAGATATACTAAAAATAGAAAGTGCAAATTTGTTAGATATTACAGTGATAATGAATATAAGATACTTAGTTCTTATGCTACAACAGATTTGGATCTGAAACATGTAAAACATAGAGTGGATTTAGATTTTGGATCAATTGTCAAATTCTATAAATTACACTTCTATAGTCGTGAACACTTGCATCGATCTGGGACAATTACATTGACATTTCTATCTAGATTGGATGCAAGTGTCTAGTACAGAATACCTACGAACATTGAATGTAACCACCTGAATGCTTATGGGTTTTGTGTCACCTTCATTTTGGTGCATTTAGATCTAGGTTATGGACTATCGCTCCTTATCAAATGAGAAAACCTTAGTTCTTCATCTTTATGATGGATGTGAAAAAAATGGGCATACGATGTCGATTTGCCCTAAATACCCCTATGTCAATAAACACTACCTACATAACCAATAATTTGAAGAGGGCCTCAAACTTATGTAGCTCTCCCCTACATGTTGGCTTATGTGTAAATCATACAATGTGTGATAAACAACTACAAAAATGACTTAGCCTATAACTTTGAAAAATATGGCTCATGGGTTGGTCCTCCAATACTTCAGACATGTAGATGTTTAGTCCCTATGAATGATATGGAAATAGGGGAAAATATGGGGGATTTGCTTATTTGGATACTTGATTGAATGTCTTTGGTATTTTTCCTTATGATTTGTTTGGTATGTGCTAGGTGATTGATGAATGAGGATTGATCTTGTATTTATATAAATGCATTTGAAAAATATCTCATATTAAAACACATAGACCAACCATAGGTATATTTTTCATTTGTAAATTGGATTATTTTAGGATACTAGACACTTGTATCTACATAGCATCTAATTGGGATGCAAGTGTCTGAGAAGTATAAAAGTAGGTATAGGTCCAGATCTTGCAGAGATATAAGATAAGCAGATTTATAACATTTTGGGTAAGATAGAAGGTCTGAGTTATCAGAATGACATTGGTTGGACTATGAGATAATCAATGAGCATAGAGAGATAAAAAATGTGAGCCTTTCAATAGCGAGAAAGGTTTAGAACTGAGAGGAAAAACCAAGGTATATATTTGTTAAGTGTACAAGACTTAGGTGCTATATAATTCATAAACATTGTTTACATTCACCCCCTTTTAATTTAGTAATAAAATTACTGATTTAAAGGAGAAGAAATGCATACTTAGGTGTGTATATCACATCTTGCCTTTGCATGAGCCCAACTTGAGTGCTTTGCTGGTGACTGATCTAAAACTAAAGAGCATTTTGTAGTATATAATCAATGCATATAATATAAAATTAAAAACATTTGAAATGGTTGAAATTGAAAGAGCAAGGTTTAGGAGTGAAATTGAATTTGATTTGAAAATATTTAGCATTATGAACATATAGTTGAGATTAGGACAATTCTAAAACCTAGAGAGGTGCATATATATAGAGGGACAGAGGAAGATTAGAGGACACATTCCCTAAACCTTACATAAAATGTGAGTTGCCACCCAATAGTTAAGATTAGCTCAACCATGCAACCCAAGCATAATTATAAGTTGGCAAGTGTGAGTGAACCAAGTTAAATCACACTATAAATATATTGATTATGGATGATGTAATCAACTCCAACCTATAAAATTGACAAGATTAAGTTATTTAATCACTTCAACCATACCAAAAGCAAATCAACTACTGCAATAGATTGACTCAATATAGTCTGTAAAAGTCCATCTTAGTAGGTGATGACAATCCATAAAAATGTTTAAAATCTAAAATTGATTTGATTTTGTAATATTAAATACACATTGCATAACATGTGCACCTTAGATATGTCTCATGATGAAACTGTGTATAACAACGGTACCAATGTATACAATTCTACCACAAATATGTATCTAAATCATATAACTATGAATTTCGCCAATTTAAAATTTGAACAAGTGTGGAGGACATGATTATCATAATATGCCCCTACTATATATGGAGAAATATGATATAAGTGTCAATGTGGGGGCCATGTTTCCAAAACATGTACACTCTGTAATATGGGTATGTTGAATATTGAATAAGTATAGAGAATGTGTTTCCAAAATATGCTTCCACTAAATCTGAAACTATGATAAATATGGAGAACATGTTTTCAAAACATGCCCCCACTACAATCTGAAACTGTGAATCAATATGTAATTCATGCCTCTATGGCACACCCCACTAATATGCCCCTCCCTTTTAAAGTGAGGGGAAGTAGCAACTGATAGTTACCTTACCTAAAAAAGATACAATAATCATGTAAACTGTGAATGCACCATGTAACATATATAAGGAACATGTTTAGGTAGATATATAATAGAAGTGCATAGAATGTGATCACATCAAGGCTTAATATTTATAATATAGATCATGGCAACATCTAGAGAGTAACAATACAAGCTCAACAAGCAACCAAGCGCACACATAAGAGCACTCAAAATTAGTTCAAAAGATAATGTTTCAAAGAGACCTCAAATAGGGGCATGTTTAACTACTGCACAATCAAAGGGACATGACTTATTCAAATGTCCAAAAAAGAAAAAAATGACATATTCAAGTGTCCATGCAATAAGCAATGACATATTCAAATATCAAAGAGGCAAACAAAGGCACAAAGGCCACAAACGATAGATTATATTCAAGTACTCAAACAAGAAAGACAATATCAAGGCAAGAAACTCAAGGAAGTGCATGAATGAAAGCATAATCAACCAACATAAACATAACATACTAATCCATGGATCATGTGTTAGAAAAAATAATTACATACCATATCAAGTACACTATGAAATATATAAATATAAATAAAGACATGTGTAAGTACATAAGTTCAAACATGATAATGTAAAATAAAAATAAAATAATATAACATGGATGTATTGTGATTAAATAAGTGGTTTCCCCAATGTCCAAATGACATGAGTGGAGGGAAGACCTAACATTTGAAAGTGCATATATCATGTTGTAGACACCAATATTGTGTCGACCCCCCCTTGCCCCTTCTAACCACTTATACACTTTATTAATTTAAAATAAATTACTTATCTTAAATTAATGACCTCACCTAGACACTTCACCTTGGACACCTCGCCTGGACACCTCGCCTAGACACCTCGCCCTAAGACCATTTCTTACCCCATGAGTCACCTTGAGACTAGGTCATCTAAAGCATGACCTATTCTCACTCCATCCTAACCTCCTCACTAACTCTCATGCCTAATAAATCCGTCTTTTGACCGTTCTCCAACAGTAAATGCACTTGGCAGATGGAGAAATGGGAAAAAGGCTAAAAATAGCCTTTTTACCCATTCTCTATCCACCGACGTCGGTCAACTGTCAATCGATGCCGACGGGATCGTCGACGTCGGTTACATAAGCTGGACTCTAACCTTGAGTTGCGGCCCCCGCCTCTTTGGATATCGATGCGCATGCTTTGAGACTAAGCATCAGAATTTGATTATCGCTCTTTAGGCTACAAAAACTCTGCAGAAATCACTCTAGATATTGGATTGAAAATATTGTACGAGGTCTTCGACATCAGTCGTAACAGGAATAAGCAACCTGACACCCTCGGGTCTTTACCAAAAAGCTAAGTATTCTTCTGGTCTCCATTTCAAAGTTCTAGAATAACTTGGTAATTAGTTTCTATTTATTATTTCTGAGTACTGTAAAAGAAACCTGACTTTCTCCGTGGAAGGGCTGAAAAGCCTTCCTGACTTTTACCCTATCCTCTACCTCACCCTTCCTCAGACCTTAGTAACCTTCTCATAACCCTGCACAAACCTTTAAATCCCCACAGAGTCTTTTGTCGACCACAGACACAATATAAAACCTGTCCAAGGCCCATTGCCCCAACCGACATCGACCACAACCTAGACCGACATCAGTAATACGACCGACGTTGGCACCATCCAAGACCAACTTCGACAGAACTATCGACGTCGGCGACTGTGACATACAAACTGCAAAGGTACACACTATCTATTTCCCTCTTTGTTAGTCATTTGTCATTTTTTTATTTACGACACTTTTACTTATAAATAATGGAATGTCATCCCTCATGGAGCTTTACGCTTTCGGGACCAAGCACGTAGTTTGGCAATCCACCTTATCTTATTCTAACATTTTCTTTGTTTAAGTCTTATTCTTATCTATAGGTGTCTTCCTCCATAGCCAAAGAGGAGCTCCTACAACACTTGGATATGGTGCACAACTTAATCCATGTAACGTACAAACCCCTAACCTTCGACTTTAGTTTCTTCTTTCTTTTAAATATAATTAGAGAAAAAATGTAGAGAAACATTCTGGCACGCCCGGCGGGACCTTGGAGTTTTCCTTGGGTTCATTTCTTCTAAAAAGCAAATTTTCATATAGTTGCATTAGGGAAATATTCTCTTCTTGCATCCTTCTTCTATCTTTTTTATTTCGAAAAGAAATCATAAACGAAAGTTTAAAAAAGAACATCTTTCTTTTTATTCTTGTCACTTCTTGCCTACATCTTAGAGTAGTGAAGAGTCATACTCTTAACTTTTTCTCCAATTTTTTGCATCTAAACAAAACATTTCAATTTGGGTTAAAAAAATAATTGCATTTCATTCCTGCTTGAATGCATACTTAACACTCTCACTTAGTAATTAAAAATGCATTATGAATAAATCGTAGTGCACAAATGTTACACAACCAGACCACAAGCACATCAAATTAAACATTTAAACATACTTGAGACAAGGTCCGTCTAGGATTTCATCACCTAGCGGATACCTTACCCTTCCTAGCGATCCTACTTGGACTTCACTACCAAGGGGAGGATCCACTCTGTTCTCTGGCAGAGTATAAACTATAGGCAAAGTATATATTGGCTGAGCGGTCCAGCTCGGCTCTAGATTCGTGAAGTGAAGGAGCAAGCCCCAGCACCAGGCCACATACTGAACTTAACACAGATTTTTTAGCACCAAAACATAACCCGAAACTAGCCTTAGACTTCCTCTTTAGGACCTGTTCTAAAAGACCAATTCCCAAACATATTCTTCTAAGGCATAAGCCACCGCGACTCTAAAATTTATTCTTAGGAATTTAACGTTTTAGAGGTTGCTTGACAAATCATCTATTTTTTTATTTTTATCTGCTTGTTTGAGCTGGTGAAATTGCATCATTCTGAGGTCCAAAAACAACTCAAAATTTCTCTTTCTTTCAAAAACTTTCAATTTTTTGTGTTTTTGGAATTACATAGAAACTGACATCGGTTTTTCCACCGGCGTCGGCAACCCATCTTAGCTGACATCAGTTATTCCACCAACCTCGACAACATTTCATAACCGACATCGGTTAGTAAACCGACGTCGGTCACTGTCAACAATTTTTTTTTCCAAACAAGCTTAAAACCCAACTTTTTTGCTGTCAAACACACATTTTGGTTTTCTAAAACTGAAACACACACTTTTTGGAACCTGAACCCACTTTGCCTTGGATGGTTTTGACACGTAGTCAAGCTAAATCTCTTGTTGACCACACAATGCAACAACCACTTCCACCTTCACCCTTCATACCAAGTCCTCTAATGGAGTATACTTCAGACGCTGAGCATACTCCTATCCAACCTACCCCAAATCAACCACCTATTGTTCTCATAGGGGATCAAGACTTTGAGAGATTCCTTGACCTCAATGTCAAGGCTCTCCAACACTATCTCACAAGAAGCCAAATGCGAGACCCTTCAGGTAATCCTATTTTTGGGATGCCAACTTTCTTAGTTGAAATGACAATAATATTGATAGCCTCCGTTACCCAACCTATGGTCACTCAAGCCATTTCCTCGACTAGTAAGCCAACCATGGCCAATGTTCAAGATTTGGCCTCCCCTTCTATTTCTAGACCTACCTCCATCGGGGTTTCCATACCCCCTCAACCACAAACAATCCAAACAAGTTTGACACCCTTTCAGAACTTGATTGTCTCTATCCCACCCACTCTTGTGCACATAAATACAAGAGTGACCACCTATCTTTTCACTAGTATCACTGCCATCCAACCACCCTTGGTGGCATCTAGTCAAGTTGTACCCTCCAACTTCATGGCACAAGCTCCCTTGACCTCAACATCAATCTCTATGATGAACTACCAATATGTTGCACCTACACAAATGCAACCAAGTACATCATATTCCCCTCCCAATGCCTTCTAGGTACCCTATAACTTAGGGGGTGCCCCTCATACCAATCCATCTGCTGATCTAATTAAGATGCTGATGGATAAGATGTCCAACTTTGAGACATCCATTTTTGGTTCAAAGAATGTTCTTTCATATGAACAAATCTGTAATGAACCTATTCACCCTTCGATCCCTATTCGACCATATCCTAGCTAGTGGGAACTCTCAAAATTTACTTATTTTTAGAGTAAAGAGGACCCACAACAACATTTATGAGCGTTTAGACACTCTTGCTACCTTATAGCACACGATGATGCGTTATTACTTTGCACATTTCTCATGTCACTTTTTGGTGCCACCCTTGATTGGTATAGCTCTATTACCAGTCACTCTCTCTTTACTTTCACTCAACTAGCTCAATTATTCTTCGATTACTTTTCAATCAACATCACTAAAAAGGTCTCTATCACAGACCTATATTCTATTAGACAATTTGACGATGAATCAATAGCTGATTTCATTGCCCGTTGGAGAGGTTTAATCAACCAACTCTCTTTTTTTTTACCTCAACCTGAGCTCATTGAGCTCTTTTCAAGAGCATGTGTCAAACACATCTCATCCACTTTGCGAGTTCAAACTTTCCACACATTTGACGAAGCTTTCACCATGGCCCAAAAGCTTGAACTCCGCGCAGTCGAAGAGGATAAGATCAAATTGCGTAGCACAAATGCCAATGCAAAATCCAATGACCCACCTTCTTCTTTTCACTCCAAGTCCAAGGGATCAACGAATGCTATGGTCCTTAGGTCATCATCTTCAACTTCAACTAACCAATCCGAGCCTTCCACATCATAAAGCATCACAAAACAATTTCAACAACGGTATGTACAGCATCAATACACTCCAATAGGAGAATCATACACATCTGTGTTGGATAAAATAGTCAAGCATGGAGTCCTCAACCTCCCTCAAATCTGACCACCCCAATTTGACCCCTCAAAAGCCATCCTTACATGGTATAGGGAAAATGACTTTTGTAACTATCACCGTGTCAAAGGTCATGACACGGACAATTGTAAAACTTTTAAAAATATTGTTCAAGACATGTTGGACAAGGGAGACCTTGTTTTAGATAACCCTAATGCGCTGGCTAACCAAAACATAGGCATCTTTAGGCAACCATTCCCTAACCATCCCCTAGTCAAAATAATGTTCAGACCATGGCCGATGACCCTCAAGAGCGCAACATACGCACAGTCAACATGGTCTTTCCTTTTATTCCTAACCAACCTCTCCCACAGTCTAAAGAGGTTGGTCAACCCATTTCTCCACCATGGGTAGAAGAGCCTATTCTACCCATATCACCCCCACAACATCAAACACCTCCTCCACACATACTTCTACCTCGTGATGAACCCATATTACCTGTTCCTCTTGCCCCGACCTTCCCTCTTCTTCTACCATTGGAAGAAGTTACCATTCATACCCCATGCCCTCATGTAGAAGGGGCCATCATCCCTCTACTTCACCCTTTAGAGGAGCCTTCCTCTCTTATTTTGCCTCCACCAATGGAGGATAGTCCTCCATCTAATGCCCTTTCACACATAAGAGAATCTACTTCGACCTCTCCCATATTGGAGGATGCTTTGACGGTACCAACACCAGTAGCATCGCCCTCATCCTTCTTATCATCAATGGGGGATCATACTTTCCCCGCTCCTAGACCACATGCGAAAACCATGATCATCCCTGCACTCTATCCTCTCGAAGAGCCACATTCTCCAATCCCTTCTCCACCGAGAGAATAACCTGTCACTTCACCTACTTCGACCGAAGAAGATTTGGTGACAATTTTCTCTCAGCTTTGGCCGGAGATCACTGCATCCAACACATTTCTGCTCTCACTATCGCCCAAATCCGCCAAAGGACCGATCGTAAAGCCTCACATGACATCACCTAAACCTTTTTTTCGATTGGCAGAAAACTTAGGATTTCTCCATTCTAGGAACCTAAAACATGAGGCGTTATGGGAGCAACTTAAGGCTCCTTATCTTACACGTCTCGTCTTGACTTATATTGCCAACAATTTCGTGATGATTCACCCCATAATCTCTAACAAGGATCGGGCTTCTACTTCCAAAACATCAAAAGCTCAACCTTCCATGTCTGAACCTAAACCCTCGCAAGCGTCCACTATGCCGAAATAGATTAAATATCTCGGTGTTTATCCTATATCAAACCTCACTCACCCACAAGTGAAGGTAGATTTGAACCTCACCCCGCATAATAGTGGTCCTCGCACTAAACTAAAGAAGGCTGCTAAACCACATCGATCTATTCCTCCCCCAACCAAAAAAGTGGTACGAAAAACTCCCCCACCTTCACCATTACCAACTATCTTGGGTTCACATCCTTCCACTTTAACAGGGGTGCTCCCTATTCCAACACCTCACAAAAACAAACTGCCTCCATTACTCCCTCTACCTGTCAAAAATATATTTCCTCCAAAAAATCCAACACCCATCACCAAGAAAGTGCCATCTACGTGTGTGGTCACACCACCAAACAAAAAGATGGTACGAAAAACTCTTCCTACAACTCCTAAACAGAAGTTGTCAACCCCTACTACAACAATGAGTGTAAACCCATTAGTGGGGTCCTATGCTTTGCTATTACACCAATTGTTGCAGTCTTCTAGCATCGTTCTCCCACCAATTAAACCATACCAACCTCTCAGATCAAAACCATCTTGGTTCGATGACACTAAAATTTGTGCGTATCGTCGCACACCTGGGCATGACACTAAGCATTGCTGCGCTCTTAAAGTTGTCATTCGACAACACCTGAAAAAAGGATATCCTTCTCATTAAGGACCCCTTTGACAAACCATTGACACCATCCCATGCCTCCCAAACATCCTCACCTAAATCGAGATCTCAACGCAAGACTATGGTTCCTCTACCACCTTCGCCCCCTTTATTCAAAATCAACACTATCAATGTGGCTACCAGGTCACAAACTTTAAAGGATAAAGAAAAAGAGAAGGTTTCTATCCCTTAGACATATCCATTCGTCAAGCCTTCTCAACCACCAAAACTCAAGATTCCTATCTTGGGCACATCTCAATCAACATCTTCTGGGGCAATTCGTGACTCCATGGCAAAACAACTTCACCAATCCCCTGTGAAGGAGTCTTTGTATGACCTAATACAAAGCTCTCTGCAACATCACAAAACCTTGATCAAAGCTTTACAAGCAGTGGAGGTCCAACCTAAAGATACCCAACCATTGGCTACTCTAGTCAAATCATTACCAACCGTTGCCTCCATCACCTTCAGTGATTCTGAGATTCCAAACTACAACCTGGAAGATCAGGATCTCGCCCTCTCAAACTAAGCCTGTCACGAACGCTTCGCAAGATGCATCCTTGCATCGCACTCCTTGTCAAAGAGGAGCTTCAACGTCTTCTCTCCATCTCATTTATCCAACCCATTGATTATCCGCAATGGGTGTCAAACATTGTCCCTGTCACAAAAGCAACTGGGGGAATTCGACTTTGTACTAACTATCACGACCTCAACCAAACATCGACCAAGCATCAACCAACCTCTTAATCATCTCCATATCTACCAAGATCGCATCAATCATGCCTACAAAAAAAATATGAAAGAGCAAGATTTTAAAATCAGAGATCTCATCCTTAAAGAAAACCAACATGTGACCAATATGGAAGAAGCAAACAAGACAAGTTTGCTCCTAATTGGCCCAGACCTTATATCATAACACACAAGTATGGATTAGGCACTTATCATCTGTCTTCTTTCGAAGGCCTGTTAGAACTTGAGCCCCTTAATGCCTTACATCTGTGACCATTCTACTGTTAATCAAGTAATCATTCACTTGATGTTTCACTTGAGCTCATCCCTTGAGCAACCCCCGTCATCCTCATTCCTATTCTTTTCAACTCTTTTTTCCTACAAACATTAGTCAACCTTTTTGTAAAGCATGAATGCTTTGTCCTAATAAAAGGGAAACCCCCAAACCTCTATAGTCTAGTCCATGACTAAAAGTCTAGTCAAAATAAACAAACACATAACTGGGATGCCTACCAAAGGTCATAAACTATAAATGTAGACTGCTCCCTCGAAGGACAGCTGCATCATTGCTGCAATTAATAGACTGCTCCCTTGAAGGACAACGATTCAAAGACATCCAAACATACAAAGCAAACTATAGACCACTCCCTCGAAGGGTGGCTATGCCCAAATTTTGCTACATAAACAACACCTTTTTAGAAGATTCCCACACCGACCAGGTTCACATGACCATAAAACAAAACAACATCCCTAAGTAGACTTCCCGCATTGATTAATCTACCAAAAAAAAAAAACCAAAAAAAAAAAATGACTGATAAATTATTAAGTCATGGACTTGCCTATAGTCGTTCTCAGGGTCACCTATAAAAGGGGCAAAGTTATCCCTACTAAAAAGGGTTACGCCCTCCTCACATATCACATAATCAAACTTATTACCCCAACATTTTCAAGAAATTTTGAGCTCACTTAACATCAAGTGATTAGAGTACTTTTCTAACACAAACCAATGGTCAACAATGTAATGCATGAATGGATCTTTTTGTTTACAAAAACCCTATCTATGCTATCACTATGGTCCTTTTCAATGAAAGAGTAACACACCTTTCACTTCTTATACATCTTTGTCACATACAACCAAACCAAACCAAACCAAACCAATCCAAACCCAACCCAACCAAACCAAAACATTTTCTAACCAATTACACAACATCATGCAATTATCATAGCCCATTCACACTCGTTTCTATGAAAAATAATACACATGGAAACTATCAACCAAACATAATTTATGTCAAGCATATACCATCACTAATATGGAAACTTGCTGAAGCATAAATATGCTCATTTCATTTTTAGCATACACCATCACTAATATGGAAAATTGCTAGGGATGAAAAACCACATAACTTATGTTACAGCATACACCATCACACAATATGGAAAAGGCTGTAACATCATCATACACTCATTTCATTTTTAGCATACACCATCACCAATATGGAAAATTTCTAGGGATGAAAAACTACATCACACTATGTTACAGGATACACCATCACACAATATGGAAAAGGCTGTAACATCATCATATACTCATCATTTCAAACATAACTAAAACAACTATCAACCAAACACAATTTATGTCAAGCATATACCATCACCAATATGGAAACTTACTGAAGCATAAATAAACTCATTTCATTTTTAGCATACACCATAATGAATATGAAAAATTGCTAAGGATGAAAAACCACATAACCAATGTTATAGCATACACTATCACACAATATGGAAAAGGCTGTAACATCATCATACACTCATCATTTACAACCTAACCAAAACAACTATCAACCAAACACAATTTATGTCAAGCATATACCATCACCAATATGGAAACTTGCTGAAGCATAAATACTCATTTCATTTTTAGCATACACCATCATGAATATGGAACATTGCTAGGGATGAAAAACCACATAACCAATGTTACAGAATACACCATCACATAATATGGAAAAAGTTGTAACATCATCATACACCCATCATTTCAAGCATGTACCATCACACATATGGGAAATGATAAAAACACTAACCTGACCAAAACAACTATCAACCACTTTGACCCTCTTCTTTCCTTTTGGGGAGAACTACATTGGCCTGAGGCCCTTAAAATAAGAGCTATGTAGACAATAATCAGTTGATATGGGGTCTTCTGAGGTTAGCTTAGCCATTCGTTCGTTCATCTACCTGATGGACCAACTATCTAAACCAGCCTAGAATCATGACCAAACAACCGGCCCTGACACTGTAGAAGTCACCGTAGACTTCTCATGGGGCACATTGGAGATCACATACATCTCCCTGACCATAAAAGACAACCCTTGAGATCACTTATATCTCAACCCGACTCGACCAACGACCTTGGAGATTGTGACTATCTCTTTAGACCACGACCACTTTCGAGACAACTTTGCCTTGGTTGTTTTGATTGCATATATGCTACTTCATGAATAGTTAGCAAATTATACGCAAATCATATTACGACCCTCACACCTATTGTCGGATCATGCCCAAGTTGATCCCCAATATTTGTGACATTTTTGTGTTTTCCAAGAGCACTTCTTAAGCCCAGGATACTTGGAACACGACGACCATTGGAGCTATAGCTTTGATCGATCTAACCCAATCAGCTACAACCAAAAAGCTGGGGACCGGTTAGTTTGATTTTAGTCCTCCTCGACCATTGGAGCTATAGCTTTGATCGTTTAACCCAATCAGTTATGACTAATAAGCTAGGGACCAATTACTTTGATTTTAGTGCTCCTTGACCTTACCTATGATAATTTGACCTACCTATCACGTGAAGTGGTATACGCGTAATCTCAACTATTGCAGCATTCACACTTCAACCTCACTTTACCCATCCACTGCCTATCAAATCGGCACTTGATTTTGGATTCCCTTCTCTCAACTCTTGCTTTGAGGGGGAATACTTCATCCCATACTTGGGGCAACCCACATCTATTTTTGTCTTGCAGTTCGTTAAGATAAACTACAAGATAAAAAGGGGCAAATGTAGACACCAATATTGTGTCGACCCCCCCTTGGTCCCCTTCTAACCACTTATACACTTTATTAATTTAAAATAAATTACTTATCTTAAATTAATGACCTCACCTAAACACCTCACCTTGGACACCTCACCTGGACACCTTGCTTAGACACCTCTCCCTAAGACTATTTCTTATCCCATGAGTCACCCTGAGACTAGGTCATCTAAAGCATGACCTATTCTCACTCCATCCTAACCTCCTCACTAACTCTCATGCCTAATAAACTCATCTTTTAACCATTCTCCAATGGCAAATGCACTTGGCGGATGGAGAAATGGGCAAAAGGCTAAAAATAGCCCTTTTACCCATTCTCTATCCATCGACATCGATCAACTATCAGTCGACACCTGTGGGATCGCTGAAGTCGATTACATAAGCTAGAATCTAATCTTGAGTTTTGGCCCCCGCCTCTTTGGATATCGATGCGCACGCTTTGAGACTAAGCATCAAAATTTGATTATCGCTCTCTAGGCTACAAAAACTCTGCAAAAATCACTCCAAATATTGGATTAAAAATATTGTACAAGGTCTTCAACATCAGCCATAATAGGAATAAGCAACCTGATGCCCTCGGGTCTTTACCAAAAAGCTAAGTATTCTTCTGGTCTCCATTTCAAAGTTCTAGAATAACTTGGTAATTAGTTTCTATTTATTATTTCTGAATACTATAAAAGAAACCCGACTTCCTTCGTGGAAGGGCTGAAAAGCCTTCCTCTGACTCTTACCCTATCCTCTACCTCACCCTTCCTCAGACCTCAGTAACCTTCTCATAACCTTGCACAAACTTTTAAATCCCCACAGTCTTCTATCGACCACAGACATAATCTAAAACCCGTCCAAAGCCCATTGCCTCAACTGGCATCGACCACAACCTAGACCGACATCGCCAATATGACTGATGTCGGCACCATCCAAGACTGAATTCGATAGAACTACCAACGTCGGTGACTATGACATACAGACTGCAAAGGTACGCACTATCTATTTCTCTCTTTGTTATTCATTTGTCATTTCTTTATTTAAGACACTTTTATTTATAAACAGTGGACTGTCATCCCTCACAAAGCTTTACGCTTCCGAGACCAAGTGCGTAGCTTGGCAGTCCACCTTATCTTATTCTAACATTTTGTTTGTTTAAGTCTTATTCTTATCTATAGGTGTCTTCCTCCACAGCCAAAGAAGAGCTCCTACAATGCTTGGATACAGTGTGAAACTTAATTTGGGTAACGTACAAACCCCTAACCTTCGACTTTATTTCTTCTTTCTTCTGAATATAATTAGAGAAAAAACGTAAAGAAACACATGTATCTATGTATGCTTTTATCACACTCAAAAGATGTGTGAAACACATGTATATAAAAATAAATGATATGTTATTCACTAACATGGAACTAATAACATAGATGCCAAGAAGATAATAAAACATGTAAATGCAAATTTATTTTTTGGATTTTTATTTTTTTGGGTATTTTTTGAATATTGACAACTATTTTGTTCAACAAGTTTTCAAATTTAGGAGCCAATATATTGTGTGGTGGATTTGCATTCCAAAATTATTTATATTACATAAGTGCCAAAAGTGTTGTGTCTGCTAGTAACTCACTACCATCAATCATTGGTACAAGTCTCCCATATTTGTTATATGGTATATGAACCTCTCTGCTATCATGTTGAAAAGGAAGACATTGCTTTGTAACACTAGCAACAGCTTTCATATCAATCAACCATTGTTTTCCAAGGTGCAAAGTCAAGTATAGTTGTTGGTTAATTACCCATATAACAAGGTCCACTAACTTTGGGACACATGTAATGGGTAATATGATATACCCAAGAGATTATGGAAAATCTAGTGAGTGGTGTAACTCATATATATTTAGTCCCACTTATTGTAATATGGTAATACTGCAAGTTATTTCCCAATTATTTACATCAACCTTGAGATGTGGACAATGTACCCCATTAATATTTTTAGTAATGGTTAGATTCTCATGCTGGCTGCTTTGAAGGATTGTTTTTTTTGAAAAATCAAAAGTATTTGGTCATTGTCGTGTTTCAGATACAATTTGCATATGTCCTTCATTCTTGTATTTATGAATTTGGTTCTTCAATGCCTCACATCGATTTGTATAATGACCACTAATTCAATGATAGTTACAATATGGTAATCCCTCTTTAGGAAGAGGTTTGCTTCTTGATTTATGTTTGTTAGGAGGTAAAGATATCATGTAATGCTCAAGTAATATAGAAAGTATTGTATCTGGAGAATCATTATTTTCTAAAAGCTATATAATCTATTATGGAGATTTTTGAGAAGCCTCCACATTTTTCACATGATGTAGCTACATTTTACCTTTGTAAGGTTGACTTAAAGTGTGTAGTCAAGATGTAAGTATAGAATAACAAGAATTTACATGCTCATGTACTATTGGTGCTTTTCCCTTATCCTAATTTGGCTATGTATCATTTTAAGATGAATTTAGTTTATATGTATTAGAACCTGTAGGTTCAAATATGTTATACGTAAGATGCTCAATCAGATCAAAATTTAAATTGCGCATTTTCTCATATGCCATATCATAGGCAACATCATCATCACTATCATAGTAATCTAAAACATGACCATATTGCTACTTAGTATTGACCAATAAAGGAAGCTCAAATATTAGAGGAGTTTTCACTTTTGGTATCATTGGTTCCTTTAGTACTGGTTCTTGTTCTTGATGAGCATCTATGTGCACTTGAATGTTTAATGCCTTATCGACATTTGGAGATAATGGAGCCATTGCACTTGAGTTGACCATTTCATAAGTTTGGATACCCTCAAGAGGAATACATTGTGTAGGATGCACCACTATAGGTATAGCTTTTTAATCAAAATGTATCATTTTTCAAAATTTAAAAGGTTCATCATCCATAGGTATTGTCAATAAGGTCCCATCATGTATGAATTTTACACACTGATGTAAAGTAGATGGGATAGCATATATGGTATGTGTCTAAGGGCTAACTAGAAGCAATATATAATGTAATGATTGAGGCATTACCTTAAAAGTGGTTGGAACTATTTTTGGCCCTATTGTCACATCCAATGTGATTTGGCCGATTGGTGGGCTATGTGAATAATTAAATCCTTTGATATGCATAACTAAATTTTGAAGAAGGTTGGTACTAATACCCATGGTGGTTAGGAAATTCATGCTACAAATGTTTAAGCCTAATATATTATCAATGATCACCCTTTTGATACCCTTATTATGCATAGTTACTTGTATGAACAAAGGTGACTCTTGGTCAATAACATTTTTCGATGGTAAATTTGTTGGATCAAAGGTGATTAGTTTTCCATTATTTGTGAGATCTTTCATGATATACACAAAGTAAGTAGGCTCAATATCACTTGGAACTTGGGTTTCATGCAATGCTTCATATAGGACATCCTTATAGATAGTAGATTGATTTATAAGTTCAAGGATGGAAATCTTGGCATGTGTGTTTCTCAATTGGTCAACAAGGTCATATCCCTTAGATTTGATAACAATATTTGGCTTAATAGGCACCTATTATATATTAACAGGTGGAACATTAGGCTGAACACTTTTACCTTTTCGACTAGTGACAACATGGACCATAGAATCCAATATAAGCTATGGGTGAATAATGGGTGCATGATGGTAGTTGTCACTCGAATAAGAGCTAGGTGGAACAAATGGTTGAGAGCATGCATGGTGGCATTTGGATACTAGTTTTATATCATTATAAAATGAATTATTAAGAGAGATAAGGTGCCACTTTTGCTTTAAAACCCTTTCATAATATTGATAAATTTTCTTATTTAATTAAAGCAAAGATATTTTTAAGCAATCATAGTAACAAACCACAACTACAATTACAAATTGGAGCCTAAAATCAACTATATATGCATCCATATTGCACCTATTTATAATAAATTGAAATTTATTTTTTTACCTTGTGTGTCTTTTTAAATAAAAAATCAACAGCAAAGAATAAAAAAACCCTAGATAAAAATCTAGGGTTTTGGGGGACCAAATGTTAGATTCACTAAATGTTCAACACTAAAATCTAGATTAAGGAATCTAAGTTTAAAGGGTATAAATATAGCCAAGGGCACAAGGGTGATAAACTATCTCTATAGTAGGTCAATTATTGATAAAATTTAGCAAAAATATATATTAAATTTACTATGCTAAGATATGCTAAAAATAAAAAGTATAGTCATGCTAAATATTACAATGATAATAAAAACAAGATACTTAGTTGGTTTTGATGTTACTATGGATTTGGATCTGGAATAGGCATAAAGTAGATTGGATCAATCATCAAATTCTAGAAATTATACTTCTATAATTGTAGACACTTGTGTTGACTTGAAACAGTTGCATCAACCTTCTATTTGGATTAGGCGTAGGTGTCAAGTATATGATACCTACTAAAACTAAATGTGACCACTTGAATGCTTTTGGGTTCTATGTCACTTTTGCTTTAGTGTATTCTAATTTGGGTCATGGATTGTTGTTCCTTGTCAAATGAGAAAACATTAGTTATTCATCTTCATAGTGGTTGTGGTAAAAATAGGTTAGTGGACATAGTGTCAAGCTACCCCAAAAACACTTCTATCAACGAACACTACCTACATAAATAATAATCTGAAGAGGGCCTCAGACTTATGTAGTTATCCCTTATGTGTTAGATTATGTGTGAATCATACAATGTGTGATAAGTAAGTACAATAAAGACCTATCTTATAACTTTGGAAAAAATGGCTCTTATTATAATCTGTAATTACTTAATACCTATAGATGTGTTGTACATATGAATGATATGTAAATAGCATGAAATAGGGAAGCTTTGTTCATTTGGATGCTTGATTAAATGCCTTTGGTATTTTTCCTTGTGAGTTTTTTAGTCTATGCTAGGTGAGGAATGAATGATGATTGATCTTGTATTTATACCAATCCCTTCGGATAATATGTCACTTTAAATAACTCAGGCCAAACATAGGAATACATTTCAATTATAAATTAGATGACTTTAGGGTATTGAACATTTGTGTCACAATAGACACTTGCATTATCATAAATGTTTGATTTGGACACAAGTGTGAGAGAATAAGAAAAGTAGGTACATGTCTATATCTTGCAGAGATGGAAGATAAGAAATTTTATAACATTATGGGAAAGATAGAAAGACTAAGTCATCATAATGACATTGGTCAAACAAATAGATAAATAATGAGCACATATAGATAACAAATGTGAGCCTTTCAATCTTGGGAAATGTTTATAACTAATAAGAACAACCAAGGTTTGTATTTTCCAAGTGTATAAGATTGAAGTGCTATAAAATTCATAAATAATGTCTACAAGGACATCAAACACATTAGAGACAAATAATTGATAATGAAAGACAAGTCAAATATATGACAAAATACATAGTAGTAATTTAAAGTAGGGGTATATAAAATAGGCACTATGAAGTTTAAATAAGCACATCAAATGGATAGAAATATTCAATCTATATGAAATATATATTAGAAGTATAGATAAGCATATCAAGTAGTGAAATTCATATGAAATACATAAATTGCAAAATGTAACAAAAGACCAAAATGTGTCTAAAGACCAAAATGTAGTTAAAGATACACTAGGCACATGAAAATACACAAGGCATGTGAGAAATACATCAAGTGTTATAATAGGTGATAACATAATAACATAAGAAATAATCAATGCAAGAATAACTTACATTGGAATAAGGAGATGCTCCCAATTTACCAAAGAATTTCTTCCAAATGAACATGAAATGGTAGTTGCGTATAATGAAGCCACAATCATGAATCTAGAACATGTAGAAAAACAAGACTTGCATTTACCTTTAAAATTCCATCATTAATATTTATAAAAATAGTGAATTTGCAGACACATAATTTTGGTATAAGGCTTGCTATTGCAATACTTTTTATGTCATTTTGAGCATATGGTTCATCAGTTCGATACAAGTACTTATTGGCACTTTTCTTATGTGTTTAACCTTGTTTCCTTTATGTGGCCCATTTTACTCTCTTTCTTCTATTTTCTCTTTCCTGTGTTTTATGGCTTTGGAGATCCCCTTATTTTTATCTCTCCTCTCTCTTCTTCCTCTCTATGTTTTATTTTATTTTTTGTCGTGAGACATATTTAGTAGTTATTGGAAACTACTTTGGGAAGATTTGGTGGGTTGTTGAATTTGTCCTTGTTTTTGTGGTCCCTTGGCCTCTTTCCCTTTTATTTCACTTGCGTGGATCTATTTTGTTAGATTCTTTCTTCTTCCTTGGGTCATCTTGTGTGTCAATAGGTCCCTAATTCAAATTAGACAAGGTTATATATACAAGAACTATTAGAAATATTTTAATAACAAGTATCAAGAGGAATTATCTATCATTTCAATTCTATGCACACTCTACAAAGATTTATTTATGCTATTAATGATTTTCATTCAAAAGTTTAGTGACATATTGTACCAAAATAAGGAGAGGAAAATGTGCATGTAGTTGCATCTCCACTGAGGAAGAGGAGATTGAAGCCCCCACTTAAATTCTCCATTCACATTGCAGTAGAACTATATAGAGTCTTATTCTAAGTGTGTGGGATAAATAACTACAAATCCTTGATGGTTTCCTATCCCACCTAATAGTTTATATTTCTCCTCTTGTAAGAATTAGTGATAAATTAGGTCAAGAAGATGAAGGAAAATAAATAAAACAATTATTCTTATAAATTTTAGAAGTTAAATGCACAAGACTGCACAACAACACTATAGGTACATGTTATAAAAATATTAGAACCTAAAAGTGAATGTAATATAGATTTATTATTTAGTAACAGATTCAATGTAAACTCAAACATATAAAATTTAATGGCTAAATCTATCATAAAAATATTTAGTGACACAATTTTGGTATTCAAATCCATCCCTATAGAATCTTACCACTATATTTTACATAAAGCTTCCAAATTTTACATACAACATCTATACCACTTGCATAGTCCAAACCCACTTCTAGAATCCTAATAATTTATCAAGGTGTGATCATTTCATCAATATTTGTTGTTCTTTGCTTAGTTTTACTTGTCCATGCCTTTTTGTTGTTCATTTTTTTTGTTAGAGGCCATAAGGTATACTAGTTGTAAGTTTTAGACTAGAATATCAATAATACTCCTTTTGCACTTAGTTTTATTATTTTCTTAAATTCATTATACCCTAGTGTCACATTTTCATAAAATATAATTGGTGAACCAATAAAATTACATTCAACATAGGGTTTCTTACCCTTCTACCCATTAGGGTTTACTACTTTTTCATTCATTTTAAATTCTAAATTTTAGGGTTTTATTCCCATATCATATCCTTAGGGTTTGTTTCCACTTATTTTCTCATAGTTTATGATTTTACATAGATAAAACCATGGTTTATATTAGTGAAGTGGATACTATGTCTTTGATACAAGACATTATTTTGAATATGAGTGATGCAAATATTGTTTTTAGTGATAGGCAAAAATTTAATGAATGCATTGTAAAAACTTTTAAAGCACATATTTTAGCAAACCCTAGTTCTGCCATGGAAATTGTGAATGTTTCTAATGAAGTATCCATTAATCTTAATTCTCATAGAAATTATTATAAGGTTTGAACTTGCATTCCTTCATATTATACACTTTGTGATCACTGCTTGGCTTTCAAATCTATGAGCAATAAATGCCCATGTTTACTATTAATGATAAGATTCAACCCTTGAATGAACCCCTTAAGAATCTTGATGTTCCTACTCATGATATTATTGTTGCGATGCATGCAATAGGTGACTTACAAAGACAAGTACATACCTTATAATATCTACATAAATCTGGAATTAGACACTTGAAAACATCTATTTTGACATATTTATGACATATATGAATTGTGTGTACACATTTGAATCTTGCTCACATTCCCTCATATCCATCAATCTATCTATGGACTTAGTATTTCTATATTTATGTCATCCATATATATGAACTCCCTAGTTTGTGCCTAAATTCTCTATTATCATAAAAATATTGTCTCCATACTTCAAAATATTATTTCCTTCTTCTAGGAAAATGCCAACAATAGTTAGACATTGTTGATTACTATAAGTGTCCACCTTCACAATTAGTGTCCCAAGTTCATCAAATGACTATTTTTCAAATTCAAATACTTACCTTGTTTCAACCCACATGTTTCACATGTATATTATGGGGGTTAATTACCTGAAGAGTCATCTTTATATACATAAATCCTAAGGCCATTTATACCTATATCTATATTAGATTTCACTTGCACATTAAGGAATACATCTGCACATCTTTAAGGCACTATAAGAAAATATCCAAATATTAAAAACCTCAATGGAACCAATATAAAATCCTAGTATAAACACTATTGAAAGGTCAAAGTTTCATGTTGTGAAGTGTCAAAAGACAAAGTTATGCAATGTATTATATAAAAACACTACTAAGCACACATACAGATAGGAGGGAGAACTAGGTGCAATTTGAGGACCTATTCAAAGTATTGGAATGTAGTAAATGTTCAACCTCTTAGTGAGGTGTGGGGTTGTCCAACCCATTTTTATAATCCCTTTTCTAGGTAAAAAATGTGTCAAAATTAGAGCTAGGGTTTCAAGTAAAAGGAAGATTTTTTTGAATTTGCACAAAAGATTGAAGATCATAAATCATTTAGAAATAATCTTGACAAGTAGAACCAATAGTCTATGGTATAATAGACCAACAAAACATAGGGACAATTCTTATAGACAATGGATTGATTCAATTTTTTTAGGATTTAGATCTATCGACATTGTCCTATAAAATTATGATAGTCAGTAACATGCATCGAGTCACCAAAAAACCATTTCAAACTCTTTCAAATGAATGTGCATAAGTATTAAACAAAATATAATATTAAATTAGCTAAGTGCCTTCTCCTTTGGTCATTTATATATTTAATAAGTGCAATCAATTCTCTATTAAACATTCAGATATGTTTAATTTATGTTATATGTTATGTAATTTAATTTTTAATAGTTTTATACTTGTGTAGATGCTCTAAATATAAAATAATTTAAAACATTATGGTGAACCCAATATTTGTTATGCACATGACAAACCCTATGTATTTATCCCTTAGTTTTTCTAAATTCCTTCTTAGGGTTTCAAACTTCTACCTTTAAGGTTTTGATTTTTAAATCTAGTTTATATTTTCCCCTTGTCATGTGTGCAATTATGAAGTTTTTATCCTTTTTCCTAAGGTTTTATGTTTATTATTATATTAGGATTTCCTCTGTTAAGGTTGTGGCTTATCTCCATACATGTTCGGTTGATATCTAATTTAAAATGATTCTATTTTTGAAAATTTTGGAGGTTTTTCTTGTTCATATTGATTGAATATATTTTTTATTTTTGTTCCATAAAATTATGTATGGATTTTCGAGAATTAGGATTTCTCTATTTTTTATAAATTTGGTTTAAATTTCAAAGGACATATCTATTTTTAAAAAAAATAGGGTTTTGTTTATCTATTAATATTTATCAATTTTTTTTCTAAAAAGTCCTCATAATTTTCTCAGGGTGGTTAATTTATTTTTGGGCATTGTCTGACATGCCTCTATATGTGACTCCTTTCATTTATCCTCAAGGTAGTGATAACTACTATCCCTTCCTTATTCTTTTCCCAAGGATTATAATGGATATGGAGGTCCATGATATGACACTCCCAATATGTAGGGTACGTCTTCTAGTATAATATTATATGAATATCAAATTGAAAGTTTCAAAGGTTTGTGATCATAAAGTTAAATATTTCTAACCTATGAGAAACAATGTACCTAGTGTGACCATCCATGATCAGATGCTTACTATGATGCATTCCATAAAGATGTTTAAAAATAAAATTTGAAATTTATGTGTAAAGTTCATATCACTTGAAGATAAGATTGCACATGTCAAGAATTTGAAGCATGCTAATGTTAGTTTCACATCTGGTTCTCCATCCAAAACCCATGTCTCTCAAAATATTTCATCTCAAGTATGTGTTAAGAAAAAAATGAATCAAGAATGTACCATAAGCTTAATAAATGTCAAAGTGAAACTCTATTGAACATACTTAGAAACAAGTTGATCACTTTGTCTTGTATGAGTCTTGTGAAAAGATCCAAATACTATTGTGCTTACCATAGATTTCATGGACATCATATGGATAATTGATGAGATTTGAAAAATAGAATACAAGATATTATTGAAAACACTAATGGATTAAAGCACACCTTCTAGAGTTAAACAATGTACTAAAGTTATGGTTCCATATCCAAAGGTTGACTTATCAACAGAAGAGTTACATACACAAGGTTTGAATAAAAAAGATCAAGTGTGCCTAATAGAGAGATTCCTAAGAAAGAATTTCAAAAGAAATATGTACCTAAGAATACTAATGTTATAAACATGGTTTCCAAGGAGGCAACCACAACTTCCACTTCATTC
The DNA here is from genome assembly GCA_037957365.1 of Torreya grandis. Taxonomy (NCBI): domain Eukaryota; kingdom Viridiplantae; phylum Streptophyta; class Pinopsida; order Cupressales; family Taxaceae; genus Torreya; species Torreya grandis. The sequence continues at coordinate 2,552,515 of JARHVA010001839.1, forward strand.
ATAAAATGAAATAAAAAGGGAAAACCTATGAAGGATATGATTACATCTATAAATCAAAAAGTGAATGTGGAAATTATTTCTCTAACTAATACTCAAGTAAAGATATCTAATTATTCTATGTTCAAAACAAAGGTGCATGCTAATAATAAGGGATATAGTGAAGAGAAAAGAAAATCCAATAGATTATTTTTTTCATTTGATAAATTAATATGTTGTTGTTATTGATGATGATGATAATGATGATGAGGACAATTGGTGTGACACTAATAGGGAAAATTGTAATGACAATGAAGGTAGAGGAGGCCAAATTAATGATATAATTCATGGCTTCCAATTAAGGAGGAGGATACAATAATGAAATTGATGGATAGTATACATGTTACTCATCACCCATGGAATATGACATTCACACCAATTTATTCAAGACCTACATGTGTATCTTATTGATTATATCATTAGTTAGATTGAACATAATATATTATACATATTTTCATGATGTTTTATTTATTGCTTATAATATCTATTCTTATATATTGGCATACATGTGTACAAATGATTTTGCATTGATCATTCTTATATCTCTTGTCTTTGTTTTGGATGTGATGATTTAAATTGGTCCTTACCTTTGATTGTTTCTGATTCAAAAATTCATGAAAAATATCCTTAAACGATGCATCCTTTATGGTAGTATAATCTTATGCAAATTCTTAGTGGCATATTACTTACTCATCCCTACATATTGACTATCTATACTTATTATTTTCATGGCCTACATTGACCTTATATGATCACATAAATTTATGCCTAGATATTATGATACAAGAAAATACAATGATTATTTCCCACTAGGGGTATGCATCCTCTTATCTCCACATAATTTTTTTGGAGACAAAGCTTCATGACTTACATGTATATTGGGGACATGCTTCTTGCCTTCACTTCTGCAATACCGCTTTGGTACTAGACAATGCATTTTATGAGTTGACATATTCTATGGATTCTTTGGATCCCTACCATTATTTTATTTTTGAATCATTTCCTCTTGGCCTTGCTTGATTACATAAATGTGTGCTAAAATTCAAAAAAATACAAAATAATCATAAAATAAATAAAATAATATTCAATAAATAAAATATTAAGACCTATGCATGACATGATTTTTTAGTTATATAATTGAATTATGTTATTTATCATGTATGTAATATATCACATATCTATTTTTCAAACACATGATTTTTATGGTATAAATGAGTGGGATGTAGGACATACATGTTACATATGATACATGGGCATACAAATCTAGAACAATCCTTACAACTAGGGGCTACCTTTCTACATTGGGAACATGCCTACGCTAGGGTAATTTTGGTACATTTTATAGGTTACATATTTTTATGACCATTCCATTAATCATATTAAGCTAATTAATTTGTTTATAAATTTATTTCTCTTACATATACTCTTTAGGGTGTTATTATCTATAAATATTTTACTTTTCTATGATTCAATGATGACATGGATTGATCCTGTACACTAGAATTTGTTATTATATGCATGTTTAATGTTGATGATTTTTACATGGTATGATCCTTGATTATGTATTACATTATGATGATTTTTATGTGTGACATTGTGTGTTTTACGTAATACCATTGTGTGTTAAATTGTGTGCTATATGATTGTTATATTGAGTAACCATTTATGTGTTTTACATTGAGGGTTGTGTTACATGTTTCTATGAGTTCATTGTTTATGTGTTGTAACATCATATGTCAGTTGTGTCAAATATCCTAATATTTGTGTCATGACCATGTTATCTATGTTATGTTAGAGTTGAGTTGGATTTGATTCATATGTTGAGTAATTCTATATGTCATGATCATGATATTGTGTGCATATATATATATATATATATATATATATATATATATATATATATATATATATATATATATATATATATATATATATATATATATATATATATATATACACATATGCACACAATATCATGATCATGACATATAAAATTACTCAACATATGAATCAACTCCAATTTAAGCTTATGGTGTTGTGAATTTAATCATGCATTATTCTACGTGTGTACAATGGCACAATTTATATCATGCATCTTTTTCATAACATATTACTGAGTAATTATGACTATGATAACTATTACTGTATACATAGTTGATATATCTACTTGGCATGACACTTTTATACTTTGGGATACACATTTAATATATGCATGAATGATCAAATATTTATATAATCATGTTAGTACACATGATTTACATGATTATTTTATTTATAACATAATTCATATAACTATTTTTTAGATGAGTAATATTTTAGGCTTGATCCATCACCTCAAAAAGGGAGAATACTAGTGGGATTCTCATAGATATTCTACCCTTGATAGATAAAAAATTATGATTATAGGATAGATTATGATTTAAATTAGGAAGATTATGATTCAGATTGGGACAACCTAGGACATAGTGAGACATGAAAATACATATGTGGGGTGTTGTACAATTTTATGATGAATATTTGATAAATTCTATGACATGATGTGACATATTACATAGATCATACTGAATAGATTTATCAAAATATAGGGATTAAATTGAGTAGGCTATTAGATTTATCATATTGAACATAATGAAATACAAATTATGGAATTTTACCATATTGAGGTATAGAAAAATTACATTTTTGGACATGGATGTTTTTCATGCATATACTTTTCTATTTATATTGATGAGGAATTATGGTACTATGCAAGCACTTTGAATCTAAAAATTATCTGCATTAGTTGATTCAGAGTTTTCAAATTTACATATGAACCTAGTGTATATTCCATATTTTTTGGAGTCTATATTTACTCATGAAACCACAAGATCACTCTTGCACACCATTAACACAATATTTGAGACATTGTAGATAAAATATACAACAAGAATTATGCACAATAGTCTCCATATTATTGTATCTCAAAATAATATATAATTCATATCTCTCTCTTCCTACCATCTAGGAGAAGCACAAAGGTTGCTTACTAAATAGGTAAATGAGTTGGTTTCACAATAACCACTTGGTTGTTATGATCAACCCAAATATAAGGAATTATCTAAATAGGTTCATAATAAAAATATTTTTTGTTCACACATAGAAAAAAATCCAAAAATTATAACAAAACTTAAAATCAAGCTCAAATTCATGAGTGAGTGTGAACATGACTAAAGAAAAAATTGGTTTGTAAATAACTCAATCCACTTGCTAGTGTGAATACGACCACTCCAACAACCTCCTTTAAGCACAAAATAGGGGGTGAGAAAATAAAAATCAAAGATAATGATGGGTCCTGACAACTAGGCTTGATCAGGTATCTATGCACAAAATCATAGTGAAATACAAAGTTCCTTATGGTAACCAATCCATCTTACCATCATACTGCTCTTCAAAAGGAGAAGAATACAAAACACTATTTTTCAATCCATATAAATACAAAACTCTTAATAACTATATTTTTCAAACACTATTTTTCATTAGAGTAACTACTCTTCAAAAGGAGAAGAATATCCACCAAAAATATGGAGACTGCCAATAATCAAAGATATAGATACACATCACTCAAAAAGATATCCCTATGTATAATGTATATTATTGTTTTATTGTAGTTTTAGTAATGGTTGTAGGAGTGATCCTATAGTTGTATGAGTGTATATCACAATCTAACATGGTGGAAAAAATATAGTGTTTTGTGGTGTTGGAGTGGTAGGTTGAGTGTTGTAGGGTGGATCTCAGTTACTGTGAAGTGGTGCTCAAGGATGAGAATGGATATGGAGGGATCCATGAGAGGAATGAGAAGTGGGTGGAAAGGTGGAAAATTGGAGCGTCAATAAATATAAAAGAAACCCAATCTAATGCAAAAAAATGTAAAAATTTCAAAAATCACCACTTTTACAGAAGCACATAACCTCAATGTCAAGGTACCATAGTCATAACATCATTGATTCCAAAAAATTCATTATTCAGGGCCATGGGGGGTGATGGATCCTCCAAATGTGAAATCCAAGTCCGTAGGTTAGAAATTAAAAGAGACAACCACCCAGATCTACCACATCTCAAAGAAAAGATAAAAACCACCAAAAAATGGATGGTTTGGCCTTTTGTAGAATAAATAAAAATAAAAAAACTAATCCATGGATGCAAATAATCAATACAAATTGATGCCAATAGGTGGTGAATATTGTTGAAGGACGTATAAAATTATTGAGGTTTAAAACACTAGGAGGCTGAGTAATGTCTACATGAAGCTTTGATACCATGTTAGAGTGCTATATATACTTATGCAAATGCAAGATCACTCCTACACACCATTACCAAAATCTTTGAGACATTGTAGAAAAAATCACAATAAATAATTATGTAAAATAGTCTCCATATTATTGTATCTCAAAAAATAATACAATTCATAGCTCTCTCTTCCTACCATTTAGGAGAAGCACAAGGAGTGCCTACTAAATATGAAAATGACTTGGTTTCATAATGAACACTTTGTTACTATGATCAACCCAAACATATGGAATTGTCTAAATAGATGCATGACAAAATATTGTTTGTGCACACATAGAAAATAATCCAAAAACTATAACAAAATTCTAAATCAAGCTTAACTCCATGAGTGGGTGTGAACATGGATAAAGATAAAAATGGTTTATAAATAACTCAAACCACTAGCCAATGTGAATACAACCACTCCAAAAATGTTTACCTATGAACCTGGTAAATTTTTACACCAAAATAATTATTACAATATTTTGAGTAGTGCAGTTGATGTTTTTGCACTTCTCAACTACTCACACTTCTTAGTCTCTAATGGGGGTTGAGACATGCACTCTTAACCCATGTTTTTGACAAATGGCATCCCCTTGGGATATAATCACCCCATAGTATTCTTAATGACTTTAGAGGGAAGCTTGGTTTACATAATCACATGTGTATTCATTTCTTGATTTTTCAATTTCAAATAGTTCAAGGATCTATATTATTTCATAATTTCTACCACGAGTATACATTGATTTATAAATCTTTCCTTGCATGTTTTTACATAGAGAAAGCTATTTTTTCTTGAAATACCTATTAACATCAAGTGTGATTAACCATACGTAACAATCTATTTATTCTATCCTTTTAATTTAGTATTTTCAATACTAGACTAAAAGGAGAGCATTTTTAGACACCTAAATTTGGTATCAAGCACTTAACAACATTAGTTTTGACCTATCTATGACATACATGGCTTATATGTACACATTTTACTCTTTCTCACATTCCCTCCTATTTGTTCATCTATTTATGGACTCAACCTTCTATTGAGGTCAACATACCCCCATTTCTATAAAATGGGGATCCATGTATCAAATTATGCAAATTTTTACCTTGAAATTGAAGATTCACTTGATTAGAATATCATTAGCATGATTGCACATTATTATTTTTTGAAGATCATCTACATCATGGTCTAGCTAACTTATTTGTTCATGGTTTTGGTTTAATCCTATCTAAAGTGCTAACATGAGATATTTGTGTTTCATGTTATAAGTTTGATGGAACCCATTTGGGAGTGAACATGCTTAGGGTTTTATACTTCAATGTTAAATTGATGTTTTACTAGCCATGGTTTATAATTGATTAATTAAATTCATGTTTGAATTGTTGAAACCCTATCCTAATATTTACATAGACTTTTTAATTCAAATTCAATTTGATGGGAGTTTTTTTAAAAAATCAAGTGGGAATAAATTAATCATACCATAAGCTTAGTTTAATTTTTATCCTAAGGCTTGGTCATGTTTTTCAACACAACCGAACCTTAGGCTAAAAATCCTTAGCATGGTCTAACTTTATCATTGTAGGGTCCTTTTATTATTTTATTAACCTTGGTCTGAATAATGCATGGTCCTATTGTTATAACTTAGACTAAAACCTTAGTCCTACAGTCTCATTTGGGTTTATTAACTTAAACAAGAACTTAGTCTTAAGATTTTATCCTGAGTTCCATATACCTCAGAGTCTTAACTTAAACACTATGCTTATTTATAAGATTAACGACCCCTATTTACTTAGGCAAACATAAGCAGATGGAGTAAGATGGGCTTGATAACTCTAAGATTCTGATCTATGGGACCAATCTTACTCAACCCCATAGATCAAGAGCAACAATCCACATTCATTTGGATGGCTGAGATCCAATGATGAGAGATCAATATTAAGACTAGAAGGCTCCCTTTTTATTACATAGAACCAACCTAAGACTTTACCCTAAGGTTTTGATTGTATTTATTAATAAAATAAAACCTTAGGCTAAATACTTATGATATGACTTTTATTATTCGAAGGGTCTTTTTTACATGTTGAAAACTTAGATTAAAAACCTTAGACTAAAGTATTTATATTTGTTAATATAAATAAAACATTGGTCCAAAGCTTTATGTATTTCCTGAGCTTACATAAGTAATTTTTATGATTGCAAGATCCAATCACATTCGACCCCATATATTACAACCTATGGATTGTATTTGCTCATAGATCAAGATATGACGAAGTGAGGTTAATGTTTAAAATTTAAGGCATGGTCCCCAGCTTAAAGCCTGATCAAGTTCTAGATGATCGATGGTACATGTTACAATGTACACATCCAATCAATAGAGTGTAATAAGCTAAGACTTTAAAAAAGTCATGTTAAAGCTCAAAAAAATTCCAGATGATCAATGGTATGTGTTAATCACCCAATCAAGATCTAATGGTGTGAGAAAAGTCAAAACTTTTCAACAAATTTATGAGTAAATGTGAGATCACCACATGGAAAAAGTGTGAAGACTAACCAAACTAATAGGAGATAGAGTAAAGAAAGCCTAAAAAGCCATCATGTGGTATAACCTTAGGTCCTAGTACAAACTAAAGCATGAGAATATTTTAGATATCAATGAAACACATTGATTCATACCCTAATGATCTAATGGTGTGTGATAAATAAATAAAGGTTAAAAATAAAATTATTGAGTTAAGGACCAGGCATCCTTGGAAGATCAATGACACACATTTGCCTAGGAAAAATTGATCTAGTGGTGCATGATTGGGTCAATAATTTTAAAAAATCTCAAGATAAATGTGGTAATGACACATGTCATAACACATGAAGCAAAACAAAGGTAGCTAACAATGTTTAACTCCTAGGACCAAGATCAATGAACTGTGTTAAATTGTGCAGGCTAATTTGATGGTACACAGAAAAGATGGACTTTTCAAAGGGGATCAAAACTAATTAATTTTGATTAGGATTCCATTTAAGTGCAATGAAGGCACCATATAAGCAAAAGTGAAAAAATGAAGAATTTGTGGATTGAGGATACAAAGGTATGAATAAAACATAGTTTAAGCCTTGAACTTATGAGCGGAGCTCATAACTACCACCATTAAAGCTCTTGGTGAACTTTATTAAATAATAAAGAAACCATAACAACTATGGAGACCCTAATCCAACCATGTGCTCATTAGGATCGAGCCAAGTAGAGATAAATTGTCACCTATGCAAGAATAATTTGACCCAGAAGTTGATTCAAAGTTCATAAGTGAGCAGTCTAATAAGCCATGGTATCTCAGAGGGGTATTTATCGAGGAAACATGGAATTTTATTTAGACCTTAGATGATGAGAAGTAAGAACCAAACAAATTTTGGATAGACAATAGTAGGGTTATGGATATAATCCTAAATAGAAAGAGAAAAGGATTACTAAAAGCCAAGAGCATCAAAGAGCCATGAGGATCTTGTAGTAGCAAAAGGGTCCCAAAGATTAAGAGATGTAGGAATATTATTCCTATAGCTATATATTGTCCATTTTGAAAGTGGAATATTCTATTTGTAAAGGCATGTGTGGTTTATAAAACACACTGCCTATAGACCGGTCTATTAGGAAAGTCTAGTATATTTCTAGAACATTTGTGAAAAGACAGTTGTCCTTACACTTATACCTTTTCATTGGATAAGATTGACCGACATGCTTCTTTGCATCCTATAAAAGGAACATGGCCATTTGTAAATAAGGGAGTTCTTAGAGTCAAAATTACTTTGTAAACTTAGAGTAAATAATATAAACAAGGAATTTTGCAAATATTATCTGGTATTTTCTTGTGTTCATTATTATCATGGCTTCTCTCTCACTTGTTTGTTTTGATTTCTAAATTTGAATGGGTTTTATGAATTCTTGGTGTGTACATTTAATTGCAGAGTGATTAACTTATGCCAATTCTAGGTTGACTAAAAGTCATCAGGTTCATTTCATTTTCTTAATCTTCTTGCATTTAGGCTAATGTTTTTTGCTTGTAGGGGTAAATATTTAAAGTGAACTAGGTTCTTATTTACATTATATTCACCTTTCCTAGAAGTTTTCCTCATGTGTAATATAATTTGAGCTTATGCTACTTCATGTTATATATTGGTTAAGTGTATACCTGAATGATATTTAAACTTTGTCACGATGTTTAGAATGAAGATCAACAACATCTCTTTCTACCCTACCTTTCTTTTTTAACCATATCACTTTAGCTTAATTATTATTGTAAATATTCATCTTAGATTAGTTATTAGATTATCCATTGATCATAATTCACTCTAATTACCATAGAATACTTCATATTACGCATAGATCAATTAATTGGCCATGGTGGCTCCCAACCACCAAACATTATAAATATTTTGATTAGTCCACTTGTTGTTCCTCTATTCCATCAATAGATAATAGGATTATCACAACCTACAACTCATGCACTGAATTTCTATAATTTTAAAATGAGAAGTATTTCTTAAATATTCTAGGCACTTATGATACATATTCAAGCATCAACACCTTCCTAATTTACTATCATCCATATTCATAATCTCCCTAATCTATGTATAAATTATTTATTATCCTAAACAAACCCTTGTAATAATTCATATCATTATTTCATACTTAATGGATATTGTCATAAATAGTCAGACATCATTAGTTATTAGTATTATCCCAATTACTTCAAACAACTATTTTTCAAACTCAAATCCTTCCTTCAGGTCAGAATACACATTTGACATGTCAATTATGGGGGATAATGACTCAAAAAATCATTTATATATGCACATCAAGCCTAAGGACACACACACACACACACACACACACACACACACACACACACACACACACACACACACACACACACACACACACACACACACACACACACACACACACACACACACACACACACACACACACATGGAATTTCACTTGCACATTGAAGAATACATCTACAAATCCTTGAGGCACTATACAAAAGCATCCAAATTTGAAAACCCTCAAAGGAACTAGTCTAAAATCAAACTTTGAACACTATTTAAAGGTCAAATTTTCATGTTCTCAAGTGTTTAAATCTAAAGATATGCATTACATTGTATCAAAACACTATTGAGAACACATATACATAAGTGGAAAAAGCTATGTGCAATTTGAGCCCTCTTCAAAGAATTACAATGAAGGAAATATTAAATCACTTATTGGGTTGTGGTTGGTATTGTCCATCTCATATTTCTAACCCCTTTTTTAGGTCAATTAAGTGTCTAAAGTGGAGATAAAGTTTCAAATAAAATAAATGCAAAATCATAATTTGTGCACAAGATCGAGGTTTGGAAATTGATGAAAATCATCTTGATAAATAGGCACAATGATTTACAATAGAATTGAACATAAAATTACAGAGGGAAAATTCTAGAATATAGTGGAAAAATTCAATTGTTTTAGGTTTTTGGTCTTTACCGATAATGTCCTAACATATTTTGGTAGTTGGTCTCTTGAGTCGAGCAACCATATAAGAATTTAAAACTATTTCGAATGATTATGCATAGGTAGTTGCCTTCTCATTTGGACATTTATATATTTAATAAGTGTAATTAATTATTTTTAAGTATTTATATATGTGTAATTTATGTTATATATTATGTAATTTGAATTTCAATAGTTTTATACTTGTTTAAATTCTCTAAATCCAAAATATGTCAAAACATTTATCTCTTATTTATGAGTCATCCCATGCTATGATTTATTTTAATGTTATACCTTTTGATCATGTTCCTTGTGATGTGATCAATACTTCTTCCCCTCATATTTTTTCATGCCCATATTTCATTTATTTAGTGAACTTAAAGATCCTTTTGTACATCTTAAGACATTTTTTATTTTCTCAAAAACTATGCTCATCTAAGTACATTATTTCTTAGGTTGTTTCCTAAAATCTTGATTTATGACACCTTAGATTGGCTTCTTTACTTATTTAGTGGATATTTTTATACTTACCTCATGTTATAAGATGCTTACTTATAACTATTTATCACTAATAGTTGACCTCATGATACCCTTGAGTGTATCCCATCTACTCAACAATGTACAAATGAGAGAATTTATGGATACATTATTAGATTTAAATGTAACATAAACTCATTAATCTATCAAACATTAGATCTAGAAAAATAATATATCATTTTACCTCCATTATGAGATCAACTGCTTTACAATGCTTTTCCATATTTTTATCATCTTTGTTATGTTGTCATAACACTAGAGAAAAATAATATACCATCATATGAGACTCATTCTTCATATTCTTATAATTTTACAAGTCCCAAATAAATCCATGTTCCTACCAATAATCCATCTACACCATTGGTTAAGAAAAGTATGACTCCTACAACAAGTCCTACTCCTTACCTAAGTGGATCATAGAAACTTTATTTGAAATCGGTTACATTCCCTCCTATTAGAGAGTATAACATCCCTTGTTGTACCATTTATATATAGGTATCATTGTGCCTATCATAAAACTCATGAACATTCAAAAAATAGATGATATGTCTTAAAATAAAAAAAATCTTAATCTTGTTGAAAAAGGTGACATTGAACTTCATGAGAATCCTAGTAAGATTGCTATACTTCCTAGAGTTGAGAAACCTATTCCATAGGATATTCCATCTCCTAAGATCTGGCTTCTTAAAAATGAAGCTTCTTAAGAAATAATTAATAAATAAAAAATTACCTAAGAAAGAGGTACCTAAGAAGGAAGCTCCTAAATAATACACCCTAAAAATTACAATGATATAATCAAGGTTTCAAGTGATTTCACCAATAAATATGTTTCAAATACATATCCTTTGATTATCAATTTTTATGTAGAGGGACATGGAATAAAATTATTCATGGTGGATGTTGAAGTTTTATTTAGTGTATGTAGTCTTCCCTTTATTAGGCCTTTTAGATATGATATTGAACATTTGACAAAACTTAATTTACCAAAACATGTAATAATGGAATGCATTCAATTGATTATATATCTTGGTTCCAAAGCATGTCTAACCACATTTTTTATTATTCCATCTCCACTCAATTACAATGTGGTCTTAGGTATTCCTTGGTTACAATCAATGAATTCAACACTTGAAGATGCACGTGATCATAAAACATTTGAATTCCAAGATGATATTATTTCAATTGTAAAATAGAGAAAATAAAAAGAAATAAAAATGTTCAAAGGTGGATGAGGTTACATCTCAAAAGTGGGTACAAAATAAAAAATCAAATGCTAGTTATTGTATTTAATAATTAAAAGAACCAAAGGAATATCCTATTGATACAAATTTTGATTATACGATGCATTTAGTTGTCTTGGAAATGAACACATTTTATATATGGCTATATGTTGTGAACACTTGAAACAAAAATTCTATACTTTGATCCATATATTTGTACACATATCATTAGATAGTATTATTTTTTACTTACTATGAGCTTCAAATGATTACATATTAGTAGTAATTTAGAAATTACTATTTTTCATATGATAAATTACATGCTTTACATTACTTATTTACTTATTACATCACATGTTTTACATTACTTGCTTACTAATTACATCACATGATTTACATTACTTATTTACTTCTTACATCACATGTTATTCCTACTTGTTACTTCACATTTACATCATACATATTAAGACCCAAAACTAATGAAATTAAATTAAAAACATGAATATCAAAAGACATATACACAAAAAAAACTTATAATCTAAATACTCATTATATATATTAGAAAAGAGAGTGTCTCATACATATCATACATCTAATCACCTTATATGAGGTATGGGGAGTGATCATCATCATCCTCACCCCTATCTCTATCCCCAAAACTTCTCATGATAATGGAAAATTACATAAGTCTAAGACCCTCCTTGGAGTATTAGATATGTAGGTATCACTCATTAATAGAGGGGTCTTTGGGGTAACTCGACATTATGAACCTGACAAAACTCATTCCAAGAGTGAAAGAGGGTGAAGAGTTAGGGTTTGATCAATCAATGAAGATCAAAAACATATATCCCAAATCTGAATACATAATTAGAAAGATAAAAAAACACAGAATGATGAAGTTGGTTGCATCTAGATACAATCATTATTCTGTATCAGATGTAATCAAGAAATCTGAGGATAATGTTAGTCTATTCATTAGTAGAGTGAAAAATAATGAAAAACACATCAAAGACTATCATTCCAAGCCTAGATACTTGGGGAGAAAAACAATCAAATAACAAACAATGTAAATATAAAAACACCAGTCTTTACCTTCCTTTTGAATTGAAATTGCAAGTTGGCCTAGGGGGATTGTGTTCAGATTTGTGGGGAAAGAGTCTTTATCAATGATGCATGTGCATCATCTCTCCTTGTTCACCTTGGAATTTGGTTATGGAATGTTGAAGCTTTCTATAGGTATTTATGCATAATAACATTACACAAAAAAAATCTCTTTGAAGTGTGTGAGGACCTTCTTATTTATAGGCTTTTAAAAATTAGGAGACTGATTTGTAACCATCCATATTAAGATCAAGATGTGCGGTCATAAATCCATACAATTTTGGAGGCCTAAGGCCATAAATAGGATAATTAATTTTGAATTTATGAGGCATGGCTTACATAAATTTATATTTGTTTGCATTTAATTTTGAGTGCTTGACAACTTTAAGCCTATGTCATGTATGATGTTATCTTTTGGGTGAATTTTATGAATTTCTATTCTTATAAATTCACTAATTATACATGAGTGTTTTAAATAACCATTTAATTATATTTAATCATTTGAGAAATTTTGATTCTGTTATTTGTCATTACTAAATTTTGACACGACTATTTTTCATACTTGATCAAAATTGACAATTTGCTAGGTTGCAATTTGACTAGGTATGAATTTGTAAGAGGTTATTGTTGTGTATTACCCAAAATAGAGATGCATTAACATGATTTAGAGGTTGAACATTAGGTTTACAGATGAATTTTGGCATTTTAGTGATTTCTAGGCTTAATTTGCATTGATTGCTTTAAATAGATATGATGTCTGTTTAGACATGAAAGTGGCCAAAAAGGAGTGTCTACATTTTCCCCATATTTGAGAAGGCATTATGAGACACATGAACATTAATGTGTTTTCAAAGAATGAAAAAGTCGTTAAGAATCAAATTTCATTTATTGAAAAATTATGTGTTGACAACCTTAGGTTTTTACAAGCTAATAAGCATAGGTTGATTACCAAAAAGGTGGATGATGAGCCTTATATTCCCCCTTGAGGGAGAGGGAAAAAATAGTGTCATCAAATAGGCCATCAAAAAGAGGAAAATGGTATAGTCTAATGGCAACAAAGGTCTAAATAATGATTTTCCCTAACAAGGTGGTTTTAATCATTAACATAGTGATTTAACCCAACAAGGTGAATTGATCATTTGATAAAATTAATTGGTCAAAATTATTTTCCTTGGTAGGGTGAATTGGTAAAGGGAGCTCAAACAAATAACCCATAACATAGATTAGCAATGAGATAAGATAGAAGAATTGTATAAGTCTAGGGTACCTAATAGTATAGAGATGCATGTCCTAACTAACATGTGGTACAACTTGAAAATAGTGTTATTAAATAGGATTCTAAAAACACCTAATAACATAGTTTAATAGTAAAAAATGGACTAAAAAAATGATGAGAATAGAAATAGATGGCCTAAAAAATAGACCACAATGTTAAAAATAAGACCTCTTGGAATGAATGAAATGAACTTTAAGAATTAAGGGAGGTGAAAAATTAATTTTCCAAGCTATATATTCACCCCTTAAGGTGAAAAATATTTAATTTTCACCCTACCATTTTAAAAATTTGAGCTTTGGCCTTGTGAAGAAAAGTAGTGAAATATGGCTCGATGACCACAACAAAGGCACATGAGTGATTGGGTTTCGGAGCATGGATGACCTTTGCATGCCAGGTAGCTGATAAGTGAACTAGCCTTAGTAAAATGTGGCATTAATGTGCTTTAAATGCTAGATTTAGGACAAAGATGGGCATTATCACTATTTTCATGGAAGGGAAAATGGTGACAATGATAAAAAATAAATGGCAATAATGCTCCTTTTGAGCATTAAACACTGAATTGGTGTATTCACCAAAAGTGGTGAAGTCACCAATTTTGTAAAAAATGAAAATGGTGAGAATACCCTTTTTGGTGGAAAATGCCAAAATGGTGACATCAACTACTAAACAATGATAGTGACCCTTTGTGGTGGAAATTGCCAATATGGTGACAATGCCAAAAAGTAAAAAAATATCACCTAAATAAGGTCCAATTTAGTCAAGCCTCTAAGAGAGAGAGGTATATTCATCTAAGGCATAAAATATATTAAGTAGAATATGCACAATAATGAATTTTTAGTATGTACTTGCTAGTAATATTTTTGATATAATGTGGATTGATGATAATCTACTATGGTTACAAGAGAAACTCAATGTCCTAACATCATGGGAGTGATGGTTGCACTACTTACAAAACACTTAGATTTGGAATGAAGAGATGTGTGTGTTCTTGGAGGTCATTGATCTACTAAATGTGGCACAAATGCCTTGTATTTGAGTGTATTAGCTAAGTAATGGCACTCAGATACATCCAATTTTCACCTATCAATAGGGGAGGCAACAATCACATTGGAGGACATGTGGCACATGTTAAAGTTACCTATGAGAGGTTAGAGGTTATTCTAGACATACCCAACACACCAACATGCTATATTAGATGACTTAGTCAACTGCTATGACATTCCCATGCTTCATGAGAAAGTTTATATTAATTTACTAAAGACTTACACAGATATTCATCCTAGTGACCTACCACCTAAGTAACTATTACTACCAGCATTGATCGATAGGGAGGTTATGGTTCTCATGGAAATTATTAGCAGCATATTGTTACCTAACAAGAACAACCCTTTTTTTCATATGGGTCTAGGAGGAGTGATTAGAGACATGCTAGATGATACAATTAGGTTTTATTGGTGGATGATAGTATTAGCCTAACTATATAGGGATTTCCATATGGTGGCCTATCGAGGAGGTCAGAGTATTGATGCCATGACTTTGCTCCATGTTTGGGAATGAGATCATATAACTATAGAGTGCCTAGTAGAGCAAAGATAGGTACATGGCCCATATGATCAAATATCATATGGATGGACCCAAATAATTGTAGGGAATAGAGGGCATCATGATGATATTTACAACTATTAGTAGATGATAGATGAGTTAACATCAATATCTCTCATGTGGTGGTCATATTTATCACTATAAATTCATTGGAGATGTGATAGTTGATATAATACCTATATGACTCTAGGTGATTTATGATAGGTAGATAGACACATATTATAGAGGTGTATATACTATATCAATTGCTATGCCAATTTGGGGTGCAATAAGATGTGTTAGACTATATTAGATGGTTTATCCCTAGCACTTGGGATATTAATTGAGCTACACCTATGATATTAAGGAGTACGACCATAGGTAGTTATGTATCAGTACCACAAATTTATGGGGCCTATAGAGGAGGCTTTGTATATGCAAGTGTGACATTAGATTATGTGATATGGTGGGCAAATTTTTATCCATAGATATTGACAACACCTTGATAAGCATAGAAATAGGTACATGTATGATAGGGATAGGGTAGATATTAGGATGGGGCTTAGGGTGGGGATTAGATGAATGTGGATGTGGAGAGTGAGACAATGACTAACAATGATGTGCTAGCAATAGTGAGAGTAAAAATGATGATAGCGATGATGCTAGTGATGGGTAGGTAGGCATGAATGGTACACATAGTAAGGTTATGATTATGGATTCTATCTAGGTAAGCACATTAGGTACTCAGGTAGATCTAGGCTAGGTAGGGTTATCACATACAATAAGAGTAGATAGGTACATTTCCCTGCTTGAGGAGGATATCACTTCTAGACTAGGCAAAATTAATGGCATATAGGTGAGAGTGGGACAATTATAGGCATAGGTGACCCTTAGAGATACATAAATTACTATCCTTTAGTCAAAGATTGAATCACTAAAATTAAAGATAACATAGAAGACATAGGCATAGACATAGTTATAGGTTACCATAGATTAGGCTATATCAATGAGGTATCAAGCTAGGTTAGATATTTATATGCTCTAGCATGAGAAAGATGAGGTACATGCAACATACACATCGGCATATTTTTCCAAAATGGTTTTTGAGAGCCTTTAGGCTAAGGATGAGGCCTCATAATATCGATGAGCCTATGAGACCATGATACCCAAGGATCATTAAATATCTATGTTTAAGGTTTGTGATGCACAAAGAGTTGGAAATAGTTCATCCCACTCAATGTTGAGGACACATGGTACATTGACTTCAAGGAAGTTAGTTTAGAAGCCACCTTCACCTCTAGGGACACCAAGGCCACCACCTCCACCACCTATAGGACCCATGGATTATCACAGTTAGATTTGATGTTTTATAGCTCTTTGGCATTTTTGTATTTTAGTATTATGACTTGTATATAGTTGTGATGTATATGACATTCATTTCTTGTGAGATATATGACATTCATATGTTGTCTATGGATTTATACATAAACTATTGATATTATTTTGATATACATGTGTTTTTATTTACTTGATTTATCATGATGTGTTATATTCTCATGTTTAGATGTGATTCATTTGAAATGTTGCTTATTTTCCATTCAAACATGTATATGATATAAAATGTGATGTATGCTCCTTCATTTAGCATAGGTATGCCATGTATATGAGATGTTCAAATGTATTTATCTAATTATGTTCATGAATTGTAATATATGCTTATTTGGAGGTGCACATCCTAATTAGCACATGGTATAGTCATTATGATTTGGTTATTGTGGGTTTGGATTGTTTAAGCATGTTTTTTGTGAACATGGAAAATATTACTTACACCATTGTTTGATAAATCTTTGGCCTAATTTTTGTTGTAGCATGGGACATTATGCATCATAGTTATAAATAAACCATAATAACAATGTGTGTCCTAAGCAGGAAAAAAATTAATTTAAATGCAAGTATACATAACTTAAATCTAAGATATGATTAATCAAATCCCAAGTGTAACTACAATGCAATAAACTAAGTGTATGAGCAAATATAAATACTTAAAAATTAAGTAAAAGATAAAACAAATCAAGACTTAAGTGTAAATATAATTTAATAAACCCACAATAACCAAGGATAAGTGAGACACAAGAAAATAAGTTAGTCAACAACTAATTAATATAAATAAACATAATAAACAAACAAAAACCTAAGTAAATAACTAAAGCATAAAATAAAGTAAACAAACACGTGTGAGACAAAAAACATAATATAAATACATAAAATAAATAACTCAAGCCCAAGTATAGGCAATACTCAAGTGTAAAATAATTATCCATAGACACAACATTCAAAACAAACAAAATAAAACACCTAACTAAATGGAAATATAAAAACTACTTACGACATAAAGTAATAAAAAAATTAATCAAATGCAAATTCCATAAACAAACTAATCTAAGGCAAATGCAATAAAAAAAAAAAATTCAAAATGAATATTTTATTATTCAATACTTTTAACCATTGATCTCAACTCAATATTTTTTTTCCTCAACTACTTATCTATTTTTTTTACCTTGGATCACCTTCAAGTGGTTAAACTTGCATAGAAGGTATTGCTTTAATACCAATTATTAGAGATACAATCACTGAGAGGAGAGGTGAATTAGTGATGCTAGATATTCAATATAATTATAAAACCTTAAACATTCAACACATACAATCATGAATAATACACATTACATAACAATGAACATGGAAGATAAAACAAGATCAAGCACAAAACACATGATATATACGGGAAACTGTCTTAGGGGATAAAACTCATTAAACCTTGAAAGATGGAATACAATCCTAAAATAATAAGATCCAAAATTTATGACAACACCAAATAATAAATGAATTCACATTCCTTAATTTAGTGAGACATTAATCCTATAAGGAGATACTACCCCTATCTAGCTGAGCACCCACAACAACTAGACCTTTTAACAAGTTTCACCTTGAAAGGAGGAACCAACCCCCTTAGAAACCAAAAAACCACATAGATAACTTGAATATATTATATTTATAACCTATTATTACTCTTCAACTGATGATGTCCATCTTTGTTTTCACTCTTCACCTTTACTCTTTCACCCAAATAGTCTCAAGGGCTCACTCGCTCAATCTGCCTCTTCTAGGCTCATTAGGTCCAATGACCTATGTATCCTCCTACATAAAATTTATCATATAATCATGACTGATACTATTCACTCTATATTTACCCTATATGACATGTACCTTCTCTTTTAAAGGTTCTCTTGTTCACTTGAATCTACACTTCTACACCTTGCATAAATAGGCTAACAATGCCTTGTATTTATACCACTCTCTTGGTATAACACATCTTGCTTAACCAAAATGCTTAACATAATTGTTATACATTTTAAATAGGTACTAATATGTATTAAATTTAATAACCACATACTCATTATGTTTTCCAATTCCTCATTATCCCTAAACCACCATTAGGTCTTGGTGAGACCTAAAAAAATTAGGCCTTCATACTCATATGTTACAACTTTAACTCCTTGGGCCACTTTAAGATTTTAATAATGTTTTGAACACATCAAAAATATATAAAATATCTCCTAACTCACTCTCATATGGTTCCATCCCACATAGAACACCAACTCAACACTTAAACCTACTAATTAGGTCTCCTCGCTCTTCAAAAATTTGTACACAGAATCTACCCCTTGAGAGTTTTGATTTCTTCTCTAAGAACTTAAATCTTAAGAGATCAGATATCCTCTTCAAGGGAATTAAACTTATCTTATTTATATCCTTCTATATAGGATTTTTCACAAGGCTTCTCAATAATTGCATGACTATATAGAGGAGGAATGGGTTGATAATAACTATGATGGGAGGTATGTAGTAAGAACACTCAACATATTTATCCATATAAAATTCATTACTCACATGAAACACAAGAATTGATCAAAATATTTTTAAACAAAAACTTGGGTTACTTACAACTAGATGATTGCATTCAGATTTATCATTGGTATTTTCTTGAATACTTCCAAATGTTGATACTAGGAATAACACACCAACAATTCTTCTAATCTTTTAGACCTTGGTCCCACTAGGCATGCCAGAACTATTATATCCAAATATTACACCTTTGGATGAGGTTTTTTAGGTCTCTCCACATTTGAACAACATGGGATTACCTCTATGCCTATGGGTTGCCTATAGTAGAGTTAAACCTCTAGATTAGAGGGCAAGCTCCCTTGTTCTATCTTTAAGGCTCACACTACACTAGGCTAGTCAATATTGTGGGTGAAAAGGGAAGAATTAAATATAATGTAACCTATAATAATAGATTTGATACACTAAATATTGGTCCATAAACACACTTGCATATGAACTAAGAAATAAAACTACCAAAATTGACCTTAACTCAATATCCTTATAGCATAAAAATTTCTCATAGAGTCATATTTCTATGCACATTTAGAGGTGGGTGAAAATAAGGTCTGATACTATACAGTACTAGTCCCTCTCACACTTTAAGACACACGTAATAAACAAATACACTTTATAAAACTTGTTAGAAGAAATATCACTCACATAAAACATGCAAGGTAGAATGAAAAAAAGGATAAGACATTCATCATTTGTCAAACACATAAACCACTTAACACACTTATGAAAAATATTTCAAAGATCAAATTAACTTCAAAACCAAAACAAGGTGCCAAACCAATAGGGATTCACCATTCTAGGTGTGTACTAGATACAATTGCCAAAAAGGCTTGCATATATAAAGCATAGAAGAGGAGAGAGATGAAGAGTAGTCATATGAGTGGATTTGGAAGTTATTAGGTCTCATGCCTAGTTTTAGGCCTAATAGGCCTAACTATGTTTGATTGAGTATTTGACCACCTGTAGGTTTCCAATGACTATAGGTGTATTTTATATCTCCTTCACCATCAAAGAAACTATATACATTATCCCATTATTATTTAAATACTCCTCATTCATCATTTCAACACTCATATATTAAGTCTATAGACTGTGTTGTTACTAGAGTGCTCTCTATCTGTGATAAAATAAAGAGTATCTCCACTATTGGTATGACCAAGGTGAGGGCATGGAGATATTGGATGACTCATGAGGACACTATTTAAAATTTTTAAATGCTTATTCATTCTCTAAAATCCTTCAACACCTCAAACTCTCAAAATTGGCTTTGATGCCTGTGTACTATAGTAATTTGTAGATGGTTGAGTGTGAGGTTCAAAGACCATTCTAGTTCAACTTTTGATATATTTTCTCTACCCATAAATATAACATGGGAATTTAATATCATTAATATCAAATTTAATCTTTATGTGATCATCCATTTTAAATTTTCCCACCAACTTACAATCTTTCATTAGCTTGGACTTGTCTATAGACTATCTCCTAATCGTAAGTGTGCATTAGAGGAATATGGGTTTCCTATAGTTGTTGATTTATGTGAAAACACAAAGTATCAACTTATTTACTTCCTTATTATATTAATAAGATTATTTCATAAATTAATGGAATCATTATTACCTTTAGAACATGTTCTCATCTCTCACCACCAATGTGTTATGTTCCACTACAAGTTACATGTTTCTTTGAGCTCAAAAGCACTGTGTTTCACTAAATATCTATAGTGAAAAATTACTTGACTTAATAGTCACTCAATACTCATTCTCTCTTTATCAAACAACTTTTTATTATGTTTAAGATTAACATCTATGCCTAGGATATAAAAATGTTAACATTAGTCTCACACAAACCTCATGATCTTCAACCAATAGATAACATTGTATCAATCAAAGACCTATTTTGGAGAAACTAAGGTAAATGGTATCATTTAGAAACTTTTCAATATTTCACCTATATACATTTATTTATAAAGTCTTGAATATAGTTTATGAACCCTAAATGACTTGAGACTCTTATTCAAGTATTGAGACTGAATACCACTAATGCCTTGGGTTTTGGATGGTCCTTCATTCTTCGTACATGCTTACAGATGACTATAAATAATTATGTATCTTATAGATATCATTAGCCTTTGATCATGGTATTAGAGTTCCACCTCTATCAAGATTTAATTTAATCAAATCCAAATCACCCATGGATAAACTAGCTTCCATGGTTTGATAGGAGAACTTGGGTGTATTATCCTTGAATATGAAGCCACTGAAATAGAATAGAACACTACAAATATGAAACTTGTTATATAAACCATAATATTTAAACTTACAACATGAGGAGAATGATATTTTTGTATATTAATATCTAAATGTGGAAAATGAGTTTTAAAACAACATGAATATAGTTAACATGCTCTACAAGAATACCTTCAACACTTGGAAATATCAGATCATGCAAATAGATGAGAAAACTTAAAGGTGTTGGGAACGTTCAATTGATTTGGAGGCATCAAAACTCTTAAAGATGATTCATAAGGCATATTAAACCAATATAAAAACCATTGACATGGAATGTAAGGCCATGAATACTAATTTCATCCACCATAATCATCCATCTCAACTTTGCCTCTCCTGTCTGTTCTGAAGGGAAACTAGTTGACTTATTTGACTTGCTCAAGAGAGTGATGAGAGAGATAAAATGGTTTTTACAAATTTTATACCTATCAAATCAAATTTATATTTGATATGAGATGTGGGGATATAAAATAACATTCTTTATGTGATCACATGTGCCAGAGCTATTGTAGAGTCTGTACAACTTTAGAAACTCCCCCTTTTATAGTTTTCTCTTTTCTTTCTATATTAAAACTACAAAATTTAGTTATAGAATAGTTACCTAACACATGGGAAATTATACAATTCCTTGACACACTTGTCTTCTTATGAAAACCATATTACGTATGAGAATGACCAAAAAAGTGGCCTAGTATAACATAAGCACAACTTAACAAGTATGACAACAATAAAACATAGTTTGTCACCTTACTAATGACCATGGTGGAAAAATTTTCAACCTAGGAGACCCTATGGAAGTTTTAAATTACAAGGGGTTTGACCTAATTTTACTTGGGGTCAAATTAGTCAATAATAATGTCAACTTTGTATGTAGGAAACACCTCCCCTTGTCTACATTTGGTTTAGTTTGAGAATTGGGATGAGAGTGGTGAATCTCCTTATGTATTTTGGTAGAGTAAGTTTAGGTCAAATAAGCTTGTCTATAATGGAGGGATAACCTTTAATTTATAGACATGGTGAATCCAATAGGACCATCCATCTTTTCTCAATATGTATGGTTAAAAATGGCTCAAACTTGGATTGTTGAGGAAGGGATGGGATGGAATTAATGAGGCATGGTCCAAGCATGGGCTTGACTTGCCTTGGGTTTTGGTTAAGTGATGTAAGATGTATGGGCTGATGTGAGGATAAATATATATTTTTAATTTAAATAAATATTGAATTCCAAAAAGTTATGGAAAATTCAAAATCCATTAAATATGATTGACTTTTGACTTTTGAATCGAGATAGGTTGACTTTTGAATCAACATAGGTTGATGCAAAGATAAATATGATTTATGAATTTTTAGAAATTTTGGATCTTCAAAAGCCATGAAATTTATGATTAATGAAGAATTAGTTAATTAATTTTGATTAATTAGCTTACTTAAAGATGACATGAATAGTGAATAGTGGTGATAAATAGTGATAGTGGAGAAAATGATCCATTATGCATAGGAGACAATGAATATTGATAGTGAACAATGAATAGTGATGATAAATAGTGATAGTGAAAAAAAAGTTAAAATAAATACAAAGTGTCCAATTTTAAGTGTCTACACCTCTAATGTTATGGAGACTTCAATTGACCCTAAGTCTCTAACCAACGATGAAAATGTAGTCAACATGAACCATTTGAGGTGTTTAGTATCATTTATTGATCCTTATCCTCATTCCAATTATAATAAATTTCCAACTTTTTTTAATATTAAAGATACTTATCCATCTCACTTCACAAAATTGGAACATCCATAAATAACACTTAATCCCACCCATATCACTACACCTACCATCAAGACACATTATTCTCCATTTCCATATATCCAAATTATATCTAATATAATAATAAAACTTGATAAGAATCCTTTCATTACTATGATATCTACTAATTTAATACCATCAACCTCTCCTCACTTAATATTAGTTACTTCAAATATCTTGAATCAATCTTCTTCTATACCTACATATCCACTCATGACATCAACCACATCAAGGGAGTCAGTTCTTAAACCAACCATGTCATAAACTACATCCATTACCTAAAAATGGTTTGAATCACTTGGATAACCTATAACAACCAAGAAAAAACAATATACTTCCAATCATCATCAATATAAATACACTTCCACTCCTCCTTATATGGATTTGATTCAACATTATACAACTTTTTTGGATATGGTTCAAACTAGATATTATGAATGGTTCCTATTATAGCCAAATATCACACCCTAGGAGAGGTTGTTCAAGCCTCTCCCATAATTTTACAACATGGGAATACCTCTAAGCTTGTGGGTTGCTTATAGTAGAGGTAAACCTCTAGGTTAAAGGCCTACCTCCCTTGATTTGTCTCTTAAGCTCACACACTAAACTAGGCTAATCACTTGAAGGGTGAAAAGGGAAGAAGGTAATAGAATGTAAACCTATAATAATGAGGTGATATACCAAAATGTTATTCCACACACACACACACACACACACACACACACTTGAAAATACATTAAGAGATGAATCTACAAAAATTAGCCTCAACTCTATGACCTTATAACATAAGTGTTTATCATAAAGGCAAATTATTATGCATAACCAGAGGTGGGTGAAAAAAGGTCAAAAACTAGACACCACTAGTGCCTCTCATACTTCAAGAACACATCAAAAAACAATACACTTTATGAGACCTATTAGAAGAGGTGCCACTCACACAATACATACAAGGGTAGAATGAAAACAAGGAGAAACAATATTCATCACTTGTCATTCAAATACACCCCTTGAGATAATTAGGTAAGATTTTCAAAGAATAAATCAAATTTATAATTTTATTCAAATGATAAAACAAGGTGCCAAACTAGCAAGGCTTTACTATACTAGGTGTGTACTTCTTATAATTACTAAAAAGGCATGCATTTATAGATTGAAGGAGAAGAGAGAGAAGAATAGAAACTGAAGAGTCATAATTTCATTTGTCAAGCTATAGAATATAGTTACAAATTAAGGAAATGAGGTTGAGAACAAGTAAAAGTGATCTTGGATAAGTGTCCATCAGAGATGCATCATTCTCCTTTGAGTTAGTGTAGGGGCTCTTTATGTTCCTCTTTGAAACTATCTTGATGATGAGGAATTTGATTGACCATCCAAAACTACCATAGGGATCTTTGACACCTATACACTATCATGAGAAGGTGACAACAATGTTTTAACAACCTTCATATGCCATTCAACTAATGGACTCATCTAAACCACTTATCATTCATTGTTTACTAATTATTTATTAGACTTTTGGGTTTCACTATTCACACTTGTCATCAGAATGACTTATAATTTCTTATGGAAACATGTTGAAAAGGTGTTATGACATATTTTAAAATCATCTTTGTAATTTTTCATATCAAATATACCTATAAAGGTTCAATATACTACTTCTCATTCTCAGACTTGGACAATCACCTTGCCTTCTCACTATCTCACTTAGACTACCTATAGTGATGAATTCAATAGAGAGCCTTCCATTCATAACTAAGGAGAAATATGAGTGTGGAGAGTTGAAATAAGTCTCTAAATACCTCTTTTAATAACTCTCATTCAAAAAGTACCTTTTCTACCTATAGAATACATCAATTTATAAAAGAAATATAGAATGGGGCTTATTCATACAAGTGATAGTATGAAAAAATTGGTTGGTGAGGATCTTAGAAGAGTCCCAAACTAGTTCAAAACACTTCAGTCATTTGACCACTTTTATATGCACCTCCATTCATCTCTTTCCAATCTGGTTTGAAATAAGGTTTTGAGAGGTTTTTAGGTGTCTTAGACTATTAAGGATTGTTTATAAAATATTTATCTCTAAAATCTAAAGAGATTCCACTAAGTTTGAGATAGAGACCCACTTCAACTATCCCCAACTCATTAGGACACCATGCAATCCCTCTGTACATATGTGACCATAATAAGTTAGCCTCTCAATATTTTCAATGTAATTTGAGTAGGCTTGATGCAATTTTAGGTCAAATTTCCCATTATTTTTATTACATATGAAAAACAATGGCTAATTTTGACCTTAAATTATCCCTTAAATGTCCTTTAATGATTTTAACGGTTTAAAAAGTCATTTGGGACAAGATATAGGTCATGAGGTCTTTAGGCCTAATAGGTCTAGTATATGTTTGACTATGTTTTTAACCCTTTATAAGTTTTAAATGATTGTATGTCATCCTCCATGATTTTTTACATGTAACTCAACCCTTCACATGATATCATCATGATTACAAGACTATGTTCTTCATCCCTTCAATCCCCATGTACTAACTTGTACACTTTGTTGATTGTGGAGTACTCTCTTTCTAAGATAGAATATAGAGCATCTCCCCAAATTTATTAATCAAAGTAAGAGCATGGAAATATTATTTGAGACATGTTTATTCTTTGTACAAAATTATAAGTTTTATCAATACTTATATCACCTTAAAACACTCAAACTTCTCAAGACTAGTCATTAGGTCTCCAAACTGCAAGTAGAACTCAATTTGGTTGGGTATGGGATTAGAACCCTATATGATCAAATTTTACCCTATTTCCTACCTCTAAGGGTTTTATAGAGGGTTATAAAACCAATATCATAATGTATTCAATAAGGTTATCTAACTCTCATCATTGTTTTCCAATCAAATTACCATTTCCCAGTAGTTAGAACTAGTGTATGACTGTGTCAACCTGTAGATGCATTTAGGGAAGAAGTGAACACATGTAGGTGGTCATTTAAATGTTTGAGAATTGTGATAAATTAATTTTAATTACTATAAGTTCAATGTGTTCATATTATTCCATACCTCTGTTCATCAACTAACTAGCATCTTTCCTTGTTTAGGCTAGTCTACCGGTTATGTCAGATTGTAGGTTCTCCTTATAGAATATAAGGATTCTTGTAGGTGTACTTGAGTGTGAAATCACTATGTTTCACCCCTATACTTGGATATTTATTCATTTATTATCATTCCATATGTGAGTAGACAATTTATTCTTTGAGAACATGCAGTTATTCCACTACCAATACATTATAGGTTTGTAGGTCACAAATTTTTCTTTTGGCTTCAAAGTGTTGTAGTTCTCACTAAATATTTTAGTAGAAAACTTACTGAGTTGGAACCACTGAATCATCACCTTCCCTCAATTTAGCATCCTTTTCTTTTGGTTAAGATACAAAATCTAGGTCTAGGCTAAAAGATAGGGACTATAGGATTTATTCAAACATCATCATCTCTTACCTACAAGTGATAATTTGTAAGGACAAGACATTACTCAGAGAAGTTATGGTAACTCCACCATTAGGAAATTTTTTATCAATCTTGCACCAAATAAATTACTTAAAATGATCTAAAATCAACATAATGAACCTAAATGAATTGATAAATTCATTCAAACTTAGGCATGAACACCACCTACGTCTTGGGATTTGAAAAGATCCTCCGTGTTTTATACATGCTTGTATATGATTATGGCTAACTGTATATTATGGAGTTCTAATCAGTTTCTTGCTCACTATCTTGAGACTCATCTCTATCAACCTTGAAGTTTCTTAAATGAAAACTCTTAATGGAGAAATGATCTTCCATTTTTGAGAGGATAATTCAGGTGTGTTATTACCTTTGATATGGAGTCATTTACATAAGGACAACTCTATAGCTATGAAACATAATCTTTAGATAACTATATTTTTACTTCCAATATAAGGAGGATAATTCACATTATATCTCCATATCCACATGTGAAAAAAATATAAGGAATAATAACATGCCATATAATAATGCTTTCAACACTTGGAAACATCAGATCATATAAGCAAATGAGAAAACCTAGAAGTATTGGGAATGCACAGTCAACTAGGAATCACTATCATTCTTTGAGATGGTTCATGAAGTACAATCCATTAATATACAATATATTTACATGTAATTGAATCTCAAAATGACTAATTTAATCCCTCAAATGCATTCTTCTCAACTCTACCCCTGTAATTTATACTAGCATAAAACTGGTTGGTCTTGTTTAACTTGCACAAGAGAGAGAATAGAGAAAAAAACTAGTTTTGGTCATTTCTGAACTTGTCAAGCCAATATAAACATGGATATGAGTTTTGGGGAGATAAATAGTCACTTTTAATTAATAATACATACTTTCTTTCCCTACATTCTGTACAAACTCAAAAACTCCTCTTGTTGTAAAAGATTTTCTTGTTTTCAATGTGGAACCTGAAAAAGTAAGTTAAAAACTAATTATCTAACCAACCTTGACATATTAGACATTGAATAACACATTGACACACTTTTCCTTATAATTAAACCATACAAGCTCATTAAGTGACCCAAAAGTGGCATGACATGACACGAGGTAAACTATATAAGCATGATTAAGGTTAAGACATATTATTTGACCTATTTTAAGATCATGGTGTATATTTATCAACCTAAGGGTCCCTGTGGAAGTTTTAAATTACATGGGGGGTTAACTTATTTGAGTAGGGGGTCAAATTAGTCAATAGGTCCTATAATTAAAATTTCTCAAGTCCCATCTCAAATTTATTTTCTAGAACTCGTGAGGACTTCTCCTCATCATCACAATTGATTAATGTAAATTTTATTTAAAATGAACATCCCTTGACCTCCACCTATGGGGAAAGAAGCTAAAATGTCTAGGTCTAAGGATAATATTATTAAAAAATGTGAAAAAATTTCCATACATATTGACAAAATTATAGTCACTTCCCTCTCCCTCAAATTTCTCATTACTTTAATGATTCTTGAAGAAATATTACTTCACATTGATGATCCTTCGATATTCATTAGTGTCTAAGTTGGTGATATCCAAGTTAATAATGTTTTTATTGTTTAAAGTTTTAGAACTTTCATTGCATCCCTTGACTTCATTAAAAAATTTGGATGCTCATAATGCAACCTTAAAACATCCCAAATTACATGTCAAACCTATGATTGAATAAAAAAGCTTCTCTTAGGTTATGTTTTGGCTATGATTGAATACAAATATATCCCATAGGTTTTGTTTGGATTCCTATCATAATCCTCCTATCACAATTTATATTAAATTCATGATATTTAACTTACCATTACCATATAATATTTTACTTGGTCTACCTTGGACACATCACATGAGATATATAACTTTATCTACATGTCAATGTGATAAATTTATTCAAAATTGTACTATATATAAGATTCACATAGACTTGGAATTTTGAATAATTCCAAGAATGTATTGTTTTTAAAATACCCACCCTTGAACCTTTACCTAGTATTATTTTTCATGAATCTCAGTGATTCAATTATCTTGTTAATTCTAATAGAGGATATAATGGACACCCTAAACTTATAGGAAACATACCACTTAAATTTTTAGATTTTTATGATGATTAATCTAATGATATCAGTTTGAAAATAAAAACTTCCTATCTCCCTTTACACATAATTACTCAAATACCTTCTTCTTGATGACATAGGTCTTGTCAAAAGATAATAGATGAAATTCCCACTTACATAGTGCTACCAAAAAAGCCTATTTATAATACTTTATTGACCAATAAAATAATTGATACTTGTAATATTTATATTCATACCCCTAATTATGATGATTCATATCCACTAAATGATCCCTTTTTGAGCTAGCTTGCTCAAGCTAAAGATGCAAGCATATTTTGATATCATTCTTCTTTACAACATTATTTACATTTAAATAATACTAGTTATATTGATGTAGTTCCTTCTCCTTATACCTTACATATCATTATTTCATCTAAATTATATGTTCTTAGGTCTGAGATGGAGTGTATTCTAACTAATTCTCATTTAGTCACTTTTGAGTCTCTTAAGATTATGTTTATTGAACATGTCATGATGGGACCATATTAATTCTATAAATTCATTGATACTTAAAGTATGTTACCTCTTTATATGTCATCCAAATTACTATAACATGCATTAATATCTTATCTTATAACTCTTGAGCCTAGTCTTGAACCTACTCTAAGTTATCCTACTAATGATGTTTAAGTATTACCTTTTACCAAGCCTGATCCCTCACCAACATGGTGGGTGGATGAGTCATATTTTTAATTCCATAATATTATTTTTCATTATGCCAAGTATTTTCATGCATACTATATATTTTTAATACAACAATAGGATTCAAGTTCCAAACCTATCACAAACAATCAACCTCCATAGTCAGTTATTCCTAAACACACATTATTTTCATTGAATAAACATGCATACCCCTATTCATTGTTGACAACTTTGATAGTACATTGATGCATTTCATATAGACACTATATAGTCTCATTATAATAATAACTTACCTCTACCTAATATACTTATAGAGTATATCCATAAACATGGGGATGATTACTGCATTTGGCATCAATGTGCTACACATCACACAAATGGGTGTAGAGTACTATAGAAACACTTATATGATTTCCCATAACCTACATTGTCACCTTTTTAGATTCATATTCAAGGTCATTCACAAGAAAAATCTTAGCCTTCCCCACAACCAATATCATTTAAAATGTTTGAATATTTTTTCAGACTACAATACTAGTTCTGCACATTGAGTACCCTTCACAAGAGGTGCCATGCAATCATGCTTCTTCTAGACACCTAATTTCTCCATAGAGACTATGGATCAATAATTCATTGCATGATTATCTATGAAGATAGATGAGACTATTATTAAATTCAGATTTTAGCTAAAACAAGAATTATCTACTGTTATTGATGATGTATGTCATGAACTATATTAGCATATTTGAACATGTTATGCTACATAACATTATTATTCACATTTTCATGTGGGCTAGATTTGAAATTTGAATTTCACTATAGAATTTATGATGTATTTTTTATCTCTTTTTTTCATGATTCTTATCTTTAATGTTTGTAATTTACTTTATGCATTTATGATCTTTTGTATTACAAACATTGATTTCTAATTAAGTCATTTAATGAATCAATTTTAAAAGTTACCTTTATGTTTATGAACTTTTCTATTTTTTCAACCATTTATTTTTTCCCCTATTTTTGAATGATTTTTATTTATATATATGATTGTGTTAATCTCATTTAGATGAATGTATAGTTATTTATGTGACATGGATATTGAACCACACCCAACACTATATTATTTACCTTGTGACTAGCTACAAAGCATATTCATCATTGTACAATTTATTACATAAATGGATCTATTAATCATCCTCATTGACCCCTTATCAACCTCTCATTTAAAATAACACATATATTAATCTTGATATTCCACACTTACTTATGGGCAAGCCTAAGAATATTTAAAGATGACATAGTCTTTAAATGCTCCTCTCTATAAACAAAGTACAAGATTTCTTATGTGTGTTACTTATATCACTCATGATTGGTTTTCCAAATCCATATGGATGAGGAACAAAAAAATCCATAAAAATTAAAATCCAAATCATAAAATAAACAATAGGAAATGATCAAAAGGAAATTACAATTGTTAAATTAAAAATCACACCAAAAGATGTGATTCTTATTTGGCACATTTCCTATTCTAGTTGAATCTCAAACTCCACAATCAGCCTCATGATAAATCCAAGGTAAATTAGAGTTTGGTAGGATAGTAGAGTAGGATATGAAGTATCTTCATACAATTTAATGTCACCTATTTTATCACATAAGTACCCAATATTCATAGTAGACTGATGGCTCAATAATGGATCCTGAAGAATGGGAAACACATTGTGGGAAGGTAGGCCCATTTTAAATTTTCCTATATATAAAAAATTCATGAGATGATATATGTACCTCACTTTTTATCCTAATATTTTACATATACTATTTAGAGTATCTTAAGTCATTGTTATAAAAAACAAGTTTTTAGCACTTGCACATTATCCTAGTGTGTCTAATTTATACTAAGGATTATTATAATGCCTATTTAGTAATTTCCATTCCATATTTCATCAAATTATTATGAATATTACCCTTGATGAATATTATTTATTCTTTGATCATACCTTTGATCATAATTCCTATTTTCACACCTTAATTTTTTTTTGCTTGTAAGTTACAGTATAAGACCTCAGATAGGATCATGCCTTTCTAAAAAAGTACCCTTATCTCCCATAAACATAATGTGCCATGTTTTTACATGTCTATAAATGGTCATAGTCTTATATAATATAGAAAAACACAAGAACTAAGTTTCTTTGTCATTTTTACATATTTATTGGTTTGTTCTCTTATATAGATATTTATATTATTTCACATATCCTTTTTTTCACATTTAATTTATCATGTTCTCTTATACATTGGTGAAACATTGACTTTATTGGTTTTATATTTTATCAATTTAGTTTCATATTTTTATATTATTCAATATTTAATTCTTCTAAATCAACATTCTTTTTTACCATGCATTTTCTCACATTTGCTAGAAAATAATAACACATACATCATACATTTTCTCATAGAATAAATAAATAAAAAATATTTATATAAATAAAATACATCCATGAGTCATAAAAACACATCTGTCTCTATATGTGTGTGTGTGTGGCTCAAATATTAATACAAATTGATAAAATCATAGTTTAGAATTTAGCTCTAAGGCTCAGGTCCATCATTAGGATGTGCTACACTACCCATAAAATATTGACTACCCTATCTAAATATTTCATTGTAGTGAATACATCCATGATCATAGAGTATCCAAATTTCCTTAAAAATTGGCTACCTAAGCTTGAATCATTTTAAACTATATAGATTTAACTAGGTTAGTAGCTCTCTACTCATCTAGTGACTTTCATGCTTGAAACTCCTCTTGACTAAATCATGGTGATACTACAACCTAAGCCACATTTGATAGTTTATATAGCTATCAAGATGCCTAATTAACCAATTAAAACCAATTAACATATGTAGGTTTTGAAGGTACCATAGAATCAACCATCTATGGAGTATCATGTGGTAGCATGACATCTAATATATCATGATGTGTTGTCTCTACCATAAAATCCCATTGGGTCTCCTCCACTATAGCACTTGAAAAATTCAAAACCAAAATCACATTAGATCTTACATATATATCTCCAAAATCATACATAATCATAATAAACCCCATCTTACTCACCAAAAACCACTCCATCTGCTTAACCACCAAACACCTTCTAAGAAGCATGGATCTATGGTGATGAGAAAAACATATACTAACTAGGATGGATCACATGAGAATGTCATGCTATACTATGAATCTGATGCATAATAAACCAAATCAACATAGGTTGTTCTGCTAGATCTCCTTGTGGTTATGCCTCTAACTATGTTTGTGACTACACTGTAACCCATGTCTATCTCTTTGGCCATGGTGGTGGTTGTGGTATATGATCTTGTGTTATAAAATCTAGTATTTAATTACATCAATGTTGATGATGTCATTTTATAAAAACCATTATTTAGTGAGGTTATTCAATAAAAGCCTATGATAGTGTCCTAACACCTCTCACACCACTCTACTCCCTTGTGTGTCAAGCCGAAAATCCTAGAACCACTATAGGAGCCATAAAATGTGAAAATCTAACCTATCTAATTACACTAGGAACTAGATGTGGATCCACCCACCAAGTATAATGTCCTATAATACTTAGTAGACCTTGTACTATAAAAGTACTAGGCCATGACTACCAAGTATCTGTTTTACCTTAATATGGGTGCCAGACAATATCACTCATGTCATACTCTGCAATGTTGGGACATGTGGTACAACATATACCATAAGGTATTATGTCCACCTTCACATTCCCATGAGGGAATCATCCATAACATGAGGTAATATTTCCAACCTATACTTAAGAAACCTCTCATAAATCTAACTATTAAAAAGTATAATGAGCCCCATAATCTACTAACCCCTAGACAAAATCTTATAAAAATTGTGTACTAACTAAACCCAAATATATTAAACTAAATCATATAATTTTCCCTAAGACAGCATCAAATGACACAAATATATAATATAAAATGATAACTTCATGTGTAACTTGTGACTAATCAATCAAGTTGACATAAGCCTAATAATGACCTTCTAGATATCTAGAATGACTAAAACATACACATCAAAAAGATGCACCACCAAACCAGATAGGCATACATTCATGAACCTATCACACAAAATTCTAAGGCTCACTAATCATCATATAAATATATCATATTTCACACCATTGGTGTGCTAATAATTGTTAATCCTAATAAGACATGCACATCCTTTAGGGTAATATACACCTTAATGGTATCACCATCCACCACCCATCAAAACATATTAGTTAGTCTCTCCTATATTCCTAGGAACATGGAGAATGACTCAATACTCAATGGGATATATTGAATCTCCAAGAGCTAAAAAAAACCAAGTATAGTAAGCTGAGCTCAATCCACTATAGATAAACTATCTAGAATATATGGTATCTAAAGTTCATCTATTAGTTTTTAGAGTCTCTATTACCTCTACAAAATGCCAAATAATAGATCACCTATTAGATATCTATCCAAAAATTTATATAAATCATAATTTAACCATTGAAAAATAAATAAACAATCAAATTAACTAATTTATCAACCATTTACAATACTATATTGGCCCCTTTATTATCTTCCTAATTATATCAACCATGAACAAAACTTCATTGATCATCTATTACAAACAATATTATCAACTATGTAACTAAAATACATAACCCATACCAAAATTTAGACTATATCAACCATTTTTACACACTACATTGGCCAAGTTTATAAATCATTGGCCATGAATTATGTTATTAGCCACACTTAATATAACTACATTGACCATTATACATAGCATCATCTAGTTTAGATAATCCTCCCTTTTCAACTACATCAGCGTAGCTAGTACCATATTATTATTGTGATGACTTTTCACTAAATCATTATAAATACCCTTGACCTATTTTATGACATTTTTTATCTTACCATTTCATGTTTCAATTCCTAATCTATTATTACACTTTTGGGGGAAAATTATGCTACATGGATTTTCACCAACATCTACTTTTCCTAATCTATTACATTTTATTTCCAACAAGTTAAAAATTATCAATAAATACCCTCCCCATATATGGAATATGCTATATATTACTGTAATTCATCCTCCAGCTCATCCATCTCTCTCTCTCTCTGGATACATAGAGTTTTGATGTCTAGAAATAATAGATGTACAAATGAATAATAATTGATCCATTTTACAGTATTTTTTTAATATTTTAAAACCTTAAATTATTTATCAATAGATTGTGTTTTATAACTTAGTTTTTGTACATTATTTTCATAAATTAAAAAGATATTTATAATCCTAACAAAGTAGATAAATTTTTAGTGCTAATCCTATATTTTGAAAAAACTCAAAATTTATCTTATTTTTTAGGTTCATCTCTTATTCTGCACACTAGATGCATTTATTCATTTGCTTCACATGAATCTCCTCTTCTACAGCAACAAGGTAAGTGAATGTATTTACAAAATTATTTACTTTCATTTATTTTCCACTTTCTACTAATTTTTTTTAGCTCATTTAGTATGTTGCTATGTTTTTTTCTCAAAGCACCATCCCATGTTATTCTCTAGTGACACATGGTGAGATTTGAGTGGGGAATATGTATACATAATAATTTTTATATTTATCATTTATTGATGATTTATCTATTAAAATAACTTATTGAGTTTCAATATCTCTGAGTGCATACCTTAAAGGGTGCACTACGAAAGGGGTGGGAAAATTTATGGTGGTTTACAAGAGACATTATTGTTTATCTATCATACCTATATCCACTACACTTCCCCCAAACTTAATCCTATAAAAAATATTATTCC
Source organism: Torreya grandis (assembly GCA_037957365.1). Classification (NCBI taxonomy): domain Eukaryota; kingdom Viridiplantae; phylum Streptophyta; class Pinopsida; order Cupressales; family Taxaceae; genus Torreya; species Torreya grandis. Next base: position 2,588,300 of record JARHVA010001839.1, read on the forward strand.
TAATAGAATATAACTAAGCTAATACCTGTTTTTTTAAAATATAACAAACTAGGTTCCCACCAAAATTTAAATTAGGTCATCCCATGTCGATATAGTATGAAAGTCATGACACATGCTTTGTAACTAGGTTAGCCTAGTTTGAGGGTAAATGGTAACTTTTAAAATTATGTCAAAGTGATTTTATATTGTATTATACATTTTTTTAAGGTTTTATGATCATCCATCATTATAAATACAAGTCCCATTTTAATACAATAGAGAGGAATATTCATTTTTGTATTATTATTACTTATAATTTTGGTTTAGTCTACATTTGGAGAATCCATTGCTTAGATCTTGTCTTAGAGGAAAATAAATTGTATTGTATATTATTGGATGAAACTAAAATAATTTTTTTATCCTATAGATGATTTAAACCATTTTGATCCTTACAAATACAACAATCTCTTGCAAAGTAACATTAGGCAAGTGGGAGATTGAGGCTCGACATATTCTATTCAAGGTAAGTATTTCTAAACCTAGATATTTCATTTGATAGATAAATATCTCATAATTAATAATTTTTAATATATAAATCCTTGATTAAATATCCTATAAACTTAAACTTAGTATGACTATAGGGTTATTCAAACTCTTCATTTTCCACTCTAGGTAACCAAGGCCTTCATTTGCCTACCATGGTTCCTTACCATTTTTGTTTTTTCTTAAAAATTCCCATATTTGTATTGAAATATTTGGAAACACTGCATTAGATTAAATTCATTATTAGAGATATAGTTAGGGTTATTATATTATATTGATTTTCTAGAGGCTTTAGAACCCTCTCCATTGATGTTGTGTGATAATTACTCTTATAGCTAGGTTTAGCATATCTAATTAGTCATGCCTCGATATAAATAAGTATCCAATGGGTTTTAGTTGATTTACCTTCTCTAAACCTAGATCTATTTGGTAGGATAAGTTCTAGGTATATCTTAATTCATTACATACATAAACTATGTTTCCATTGCAAATTTTTGGAGATGATGCTTCCTTATTGAAGCATTAGAGAAACTTGGGATTCCTTGTTGAATAAAATAGAAAGTTGGGGTGAGAATGCCCCAAATATATGTAACTATGTAGGTCCTTGGGTTAGGAATAAAAGATTTCCAAACCATCATAAATGTGAGGATAAGTATGCAATGTAATAACACAAGTAATAAAAAAGGAAACACATGATGGTTTCACATAAAGAAATTGAGTCAACCATTGTAGATGACTTATAGATTAAGTACTATATTTTTTCTCAAATTCACTCAAGTTCACTCCATGTAAAATAAAATTCATGATGGAAATGGAATGAACAATTTTCATTCCCCAATCATGATTACAAGTTTGATAGTATAGTTTCACTCAATGTAGAATAAATGCATGATTGAAAGGAAATGAACAATGGCCACACCTCTATCATGAAAAAATTTATGATTGTGAATTGGAATGACAACCATTTGACATTCAATTATAAATTATTTTATTGTGTATATGCATGAACTATTATCATGTATCATGAATCTAAAAGTGTGCATATATGCATGAACCATTATCATGCCCATGAATCTATACCAACTGATATAGAATTTTATGCATTTATATGTTAAATTTGATAACTTTTATCTCAAATATATGTGTATGTGGAATCCTACAATCCTTGTTCCTATAAACTGTGTATATTCTCAATCATATGCACCTAAGTATGTATGAATCTATGCTCAAAATCTATAAAATAAGTTCATATGCATGGCATATGCCTCCATAATTTATACATATGTTTTAAAATATATCTTGTAACTAAACTATTTGATATATGAACCATTCTAAATCTCTCAAATGTATACTCTAGTATAATTTTCTATTCATGGAGGATTATGTCTCTTGACAAGCCCGCTATAATGCCTCCTTTTGAGATGAGGGATGTATCCCAAAAGTCACTCATCTAAAAATAAGATTTAATTATATCATTTCATTTATAAATATAACATCATGTATAATCATGTGAAGAGTATGTGATCACAGTAAAGTATGTGTCAATCAAGGCATGTATGTAACATATGTTGTGTAGAGCATATAAGTTTCATGTCTAAATATATGTATCAATGAAGCACACAATAATATGATCATTAAATAAGACTATGTAGTAAAAAATAATGATATATATCATGTCACCACTCAATGTCAGCAAGCTCAACAAGCACAGTAATCTCAAGTGTATGTGTTACACATTAGGCCAAGGGATGCATACAAGGGTCATACATATTTTAAAATAAAAAAGGTCAAGGGACACACCCAAAATGAAAAAAATATGTCACAAATAAGGGACATAAAATGTGTCACATCAAATAAGTCCAAGGGCCACACACAAGGGACATAAATATGATGCTTTAAGGCCAAAATGCCACACATAATAGATAAGAACAAAGTAGTCTATCACGTAAGAGAGTAACAACATTAATGGATCATAGAATAAGTAAATATTGTCCTACACCATCCATATGTATCAATGTTACATCATAGTATTATAGCATATCTATGTAGCACTCTGTAAGATATGAATAAATTTCAAGAAATGTGTAAGTGATCTAGGTAGCTCACTTGGTATAAAAATCATGTATAAAGATATAAGCTGTAATAGTGAAACATATGTAATAATATGACCTTAGAATTTTCATGGCCAATAGGTTGAGGAAAGTCCAACATATATGTTTATGTGTAACATGTATGTCCTACATCACACTCATATATTGTGAAGTGCATGTGTGTATGAAAAACTTATTCCATCTACCAAACCTATGATAAATAAAATATGTAAATAGTGTATTTTAGTAAACATGTCATGTTTAGGTCCTAGTTTTTTATTTTTTTAATATTTTGAATGTTTTTGTATTTTATTTATTTATATTTTTATAATATTTGAGATTATGTGTAAAATCAGTGCAAGTGCATGATATTCATGATGTTCCTCATAGGTTTATATTATATTATAGATAATTGATATTATATCATAACCACATTATTTGTAATCACTAATGGTCCCAACTAGTTAGGCTTAAATTTTCATTTGTTCTTATTATCTACATTAATGTTCTTTTGATTATATTTTAATACTACATTTGTAACTTGAAATTCATGGTTTCGCACTTTCTTGACATATGCTCTCTTAATAAAATATTGGTTGAATTTAAATTATTAAATATTATGCATGTTCTTGTCATATAACATTTCTAATTCATGTAATCATTTTTCCTGATATTCATTATCCTTGATAATATATTTCAAAGAAACACACAAACATGGTATCTTGAGTTATAAAGGTAATACTTATCTTTTCTATAAACAAGAGAGTAATGTGTAGCCTTAGTTTTTATACGAACATTGTCTGATATGTCCAAAGTTTGTAAATAATTTGATTGTGTTAGACCTCACCATTCCTGGTGAATATTTTCCTTAATATCTTTGCAAGTGTTTTATTTATTGCGTTTGCTTGTCCATTTCCTTGTGAATAATATGGTGTAAATAATGTATAATAGGTCTTATATTTATCATAAGATCTTAACTTATTTATTCTTAAATGAATATCCATTATCTGTGTTAATGGGTGAAGGTAGTCCATCTTGAAATGATATTTGTCATTAATAATTTACACATATCTTCTGTAGTTGATAATAATGGTATGGTCTTTACCCACTTTGTGAAGTACTCTATAGCTATAACAATGAATTTTTGTCCTTCTAATGATTCCATATTTATATTTTTGATTAAGTCAAGTCCCCAAAGGGAGAATGACTATGGTGAAATAATAGGTTATAATTCTTGTGATGGGACATGATTTAAATTATTATGTTTTTGAAAATTTGGGCATAACTTAGCATACTCTCTGAATTCTTGTTCTATTTTAATCCAATAATACCTTTGTCTCAATGTTGTGTAAGACATTATTTTTGAATTTAAATGACCCCTAAATTCATCATCATGTACTTATAATAAGACTATTTTAGCCTCATCATGTTCAAAGAATTGAAGTAGTTTTCCTCTAACAATATTTTGAATAAATATCCTCTATTTAAAACATAATGCATTACTTCACATTTTAGTTTGCATTTATCATTATGTTTAGTAATTTTTGGAATAAAAGATTTGTATAAAAATTTATGTCACTATATCATTTTGAGTTTAATACACTATGAGTAACTGCTAGGAACTTGAGAGCCTCTACTTATGATATATATATATATATATATATATATATATATATATATATATATATATATATATATATATATATATATATATATATATATATATATATATATATATATATATATATATATATATATATATATGAAGAATTTTGTAGTTATTGGATAGTAAAAATTGTGTGATCATCATTGATTTTGATAGGAATCATTGAAGTTATTTTATCCATGGCATAAATATGTTAGTTGTATGTATGTTTGAGGTATGTTCTATATCAAATAAGGATCAGTGTGTGTTTGTAATTGATATACCATTTCTTTGTATGGGATTAAATTTCATTTTATTATTTGTTAAATGTCTAAAAAATGATTAACCACCAGATAATAATCCCCATATACCTATAGTGATTTTATTTGTAACATGTATGCTTTAAAAAACCCAACTATCAATGCCATATATTTTTTTATGTTATTTGTAAATGAAAAACCCAAATGATATACAAATGGTGTTAGTTGGCCTTGAGGAGTAATGAATAAGATGTCAACACTAGTGGGTATAACACATTTGGATCCATCAAAGTAGATGGTCTAAATATCATCATTAGTTTGATATGAAGTGAATTCATCATGAAAATCATCATTGATTGGTAGTGTGTCTATTAATGGAGTTACATCTAGTTGACCTTCAATAACTTACCATTTTATAGAAATTTGAGATATAAATTTTAGATTAAATTACATAACATTACCCATTTAGTTATGTGTCTTGATAAATGATTATTTAACATAAGGAATTTGAGTGGATCCACATTTATAATAACTTATGTCTCGTCATTAAGAATATAGTGTTGAAACTTTCATACAACAAAAATAAGGGCTAGGCATAATTTTTACATAGTATTGTAATTTATTTCATATTCAACAAGTTTATAAATCATGTAATGAACAATAATATATTTTTTATATACATAATAGTGTTTTGATAAATCCCATAAAGCATGATCTTTGGTTGACTTGTATAATAATAAAGGTTTATCTAGTCTTTGGGGCATGATGATAAGTGGATTAATTAGATATTATCTAATTGTATAAAAAAAAATTAGAATTTGTCATCCCACTCAAATTTTGTGTCTTTCTTGAGTAATCATGTGAAGGGTTATGTCTTATCATCTAGTTTTCCATAAAATGCCTTATTGCTTAGATTTTTACCTATAATGATCATAGTTTCTTTAGTATTTTTGGTAAAGACATGTATAAAATATCCTTAACATTTTTTGGATCTATTTCAATTCCTTGTTGAGATATGATGTATCCCAATAATTTCCTTAAAGATGCCTAAAATACACATTTATTTGGATTTAGGCATACATTCTATTTCCATAACCATTGAAATAATTCAAAATCTATATCATGATCTCATCATTATCTTGATTTGGAAATTAGATCATCCATATAATATTCCATTATTTTATGTATATAGTCATGAAATATATGGTTCATGTCTCATTGATAAGTAGAACCTAAATATTTTTATCTGAATGGCATGATTTATTGTCTATAAATTTTATATGTGCATAAAGTTTGTGTATCATAGACAACAATGTTATGGGGTAGAGTCCCTCCTTTATTAGTATGTGAGATTACCTTTATTGAAAACAAAAAAATGGAAGTTAAAGGTATTTATAAATTACATTGTTGTTTTGGGGGTTTTGCATGTGTGAATAAAGGAATTTTAATGAGTGGAAAAGAAAATAATAATGGAAAGGACTATAAAATTTATAAGAAGAAAAATAAATAACATGAATAACTGAGCAAAATCAGATTTGTTTACCCTTATAATTAATAAAGTGTGATTTACTTAATTTTAAAGTATTGTAAACTTGAAACGTAATATAAGAGAGATAAATAAGATAGCCTACTATGAAATATAGTGATATAAAGAATTTATAGAAGTTGTAAATTACTAAATATAAAAACTAGGGTTAGGGTTAGAGAGGTGTCCTTGAAAATTGATTTATGCAAAATTGTGTTATTCTTCTATTGACTATGACTGTGTAAAACTATTTAACAAGTCCTGAAAACATAATGATAATTAAAAACTTAGATTTCAATATATACTAAGACAATTTCAAAGTATCTAAATAGGGTCACAGTGTGTCACTATACTCTACCTTGAATCTATTTGTGTTAAATGTGCAAATAATCTAAAATTTTGAGGTTGTTTGCCTCTATCCATAGGTTAACTATTTTTATGAAATATATAATTTGACACATAGATAACCTACAAGAAACAAAACCCTATCCTTCACAAGGAAAAATTAAGATCAAATGCAAAGAAGAAAAATTGGGGAAATGGGATATGGTTGAGTTATCCTCATAAAACCCCTTATTGATTGATTATTGCCTACATAGTCCATGTGGACCTTATATTGATGTAGTTCTCCCTATGAGGAAGATCATATAAATGTAATGAATGTAACAAAAAATTTTAATTAGAATGTTTTACAAATGATGGCCTCAACCTACAATAAATTAATTTTAACTTGGCTAATGATTGTATTATTTCCTCAGAATTATAGTAGGGATCTTTGTTGAATAGATAAGTTATTTTGAAATTACATTTTTTTAGAGAATGTAAAGAGTAACTAAGGTGTTTTAAGTTAGACATTTGATGATCTCTTATCATTTGAATTATTATAATAATTGACCTTATTTATTTCTCATGAGAGATATTAGAAAGCATATCATTTTGAAAAACTATCCATTGGAGCATAGGAGATAAGCCTACACTAGTTGACAGGGGCATAGTGTACCCATATTCGCCTAGTGCACACTATCCAAATTAGATAAAAACTTATGAAACTAAACTAATGGTGAAGTTTCTTTTGATTAGGGATGTTTAGGAACAAATTAGGGAATTATATAAGATGTTCAAATAAGTTTTAGTACTTGAAAGGCTCTCATGTAGATAAATAATTATTAAAATGGTGAGTTGGCCAAGAGAGGTAAAAATGTTAATCATTTATTAATTTAATATTAGTGTATAATTCCTCCCTTACCTTAATTTTAGTGACACATAAATTAATATAGTAAAGTAAATGTGATACTTGAGTGTGTAAACACACTTTATATTTATCATAGAGATGTGCATGCACCCTTGTTGAGGCATGTAGAGAAGTGCTAAATTAAGAGTGATCAAGTCTCAATTTGATGAACCAGTATATATACTTGAGTCGTAAATATGCATGCTTCAATCCTAATAGAGTAATCTAAAAATATGCCAAGAGATGGAAACAAACAAAGTGGTTTATTAAAGTACAACTAAAACACTTAGCATCAATAAGCTCTCATGTGGTCCACTTACTAAATTGAGAGAGAATAGGTGGAAATCGGTAGATGGATTTATAAATTGAAACCAAGATATGGGTGTCACTAATATAAAATGTGGTACACTTTTAAAATACAAATCACACCATTGAAGATGAATCTAGTTTAAAATTGTAAATTTGTAAAATTTATTAATACTTGATAGTTGATACTTGTAAAAAGAGAAATATGATTTTTAAAAAATAGTAGTTTGGTCATGAATGTATATCATGACCCCTGTACTATATAAAGTGCCAAATGTGATCTTTTAAAAATTATTTGAAGCCTTATACTATATTTTCACAAGTGTGTATGTGTTTAAGTAACTTCATGAATAGAAAACATAGGCTAGATAAATTCTCTTATAATCTTAAAATTCTAATTTTTGCACATTGTAAGTTGCCAAAACTAAAAATTAATTACTTGAAAAGGTCCATTATGATTCCCCCATTTTGAAATGATGGAGATTGCCTGAAAAATCACTTATCTCCAAATAAAAAGTGAGTGGATTTATGAAAGATAGATAAGCATAATAAAATTTGCATATATTGAATTTGTATTGAAAATTTTTAGATGTAATATTAAACTATTTGAAAAAATTATATATTTGTTTTGCATCATGTAAGTTTGATATAACATTCTAGTAATGAATGAAACATGTAAGATGTGTGAATTTTTACATACGTATTATAAACATAGCATATTGAAAGTTGAAGCATTGAATCACATACATAATATGTGCATGATATGTATCATGGCACCATAGATAGATAAGTATGTGCATAGTGATGCATGATAGGAATCATGGCACCATAGTAGCCAAAGATAAAACATGCAAGCAACATCACATAATTTATCATGTAAGGGGGCCTAGATGCAACATATAAGGGACATGTAATATTTCACAAAGAGTGTAAATTTTTTTAATATATTTCACACATTAATCCAAAATGCTTAATATAAGGAACATCAAAATTTTGTAAAAGCATATAAGGCCATAGGCCATAAACATAAGGTATGGTTGTGCTAGAAAAACAAGTTGTGTGTTGAACATACACAAGGATAAGGGCCACATACAATGATAAAACAAGTTTTGAAATCACTATATGAAACCAAAATGAACATTTAACAACATACAACAAATTTAGCTAGAATAAGTAAAGCATATGTAACTATGTTTCAATTTAGCATGTAACTTTTTTACAAATACATATGTGAAGATAGAATGAATGATTAAATAATTTATTTCATTTATATTTCAACATGGAAATAATAGTTTGAGTATATAAACCTATAAGGTGTTCATATATAATAATTCAATTCCTCAAATTAATCAAGGCTATTAGATGAGAGGTTTGACATACATCGAACCATGTGAAGGTATGCTTTTGCTTTTAAAGCTAGACTATTATCTGAGTGTGAATTATGTTGTGTGGAAAAAAATATGATAAAGGTCCCTATGAGTTGATTTCCATTAAAATCATAGAGAAAATATGCACATGGATAGGTGTGTAGTAGGGGATAGGTTCACAGTGTGCCATTGTCTACCTATTGCTATTTTGTCCAGATTGATTATATTTAAAAAAAATTGATTAAGAAATATTTGTCCATTTGTGAAGACTATTTTGAAATGTAATATGTCATGTTTCACACTTGGAATACCTTGTGAGAATAAACATGCCTTAAAAAATATGTTATATGTTGAAATAGAAGGTTAGATTACATAAGCAAAAGCATATTTAACAACATATAGATATGCCTACATGTCTTTATTTTTTTTACATAATATTCTAAATTTTTTGGTGTTTTTAACATATATAATTTTTTTAATTTTTCATATTTGAAAGTAAATAAACATGTATGAAATAAAAATATATGAAAATAAACATAAAGAATGGCTTGCAAAAGTATAAGGAGGGGAAGATTCAAACAACCCTCAACAATGTGCTAAAGCATACTATGGCAAGGAGGAAAGCATGTGAGATTCCCCTAGTGTAGATGTATTATTTTAAATGATGGAAATCATATCCATGTGAACTGATGTAAAGGTAAGTAAATGTAAGCATGAACATACATATGATATCTTAGATCATGGATCAGTTGCCATGAAATATGTATAAATTTGAAATCATAGTAATATGGTTGCCTTGGGTTGTTTGAATTAGGTTAAATAAATTAAGTGAGAAAGTGACCCCAAAGTGAAAAGTGAAAATAAAAAAATCTATAATTAGTTTAAATAAATGTATAAGAATAAGAAATAAAAATATTAGCATAAAAAATCTATGTACAAGTGGGCATTAGGCAAACATGTTTAACCAATTATTTGGGAATAATAAACCTCCCATAGAGTTATTGCATAAAGAGTGTATCCACTTTCCTTAGATTCCAAAAAACCACCTAATTGAATAGGATTTAGTTGTTCCAAATTTTCTAATTGATGTGCCATATTTTCATTAGACCCTTTGGTTGAGATATGTTTATCCTTGTGTTGAGTGATTGTAATGGTATGCTCATTAGAAATTATAGCCAGTACACTATCTTCTTGAAATTTAAGTGAATCATAATTACTAAGAAGTGTAGCACCCATTTATTTTTTCCATGAATGCTCAAGGATTTAAATATTTTAATGTAAATTAGGATTGATATGAAATAATGTAGAACATGATTCGAGACCTAATGTGACTAGTAGGGTAATATATCCAATGCAATGTGTGATACTTGTAGCTTGAATGAGATTATATGTATCATATATAAGAGATTTGAAAAGATCAATACTACATATGTTTACTTATTTTAATAAAGTAACTACAACATTAGTACATGTTTTTCTATATATGAGTGGATTTACCATGAGAGGCTCAAAATAATAAGAAATTTATGTTGGAGTTTATTTTGTAAGAAGATTCTTTGATTCTTGATTTTTTTACATATGTTATTTATAATATATAGTAATGGTAATATTATAATTACTTTAATTAATAGAATGTGAAGTATCCTATGATATGGTATTACAACTAGTTATCACAACTGGTTGATCAAAAATATTTGCTTTACCATTATCCTGTAAATGAGAAATAGACATGTATTCACCTACTCCAATAGATGTAAATAATGAATGAAATATTTTATCATCTTTATCTATTATTTTCACATTATTTCATCTATTTATTCTTGTGTATCATCATTACTATTATAATAATATTTTATTTTATAATAAGAATCCTTTGTATTTACCAAGGGTATTAATATAGTAATAACCTCTATAGAATTTGTAAGAGGAAATTATTGCATATGTTCATTTTTGACAAGATATTTAATTATGTAGATGTGTGTTATTATAAATTATCCTCTATATGTTGAGGACTTGGATAAGGCTGTTCAATATCAACCTCTTTACAAGACTCACCCAATTCATAAGAATGCACTTGTGTAATAGGAATTGGGTGTTCAGGTATACTGAAGGAGATATTATCTAATTGTATGAGTTGAAAATATAAAAAAGGTGTATCATCAGATGGAATTGTATACTCATGTGATTCACACAAAAAAATTATGCATCTATGAACTATATAAGGTATAGACCCCATAGCATGAATCCAAAGGTCATCATAATAATAAATTATATAGTAATAGATAATAAACAACTTGAAAGATAATTGAAACCATTTTAGGACCCACTAGTATATCAAATGTAATGATTACAAATGGTGATGTTTGAGTACCATCAAATATATGGATAGGTTACTAATTTTTTTATAGATTTATCTTACTATACTCCAATTTTTGTATGAAGTCATAATTGTAAATATTTATTCCATATTCATTTTCAACTAAAATTATCTTAATAAACTACCCATAAATTTGAACTTGGATGAATAACAGAGGAGTCTACTTAATAATGTGTTGTGGGGGTAAATCCTCTTTATCAAAATAAATATTACTATCGATATATTTTAAGGTGCTCATAATATACGTGAATGAAGGTAGTTATGTGTCCACAAGAATAGTAGTATCTCTCAATATAGCATAGAGAATATTTTTATAAGTGGGTGCCATTTGTAATAACTCTAAAATAGAGATATTGGTTGGTGTATTATGTAATTTCTTAATGGGATCATACCCTTTTGGTTTGGAAATTGATCTTGAAGTTTAGATAGGATGTTGAGGAATATTTACAATAGGTGTTTGGGGTTAATAAGGGAAGAGAGGTCATCCAAATCTAATTTGAATGGAATGAACTTGGGAATATAATATGACTTATGATTGAATAAAGGGAATAAGAAAAAATAATATATGGATATGATGAGGGTGAGTAGAAGGATGTACAAAGGATTGGTCACAAGCTATTTGACATCTAGTTGTGATAGGGAGAAATTTTGATTAGATGACACAACAAGTGGGGGAACAAAAGTGTATGAACTCATGAGATGGCATAATATGACCATGTACACAAGAAATAGACTCATATATATAACTAATACCTACACATTCAATATTAGCTAATATTTTATGCCCCCAAATAGTAGCTTCTTCTTATTCCCAAATTATTAAAGATGGGACAAAGACTATAAGAGAAAGGGGATGATAATATGGGGTATAATGATCAATTGAAATAAGGGGAAAATTTAAGTGAAACCCCATAATGATACATAAATAAAACATATGATCTAAGAATATAATGCAAGAAAAAATCAAGGATGAAAGGGTGATCTATAAGGGTTTTGAACTATGTGTAGGCTCTCAAATATACTTGCTCATCCATTGGAAAGTGTCAACCCAATCATTTAGAACAATAACTATGGGGTTATAAACATATTCCCATTGAACCCAAATTTGAGGTTAAGCTAGTAGAATTTTATTAGAGATAACCACTTATCGATGTACTATAAAATTATATGGATAGTATAACTTCCTAGTTGGTGTAAATGGATCCTAAAATTTGTGACTAACTTTATACAATCTTATAAGTATTAGAGAAATATCTTCACACCATGATGTCTGTAAATAAAATTTAAAGTATCTGGTAACAATAGTAGCTAGGATATTATAGACTATCAGAATACAATCTCTCAAATAAATAAAATAAAATAAAAATAAAGATGAATTATTTTTAGAAATAACAACAAAAAAATCAACTCAAAGTTGAAAGAAAGAGCCTTTGTGAAGATATTTATCTCTTTTCAGTTTCGAGTTAATCCAAAGTCAAAAAACATGAATCATTATGTTATGTATAATATCCAAGGGTCAGGATTATATTATTTCAATGTCAATAATTTACAAAATTGAACTAAAACCCTAAGCCAAAAATCAACAAGTAGTATAAGTAATTTTTTATTATAAAAGTGGGTTCACCAAAATGTTTACCATTGGAATTAATAAAGTGTGATTTAATTATATATAAAGTATTTAAAAATTGAATTATAATCTAAGAGAGATAAATAAGGCAACTTACTATAAAATATAGTGATATAAAAAATTTACAAAAGATATAAATTGTTAAATATATAAACTAGGGTTAGGGTTAGAGAGATGTCCCTACAAACTAATTTATATAAAACTATGTTATTCTTCTGTTGACAATGACTATGTAAAGATACTTAACAAGACTTGAAAACATGTTAATTAAATTTTTTGATTAGATGTATATTGAATAAAAGTGTGTATTATCCACAAAAGGTTGTAGTGCATCATTGTCCTTTATTATGACTATGTCTATGTTGACTATGTATTGAATCTAAAATTTTGAGGTTATTCACCTCTATCTGTAATTCAACTATTTTAATGCAATATATGGTTTTATGTATGGATATCTTGAAAGATACAAAATACTATCATGTAAAGGAATAAACAATATCAAATGCAAATGGGGAGGTAGGATATGGCTGAGCTATCCTTAGAAAACCTCTTGTTGACTAAGTGTTGCCTACATAGTTTGTGTGGACCTCAAGTAGATGATGTTCTCCTTACATAGAAGATAATATAAATGTGATTATTGAAAATATAAAATTAGACCATAATTATTGATAAAGGGTGGCTTAAGCCTATAATAAAATAATTTTAACTTGGATAATGAATGTATTACTACAATAGAATTACAGTAGGGCTCTTTGTTAAATAGATAAGTTCTTTTAAAATTTCCTTTGCTAGACAATGTTAGGGAGTAACTAGGGATTTCTAAGTGTGATACCTGATGTGATCTTATATGATAATAATTTTAATTATTTCTGATAACTAAACCTATGGATCATGTAAGAGAGCCATTAAGAAGCATGTCATTTTGAAAAACTAGCTATTGGAGTGTGCGAAATAAGTCTGCACTAGTGGAATGGTGTGTAGTGTGTCCTTGTCTTCTTAGTGTATACTTGTAAATATTAGATAGAGTCTTATAAAATTAAAATAAAAGTATATTGTCTAATGATTAGGTATTTTTAGAAACAAATTAGATGATTCTATAATATGTTCATATAAATTGTAGGACTTGGAAGGCTCTCATATAGACAAATGGTTATTGTAATGGTGAGTTGGCCAAATAAGGTAAAATTTTCAAGGACTAGTATTATCAAGCATTTATTGATTTAAATTTTAATTTATACAAGATTTAAATTATATTCCATGTTCTTGAGATTAAAATAAAATGTTTATTTATCCATAAGCATTTTTCATGAAAGAAAGTGTAGAAATTAACAAACTGAATCAATGAACATAACATTCACTCATAATTAAAATATAGGCATAAAATAATATAATAATCTTGTTTTATTAATTTATAATTCAAATAGAAAGTTTCTTATTTTTATCCTTTATTCTCTAAAAAATTAGGTATCTTTTCAAAATCTACAAAGCTAAAAGTCTTGTAGAATGGCATGCAAGCCTCTATTTATAACTTAGAAGTTGTAGTTACTAGGAAGGACTCTACCCCATGACTTAGTAAATCCTCATAATAAATAATTTTATAAAACTATAATTAGTTTCACTTTTAATGTAAAATTGGAATTTTAAAAGTGTATAAATCATAACTTAAAAACTATAAAAGTTCTTATACCAAAATGCAGTTTTGAAAACTGCAAAAGGGAACACACCAATACACATTTTTGAAAATTACAATCAGAAAACTTTTTTTCCACCTATTCATTATTAATTTCATCATAAATAATATGACTTAATTATTCTTTTCTTATTGAATCTTTTTTTTTCTAGGAATCAAATGGCTTCATTGTTTTCTTAAATTTTTTTCATCTAGACCATCTAAATGAAGGTATCTAATTTCTCCTTCAACTTGAGGATCTATCATTTGATATGGGACACATCCAAATTTTTGTTAAGTTTATCAAAAGTGTTCTCATACATGATGAGCTATTGAATAGACTCAAAATTAAAGGTAGAGTTATGATTTGATTCTTTCTCCATTAGCTATTTAAATTCATTATTGACAATGTATGTTGAAATTACCACTCCATGGTTAAGAAATTAGAAAGGAAGATTTTTTATTACTTCTTGTATGTCACTCGTATCATTTGATTCCAACCACCAAGATTCTTCAAAATTTTCCATGGGTTCTTCCAATATATGAATCTAAAACTTGGTAGTACCTAAGAATTCAATTTGATCTCCCCAACATTCTTGGGTTGAAACATTTTTTGTGATGAGAGTGTCTGAATCTGTCTTGGATAATGCTTCTAACTTTGGCAGCAATTTTTTCCACTTATTAATTTTTTTTATATACCCTATTTTTCCCTAAAATAGTTGAGAACATTCTTCATTTTTTCATACATTAAGATGGATATTTTTATTTATTTGGTTCCTTTAAGAAGTAACTTCTCTGACCATTATTTTGTGGTCATGCCCATATGCCTTGTTTCCTTAGTTGTTCTCATTATTTTGGTATCAAGTGCACAGTTGAGTAGGTGTGGTCAAATTGTATTCACCAATTTTCAGACCACCAATGAGAGTTGTTCAACATTTTGTTTCAATTGATCATTGGTCACCTTATCTTGGTCATACTTCTCAAATAATGTGCCAGTGGCTATTTTCACATCTTCTTTTATTCCCTCATGGGTATCTTTACCAAGGTGAATCTTTTAAATTTTGTAATCACTAGATCTAACTTCTTATTTAAATTTTTTAGGAAAAGTAATTTAAAATTTGGCATATATGTCCCTATACTCATCTATGATTATATGTGACACTATTTTTGGTTTCTTTGGTACATGAGGAATAGGTGAAATAAGTGAACTAGAGTCAAACTCTTATGGCTAAACTATATTCTTCCTCTTTTTTATTACTTTATTTATTCAATCTAGAATCTATGTTTTAGGATCATTTTGAATATACCCTTGATCTACTTGAGTTTTAAGCTTAATGGAATTGAGATAAATTTTTGGAGCTTGTTTTGAGTTAGGCCCAATATTTTCCTTATCTTTCTTGGAGATTCGGGTTCAATATCTTCCTAGTATTGTTTGGAAAGTTTAGGCTTTAATTTTGGATCAAAGCACTAATATTTTCCTAGTATATATCTCAAATGTCCCTTTATCCCCTCCATTCAAATTCATAATCTTTATTTTTAGCAACTTTTTAGTTTAAATGACTTGGGATGCCTCTTATTCTTTCTCCTTTTCCTCTTCAATTATAATGAGCTTGTACCAATGCTAGAAGAGGAACTTATAAGTGATTTCCCATATTTAGGTTATTTTGGTTGATCATCACTTATGTCTATGGCTCTTAATTGTGGTGAAAACCTTGAATTTATGACATCACCCCCTTTATCTTTAAGTTATGAGAGGGTTATGTTCAATATGGTCAGTGTCATGTCTTCTAAATATGTTGACTCAGGTTTTCTCTAATTAACTTGAGTAAGGGACCATAACTCTATAATTTTTTCATGGTAGGTAGGATCCACCTTTTCCTCATCATCTTTAACATCCTCTAGAATATATGTAATATTGTATTCAATGGTCTTCTCTATGGTGAAGTGATAATAATATTTGAGCCTTACATCTCTTTCACCATCACAATCCATCCAATAATATTTAAAGTAGGTGATGATGGAATGTAGATCCAAGAGTACTCTCAATCACTCTTATGATATCAAAGGATGGTCCACTGTGAAAATTTCAAAGAGTTATCTGAATAATCTCCTTGTCAAATAACTTTGATTTAAATACTAAGGAGTAATTATATATCTATATAAACCCTAAATTGGTCAAGAAACCACACATATCATGTATTTTCATAATCCTTTCATAGGAGACTCTGACTAGAGAATATGAACTTCTTACACATTTAGCCATGTCTTTCATTTTATCCATTTGGGTCTTGTTCTAAGCTTGGTCATATTCTTACCCATTCCTGATCACCTCAAGCCTTTCAAATGATTTTTCCACCTCAGCCAGGTCAAATTTTTCATACTTTTTCTATCCCCCTGGTCCCCAACCTATAGGATAAAAGTGCTGAGATTAGACTATAGTGTGGGAACCCAGGTGTCTAGTTTCTAGTGCTCTTATCCAAAGTTAAATTGAGTTCTAATGGTTAGTGTATTCTATAAGATGAGTCTTACCCATTTTATTTGCTTCATTTCTAAATTTTTCAATGTCAGCCAAATACAAATAAAGCTCACAAATTCAAAATAATGAGTCTCCTATATAAAGGACTAAACAAGGCATTTTATATCTATCACTTACTACTTTGGCATATTAGACATAATAAAAATTAGTCAATAGTATAGCTCAACTTCTTTGCATCACAAATATACTTGCCTGCTTGATCAAGGAAGGGACTAGGAGAGAGTCATTTTTTAAATCTATCATGTGCATTGATTATGCACATTCCCTAAGGGAGAACTAAATTTGATCTGAGACCCTATCTTGAGGGTTAATATAAGCAACAATTAGGATAACAAGGGTTCTAGATCATGTAATCATTCTTCCCCTAACCTAGTTTTTCCTCTTTTGCTTTTGATGTATTCATTATTTGCATGTGTGTAGATGGATACATGTATTGAAGACTAAAATAGACCTATAGAGAGATTTGTTAAATTTTAGCCCCTAAAATTTGGTACATAAGCTCACACTGACATGACAAACAAAACCTTGAAAGCTTAGCTCCTTAGAAAAATAGTGTTGGACACCAAGGTGTCATTTTTTAGTGCTCCTATTTAATCAAAAATGAAATCTAGGTTTAAATTCTTGATAGTGTCTCAGTCTTGCTTTTCAATTACTAGCTCTAGAGTCATTATTTTCAACCCAATTTAAGATAATTTTATTATTCTTCCTCTTTTAAAATTACCTATTTAAAATCTATATTTTTCCCCATTAAACTATATTTTTATTATTATTCCAGACCCTTATTATTTAGGATCTAATCACTAGATTCCCAAAAATAATAAAAACATTTTGGTGAACCCGACTTACTTTGAATAAAGCTAAAACCCTAGCTACACTTAGGTTTTTTCTTTATTATTTTTGTGCAAAAATTTAATCTCAAAATTCTAATTTTTGTATCAATTTTTATGTATTATTCCTATCAAAAATTTATTTTTAGAATTTAAAATTTTTGCTTAATTTTTCAAAATTATAAAACCCTAACTAAAAACCTTAGATTTCCAAACTAGGTCCTTAAACCTCAAGCCTTCCTTGTAAATTTTTAAAAATTATTTTGGAATTTTCGTAAATTGATTACTTTGTCCAAAATAATTTCAAAATTAGTAGTTTTCTTGTGAAAAATTTTAATTTCCAAATTCTAATTTTTGTATAAATTTTTGTGCGTTATTCCTATTTAAAATTATTTTTAGAATTTAAAATTATTGCATAATTTTCTAAAATTCTAAAACCCTAGCTAAAAACACTAGATTTCCAAACTAGGTCATCAAACCTTAAGTTTTCCTCACTTGCAATTTTTAGAAAAATAATTTAAATTTTTTGTAAATTGTTTGGATTATCAAAAGTAATTTTAAAATTTTGATGATAATATTTCTTTGTGCATGTACTTTCTTCATAGTACTTTTAAAAATTTTCTTTGGTGAAAGAAATAAAATGGCCACAAAGACAATCCCTCCTCATCCCATAGATAAATTTCTAAAAATTTATTATAATTATGACAATGATTGGACAAAATTTCACATTAGCTAAGAATGTAGAAAATGATTTCATTTACAGTGAAGATAATAACTATTGTTGTAATGAAGGATATGATGATGGTGAAGCACAAATAGATTAATCTTTTTCTCTAAAACCCATTTCTTTTATTCCTTCTTCTAAATAAAATAATTTTGATAAATGGGAAAGATACTTCTCACCTCGTTCTCTTATTCACAATGCACCAAATGAAAATTTTAGTCAGGCACTTCCAAGTGAACCTCTTATGGGTGATAATTTATTCCATGTGAACCTAATCTCTCTCTCTCTCTCTCTCTCTCTCTCTCTCTCTCTCTCTCTCTCTCCCCCCTCTCCCTCCCTCCCTCTCTCTCTCTCTCCCTCCTTCTCCCCCCCTCTCTCTCTACTTTGATGTTCAAATTACAATATAAATGCAATAGAATCAAATTACCAATTCATAGTTCAAATGATACATCTCATGTTCTTAACTATACTTTATCAAAAGTATATTCAAATGAAAAATCTCCTTTTCTTACTTCTCATATTGCACTTGAAAATAATGCATGTCTTTCATCCATGGATAACATAGATGCACATGATATTCCAATTTTAAATGATAATTTATTACATATTCAAAAAGAATTAAATTCTTCTATTATACCCTTCCCTAAAGATGATGGAAGTGATAATGAATATGATAGTGGTCATGTCAATGAATATGAAAATGAGAGTGATTATGAATAATATTACATATATGATAACGATGATGATAATTATTCACATAGTGAAGAATAATATGCATCACATGTTTCTAACTCTTCTCTCACTCCTCTTAAACATAATGCACTTCTAAATGTTGTTTCTACTTTTATGAATAATTCTATTTCAAATAATGCACATGTTAATGCTAATATTACATCTCTACTCAATTAGAATGTGACTCACTAAAACATAAAGATACCAATGAAAATCCCAAGCTACCCCTCATTACAGTAGAACCCAATTCTCACTCTTCACCTAAAGAGAATGGTAGACCAAACTCCTCCAGTAAGGTCTAAGTTACAGTTAATCCCAAGGTTCAAGTGAGCACACACCCTCTTTATGATCCAATTGCTCAATTTATCATTCCCATGGTTAAAATTAACAATCAAATTCAATTATTAAATGAACCACTTCACTATACTAATGTACCATCCCAGGAGATCATCTCTTTGATGCATGTAGTTAGTGAATTACAACACTAAGTACATATCATTACCTTGGAAACAAAGCTTACAAGTCTTAGATGGATGCTAATGATACACATGATAAGCTTGTTCTGAAGACATTCATAAAAGCTTCATTATCTAAGCATTTCTAGATACCATCATTACCTCACTTTGATGGAACTAGAGATCCATTTGTACACCTTCATGCCTTTTGAAAGGCTTTACCATCTCATGCGAGCCCATTAATTCTACTCAAGTTATTCAAGTAGACATTAATGGGGGAAGCACATAATTGGTTCTTTCATCTACTCCCCATTGGTTCATTGCACACATATGATGACTTAGAGGAGGCATTTCTTAGATATTATATCATAAACATGGGTGCTCATGTTACATATGATAAACTTGTCATACTAAATTTGAATTATTTAGAGCCATTTAGTGAGTATATCTTAAGATTTAAGGCTCACATGTTAAGATTGATATATAAACTAGTAGATCTAGATATTCAACATATCTTTATGAAGGGCCTTCACTAACCTCTCCTTGAGCATCTACTATATCAGATAGAGTCTTCTTTCAAACACTTGTGTTATATAATTTTATCTTTGGAAAAAAATAAGATTGATTGAGGTAGATTCAATTGATCAGATCACTCTAGATTTCACAATAGCATCTTCAGCTATAGCTCCTAGCACTCAGTATCTACCATGTCCTAAACAACATAGGAGAACACAACCAAAAAGCAACCGATCAAGAAAAAAGAGCTAGTTTTTAGAGCACAACCTATAGTATGCACTATAGAGAAAAATAAGGCACAAATATAGTTTTATTTAGATTAGGATAGCCCATCTACCATATTATTTGCACTACTAGATAGGAGGTTAATCACCCTACCTTCTACTCATTGATGAGATCCACATCTCTTACATAGACAACCACATCAGCCCTTTGGTAACTATCATCATATCCATAGACACATAGATAATGATTGTTATGGAATCAAGGATTGCATTACTATATGTGTTGATAATGGCATCATAGAATTTACATAGGGGGTACCAAGATCTCCTCTATCATGGAACCCTAGACCTCATTCCTCCATGACTAAGTCATCCCAGGACATTCCTTTACAAGAATCATCAGTCACTCATTGTGAGCACAATGCAAGTTTTAGGATAAAATCTCATAAGAGATCTCCTATTCCATTACCTCAAAAGGTTTGGAAACTAGTACAGTGAAAACAACCTACATATAACACTGTAGTCTAAGGAATACATAGTGCAATTCCATAAATATATCTAGTAGAGTCACAAACACCGTAGTAGAGTCTTGTTCATAATAAATGTTCACTACAAGCAAATTTTTTGGGTCCTATCTCACGTAATAATCCACTATGTTTAAGATTAAATGACCCCATGCCATATAGTACTACTCATGAGAAATATTCATTACATCCATATTTTCTAGGTCTTATTTCATGTAACAACCTATTATGATTAAGATTTAAATGAGCCCTCATCATAAGTTTTAGCTCTATTTGGATATATTGATTAGTCATATACATCTCAGTAGAGGCCATAGGGTATTTGGTTATAGATAGATGAGACTTCTTCACAGCACATAGTTTCAACTACATGACCAATAAAGTTTAATTTTATAGAATCTTCACACATAGCTATAGTTTGCACACAACAAATAGTATCATATACAAAGCACACTCCTACATAGCATGAGTAGTTTGGGCACTTGTTCATTTGGTCAATAGAATTCAGATAGTGATACAACATAGAGTAATATAACATTCAGTCATACCTATTTTAGTTTGTAAGCTTCACTTAGCAATGTAATGATGGAACCAAAGGTCTAGCTAACCTTTGCATTCTTGAACCACTCTCAAGGAAATAATACACATAACATGATATCTTACATCCCCACATACTAATATATAACATTATTAATTCCAAATAGCCATCCCTAGCCAAACTCACTTATCCAAATCTAGACCTTACAAATATCCTAATTTTTCCAATTCCAAACAAATTCACTCTACCAAATCAATTTTACAAATTATAAAACCAAAAAATTTCCACTTACATATAATCACAAATCAAAACTCAAACAACACATTCAAACATATCATGAACAATTGAATCACATCCCAAATGTTATCTTACCAAACTTATCAAAATAATCAATTCACATATTCCAAGTACCATTTTACCAAACATATACAATCTTCAACATCAATACCAGATCAACTACTTCTAATCAACAAATTGCACTAAATTTAACAATATATTTCAAATCCCATAACATAGTACGCATGAGTAAAAACCAAAAACTAGTATCCATATATATATATATATAACAAAGTTTTCAAATACATATACACTATATCAAATACAATCAATCATGAATGGGTTTCATGCTCTCACTCTCTCCTCTAGTACTAATCTCATATTCCAGCCTCAAACTCAATGTCCCCACACCTCCTTGAGCCCCTAAATGCCTCTTACATCAACTATCTAACTCTAGTAACTGACCATGCTCCTCACACAATTTCACATACCACCTCTAAAAATCCATGTACTCATCCATAATCTATGTACTCATCGATCCATAATCAAGAGGAGGCATCTTATGTTTATCTCACTCAACCCTCAACTCATGTCTCTCTCCCATTACCTTAACATATGTAGTTGTAGCTATAGTAGCCCTATCAAATAAATGATCATAAATGCTAGCTATAACTATCACTTGCTCTATTAAACCCTCCTCCATAGCATCATTAGGAACATGTCATGTGATCTCACAAAGTGTAGACTTAATAATAATCTCTTAGAACCCATCATCCCTACCTCCCATTCCACCTACATGCAAAGTATAACACTATGTTAGACATACATTTACAAAACAATCTAAAAAAATCATAAAGTTGAAAAACAATTCAAATATAATCAATGCCTACCTCCCATCATCTAGATCAGAGTAGGGTCCTCATACTTTGAGGCATCCCCTCCACCAATAGGATATAACAGTTCCCATCTATGCCTCACCCACCATGTGGTATATGTTTTTGTGCATCCAACATCATTTACATCAAAAATATCTATATCTCCATCTTGTGCATCTAAAATTAATGGTGTTAACTCAACATCAATAGGCCTCCCATGAGCTCCTACCCTTTTTGGTGCTTATACACTCTTCACCCACACCTATGCTACTAAGGGCACATCTTGTGGAACCCCAAACTATCTAGTCACTCACTCATACTAAAAGTGGTTACACACTCTAGGCCAATGGTCATGTAACCAACAACTAACCCTACTATAATTCAATTACACTCCATCCTCAAGCCACTCAAGAAATCCTTTATAAGGCCTCCATATGATATCCTAAGCCACCAATCTATTTAACACTCATCTATAGTGATCCATCCCAAGAGACCTAATATCCAATGAACTCATCCACATCTCCCCATATGGATTTGGAGGTGCCCACCTCTCTCTCGATAATCCCATTGGCTACACAACTACTATGTACTTGTAGGTCCAATAATGCAATAAAGTACCCACACTCAGACCACCATTGAATGCCTCCTAATTAAACCTATATAGACTCTATATAAGTGGGAAAGCATAGTCCTACCCCATGAGAACATAGAGCCATATATCTCTACACTATGTAAAATCCTATGTATCATATATGTAATCGATACCCATTCCCATCCATTGTAACAAAAAAATCCAACAACACTACCAACCACTTCCATAGATGTGGAACACTCAACTAAATAATAACTAACAATAGTACATCATTATCACTACCTATCTTATGTATGCCTAATGGCACACCAAAAAAAATACAAGGATGTATGATCAATGGCATCCACACTCATATCATCCTATAAAGTCACACGTCATCCACTAATTGGTAAATGCAAAATATGGTGCACATCCTCTAGATTAATAGTCATCTCTCTAGTAAGAATATAGAAAGTATAGGTTTATGCATTTTACCTCTCACATAAAGTATTAATCAAATACCTATCCCACTCCATAGTGCTTAGGTCACACACATGATCCAGCCTTGCCCTTTCCATCATAGCCCTCTCATCAATTAACAAAGGTAAAAATATTAGAGTCTCCATATCCTAGCCTCTATAGAACTCCCTCATCCATACCTCACATTAAAAAACACCAAAATATAGTATGTATATCAGTCAGCCATGCCAAATTAATAGCCAAGTAAAATGACAATAACTAAACTAAGCATTAGCCCTAAAAATCTAACCCCCAAGATAATAACATTAGGTATAGGATAGTAGCAATGGATAGGAGTGATAAAACCTAGATGGTAGTGCTGAAAGAGGGAAAAGAGCACTAGATTTAGTAAACATTTCCTAAAAATCTTTAAAATAGCTCAAAATCATAAAAAAACAAGCTTCTAAATAGGCATAAATCACACATTTTAGCTACTTACAAGTGTAACCTCTCCATCAGCCCAAATCTAGGATACCAACTACTCAAACTAGGTTATGACAGGTGATCACCTCCTTAGCATATATCCTACTCTAGAGATCTAAATATCAAACTATTAAATTCACAAATGAATCAAGATTCAATCCAATTTTCCTATATCAAACAACTTTTTTTTCATTCAAAGCAAAATACCATTTTGACCATAACTTGAACCCTATAGCTCCATTTTACAAAATGTTTTATTCTATAGAACCATGAAGACAATGCCTTTGATATCTAGCAAACCTCAATCTATTATTACATCATTTACCTACTATGGTACACACACATCTATACCTATTTTATACCTAGATACATACAACTTTGCCCTCATCAATATCAACTTATCCAAAATTTATATATAACTTGGTCCTCACCAATCAAATCTCATTTAAATTTAAAATAAATTAATCTAAAAAATAAATCAACTTTTCAAATCACTTTGAAACTGTACCAAACTCGTTCCTAGTATTATGCCACTAGTAATCACTTTTGGCTCAACCTCCTCTATTGAAATTTTTGTCCCTCTCCCCAAAAGGGGGCATCATTCCTACTATTATTCCTACACCTACTCATCACACCTATCCACTCTCATAGATGGATACACCATGGTTTGTAAACCTTTATCATTAAGAATTATCAGATTTAACTCAAATGGGTCAAGATATATAGTGATTCAGATTACATGGGTCATTCATCATTACTCAAGACATTCAGAGGGACACACCTTCAGTTTATAGATACATAGATTACTCAAATATTTATTGGTTTAGATCATATGAATTCATGGTGAATTTGACAAAGATTCAGACCAGATATCAAATTTAGGGGCATATACATCACTACATGTCACACACATATAACATGACATAGTTATAGACTAGATAGTAAATTATCAGCATAGTTTAAAGCACATTTTTTTAATCTCTAATTTTGCACATGGGACATGAAACTATAGCTCATTTCACATGTGATTATATAGATTACTAGACTATACGTATGCATCATTCATAGATGAAATTTGGGGGCATAGCACAGATGTTCATATTCTTTATCATTCAAGGTTATATAGATTGGAATGGTAAGACATGATATTTTCTTCTTACATATTTACCAAAGTTTTTAGATTACACCTAGGTTATCACTAGGTTAGACCATATGATCATCTATGTCAATTGGTCCATAGCATCACCTAAACCCAAGAGTTTGTGTAGGACAAAGGATAGACATTATTTTTAGACCTCTAAGCACTTCTTAGTTCTAGTTTAGATTATTCAAAGTGGGGGCATGATATATATTTCTTTTCACAACATACATATATACACATTCTAGATTACATGAGTTTATGTGGGATAGAGGGTAGACATTGGGTTCGGGCCTCTGAGCATTTCTCATTTCTAGTTATATTTAATATAGGTGGTATCCATTTTAGGGATTCCTTCTTTCTCCAATTACTATTCAAATTTAGTATAGGGGGCATCCATTTCAAGGATTCCTTCTTCCTCAAAGCACTATTTAGTTCTCCATCCACTTCCCTAGCTGGGAAGTTGGACCCTTTTTTTCATCACATTTATCTCCATGTAAGTAAGTTTAGGTATGCATCTTATTTCTTTCTTTTACTTGAGTACTTCATTTCATTGCATCACTAGATTAAAAAGGGGGAAAATGTATACACCCTAAATTGGTCAAGCAACCACACATATCATGTCTTTTCATAATCCTTTCACAAGAGACTTCAACTAGAGAATATGATATTTTTACACATTTATCCATGTCTTTTGTTTTATTTATTTGGGTCTTGTTCTAAGCTTGAGTCATATTTTTACCCATTCCTAGTCACCCTGATCCTTTCAAATGATCATTCCACCTCAGCCAGGTCAAGTTTTCCATGCTTGTTCTATCCCCCCTAGTCCCTAGCCTATAGGATATGAGCATTGGGATTGGACTACAACATTGGAACCCAGGGTGTCCAGTTTCTAGCACTCATATCTAAAGTCAAATTGAGCTCTAATGGTCAAATTTGTCTACAAGATGAGTCTTACCCTTTTTATTTGCTTCATTCCTAAGTTTTCCAATGTCGGCCAAATACAAATAAATATCCCAAATTTTAAATAACAAGTCTCCTATATAAAAGACTACATAAGGAATTTTATATATAACACTTACTACTTTGTCACATTAGACATAATAAAAATCAACCAATAGTATAGCTCATCTTCTCTACATCACACATAGACTTGCATGATTTATCAAAGGAAGGGCCTAGATGAAAGTCATTCTTGCATCTATTATACACATTGATTATGCACATTCCCTAAGGGATAACTACATTTGATCTGAGACCCTAGCTTGAGGGTTAATTTAGGCAATGATTAGGACAATAGGGGGTCTATATCATGTGATCATTCTTCCCCTAACCTATTTTTTCCCCTTTTGCTTTTGATGTATTGATTGTTTGCATGTGTGTATATGGATATAGGTATTGAATACTAAAATAGACCTACAAAGAGATATATCAAATTCTAACCCCTAAAATTTGGTACACAAGCTCACACTAACCTAGTAAATAAAATCCAAAAAGATTAGATCCTAAGGACAATAGAACTAGGAAGAGAATATAGCACTAGACACCAAGGTGTCCTATTTTGATGCTCTTATCTAATCAAAAAATAAAATCTAGGTTTAGATTCCTAACAGTGTCTCAATCTTGCTTTTAAATTACTAGCTCTAGAATCATCATTTCAGCCTAATTTCAGATAATTTTATTATTCTTCCTCTTGTTAAATTACCTATTTAAAATCTATATTTTTCCCTATTAAACTAGATTTTTATTATTATTCCAAACCCTTATCATTTATAATATAAACACTATATTCCCAAAAATAATAAAAATAATATCCTAATATTTATTGAGAAATGGACACATACATTATTCTTTCTTGATAAGAGATTATGAGTTTCTAAGAGTTGGTGAAATAGATACATTAGGTCTCACCTATTATCAATGAACTTTGGAAGCATGTAGAGAACATTCTCAAACCTTCATACTCTAATATATGAAAAAGTAATAAATTGTTTGAACCATCTAACCCATCTTGAAATCTTTATAGTGGTAGCCACAATAATATAAACTGATATGGATTAGGCTCAAACATTTTAATGACATAATTCAATAAATCATCATTAACCTTGTGAAAAATCTTAGCACTAGCTTCCAATGTGAGCTCAGGATAAAAACTCATAAATCTACATCACAAAAATTTTCCACACTAAATAATCTCATGTGGGTAATTGCATATAAAAGATAAGTAATGTAGAACTTCCCTATTTATTTAACTTCACATAATTTCTTATGGATAGTCACTAATAAACTCTACCTAATTGATATATTGAGTGTTATCATGTATAATATAAATGTACATGTACATCAAGTCTTGTAAATCTTTGGCAATAAGGTTCCCGACCACTTTATTCAAGAGTGTGATGATATCAATAATATTTATCTTAAAATCAAAGTGTGGAATAGTCTTGGGTAAC
Source organism: Torreya grandis (assembly GCA_037957365.1). Taxonomy (NCBI): domain Eukaryota; kingdom Viridiplantae; phylum Streptophyta; class Pinopsida; order Cupressales; family Taxaceae; genus Torreya; species Torreya grandis. The sequence goes on from JARHVA010001839.1 coordinate 2,616,250, forward strand.
CTGGTGAGGCTATTATTAGCTTTACGAGCCAGTTTTTATTCAATGATTTTGAACAAGAAAATAAATTTTCATCCCATAATTGTTGAGTGGTTTCAGGGGAGAGATTAATAAATGATTCATGATTAAGAATACATAACATGTATTTAATTTATTTTGTGTCAAGTTGGATAATGTATTCACCTTTTGAGTTATTTACTTCCCTATTTTCTCTTTCAAAATGATTTGCTAGGGTCAATAGTAACTTAGGACACTAAACTAATGTCTAGAAAACTACAACTTGTGGTAAATTTTCATATAAACTCTAAATCTAATCATGGTTATGATAAGAATTGACCCTTATCCAAAATTTAGACAAACTAATATGCCTCAGATTAGTGTTAGTGACTTTATCTATAGTTGAATCTAAATTGGATTGGAGGGTTACCCATTTAAATTGATATTTAATGTCACATTTATTATTTTGGTTTCCTTCCATGTGTATCTAAATTTGATAGATTAGATGAAGAAAAAACTACTAGAGAAGGTAAAACTGGTAGTTTACAAGTAGATGGTGAGTTATAAGGGTTAATAGGTAGATGAAAGGTTCTATGGGATACAAAGCAAATTGTGGGTTCTTGAAGTATAAAAATTAGTCATTGGGTTTTGATGGCTACCAAGAACTCATCAATCTTTGATGGATACCAAGCATTCATTAGGTTCAGATGGCTACCAAGTCATAATATGTTTTGAACTCCATATTCTCTAATTCACTCATACAAATTCAAATTATCACTTTTTTTATTATCATCTTGACTCAACTTGATTGTAAATACTTTTACTTTGGTATCCAATTTTTCACATGTATTCTAATTAGGGTATAATACATGGTTCCAATTAGGGATTTAAATTATGAAATAAAAAGTATAAAAATTATTATATCAGGTTATGCATATGAGCTTTTAAGTCCATTGGGCTATGGAGTCTTTATTACACTCAACCAATTTTTTTGTTAGAAAGAGTAAAAGGAAAGGAATGTTTGAATAATTTAACATTATTTGCAAAAGATAATAAATACATGTGTAAGGAAAGACTCTCAGAGTTAAAGGAAAGGAAGAGTTAAATTAAAAGTTTAAGATCCTATTTAGGCAAGTGTGTGAAGAAGGAAAAAACATGCCATTCGTGTGAATAAATAAATGTCATTTATGGTTTCATAGATTGTCTTTCTTCTTTAATGGTTTAGTTTTTGTCATTTATAGCTTGAAAATCTAGTATTTATTCTTATACTAAACTACTATCTAAAAATAGTGTGTCTACTTCTTTCAAGATTCAAGTCTAGATCTAAATATAACTTAGGTCTTCTATACTAGGATTTGAACCTAGGTAACTTGTATGGGTGCATACGAAGTTTCCCTTGGCTCATTTTAAGATTAATTTATAGTTTTTGGAGAATTTTTTCTACATATAATATTTAAAAAATTATCACGATAAAGAAGACTATAGAAATTAAATATTTTCCACAATATACATATGTCCCATCCATAATGGTTTCAAAAGACACATCATAAGGATATGTATGAGAAGGTGACTCGATTCAAACATCACCAATTTGAATCTCCTCACAACTTTCCATGGTGAAAGTTTAAACATGCCTATTTTTTTAAGCATTAACATGATGCTAAACTATTACATAGATCGTCAAGATTGTAGTTGGTATTGAGAATCCATATTGGTATATTTGATGGTAGTGTGAGGTCTAAGGGCAAAGGGGAAAATAGAAGGCTATGGAATACATAGTGAACCAATATTAACAACAATATTCTCATGTATTAAAAGGGATCCCTACTTGATATGCTTAGGATTATATATGGTTTATAGTTAAGTGCCTATCTAAGTCAAGAGATTATTGAAAGCATTCATAACTAATTTATTACCAGTGTCTAGTTGAAGATTGCTTGTTGAGCTGAAGAAAAGGAAGGGAGTGATGAAAATGATGACTATTCTAGTTAGGACCTTCTATGAAGAAAAAGGATAGAGAAGACAAGAAGAATCATGTAATTTATGAGGATAAACATAATCTTAAGACACCTATAAGCTACTCTAATAAAGAAGTACCAAGGGGAATCAAACTAGAGATGTGGTAAAATGCCATGAGACATGTGTGTAGTGCTTGGGCAAGTTAGGAAACTACAAAATACTCATGGGGATAAGCTCTATGTGTTTTCAAGTGGAGTGAATAATTAAGAACATATGTGCTGGGATGGTGCACCAAAGATTAAAGTGTGGAGAAATATGGAGGAATTCATAAGGTGATAATGCCATATTTTTAGGTCTAAGTAAGAAGGCTAATATCTAAAAATGGTTATGGTAAACATCCACATTCTAGTCACTCTTCCAAATCCATTGAAAAATATTGAATGAGGATGAATAAGGGGGTTCTATAGATCTAACTACTCAAATAAATATCAAGTCCATGGTGATCCATTAGTGATATATGAGGAGCTAAAGCCTTGGATAATGTTTGAACTCTATGATAACAACCAAAACATCATTACAGGGACATTACTCCATGTAATTTTCATTAAATACTTTTTATATTAGATCTGAGTTACTAACTAGGTAGAATATATCCACCATATTTGCATAATGGTAGATAAATTCATTAAAGTGGCAAGCTCAAATGTCAAGCATATGGTTGTGGTGATAATATTGATGTTTATGGTTGTATTATTCTTAATGGAAGGATAAATATGTAAAACGTCCAATTAAGTAAAAGTAATTACAAATTTTTAATATTATAAATGAACTTGAGGTTGTTTAGATAGTTATTGTAGAGGAATGGGTATAAAGGAGCGATTATAGTGGATCTAGTATAGAGGAGTGAGTATAGAGGAGAAAGTTATAGAAGATCTGGGACTCTAACATGAGAGGCTATGGAGAGTGGGAGTAGGATTATATTAGTTATCTCAAATGCATCGTAATTAAGTGAAATTATAAAAACTTGGATTTTTAGGGCATTTGTGTCTTGGGATGATACACTTGTATAAGTCCAAGTGAGTGTTAGCAAGGGTAAAATTAAAGGATATTTTGAACAATTTATAATTATTTGTAAAATAAAATAAATACATGTGTCAAAATGGAATTGAAGATTCAAAGGAAAAGAATATTTGAATGAGAAATTGAAGAGTTTATTTAGGAAAGTGTGTGGTAGGCCATTTGTGTGAATAAATAAATGTCATTTATGGTCTCATAGATTAGATTTATTTTTTAATGGTTTAGTTTCCATCATTTATATCTTAAAAATATAGTATTTATTTTTCCACTAAACTGTTGGCTAATAATTTTCATAATAAGACTTTGACAAATATATATGAGAGAGAGAGAGAGAGAGAGAGAGAGAGAGAGAGAGAGAGAGAGAGAGAGAGAGAGAGAGAGAGAGAGAGAGAGAGAGAGAGAGAGAGAGAGAGAGAGAGAGAGAGAGAGAGAGAGAGAACCAAAAAGGGAAAACATAACTAAAATGAGAAGGAAAGATGAGACAAGAAAGGAAACACAAACAAAAACTTAAAATTATTTATGTACATGGTTGATGACAACCAACTGCTACTAATTTAACAACTTCAAATTCTTGCTATAAGAAAGTGGGAGATGAGTTCCATCAAGATAAGCCAAATAGTATGTATTATTCCCACAAAATTTATGTATTTTGAATGGACATTTTCATAATAAATCAAAATTTCTATGACTACCCTTAGGTTCCCTTATTTTATCTTAGAGGACAATGAGGCCATTGATCTATAAATTCCTATGCCTATTTTTTTTTCAAATAATGCTTTCATCTTCCTTTGATGCTCTGTAATCTAATCAAATACTTCAACTCTTTATTCTTATATTTTATTCAGATACATGATCCTCTTATCCATATAATCTTTTAAAATTTGATATTCAATTGCCTTAACTAACTAAAGGGTTGGTAATTTCAATCAAATAGGTAATGTGGCATCAATACCATACATCAACTGAAAAGGTGACATGCTATTATCTCTTTTTGGATTGATGTGGTTAAATTAGAGTGCATCATATAATTTTTTTTTGTCATTTTGGTTTAATTTCATACATGATTTTTATAATGATGGTGACAATATTCTTGTTGATTGACTTTATATGTCCATTACCTTGTGAATAGTATTAAAGTAATGAGATAAGGATATTCCATATCCATATTAAAATTTGATCAATTTAGAAGATTAAATATTGGAAGCATTATCCATGATTATATTTTGTGGGACCCCATACCTAACTAAAATGAAGTTACATACCACTTCTGAGGTGGTCTATTTCACATGGATAACTTCTATCCATTTAGTGAAATAATCAGTCACAGTTAGAAAATGTGTGTGACCAATGTAGATTTAGGAATATGAAGAGTGGGAAATTCATTAGTTCCTTATTAGTGAGTCAAATGAGAATTCATGTATAACAATGCAATGAAAACTAAACCACTCTTGCCTAAGTATTAGGTTGAGCATAACACAATAAACAAAACTATAAATTAGAGATAAAAACATACAAAAATGTTACCTCCCTTGTCAAAATTAGTGTTCACTTATTGGTATAAAATTTGTTCTCGCTCAGCTTATGGCATTAGAGACTTTGATCAATGCATTATCCATTTTGGCAACACTTCTATAAAACCATATTTGGCTTTGTTAGGTTTGTATTAGCTTGGTTTGAAGCTTATTTATATTAAGTTGGCATTATAACATTACTTTGATAGCTTCTTAAAGGCCTTCCTATATAATAACCTTACACACAAAAGCTTGTTTAAGTAGAGTGAGGGCACTTGTATTTATAGGTCTTAAAACTAAATCTAACCCTAGGGAGGTTAGGTTTAGTTTTAACCTTGGTTGAGTCTAAAATAACCTATGTTGAGTTTAGGTTAACCTTGGGTTGGGTCAAAGTAATTATAAAGGCTTGATAACTCATTTTAGATATTTATGAGCCATAACAACTCATAAAAGATATTATGAGATTGTGACACACCTTTGTTTGGAATTTTATGAATTAATAAAACATATTATTAGCTCCATTTACTTTGACCTCATGTTTATTGAAAAATGTCTTTTTTAGATAAATGTAATTCTCTAATTCAACTTAGAATTTGTATTTAAGCAAGTTAATTAAGATTTGATTTTTTAATTAATGTTGATAAGGGTTTTTGGATTTTATGAATTGTTTTAAATGTTTTACATTAATAGATCAACAAGATAATAATGTCAATTTACTAGGTCACAATTTTATTAAGGTTGAATCCAATCTAGGTTATTAGTGTATACAAGATAATACCCTAAATAAGTAAGCCTTGACATAGTTTTTGGAAATTGAACCCCATGCATAGATAAATTTGGGCATTTTGGGTGATTTCTAGGCTTAATTTACATATTTTGGTAGAAATCAATATGAAGTCTGCTATAGACACAAAATATGACAAAAAATGAGTGTCTACATTTTCCCCCTATTTGAAAAGGAATTATAAGATACAAGCACAATAATGTATTTTCAAATAATGTAAAAGTTGTTAAGAATAGAATGATACTCCAAAATTTTTTTAGGAATCTTATGATGCCCCCTTGAGGGAGTGGATGACACATAAGATTGATGGATTATCCCTCAAAAAGAATTAAGAAGAAGAAATATATTAACCCATGGATAAGATTAATCCAATTGAGATAATGCTTACATGCATTGATTAAAATACTAATTTGCCCAAAGGTGGTTATAATCAATAATGGAGGTTGAGACACTAATTTTCATAAAGACGATTATAATAAATGTTACAAGTATGTGCCCTAACATGGAGGATGGGTCAAAATAGTGATTTTCCCAAAGGAAGTTATAATCATTTTGATGACCTAGATTAAATAATTATTTATGCCCTAATAGGGTGGATTTGATCATGATAAATTGATAATTCCCTAGTAGGTCATATTGGCAAACATAACATAATTATATATCATATTACATAAATTAAAGATGAGCAAGTGAAAACATAGATGTGATGGTCTAATGACTTTTCAAAGGTTGAAGAAGCTATAAAAAATAGACATACAAGGATGTGAAAAATTATGAAAGAAATAATTACAATAATAATGGTGGCTGAGTTGACCTGAGAAACATCATGTATCTAAGTGTTACCTACATAGTCTAAATAGACCTCAGGCCAATGTAGCTAATGCAGAAGTGGGAGAAAATAGAATGAGGAATGGAATAGAATAATAATATTTGATTAATGTGAATGATTTGATTTTACCTACTAATTTAAATATGTTCATCATTATTAACATTGATATAACTAGAATGGTCAATGAGTTGATTTAATCAAAGAGCATGGGATAGCTACTAATTTTTGATAATGGGGCAAAGGAAGCTCACATAATGAACCCATAATCATGGATTAATAGTGAAATAATATAGAGGATAGGTATTAATTTGAGATACCTAATAATATAAAGATACACATCATAACTAGTAGGGATTGTTATTTATTTGTGATTTAATTACTCTGCATTTGGGTGATGTTTGGGACATGCATAGGTTAGTGATCTCATAGAATTACAACCCATTACATTTATTGATATATCTATTGGCTTGATGTTTTTGGTATCATGTTATGGTATGCACCATGATATAAAACACCATGATGACCTAGCTGTAATGTGCATAAGAACTAATTCCCGATCTAATAGATAATTATAAATAATACACAAATGATAAAAAAATATGATGATAATGTTGGTGTATGAATATGGATGGACTCAAGTATAATTTGAAAGGAATCACCCAATGAATGCATATACATTGAGTCAAGCCAAAATAATGAAAGAAAATAAACAACTAAGCAAACAAACACACATAAAGCTTGAAAATAAAAGGAATCAAAAGCATCTTATCATTAAATATTTCAATATATATGTGTGAATTTTAAATTAAATGATAAATATATAGTACCCCCAAGAAGGGATATATGAAAGGGAACACCATGTGGGGATAAGATATCCTAGTATAAGCTTCATGTTTTGATTTTTCCCCAACAGGGCAAAATCTATGAACTTGGCCTAAAAGTGTGAATTAGATGGTGCCCCTAAGCAAGGATACATGCAAAGATAATGTCACACCACCAAATATATTTTGCCTAAAAGTGAAAATTGGATGGTGAACCTAAGTAAAGATACATTCAAATGGAAGATCACACCCCCAATGCCAAAGGAATGGATAAGAACCAACAAATAATTTACCCTTGTAGGGTGGACTGAGGATTGATGGTGAGAGAATTTTATTAAGTTTCTTGAAAAATGGTTAGATCATTGGAAAGGGGGTGATTGAGATGACCTCAATGTAAACTAAGCACTTCCTACATAATCTCTAAGGATCTCAAGTCAATGTAGTTTTTTCTTATAGTGGAGAAATGTTTGGAGATGTTCCCAATGTTTTAGGGGTTTTTGGTATGTCAAATCAATGGAGGATTATGATATATAAAATGTTCTAACTCAAAAAATGTGAGTCTTACAAAAGGGGTTGACTGAGATAACCTCAATGTTAATTGAGTGATGTCTACATAGCCTTAAAGGACCTCAAGTCAATGTAGTTTAAAATTATGGAAAGATATGAAAAGAAAGTAAGGCGAGGCAAAGGGTAAGGCAAAAAGGTAAGGTAAATGACAAGGCAAGGTAAATGGTAGGATATGAAATAATGGTACAGGCAAGGTAACGTAAATGGTAAGGTAAATGGCAAGGCAAGGTAAATGATTTTGTAGTTCTTATTGTATGCAATCATAATTACATGATGTACATGAATTAATCCTAAATCAGATAAGATAGAGCACACCTACACTTCTAATTGGGTATACACTTGTTAATCAGGAGCATGACTAACATGGGGATCCACTAGACTCGATTAGGGGATCAATTGTCACAACATATCATGCTAAGAGGGGTTCCAAAGCCTATAGTCTAACACAATTGCATGACAACCCTAAAAGAGTCCTATGATTTGATATTTCACTTATGTTAATAAACAAGAGAGTAAACTATTCTAATAACAAGAAAAGTAAAATAATCTATCACACACCAAATCTTGTGGCACAATGTGAGGGGTTAGATGCAAATCAATCAAATATGTATATGGAACTTCAAATAAATTAAGTATGAGTAACACCCTAATACATAGAATATGAAGAGTAATATTATTTGAGCCAACACTTATGCTAATTCTATCTACTTAAAGAGAGGAGAACAAAGTTAGATATACTTACATAAATGTGAACCGATCATGAGTCAATCTCTCCCTTGGCCAATGGGGATTTATAAGAGGTTGTTGTGGTTTGTAAGGATCAATTTGTTAGGCTAAAGCATAAAAAACCTATCCATAAGAATATATTGTCCAAAATAATAAACCTAAGCTAAGACTCCTCAAGTAGAATGGTGGAAGATCATATTATGAAGAAATATGAGTGAATAATAACTCTTGATTACATATTCTAATGATGATCAAAATGAACTTGTATATATAGTAGCATCTTACCCTAAAATCATTCAAGAATGTCAAATGTGATAGGTCAACTTGGTATACCTAGCATATTTTTGTTCTAATGCCTAAAATCTATGCTATGTTGACTAGAAGGCTAATAAACCTAAAGAACTAAAGTGACCCTACACTACACTAGGTCGACTAGGTCAACCTAGTTTGTTGAATAGGTCAAAAGGGTAACAAGGAAATAAATGAAGGAATAAATCATGACAATGATTGGAATGGATGGAAAAAAGAGAAATAAGATTAGTGTTCAAGGTTTTAGGAGACAAATGTGTAGATGAAAATTGGTAAAAGGAACAACAATATTATGAAGCACCAATGGTCTACCCACCCCTTTCTCAATGCACCCCTTAAGGCATGCACTCAAATAGATTAAGACTCGATAGGTTCTTATAAGATACAAAGTGTCATTAATCAATAAAAGTTTTAAAATATTATGTAATATAAATAGAATAGTCAATTATTTAAATTGCTAGCCCACACCCCTCCTGAATAGTTTTTCTATCAAGAACTTGTTGCTGACCTAGATTTAAATAACACTATTGTGATATTCATTGATCATTGATTTTATTTCCTCCAAACTTTGAGATAAGATGTATTCATAGCCTCTATAAAGGAAAGTGTAGCAAGTAATGGTAAATAAGGATAAGCATTGGTTAAAAGCTCTGATTTGGTAATGTAATATAGGTATAGAATGGAGGAATGGATCATAATAGAATCTAAAATGGTTGGATAACAAATGAATATTGGAATTTTTAGGCACACACAATGTTATTGATCCTATATTTGGCATATTTTTTGTTGTAGTGAGGCCAAAGACTTTTGAATAAGCTCTCAATAGGACCACCATATTTTTATATTGTTTGGTCCTAAGAGATGTTACCATTTAATTATGCTATAGAATGGAAGTTGTACTAATGTTATCTTTGATAATGTCTTCATCAAGTAGTGAATAACTATTTTACTCATCTACCATTACCTCAAAGAGGTTTTCACCAATAAAGTTGTGTTTATTATCCCATAGTGGATCTGATAAGGTTTCACTAAGGAATGTTGATTCTAACTTTGATTACCCCCTATCACATCCAAAAATGTTTCACTAGGAGATTATTCTTATTTTTCATGAATGTCATATTCTAAAATTCTATAATTAATTTGTCACCATGGATGTAGTTCAACAATGCCTGATTCTGTTAGTCCCAATTGATGTTTGTGGGAGGTGGAATGTCAATATAAGGGATAGGTTGGTTAACAATATCAATAAAAAATGGAAAAATAATGAAATGGTTAAGAGGCAATCTTAACACTCCAAACTGCACCCTAGGAAGAGGTTGTTCAGGACTACCTCCAAGATTGGGGTAACATGGGATTAGCCCAAGGCTTTGGGTGACCTATGGTTTGGATAACCTCTAGATTACAGGGATAGATCCCATGGTGCATCCATTAGAGCTCAAATCACTAAGACTTAATGATGTTTAGGGTAAAAAGGGATAGAAATAATGCATAAAAGGGAACTTAATCTAAGGATTGTGATGCACCAATATGATTATCCACTCTATTTGCCTTAAACAACATTAATGAACTAGACAAACAACTAAACTATTATATTCAAGATCTCCTATGAAATAGTATTTCACATAGGGGTTATGTCAGGTGGTTAGAAAATGAGGGCCATGAAAGGGAGGTTTGATCCTAGACACTTACCAGTCAAATTCCATTTTAAGCTCAATCAAGGAGACCTTTTATACATCATGTGACCTACACAAAACACCTAATAGCATCTAGGCAAGACAAAGACCTATAATGGGAGATAAACCTACCACATATGCACATGAACAAGTAAATGACACACTATATACTAATATTAAGGAGATATAATAGCTAATTTATCAATCCAAGAGGTTTACAAAGAGAAAATCTAGGTAGATTTTCCTCATACCTAGGTGAGGTATGTTTATAATGGCCTTAAGGCCTCAATATATAGAATAATGATCAAGAAATGGAGGGAGATATGGAGTGGAGAATCATGAAGGAAACATAATGATCATCATTTACTCCTTAACAGTCACAAGTAGCCATAACAGTAAGTCCTCATACTCCCTCCATGCATTGTCTTGGGCCATTTGATTTTCTTTAATGAGATGTTGGGCATTAAAGTGGATTGATGGAGGGTGGTGTAGACTTATTTGACCTCTTTTAGAGCATGATCATTCCATTTTACTAGCCACCTATTCCCTTTTAATAGTTACATAGGTGCACTATGCTCCAATTAGCCCTCATGGGTCATGTTAAAGTATCAATTTATACCCTTGGAGAGGGTTTGTTAGGCCCTTTTCAATTGAGATATGATATTGGGATAAACCTAGGCTATGGGTAACCTATAGTGGGGTTGAACCTATAGATAAGGCTAATTTCCTCTTGATGATCACCTAAACTAATGCTTACATAGGGTAAAGGGTTATAAGGGGGGAAAGGGATCCTAAGAAGGCTAAAAGGTGATACACCAAAAAATATGTACATTCACATAAGCTTGAACCCAAACTAGATCATCATAAAAAACTATAGATCACACAACCTCCCAATCTTGCTAATTGCATAATTATTTCATAGAAGAGGTTTATATAGAACACTAATACAAACCTACAATAGCTTGAAAACACCTTAAAAGAGGCAAGAAAAATGAAAATGAACTAGGAAAATTCTCATTAAAAAATTCATCATGCATAAGCATACTAAACACTAATCAAAGGCAAGAGAGAGGTAAAGAATTAATATTATTACTTCAAGAGGTAGTTCTTAAAATATTTTGATAGAGTTTAACCTTATCAAAGGAGCAAACTTTTTCAAGATTCTCAATAAGTATCCTTGTCTCCCAGAAAGATGAATATTCTAAAATTTGAGAACCCTTATAATGGAGAATAGAAATGGGAGATGTAGAAGGGAGAGAGAGAAGAGGGAGTATGCATCAGTCAATGAGTTGTCACCTTTCAATACATGTTTTACCATCTTTTTATCCCATCAAGACTAGTCCATCATCAAAAGATAAATTGATTTTATCTAATATTTTTTAACTTCTTATTATTGGTTGAGAGACCTATACTAGAAGTTAAGGGTTAGCTTTGTAGATGATAAGTCATGATACTTTTAAGGAAAAAATATCTTCAAAGGCTCTGATCAACATTGAATGCTCTACTATGCTCTCCAATTCCCAAGTACCTTTGTATCTATCTTTCATGCCACTTTCCACTTGCTTTCATATAAGGACAAATTCGTCATACCTTGAACCTAACAGAGTCATGCCATGTTTGTTATAGGTAGTTGTATGTTCCTACTGAACTGTGGATGATTTGACTATCATATTTATACATTAACATGCCCTTTATTATAAATTGTGATCATGGATCTACTATATACTTAAAACCAATCTCTTTTATTGGTTTTTAGATAGTTAATATATCCACATGGACATATCTATATCATTTGAACAACTAACAGCTTATTTTTATTTATGTTAGGTCAAAAAGGAACTATTTTATCTCTATGCACCATAAAAACCAAGGTCTCATTACACACATGGAACCCTTTTAAATAATAGTGAACACAACCACGAAATAATCTTTAATCTTAGATAATGGGGTTGACAGGTTGTAAACCCTTGGACTAGGAGCTAGACTGATCTTTAATGGCAACCTTGGGTTCAAAATATTCACCTTGACTCCACCTGAATCATATCTAGATCTTGGTTCTATGTATTTACTTTGCCTAAATCAAAAACTACTTATTTGACCTCAATCAAAAATTTCCTAGGCTTATCTTTTCTTATTGGTTATGGATTATTAACTTAGCTTATTGACCTATTAACTTATCTCGTACTATTAGATCTGGATGTATGATTGAATACGATCCCTTGATCTTGATGGGAGCCACCATTTGAACTCAAATGGATAATTGAAAAGGCCTAAAATTGATATCTACATGCCCATTTTTTATGTTCACATAAATGTATTTGACATCCACAATTTAAACCCTAATGGTTTTTTACTGTATTAAATTTTATGTTTGTGTGCCCATCATTGACATCTATGATCCTTTCAAAATTTAAATGCTAGTGGGGTTTTTTAGCTTTATTTTGAAATTTAAACACACTCATTGATGTTTATGAGACCATAAATTATTTATATGATATCATCATAATTTTAACTCTAATGTTTTTTTAACGTAGCTTGATTTTGACATTTGCACGACCGTCTTCATTTGCTTATTCAATTTTGAAGGCTTATATCTGGAAGCAAAAAAAACATGAAGGCACAAAATTTGTAGGGGATTATCTTGAACCTAAGAAAAACATTTCCATATGGTCCTTTATTTTTGGGATGATTTTGAAGAAAACTTTATAAAATGAATGAGTAACCAATTTATTCATTTTTACGTGATGTCTTGATGATAGTCTAGCTCTTCATAGCTTGTGCAAGTCAACTTTTGATCCTTTAAAGCTCTATAAATTTGCTTATTTATTCAATCCAAGTAAAATCTTGGTATGTGGGCTAAAATTATCCAACATTTTTGGTGACTCACAAGGAAGCATGCCTGTTATGCTTGAGAACCTAGACCATGTTGCCTTGGCTAATCCATTGGGCATGGAGTCTCCTCTTTGGTTTAATTTGATCTAAATCTAGAAATAGCTTCCAACCCTTGGATAAATCCTCTTAAAGCAAATAGGGACTAAAAGGGACAAAACAAAATAAATTTTCCAAGGCATTTATTGAAGGGAAACACATAAAACAGAAGGGAAACTATCCTAAATAAATCAAAGACCACTAACTTAAGTAAATAGGGAGAAAAAGATAAAAGGGAAGTAAACTACTGCTTATGCTAGTCACCTATTAAAACAAAAAAAACCTAGAACAACTAACCTAAAATAATATGTATCCCTTCAAGATCAAATAGAATGCTATTTTGTGTACCTTGGAACCTTGAAGTATGCTTATCTTTTCTTGATTTCTCTCTTATGTAGCTAAGGGAATTTTCATGTTCATGTCTTCTTGAGGAAGAAAATAGTTCCTCTACTACCAATTTCAAGAAAATTGGTTGAATATATGGACCCAATACCCAATAATCACACTCCTATATCCATGTACTTTTCAAGAACATCTTCAACTCTTTGTCATTCATGATCTATTGATCTTAATCATCTTAGGCAGCTTGATGTGTCTACTTTGACATATCTACAATGTTGACCCCTAAGGGAGATAGATACGATATTATGGTTTCTTAGGGCCACTTGAGTTCCTTCTCAGCTTCCAAAAGTAGAGGGAAATCTAAAGTTGAAGAGAAAAGTTGATAACCATGTTTGAAAAGTTCAAACATGTCATCTCCTAAGAGAACAACTGCCTCTTGCTTGATGGTATCATTCCTCTTATCTTATAATGGACTACATTAAAGTAAATAATAACCTAAAGGAAAGACATCAAACAAATCTAAAGATTTGTTCTCATGAAGTTGTAGTTCAATTGGAGATTCTTCAAGTTAAAAGTTAGAAGTGAGCATATCAATTCATTGACCATAGTCATAAGGCTTTAAATATTCTTTTGATATCTTAGATTGGTCAATCAAAATTATTTCATCTTCAACATCAAGTTGATGACTGAGCATGCCATCAATTTCAACTTGCTCTTCATCTTTATTAGATTATTAATAGTCACTTTCCACTACTTTAATAGGCTCTTATTGACTACTATGATGAATGGCAGATTTTGTATGATCAAAGAGCTCATGAGAAACACCTTCAACTTGTACCATTGGAGTGTCCTTTTCTTGAACATTAACAACTTCCTCTACATGTAATTGTCCTTGATCTTACATCTTAGCCTCTACCTTAGCTTTCTCTTGCACTTGTTTCATCTTTGCATCATTATGGAATGCTAAAACATGTTTTTCCTTGCTAATAGGTGTCTTGATCATGATTTCTTCTTCCTGGTCACTCAAGTAACCTTCATTTTCTATCTCCTTAGTTGCATCTTCTTGATTTGTCTCACAAAGGAGAGGATATTTTTAAAATATTGGCATAGTATAGCCTTAAAAATATTCAATAAGATGGGAAAGGTTCAAAGATGTTACCATAGGTACCTCATTTTTCTCATGAAGTTGTTTTTCTTGGATCACCTTCACCTCTTCTCTCTGTTGCTTTGCTTCTTGAATAGATCTCCATGAAGGAAATGCTCTAGGCTTTTGAGGGGAAAAGAGTGGAGGCTAAATGATTTCTTAATTGATATTTACTTTATCATCTTGGAAATTTTAAGTCATAACCTTAGGTTTGGAAACCTCTACTTCTACACTTGTTTTTGTTATGGGTGAGAAAGAACTAGTTTGTTACTATGTTGTTTTTGCAGTTGCTATTGAATTTTGGAGATGCTAATTTACAAACTCAACTTTCTTGGATAAATTAAAATCAAAATATTGAACCAATTGGTTAGATATGTCTCTATTCAAAATTGAATATGAAGTCTCCTAAAAATATTCTTGTTCAACTTTCCAAAGTCTCTCTTGGATAGACTTCTAAGTAGGAAATCTAGGCAAGGTCTGAATGGAATATTAAGAGATATGGTAAACATTGGTTTGGCATTCATGAAGGGAAAAATGGGGTTATATGGGAACATGATGATGATTATGATGACCCTAGGGTTTATCATGAACAACTAGCCTTTCTTCAATGCCTACTATTACACCACTTATGTCTAAAATATCAACACTAAACTTTGAATGGCCTTACCTTATGAAAGATGAACATACCTCCTTAGCCTGCTATAAATTATCTCTCTTGTTCCAAATTTCATGTTTGAAAATCTCTTATCCATATCCTTTGCTAGTGTCTATGCTTATCATCTCTTTCTCATAGCAAAGTAGGGTTTTCTTGAAGTTTGAGTTGGATTGATTTGGGATTTAACTAGGTTGATCAGGAGGATAACAAGATTTGTGAGGGTTATCATAGGATTGGTATGGGTAACTATAATATTGGTAAGGATTTGTATATGGTTAATAATGTTCATCATAAGGCTGATATATATCATGGTAGGGTTGATATGGGCCATGAGGAAGGTGATATCCATGCCCTTGATCATAAGGATCATGAGAAACTTGATAAGGATCATCATAGCTTTGATATAAATCTTGGTAAGGTTGATTAAACTCATATGGATCATGAGGATCATGTTAGAACTGTAGATAAGGAGGTGAATGATAGGGGTATTCACCATAGTTATTCATACCAACCTCATATATCAAATGAGATGCAAGAATTGATTAAAATTTTCAATGAGACATACTGGGGTTGCTTACAATTAGAAGATTTGATTTAGAGTTACCATTGGTTCTAACTTGCTTCTAAAATCTGATTAAAAGAAAGACACAAAAACAATATTTCCAATCTCTTGGACCTTGGTCCTACTAGGCATGCCAAAAACTATTATAGCATCAATTTTTACCATTGGAGAGGGTTCTTTAGGCCCTTTCTAATTGAGCTATAATATTGGGACAAACTCAAGCTTTGGGTAACCTATGGTAGGTTTGAACCTTTGAAGAAGGTTGAATTCCTCTTGATGATCACCTAAACTAATGACTGCATAGGGAAAAGGGTTAAAATGGGGAAAATGGCCTCCTAATAAGGATAAAAGGTGAATCACCAAAAAATATGGACATTCACATGAGCTTGAACCTATGTTAGATCATTATAAGACAACTATAGCTCACACAACCTCACAATCTTGTTGATTGCATAATTATTTCATAAAAGAGGTTTAGACAAAACACTAATCTAGACTTGTAATAGCTTGAAAACACCTTAAAAGAGGCAAGAAGAAGGACAATTAACTAGGTCTATTATCCTTCATGAATTCATCATGCAAAAGTATACTAAACACTAATCAAAGGCAAGAAAGAGAAAAAGAGTTAATCTTATTACTTCAAGAAGTAGTTCTTACAATATTTTGACAGGGTTTAGCCTTATCAAATGATAACTCTTTTTCAAGAGTATAAATGAGTATCCTTGTCTCCCATAAAGATGAAAATTCTAAAATCTAAGAACCCTTACAATAGAGAAGATAAATGGGAGATATAGGAGAAGGGAGAGAGAGAAGAGGGAGTACACATCAGTCAATGAGCTATCACCTTTCAATAAATGTTCTACCATCTTTTTATATCATCAAGACTAGGCCATCATCACAAGATAAACTCATTTTCTCTAATAATTTTTAATTTCTTCTTATTGGCTGAGAGCCCTGTACTAGAAGATAAGGGTCTACTTTCTAGGTGATGAGTCATGATAATTTCAAGGAAAAAATATCTCCAAAGGATCTTATTAGCATTGAATGCTCCACTGTGTTATTCAATTCTCATGTTCCTTTGTATTTATCCTCCATGCCACCTTCCACTTAATTTCACAAAAGGACAAAGTTTTCATACCTTGAACTTGACAGAGTCATGCCATGTCAATTGTAAGAGATTGTATGTTCCTAATGAGCTATGGATGATTTGACTATCATATTTATACATTAGCATGCCCCTTAATATAAATCATGAACATAGATCTACTATAGATTGGAAAATAATCTCCTTTATTGGTTTTGAGATAGTTAATATATCCACGTAGACATATCTATATCATTTGAATGGCTAAAAACTTGATTTTGTTTATGTTAGGTCCAAAAGGACCTATTTTATCTTTGTGCATCATGGAAACAAGGTCTCATTACACACATGGACCCCTTTTAAATAACAATGAACATATCCATGAAACAATCCTTCATCTTAGAGAATGGAATCAATAGTTTATAAATCCTGAGACTAGGAGCTAGATTGAGATTTAATGGAAACCTTAGGTTCAAAACATTTACCTTGGCTCCACTTAGATCATATCTAAATCTTGGTTCTATGTATTTTCTTTGACCAAGTCAAAAATTACTTATTAAACCTCTATAAACAATATCTTGGGCTCATCTTTGCTTACTGGTTGTTAATTATTGACTCAACTTATTAACCTACTGACCCATCTCACACCATTAGATTTGGATGTATGATTGAACATGAGCCCTTTATCTTGTTGGGACCTACCATTTGAACTCAAATGGCTAATTCAAGAGGCCCAAAATTGACATCTATGTGCCTAATTTTGACATTTGTGTGAATTTATTTGACATCTATGTGACCATCACAATTTAAATCCCAATGGTTTTTTGTTGTGTCTTAAATTTAACATCTATACACCCATCAATAACATTCATAAGCCCATAATTAACATCTACAAGCCCATCAAAATTTAAACCCTAGTGGTTTTATTTATTGTGCTTTATTTTGATGTTCATGTACCCTCATTGACATCTATGATACATTCAATTATGTCCATGAGACAATCATAATTTGAACTCCAATGGTTTTTTTTGTGGCTTGATTTTGAAATCCATGTGATTGTCTTCATCTGCTTGTTCAATTTTGAGGGCTTATATCTAAAAGCAAAAAAAATATGAAGGTACCAAATTTTTAGGGGATGATCTTGACCCTAAGAGAAACATTTCCATGTATTCCTTTGGTTCTAGGATGCTTTTTAAGTAAACTTTATAAAATGCACAAGTAACCAACATGTTCATTTTTGTGTGACATCTTGATGACATTCTAGCTCTTTATAGCTTGTACAAGTCATCTTTTGATCCTTCAAAGCTCTATAAATTTGCTCATCTATTCAGTCTAAGGAAAATCTTGGTATGTGGGCCAAAATTGGCCAACATTTATGGTAAATCATAGGGACGTATGCTTGCTATGCTTGAGAACCTACACCATGTTGCTTTGTCTAGTCTATTGGGTATGAAGTCTCCTCTCTTGATCAATTTGATCTTAATCTAAAACTATTTGCCAAACCTTAGATAAATCCTCTTGAAATAAATAGGGACCAAAAGGGACAAAACAAAGTTCCCAAATCCCTTATTGAAGGGAAACACCAAAAAAAAGGAAAATTATCATAAATAAAGTAAAGACCACTAACTTAAGGAAATAGGGAAAAGAAGACAAAAGGGAATCAGACTACTACTTGTGCTAGTCACTTATTGGAATAAAACAAAACTAGAAAAACTAACTTGAAATAAGATGCTTCCCTCTAGGATCAAATGAAAAGATATTTTTTGTACCTAGGAACATTGAATCATGCTTGTTTTTTTGGATCTCTCTCTTCTATAGCTAAGGGCATTTTCATGTTCATGTCTTCTCAAGGAAGTAATTGGTTCTTTTACTTCCAATTTTAGGCACATTGGTTGAAATTATGGACCTAAGACCAAATCATCATGCTCCTAGATCTATGTACTTTATAAGAACATATTTAACTCTTCTTCATTCATGAGCTACTAATTATGATCATGTTGAGTAGCTTGATGTACCTCCTTTGACATATCTACAAGGTTGACCCCTAAGGGAGATATATTTGATCTTGTGGATTTTTGGGACCACTTGAGATCCTTCTCATCTTCCAAAAGTAGAGGGACACCTGAAGTTGAAGAGAAAAGTTGATAACCATGTTTAAAAATTTCAAACATATCATCTTCTAAGAGAATAACTACCTCTTGATTGATGGTAGCACTCCTCTTATCCTCCAATTGACTACATTCAAGTAAATAATAACCTAAATGAAAGACATCAAACAAATCTAAATATTTGTTCTCATGAAGTTGCAATTTAATTGGAGATTCTTTTTTCTAATATTCAAAAGTGAGCATATCAATTCCTTGACCACAATAATAAGGTTTCAAGTCTTCTTTTGATATCTCAGACTGGTCAATCAAAATTATTTCATCTTCAACATCAAGTTTATGACTGAGCATACCATTAATTTCAACTTTATTTTCATCTTGATTAGCTGATTGATACTCACTTTACACTACTTCAATAGGCTCTTGTTGATTGCTATGATGAATGGAAGATTTTGTGTGATCAAAGAGATCATGGGAAATGCCTTCAAATTGTACCATTGGAGTGTCCTCCTCTTGAACATCAACAACTTCCTCTACATGTACTTGTCCTTACTCTTGCATCTCATCCTCTACCTTAGCTTTTTCTTGCACTTGTTTCATCCATTCATCATTATGGAAGATAGAGGCATGTGTGTCCTTGCTAAGAGGTACCCCCATCATGATTTATTATACTTGGTCATTCAAGTCACCTTTTTTTTTGTCTCCTTAGCTACAATTTCTTGATTTGTCTCACAAAGGATAGACTCCTTCTCAAAGAGTGGCACATTACATCCTTAAAAATATTCAATAAGATGGGAAAGGTCCAAAGAAATTACCATAGGTACCTAGTTTTTCTCATGAATTTGTTCTTCTTAGATCACCTTCACATCCTCTCTCTATTGCTTTGCTTTTTAAATGGATCTCCATAAAGGAAAGGTTCTCTGATTTTGAGGAGAAAGTAGTGGAGGTTAAATTATCTCCTTCTTGATCTTGATTTTAACATCTTGGATTATACTTGATTATTCTTCTTTCTTTGTTAATTGTTGAATCTGATTCCAAGTTATAACCTCAGGCTTGGAAACCTTTGCTTCTACACTTGTTTTTTCTATGGGTGAGAAAGGAGTTTGTTGCATTACTTTTGCAGCTACTATTATTAGAGATGTTTATTTTAAAACTCAATTTGATTGGATAAATTATCCTCAAAATCATAGACCAATTGGTTAGAGATGTCTCCCTATAAAACTAAAGATGAATTCTCCTCAAAAATTGCTTGTTCAACTCTCTAAGGCCTCTCTTGGATAGAATTCTACGTAGGAAAGCTAGGTAAAGTCTGAAAAGACTCTTGAGGGCTATGGCAAATGTTGGTTTGGCATTTATGAAGGGAAAAATGGGGTTCTATAGTAACATTATTATGATTATGATGACCCTAGGTTTTCTCATGAACCACTAGCCTTTATTAAATGCCTACTATTAGACCACTTTTATATAAAATATCATCACTTAACTTTGAATGGCCTTTCCTTATGAAAGATGAACATACCTCCTTAGCTTGCTATAAATTAGCTCTCATGTTCTGAGTTTCATGTTTGGAAATGTCTTGTCTATAGCCCTTCCTAGTGCCTATGCTTATCATCTCTTTCTCATAGCCAATAAGGGTTGTATTGAATTTTGAGATGGATTGATCTGGGACTTGATTGGGCTGATCAAGAGGATAACAAGATTCATGGGGGTTATCATAGGAGTGGTATGGGTTACCATATTATTGGTAAGGCTCTATATATGTTTGATAATGCTCATCATAAGGTTGATAGAGATCATGGTAAGGTTGATATGGGTCATGAGGAAGGTAAAAGCCATGCCCTTGATGATAAGGATCATGAGAAACTTGATAAGTCTCATCATAGATTTGATAAAACTCTTAGTAAGGTTGATTAGGCTCAGATCATGAGGATCATATTGGAACTATTGATAAGGAGGTGAATGATAGGGGTATTCACCATAGCTATTCATACCAACCTTATATGTCAAATGAGATGTAAGAATTGATTAAAATTTTCATTAAAACATATTTGTGATGCTTACAACCAAAAGTTTTGATTCAGAGTCACCATTGGTGCTAACTTTCCCAAAAGTAGATTAGATAAAAGACACACCAACAATCTTTCCACTTTTTAGGACCTTAGTCCCTTTGGGCATGCTAAAAACTATTATATCATCAATTTCCACCCTTAGAGAGGGTTATTAAACCCCTTTCTAATTGAGCTCTAATATTGGGATAACCCTAGGTTGTGGGTGACGTATGGTGGGGTTGAACCTCTAGAGAAGATCATATTTTTCTTGATGATCACCTAAATTAATGCTTACATAGTGAAAAGGGTTAGAAGGGTGGGAAAGGGCTCCTAAGAAGGCCAAAAGGTTATACACCATAAAATATGGACACTCACATGATCTTGAACCCACACTAGATCAACAAAAGATAATTATAGCTTGCACAACCTCACAATATTGCTAATTGCATAAGTATTTCATAGAAGAGGTTAAAAAAAACACTAATCCAGACCTATAATAGCTTGAAAACACCTTAAAAGAGGAAAATAGAAGGACAATGAGATAGGATGATTTTCATTCATGAATTCATCATGCACAAGCATACTAAACACTAATCAAAGGCAAGAGAGAGGCAATGAGTTAATCTTAATATTTCAAGAGGCAGTTATTATAATATTTTGATAGGGTTTAGCCTTATAAAATTAGCACCCTTTTTCAAGAGTCTCAATGAGTATCCTTATCTCCTAGAAAGATGAATAATTTAAAATCTGAGAACCCTTACAATGGAGAAAAGAAATGGGAGATATAGGAGAAGGGAGAGAGAGAAGAGGGAGTATGCATCAGTCAATGAGATATCACCTTTCAATTCATGATCCACCATATTTTTGTCCCATCAGGACCAGTCCATCATCATAAGATAACCTCATTTGATCTAATAGTTTTCAAGTTCTTATTATTGGCTAAGAGACCCTCACTAGAAGACAAGGGTGTACTTTGTATATGATGAGTCATAATACTTTTAAGGAAAAAATATATCCAAAGGCTTTGATCAACATTGAATGCTCCACTATGCTCTCTAATTCCAAAGTCCCTTTCTATCTATCCTCCATGCCACCTTTCACTTACTTTCACATAAGGACAAAGTCCTCATACCTTGAACCTGATAGAGTCATGCCATGTATATTATAGGTGGTTGTATGTTCTTGCTAAACTATAGATGATTTGAATATCATATTTATACCTTGGCATTCCCTTTACTACAAATTATGAACATGGATATACTATAGACTAGAAACCAATCTCCTTTATTGGTTTTTAGATAGTCAATATATCTACTTAGACATATCTATATCATTTGAATGGCTATCATCTTGCTTTTATTTATGTTATGTCTAAAAATACCTATTTTATCTTTGTGCATGATGGAAACCAAGGTCTCATTACACACATGGACACCTTTTAAATAATAGTGAACATAAACATGAAACAATCCTCCATTTTAGAGAATGAGGTCGATAGGTTGTAAACCCTTAGACCAGGAGATAGAATAAACTTTAATGGTGACCTTGGGTTCAAAATATTCACCTTGGCTCTACCTAGATTATATCTGAATCTTAGTTCTATGTATTTTATTTACCCAGGTCACAAATTGCTTCTTCAACCTCTGTCAAAAATGTTTTGGGCTCATTTTTGCTTATTGGTTGTCAATTATCAACTCAGCTTATTGACTTATTGACCCATATTGCACCATCATATATAGATGTATGATTGAATGTGATCCCTTGATCTTACTAGGAACCACCATTTGAATTCAAATGACTAATATATGAGGCCCAACATTAATGTATATATGATTATTTTTAATGTTTACACAAACATATTTGACATCCATGTGACCATCACCATTTAAACCTTAATGGTTTTTTTCTATCCTAAATTTGATGTCTACACACCTATCATTAACATCTACAAGCCTATCATAATTTAAAACCCAATGTTTTTTTGGTTGAGCTTTATTTTAACATCTGTACACCTATCATTAACATCTATGAGACCATCAATTAAATCCACAATACTTTCACAATTTTAACTCTAATGGTTTTTTGTCATGGCTTGATTTTGATGTTCAAATGATCATATTCATCTAATTATTAAATTTTGAAGGCTTATATCTAGAATTAGAAAAAAACATGAAGGCACCAAATTTGTAGTGGATGATCTTGACCCTAATAGTAACATTTTCATGTGGTCCTTTGGTTCTAGGATGCTTTCTAAGTAAACTTTATAAAATTTACAAGTAACTAACTTATTCATTTCTACATGATGTATTAATGATGGTCTAGATTTTCATAGCTTGTGCAAATCATCTTTTTATTCTTCAAATCTCTAGAGATTTGCTCATTTGTTTAATCCAAGTAAAATCTTGGTGTATGGCCTAAAATTAGATAACAAGTCATTAAGTAACCCACTCTTCTCCTTGAATGTTGACTAGGATAGGAAACTACCTTTTCCTTCATAATGACCATGTAAAAGTGTCATGTTTTCCATTAATCATCAATTACATGGATTAATTACCCTACGTCACCCACCCAATAGCCTCTCACACAGACCTACACTTTTTATTGACCAAGTAGGTCTACTAGGCCATTAGGCCTAGTTACTTGAATGTTTGTGCTTGAATGGCCATGAAGCCTACATAAGACCTTAATAATTTCTAATTTATCATGTATTAGACCTTAATTATCATGATACATCATGACATGTGCCTAATCAATAGTATACACCTAGAATTTCACTCCATTTAGGTGACCAGGTCCCCCTTTATGGGCATTTCTGGACTAGCCCTTTGGTGTAGACTTGTAAGAATAATTTTAGGGAGAGTTGTGAGTAATTTATAATATAAAAAGATGGAAAACATCTCACACTACCCCCTCCAATGGTTTACAATACTTAATGTAGTTTTGCAACTTAAAAATATCATAAAACCTTGAAAAAATAGAGTTTTTAGGGGTGCTCATATAATGTTTGTACAAACTAGTACCATATTTAAGTTATTTTATGAGTCTAATATGTGGTTAATGTGTTTTCCAAGCCAACCTAGGGGTTTTTAGTGTAAATATATCAATATTTCTCCATTCAGGTTTATCTTAAGGTTTAAGGAGGGTTTTGGAGGTCCACCATATTAACAATGGTTCATAAAGAACAGACATCCAAGATAAACATTATTGCCATGAACATATATCGCACATAACCCCTCAAATATCCTAGTCTCATTCATCTTGTATAGTGAGTACTGAGTGCAAGTTGGTAGACATTCATTCCTTTGTAAGCCTTTTGAGTAGGGTTGTAGTCTTAGTGATGGTTCATAAATGTGGGATATTAAATCCCACTTTCTCCTCCATGGATATTTATTACATATGGGTTCCAAAATTCCCCTAATAACCCTAGGTTTGATTCCATCTATGATGAAATATATGGGCGTTGAAAATGACAACTCGAGGTGACTACTTAGGACTATGGAGTTTGAGAAGGGTTTTACGACCAAATTTGACCTTTTATTGCTTTCCTCTTCCTAAAATGCTCTCCATATGAAATTTAACTTTACCTTACACCTCATGATTTTTTATTTTTCTTTGGGTATTTTTTTATGCCACCAAGATGAAGATGGGGTCTTGAGTAATCAAGAATATATTTAATCCTAATAGGCCTAGACTGAGCTCCAAGGTTATAAGTCACCTATATATGTATAGGTGGATTAAACATAATCATATATCCCTCTCCATATAGTTTCCATACTCTACCATTTTCTTCACCAACCCATAACACCATCTCTACCCCTTTTCACTTGTAAGTTTGCCTAATAGGCCAATACTATCATTCTCAGTTTGAATACTATACAGTCTGTATTGGAGACCTAATTAATACTTTATAGATATCTATAGTGTTGATGGGTTTGAAAAATTTAATACCTTACCATGATCTATAAACATATTTTGGATTGATCCTATAGTGTTTCTTTCTTTACTCCCCTATTTTCTCACCTAGGGTTTATGAGAAGTTATGCCTATGTAGACTTAAGGGCTTGATTGAGCACCTTCCTACCTCACTTGAGGATATTATCATATTTTAGAACATATTACTCCTATTCCCACTTATTTATCACATATTTTTAACCCTTATAACACCCAAAGACATGTAGATGTCTTTCATTTCTATAATCAAGCTTGTGGTTGCCTAGTTTCAGCATAAAAGGCCTAATAACCCGTCAAGATTCTTTTTGAATTATATCAATCAAGAAATTAGGGGAGACTAAGAATTTTAAGAGGAAATTAAAAATACTTATTACCTATTTTTCACTGTCTTCACCTATCATGTTCCACCGTATTTTCATCCTCTCATTCATGAACCTACCTATGGGTGGTAGTCAGGCCCTAGCTGTGTGAAAGAGTGTATCTTTCTCCTTATGAAAATATTATTCTCATTCATAAAAATTAATAATTAATTATTTTAATTTTTAAATATTTTTCACTTGATTCATTTTAATATTACATATAATATGTTCATTTTCTCAATTTTCCTTTCTCTTATAGTCAAACCTGTAGATGTAATTTTTAGCTTTTAGATTATAAGTGAGAAGGTGAGAGGTGAGGTTTCCCCTATTTGATGACACTAAATTCATATCAATATGAAAACCTATTAAATGTTTCTTTTATCTCAATACACTCCTCCTTACCTTGAAGGAACATTAAATAGGGTTGATGCCTAACTTGTTTCCATCTACAATCAGGCCTGTAGATGGTAGTTGGGTGTAACTGAGCTATAATTATAGGCATTACCTTTATTGGATGGTACATGAGACTCCCTTAAGTAATTAAATCATTATTAATATGGGTCTATAAATTCCTAGACCCTCTAAAGCTCTTTCAACTAGATCTCACCATCAGTATCTTCAAGTTTGTAGCTACAATCTTGTTTGCTTTGCAGTTTAAGCTAAGTTCTAATGTTGAGGTGGTCTAATGGTGTTCACCCTATATGAACATTCTATCTCTACCTCCATAATTATTCATATGTCTTAGGAATCCTTAATTATCTTCAATAATTCTAACATTCCACCCCATCAATCAATACTCTATCAAGGTCTCTTGAACTTGACAACATAACCCTGTGTATGCAAACCTTGACAGAGTTATCTTATTAGGAAGAGTTGATGTGTTGGCCTCTATTTGACCCTAATATTTTCATCTTACGTACCATAATATACTCCTATTATTATTAAATATTCTTGAAAACCTTTCACACCCCATCCAATAATCAACATTTCACGTACTTAGTCTACACAATAGGCTTGTAGTGACTATGTGAGCTTATCTTTGCATGATAGGCTAAGGATGAGGATGGTTTTGATTATAGATGAGTGAGGAATATGGGTGAATGGTTTAGGTCATGTATAAATTATGTGAATTATGTGTATACCTTTAGAACAACCCAATCACCCTCTAATGGTACCCTATTTTCACTTTATAAAGGATATTATATTATATGTATGACAGTCACCATTAGAGATAGGGATTGAAGGGGTTGTCTAGTCATCTGATGGATCAGATAAGTATGAGAGGAAATAAAACTTAAGTTAATTAAATTAACCCATTATTCAATCCTAAAAACACTAAACACTTCCATTCTCATGCCTTGAAAATTCTACAATAAGAAGAACACTATCTATAACCTACATAAGTGATACCTTGAATATTTATTTACTCTTAAGGCTCACACATGTGAACCATAAGTGGAAGAATAATATGGAAAGACCCATAGGACTATGTAACACACATATAAACACAAATTTGTAAAACCATTTCAATAATGCACCAAAATTGATGCAACTTTAACCCCTACACACATGAATAAGACATTTTGACTACCTAAATTCTTAACTAATGTTCATCTATTATAGGCCATGAATCTATATACCAATGCCAATAATTGGAAATTTATGAGACCCCTTTCCTATTCCCAAAGTCTTAGATCCTCATTTTCTCTCTTATAAGAACTGATCAAAAACCTAAAATCATTTTTGGACTGACAAATGAGGATAATGGAAGGAGGAGGTTGATTTTGGGCTTATTTTACATAATTTAGACTTAAAATTTCTCTAAAACACCTACCAAAATATCTAATATAATTTCTAACCTCCCCTTGTACAATCCTAACTATATAGATCTATAGAACCTATAAAAACTCTTGTAAAATAGTTGATCTTCTACATTTTTCCATGTTTGAAGCTTTGAAAAGCTATTAGAGGGTAGGAAGAGGGAAAATAAAAGTCAAACAATAATTTAAAAATAGGTATTATGGTTGGGGAAGTTGAAAGGATGATTTTTTCACATGTGGGGTCCATTTGGTGAGTGAAACATGGGTTTGACCTCTAAAATGGACCCCTTTAAGCATGAAACACCTTGAAATGAGAATTTAACTAAAATGAGACCTTTTTAAGACCCTTATAAACAATATGAAATTAATATGTACCTTTTTCAAAGGTTTTAAAATGTAATTTGGATTATATAACATGTTTTATGGGTTACTTGATGATTTTGATAGGTGAATCAATGTTTAAAACTAGTTTAGATAAGTACACCATGAATAATTACCTTGAACACATCATTGTACTTCATATTATGACTTGAACAAGGTTTGAACATCTCCCATATCATGTTAACAAAGGTATTATCATAATAACTTTTCTAAAACAATCCTAATACTATAAGAACTATAAACCTTAACCTTGTAAAATTACCTTAACCTTTACTACAGATCCTTAATCTCGTCAAACAATTCTCAGATCACTCTCTAGATTACATGAGACCCTTGACACTCCTTCCCTCACTCAAGGACCATCATGACCATTTAGCACATCACCCAAGGACTTTAAAATAGGATATGACGTATGGATCTCCCAATTAAGATCTAACACAAACATGAAACCTTAAACCATGTTATTAAGGTTTTCAAGAAGTAAAATAGGGACCATGACAAGATCTAGACCACCATGCACAAGCTTTGAAGGTCTTTCATGGATTTTTTTTGGTTGTATGGGTGGTAATTTGGCCTAAGGGGATAAATTTTCAATATCTTTGGTGAATCATAGGGTTGACCAACCTACTGGTTAAGATAACCCACCAACTCATCATGAAAATGACAAGATTAATACATGACATCATGACTTGGATGATCATCTTATTGGAATGTCAATCAGATTTAGCACATTATAAAACCTCTAAGACTAAAACAACAACTTCACACAAATAAACACAACAAAATAAAAAACATCTAATACCTAAGGAAACAAACAAGACATAACATCAAGAAACTAAGGCAACTACACTCCAAACTTGTGTAGACACACTTATTAGAAGCAAGATGACAACCTATTAGAAATAGCTAACCTGAAACCAAACTCCTTCCTCTTCTAGGATCAAATGGGAAGGTATTTTTGTCATCATGGCACCATAAAATCAAATTACTATATGATTATTATATAACAATCGGGTACTACTCATAGGAAGACTTTCATTTGTAGCTAGAGATATTGGCATGCTCATAGCTTCTTAGAAGAGCAACTAGAATAGGGATATCTTGAGTCATCCTTAGGTGCATAAGATGGCTAGGTGAGTCAAGCACCTATTCATATTCATCCCACACTTATCTACCTTACTTGATCAATTTCATCTCTACCTCAGTCATAGGATACTCTTGATCAAGCCCAATAGCTTGAAGTGGATCTTGAGGCATTGTTGCAAGGTTGGATTTTAATAGATATGCATCTTGTTTCATGTAATATTAAGTACAAAAAGGTTTAGTTTAATTCACCAAGATTAAGGAGACATCTTCATATGAGATGGGGGGGGGGTTGATATACTTGTCTTAAGATCTCAAACAAGTCATATTCAAGTGTGATAGCCTTTTGGGATGACATGGTTAGAGGGTTGTCTTCCTTTTATTTGATGGTATTATATTTCTCAATCTAAACTAAATCATCTTTAAGAAAAGAGAAACATAATTTTATGATCTCAAAAAAAAATATTTATTGATTCTCACTTAACTTCAATTTGCTTATAATCTCTTGCTTCATAAAGGCTAATGTAGGAGTATGCACAACATAGTTTGAGGTAGATTTGGAAACTTTACCTCCTTGACCATGTTCAGATGGTTATAAAAAACCTCCTAACAATCCTGATGGATCACTTGAATTTTATCCATCCACAATAACAAATTGATCAATTTTCATGATATCAAATTTACCTTGTTCATCAACATCATTAGTTGGTATACACCTTTCTTATGCAATTGCTACAAGCTGGTCAAATGCTTTATTTTCATACTGTTTAGGACTATCATGATGGAAGGTGGTTGCCATGTCATCAAGAAGGTCCTAAAAATCACCCTCTTCATGGCCAATTGAAAAGTCTTCATCTTTTGATTCATCATACTCTTACATCCCATCTTCTTTTACATCCTTGGAGGCTAAATGGTATCTCTTTTCACCAAGAGGTGTACCAATGACAACTTATTATTCAAGTTCACTCAATTCACCTTCATTAGTTTCCACCTCAATTTGACCTTATTCACCTCCTCAAGAATAGGCTCCTTCTAAAGAAGTGTAATGGGAGATTCTTGTAAGGACTCTAGGAGAGAGGTCATGTATGCTTCATTCCTCTCATTTAGTTGCTCACTATTGACAAACAACACCTCATTTTCTTTTGGAATAATTTTATAAATGGAACTCCATGATGGAAATTGATTGGAATCTTGAGGAGGGAGGGATGGGTATTCAATGTTTTTTATTTTTATTCAACTTAAACACTTTGATGTAGGCTTAACTCATCTTTTTTTCCCCATGATTTCATTACTTGTTTCCAAGTTGGAAAGTTGGATTTTCAATCCTCTTCTATTTTATGTGTTGTAGCTTTGGTCATGAATGAAGGTATCTTCAACTAATATTGTATTAATATTGTAGATAACACTAATTGAGATAGATGTTTTTCTACATTTTCAATCTCTCTCTTTAGGTGGGCTTCAAAATCAAGCCTTAACTAATTAGAGACCTCCTCATGTTGACCAATCCTCTCAACATATACTTCTTCCTCATTTTTCACTCTCTATTGAATAGAACTCCAACTATTAAAGTTTTTAAGGACTTGTGAGGGACTTGTAGGGTTATGACATTCATTTTCTTGAGTCCTTTGAGGAAATATGGGCTGCTCAATAGAAGACTGGTATTGGATGGAGGAGGGGACATAAGGCTGATGATAATGAACTTGTTACCCCTGATGGACTACTATCCTCTCCTTGATGTTTAAAACTAGACCACCTATGTCCAACATATCACCACTAATCCCTAAATGATCCTTTCTCATAATATATACCCACTCTTTATTAGATTGTTTTAATGAGGCTCTCATGCTCTTGATTAGGTGACTAGGGGCCTCTTGGCCGTACCTTATTTGTGTGTCAATCTCTATCATGTTTCTCTCATAACCTATTAAGGTTTTCTTAAGGCTTGAAATGGATTGGTTTGAGACATAGATTGTCTAAATAATAACATCATGAGGTTGACAAGATTGATTAGGAGGATAGGTAGGATATTAAAGAGATGAATAGGTTCAAACTGAGATTAAGAGGAACATATTTGGAAATAAAGAGGATCATCATATTGATAATTTATCTCATATTATTGATAGGGGTGTTTACAGGGCTAGTTAGTATTCATAATGGGGTTGATATGAGTCATAGGGATAATGATAAGGAGGTGCATGATATAATTCTAATCCATATGCAGCCATAACTAATCATGAGACACATGAATAATAATGTTATATTTCAATAAGAACTTTTATTACCTTGAGATGAGACCTTTTTATGACCTATGACATGATATTTTGATTATAAACCTGCCACCTAAAGTGTTTGAATCTCTCTGAGATGACCAAGTACATGTAATAAAGTGATCTAAATTTTTGAATCTAGTCCCATTAAGCTTGCCACAACTATTAACACTCCAAACTATACTCTAGGAGGAGGTTGTTCAAGCCTACCTCCAAGTTTGGGGTAACATGGGATTAGCCCAAGGTTGTGTTGACCTATGCCTAAGATAAACCTAGATTGTGGGGACATCTCTCTTTGTGAATCCATTAGGGCTCAAATAATTAAGACATAATGATGTTTGGAGTGAAAATGAATAGAAAGAATTCATAAAATCAAACCTAATCTAAGGATGGTGATGTAACAATATTATTATCCACTCTATTTGCCTTTAACAACATTAGTGAACTAGACAAACAACTAAACTACTATCCCCAAGAGATATTATGAAATAGTATTTCACATGGGGATATGTCAAGTGGATATAAAATTATGTCCATGAAAGGGAGGTTTGATCCTAGACACTTACTAGTTAGATTCTATTTCAAGATCAATCATCAACACCTTTTACACATCATGTGACCTGCATAGAACACCTACTAAAATCTAAGTGATACAAAGACCTAAAATGGGAGAGAAACATACCATATATGAAAATCATAATAAAATAACACACTAGATATCAACATGAAAGAGATAAAATAGTTCGTTTATTAGTCTAAGAAGTTTACAAAGTGCAAATCTAATTAGAGTTTCCTCATACCCATGTGAGGGATGTGTATAGTGGCCTTAAGGATTTAATATATAGGATAATGATCAAGAAAGGGAGGGAGATATGGAATGGATAAAACATTAAGGAATCATAATCATCATAATTTAATCCATAATAGTCATAAGTAGCCATAATAGTCCTCATACTCCCTACATGCATTGATTTGGGCCATTTGATGTGCTTCAATGAGCTGTTGGGAGTTTAAGTGGATTGATAAAGGGTGGTGAAAACTTAGTTTATATCTTTTAGAGAATGAGAATGCCATTTTACTAGCCATGTATTCCATTTTTATAGTTAAATAGGTGCACTATCCTCTCCAAATAGCTCTCATGGGTCATTAAGTAGCCCACCTTTCTCCTTACATGTTGATTACGCTAGAAAACTACCTTTTCTTTCATAATGACCATGGATAAGTGTCTTGATCACCCTTAATCATTATTTATGTGGTTTAATGACCCTGAATGACACACTCATTATCCTCCCATGCCAACTTACACTTCTTCTTGTTGACCAAGTAGGCCTACTAGGCCACTAGGCCTAGTTACTTGATTATTTGTCCTTGAATAGCCATGAATCCTACATAAAACCTTAAAAATAGGTGATTAATTATGTATTATACTTAAATTATCATGATACATCATGACATGTGCTTATTGAATAGTATACACCTATAGTTTCACTCCATTTAGGTGATGAGGTCTCTTTTTATGAGCATTCTTAGACTAACACTTTAGTGCAGACATGTAAGAACACTTTTAGGGATATTTGTGAGTATTTTTTAGGATTATAAGCTAGAAAACATATCACACTACCCCATCCAATGGTTTTCAACCCTTAATGTAACTTTTTTCCTTGAAAATATCATAAAACCTTATAAGAATAGAGTTTTTGTAGGTGTCTATATAATGTATGTATAGACAAGTACCATATCAAAGCTCTCCTCTAAGTGTACTATGTGCTTCATGTGCTTTCCAAGATATTACAGGGTGTTTGAGTGAAAGTATATCAATATTTCTCCACTCAAGTCTATCTCAGGGTTTAAAGAGGGTTTTGGAGGTCCATCATCTTAATGATGGTTCATAGAGTATAGACCTCCAAACCAAAACTTATTACCATTAACATCTATCCCAAAGAACCCATAAAATATCTTGAAGAGATCCTAGTCCCATGCATCTTTTATGGTGATAACTGAGTGTAAGTTGGTAGACCTTCATTCCTTTACAAGCTTTCTAAGTAAGGTTATAGTCTTAGTGATGGTTCATAGAAATGGGCTCTTGAACCCCACTCTCTTATCCATGGATCTTGATTACATATGGCTTCCCAACTTACCCTAAGATCCCTAGCTTTGAGTCCCTCTATGATGAAATATATGAGTGTTGAAAGTGATAACTCAAGGTGACTGCATAGGACTATGGAGTTTGAGAGGGGTATTAAGACCAAATTTAACCTTTTATTGCTTTTATATACTTAAAACACTCTCCATAGGACCTATAACATTAACTTACTCTTTCTCATTATCTTCAATTTTTTGGAGGTGTTTAGTTATGCCACCAAGAGGAGCATGGGGTCTTGAGTATTTAAGAATGGCTTTAGGCCTAATAGGCCTAGACTGAGCTCCAGGGTTTTAAGTCACCTATAGATGTATAGGTGGCTTCAACATCATCATATAACCCTCTACACCTAGTTTCCATCTTCTAAAATTGTATTCACCATCCCAAACACCATCTCTGACCCTTTTCACCTATAGGTCTACCTAATAGGCCACTATTGTCATGCCTAGTCTGAATGCCAGACAGTTTGTATTGG
This sequence comes from Torreya grandis, assembly GCA_037957365.1. Lineage (NCBI taxonomy): Eukaryota > Viridiplantae > Streptophyta > Pinopsida > Cupressales > Taxaceae > Torreya > Torreya grandis. Next base: position 2,649,844 of record JARHVA010001839.1, read on the forward strand.
ATGCTTAAGTAATCCTTTATATTTATATAAAATGATAATGGGTTTTAAACTTTTAATACCTTCCCATAATCTAGAAACATCTTTTGGATTGAGCCTCCTTCAACCCTGATTTCTTTATTCCCTTATCTTCTTGCCTAGGGTTTATGAGAAGTTATGCCTGTGGAGCCTTAAGGGCTTGATTGATCACCTTCCTACCTCATTTGATGATATTATCATATTTTATATCCTATTACTCCTCTTCCCACTTATTTCTCAATTTTTTTTGAATGTTCTAACACCTGAAGGCATGTATATGTCCTTCATTTCTATAATCAAGCATGTGGTTACCTAGTTTAGGCCTAATAGCCTCTCAAGATTCTTGTTGCATTCAATAAATCAATTAGTCAAGGGAGACTGAGAATTTTAATATTCAATTAAAAAATATTTATTACCTCTTTTTCACTTTCTTCACCAAACATGTTCCATCATATTCTCATCCTCTTATTCATGAACCTACCTATGGGTGGAAGTTAGGCCTTAACTATGTGAAAGAGTGTATCTTTCTCCTTATGAAAATATTATTCTCATTCATCAACATTTATCATTCCTCATATGATTTTTTAAATATTTTTTACTTTAGTAATTTAAAAACACCATATAATAGGTTCATTTGTGCAACTTTCCTTTATCTTATAGTCAATCTTGTAGATGCAATTTTGGGCTTTTGGACTATGAGTGACAAGGTGAGAGGTGAGGCTTCCCTTATTTTATGAAATTTTCCTACTATCACTATTCAAACCTTTTCCATATTTATTTCATCTCAATATAATCCTCATCACCTTGAAGGAACCTTAAATAGGGTTGATGCCTAACTTGTGTTTATCTATAGTCAAGCCTACAGATGGTAGTTAGGTATGACTAAGTTATAGTTGTAGGCATTCCATTTCTTAGATGGCACATGAAACTCAATTGAGTAATGAAATAATTATGTACATGGGTCTTTACATTCCCATACCCTCTGAAACTCTTCCAACTAGACCTCACCATTAATATCTTCTTAAAGTCTATAGCTATGGTCTTATTTTCTTTGAAATATAGGTTAAGTTCTTATCTTAGGGTGTCAGATGGTGTTCACCATGTTTAAACTTAGTATCTATATATCCATTATTATTAATATGTATTATTAATCCTCAAGGCTATTCAATATTTCTAACATTCCACCCCATTAGTCAACACTCTATCAAGGTCTCTTTAACTTTACAACATAACCCCGTGTGTGTAAGCCTTGATTGAGTTATATTCTTAGGAAAAGTTGATGTGTTGGCCTCCATCTGACCCTAATAATTTCATATCCCATAAAATTCATATAATCCTATGAATATTCAATATTCTTCTAAACCTTTCACACCCCATCCAATAATCAACACTTTATATACTTAGTCTGCACAATAGGCCTGCAGTGATTATGTGATCTTGTCTTTGTATGATAATTTGAGGATGAGGAATATGGGGAAATAGTGTAGGGAATGTCTCAAATATTTTACTTATGTGTATATATTTATAACAACCCAATGACCCTCTAATGGTACCTTACTTTCACTTTGTAAAGAAGATTATATTACATGGATGATAGTCACCATTGAAGATAGGGATTGAAGGGTTTGTTCAGTCATCTCATGGCTTAGCTAAGTATGAGAGGAAAAGAATTTTACCTAAATTCAAGGAACCCATAATTCAATCCTAAAAACACCAAAGACTTCCATTCTCATGCCTTGAATATTCTATAACAAGAACACTATCTACAGTCTGTATAAGTGATACTTTGAATATTTTTTTGCTCCTAAGGCTCACACATGTAAACCAAGAGTGGAGGAATACCATGTAAGGACCTTGAAAACATTTGGAATATACATACAAACAGAAAATTTTAAAACAATTTCATAATGCACCAAAATTGATGTAACTTTAACCCCTACATAGATGAAGAGGACATTTTGATTACCCAGATTCTTAACTATTATTCATAGAGTATAGGCTATGAATTTGTAGACCAATGCCAAGAATGGGAAGGTCATGATACCCAATTCCTCTACCCAAATTATCATATCCTCATTTTCTCTCTCCTATATAGACTGATCAAAAACTTGAAAGCTTTTTTAGACTGCCATGGAGGATGATGGAAGGAAGAGGTTGGTTTTGGGCCTGTTTTGCATATTTTGGACATGAAACTTCTTTGATACACCTGCCATAATATATGATGCATTGTTTGACCTCCACTTATATATACTTAACCATACAGATTCATACAACCTACAAAAACTCCTTCAAAATACCTACACTTCTGCATATTTCCATGTTTGAAGCTTTGAGAAGCCATTTAAGGGAAGGAGGATGGAAAATAAAAGTTAAGAAATCATTTTAAAATATGTATTATGGTTGGGTAAGTTTAAAGGATACATTTATCATATGTGGGATCCATTTGGGGAGTGAAGGATGGGTTTGACCACTAAAATGGACCCCTTTAAGCATGAAACACCTTAAAATGACAATTTGACTAAAATGAGACCTTTTTAAGACCCTTGTAAACAATATGACATTAAAATGTATCTTTTTTCAAAGGTTTCACAATGAAATTTGGCTTATATAGCATGTTTTAAGAGTCACTTGACTTTGAAGGGTGAATCAATGTTTGAAACTAATTTGGATAAGTACTCCATGAATAATTAACTTGAACACATCATTATACTTCATATTATGACTTAAAAAAGGTTTTAACATCTACCATGTCATGTTAAAAATATTCTTGTCACAAGAATTTATTTTAAATAGCCCCAAAATTGTAAGAACTAGAAACGTTAACCTTTTCAAATTACCTTAACCTTTGCTAAAGATCCTTAATCTTGTCAAACAATGCTTAGATCACTCCCTAGACTACAAGATACCCTTAACACTCCTTCCCTTACTCAAGGATCATCATTACCATTTAGCACATCACCCAAGGACTTCAAAATAGGATATGACATATGGATCTCTAAAGCAAGATCTAACACAAACATGAAACCTTAAACCATGTTAACAAGGTTTTTAAGAAGTAAAGAGGGGACCATGACAAGATTTAGACCACTATGAACAAGCTCTGAAGGGATTTCATTGATTTTTTTGGTTTTAGGGGTTGAAATTTGTCTTGGGAGGCCAAATTGTCAATAGGCAACATAATCCTCATAGAAGATACTAGGATAACTTATGTCAATGCTGAAATAATCATCCTCCAAAGCCATGAAAGGATCACAAATGTATTCAAATTAATATGCAAGGCATGTGTAACAAATATTGTAACATCCACTAATGTATTTTAATTCTCAATTTGAGTCTAACTTAAGGGACTCTGAATCTGATATTGAGACTAACATTAATTCTAATTCTGATGCTAAATTTGACATCGGTTGAAAAATAAAACCTAGCTTTAATGTTGATTCTTCTTCTGGTGTTGCATCAAAGATGTTATGTTGAATGTTTGGTATTGGAAGAGTAATGTATTGTGGTTAAATTTGGGCTCTTCATAAATAGGCTCAACTAAGAAGGACTCCATAAAGACTAGTTTGTTAAAGTGATGCTTCTCAATAAAAGGGAAATGATCAACATGCAACTCCATAAAGACTAGCTTGTCAAAGTGAGTCTCCTTAAAGATAAGGTAATGGTTGAAGCAATTATTTTCCCAAAGGTGGTTATAATCATTAGAAGTGACTTAAAAAATATTGGTTTATCAAAGTGAGACTCCTCAATAAAATTTAAATGGTCAATATGCAACTCCACAGAGGCTAACTTGTCAAAGTGAGGATCCTCAAAGAGAGGAAAAGGGTCAAAGGGTAATTAAACACAATTTAAATCATCACAAATAGGTGTTTCAATAAAAACATCATGGATTGCTTTTTTGTCTTGGCCTTGTATTAAACTTGATTTCAAAATCTTACATTTGGACACATTTTGGTCTTTAAATGATGATTCCTGGGAGGTAATTTTTTTCTCTATTATGGATCAAAGGCTAGCTTGGATTTTTTAAAGTGGGGTAAGTTATTAAATGGATGAAGAATGACCTACGGTTCAATAATGAGATATTTATAAAGATTGGGTGTGGGTCTAGGATGGTAATTATAATATGCCTATTTGTGATTGCACCACCTTATTAAGATAATGAGAAACTAAAATTGGAATAGAAATGGGAAGGGCATATAATGTTAATCGTTGGGTTTTGAAAATATTTATTTCCAACATAAACCAAAGGAGGATGTCCTATAATGTTAATCCTTGGGCACTATAAAGCTTAGTTGCTAATACAACCCAAAGGATGAGGGCCTGGAATGGTAATCCTTGGGCATTGCAGATCTTGGTTGTTAATGTCGGCCAAAAGAAGAGGGCTTATAATGGTAATCCTTGGGAACTATAGAGTTTGGTTGATAAAGCAAGCCAAAATAGGATGGCCTATAATGGTAATGAATGGTCATTGTAGAGCTTGGTTTCTAATGCAGAGGAGGATTACTGGCATAAGTATAGGATCAGGTACTGTTATCATTAAAAGTGTGAACTTATTACTTTAAATAGCCCAAATAAGAAAAATCTTAGCATATGATAATCAACATGATGGGTTTGGACATTAGCCCAAAGAGGGTGGTTTTGGTCTATAAAAATAATGGTCTTGAACTTTTTCTTGGTTTTGAAATGTATTTGGTCTAGGTCTAGGTTGAATTTCACTTGATTGACATGGTCTAAAAAGGGTAAAAATGACCCTGATTAGATTTGAAAATGGGTTCAAAAACAAATCTTGATTTGGTATGATGGTATAATTTGGTTGGAATACTTGATGTTTAGAAAAGTCCTATCTTTAAGCATGGTCAATTTGAACATAGAACTTTGAATTGTTCTAGATCTAAGTGTGAAATTAAAATTGAATAAAAATATGAATTAGGAATTTGAAAAAAAACTAAAGTGAGGCATGCAAAATAGGTCATGACACAAATAAACTTGGGCTAGGCATTTGAAAATAAACTCAATCGAGGTATGAAAAATAGGTCTTGACACAAACAAGCTTGGGTTAGGAATTTCAAAGAAAACTCTATCAAGGCATGCAAAATAGGTCTTGAAATAAATAAACTTGGGCTAGGCATTTAAAAATAAACTTGATCAAGGTATGCAAAATAGGTATTGATAAAAACAAACTTGGGCTAAGAATTTGAAAACAAACTCTCAAGTCTAAAAATCTTTATTTGAAATAAATGGCACATTTGGTCTTGAGGCAAAGGTATTTTAAAAATCAAACTAAAAATCCATCCAAGTTTCACAATCTAAGACAAAAAGGTGAACCATTCAAGCTCAAGTTGTAGACAAGTCTCTAGTATAAACTAATTATTTTAGATATAAACTTAGATATATTTTGAATGAAATTTTGAAAGACTTGAATTTTTACATGAAAAATGGCCTACGCTCAAATGGGTAGCATAATTGTGTGTTTTGGAAATAAAAGGTATGAATGGTTTTAGATTTAGTTTCAAATAATTTAAGTGCTTTGGAATAATTTAGGTAGCATAAAAACACTCCTTAAGACAAGTGGTAGACAATGGGTTTGAAATAAATCCAAGTCAAATGTTTGAAATAAAATGGGCAACATTAGAATGCTCTATTAAACAAATGGTAAATAATGTTTGTTAGAGAAAATCCAAGGTAAATGTTTGAAAAAAATTGGGTAGAGTAAAACTTATTGGTTAAAATTGGTGTGTAATACATGCATATTTAGACTCATTTGGACTTGACATAAAAACAATTTTAGACCCAAAAATACATGCTAGTAAGAGAAAATTAAAAAAAACTAACTACACATTCTATCCCTAAAAATAATAAAGGTGTGCATAGTTTATAATGAAGTTTCCACCAATATACCAATTATCATAAGGAATTAAGTTTTAATCCAAATATTAAATAACACACGTAGGTAGATTTTTTAAGGCCCCATTTATCTCTCAAGTATTGGTACATGGCAAAAATTTAGAGTGCAAAGACATTGGTATTTGACAAGATATTTTATGGTAGAATGGGTTTCAATAAATATATAAGATTAAAAATGATCTAATTTTTCCTAATTGTGGCTAACATAAGGTCACATCATGTCAATTGGATTCAAACTCATTAACTTTCTATGCAAAGGTCTAGTCTTTTACATAATGACTTTAGTTGTGTACTTCTTAGTGAAGTTTGATGTTTATAATTAACTAATATAGGTTTATATTAGGATTATAAGGCTAAATTACTCATTCACTATTCAATCCCAGTATCATGTTCCCAATTTATATACCCCACCATAGAGTGGGGTTGGTACGATGTTGGGAGATGAAACCCCAAGTTAAGGCAACTCTAAAAAACTTGTGAGGAGGTGATGAATTAATTCCCAAAAGATAATTTATAAAAATAAAAAAATTAAAATTGGAATAAATTTAAATTATTTGGGAAACAATTTAGGTGACAATTCAGGTGATGGTTCTGCCCCAATTGATGATGAAACTTTTGGGAGCCATAACTTTTGCATTGTATCTCCAATTAACTCCTCGTTTGAACCATTGAAAAGATAATAATGAGGAGAAAATTGTGAGATGGAATTTATATTTTATAAATGGTGTTTTACCCCAAAAAACCCAATGGAAGTGCCCTAAATTTCAATTTAAGTAGTGCACTCTAAAAATAGTAAGTTTCTAAAAATTGTAATTTCTCAAATTCTGTATTGTTTTAAATCATGGAAGTAAAACCACTTAATATACCTCAATATTGGTGACCTACCACATCCTACTCATAATTTAAAACTATTTATAAATGAATATTTAACCTAAAATGGAAGTCAGACATCTCTTCCCAGAGATAAACATATACTTGTATTGTGATCTTGAGTAATAAAACATCTCTTCTCAAAGAATTCATTATTAATGTGTTATTTTTGTGTTCTTGAAATATATATAAATCAAAAACTATAAGTTTTGGATCATTAAAGTCTTTTATGGGTCACCCAAGTCACACAAATCTTGGAGAGAGTATATGTGACATTTATTCTATTCTAAGCTAAATAAACAAAGCACTTTTGATCACCTGAGTTACCTAAAGGGGATAGGGAGAGAGCATACATGCAAAGTTTTTTTGCCACAAATAATTTAATATAATAAATTTGAAACTAATTAATAAATAATTGATAAAAAAAAAGTAAACATCTCTTGAGAGATCTAATCTAAAGTGAATGTTTATTTTAAGGCACTGTTGGCCATTTTTTTTGCCTAAGTATGGGAAGATAAACTTTCAAGCAGGGAATGGAAAGTCTTTATAAGAATTAAAAAAATTTAGTAGCCCATGACTTAAATTGATTTATAAGTGGTCAATAGTGAGAAATCTGAAGTAAATAAGTAGTGGGGCTTAGAAAACCTGATTCAGTCTTGGATAGTGTGTTTTGGGTTCTCTTTCATAGAAGTCTTCAAGTTATCCAAGGTAAATTGCTTAAAATTATTTATAATTAATTAGCATTATAAAACCCAAAGTAAGAGGCTAGGATAAGCCCAATTTAGTCTTGAATAATAGTCTTCAGGTTCTCTAAGGGACAAGTCTTCTCCAAGGGTTATTTACGAAAGAAGGTTGTTCAAGCACATATCCTGAAGGACTCTTTCATAAACATAAGTGGTCCTCTTAAAAAAACCCAAAGGACCTTTTGTAAATTTATAAAGGGTCATTACCTTTCTCTAAAGGTCACTCACAATACCAAAGGCAATTTTTAGGAAAATCCAAAGGTACCAGTCCATAAGGCCAAAGGGCCTTTTCTTGGCTAAAAGGGATAGTCAAAAAATCTAAAGGGATTTACATAAATTTTGAAGGGGTCAAATGCAATAAATATGAAGGGTACCAACATTCAATAAGGGAAAAAAATAAAAGAGACCCAGGAAATTTTTTTGAAAGAGAAGTCCAAAGTAAGTTATGAGCAATGGAAATTTCTAAAAGGAAGATTATAAATAATAGTTTGAGGTAGAATAGACCAAGGAAAGTAGAAAGGCATAGGAACATCAAAGTCAATGGTCAATGAATCCAAAGGGCCAATCAATCAAGGACAAGTGGCACAAGTGCATTCAACAAGCTCAATAGATCAATAAATAGCAAGGACTTCTCCTTTTGACTCTGGCATGCAAAGTGGTCAAACAAAGATTGGAGATGTCCAGGTAGAGCAACGAACATGTAAGGACTGACTGGGATAGACTAAGTTGTAATAAATAACATACCAAGATTTAATGTAAAGATCAAAACACTCAGACTTGGCAATGACAAGTAGCTACTACTAGTATGGCTTGTTCATTTCCAAGAAGGAGAATTAAATGCATAAAGAGCTCAAAGAGATGGGTGGTGATTTTGGATGGTTCATCTGGTGGTTAAAGTAGTTATATGATTTGAATATAAAGAGTTTGAGTAGAATAAATGGTAGTAGTTTTGGTCAAAAATGACTTCCTCTCAAGTTCCCCACCGATCACAAGCTCTTCTTCTTCCCTTTCTCTATATATATCTCACATCTTCCATTTTTTAAAGGGTTCCCATTTTTTTTAGATTTTGTTTTATCTTTCTAAGAGATGGGACATTCTTTGAGATATTGTAAAATATGCTCAGCTTGATTAGGATCAACCCTATGAAGCACTTTTAAGAACTACCTCTTGATGCAATAAAAGGACTTCTTTTGCCTAACTCTTACCTTGGATTCATGTCTGTTGAGTTGTGCACTATGGTAATGTGTGAAGGATAATTTTTCTCAACCATGGTCCTCTTTTTTGGCCTTATTTAGGGTGTTTTTAAGGTTGTTCATACGTCTAGTTTAGATTTATTTTTGCCATTGATGTGAGATTTTAGTAAGTCATAAAAATCCTCTCTATTTATATTTATTGCTTTTAGAACCTTCTCCATTAAATACTAATGCAACTAGCTCAATCTTGAGATTGTGCAAGTCGGTATTGTCCTCTATAGAATGAGTGTGGGTTAAATCTAGTGTAATTTTCCCATTTAGCTTTGGTGCATCACATGGTTAGCTTTATTAGGAGCCCTTATCCCCTTTCTAACCCTTTTCCTTATGAGGCATTAGTTTATCTTTTAGTTTAGGTGAACATCAAAGAGGAAATGGCCTATTCTAGAGGTTCAACCTTGTTACAGGATACCCATAACCTAAGGTTGTTCTTATGCTTATATATGAAAGTGAGAGAGCTTGAAAAAGTCTCCTTGAAGGTTACAATTCCATGTTAAAATAGTTTTTGGCATGATCGGTGGGACCAAGGTCTGAAGCAGTAGAAGGATTTTTTGGTGTTGTTCTTCTACATATCAGCCTTTGGAGGAATTCAACAAACATTAATGGAAACTCTAAACATTCATCAACTATTTTAAATTATCCCAAGCTTCTAATTTTCATTATCTAGAGAGGAAGATCTTGGCATGTCTTTCCTCTAATTATCTTGCGGAATCAAGTAGTTAGCACCAATGGTAACTCTAAATCAAAGCTTTTGGTTATGAGTAGACCAAGTTTATCTCTTTGTAGATTTTAATTAGCTCCTACATCTCACTTGAAATATGAGGCCAATATGAATAGATATGGTTGATATCCTTATTATCCATCTCTTTATCATCAGCCCCAATAGGATCCTCATGATCCATATGAGCCTAATCCACCCTATCAAGAACCCTATCAAAGTTATAAGGAACATTGGCAAGTTCTTCATGATCTATTTATATAATAATATTACCCTGGTCCTTCTTATGGATAGCAATACTATCATAACATTGCTCCTCATCCACCCAATCATGATCCATCCATATAAGTATTGAAGCAAACTTTAGTAAGCTTTGACAAGCATACTCTAGAAGTGTTGACAAGCATACTCTAGATGTCCCTACTCACTAGATCCATTATGTGAGGGACTCATTATAGAAAATAAAAGTATAATGGGTCCCTGTTGAGAGATTAAATTGAAACAATCTCATAGGTGAAATGTTGGATATAAGTGGTTATATTCAAATCATTGAGGACAAGCTAAAAGGACTTGAAGAATAGTAGGGTTAACCTGGCCAACCTTTTGTGCCTACCTATGCACCACCTTAGTATTCTTATGTGCCATCCATTCCTTCTTAGCAGACCATTCCAAGTGATCCTTTGAGTTTTCCAAGTTCTTCATATGTTTCTCAAACTTACCCTTCTTAGAATTTAGTTTAGGAGAACCACCAAAAATAAAAAGGAATTATTGTGGAATAACCTACTATTAAGATTCAAGACTCCTTTCTTCCTCAAGAAACCTTATGAATTCCTTCAAGGTTACAAGCTAGAGTCAAGTGGTGAAGTCACGGGGTAACTAAAATGAAACAAATCCAAATTTGAGGATCTAGGTTAAGGAATAATCTGAACCTCTACAAATATCCCTTATCCTTCTTCAAGATCCCTCTTGTGTTCTTGACCACCTTAAAGAGGAGATATTTTAAGAGAATATATAAAATCAAATCAAAGAGCTAGAGTTGAGGATAAATAATCAAGAAGAGAAGCAGAATGAAAAGATCAATGGAGAAAATTTACTTTTCCCATCTTGGAACCAAGTCATGTAGTCAAGCGAACATAAATCTACTTTGTCCCCACCCCTCCCTTCTAAAAAATCTAAGCCTCTATCTTTTCCATCTTGGAAATCCATTCAAAGTGGTATGAAAAAGGAAGAGGAGGTGGTGATTCCTAAAGTTATATAAGAGACCTTGCAACCTTCACTTCTTTCCCCTCAAAAGCCTAAAGCCTTTCCTTCATGGAGAGCTATCCAAAAACCAAAGAATCAAGAAGAGTAGGTGAAGGTGATCCAAGAAGAACAACTTTAAGAACCTATGGTAGATTCCTTGAACCTTTCTCACCTTGTTGAGTATTTTTAATGATTTATTATGCCACTCCTTGAGAATGAGCCTCTTCTCTGTGAAAGCAAACCAAGAAGATGCATCCAAAAAGGCTAATAAAGAGGATGTCATGAGTAACTATGAGGAAGAAATCACCATAGGGACCCACCTTGGTGAAAAAAAGATCAACTTATCCTTCTTGAATGAAGGAGATCTTATTGAAGACTCTTTTGTAGTTGTGCATAAATTAGAGTGCACCATTGAGGATTCAAAGCTATGACCTTATGTTGAAAATGAGGGGGTTGAGGCTGTCACTTCCTTGAATGAACTATCATTTTATAAAATGGGTAAGGAGATTAATGAAATACTTGATCAAAATAATGAACTTGTGGAGCATCCAGAGGTTACCAATTAGTCAAAATCCTCATTTGAGGACTTGTTTGAGATCTTGAGAGCTGATTATGTTCTTCTCTAAGGTAATTATAACCTAGTTGTAGCCAAGGAGGGAAACCTTGTCAAGTAGATCAAAGGGGATGGAGCGGGTAGCCTTTCAACTCTACCACCTCAAGAGTCTATTGTAGATAAGGAGTTGTTTTAGATCTTTATAATGGGCTATCAACTCCTTGATGAGTCCAAAAAACATGAAATAAAGAACAAGCCCATTCCTACTAAGGACACCATAGAAATCAAAGAGGTATGACTTGTTGAACCACTATTAGAGGTTGTAGTTAAGGATCCATATGAATATTTTGATACTATCTAGATTCACATAGCTAAACTATTTAGATTTACTTAGTTCTCATTGAGCATGATGATAAAGAAGCTGATAGTTGCAACAAAGAAGAGGTAGGCATCAAGACCATGGGTCAAGAAGTTGCATGCCTTATTCAATCTCTTATCTCATGATGCAAGAAGAGTATCAAACTTTATTTTTGATCCAGGAGGAAATGTACACATAGTTTGTAGGGTGTATATTAGATTAGTATTATTCAAATTCCTCCAAGTGTTATTTTAGGTACATTTGTTTGTTGTCCTTGTTTTCATTTTAGGATAGTTTCCTTTCAATAAGTGCCTTGTGCACATTTCCTTTCTATTCTATTTTTTTCCTTTCCTAAGTGTCTTGGGCACTTTGTTTTGTTTTATCCTTTTTTCTTTAGAGGAAGTTCTAGAAAGGGTCAGACTTGTATCTAGTTTTAGACTAGCCTAGTCACTGAGGCTAATGACTCCATGCCCAATGGATGAGACAAGGCAACTTGACCTAGGTTCTCAAGCATATCAAGTATGCTTCCCTATGAGTCACTAGAAATGTTGGCCATTTTTTTTGGCCCACATACCAATTTTTTCCTAAGTGTGGGAAGATAGAATTTCAAGCAAGAAATGTCAAGTCTTTAAAAGACTTTAGAATTTTAGTAGCTCATGACTTAAATTGATTTATAAGTGGTCAGTAGTGAGAACTCTGAAGTAAGTAAGTAGTGGGGCTTAGAAAACCCGATTCAGTCTTGGATAGTGTGTTTTAGGTTCTATTTCATAGAGTTCTTCAAGTTATCTAAGGTGAATTTATTAAAATGTTTTATAAGTAATCATCATTCCAAACCCTAAATTAAGAGGCCAGGACAAGCCAACTTTGGTCTTGAATGATATTCTTCAGTATTCTAAGGGACAAGTCTTCTCCAAGGGACATTTTTGAAAGAAGGTGGTTCCTACACAAATCTTGAAGGACTCTTTCATAAATATAAGTGGTCCTCTTAAAAAAACTTAAAGTACCTTTTTCACATGATTGAAGGGTCATTACCTTTATTTGAAGGGCACTCAAAATACCAAAGGCACTTTTCAAGAAAATTTGAAGGTACCAGTTCATAAATTTGAAGGGCCTTTTCTTAGCTAAAAGGGATAGTCAAGAAATTTAAAGGGATTTACATAAATTTTGAAGGGGTCAAATGTAATAAATATAAAGGGCACCAGTAAGCCGTAAGGGCAATAAATAAAAGATACTCAGGAAAATTATTCAAAAGAGAAGTTTGAAGTAAGTTGTGAGTAATGGAAAGTTTTGAAAGGAAAATTATAGAAAATAGTCTGGGGTAGAAAAGACCAAGTAGAAAGGCCCAGGAACATCAAGGTCAATGGTCAATGAATCCAAAAGGGATAATAAGTCAAGGACAAGTGGCACAAGTGCATCCTAAAATCTCAATAAATTAACAAATAGTAAGGACTTCTCCTTTCGACTCTAGCATGCAAAATGGTCAAACAAAGATTAGATGCATCTAGGTGGAACAACTAACATACAAGGACTGATTAGGATAGTCTAAGTTGCAATAAATAACATGCCAAGATGTAATGAAAATATCAAAACACTTAGACTTGGTAGTGATATGTAGCTACCATCAGTATGGCTCACTCAGTTCTAAGAAGGAGAATTAAATACATAAATATCTCAAGGAGATGGGTGGTGATTCTGGATGGGTCATTTGATGGTAAAAGTAAATACATGCTTTAAATGAAAAGAGCTCAAGTAGAATAAATGATAGTAGTTGTGGTCATCAATGACTTCCTTTCTCAAGTTCCCCACTAATCACAAGCTCTTCTTCTTCCCTCTCTCTATATATATCTCATATCTTCCATTTTGTAAAAGTTTCCTAATTTTTTTAGATTTTGTTTTATCTTTTTGGGAGATGGGACATTCTTTGAGATATTGAAAAATATGCTCAACTTGATTAGGCTCGACCCTATTAATAACTTGTAAGAACTACCTCTTGATGTAATAAAAGGACTTTCTTTGCCTATCTCTTGCCTTGGATTCATGTCTGTTGAGTTGTGCACTATGGTAATGTGTGAAGGAGAATCTTCCTTGTCCATGGTCCTCCTTTCTAGCCTTATCTAGGGTCTTTTCAAGGCTATTTATAGGTGTGGTTTACTATTATTTTTACCATTTATGTGAGATTTTAGTGAGTCATAAGAATCCTCTCTATTTTCACTCATTGCTTCCATAACCTTCCCCATGAAATACTAATCCAACTAGCTCGATCTTGAGATTGTGCAGGTCAGTATTATCCTCTATAAAATTAGTGTGGGTTCAAGCTAGTGAGATTTTCCTATTTAGCTTTGGTATATCACCTGGTTATCTTTCTTAGGAACCCTTATCCCCTTTCTAACCCTTTTCCTCGTGAAGCATTAGTTTAGGTGAGCATCAAGAGGAACCAACCTACTTTAGAGGTTTAACCTCACTATAGGATACCCACAGCCTAAGGTTATTCCCATGCTTGTAGCTAGAAGTGAGAGAACCTAAAAAACTCTCACATGAAGGGTGTAATTTCATGCTATAATAAGTACTAAATAAAATGTGAATCAAATTTGGTCCTTTATGAAAAATTGAAATGATGAAAGAAATGAAACTTGTTTGTTTAAGTTTTAAACACAAAAACAAAATGTGAAAAAGGCCTTTTGGTATGCAAAATGGTTTCTCCTAGCTTGATAAAACCTAAAAAACTTTTTTATAAGTTTCAAATGTGGTCTTTAGCAAGTGAAACCTATGATAAAAAAAATTTGATTGGAAAAAAAATTAGCATTCTTGTATATTATTTTTTATAAAAAATACATACAATATGAAAGAAAAACCAACTAAATAATCTAAAAATTCATGATAGAACTCATGGTTTTGAAAAAATCATCAAAAATAGAGTCTAGATGACCTCAAATAAGCCTCTTAAAGTTGGGAAGTTTTCATAGGGACAAAATAGGGGAAGTCATTGATTAATGAATAAATAAACTAATGTGAATTTTGAGTATAAAATTGAAAACTTGAAGATGTAAGTGATATTTTTTTAATTTTGAATTTTTCACATCATTCATTTGGTCTATATGGAGTGTGTGGTCCCACCAGGTGTGCCATTATGTAGCTTTAAAAATTTGAAGAGAAATAAATTCATTAGTTCCTTATTAGTGAATCAAATGAGAATTCATGTATAATAATGCAATGGAAACTAAACCACTCTTGCCTAAGTACTAGGTTGAACATAACATAATAAAAAAAACTATAAATAAGAGTTAAAAACATACTATAATGTCACTTCCCTTGTCAAAATTAGTGTTCACTCATTGGCATAGAAGATCTTCTTGCTCAACTTATGGAATTATAGAGACTTTGATTAATGTATTCTCCATCTTGGTAGCACTTCTATAAGATCATATGTGTTTTGGATTGGCTTGGATTAAATTGGTGTGAAGCTTTTTGATATTGATTTGGAAATATAACATTAATTTAATGGCTTATTAAAATCATTCTTGTAGAATAATGTTACACACAAAATCTTGTTTGTCTAGAGTGAAGGCACTTGTATTTATAGGTCTTAAAACTAAATCTAACCCTAAGGAGGATAATGTTGACCATTTTGACCACAAGTCAAAATGGGTTAACCCCCCTATAGTAAAAAATTATATATGGATATAATATTTTGTCATAGTGTGTGTTATGGTCTATTTGATGTAATTTAATGCCATTTTAGCCTTGGTCATAGTCTAATCAGTTTATATGTCATTTTGAGTCACTTAGGAGTGATTTAGGGGTCATAAATACAAGTGACATGGTTTTTAAGGTGTTCAAGTGTCATAGATTTCCTTAAAACATCCAATAGGTCAGATTCCCTATTAGTAATGTCAATCCATCTAAAAGTTACAAGTTCTCTAATTGATCATCAAGAAAACAACTAAAAAAGAAAGAGTTTGGCACTTATACGGTCTATGGAAGATGTGAAACATGTGTCAACCTATTTTTATGACTCTTCATAATCCATATACTCAATTACATTCTATACATATTAATTAAGTTCCAAATTTGAGCTAAAACCATTATACTCTTTCATCTCCTTTATAGACATACATAACTAGTTAATAAGTTTATGCTTGGTATAACCACTTGGAGAAGTTTTAGAAAAAAAAATTTGGGGGGTGATATTACACTCATATAGATTAATTTTAATGACAATATTTCAAGTATTGGTCAACTATGCTTTATAAATCATCTCTACCAAGTTGAATCTATTTTTCTACTCACTATTTCCCATACCCCATAGGTTTTTTTCTTATTTAGATGATTTCATACAATAAAAATAATGTATTTGACTCCATAATACATGGAAATATTCACGTCATACTCCCCATTCTTTGTTTCATGTTTCAAACTTTTTTGATAGGCCAAATATCTTAGGTTGTAAGAGAAGGTACCATTTTATGTTGCAGATAGGTTTCCACCATTTTTAGAATCTTCATGATTTGGTAGTGGTTTAAGAAGGATAATATAAGTTAATTCCCATATTTAAAATGTCCTCTTATAACCCTCACCTTTCAATCTCATTTTCTAAATATATATTCCATGAGGCTACAATCATAAGTATGTTGGAAATATTGTCATTGATGTCAAAGGTCTAGCATTATTGGTGATAAAGGCCCCATTGCATTTCATAATATTTGTAACACATATATCTTAGCTAATGTGTGTTAATATATATTTAATATCAATGAATATATTTTTAGTTGCATATAAGACAAAATAAGGGTCCATGGAGAAGTCAAAGAGTCACGGGGTAAAGACAAAAGAAGAATGGGACACATTTTTCCATGAAGAGTCATCTTGGGGAATTCCAAGAGTCACAAATTGAAGACAAAAGAGGAAGGACACAATTTATCATTAAGGGACACTTTGAGGAATACAAAAAGTCACTAAGGTAAAGAAACAAGAGGGAAGGACATTTTTGCTCATGAAGGGTCACCACATGAATTTTCAAAGGAAAGGATATGAAATGTCACAAAGGGGGAAGGCCAAAGGTCATTTGGAAAGATATAAATAAAGGATTGAGAAGCCATTTGTAATGTGTGATATAGAGTTTGATTTGAGATAGTAATATTTATCTTAGAAGAGCATTTGTGAGAGATGAATATGATATGCATTTATTATATCTAGCTTAGAAGAGCAAAGGTGAGAGAGAGGAAAGAGATATTGTAATTAACTATCATTTGTTGAGATAACAACATTGAGAGATAGTTGTGTGGTATACACAAAGGGGTTGGTGCTCATGAATTTTTGTTGTGTTGGTGATTTAAAAATGGGTTGGTGCTCCTGTGGGTTAGTGCTCATGAATTATTTCTATGTTGGTGCTCAACAAAGGGGTTGGTGCTCCTATGGGTTGGTGCTCATGAATAGTTGCTGTGTTGGTGCTCAACAAAGGGGTTGGTGATATTTAAAGTTAGTGATTGTGAATATTATTTGAGTTGGTGCTCATTCATATACTTGAGATTGTTCTCCATGGTTTTTCTCACATTGGATTTCCACGTTATATCTGGTGTCTCTCTCTATCTTGTGGTGTGTTTATTGTTTTAGTTTTATTGCATATCTTGAATGTTTGGTTAAGTGGAATTTGATTAAGGGAAATTTTTATAAGATATATGATATATTGATTCACCCCCCCTCTCACTATATCCTATGCTTATCAATTGGTATTAGAGCAAGTTCCTTTTGAAAAAGTTTTATAGCTTGAAGGTAGATTAGAAAAACACAAGATGGACATACATAAAGGTGCCTCTGCAAGAAAAAGAATAGTTGATCAAGAAGAAGAAGAGGATGAATCTGAAGTTAATCTAGAAGGAGAACTCATTTTTGCCTTAGAAGAGTTAAAATCAATTGAAAAGAAAAATTGAAGATCAAAGTGCTAGATCGAGAAAAATGAAAAGGAGTCAAATGAGATAATTGAAGATCTACAAGCACACTTTGAAGAAGCCAAGAAGAATGAAGAAGATATAATGGCATGGTTGTGAAAGGTATGTTATTGAAATTGCTTCTTTAAAAGCAAATCTTGATAAAACAAATAAACCAATCAATGATAGAGCAACCAATGATTCAAAATTTGAGAATAACACTAATATGCTGAATAAGATATTAGAAAGCCAAAAGGCAATATCAGATAAGATAGGTATCAGTTTTGAAAAGAAAAAGAGCTATGTTAAAGCTCTTACAAAAGAAGAAACAAAGAGGGAAGAAGTGAAGAATATAGAGGTCATCTCAAACAAAGAAGCTTGGAGGGAATAAAGCTACAAAAGGCAATCAGGTTAGAGATACACAAATAGGTCCTATTTTATGGTTACTATTTTTATTATAATGGATATGGTCATAAGAAATTAGAATGTAGAAAAAGAGCTAACAGTCTCAGAAATAAGGAAAAGGAAAGTCATGTAGAGTTAAGCAGAAGATACGACTCTTTTTCTCCTCTATCAAGCTTTGATGAAGAGGCCATAATTTATTACAAGTGTAACAACTTTGGACACATAGCTTAGTATTGTAGAAGCATGTTTGATTTAGTCAAGAAGGACCAAGGTTTCAAGGCTCCATTCATCAAGAAAAAGGTTTAGACATGGTAGAAGAAACAACTTGAAGATTCTATGTTGGTCCAAACAACTTTGCATGTAAGAAATTAAGAAAAGCCATGGTTCATTGATAGTAGATGTTTGAGGCACATGACAAGAGACAAGAGCAAGTTCATAACCTTGAAGAAGATCAATGGTGGCATAGTGAAATTTGGAGACAATACTACTACCAAAATTGCTAGAAAAAGTACACTAATTTTAGATAATGGTAGAACTAAAACTAAAAATGTTTTATATGTAGAAGGTCTTAAGCATAATATTTTGAGTGTAAGTAAAATGTGTGATTAGGGGCACACACTAAAGTTTTATGCAAAAGGTTGTGAAATTAGAAGAAAATATTTAGATGTATTGGTTGCAGATGCTTAGAGAATAGGTAATAACTTGTATATGCTATCAGACATCAAAGGTCAAAAATGTTGTTTGAGTCAGATTGAAGAAAGATAGCTATGAAATAGGAGAATGGGGCACATAAATTTTGACAATATTGTCAACATCAGTAAAAAGCAAGCAGTCAGGAATCTTCCAAAGATTACAAAGCCATCTAACATGCTTTGTGGACCTTGTCAGCATGGGAAGCAGACTAGAAGGCAGTTCAAAACAAAAGAGTACTCAACCACTCAGATGATAGAGCTTGTTCAAACTGACCTATGTGGACCTATGAGGACTCAAATCACTCAACATGATAAATATTTCATGTTGCTTATTGATGATTTTTCATGTATGACTTGGGTAATTTTTTTTAAAAAAAAATCAGAAGCTTTTAGACAATTTAAAGCATTCATAGCATTAGTTGAAAATGAAACTAATTTGAAGATTAAGTGTCTAAGATCAAATCAAGGAGGATAATTCATGTTAGATCAATTTATTGAGTTTTGTGAAGATCATGGAATAAAGAGACATTATTCAACAACTAGAACTCCACAGAAAAATGGAGTAGTTGAATGGAAAAATAGAATAATTCAGGAGATGGTGAGGACAATGCTAAATGAATCCAAGATAGTAGATAAATATTAGAGAGAGGTAGTTGGTATAGTAGTGTATATTTAGAATAGAGATGTATTAAGAGTTAATAGTGATAAGACTCCTTATGATCTATGGAAAGATAAACCAACAACAATTGATTATTTCAAAATTTTTGGTAGCAAATGCCTCATAAAGAGAACTGATGAAAAACTTGGTAAGTTTGAATCTAGAGTAGATGAAGGTATATTTCTTGGTTATTCTTGCAAAAGTAAAGCTTATAAATGTTATAACAAAAGAACCAAGATTTTTTTTGAAAGTGCAAGTGTCAGGATAGAAGAAGATGGAACACAAAAAATTAGTGATCCAGTAGACATTCCTGAAGTCATTGAAGAGGAAGGCTTTAGAGAATCAGATGAAGATTAAGAGAAGGAGAAGGAGAAAAAGGGCACCAAGACTACATCCAAATATGTTCAAATAAATCATAATGAAAGTGACATCATCAGGGACATAAAATAAGGAATTCACACCACAAGAATGATGGTAAGTGAATCTGAGCAAATTAATTTCTCTTTGTTATCTAAAATCTAGCCTAGAACTTTTTCAGAAGCTAGACATGATGAGCATTGGGTTAAGGATATGGATAAAGAATTAAATCAAATAGAAAAGAATGATACTTGGGAATTAGTGCCTAGACCAAAAGATCATAATGTGATAGGAATAAAATGGGTTTATAGAAATAAGTTGAATGAAAATGGAGAAGTAACCTGAAATAAAGCAAGATTAGTATGTAAAGGACATGCTCAGATTGAGGGAATAGATTTTGAAGAAACTTTTGCACCAATAGCAAGGTTAGAGGCTATTAGAATGTTTCTTGCATATGCAATGTTTAAAATTTCAAAGTATTTCATATGGATGTCAAATATTCCTTCCTAAATGGGAATCTTGAAGAAGAGGTCTAAATTAAGTAACTTGAGGGATTTATTCCCTCAAATATAAGTAACCACATATGCAGATTGAAGAAAGCATTGTATGGATTAAAACAAACTCTTAGAGCTTGGTATGCAAGACTTGATAAGTACCTATAAGATCAAGGATTCAAGAGAGGATTTAATAATAGTAATATTTACATCAAAATAGAAGGTGATGTTATCATTTTTGGAGGAAATATTGAGAAGATGACAAAAGAATTTTCTAATAGAATGCAAAAAAAATTTGAGATGTCTATGCTTGGAAAATTATAATTTTTCTTAGGATTGCAAATATTTCAATCAAATAAAATAATTTTCATATCTCAAAGTAAATATGCCAAGGAAATGTTGAAGAAATTTAGTTTTGAGGATTGTGCACCAGTTGGCACACCTATGTGTATAGGAAATAAGGTGAGCAAGGATGAAGATTCACCTATTACATATCAATATTTGTATAGATCTATGATTGGTAGTCTTTTATATTTGATAGCATCAAGGCCAAACATCATGCACAAAATAGGTATGGTTGTAAGATATTAGTCATCTCCAAGAGATAGTCATGTTTAGTTGGTGAAAAGAATATCTAGATATATCAAGGGGACATTATATTATGGATTATGGTATCCCACATGTAAATATTTCACTTTGGTTGCTTATATAGATTTAGATTGGCCAAGTTGCTTGGATGATAGAAAGAGCACAAGTGGAGGAGCTATCTTCCTTGGTGATAGCTTAGTATCATGGCTAAGTAAGAAGTAAAATTTAGTATCTCTTTCTACAGCTGAAGCAGAATATATTGTAGTAATATTGTGTTGTACTCAAGTGCTTTAGATGAAGCAAACTTTGGAAGATATCAAGGTAAAGTATGATGAACCTATTTCTATTTTTTGTGATAACACAAGTGCTATAAATATTTAAAAAAATCTAGTAATGCATTCAAGAACAAAACATATTCCCATTAGATATCACTTCTTGAGAGAGCAGGTTGTAGATCAACAGGTTAAGATGGAATATATTAGTACTATAGAGTAGATTGCAGATATTTTCATAAAGGCACTACCAAAAGACACATTTGAGTATCTACGAGAGAAGTTGGGAGTAATTTCCTTTACTTCCTGCCATTGAGGTTCAACATTAGCTGAGAGGGAGCTAAGTGTTAGCTTCAGGTAGGTCCTTTACCATTGATGTCAAAGGGGGAGAATAATAGGTATAGGTATAGGTGCAGAAATAGGTATAGGGAACATGTAAAAGTTGCTATAGTAAGGGGGAGTTACTGTATGTTTTCAGATCATAGTATGTGTAGGATTTAGGATGTGGAAATTTTAGGATTGAGGTTGCCATCAATGACAAAGGGGGAAATTGTTGGAAATATTGTCATTGATGTCAAATGTCTATCATTATTGGTGATAAAGGCCCCATTGCATTTAATAATGTTTGTAATAGATATATCTTGGCTAATGTGTGTTAATATTTATTTAATATTAATGAATATATTTTTGGTTGCATATAAAACAAAAGAAGGGCCCATGGAGAAGTCAAAGAGTCATGAGGTAAAGACAAAAGAAGAATGGGACACATTTTCCCATGAAGATTAATCTTGGGGAATTATAAGAGTCACCAAGTGAAGACAAAAGAGAAAGGGCACAATTTCTCATGAAAGGACACTTTGAGGAATATGAAAAGTCACCAAGGTAAAGACAAAATAGGGAAGGACGTTTTTGCTCATGAAGGGTCACCACATGAATTTTCAAAGGCAAGGATATGAAGGGTCATGCAAGTTTGGTGCCATTTTCCATGAGGATTGAAGGGTCACAAAGGGGGAAGGCCAAAGGTCATTTGGAAAGCTATAAATAAAGGCTTGAGAAGCCATTTGTAATGTGTGATATAGAGTTTGATTTGAGATAGTAATATCTAGCTTAGAAGAGAATTTGTGAGAGATGAATATGATTTGTATTTGTTATATCTAGCTTAGAAGAGCAAAGGTGAGAGAGAGGAAAGAGATGTTGTAATGAACTATCATTTTTTGAGATAACAACATTGAGAGATAGTTGTGTGGTATACATAAAGGGGTTGGTGCTCATGAATTATTGTTGTTTTGGTGTTCCTGTGGGTTGGTGCTCATGAATTATTTCTATGTTGGTGCTCAGCAAAGGGGTTGGTGCTCCTGTGGGTTGGTGCTCAACAAAGGGGTTAGTGCTCTTATGGGTTAGTGCTCATGAATAGTTGTTGTTTTGGTGCTCAACAAAGGGGTTGGTGATATTTCAAGTTAGTGCTTGTGAATATTTTTTGATTTGGTGCTCATTCATATACTTTAGATTGTTCTCCATGGTTTTTCCCACATTGGGTTTCCACGTTATATCAAATGTCTCTCTCTATCTTGTGTTGTGTTTATTGTTTTAGTTTTATTGCATATCTTGAATGTTTGGTTAAGTGGAATTTCATTAAGGGAAAGTTTTATAAGATATATGATATACTAATTCACCCCCCCTCTCAGTATATCCCATGCTAAACAAAGTACTATATAGTTAATTGCTTCATGATTGTCATACACAGTCAACTGAATGAGCTATGTTAAAGCTTGGACACATTCATGAGAGAGTAAAATAGAGTCATATGGTGATTTAAATATCTTTATCACATGAGTGATCAAGTGGAGTCCATAAAATAATGTGTGGTTAGCATGGGGGTAACCTTTTATTTCTACACACAGTCTTCTGCCATTAGCATGCACCTATAGGCACCTCATAAGGATCAACCATGTTGAGAGGGAGAATTTGAGCTGAGAAAGGTCATTGATAATGAAAATAGTCTATTTTTAATCTTTTATATAGGTTAAAAACTCATTTAAGGTCAATATAATGTACATTTTCCACACTTACATTCATTTACTATATATGAGAATCTCCACCTACAGGTAACACCACAAAGATATTAAGGTACTTATACGAAGAAGTTAGAACATAAGGAAACCTTTATAAAATCCTAGTATGAATAAGTAGATCATGTCAGACTTGTGAGGAATGAATTGATTTTGAAATCAAGGAGTGAGGAATCCTTCAAAGTTGAAATGACTGTGTTCAAGGATTATGTCTCTAAAAATACAAAATAGAGCACCTTGCCTTTTTTTGGATGTCCTATGATAAGGTTTATAAGACATTTGAAGCATATAAATAAACATAACTTGTATCTTCCACATAAGAGAAGATCTCTAAAAAATATGATAGGAGTATGATTAGTGGAAGGTGGTTGTTGGAAGGCCCAAAGTTGTACTTTTATGTACTAAACTTAGACAATGAGGTTTATAGAATTTGAGCCTCAACTAGACTCTTTACCCAAGGTTGAAATACCAAACCATGTTTCCATTATTGAATGATTATAATAGTTAAAAGGATAATTTATGATCTAAAGGGTCATTTTATATAGGATGATACACTATGTTTTGGGTCCCATCCACACCTACAAGTGTCTCTCTCATGTGATGTTAATATACAGTGGACTATGAAGTCCTACAAATGCATGGTATGAAATTGGACGTGGAAACCTATTAAAATATAACATATATCAGCCCATAAATTTCTTCCTAAAAATTTAGATGGTTCCCATAGGATATATGACACAAATATCAAGGTTAATGTCACATACAGGACCCTACATAGCCAACTATAGCTATATGTGATAGCAGAGAGCAAAAGAATTAGGTTCTTAGTGTTGGAGTAGCCCAAGAATGAATGAATAGGTTCAAATAATTTATATATGATATTTTAAGGATTAGGAAGTCTTATAAAATGTTTTTAAAACCTAATCCATGCAAAGTCATCTATAGATACCTCTTCTAAATAGGAAACACAATCAAGTACCTTGACCAATCAAGTACCTTGACCAATCAAGTGAAGAGCATAACTTGAGGGGTTTTTTCAAAGGTAGTAATGAAAAATTTATTGGATTGAATTTAAAAATGGAATTTACATCTCATGAGACTCTCAGATCAAGAGATCATAGCATAAAAACCCTTTTCAAGTGCATCACACAGTCCACATGGTAGAACCTTACACACAGTCCCTTCCCCAAGGGTCTATCTTAGATTTTGAAGGAGTTGGAAGGTATAATGACCTAATCAAGGGAAAAAATTTAGTTTATATGGTATCCATAACTATCATAATCACCTCCAATATCTATTTTTTTGAGTAAATAGGGGAAGTACCCTATGTTTTGTCCCAAACAGAGGGTAATTCCCTTAATCACAAACTCTATAGTTTTGGATAATGGAGGTAACTACTATGGGAAGAAGTATAATGAGGATATGAAGAGGGTGTTAATAGTTGTAGTAGGTGTGGAAAAACATGGAAATCCAAGTAAAAAAATATAAATCCCAATAGGATGATATAGATTTCCAAGTATGTAGATAGGCCTATTAGACATGGTTTAAGACCAAATGGAAGGTCAATGTTATTTATAGCCTTAGGTAGGAATTATAACATATTTTAATATGTTTTTTTAGGTATTATATATTTTTATAATATTATAACTTACATAGATAGCATAAGGAATCCATTTTTGGGCTCAAAGAAAACTCGATCCTGTGCAAAATGGGAAACAAAGCTTGATAGGGTAAATTTGACGACTTGCATCTTATTTGAGGTTGTGCATGGATATATAAGGAGTTTTTGGTGGTTTATAGGTGTCATAAAAATTAATCTTGTGATTTTTTTTTGTAGTTATAACATCCCATCTCTATGAAAAAATCTTAAGAATAAAAAGGACATAAAGACCCTTACAAACCCTTGAAAATGAACCAATTGGGAAAATGAAGATGAAGAGCTTCCCTAATGGACAAAAATGACATGTAAAGTGATTAGAGGTTGCATAAAACTCTTCAAGACTAATTTACATCAAATTTAGTGCTTCCCTACCTATATGGACAAGAGGGAAACTAGATTTCTTTGATTATTTTTGATGTTTTGTAGGTTCTAGGAGGTTTCAAGAGATGCAAAAAAATTTAGGAGATGGATTGGGACTTGGGATAATCCATCATGTCCATTTATTATATCAAAAAATCTTCTAAGTATTTCTATAGTTGTCTTCATCTTAGCCAGTCAAAACTAGCAAAGTGAGCAAGATGGTGAGAAGTGTGAAAACTTCAAGTGGGAGCCAATTTAAGGTGTACCTAAGCAATATAAGGCCATGGAAGGTATTGAAAATTTCCATTCACCATATTTTATGTATTTTAATCAAAAAATGAAGCCAATTTTGAGTCCAAGTGTGAGGATTGACTACAAAATGAGTTTCTTTGACTGTAGGTAGTGATGGCTCACTTTTAGAGGAGTCTAGATAATTAAGAATACATAAAATACATGGAATAACATGTATATAACCCACTCATCTTAGTTAAATCATGATACTTGACCCTAGTCAATTTCAAGACATTCTAAAAGAGGTGAATGATGAAGATAGTTTTCTTGTGTAGAATGAAAACTCCTCCACCACATTTCATGAGTTGCATAACTACTTCACATGTAACTCCTCTTGGCATGACAAGTGTTTAAGTAACCTTTGGACTTATCTTTTCCCACTTATCTCTCAAATTCTATAAGTAGCTTCTATTTTGGCCTTTTTAATCTAATTCCACTCCATGTATGGTGAATCCCTGCTAGAATGATGCCATATTTTGCCTTTGAACATTAATACAAGTTTGGTTTCATGTTTATGAAAATTTTTCTAAGTGTGAAAGTTATGTATGGTGATGAAAAGTGATAATTCTCTATCCTTTATTCCCTTGTCCTTTCATGTTTGTGAAATATTTTTTATTCTAACAAGTAATGTAGAGTGTATTCAAATGTGTTAGGCCTATTTCAAGTGTATGACTATCCTTGAAGTGTGAAATCATCCCTCTAGTTTATTTTCCTTGTGTTGATTCATGTTGATGTCAACATACCCCCATTTATAAAAATGGGGGCCCTTGAGACATTTTGAACTTTAACACTGAAAGGATGGCTTGTTTTTAACAATATTAGAATTTGAAGATCATCCACCTTGATAAATTTGGCCTACTAGTTTGTGGTTTTTCTTTAAGGTTACCTAATGTTGCTAACAATTACCCTTCATGTGATAAGTTTCAAGTTTCATAGATCCTTTATAAATGGATCATGCTTAGATCCTCATTATTTATCTTTATTTAGGATTTTACTAGCCTTTGATTTGAAGAATCTCATTGTTGGATTCATGCAATGAAACTCTCCTTAAGAAAACCCTAGCTCAAGCACTTGGTTCAAATTTACATTTGGTTGGAGCATATTGGTGGGAACATTTCAAATTATTTTGGACTTAATATTAGTTTTCATGTTAAGGCTTAGTCATATTTCTTAACATGACCAAACCTTAACCTAAAAGTCCTACTTGGTCCCTTTTATTTTCCCCCTTTATTTCCTATCTTTCTAATTGAGTTTAATGTTCATGTTGGTAGGGTCCTTTTATTTTTTCTAGAATTGTCCCCTTTGATTATCTATTTATCCTAAGTCTTAATTCTAAGGCCCCATTCATGTTTATCAACACAAATGAGACCTTAGTCTTAATGTTTTTTTCCTAAGTTTTTAATTCCATCTTGGGTCCTAACTTAAATATCTTTCTTCTTTTTAGATATAATGGTCTATGATTTATCGCAAGGGGATGTTCTGATGAAGTGAAGAAAACCCAAAAAAATTGAGTATTTCTTCCTTCAAACCAATCCCATGAGATCACCAAGATCATAATCTATGATCTGCACTTTGATAGGACCAATGATCGAATGAAGTAAATGTAGTGACAAAAATTTAAAGTCTCATGAAGATCTATAGAGTCACCATGTGGCACTCCTACATTTGAAGTTTGATAGCAAAGGGTCCTACACATTATTGGAACTAATGACATGTGATTATCTAGGTCATGATCGATGACTCTCGTATCATCATATATTTTAATCAGTTGAAAAAAATTAAATCCAAGGTCTACAGACTAGAAAGGTTTCACAAATTTAAATTGATGTTCACATAACTATCATTTAACATCTATGAGGACATCATTGATGTATGTGGGACCATTAGCTTTAAGCCCATAAAACCTACTAATATACTACCTTAAATTTTGCATTCACATGAACATAATTTGATGTATGTGAGGCTATCATTGACATCTGTGAGACCATCAAATTTAAACTAATAGATTATTTTGCTTAAGATCAGGATATACTCCAAAAATGTTGCTAAAAGCTCATGGATTTCATTATATTACAATGGGACCCCTCAAAGGATGTTTAAACACTTGAGAGCTTTGAACTATAAATAATGAAATGATCTCATAGTCAAAATATATGTAGAGATGAATTTAGTATAAGTATATATCCTAAGGTCCCAATTGCATTTGTTTGAATGCCATAAACCTTAGGCTAGAGACTTATACTAAGTTTTATTTTAAAAAGGATCCTTGTGACATAAAACATAGCCCAAATTCTTTTAACTAAAGGTTTTATTATGTTTATTAATATAATAAAGCCCTAGGTCAAAACCTAACATTTGGTCCTTATATTACTTTGACCCCTTTGTGCATGTTCAAGGAGCTTAACATAAATATTTTATCTCAAAGTATGTGTTGAGTTTATTAATACAATGTAAACCTTAGCTTAAAATATTTAACCATGGTCCCCTTTTTATAAATCCCTAAAAACTTAGGCGTAAACACCTTAGCCTAAATTTTATTTCATGTTTAATAAACACAAAATAAACCTTCACCTAAGGTATTTAAACCTAAGTACCCACCTAAATAATGATGTTAATCAAAGTTCTCACTCCTTTTTAGGATCGATGGCTCATGCTTCATTATGGGGATTAATCAAATGGAGTGAGGGACTCAATAAGTCTAATGTTATTGATTTATCAAACTAATGGCATGCATCTATTTAGATTACGATCAACAAATCACACTTGCACATGAGAAAATGATCAGATGGAGCATAGCTACTAAAGAATTTTCAACAAAACCCAAGATGCCTATGGGATTAACATGTAACAAGCACACATTTTTTGCATAGAATGTAAATCCTAGAAGGCACACAAAGGTACAAAATGTAATAACCATAGAGTTTGACATAAAATAACTCCTTGGCCCCATGATGGCCAATCCTACAAATTCTACAAAACTAGACATGGTGGAATTAAACATTGGCAATAAGAATTGGTCTGAGCTCTTATGGACCATTGAGGGGATGCAACCCACTACTTTAGGCATCATGAAAGATGAAGAATTCAAACATATGGCTACTTTGGTAACATAAGATATAAAAATTAAAAGCCAAGGCTAGTCTAGGGTAGATAATAGTAGGATCTTGGACATGATCTTTAATTTAGATGAAAATATCATGGAGGCCAAGAGCATTAAGGAAGCCATGTCTAGGAATAATAGAAGGTTGAATGATCTAGATGAAAAGGAAGAAGAGTGTCTCTTAAGGTTAGTTGTAGATTTGGGACTTGTTATTGAGGAACATCAAAAGGTTATGAACATCCTTTAGTAGCAGTAAGCAAGTTCTTAAGTGTAGGGCCCACCAACCAGTTAGTTAATATTCCACTTTTGTGAATCATTGTAACATTTTGAAAATGGAATATTATTTTGTATAGGGATGTTTATTTTATAAAAGCAAGTGTATTCTAGAACTTGGTAGAAAAAAGATAGTTATCCTTACTTATGGTACATTTGTATCTTAAAATTGACTAGTATATTGTCTTATCCTTTTATAAAAAGTAGTACTACCATTTTTCCAGGGCGAGTTCTTAGAGCCAAAATTACTTTGTAGACTTGAAGCAAGTAATATAAGAAATGCATTCTACAAATATTGTCTAGTATTTGTATGTGTATTTTATATAATGGATTCTCTCTCATTTTCTTGTTCTAATTTTGTGATTTGAATGGTTCTTATGGATTCTTTGTGTGCATGTTTGATTTTAAAGTTTTTAAATTGTGTCAATGCTAGGTTGACTAAAATTTCTTAGGTTCATTTTATTTTCTTGCTCTTCTTGCATTTGGGTCAATGTTGTCTGCTTGTAGGAGTAAATATTTAAAGTGTGCATGGTTCTTATCTACATCTTTTCATGCCTTCCTTAGAATTTTACCTGATGTGTGATGTGATTTTGGCTAAGATATTTCACTTTACATGATGGTTTTAAGTGCATGCATAGATGAAATCTAAACTTTGTCATGATGTTTGGAATAAAGATCAGTAATATTTCTTTTTGCTTCCCTTCTTTATGTGTTTTTTTATTAGGATCACCTTAATTTAGCTTGGAACTATAGATATCCATCCTAAATTAATTTTTAATTTATTTCTTGATCATAATTCACTATTTTTTGAATAGTTACTACATATTCTACATAGATCTATTGTTTGGCCGTAGTGGCTCCCAACCACCAACTAATATAAATATTGTGAAACAATCACTTTTTCTACCTCTATTCCACCAATAGGTAACAAGATTATCAAAACTTAAAACTCATGCATTGGATTATTATGAATTAAAAAATGAGAAGTGTTTATTAATACTCTAGACACATGTGGTACACATTTAGGCATCAGTAAGAGCTTCATTGGTGCTAAAAGGAGGGCCCTCAACAAATTTTTGTGAATTTGTAGAATCTTTATTGGTTTTGATGTATTTTTTTTATAAAAGATCACTATATTATTTACATGTTTGTGTTTATTTTAGCATAATGGTGTGAAGGTTTGTGATCTTCACAGTTTTAGACTGGTCTTTGGGCTTATTTAGACAAAGATTGACATTATTTGAATATTTAGATATATGAATCCAACCATTTTAAGGTTAGTAATAGCTAATTTGACAAAAATTTCATAAATTATTTGAAAATTTGAGTTTATTTGGACTTGAAAATTTTAAGATCATTCATACTGGTGTATTTGGGCACTTCTTTGAGTTAGCTTAATTAAAGGGTATTGTTTTTTATTATTCTTTATATGAATCCTTGAAAAATTTACGTAATTTGTGAATCTAATCATTATTATTTGTAAATATTGATTTGACACATCATATTTAAAATAGAATTCAAGGTCACAAGCTGAAATTACCCAAGTTAAGGCTTAGGCAATCAAAATTCCCAAAGTCTCAAACACTTCCCTAGTTCAAGGTACTCGTGTTCAAGGTATGGTTTGGCTAAGTGGTTCTTCAATCAACATACCAGGTATAGTACATGATCTTCCTTAGAATCCTAAAAGATATTTACCTTCATATAGTCCTAATAATGTTGTCACAGCTGAAGAGCATGTTAAGAGATTCAAAGCTAATATGAGATTGTTGAATGTGATTCAAGAAGACATAGCCTATAGAATATTTCCATTTAATTTTAAATATGTTTCCTATGAATGCTTTCTTAACCTTCCATAGTATTGCATTATGAGATGGAATGACTTTAATAATGTTTTAATTGATTAATTTGGCAAAATTATTAGTCCCTATGTCTTATATCAATAGTTTACCATAATTAAAAGGGATGTTAATGAAACCATTAGATCCTTTATCGCTTGGTTCCAAAAAATGTTTAGTAAAACTATAGCCCCTTATAGACCCAATGAGGCTTAGGAATTATAGATTAATAAGGATAATATAGATCCCTTCACCTCTATGTTATTGAAAAGGTCTTTTCCTATCATAAACACATTGACTTGGGCCTATTTTGAAGCTATAGTCATTAATAACCAAATGCAGCTTCAAGGTCAGATGGTGTATTACATGCCTAATGTTAATTTGAATTGGTCCATCCAAAATTTCATTCCTAGTATGCCTAATTTAACACCAGTTTAAAACCATTTTCCCTTAAGTCATACATATCTTGGCTAAGACCTAGAGTTCCTAAATAGCATTACAAGTGGATTTCATCCAAAAAATCATAAAACTCTAGTTCCCATAGCCTTTAATTATGCTCCAATTCAGGAGCCTAAGACACCAAAAATTTCAAACAACTTTATAATAGAAATGATCCAAAAAATGAGCACTAACTTTCATTAAATGTAAAAACAAGTAGGAAATACAAGGGAAGGCTATGGTAGAAACAATGCTTCCCAAAGGTTTGATAGGCCTCTAAACAAGTTTCATGATTGCAGCAATAATGTATCATCTAAAAACATACACATGAGTTTTGTGATATTGTTATCACTGATCATTGTAATATTTATGAAACCTTAGAAATTATGTCTAATCAAGACTTTTCTACAGGGACATTTGGCTTTGTAAGAACATCCAAAGGTTTCATGATAGAGTCTTTTGATTTCCTTTTTGAAGATGAAGATGAAGATGAAGATGAGCCAATTGAATAAATTTAATCTAAGGGAACTTATATTCTTGAAGATATAAAAGAGATTGTAATTGAATATCAACAACATGTTATCATTGGTACACTTATGGATGTAGAAGAAGAGTTGTTGGAAGTGGATATGGATCAAGTACATGATGATTTCTCTTCATAAGATAGCTAGAACGACAACCCACACATGTTTATTTCTAAAATAGAGAATACCCCTAAAGAAGATGATCACTAGAAAAGGCCATTCCATGATTTCTTAAATGGAATGAAAAAGATGGAGATGGTACAAGATGGAATAGGAAAACACATGGATGCTTCATTTAAGGATTTAACTAATGATTTGGAGTTCTTAGAAGATGGTATTATTTTGGAGGCCCAAAACCAAGATAAGATAGAGCCTGATTGGATAGAGGAGATACCCCTCTTCACCAAGGATGAATATGGAATGAGTGAATCAGATAAGGAATTGTCATATGACTTCATTAAGAAGTTAGCAGTATGGAACCAATATGTTTCTCATTATGAGATTCTAGATGAACATCATTCAATTGATTAAGATGAATAAGCCTTTTGGGATGAATTGGAATAATTTTTTTAAATATTGGTAGTCCACTTCCACCTCAAAAGGAACAAAATAAAGACATCAGTCTAAAGATACTAGCCGAGCTGCCATTATTGGGTAAAGATAATATAAGCCACTATTTATCTATAGATAAAATAGAATTATCAATCCTAATATAAATTAGGAAGATTTGGGAATAAGATGATTGGGTCTTAGAGTCATATTTTTTATCCATACTTATGAGGAGGCTAATAGGACATTAAACTACATCACCTAGAAGAAACAAGCATACAAGTGATCCCTTTCACAAGAAGAGGCCATGGGATGTAAATAATCATGCTTCAAGGTTCTATAATAGATTAAACAACTTTTCATTTGATCATGGGGGTAAGTATTTTATGAATCTAGTATAGGGATTAGATTAATTTCTTTCTTGTTCTTCCTTTCTTGTTTTTTCTTTCCTGTCCCTTGTTTGTATATAATGCATGTACATATTTGTTTGCCTTTTTTGCTTTGTTCCTTTCTTATAAATAAGTTTTTTTGGATATCTCTTAGCTTGAAGTTTCATATAGGATTCTCAAGAGCTTCATAGTTCAAAAATGTAGGTATGCACCTCATGCATATGTTGACCATGGATTTAAAATGTGAGCTTGATATTCTAATTTAGAGGAACTAGCAAAGACTGATGAATAGGTTAACTATTTTATGAGAACTAGAGCATTATTTAATTTAAACTTGGTATTAAGAGGAGTTTCACATGTGGAATGAAAGCTTGAGATATTAGGGCACAATCATGCTTGCACTTAACAAACATCCTTGCCTAGGACAAAGGTCACAACCATAGGTGATTACTTGAAGATCAAACACTTGATCAAATATTTCAACCTGGCTACCCTAGTTCCCAACCTTGTTGAAAGCATAAAAGATCTAAAAATACAAAAATAATAATTCAATACAAAATCTAATCAATTTTCAAGCATAGGTGATTTTGATAATCTCCACTAGGGCTATGGATGTTGGGTTGGTAGTAGAGTAAGGCTGTGAGTGGAACCAAAGGCATCTCTATTGGGGATATAGATGCCTAGTTTGTAGCAGAGTAATGCCCAAGCCTTCACTAAACTAGAAGCATGGTTCTTAATGGATATCTAAATGTGCTCTAAGTCAATCTTAATGATTGAAGGTATAAAACTTGGAAGTTGTCCCCTAAATCCCATGGAAAATAGTAAGTGGAATTAAAAAACACACATAACATGGTTATGTCTTAATGTTTGACCTTAATTATAAATGTGTAAATTTTGTTTCAACCATGAACTAATCTTGGTGATGGCATAAATCAATTAAAATAGGTAACCTAATCACTTATTCAAATTAGAGCCTTTGAGTTTTAAAATATTGTTATGTTTCCCAAAGAATTTACCATTTGTTGAGGTCAACATACCCACATTTATAAAAATGGGGACCCTTGAGACATTTTTAACTTTAACACTGAAAGGATGGATTTTTTTGAATATTTTTAGAATTTGAAGATCATCCACCTTGATATAGTTGGCCTACTAGTTTGTGGTTTTGATTTAAGTTTAACTAATGTTGTTAATAGTTTCCATTCTTATGATAAGTTGTAGGTTTCATGGAGACTTTATAAATATATCATGCTTATATCCTCACTATTTATCTTCATTAAGGATTTTACTAGATTTTGATCTGAAGAATCTCATTGTTAGATTCATGTAATGAAACCCTCCTTCAGAAAAACCTAGCTCAAGCCTTTAGTTCAAATTTACATTTGGTAGGAGAAAATTGGTGGGAAAATTTCAAATTATTTTAGACTCAAGCTTTATTTTCATGTTAAGGATTAGCCATATTTCTTAACATGACCAAACCTTAACCTAAAATTCCTACTTGGTCCCTTTTATTTTCCCCCTTTGTTTCTTATATTTCTAACTAAGTCTAATGTTCATGTTGGTAGGGTCCTTTTATTTTTTATATCATGATCCCCTTTGATTATCTATTTAGCCTGAGTCT
Organism: Torreya grandis; assembly: GCA_037957365.1. Classification (NCBI taxonomy): domain Eukaryota; kingdom Viridiplantae; phylum Streptophyta; class Pinopsida; order Cupressales; family Taxaceae; genus Torreya; species Torreya grandis. The sequence goes on from JARHVA010001839.1 coordinate 2,683,993, forward strand.
TAATTCTAAGGCCTCATTCATGTTTATCGACACAAATGAGACCTTAGTCTTAACATTTTTTGCCTAAGTTTTTAATTCCATCTCAGGTCCTAACTTGAATGCCTTGCTTCTTTTTAGATATAATGGTCCATGTTTTATCATAAGGGGATAATTTGAAAAATTGAAAAAAAATCAATAAATCTAAGAATTTTGTCCTTCAGACCAATCTCATGAGATCACTAGGATCATGATTGATGATCTACTCTTTAGCAAGACCACCGATCAAATGGGATGAACATAACAATAAAAAATCAAAGGTTCATGAAGCTCCACAGAGTCACCATGCAACACTCCCACATTTGAAGTTTGATATTAAAGAGTCCCATGTATTTAATAGAAACAATGACATTCACACATCTGGATCATGATCGATGGCTCTCATTTCATCATAGTATTTAATCAGATAGAGTGAATTGAATATGAAGTCTATGGACTAGAAAGGTTTCATGAGCTTAAAATTAACATTTGCATGATTATCATTTCATGTTTTCAAGGCCATCATTGATGTCTATGGGACCATCAACTTTAATCCCATAAAACCCAATGATCTACTACCTTAAATTTGATATTTTCATGACCATCATTTAATATCTACAAGGTTATCATTGATATCCATCAGACCATAAAATTTAAGCTAATGGATTATTTTGCTTAAGATCAGGATTTACTCCAAAAATGTTGCTAAAAGATCATGGATTGCATTAAAGACCAATGGGACCCCTCGAAGGATGTTCAAACACTTGAGACCTTTGAACTTAAAATAATGAAATGATCTCATTATTAAAATATATGTAGAGATGAATTTAGTCTAAGTATAAATCCTAAGGTTCCCATTGCATTTTTTTGAATGCCATGAACCTTAAGCTAGAGACTTAAACCAAATGTTTTATAATGTTTATTAATAAAATAAAGCCCTAGGTCAAAACCTAGCATTTGGTCATTATATTGCTTTGAACCCTTTGGGCATGTTCTAAGAGCTTAACATAAATATTTTATCTCAAAGTATGTGTTATGTTTATTAATACAATGTAAAACTTAACTTAAAATATCTATCCATGGTCCATTTTTATATAAATCCTAAAAAACTTAGGCATAACCACCTTATCTTGAAGTTTATTTCATGTTTAATAAACACAAAATAAACCTTAGCCTAAGGTATTTAAACTTAAGTCCCTACCTAAATAATGATGCTAATTAAAGTTCTCACTCCTTTTTAAGATCGATGGCATGCACTTCATCATGAGAATTAATCAAACAAAATAAGGGACTTGATGATTCTAATGTTGTAGATATATTAGACCAATCACATGCATTTATTTGGATCATGATCAATGGCTTGTGCTTGTTCACAAGAGGATAATTGGATGGAATATATCTACCAAAAAATTATCAATAAAAACTAAGATGCTTATAGGATTGACATGTAACAAGCATGAATTCACTAAAAAAAATGTAAATCCTAGAAGGCTCACAAAGGTGTCAAGTTTCATAACCACAGAGCCTAACATAAAATAACTCTTTGGCACCATGTTGGCCAATCCTACAAAGTCTATAGACCTGGACACTATGGCATTGAACATTGGTAATAAGAATTAGTTAGAGATATTCTAGACCATTGAGGGGATGCATTCCACTACCTTAGGCATCATGAAGGATGAGGGATTCAAACATAGGGCTACTTTTGTAACACAAGAGATAAAAAGTAAAAGCCAAGGCTAGTCTAGGGCATATAATAACAAGATCCTAGGCATGATCTTTAATGTAGGTGAAAGGATCATAAAGGCCAAGAGCATCAAGAAATCCATGGATAAGAATAATAGAGAGATAAATGATCTAGATGACAAGGAAGAAGAGTGTCTCTTAAGGCTAGTTGCATATTTGGGACTTGCTAATGAGTAACATCAAAATACTATGAACATCCTTTAGTAGAAACAAGCAAGTTCCTAGGTGTAGGGCCCACCAACCAGTTAGTTAATATTCCAATTTTATGAAGCATTTTAACATTTTTAAAATGGAATATTCTTTTGTACAAGCATATTCTAGTTAGTATATTTTCCTCTAGGTCAGTTTATTTTAGAAAAGCATGTTTATTCTAGAACTTGGTACAAAAAGGATAGTTATCCTTACTTTTGGTACATTTGTATCTTACAACTGATTGGTACACTACCTTGTCATTCTATAAAAAGTATTAATACAATTTTTTAATGGGGGGAGTTCTTAGAGCCAAAATTACTTTGTAAATTTGAAGAAAGCAATACAAGCAAGGAATTCTATAAAGATTGTCTAGTATTTGTCTATATATTTGCTATCATGGCTTCTCTCTCATTTGCTTATTATAATTTCTAGATTTGAATGGTTCTTGATTTTTGGTGTGAACCTTTGACTATATATTTTTTAACTTTTTCTAATGCTATGTTGACTAAATGTTCTTAGGTTCATTTTGTTCTCTTTCTCTTCTTGTATTTGGGCCAATGTTGTCTACTTGTAGGAGTAAATATTTAAAGTGTGCCTAGTTCTTATCTACATCTTTTCATGCCTTCCTTAAAAGTTTTCTTGATGTGTGATGTGATTTGAGATAAGATGTTTCACTTCACATCTTGGTTTTAATTTCATGCTTGGATGAAATCTAAACTTTGTCATGATGTTTGGAATAATCAACAATATTTCTTTGTGCTCTGCCCTTCCTTTTGCTTTTCTTAACCTGGATCACCTTACTTTAGCTTGGTATTTTAAATATACATCCCAAATTAATTATTAATTTAGTTATTGATCATATTTCAATATTATTTTCATAGTTACTACATATTATACATAGATCTATTGTTTATCCATGGTGGCTCCCAACCACCAACTAATATAAATATTGTGAAACAGTCACTTGTTATGTCTCTATTCCACTAATAGGGAACAAGATTACCATAACCTACAACTTATGCACTAGATTCTTAGGAATTCAAAAATTAGAAGTTTTTATTAACACTTTGGGCACCTTTGGTACACATTTAGGCATCAACACTTCACACATCACACCTCTGTATTGAAATACTCATGTTAGAAACCTTCTAGGACTTAGAAGCTAGTTTATGTGCCTTTTTTTTAGTGCAGGAAAATATGATGATCATATAGAAAAAATCCTGGTGTATCACCTCTTATATTAGGTTAATTTCATGTATCTTATAAATGTTTTACCCATAAGTAATCAATTAGCATAGGTGAAATCATTTCAAGACACATTCAAGGAGCTAGCCCTTAAATCAAGAGGCTCACTTACACTATAGGTACACCCACATACCTATAAGTGTTCTCATGTTGCACAAATATGTAAGAGGCTTGAACAACCTATTCTAGGGTGCAAGCTTTGGTGACAATAATTATAACACACCTAGTGGGACCAAGGTCCAACAGAGTGGAAAGATTATTGGTGTGTCTTTCCTCTAATCAGATTTTGGAAGAAAGAAATCTAGCATAAATGGAATTTGAATGATAAATTTTGGTTTTAAGCAGCCCAGGTATCTTTAATTAAATTTTTTATAATTTTTTTCATCCCATATAATATATGAGGTTGATATGAACAACTATGGTGAATACCCCTATCATGAGCCTCCTTATCAGCCTTGTTATGAACCACAGTATACCCCTCAATAGTCCTATCATAATGGCTACCAATCCTATGATACATGGAATCCATATAGTCCTCCATTTATCCCCCATATAGACATAATGTTGTTAGAAAACCCTATGAGGAAGGCTACTAATAAACCTACTAATACATTTTTCCCTATCAGTCCCAATATGAGCCCATCATTCATGTCAAGATGCCTATCAACCCAAACAAGATGATTCCATGGAATCTAAGTCAAGATATCAAAAGTCAAGAATTGAATTCTTATAAGTTTAAATATAATAAGCTAAAGTTGGTTTTGATCCCCATCATTAATCTCCTCCTCCTTCATTTTTTCCATCCTATATCAAGTCTTTGTTGGCATCCATACCACAATTACTAGATAATGAATAAAATATGCGAACATGGGATTATGAGTATGACCTACTCCCTGATCATCTCATGGAATGGTTGAGAAGTAATACCTAAGGCTACATGTAGAAGTTATGGATGTTTGAAGAGTTAGAAGGAACTCAATGTGAAATCAAAGAACAAATGGACTTGGTAAATAAGTGCCTTCAATGCTCAATAGATAGGCTAAGTGTGTGGGAGGATAAAGAGCTCAAAAATGAGCATGATATTTTTGAATAATTCTAAGAAATTTATTTTCAAGGTGAGGTTCCTATTGATGTAGGTGTTTTATCTTCTAATCAACCCTAGAAATCACTTCCCTATCAGCTTACTAATATATTCATCTTTCCTAAATCCACTCATAACCCCTCTCTTACCCTTCACACTCCATCTCCAATTTATAAACCTTCCACTACACATAATATTCCACATCCTTCACATGATCCTATCCATCAACCTTATATCTCACCTTTTCTTGAGGAAGAGCCCATATTGAGAGAAGAAAGTAAAGAGAAGAAAATCTAAGCCATGGCTGACCAAGAAGATGTCATGAGTGACTATGATGAAAATATAACCATAGGGACTCCCCATGGTGAACACAAGGGAAATCCTACCTTATTGAGTGAAGAGAAACATATTAAAGATTACATTGTAGCTATCCATGAGGAATGTGTTCAAGACTTGAAAATAGAAGTATTTGAAGAAGACTCCATGTCTAATAATGAAGTTGTGGATGACCATCTTAAGCATAAAGTGGATTGTATTATCAATGAGAAAGCTCAAGTCACTCCTTAATAAGTTTTAGTCCTAAGAGAGTCTTATGATACCAAGGTAGATGAAATAGCTCTTGAAGATGACATTCATGAGAAAGATGACTTATGGCAAAAGTTCAATGCCATATGCAAATAATTTTATAAGTTTGATAAAACTCCTCCTTATCCAAAAGATTGCATATCTAATGTCAATGTTTGTAATGAGACTAATGATCATGTTTACAAGTATTCTATTAGACACAAATATGAAGGTCATTCTATTGGTTAAGAACCTATTGTCATAAAGCCATTTGATGATGCTAGTATATAAGAAGTTATAGACATGGATAATGATGTCAATATATACCTTTTTATACCTAAAGGATAGTTAAGAGCTCTATCTGATGTAAAACCACATTCAAGGATGTGGGAACATGGTGAAGGAAATCTTGATGTTTCCAAACATCAAGCACATTCTTCCAAGGAGGAGAGTAAGGTTGAGAAGACTATCATATTTTCAAACTTGCAAATTGAAGAGCCATATGAGAAATTTGAGACTATTTGGATGCAATAGGATTTCATTTCCATGGCTAATTTTATTAAATTTGATTTGAATTCATTGAATATCATGCCAATTAAGTTGGCAAAAACCATGAAGAAGATGGAAGCATCAATGCTAAAGGTCAAAAAACTACATGCCTCATTCAGTCCCTCATGTCATGAAGCAAGAGAGGTTTCAAACTTACCCTTTGATCCTTGAGGAAGTTTTCATTTTAGGTTAGTTTGTGTTTGAGTTAGTTTATTTAGTTTGGTGTGTGTGTTCCATAAGTTTTCAAGAAGCACAAGTATGATTTTTCTTAGTTTCTTATCTTGTGTGTTGCTTCTTGTTAGTTTCCTTGTGTTTTGTGTGTTGTCAAAGTCAAATTGTGTGTCAAGCCTATGTACATGTGACTCCATATCCTAATGGATAAGATTAATCAATTGGTCATGGCATAACAAGCATACCACCCTTGGGAAATCACCAAAGATGTTGACCATTTTGACCACAAGTCAAATTGGGTCAACCTCCTATAGTAAAAATTTATATAGGGGTATAATATTTTATCATAGGGTGTTTTATAGTCTATTTGATGCAATTTAATACCATTTTAGCCTTGGTCATGGTTTAATCAGTTTATATGTCATTTTGAATCACTCATGAGCCATTTAGGGGTCATAAATGCAAGTGGAATTTTTTTAAAGGTGTCCAAATGTCCTATATTTCCTTTAAATGTCCAAGAGGTCATATTCCCTATCAAGAATGTTAGTCCATCTATAACTTATAATTTTTCTAACTAATCATCAAGAAAATAACTAAAAAAGAAAGATTTTAGCACTTGTATAGCCTATGGAAGAGTGTGACATCTGTGACAATGTAGTGGGATGACTTTTCATCTTCCAGAGACTAAATTCCATGCTTTACATACTCTAAAAGTACCAAATTTGAGCTAAAACCACTCTTCTCCTTTATCTCCTTTATAGACATGTAGAATTAGTTAATAGGTTTATGCTTGGTATGGCCAATTGGAGAAGTTTTAGACTAAACACCTTTTTGGTGTGATAGTACACCTAGATAATTCATTTTCATAACAATATTTAAAGTATTGTTTAATTATGCTTTATAAATCACCTCCACCAAGTTGACTATGTTTTTTACTCACTGTTTCCCATACCCTATAGGTTTTTCTCTTATTTGGATGATTTATTACAATATAGATACTATAATTGACTCTATAAGACATTAAAATCTTCAACTCATGCTACACATGCTTGGTTTCATGTTTCAAACTATTTTGATAGGCCAAGTATCTCAGGTTGTAAGAGAAGGTACCATTCTATATTACAAAAAGGTTTCCACCATTTTTAGAATATTCATGCTTTGGTAGTGGTTTAAAAAGGATAATATAGGTTCATTACCATTTTTAAAACATAGTATGGGTCCCCTCACCTTTAAATCTCATTCTCTAAATCAATGTTCCATGAGGTTTTAGTCATAAGTACTATACAGTCAATTGCTTCATGACTATCATACACAGTCACATGAATGATTTATGTTAAATCTTGGACACATTCACGAGAGAGTAAAATAAATTCATATGATGATTTACATATCATTATCATATGAGTGATCAAGTGGATTCCATAAAATAATGTGTGGTTAGCATGGGGGAAACCTTTTCTTTCTACACACAGTCTCTTGTGATTAACATGCACCTACAGGAACCTCATGAGGATCAACCATGTTGAGAGGGAGTATTTGAGTTAATAAAGGTCCTTGATAATGAAAAAAGTATATTTTAAATTTTTATATATGTCAAAAACTCATTTAAGGTTAAATACAATGCACATTATCGACACTTACATTCACTGCTTGTATATGAGAAAGTCCACCTACAGGTGGCACCATAAAGATATGAAGGTACTTGTACAGTAAAGTTAGAACATGAGGAAAACTTTATAAATTCCTATTATTATTGATTATATCATGGTATACCTATGAATAATGCATTTATTTTTAAATAAATGTGTGAGGAATACTTCAAAGGTGAAATGATTGTGTTCAGGGATCAAGTCTCTAAAAACACAAAATAGAGCACCTTGCCATTTTGTGGATGTCCTATGATAAGGTTTCAAAGAGATTTGAATAATATAAATGAAAATACATTGTATATTACACATAGGATAATATATATACAAAATATGATAGGATTATGATTAGTGGGGCCCAAAGTTGCACTTTTATGCACTAAACTTGGACAGTGAGGTCTACAAAATTTGAGCCTCAACTAGACTCTTCACCCAAGGATGCAATTACAAACCATTTTTACATGATTTAATGATTATAAATATTTAAAATTATTATTTATGATCTAAAGTGTCATTTAAAGAGGATGATACACTATGTTTTGGGTCCCATCCACACCTACATGTATTTCTCACTTGTAATGTTAATATACAGTGGAATGTGAAGTCCTACAAATGCCATGTATGAACTTAGATATGGAAACCTATGAAAATAGAAAATATATCAGCCCATAATTTCTTATTAAAAATTTAGATGGTTCCCATAGGATATATGACATAAATATCAAGGGTAAAGTCACCTACAAGACCCTACATAGCCATCTATGGTTGACTGTGATGGTAGAGAGTAAAAGTATTAGGGTTATTAGTGTTGGTATAGTCCAAGCATGAATGAATAGTTAAAAATAATTTATAGATGATATTGGAAGAATTTATGAAGGATTATACAATGTTTTTAAATTCTAATCCATGTAAATTCATCTACAGGTATACCTCTTAAATAGGAAACATGGTCAAGTTCCTTGACCAGTCAAGCGAAGAGCATAACTTGGGGGGTTTTAGAAAAGGTTGTAATAAAGAAGTGATTGGATTGAATTTAAAAATGGAATTAAAATATAATGAGACTCTTAGATCAAGGGAGTATATAATATAAACCCTTTTCAATTTCATCACACAATTCACATGGTAGAACCTTGCACACAGTCCTTTTCCCAAGGGTCTGTCTTGGATTTTGAAGGAGTTGGAAGGTCTAATGACCTGACCAAGGGACAAAATTTGGTTTAGAGTGTATCAATCACTTTTAAAATACCCTCAAATATCTATTTGGTCTGAATAAATATGGGAAGTACCCTTTATTTTATCTCAAATAGAGGGTACTTCTGTAAAGAAAAAACTCTATAGTTTTGGATAATAGAGGTAACTAAGATGCATAGAAGTGCAATGAGACCATGTAGAGGGTGTGAATAGATGTGGTAGGTGTGTAAAAACATGTAAACCCAATTACAAAAAGAGAAATCATAATAGGATGATTTGGACTTCCAAGTAGGTAGACAGGCCTGTTAGACATGGTTTAGGCCTAAAGACCAAATGGGAGGTCAATGTTATTTCTTGCCTTAGGTGGGAATTATAAACTATTACCACATGTTTATGGGGGTATTTTAGATGTTTATAAGATTATACCTTATAGATAAAGCACAAGGAATCCATTTTTGCGATTAGAGACAACTCAGGCTTGTGAAAAATGGGAAACAAAGCTCAATGGGGTAAATTTGAAGACTCACACTTCTCTAAGTTTGTGCATGGATATATAAGGAGTTTGGGAAGGTTGAAAAAGGTCTTGAAAATCACTCTTATGAATTTTGTTTTAAGTTATAGCATCCCATCTCTATAAACAAATCTTAATAACAAAAAAGACCTAAAACCCTTACAAAACCTTGGAAATGATCCAATTTGGAAAATGAAGATGAAGAGTTGCCCTAATAGACCAAAATGAAATGAAAAGTGGTTAGAGGTTGTAGAAGACTCTTCAAGTATCCTCCCCATAAAATTTATTCCTTCCCTACTTGTATGGACAAGAGGGAAACTAGATTTCTTTGATTATTTTTAATGTTTTGTAGCTTCTAGGAGGTTTCAAGAAATGAAACCAACTTTAGGAGATGGATTGGGACTTGGTATAACCCCTCATGTCCATTTATTTTAGTAAAAAATATCCTAAGTATTTCTACAAGTACCTTCATCTAAACCAGTCAAAACTAGCAAAGTGAACAAGATGGTGAGAAGTGTGAAAAATTCAAGTGGGAGCCTATTTAAGGTGTAACTAAGAAATATAAGGGAATGAAGGGTATTTAAAAGTGTTATTCACCCTCTTGTATAGATTTGAATGGAAAAAAAAATCAATTTTTAGGCCAAGTGTTAGGAGTGACTGAAAAATAAGTTTATTTGACTGGAGGTAGTGATGGCTCACTTTTAGAGGAATCTAGATGATTAAGAATGCAGCTAATGCATGGAAGAGAATTCCTATAACCCCTCCCTCTCAATTCAATCATGAGACATATCCCTAGTCAGTTTTGGGACATTCCAAAAGAGGTGAATGATGAAGATAGTTTTCTTGTGTAGAATGAAAACTCTTACATCATATTTCATGAGTTACATAACTTGGAGAGCCATTTGTCCTATCAGACCTTGCATGGTATATCTCTTACTTCATTATATTACACATGTAACTCCTTCTCTTATTGGGTTTATGATCCAAAATTGCTTAGTTTATTTACTATCTTAGATTTATTACTTTTTCTTATTCGAGTTAGTTGAAACATGTAAGTTATTTATAACTTCCTATGAAATATTTATATGCTTTCATTTTCATTATAAAAATATTAAAATAATATAATTCTACATTATTGTCAATATGATATTCACAATGTAATTTCTAATATTTTGTTTCTCCTACTCCCTGGACTAATAGTGGTATTAGAGCTTGGAAATTTGAGTGGAGGATTCAACATTGATTTCTTTTTCCCCCTGAATTATTCAACTCATCTCATATACCCTCCTTACATGGTGTAACATCTGGAATGGAGTTTGTTTGTACCCCAATAAGAAGATGCCATTAAAAAAAGGAGAACATTGGTTGGTCTGGTCATTTTTGATACACCAAATGAAGAATATCTGAGATATCCTTGAGAAGGATTGATTTTCTAATCATTTGGATCATAAAATAATTGCCCCTCTTGAATTTGAATTGATCAATTATTCAAATCTAGACTGAAATTCTTCCCTTCAATCATAGTTCCAAAGTTTTGAATAAGGTACAAATTTGATGTTTTAATATTTTTTTGGTAGCTTGTGAAGAAGAGATCTAAATTTAAGACTTTCAGATGCTTCTAGAAAAGCATAGATTGCATATAACAACTAAGCAATTTCTGTGAATATTTTTTTATTCACCCACGTATTTGATCTGTATGGCACCTAGAAAGAGATGACAAGTTTGTCTTGTATATAAACACATAAATATAATGGAATAATCTCTCATTTCACTTTCTTATATTTTTTGGTAGCTATAATAGTAAAGATCTAATCTTTAAAAAGTAAAATATTAGGTAAACATTTATATGTTAGAGAATTTATCTTTGGTTTTACTTTTGCATCCCAAAATTTAGAGATAAATAAGATATTATCAATTTATATACCTAAATTAATTAAGGGAGATTTGGATAGCATAAATTTTGTTAGTCTCTTTTTGAAAAAGAGATCAAGGTTTAAAACTGATTGGCCAAAATTAATATTTTCTGACAACTTTTTGTACTGGAGTAATAAGGGTCAAATCAATGATATAAGGGTGTATTTTCAAATTTTTGAGACATTTTTTTGTCATCACTCTTTTTGTACAAAGGTGTTCATGTTACCAAGCAATATTCATGGTTTTTGATATTTTGAACACATTAGAATGGTCAAATTTACGTTTTGGAGTCTATTTATATGATTTTTATGCCAAATGTATTAAACATAATGTTGTACTGGTGCATTATCAGTGGAATCCTACACCCTACCTTTGCAAAATTTCTCCAAATTAATTTTATACACCAAAATAAGATGGTAATAACATTTCCCACCACTTATTTTGTTAGTGATGATAGTGTTACATTTGAAAGTTTACAAAACCTTGAGGATCTAATAGGCTAAACAGAGCCAACTGGAGGTTAGAGGATAATTTCCCTTCTCCAGTTCACTATTCACTTGGAGTATGGGCTCACTATTAGGATGGAAATTTTTATTTTGTATACTTTTCTTTTAGTTTTTATTTTATTTTAGTATGTTGATATGATTTTTAAGGAGCAAATAGAGTAGTTTTATTTTTTTTATGTTGCACAACTTCTCACCTCTCAGTTGATAGGGGGGAAGATATTGTATAGTGGCCTTCAATCAAAATTTGGTGGTTTTATGAGTCAACATTAGATTTTATAGCATTTTGAGTGTTAAGGAAAGGTATGCATTCAATTTTTTCAATTTTTAGGCATTTGAGAGATGTGTCATACAAAGTACTAGAGGATCACTTGGACAGGTTCCTATGTGGGACCTTATGTGGGTCTATGTAGTTGGAAAAGATTTGATTGAGTTTGACTATAATATGGTATGATGATCATAGGGGACAAGTAGGCCTTGATCATGTTCATCAACCTTTTATGCCATAACTTGTAAGATGATATTTTGTATGGAGTGGCATTAGTTTTGATCAGTATTATGATGTATAATGTGCTAGCTTGCAGATGTAACACAAATTCATTGATGACTTCATAGTTATATCTCTAGATATTCATCGTCTATACCCCTTTGGATCAAAAGGGAGTTTGTTGGGTTTATGATCTAAAATTGCTTAGTTTACTTGGTTTATTTATTATCTTAGATTAATTACTTTTTGTTATTTAGGTTAGTTGAGACCTATAAGTTAGTTATAACTTCTTGTAAAAGATTTATATACTTTCATTATCATTGTAAAAAATCTTTAAATAATATAATTTTACATTATTGTCAAATATACTATTCACAATCTAATTTTTAATATTTTTTTCTCCTACTCCGTGGACCAACATCTCTCAGCATGACAAGTGTTCAAGTGACCTTTGGACTTCTCTTTTCCCATTTCTCTCTCAAATGCTATAAGTAGCTACCATTTTGGCCTTTGTAATATAATTCCACTCTACATATGGAAAAGCTCTATTAGAATAATGTCATATTTTTCATTTGAACATTAATGCCAATCTGGTTTCAACTTCATGACTAATTGTCTAAGTGTGCAAGTGATGTATGGTGATGCAAAGTGATAATTCTCTATCCTTTCTTCCCTTGTCCCTTCATGTTTGTACAAGATTTTTTGATCTAACAAGTCATGTAGAGTGTATTCAAATGTGTTATACCTATTTAAAGTGTATGACTATCCTTGGAGTGTGCAATCATCCCTATGATTCATTTTCCTTATGTTGCTTCATATATCACACCTCTACATTGAAATACTCATGTTAGAAACCTTATAAGACTTAGAAGCTAATTTTTGTGCCTTATTTCTTAGTGAAGGAAAGCATGATGATCATATGGAAAACATCTTGGTGTATCACATCTTAGATTAGGTTCATTTCATGTAACTTATAACTCTTTTCCCCATAAGCAATCAGTTAGCATATGTGAAAGCACTTTTAGACACATTCAGGGAGCTAACCCTTAAATTTAGAGGCTCACTTCCACTATAGGTACATCCACATACCTTGAAGTGTTCCCATGTTTCCCAAATCTAGAAGAGGATTTAACAACCTCTTCTAGGGTGAAATAATTTTTGACAATAGTTAAGTTTAGTTTAAACCTTGGTTGAGTCTAAAATTACCTAGGTTGAGTTTAGGTTAACCCTGGGTTGGGTTAAAGCAATTATGAAGGCTTGAAAACTCATTTTAGATATGTATGAGCCATGAAAACTCATAGAAGATATTTATAAGGTTGTGACTCAACTTTTTTTGGAATTTTAGGAATTAATAAAACATATTATTACCTCCCTTGACTTTGACCTCATGTTTATTGAAAAATTACTTTTTTAGTTCAATTTAATTATATAATTCAACTTGGCATTTTGAATTAAGCAAGCTAATTGATATTTTATTTTTTAATTAATATTTCTTAGGGTTTTTCGATTTTATTAATAGTTTTAAATGTTTTACATTAATATATCAACAGTTTAATAATGTCGATTTATTAGGTCACAATTTGACTAGAGTTGTATCTAAAGATAGGTTATCAATGCATATAAGGTAATAACATAAATAAGCAAGCCTCAACACATTTATGGGAAATTAAATCCCATGTGTAGATGAATTTGAGAATTTTAGGTGATTTCTAGGCTTAATTTGCATAGTTTGGTAGAAATAAATCTAAAGTCTATTATAAACATAGAATGCAACCAAAAATGAGTATCTACAACTAGCACTTGAATGAGGGCTAAACATGTCGATGAAGTTTAGACCCCATTATTTAAAAGGCTCTTTTATCACAACTAGTTTTAATGGTAGTGTTGTGTGACTTGGTCGACCCACAAACTATTGATAGACTTCACATTTTGACACCCACTATTGAGGATATTTGAAGATGGTAGGCCAATAGTAATTAGATCTTAGTAATTATTTGCATTAATAGGAGATGAAAAGTGACTACCACACACCTTGTTATGAAAATAATCTAGTAATATATTCTAATACTCTTTGACAACATAATTTAGGAAAATACCATTAATCCCTCTCTTGAAAATATTATTTTCCCGTATGACATACTAGGTAGCTCTTATCTTTATTACTCTTTTTTTTGGGCACTGATATTCTCATGACACTCTTCATATGTTAGTAAGTATTTTATGTTAAAATATCATTCATCAATGGAACCAACGAAAATGACTATGGGTAACTCTTTAGTCACATCCTTTTTGTGGTTCATCAAGGTCCTCATTACTTAGCCTATTTTCAGTTATTAGTTAACATAAGCCACATTCTCAAAAAAGATTAGTTAGCTTAATATACAAGTCATACTCTTGGAAATTTTTTATCCATACTCTTATTTTATATTCAATTCTTGTTTGCATGAAGATATACTTGACTAATGTATCTATTACCATTATAATCATGTGTGAGTTTAAGATGCAATATCTTAATTTCTTGACTACCTTGACTACTGCATAAGCACATTTTTATATTAAAGATTACTTAAGTTCATGATTATTCAAAACAAAACTCATGAAGGAAATGGGTGACTCAACTCATTAATTATTTTTATATTATAGGATCATTAATAAAGTGTGATCTAATGCATAATAATAGACTATAAAATTCTTATTTAAATCAGGGCTTACTATGGTTGGTGCTCTAGTAATGGTAGTCTTTATTTACTCAAAAGCTTCCTTACCCTCATTGCTCCACTTGAAAGTGACTTTACCTTTTATCATTTTTTCAATATTCTTAGTGAGCTCAGTGATGTTGAGTGAAAACTTTCTCAATAAGTTTACCTTACCAAAGGAGTGAACACGTGGCTTGGTAATGGGAAGAGTAGATTTTTGGATGGCCTAAACCCTCTCTAGATCAACATTTATTCCTTATTTTGACATAATGTGGCCAAGAAGGTTTGATTTAGTTACCCCAAACACATACTCCTTGGGATTGACTTAGATACCATGAGCTCTACACTTTTCAAATATTTTTTAACAAATGATTATAATGATCATATCATTTATTTAAGAAGACAATCAGATCATCCATATATGCCACTATGATACTATTTTTGAGATCATGTAACACCAAATCCATTTCCATTTGAAAATTATCTCCAACATTAATGAGGCTAAAATGCATTATTCTGTAGGTGAAGGTTCCCAAAGGCAATGTGAACACCATCTTATGATGATCCTCAACTAAAACCTCAACCTAATTATAGATAAAAAATCCATCAAACATGGAAAGTATCTTTGATCCTATAAAAAATTGTAATATATCATCCATGGTTGTAGAGGATAATGATATGTTAGAGATGTTTGATAAATATTCTAGAAATTAACACATATTTCAACACTCTTTTTTTGAATAGGAACAATATTAGTTACCCATGTGAAATGATGGAAAGGGTATATAATAAGTGCATCAAACATATTCTAAATTTTAGCATGAATGGTGGTAATAATTATGGAATTATATTGCATTTTTTTCATGTAAGGAGGCATACCATGTTTCAAATGTATGTTTTTCTTCCTATATTTTACCTTGAAGGGTTTGAGATCATCATAACTCCAAGAAAAGACATATTTTCATAACTTGAAGAGATTGATGAACCTGCATCTCTCTTATTTCAGGCAACATTTCTCAATGTTGACATATATAGGT
This sequence comes from Torreya grandis, assembly GCA_037957365.1. Lineage (NCBI taxonomy): Eukaryota > Viridiplantae > Streptophyta > Pinopsida > Cupressales > Taxaceae > Torreya > Torreya grandis. The sequence goes on from JARHVA010001839.1 coordinate 2,699,541, forward strand.
TCTTTATAAGTACCAATATTTTCCTTTTCATACTTAGAAGATCCAGTTGGTTCCTACTAAAATTTCCCTTTGACATACCTTTCATGAATTATGGAATTATATTGCATTTTTTTCATGTAAGGAGGCATACCATGTTTCAAATGTATGTTTTTCTTCATATATTTTACCCTGAAGGGTTTGAGATCATCATAACTCCAAGAAAAGACATCTTTTCATAACTTGAAGAGATTGATGAACCTACATCTCTCTTATTTCAGGCAACATTTCTCAATGTTGACATATATAGGTTCTTTATAAGTACCAATATTTTCCTTTTCATACTTAGAAGATCCAGTTGGTTCCTACTAAAATTTCCCTTTGACATACCTTTCATGATTATCAAATAGGTCTTTCAGAGAGACCAAACCTTTTCGAATCTTATTGTATTTTAGATGAATCACCCCTTGATGCTCACTTCCATCTTGAGTTTCTAATCCTTTAGTATATTTGGTTGAGATAATATCAATGATATCATCTTGGACATGTGATTCCATTTATACAAAAATGCTACCCTTAAATTAAATATTTTTAAAATTATCCACCTTTTAAAGGAAAGCTATTATTTTTTCATCACTGTTGAAAACTTACTAGTGTTATGAATTGTTAGGCACACTAGGCCTAGACACCTTTTCAATGGTGTGTTGTTCTTTATCCCCACCAAAGGAGGAATCATTAGAGAACCAAAAAATGTAAGAGACTATTCCTTTGCATTGAAATCCATTGGAATATATATGATTAAAAATACTTTGAATGCCTCGATATAGTACCACACATGATTCTTATAATGCCTCAAGAAGTCACTTTTTACATGATACTAGTTATTTAATTATTTCATAATGAACTTAGCATCACCTCATGCCTCCAATTTTTTTATTCCCATTTATTCAATAATTTACAATCCTAGAAGCAAAGCATCATATTAAAAAGTTTTATTTTTATATTTAAACTACATTTTCTAATAGTAGGTAAAGACTTATTCCTTTGGTGAAACAAGAATAATTATGGCTCTGGCACTGACCAAAGAGTAGCTACCATAAAAATTATTAGTCTAAGTGTCAATTGAATTTTCGTATATAATTTATGGTACATCCAAATCCCTCATACATTATCATGTAATTTCCTAGGCCCATATATTAGTAAATAATATCAACTTATGGGTCTTCTAATTTATACATTATGAGTTTAGTCTCTAATTCAAGTTTCATCTTGTGCTTGACTCCATTTACTGAGAATTTAGCATGAGGAAAATCCATCTTGATCTCCACACCTAATGCTTTGCAAAATCTTCTTCCTAACATCATACCATATGTGGTAGGAATATCTACCACTATGATTTTCATCTTTATCCTTTTATGTGGGAAACATGCCAGAGATACTTGGACATCCTTGATTTGGCCAACAACTAAGACCTATTTAGTGGCCATTGAGAAAAATCAACCAAAAATATTTATGAAGGTGTGTCTAATAGAATGAGTAACTTTGGCTAGCATGACATTAGTATAGGATCCATTATCAATTATATAATTTATTAACTTGAAACCTTTTATAAGAAAAGGGATATATAAAATGGTTCTTGTTCAGTAGGATTATAATTAGATGCAACCATGGTATTTACTTATGGTTTCAATGTAGAAGGTGTAGTAAGTATTCCCTTAGAATTATATTTTCTTGTATTGTCAATCTCTCTTTTGATAGACCATAAAATTATATTAAGTTGGTCAGGATTAGATCTCAAGTACTTAACTTGGGATATTTAAATCTTGCATTTATTAATATGATCTAAGATATAAAATGAGGAATGTTGGAAGAAAATGCAATGTCTAAATTTATAGATGATGAAGAAATATCCACTTTATTTTTAAAATTAGAACTGATATTTTTATTTTCCAGAACATTTTTTTGAGGATAAGTACCTACGTTGGCATATGATTACTTGGTCTTTTCTTGAGGATGTAAGGGAGATCCTTGAAGAAGGATTACATTTGTAGGATATGCCTTAGGAAATTCATTAATTTCAACCTATTTTCCTTGGTTTACTTTGTCAACCTCTTACTTCTTTTTGGTATCTTATTTCAAACCTTATGATCTAGTGAATATTTCATAATATTAATCATTCATATCTCTAACTAAATCCATGTAATCATCTTCTTCAGACTCATATTCTAGAAAAGTGTTTTTGGAATTACCACCAAGTTATTTAGTCTCATATTCATGAAAACTTAGATCTTATATTTTACGTTCCTCATTATTATACACAATATTTATTTTGATTCTAGTCCTACATTTTATGGATGAGTTTCAATGTCCAATTTTAGTTGTGGATCTTGCAACAAAAGATAATTATTTCTTTGAGGAATACATTTTCTTATGGGAATATTATAATATGGATTAACCAGTTACTTCTGATGTAAATGATTATTTAGAGTGACAATATCATTTTACAATTTTTGAATCAATTATTCCATGGAATCCTATTTTTAAACTTATCCTTTATATTTCAAAAATCTCTTCTTAATTTTTTGACCATAACCATGTCACCTTCAACTTTGGTAGTGAATTTTTGGGTTTGATCTAAATTAGTTAATATATTTATTCTTAGAAAGAATCCCACTTCTATTACTTGGGTGTTTATAAATAATAATTTCTAATTCTCTATCATGGGTTTGGATGCTTGAGGAATCTTATTCAATAATGTTTTGAACTTGGAAAAAAAAAATTGCATGGGTTCATGAGATTCCTTCTTTATATGAGTCAATTACGTAAGAAGTGCATGCACACCCTCAACTAGTTTAAAATGGAATTAAAATTTTATTCTCATTATATTCCAATAAGTAATGGAACCCAATATGATATGGTAAAACTAGGGAGTTTCCCCACCTATTATATTTTTTAAAAGTAACCTTACAATAACATTTTCATATTCAACCCATAGAATTCCATATGTATTGAAAAATGCAACAATGTGTTCATCTGGGTGTTGTTTCCCATCACCTAAAAATTAGGAAAGTTCTTAGAAAAACCTATAGGTATTTCATGTAATTTTACTAAGTCTAACGGCTCAATATCATACCCCAAGGTGCTACCATATTTTAAATATTACTTTTTATGGTATAACGTTCTTATAAAGAAAAAGTGCTTAGATTATAAGTGTACCTCCTTGTTATTACCTCTTTCATATAGGAATTATAGGTAGTCTTATATATTTTATTATTCTTACTTTTACTTTAGTTTTCAACTAAAAATTGAGTCATTATTAAAAATCAAAGAGAGGATTAGACACACCTTTGGATTTACTCACTCTAGTAAACCTTCTTTCTACCATAATGACATAATTTGTGGACCCAGATTGCATGATGGTTTAAGAAATTTATGAACCACTCCTAAAATAATTTTCCCAAAATGTATCCTTTTAATAAGTGGAACTACTATTTAGACAAGCTCCACATGATCATCCTCTTTGTCTAGTATGATTACGTCTAGGTAAAAATGAGCAGAACTGACTATGTTATCCCACAAAAACTTTTGAAGATTAGAAGCAGTATCAACATATGTAGCTTATATAAAATGAATTATTGGATAATTTAATGGATTTTGGGTTGTATTAAGAGTCATTAAAATAATTTTGGGTATTTTGGGGTTGTAAAAAAATCATAAAACATGCCCCACAATGGGCACCAATAATTATTGGTTGGAAGTTTTTTATTTAAACAAAGTTTGTAGATCACATACAACAATGTTATAGGATAGATCCCCTTGTCTATTAATCAGTGAGGATATTTTTGGGTCCAACATGCCCCATCCTAAATTATTCATAAGGGGACCCTCTTTTTTCATTTTGGTCTATGATTTATAGGTTCCTAGATGTGAAGTTCTATTTTCTAAATGTTTCATTGATATTAACGAAGTATATTAATCTATTCTTCATTATTGCACTTGGTCTAAAATTATCATATAGGGATACATTTATTTAAATGTTTTAAATTTCTTAGATCTATTAATTCTTGGTCTGAATCCTATTTTATAATTTCATCAAACTTCCCTTCTTTAGGTCATTTCACCTTAGATCTAGGCAAATTATCTAACTATTTTGGAGTTTTCTAACTTCTTTTCCTTGGAAATTTAATTAATTAATACTTAATTTTATAAATAATTGACTAAGTGATCAGATGGTTTCACTTCTTAGACTAATTCAATTTCATAATAAAAGATAAAAATCTATTTTTAATTCAATAAATTTTGGTTTTGAGTTTAGTGAAAATGGATTTTTCTTCATTAAGTTTATGCACCCTTTTGTTCTCATTTTAAAATAACTTAATTGTGTATTTTCAAATAACTTAGCCATTGGATTTTTATAATTGAAAATTGTTTATTGTGTCTTTGTTTCACACCCATAGGTTCCCACTTTATTTCTGAAGCCACATGGTAATATTTTGAAACTCCCAGCATCCTTGACCCATTCATAAAATCTTTTCAACACTTAACAGATTCTTTAAGTTTCTCTCAGATTCATATGACAGTTTTATACCACTTCAAAGCATTTCAACAATTTATTTTTGGTTGGAAACCTTTTAGGTAATGGATTAGTGGAATCATGCCATGTGGTGTAATCTCAAGGACTTACTATCCCAGAGTCATCCATACACCAGTAGACCCTCTAGGTGATCAAGTTAGTCGGACTATACCATGTGACATCATCCTAGGTACACACTTCCCTAGAGTGGTCCATATAATATTTTAATGCATTTAATATTAAGGTTACTTGGATGTTACCATATGGAAACATCTTGTTGTGTCATGACCAAGAATAGTTATCATATATCAAGCCCCAAGTCAAGCAGTGAAATAGTGAGGAGAAGACGTGGAAATACTAGTAAGGAGAAGACACACTAGAAATGATGTTAGAAAAACATTGGATTAAATTTGATAACTTATCTAGCTTCCAAAACCATCAAAGGTCCTAAAAGGATTATGTGTCAAGTCTATCAAACACAATTGAAATGTAGTTGGTTTTTCACTAACTAAAAGGCCCAAAAGTGACAAAATTTAAGGTAATTAATAAAAAGTTGACTCAAAATTCCTAAATTCAATCTAGCTAAACTTATTCATTCAATCAACCTCAAGATTAAATGAAAAAGTTTGTGCAGGTAATGGTGGAAGAGTAATCCCAAAGAAATCCGAAAGATAATATGTCATTAATATTTGAATCTAATTACAACTACCCCTTAAATTGAATCCAAAGTAATTGGTATGGCATGAATCATCACATGGAATGTGCATATATAAGAATCCAAAAATATAAATAATATATAAGATAAATATTTTACTTAAAGAGGCAAGGCCTCAAATTATAGAAGGGGGCATGCCTTCAAATCTATTAGTGAATCATTAATCCCAACTGCATTTTCAAATCATCATTAAATATTTATAACCATCCTATTGGTGGGATAAGATGGAATATGAGACCATGATCTTTAAAAATTATATTTTTAAGTAGGGTGGATTGTTATTATAAAGGGTGATACTTCTAGGTGCCAAGGCTTTATAGGAATTATGCCAAGATTTCAACTTTCTTTTTTTCTTTATCTTTTGCCTAGATTATTTACCAAGGGTTGGTCAAAACTTTATGTATTTAATTGATGTTGGAATAGGTATGGAATGAACCTATCTTTCCCCCATGCCCTTGGCCTTAATTGTATACTAGGGTATATTCACTATAACATAATTATTTTAGGATGTTGAACATAGATTTTTATTATATTTTATTCATTTAATGCCTCTAGTATTTTGATTTGACTAGTTAATTGGTGTTAGGGTTGTTTATATGTTTATTTGTGGATGATTGTATCAGTTAAGATGCGCATCGTCTATTTTAACTAGTCTATTAGATTTTTTCATGATTTACTTTAGTCTTTTCCTAGTCATTGTGTGTAATAGTTGCAGACTATCAGTTAGACTATCTTTAGAATGGGTTTAGTATATTAATGGCCTTGAACACTTGTCTTTAGAAGCTTACCCATTGAGTGGCTCATGTTTGTGAAATTTTTATAATGGGCACACAATGGTATAACTATGGTCAAGCATGATTTTGAGTCCTTAGCATCAATAAGCTCATTTAGATCAAATATGTCCTCTCTTGTATGCTTTAATCTACCCTCTTTTTTATCCTTTTTGATGATATTTTGCCTTAGTTTAGATATTGAAATGAATTAAAGTGAAGAATAGATTATTTTTTCACAATTTGAATCAAATAGGTAATAGGATTTAGACAACCAATTAGTAATAAAACAAGTAAATAAACATGAACACTCGTATCAATTGAACCTCTAATGGTAGTAATTATTTCTCTCATAGCAAAATGGGTTAAACTACTTAGTCCTTAGATTGAACCAACATAAATCCTAAAATTAATGAGGGAATATACTTATCCCATGCATTGTCCCCCACTTTTCTCTCTGGAACACTCAACCTCATGAGTTCCTTCTAAACCAAAGGATTTTGGGGTGAACAACAGATACCATAATTGAAATCAAATAAAAATTAAAAATGATAGGTATTTACAAATATACATTATTGTTTTAGGGGTTTTGCATGTGTGAAGAAAGTAATTTTAATAAGTGTAAAAGAGAAGAATAATGGGAAAGACTATAATATTTATAAGAATAAAAAGGAAAGACCATGAATAATTTAGAAAAGGTATATTTTAATTATATTACACATTCTTAAGATGGAAATAAAAATGACTTTAACCATAAACAATTTGCATGAAATAAAGTGCAGAATTTAACAAGATGAATTGATTAACATAATAACATTCATTATCAATGAAAATAGAGGCAAAAAGTTATATAATAATATAATTTTATTAATTTTTGATAAAACACAATTTTTTTTCTTTTTTCCTTTTTTACAACATATTATATCTTATCAAATTTTACAAAGTTAAAAACTCCTGTAGAATGGATGCAATCCTCTATTTATAATAAGAAGTTGGTAGTTTATAAGGACTCTACCTCTTGACTTAGTAAACCCTCAAATTTTTTTTTTTCTAGAAATAGAATTATTTGCACTTTTAATGAAAAATTTACATTTTCAAAGTAAATAAATCATAACTTAAAAACTAAAAAATTGTTTATTCCAAAATGTAATTTTTAAAATTACAAAGGGAGCACACCAATACATAGTTTTAAAAACTAAAATTTAGATAACTTATTCTAACATCTTCTCACTTTTGTCTTCATCATTAATAATATGAACTTCCTTATTCTTTTCTTGATAAATATTTTTTTGGTAGTCATCAAACAACTTCATCATTTCTTTAACTTTATCTTCAACTTGACTATTTAAATTAAGGTAGTTAATTTCTCCTTTAACCTGAAGATCTATCATTTGATGTGGGACACATTAGAGTCTATTCAAATATTTATAAATTTTATCAAAAATGTTTTGATACTTGATGAATATTTGAATAGACTCAAAATTAAAGGTATATCTAGGATTTGATTATTTCTCCATCAGTTATTTGAACTCATTCTTGACAGTATCTACTAAAAGTACCACTCCATGGTCAACAAATGAGTAAGGAATATTTTTTATTACTTATTGTATTTCACTTGTAGCATATGATACCAACCATTAAGATTTTTTAAGTTTTTCCATGGATTCTTCTAAAAAAAATCCAAAACTTGGTAGTGCCTAAGAATTCAATTTAATCTCCATAAAATTTATGAGTTAAGACCTTTTTTGTGATGAAAATGTATGAATCTATCTTGGATAAGACTCATAAATTCAACAATTTTCTATTAAATAATCCAAAACTTGGTAGTTCTTAAGAATTTGGTTTAATCTCCCCAACATTTATGACTTAAAACCTTTTTGTGATGAAAATGTATGAATCTATCTTGGATAAGACTTATAACTTCAACACTTTTTCCACTTATTAATTTTTATTTTGTATATATCCTCATTTTTCCTAACATAATTGGGCTCATTATCAATTTTTGTATATAGTGATATGGTTGAATTTATTAATCTAGTTCCTTAAAATTGTAACTAATCTAGCTATTCCTTGGTAGCCCTACCCATATGCATTATTTCCTCAACTTATCTCATTATTTTAGTATCAAGTGCATAGTCTCATGGATGTGATTAACTTGGATTAACCAATTTATAGACCACTGATGAGACATATTCAACCTTTTCTTTTGATTGATATTGTTCACCTTGTCTTGGTAATATTTCTCAAACAATATTCCAGTTATTTTTTATACATATTCATTTATTCCCTCATGAGTATCCTTACCAAGGTAAACCTTTAAAATCAGTAACCACTAGCACTAAATTCCTCTTTGAATTTATCAAGAGGAGAAATTGTAACTTTGGCATACCTATCCCCATGCTCATCCATGATTATGTAGGAAACTACTTTGGGTTCCTTTGGTTCATGAGAAGTAGTTTAAATTAGTGCATTGAAGTCAACCTCCTACATATAAACTATCTTCTTCCTCTTCTTGACTAGTGTGTTTAGTCAATCTAGAATATTTTCATTATGAGCCTCTTGAGGATATCCTTGATCTACTTGAGTTTGAAGCTTAGTATAATTGAGGGGATTTTTAGATCTTGTTTTGAGGTAGGCTCAATATCTTCCTTGTGTTTCTTGGGAGTCTCAAGTTTAATATCTTCCTCATCTTGTTTAAGAGGTATAAGATTAGATACCAATGTAGAGGATGAAGGTAGAGTTGTAATATTTGAAGAAGGCTGAGAAAATAAGTTGGTTGTTATAGGAAAAGGTTGAGGTTATGAAACTTTCAAAGCAGAAGTGGATATAGGTATCACGAGATGAGGATTCATGGCAATATAGTATAACTAGTGTTTTTAATCAAGTCTTGAGAATAAACCACATGTAATATGGGTCATCTAAAATAATAGAGATCCTAAGGGTTCCTTTAACCCCTCTAATCAACTTTTTGATCTTGATCTTTATTAAATTTTTGGTTTGACTAACTTATGAGGCTTCTACTTCTTTCTCCTTTTCTTATTAAATTATAATTTGGACTGTACCAACATCATAAGAGGAACTTACAAGTAATTTCTAATATTTAGGTTGTTTTAGTTGATCAAGACTTATTTCCACAGCTCTAAAACATGGTATAAATCCATAAATTTAAACATCAATCCCTTTACCTTCAATACATGAGAGGTTTTTATTCAAGATGGCTTATGTCTTGTATTATAAATATGTCAACTCAATTTTCTCCTTTTGACTCAAGGTAGGGGCCTTAGCTATATAGTTTTATCATGTTATGTGGGATCTACCTTGTCATCATCATATTCAACATCCTATGGAATATATGTAATGCTGTACTTAATAATATGCTCTAAGGTGAAGTGAGATTGGTCTTTGATCCTTAGTTTTCTTTTCCCATTTTAATCCATCTAATAGTCTCAAAAATAGGGGATATGAAGTTATGCAGAAGACTATTCTCAATCATTCTTCTGATATCAAAGGATGGTATAATATGAAAAGGTCAAAGAGTTACCTAAGTCATCTTCATAATAATTGACTTTATTTTAAATACTAAGGAACAATTATATCTCCTAATAATAATAATTTATAAATGGATACCTACCTTATGCTTGATTGATAATAGAATATGAGTTTCTAAAATTTGGAGAATGAGATCCATCAGGTCCCACTTATCATCAAAAAACATTGAAAGCATATAGGGAGCATTCTCAAATTTGTATACTCTAATATATGAAAAAGTAGGAAATTGTGTGAACTAGGTGCCCCATCTTGAAATATCAGTAGTGGTATCTATAAACAACCTAAACTAATATGTATTAGGCTCAAACATTTGAATGACATAATGCAAGAAAGCATCATTAACCCTTCAAAACTTTCTTAGCATTGGCTTCCAATGTGATCTAAGGATAAAACTCATGAATATTCATCATATCCATTTTACCCACTATATTTAATCCACTATATAATCTCATGGAGGTGATTGAAAATACCAAATATAAAGTCATGTAGAACTTCCTTGTCTACTAAACTTCACACAACTACTTACAGATATAATCACTAATAATATCAACCCAATTGATATATTGAGTGTTATTATGTATAATTTAAATTTACTTGTACATCCACTCCTATAAATCCTTGGAAGTGGGTTTCACAACCACTCAATTTAAAACTATGATAATATAATTAATCCACATCTTTAGATCAAAACATGTAATTATCTTGGAAAACTTGGTACAAGCTATTTTTAGATTTAAAAGATAGTGTTTATTTAGTGATTTTGAATAAAAAAATATTTTTCATCTCATAACTATTGAGTGGTTTCATGGTAGAGATTAAAAATGAATCATGATCAATTATACATAACATGTCTTCGATATGTTTCACATCAATACAGAGAACATATTCCCGTTCTTAGTTCTTTACCTCCCTATTTTTTATATCATAATGACTTCCCAAGGTCAACATTAACTAAAGTCACTAAACTAACATCTATAAAATTAAAACTTGAGGTATCCCACTATCATATATACTTTGAATCCAATTAGATTTATGACCAACATTGATAATTTCCTAGAAGTCAAATAAACTAATTTTACCTAGATCAATGTTAGTGACTTTGTTTACATTTGAATCCAAATTGGAATGGGGCTGACCCCTTTAAATTAATATTTCATGTCACCTTTCTTATTTGGGGTTCCTGACATGTGTGTCTAATGGTGACAGATCTAATGAAGAGTAACCTATTAAAGAAGGTGAAAACTAGTGGATGTCAAGTAGGTGGTGAGTTCCATAGGCTACAAATTAGGTGGTGGTTTCATGGAATTATTGGTAGGTGGAGAGTTCCATAATATTCAAAGTAGGTTTTAGTTCTATGGACTTATAGGTAGGTGGAAGGTTTTGATAGTTGTCAATCATTCATTGGGTTTTGATAATTACCAAGCATTAATGTGTTCTAAAACCCATCTTCACTAATTATTTCATACAAATTCAAATTATCAATTTTATGATTCTTATCTAAAATTGACTTGATTATGAAGGATAACACTTGGGGTATACAAATTTTCACATTTATTCAAATTTGTGTACAACATGACTACATAAAAAAATATTCCTTATGGTATAGTAAACGAAGTATTTTCTTTTTTTTTAGGATTAATTTTGATTTATTTGTATCATGAGAAACCATCCATGAATGATATCATATCATAACTAGTTTTATAGTTGACAATCATGTCAAAATTTGGTAATGGGAAGTTATCTTTGGGACAATAATATTTAAGTCTTGATAATTTGTGAAAAATTGAATCTATCAATTAGGCTTTGTAATTGGTACTTTATTAGATACCAACTTCAGATAATCATTGGATTGAATAAATATTTCATCTATTAGTTTCTATATTTCCTCTTTAACTAACATAGCTACTTTTGGATGCCTTTTTTCCAATATTTTGTTGCACTAGCTTGGCATCATTGTAAAGTAAGTTGTTATGTAATGTAATTTTGGGATGAATTTCTAACATATGTGAGTAATCCCATAATAATATTTATGGGTAATCATGTAGAATTTTCAAAGTGTATTCCCTTCATATTTTTTTAACACAGTTGTTAACAATACTAGTATTCGATCCTTATTTGTTATATAACATAATTTTATTGTCTCTTTTTAATTAGAGGTGACCTATCATCCAAAAAATACATTTTAGGTATGGTATTTAAGCCATCCACTTGGATATGGACATTATATATTTAATTTTTATAAAATATGTCTGATTAATTATGTAAGGAAACATATTATTAAGATAGAAGGTTTAGGGAGATCATCATATGTACACACACACACACACACATGTCCTTTGGATCAAGAACAATTTAAGTATTGTGCATTAACTCAGCCCAAGGATTATCAATATATATCTTTAATGAATTAATTATAAACATGAATTTAGGGTATAAGGTATTATTTTAATCTCATGAATCCATGGTCTCCTTAGTATAATATTATAATTGAGGTCATTAGGCTTGACCTCAAAATTTGTGGCCATCATTGGAGGGTCCATAATAATATGTAGTGTAGTTTATCCTAATAATTTTCATGGGATATTTTCAAATACCTAATTATTAATATTTGAGTGGTTAAAATCCTTTACTTGAATACCAATAAGGTTCAAGAAGGAGATATTAACAAATGTTTAATCTTGTGGCATTATCCACCAAAAATTACTTAATTGTTGTGTTTTAAAATTGTACTTCGATATACAATGGTATATGTTGATCTATAATGTGCTTAGGAGGTAAGTATTGTTTTTTAAAAGAGATAATTTCCTCTATCCATTTTAGTTTATTGATAATAGAATCCACATTAAGTGATTCTACATTATTTGGTAAAGTTGTATTATGTAATGTTGCATAAAGAATATCTTAGTAAATAGGCATTGTTTGAATTAATTCTAATAAATAAATTCTAGAAAGGATATTTTCTAGTTGATTCATGATATTTTACCCCTTGGATTGATTAGATTTCTTAGTGGGTTTTGGTGGGGGTTGAGGAAGGAAATGGTAAGGTTCTTTGGTTTTTATTGATGAATGAATGGGTCACATTACCCCTTATATTTTAACATCATGGACCATTCAATCTAAATATGAATTGAGGGACAAGATTAGAGGCAAGATGGTAATTGTTACCATTTAGAAAACTAGTGGGAGGAATAAGATGAGGCATATTTACCCATTGTCATATAATGGTAATAAGAGTCAACTTAGATTTAATGTTACAACAACATGATTGGAAGAAGGCTTTGGATATTTCATTGTTACTATTATATTTATTAGTATTCTTAGATTTTATCCATTTAACCCACTTTCTAGCATAATTGATGTATATAAGATACATTACC